>CM014733.1:66401747-67727580 GCA_004329165.1 Spatholobus suberectus | reverse complement strand
TTCCAACGATAAACATATACCATTGTTATCCATATGATTACTTTAAACTTTGTTATAAAATAAATACATGACCAGAGAAATAAATAACTACCTTTCAAAAAAGACCTAAGTCAGAGCAATGACTATTCACAATCTCACCATTATCTTAGAACAAAACATAAAGTGTATACTACAGTTACGATAATTCTTCTATGGCATCACCTTCCTTTAAATTCTTCCCAGTCTCAGCACCCTCGACGTCAGTGTCCTCTATCTTCATAATATCTCACGAACACATATACAAAACACAGAAACAGAAAGAAACAAACAAAGCAAAGGAGTGAGAATATATATAACCTCAAATCATTTTCACAAAAAATTTGTAGGACTAACCTATAACCTAAATAGTAAACAAGTTATTGGTAAACAAATGTTACAGGAGACCTAAAGTTTGACCTAATTTATTCTGAAACAACCTAGATTTTCATAACTTGTATGGATCCATACCTCTACTAATGATTATCATCAATCACCATCCATCTTGAAAATTGACTGGGAGATCATATCTCCCTCATCATGGTACCATCATCATAATCATTTTCTCAAGAAACGAGCGCACAGCTCCTTAAGGGGTATACACTACACCAATCCCGGTTATGTTGAGTAGATGTCAGGGTTATCAAGTCAGTTATGTGATTGTTCCAACATCCAAGACGCTACCCTAACCATAGGACTTTCACAACTCGATAACAATACCCTCTAGACCTTATTAGTGGTCCCTGCCTTCATCTCGCAGTATACCAAACTGTAACTTCTCATACTACATGCACATATGTCATCATTGCATGGTGCTTGACATCAACAAACTCATGACTTCACTTATGATCAATCATCTCTAAGCCATGATACTATTCTCTAAAAAATTCGGAAGCGTTTCCTTATTTATTGACAAATGTCAATTTCACATAGATAACTCATATTTCTACACAAATATTGTTACATTCAAAGTAGTTATTTAAACATAATAATTACAAAAATAATTATTTTATTGATCAAATATATTTTCATTTTCTTTTCCTTTTCTAATTTGGTTTTTATGAAAAACAATTATTTAAAATTTTTAATTTAAATATTCAAATAATTTATATTTTCCTATTTTTTAAAAAAAATTATATATATGCATATTAAAAATAATTTTCTTTCTCCCTATGAAAACCCAAACATAAATATATGTACTTTTCTATTATCGTTAAACATACTTAATAAATGGTTTATAAATATTTAATATTGATAGATTATTAGCTAATTACTAACTATATTATATAGAATTTAAATCTTCTTCCTAACTTTTTATATTAAGAACTGAAACCATATATTTATATATATGCATATATAAATTTTTTCTTAATTCATTTAAATTAGACTATTTTTAAGATAGTAACATAGTCTTTATAGGTTGCATCAAAATTTAATTTTTCTTTTCATTTTAAAAAAACCAAACACTATATTTAGTATTCTTCGAGTAAAATTTTTTTTATTATAGATTTATTTTATGATTAATATTACTGGTATAATAATACTATATATATAATTCACACAAAGTAAAGTTTTCCACAAAATTAAATTTGAATCTGTTTTATATAAATACGTATACAAAATTTTATATTTTAATATCATAAACAATATAGCAAAATACAGTTTTTAACCATATTCTTATTATATATAAACTTTTTATGTATACTTATGTATCATAAATAGTATAACACAATACTGTTTTTAATTATATTAGTACTGTTAGTACAACATAATACTAACAGTAATAATAATAATAACAACTGAAAATATAGAATCAAACAAGAATTTAAATAAATTATTAGCTAATCAAAACAGTAGCTGTAATTTTATTTTATTTTAACTATATCAGATCAAACCAGTAGCTATATAAAACATGTGGTAGCTATAATAACAAATATAATAACCGAAGATTATAAAATAAGTATTTAACTAAATAAATCACAAATCAGTAACTAGATCACTTATAATTTTATTTAAATGATGGATTAAGTGAATTAATTACTATTTAACGAAATAAATCACTATTTAATGAAAATAAACCAATTATTTTCTTATTTAAACTAAAAGCGACCGATTAAATGAAAGATGGACTAATTAAAATCATGTCTAAATTAAAATAAACAAAATAAACCGATTAAATTCTGGTTTAATCATTTTAACAGATTAAAATCAGATTTTTTACCAAAATTAACCTATTAATTCAACAAATAAACTGATTAAAATTACAGATCAACAATTTAAACCGATTGCATTAACATAATAATCAATAATAAATCAAACATCAACCAATAACATCAACAAACAATATATAAATCCATAATAATTACATATTAACACAAAAGAAGTACATAAATTAAATAAAAGGTACAAAAATCTGAGAGATTTGGAGGAACAATTTCAATTCTACAAACTTTTGATCAAATAACAACAAAGAGGTTAATCCCTACGCCCCCTTACCTCAAAGAGATCTTGATTGAGAGAGGGGAAATAATTTGGAAAAGAAAACCACCAAGAAAATAAGTTTTTTTACTTCCAAGATCAACCACCAATCAAAATTGTTTGTGTTTTAGGTGAGAAGACAATGAAAAGAAAGTGTGTCTCGTGTGCAGTGGAGAGAAGGAGATGAAGAGAGTGAGTTTTATATTAAATGTATTTAGTGTAGGAGAAAAGTATGGTAAATACGTGGTTAAAATTTAATTTAAAATGTTTTATATTATCTTTACCGAGAGAAACTTGGCTGCCAAGTTTGCACAGCTGGTCGAAAATATCAAGTGATATTTATCCAAACATTTTTGATTTTTCTTATAATCCATAAATACTAAATAATTAGGTAATTAAAAATTAAATATAAATATAATGTTTTGGACTTTCACGTACTGATAGTGGAGTTGGCTGGGTCGGAACGTCCAGTCCAACTAAATTAACAGATTTTATAAAAAAATTTATTATTTTTAATTTATTATCTAATCATTTATATTTATTTTACATTCAAAATATTTAATAAATCAATTTTATGACAATAATTAGTATTTTTTTAAAAATTTAAAATTTTAATTTCAAAATAAACCCTTTCTAATTAAAATCAACAAATTCAATTAATTTTTAGAAAATTTTTAAAATTATATTTTATTATGTTAAGCATTTTTCTAAGTTAAAAATGTATTTTAAAAATTTTCGTCTATTTTTATTAATTTATCTCATTGTAAACATTTTACTAGTTTTTAGAGATGTAACAGTTATTTTATAATTTCTTGGGCTCCAGTCTGAAAAATTATTAAAATTTAAACTAAAGTATATTTATTATTCTGAACGCAACTGCGTATTCAGAATTTCTGAATTCCTACCTAAATACTTAAAACAAATATTGAATAAATAAAAAAATGGTAAGCAAAAATGAAGATGTTACATCAACCATGTATTTTTCACATAGTTAATGAAGAAAGGAAAGCATGAACACATCTCCTCAAAGCTTGTTAAGCGTTGGTTATATACATATTTATCAGAAGATAGCATTAACCTATTCCAAGCATCCAACACCTTATCCCATTCCTCCGCGGGACTCGCATACATCTTGCATTTTGCTTTGACATTTTTAATAATATGAAATTGACAAAACAAGCTGGTTAAACTTGGAAAAACATCTTGCAATAATCAACTTGATAGTGATACCAACAATCTGTTTGCTCATTTTACAAATAGGCAAATGTCATATAAAAGGCCATCTCAATAGAAGTAATACCAACGATTTCCAATAATGGAAGTCGATATTTGTTCATCTTGTAGGTGGAATCAATAATCAACAGAATGAGAAATGCATTTAGAAGCTTGATGGAATTTGGATGTGATCACGATATATCTCTGACATCTTAGGTATCTACCCTTTTGTACCAATAGACATATTCATCATGCTTAATCAACTTCATTAGATGTTGCATTTTAGTTCCTGAACCCCTTTGATGTCAACGATATTTTTGATGTGCAGTATATACGATTTTGATAATGCTGACATTCATCTCATATTGACTTTTGATTGTCAGCAAAATCTGATTAGGCTTCACCATGTTTTTTGTTATTTCATCTAGCAAAGATTTTTCTTCATTACTCAACCAACCTGCATATGCATGACCCAACAATGTTTCAGCCAATCGTGGTTATGAAATCCACATATTACAAAAAGTCTCCATTTGATGTTTTTCACATACTTCTCTTTCAGTTTAAAGGGACAATCACATTTCTTGGTTTTGGTGGGCTTGAGGGTTAACATGTCTTTGTATTGTTTATAATTTCCTCATCTTTCACAAGATAATAAGACAAATGTCTTCCTTGGTCCTGTCTCTAACCATTCAATGACAATAACAAATCCGCACCTTTTCCTAATTTGTTGAACCCACTTCAACAAATCATCACGTTCTGCAAAAACCTGAATCCAGTAATCCTTTATTAGTTCAACAACATAATAAATATCAAACCAATTTTAACACTTAATAGTTAATTATTCAATATACCTCTGTAGTAGTGAAAAATTCACTATAATCGGGAAACATATCTTGCAGGTTCATATCCAAAGCATTATCATTTCCTTGTATCGGATGCTCAAAAGTATCGTCGCTTGCTTCAATAACATGCTCCCAAGCATTTGGCATGTTAACTTCATCAGAAAAAAAAAAAAAAAACCTATTCCAACTTCGTTCCATGAACAACCAAAAAGCAAAGGTTGTAAATTTTCTTATTACAAAACCGAAATGTGCCTTTGTTGAATCTGTAAAATGCAAAAAAAAAGTAGAAACGTGAGCTTACTAAGAAGCTACCAAAGATGATTACGAGAGAGAACGGTAATGGCCAAATGGACCGACAAAGTAATAAGAAAGTCTTAGGGGGGCAGCATGAGGAAGAAACGGGGTGAACAGAGAGGTGGTGGGAAGAAGGGTTAAGGTTAAAATAAAATATATGTAAGACTAAAATGGTATCTCATACCTTTTTAAAAAAGTGAAGGGTGAAAAGAGCAAAAAAAAAGGTAGAAATAGCATCCCCCAACATGTATGCTTATATAAGTTCAGGGTGTGAAATTATGTTTTTTTCGTTTTTTCCTTTTTGTAAGTTCAAAATTCTTAATTTGTTAGTTTCAAGTGTGCGTGCTAGTTTTGCCATTGTTGACGTGTAGTGCACTGTTGTAACACTTTTTTTAATATCTTGTATGTTTGTCTAAGTGTTGTTGGACATTTTCAATGAATTACTTATTGACAAAAAAAAAGTTACAACATGAACACAGACAATGCTTTAGCTAATTCTCTTTTTTCGGGGTAGAGTGATTTGTATTTTTTTAATTAAATAATTTTCATTTTATGACTTTTTGGAGATTTTACATTATTTACACTAATTTTTTGAGTTATTTTTTAAGCAAAATATATATTTTTTATTTTTTAAAATAATTCTCGCGTAATGAAATATTTGTAAATCACTCTTCAAACAATTTTGATTTAAAAATATTTTGATTTTTTTAATTTCAAATTTTTTTATTTAATTTTTTATTTAATTTTATGTTATAATTAGTATTTTAACCTATATGTTCATATAATTAAAATTCACAATAAATAAACAATTTTTAATATATATGTTGAATTATGTTAATACCAATTTTCGCAATTCTTTAACTAAGCAACGTAATGATTGAAATAAGATCAGAAAAATTTTCAAAACGTTTCAAAAGGCAGACGAAAGCTGAAATACCAAAACTGAAAGGCATACATATTTTATATTGATTCGTCTCACCCCAGAGACTATGTCCAGTTCTTGGCAACAGTCAAGTTCCACTAACTTTTCAAGTTACAAGTATTCTTTCCACAAGCCTCTTCAGGCTCAACCCAAATAGTCTTTCACTTACCTCTTCAAGCAAACACCCAAGTATCTTTTGAAACAAAGCCTCTTCAGGCTTCAACCAATCTTGTAAAGAAAGAGGTTTGTGTGAGTTTACCTCACTTGGTTTAACGTCCTATCAGACGAATATATATATTGAAGTACAAAATAGATTTTCAAACTAAGTTTACAAAGACTTTTTCTTTTCTCAAAGTAGTTATGAATTTTCAGATTCAGCAGCAAATATATTGACAACACTTGTAATTTTTCGACCAACCCTCGAAGGAGGTCTCTTCTTCTATTTATAGGCTTCTCCAAAAGTATCCGTTGAGTATTTTGTAGGAGACGACCTTCATCTGATGAATAGAGTCGTTGGAGCATTAAATGCAGCATTTAATGTTTTTTACCAACTTTGTCATATGATAAGATAAAGCAGTCTGCTTATCTTTTCTATTCTTGTACTCAATCTTTTAGTAGTTGTCATGTCTGCTTTCCCGTTTTGACATTCACACACATATTCCTTCTTTTTCGCTGACTTTCCTCGAGAGTAGGCATATAGGTTTTATGCATTTTGAGGTAGCTTACGCTATGATTGATATGCAGATTATTTTAGAACATTGTCATCATCTGTAAACTTTGTTGGTTACGAAGTTTATACAATTAAAGATAAGACGATATTCAATATGAAAAACGTCAGACGATATAATGCATACTAGAGATTAGACGATAATGTGAGCGAGAGATTTAATTTTAACTGTTTGTTATTATCAAAATATTTAAGTGCTACAAATTCGTCCTTTGTCTTAACATTATGTTATAATTAAAATTCATAATGAATAAAAATATTTAAATATGTAAATTATATTTTATTTTAGATCTATAATTAACAATTTAAATTGTGATATAAAGTTATTTTTAAGTATTGACAAATTATAAAAAAAACTATCGAAATTCAATTTATAGATAAAAAGAAAAGAAGATAGGTTGAAGGAGATAGGTGATTACGAAGATCAAGTATACAAATAAAGCTAAAAGAAAAGTTGTTTGGTATGGCTTAATTTTTTTAGCTAATTGTAAGAATAGTGTGTGAAATGCATATCCAAATGGAAAAAAAGATAAAAATATTGAGAATATCTAATTAAGAGAGTGAAAAGAGTGAAACTCTTATCCTTCAAATTGTGTATTCTAATTTACAATATTGAAATAGATTTTTTTTAAGATTTATTTACTTTTTGTATAGTTTTTTTATTGTTTATTTTCGTTGTGCAACTTGTTCTTAAATTATTTAAACTTTTTAAAAATCACAAATTTTCTATTTTGATATTTTCTATTTTGATAATCTTTTTTTTTTAAAGTTTTGATATTCAATAAATCCAAAATTAAGCAAAAATAATATTTGATGGATAAGATAAATGGAAGAATAAGGATGAGACTATAGGGAAGAATATTTATGAGGTTAGGCTTAGTCCTTAGCTCTTAGCCAAGAATATATTTTATATTCACTTAAAAAGAACAATATTAATAACTTTTAGAATGTGAAAATGAAATTTTTGTAATATTTAAATGGGAAAAAATATGTTTAAACCAATAATTTCTATAAATTAAATTGATTTTCAAGATTTTTTAAAAACAAATACATTTATTTTTATATTTTAATTTATACCATCATTACCAATAAAATATTTTTATTAATTGAAGTTATGTTTTCTTAAAATAATATTTTAATTAATATTTTTATATATTTCACCTATTTTCATGATTCACCCTTATATTACAAATTCATATTATATTTTAAAATAACATAATCTCTATACATACGTTTATTTTTATAAAAATATGTGTTTTTATTGTTTTATAATATTTATTTTAAGAATTTTTATATCAAATCACATTAATATTTTATTTTAAGGAAAATTGTATTTGTAACAAAAAAATTGCATTTATCTCTCCTGGCGTATTCTTAAATAATATTCATACTTCCTCTAATTTAAAAAAATACTCACATCTCCTAAATAGCATCAAAGGATGTGTGTCTCTTTATTAAATAAAATAAGAAGTGTGTGTTACTTTATTAAATACATAAGAGAAATGAGTATTTATTTAAAAACTAAAAAGGGATATGAATATTATTTAAGAAGACTTCAGGAGAGGTAAGTATAATTTTTCCGCTATTTTTTTAATTAATTTTCTAAAATTATTTTTCTGAATTGTTTTAATAAACATTAAAATCTCTTCAATTAATATTAACTATTAATTATATTGAGATATTAACTGCCTATCATTTAAATAATAATTTTTAATCATTAAAATTTTTAATCTCTATAACTTTTATATTTTATTTATTAATAATATTTTTAAAAGTATTTTTATCTGACTTATTTTTATAAATATTAATATATTCATATTCATATATAATACAAAATTCTGACAAATCATTTAAACAATTCATGAGATGTTTAATAACAAAAAACTTGTTTATTTTACCATAAGAGCCAAATTTTCACGCCACATACATGTTTTTCTTGTAAATTACATAATTGAATTTAATTTAAGTATATTCAACATTAATTGGGTTTGAAAATTCAAAATTAATTATATTCAACTTTAAAATAAATAAAGAGTTTAACAAGCATTTATTATCAATTTTCACATTATTAATCAATAAGATTATTTTTTATTTACATGACGTTGGTCTAAATAAAACTAGACTTAGATTTCTTAAATAAGATTTTGGGTTTGAGACTTGTAGATAGTAAAAACGTGATTGGGAGAGAAAATGTGTAAAAAAAAAAGTAATTTTTAAAATAATAATTATAAAAATAGTGAAAAAAAACCCTTTATCATACATGCATTATTTATTAATTATTAATAAACAAATTCGAAGTTGCATGTGCTTACATAAAAGAATGAAAAAAAAGATAAATGAAGAGAGAAGGAAGGGAGACCATAGGGCAAAAGCAACGGCAATGATGTGGATGTGATATTGTCTGGTAGTAATAACTTAGTAGGCAGTGTTTTCTGTTTCAGAAAAGTGAGTGAGACTTCGCACTGTTCCTTCTTCCCTCTCCCTCTCCTCGCCAACTCATTTCCAATTCCTTCATCCAACGCACCAAAAAAGAGTTAGTTAGATGCATGACTATTCACTACGCCCTCATCACCTTCACATTGCAGCCTGAATCTCTGAGTTCAATGGTCGCAGGGTTTTAGCTTCTGCTACGTTCCGGTGTGGTGGATGCCTTCTCTGTTCTGCTGTGCCCACCTCTCAACTAGTGTATGAGAAGAGTAGCTACTCAACAAAAACTCTTACAGGGTTTCTTAGAAAGATCAGGTGCACACTCCGCGCTTCTCTTGCTTTCTTTCTAAACCCCGTTGGTTTGGTAATGAGGGTTAGGTTATGCATTTTATACTATAATAGGAAATCACGCTTCTCTCTCCTCTGCATTTTAAGAAAAATATCTAAAAACAGCAATTCTTTTATTTATTTATTTGTTGCGTTTATTTAACCAAGCCTTGATGTGTACAAGTACAATGTACCTATTTGGAAAGCTTGTTAGAGAGAGAGATTCCAGAAGGTTTTATCATGAGAAAGCTTGTTCTTGCCAGATTGATTTTGTGTCCGTCAATTTTATGTGAGAGTGATTAAATTTACATTTACGATTGTACATTGATTATTGTTGTTTCATCCAACGAACGGTGGACTTTGTTTAATTATCTGTTAATTTTCTGTTTGTGTTATGCTGGTAATTTTAATTGTTCAATATGTGATTTCATGGTTATTGCTGAAGTTTGATAGCTAAGGCTTTGCGGGGCAGTAATATTGGGCTCAGCTTGTTGACTGAGGTGGTGTTGGATGTGATGAAGCTTAAAACATGGCTTGCGAGTGTTTTGTTGCTCACTGTTGCTTTGCTTACCACTACATTAGGTAATTTATACCTTTTTTTTTTTAATTTTTTCGTATTTGTTTTGTATATCTCAAATTGACTTTTCGAATTTCCTTTTGTTCTTATGACCGGTACACTTGCTGTATTGTCCAGACTGCTTTTGCAGTTACACTCTGTCAATTAAATTTTGGATCAAAAGTATAAAGGAATCTTTAATATTTGATTTTTTTTTTCAGGATATTGTTTCTATGTTTTATCTATATGCCAGAGCTTTTAATTTCTTAACAATTTTCTATTTATATAAAAATACATCTAAACCATTTTTTTAAGTCAAAATGAAATGGCTGTTAGGTGACAGCCTAGCCAATGGTCATGCATTCTTACAAAATTTCTCCCTAAATTAATGGATATTCCTATTAGGTATAGGTAAAGACTTAAAGTGATACTTATCCTGGTGGCATTGGCTTTGTGAGATTGGATTTATGTAGTTTATGTTGCCTCCTCCTGGACTCCTTCTTCTGCTTTGGCCATAGATCAGGCTTCTATGACCCAGTTCAATCTTTGAATTGTTTGAAACTTAATTTCTCTAGGTACTTTTCATGGTCTATCAGATTCTGACTGTAAAATCATTAGTTCTGCAAGCTGACTGCTGAGTGGCCTGAGTCTCCTATGCTTGCATTGTATGTTCATTTATTATTTATTAAGTACGGTTGATGAGGTGTTTCCTGTATTATTGGATTAAGCTTAATAGTTACAACTTACAAGCAAGTATTTTACAGTCAAAAGTACTGCTTTTCTTACATAAAATAACGACCATATGTCTTGTAAATTGTTCAGCTTGTTTATTTTAATAACCTGGTTATTATTACCACAAGGGGAAGCAATTAGGGATGTGGATGTGTGACATTGACTGTCTATTATCTTCTTGAGTTGATGCTAGATTGCTAGATCAAATTGTTTTACTTGTAGGTGCATTTGTGGGGGTAAACATTGGCACTGATGTTTCTGATCTGCCATCTGCTTCGAATATAGTTAACATTCTAAAAGCTAATCAAATTACTCATGTGCGTCTGTATGATGCTAATGCGCACTTGCTGCAAGCCCTTTCAAACACTAGTATTGAAGTAATTGTTGGTGTCACCAATGAGGAGGTACTGAGGATTGGAGAATCTCCATCAGCAGCTGCAGCTTGGATTAATAAAAATGTTGTTGCTTATGTCCCGTCCACCAATATCACAGCAATAGCAGTTGGCAGTGAGGTTCTTTCCACAATCCCAAATCTAGCCCCTGTTCTGGTTCCTGCCATGAATTCTCTTCACAAAGCCCTGGTTGCTGCAAACCTTAACTTCCGGGTCAAAGTTTCAACTCCCCATTCTATGGATATTATCCCTAAACCTTTTCCTCCTTCCACTGCCACCTTTAACTCTTCATGGAACTCTACTATGTACCAACTTCTTCAGTTTCTGAAGAACACAAATTCATCCTACATGCTAAATGCCTACCCTTATTATGGATACACTAAAGGAGATGGTATTTTCCCTATTGAATATGCTCTTTTCCGACCTCTTCCTTCTGTGAAGCAAATTGTTGACCCAAATACTCTATTTCATTATAACAGTATGTTTGATGCTATGGTGGATGCTACCTACTACTCTATAGAAGCCTTAAATTTCAATAATATACCCATTGTTGTCACAGAGACTGGCTGGCCATGGTTTGGCGGAGCTAATGAACCGGATGCTACTGTAGAAAATTCTGAGACCTACAATAACAATATGATTCAGCGGGTCATGAATGATTCAGGTCCTCCTAGTCAGCCAAACATAGCCATTAATACATACATATATGAATTGTTTAATGAAGACAAGAGAAATGGGCCTATATCAGAAAAAAATTGGGGCATCTTTTATACCAATGGAAGTACCGTTTATCCTTTGAGTTTTGGTGCTTCTGGCCAGACTACTGGAAATTCTTCAGGAGTTTTTTGTGTGGCTAAAGATGGAGCAGACACTGATAAGCTGCAAGCTGGCCTGAGCTGGGCATGTGGACAAGGAGGAGCAAATTGTGCTGCAATTCAACCGGGGCAGCCATGCTATCTCCCCAATATTCTGAGAAGCCATGCCTCTTATGCTTATAATGATTATTATCAGAAAAAGCATAGTAGTGGTGGAACTTGTGACTTCGATGGTACCGCTACAACTACTACCAAGGATCCTAGTAAGTCCATATGACTTCTTATTTCTGTTTTAACTCAAATATTCTGGTATGGTACTCTTGTAACACTTCAAATTATTTCTTTGGACTGTTACACATACATAACCATTTTTTTTTTTTCAAATTGCGCACTAACTGTTGTTGGAAATTTGACGACACCCTCTCCTTGTTAGAAACAGCCCTGGAGAGTAAATCATAGATTTGAAAGTCATTGGTCATTGTCTCTATATGAATGATCATTGGGCCAAGAGAGCAATTATAGTTATAATAACTATTCAAGTTATAGGCATATACCAATGTGCTTTTCAAATTACACGACTATGCATGTATGGCTTCACTGAAAGTTGAATAAATACATCTAACTCCTACAAAACATGGCTGGATGATAAAGTTATGGATTCTAAAGTCTTTGGTTGTGACCATGTCTCTAGTTGTCATATTAGTAGGGCAAGAAAGCAGTTGCAGTTTGTTTTGATTTGAACATGAAGATCCTGTTTAGTCGAAAAAATATTAGTTACATTACATATTTCCCTTCCTTTTGTTTGATGGTTTAATGGTGTAGCTTTAGAATTGTTTAATTTGTTACATTGAAGAACTACATAAATAATTTGGTTTTGTAAAGTTTGTCATTAAAAGTGATATTTTATTATATGTATACTAGTTGAAAAACCCATGCTTTGCACGGATTACTTGTGAAAAATGTGATATTGAAAAATTTATCTTCTATTATCCTATAATTATTATATAAATTTGACAAGAAAAAAAAATTCTTTGAATCATTGTTAGAGTAATGTAAAGTTGTAGGTTTGTACAATGCAAATTGAATTTAATTACCACCATTGCCATCGCGCCGAATTTTAGTGACCTTACTTAAAAAGTATAGGTCTTGACGTCTTGTTTCCTATCAAATGAATAAGGGTTTGTTTTCTTATTTCTTTGATCATAGTGTAATGCCTCTGGGTCCAGTTTCATTGTTTGACAATAGTGAATTGGAGTGATAATGTCAGTATGCTGCTCTTCAATTATCAATTAACTTGTTTAATAGAAATGCCTCAGAGCCTAGGTGGTTGGGTCTAGGGATGGCAATGGGTAAGGTTTGGGTAGAGTACTATAGTACCCGTCCCCATCCTCGCGTTTAGAAAAAATACTTGTACTTGCCCCCATACTTGTGTGCATAGCAACTTTAATTCCCATCTCCGTACCCGCTGGGTACCTATATGTCCCCCGCACCCGCTACTTGCACTTTACTTAGTGTGTAAAATCAATAAATCAACAAAAATATGTTAATTAAAAAAAATGTTACAACTAAATTGAAAATTCACTCTTATATCATTCAAACATAACCTTATATCATCCAAATATAACATTAAAAGCATTCAAACATAACATTAAATCATCCAAACATAACATTAAAATTATCCAAACATAACCTTAAATCATTCAAACATAAGTTATAACCCAACAACATAAAAAACATAATCATCTAACATAATCATTCTTAAATGTAATGTTCTAATTATTTAACATAATTATTAGAAACTTGGACATCATGTATTGGTACTCTCTAAGACCGGCCAAAAAATAGGACATTGACTCTAATTATTTTATAATTATATTGCCTATAATAAATAGTTACAAATTATGGACAATTAGTATATGGACACCCAAAGTTGAAACTTGTATATACCACAAATATAGCAAATAATATAATAATTTCAAACAATTTATTAAGCACAAATAATTAAATTATTAGCACATAATTAATTCATGTTATCAATAATCAATAGTATGTTTTAGTAATTAAATTAATAATTAATAAAGTATATATATGTATATATATATATATATATATATATAATAAGTGTGGGTATGGGGCGGGGTGGGTACTATAGTATTCATACCCGCACCCATTTCCATTAAAATTTGCGGGTAAATACCCGCCCCCGGACCTATCCTCAATAAGCGGGTATTTACCCTACCCATTTGTGGATATTTTTGCGGATGCCCATAGGGTTTGGGTACACTTTGCCATCCCTAGTTGGGTCAGTAGCAGTATTACTATTGACTGGGTGCATCTCTTTGCATCTATGCTGATTCTATTGGTCTAGTTTCCCCATAAATCTGACATAGTGGCTGGTCCCTTATCTGTGTAAGGCTCAATGTTCAGACCACTCACCTCTTTGATGTTTGATAGAGTTTCAGACGTCTGTTCTTTTGGTTTGGCAATATGGTTTGTGATCCTCGGGGCCCAGATATAAAACCTATTGAAAATGAGCCCAACTAGGCTATTTTAAATATCTTATTGCAACCTGAAAGGCTGAAACCAATAAACATGGATTGCATAATTGAGAAACTATTGGTGGACTCTTTCAAATATGCGTCTTATAAATATGTCCTTTTGAGTATTTTCATATCCTTGTGGTTAGGATTAGTAGGAAGTTACGTAACCCATTAATTATGTGTACTTTGTTGCAGGTTCTTCATCCTGTATATTTGCCGGAAGGTATAGCATCTTAATCTTTATACATCCTCGATTTATTAGACTTACAAATAATTGTTACCTTTTAAAATTCTTATATGATCATGGAATATTTTGACATCAGTTCTAACTCGAGCGTTGGTGGATTGAGTTTACCTCCGACGGCACTTGGACCTTCAAGCTCCTTTGGTGCGAGTATGAACCTGCAAGTGTCTAGCCTTAAGTATTTGATATCTGCTATTGGTGTATTTTTGGCTCTGGGGGTGCCATGACTAAAAGGTCGATGCACTTTAAATTGCAATTCAATGATTCATGTAATGCGGTCTTCATCGATTTTGTTTCTAACTTCTCTTTGGTCCATTTTATTCGTCACAGATATGTCCCATCTTGTGCATTTGGGATCATTGTAATTTATCACTTTTAAGATAGATAGGTGCTTAATCTATTGCTTTAGCTGGAAGAGACAAACCGAATACAGGGCCTTGAAAAAATGATTGCCATTGTTCTCGAACCAACAAATGATGCACTTGTGATCATAAAAAATTAGAGTAGCATTTTCCCTATCCATTGGTTTTTTAAGATTAATATTAATGAAATTTGCATACAATTTATTTGAACTATTAAAAGAAAAGGTGGTGTCATTTGAACTATTAAGAAAAATTAGCATGAGACCGATGAATTATTCAGTAGCTTATATTATATGGAATTATGAAGAGTTTATAAGTACGAGCGAATAATTTTTCTTTACCGAAAAGAGTGTTGTTGTTTGTTTACTTATTTTAAAATTAATATTAATATTAGTCTTTAAAGTTTAATTTAAATTTCAGTTTGGTCAACTAATTTTTTTATCAATGCTTTTTTATCGCCATCTTTATGTTTTAACTCAATGGTGGCATCTTACAAGGCATTCCATGCCAGTAATTGAGTCTCGGAATGTTATTGTTTTGATTAGGTTCTTTCTTCTATCTTTATCTATTTTTCCATCTGGTTGTTGCTTCTCCTTTTACTTTCACACAACTTTAGTAGTGAGCTAACTTGCCACTAGTTCGAATTGGGTTGGTTGGTAAAAAAATCAAGCCACTACGATCTCAATTTAATTTTGCTTGATTCACTTACCTTGTAGCTCACCTGGGTTGAACCCATTGTGAGTCATGTAGGCTTATGGGTTGGACTTTTAAAAAAAAAAAAAGACTAACTAAAATGAATTTACACAAACTCACTACACTTATGAGTTATGACTTAAATTTAAATTTAGGACTTAATGACTAATTGACATAGGAATCCTTTCCTTTCGTCATCCCTAAGCTCCTCACCACAATTGCACCTAGTACCACCTCACAGTCATCTCTTCCAGCCACAATCAGCACTCAACTGGCTGCATGCATCGCAGCTAGTCCTTCACCTATAAGTTTGTTTATTGCTTTACGTCCCTCACCTCACGACTTGATCGGGACTCTTCAAAAATCAAAATCATTCTTATCTCCTTCTTAGGTGTACTGTGGGAGTAGTTTGCTTTGGTGTATCATGCAATATTTATTCCACAAAATTCTCTTTTTGTGGCATGCACAAATGACCGCAGGAGATTTTATCTGAATCCTAATATTAAGTTTAATACACAAATCTAAATGAATAATTTTTCTCTTCTACTTACCATGCGTTGAGAGTATTTTCAAATGGTAAAGGATTGAGTAGGATTACATTGTTCATGTGTCATGTAATGTACTTTGCCCATTTACTATCTACTTATGGTAATTGCTATTGAGCAATAGCTATTATGTTATGCCATGCTGGTTTTAGGGTCTTGTATGATTCTGTTTATATTCTTTCATGTCTTTTTCTAGTGCCACTTCCAAGTTTCTGCTTCTTCTAAACATCAATGCTTTTCTTTGTCTTTTTTTCCAGCTTGTACCTTAATTCAGTAAAGATTTTGATTATTGGTTTTGGTTATTTCTATATTTTCTTACGACATATTTCTAATAATTCACCTGATGCTTTATAAAAAAACAATTAAAAAAAAAAAATACATTTAAGGTATTTTTAGAAAGAAGAGTTTAGATGAAAAGAAAATAAAGAGTTAATTTTTTCAATTTGAATTAATATTTTACTATCTGAATATTTTTCAAAATAAAAGAAATAAAATGAAATATTGCCATGTAATGTTCTAATTATTCATAGTTTATTTAAAAACAGTCTATAACTATCTAAATTTAAAATTATAACAAAATCAACTTTTCCATTTTTTTTCCTATTTAATTTTTAAACATGTCCTTAATAATATAAAAACATAAAAATAACCGATATTTTTGTTCTCGATAATGTTAGAAAAGGGTTTTAAATTATTCTATTTCATAATCCCATCACATGTGCCCTTGTTTCAATATAATTTTATTTGGGAGTGAAAGGAAAACTCTTCCTTACTTGAGTGGGCTATAGTTATTGTAACAAGGTGTTATGTTATGGGGGGTTGTAGGGCAATGTAATAGTAATGATGGGAAGCTTAGAGCATTTTCAATGGTGAACTAAATTGGTTTAACTCCTTTTTTTTAGTCTCATTATGCTACATCAATTTCAAGAACTTTAATAATTGTTTACTTCAATGGTGTAACTCTTTAAGATCTTGAAATGAGTTTGGTAAGTTATTTCATAGGTTTATATATTTTTTTATTTACATATTTATATTATATTTTTAATATAATAAATAATTTCTTTTTCTCTCTTGATTTAGTTGATTTTGCTGAATGATGGAAAATTATTGTTTGATTTTAAGCAACCGTTCCTTATAGAAGAACAATTCTTACATGCGGTAGCCATGTTTGTTTCTTCCAACTGTGAAACTCATTAAGAACGAGTTCTTAATTTTAAGAACTAATTAAGCATCTCTTGTTGAAGATGCTTTTAGGAAATTATCTCCAATGACTAGGTGGTAGCAAGAGCCTTTGTAATTGGAGAAGGTGTCAATTTTAACCAAATTGATAACAAATCATTAGGTTTTACAATGTTCATTTTGAAAAGGCTACCTTCTTTTGTCTTTTGACAATGCAATATGTGTTAAAACGAAGGACAAATTTGTAGCCCTTAAATATTTTGATAATAACAAACAGTTAAAATTATGTGTCCTCATGTTATCGTCTGATCTCTAGTTCGCATTATATCGTCTGACGTTTTTCAAATTGAATATTGTCTTATCTTTATTTGTATAAACTTCGTAACTAACAAAGCTTACAGACAATGACTATGCTCTAAAAAGATCCGCATATCAATCAGAGCGCAAGCTACCTCAAAATGTATAAAGCCTATATACCTACTCTTGAGGAAAGTCAGTGAAAAAGAAGGAATATGTGTGTGAATGTCAGAATGGGAAAGCGAACATGACAATTGCTAAAAGATTAAGTACAAGAATAGAAAAGATAAGCAGACTGCTTTATCTTATCATATGACAAGTTGGTAAAAAGCATTAAATGCTGCATTTAATGCTCCAACGACTCTCTTCATCAGACAAAGGTCGTCTCCTACAAAATACTCAACAGATACTTTTGGAGAAGCCTATAAATAGAAGAAGAGACCTCTTTCAAGCTGTTGTCGAATTTACAAGTGTTGTTGATATATTTGCTGCTGAATCTAAATATTCATGATTGCTTTGAGAAAAGAAAAAGCCTTTGTAAAAACAATTTGAAAATTTGTAATTGAACTTCATTGTATATTCGTTTGATAAGACGTTAAACCCAGTGAGATAAACTCACACAAATCTCTTTCTTTACGAGATTGGTTGAAGCTTGAAGAGGCTTTATTTCAAAAAATACTTCGGTGTTTGCCTAGAGAGGCAAGTGAAAGACTACTTGGGATTGAGCCTGAAGAGGCTTGTGGAAAGAATACTTGTAACTTGTAAAGTTAGTGGAACTTGGTTGTTGCCAAGAACTGGACGTAGTCTCTGGGGTGAGACGAACCAATATAAAATCTGTGTGCCTTTCTATTTGTTCTTTCTTCTTTCGTCTTCCTTTTAAAACGTTTTGAAAATCTTTCTGATCTTGTTTATTTAATTAAGTTGCTTTTAAAAAAAAGGAAGAAAGGATTGCGAAAATTGGCCTTAACACAATTCAACCCCCCTTCTTGTGTTTAGTTTGTGCCTTACAATATGTATATGGTAGTGAAGTGTTTGCAAATGGTCACATTGCATACCTTATTTCAAGAGCCATGATCATTCAATTAAACATGGGTATTGTTTTGGATTAGGTATAAAGCTCGACCCATGTCACTAGCCACCTTGGCTCAAAGTGTTGGACCAATCCAATTTGCTAAAACGTTGATGAAAGTCAATCTCACCATTAGGCGCAAGATTCTTATAGTAGATTTGTGAACAATGAATCATACCTTGATCCGAAGTAAAGTTATCCTATTGCTATACCATAATAAGATAATATTACTTCTAAAATCCCTTAAGCCTCGTGTTAGGGAATCTAACTCATCTCAAGCTCCTATAAATATAATCCACATATTATAGTGAGTAAACAATTATTACACATTGTCACTTTAGTAAAATCACTATTAACTTAAGCTTCAAAGTGCCTTTTGCTAGGGGTGTTCAAAAAAATCGAATCGAACTGAATTGTTTGAAAACTAAACCAAACTAAACTATAAACAATGAACTATTTTTATATATATAAAAAAAGAACTAAATTGCTTTTATAAAAAAAAAACTAATTGAATTGTTTAAGAATTGAATTATCTGGGAAATGGGAACCGAAGTATAAAATCTGAGCCATTTTTATAAAAGGGTAAAAATTCTTAGTGCAAAAAAAAAATAGTTCAATTCAATTCGAACCATTTAGTTTGATTCAAAATATAGTTCAGTTCGGATTTGAGAAAATAGTTCGCCATATAGTTTGGTTTGGGTTGCCTGAACTATTTTTTAGTTTAGTTTGATTTAGCGAATTGTTTTTCTAGTCCAGTTCAATTTTCACATAGTTTAGTTCAGTTCACCTATTTTGAACACTCCTACCTTTTGCAGATACTCACCCTTAACAATAATGTTTTAGCTATGTTACAGAGTAGCACTATCATTGGAATGCCTTAAATCTCAATCCACGTAAAAGACACTTTAGTCAAAACAACCCAGAGTTTAATCAAGGTCAATTGTCTTGCCTCGAACATATCAAATGTGGATTTTGGGCACATATCCCAATTAGAAGGGAGTGCACGTGTATACGATTCTTATTAATCTAAGTGATAACATATTTAGAAAACAAAAAGTGATCATAAATTATGTTATTTAATATTGCAATAAGTAAGCAGAATGTCATGGGGGTGTAATGTGACATTGGTTTATATAGATTGACAAAAATATATATATATAAAATATTTAAATAAAAATAAAAAGAAAGGAAAATGCATTAATTTATACCAAAGAAAACAAGTTTTTATTTTTATTTAAATATTTTATATATTTTTTCTTTATCGATTTATATACATAAGTATTACATCATATTTTCTCTACATTCTCATCAATTATTAGACTAAATTTGGGGTGATAAATTTAATTTTAATTATTGTAAAACTATGAGGATTACATGTGAACAACTAGAAGGGCAGTGCTGACAACATACTCTTTAACACACTCTTTATTATTAGTTAAAATTTATTAAAAACTACAAAAATTTCGGGTAGAGCTCATTAAATAAGAAGTAAGACCTATAAAATTGTGGGATTTTCAATAAATTTTAACCAATAACAAAGAGTATGTTCAAAAGAGAGTGTGTTAAAGAGCATAGTTAACATCTCTTTAATTAAAAATAAAGAAACTAAACTAAAATTAGATATTAGATAACACTAAAAATGCAATTAAACATTTTTTTTCTTCTAAAATTTGTTCTTTCATCATTATTTAACAATACACACATCCACACAGAATTTAATTTTGATACTATGTAAATATAAAAATTTTATACTATTAACTAATTAAATAACATTTTAATTATGGCTTATAAAGTAATTATCACAAAAATCAACTATTTTTAATTATATGTCAATTTTAAATTGGTTCTTTCTCTCTCCCACACACATACAAAATAAAGAAACATTTTATTTGAAAAATACTAGCAATATTTTCTCAAACACTCTCTCAACTACTGATTGAAATTTATTCAAAAACACTAATTTTAGTGACTCTCACTTTTCATTTAATGAATCTCTCTATTACCAAAATTGGTGATTTTTAATAAATTTCAGTTAATAAACAATAAAGTGATAAAATGAGAGTTTTTAAGAAGATATTGCTGGCATTCCTCATTTTATTTTGATTTTTTTTTAATGAAATTGTCTAATTTATCTAAATAAAAATAGGGCATAATTTTTTATGTTATACAAACCATCACAAACAATTACACTAATTTTAACTCCACCTTTATTTGGATAAATTACGCAACCTCTTTTTCACTAAAGCGTGGAAAAATAAACACATTTTAGTCCCTCACAAGAAATATTATATGTTGATATTTTTCAATAAGCGTGGAAAAACAAAAACTCGTTTTTTTTCCCTTCCTTTCACACTGCACAATGCTAATGAAGCCATAGTCCCTCACAAGAATACTGCAGCAACAGCCTTTGGGTGTCTCGGGAAACCACCACTTGAGTGGTGCTTTCTACGGTATATACCAATTAACTCATCTCATTTCCAAAGTGGCAGAGGTGTAAAGAAGGTGCAACGAAACCTGATGCCAAAACAAATTATGGGGTTCCGGTTCCTTTGCAAATAGCGATACAATAATTTGTCCGCCTTTGTCATTGATCGGATCGGAACATGGAGGGTTCAGGCACCAACCAAAAAGGGCACGCGTGGGCAGTATCTGCTGGATTCAACGCCGCTCTTGCAGCCATTTCCGTGAAGCTCTCCCTTCACCAGGTTAGGTTACCCATTCAGATTTCCCTTCTAATTTTCATATTATTATTATTATTATTTCTCTTTCCTTGAATCTTATATATCTATCGGCAACGGAACAGTTTGTCAGGTACGGCCTGGTGGTATTGTTCAATGTCACGATGTGGGCTTGTTATGTCAATAGCCTTAAAGCTCTCTCCTCTCTTCAGGCAACTGTCACCAATTTTGCTACCAATTTTATCTCTTCCGGTTTAGCCGGTTACTTCTTCTTTCAGGAATCACTCTCTTTCCAGGTACGCCCCTCTGTTATCAGTAATGTTTGCAATTGCAATTTATACATCCCTTTATCAGCAATGTCATCACTTTGGCTTCCAATTTATACACCCTCTGAAGTTTGGTTAATTTTGAAACTTTTAACTCGGCTGTTAAAGTTAACTGGGGGTTGCCTCCATTTGCATCTCACATGATGATCATTTTAAACCATATCCAAAACTTTCTAGTATCTTGTCAATGGCCAGATTTTAGAGCCTTCACTTTTAGTCCTTTACCATTTTTGAACTCATCTTTCTGTGGTTGGAACTTGGAAACCAAACACTCTTCCATCAACCCCTGGTTGGAACTTGGATTTGTTTTTGGATTAAGAATTAATCAGGTTAACCTCCCAAATGCTTCAGAGTTTTAATTGTGGGCAAAAGTCAGTTTGGTGCCCCCTTAGATTGAGCTGAAGAATTCAGGGATGAGTTTTTGATAGTTGATACACTTTTACACATCAAGTTTATCTTTGGGTTTTAGTCCGTGTATCCATACACGTTGAATTATTCAAGATGACGTTGAAATACTAGTTAACATAATTTTAGGTAAATGTTTACATGTTTAGTCTCATGTTGAGGAACTGATTCTGCGTCCAAAATTAATTTTGAGTTAAAATAACTTTAAGTAACTTTTACATTGAATCAAAAATTTTATACTGATTTTTACTATTAACTTGCTTTTAGAATAAAAATATCCAAATATAAATCACTCACTTCAAATTCAATTTTAACCAAAATCAATTTTGTAAAATTATTTTCATTCAAAATCAATTTTGCAAACGTCACTCAAACACACATTTCAAGGGACACCAAACTGATGAGCCTTAATGTTGTCCCGCTCCTGCGTCTGTAGCACTAACAGAGTAGAGGACCCCTTGGTTTTTTTTGTTTGTTAATTGTTGCTGATGCTGACAGTGCTAAATAACTAAACCATCACATGGCCTGTATTTGCCTCTTAATACATTCAACTTCTAGATTCATGCATTCTGTGATTCTAAGAACTGTTCCACAGTGGTTTGCAGGTGCCCTACTTATAATAATTGGTGTGGTAATACTTAGCAACTCAAGTATTGAGAAGAAGGTTAGCACTGATTAGGTGTTACAGTTCAGCATGGTACCTTTTAGGATTGCTTGTTCAAGACGGAGGCTAGAATCTGCAACTGTACGGAAGCATATTTTGGACAAGAACTTAGAAATATCAGGAATAGTAAAGTTAGATAGTTTCAAGGGAAGTTCATCTCACATGAAACAAACACTGCACAAATCGCTTCTTGCCTTTGCCAATTTAATAGGTCTTTTGATTGTTATATGTCATTCAGGATGAGGCAATTGTTATTAGCCACAAGCACCTTTTAGTTGCACCATCATATGGCTCCTTTTTTCAATTTATATTTGTGTTATGATTTCAAGGTTCAATCTGCTATATTTATGAATATTGTTCAAAATTCATCTGCAACTACAAGTTTTCTTGTTGACCGAACTAGCTCTCCATTTCTATGAATTCAGTCATTTCGGTATCAATGGGAAAATGATTTTACATATGAGCGTATTGCTGCCCATCCAGTAAGAACATGACACGCGAATATGCGATACAAGAGTGCTACCGGGGATTCAAAATGAATCGCAGTCCAAAGAAAATAAAAGTTAGTGGGGTCCAAGTTGTCTCCTCATCAATGAAAATTAAACTCTCCATCTTCAACACATTGAAACCTGATTTTATTCCCATTCCACGTCAAAGAGTACTTTGATTCCCGTTCCCATTTTGCAATTCCTTGGTAAGATACCATGTCTACTGCCTCTATGATGTCAACACACTAGTCTGGTTATTTGCTCCCCTCACCTCTGCAAAAGACCAATGTCTGGTGCACGGTTATCCCAACATGGCAGCAGGATCAAATGGCAATGTAGCGGAAGTATCACTGTGGGGGATGCAATTTTTTTTGAGGATTGATTCATAAAACTTTAAAAATCAGGGATCAAAAATAAGAAATCCCAATATTTAAAGAGGAAAAAAATATATATAAGCCAATATTAAAAAAAAAGTTGCTTGGTTAATCTAGATTTTCAGTTTTCTTGAAACTTTGCAACAAAAGAAAAATCAAATGGTTATTATAAGAAAAAACGAAATTATTATACGCAAATTGATTTGTTTACAAATTTTTTGCTTCGGAGATTAGTTCTTTCCTTTATAATTTTTTTATTGAGATAATTTGTCATTGAACTATGCATTGTGCACTTTTACACAAATCATTATAATTGACTAATTATCTATTGGTAGATTTGATTTTTAATATTTAAACAAAATTTCTATTTGTAAAAGATATCTATAATTTTACATCAAAATTTATTTAATATTGAATCATATTATTTCTTATAACATATTATTTTCAAGCAATTATTCAAATATGATTTGTGATCCGAATTAGAGCCGGGGTGAAGGGGCCAATGTCCAAGTTAGGTAGTGCTCTAGGGGACTCTTTGAAGTGATTGTTGGTTGAGTTTGTTGGGAGACAGTGGAGCCCAACAATTGAGGTGATAACACATGCATAGACTTTGATGCTTAAGTTGGGGAAAACTTAAGGTAATAGTAATATAATTAGTGATCAAAGTTCATACATTAGAGAAAGAGTAACATTGGTATTTATAGACATTAGCTGGGGAGACATTTGGTCCAGATGGATACTTTGTCAAGCAATCTCTTAAGTATAGGCTAGGTTGTAACAAGTGAATGAGAGAGCCCTTAGATGATTGTGACCTATGAGTGGATTGATGATCAGAGAGTGTCCTAAGTCTTTTTTTGTCAACAGGATGTGATTGATAAGGCTCTGCTATATTTCCTACGTGAAGGCGTGTCTTTTGAGTTAAAATGGAACACTTTTGAGCCTGCATGCTAGTTGATCAAGTAATTTGATTCGAGGCACATGAAGCTAGTGTTAGAGATATTATAACGTGCTTAAGATAGAATTAAGGGAATCTCATTTCTAAAGGGTATGATGTTTCTAGGCCAAGCTATCTTGGGTTGAATTTTCCAAAAGCCAAATTCAAAATCATTGGTAAATTTTTTTATACTTAACCACTCTAAATTATTCTTGTTATACTTTTAATGTTTCGTAAGACGGCGAAAGCAATATATAACAAACTAGCATGATTTTTGCTAAATTTTTTTTATCAAATTTATTAACATTAGATTGAAAATTTGATTTTAAACATTTAAAAATAATAAATTTTTTGTTAAGGAAGAAAATATTTGTCACACTAAATATATAAAAAGTGTAGTAAATACTTAAAATCACTCTTAAGTGATGATGTTATTCCTTTTTATTCTTTAACCAAGTATTTATCCAACAAATTGTGAACACTGAACAGGCCACGACACGACGTACACATTTTGTGGGAAAGATTTTGTATTACTTAGCAACGGTAATTCATTAATTAATTAATGATGAAGTAAACATCAATGAAATTTAACGAGTTAGAAATGATGGAAACCGAAGCGAAGGGAGTGGATGAAGCGAAACATTTTGGATTGTGGGAAGTATAGTTTGAAGAAGAGAGTTGTTGGTGTGTAGGGAGGAGGAGAGTGATGATGATATCAGGGGGAGGGAAATCATCTTGGAGTTCTTCAACATCGTCGTGGCTACCCACGACGTCGTTGTCGGCATCGGGAAAGAGGATTCAGAGGGAAATGGTGGAACTCAACAACGACCCTCCTCCTGATTGCTCCGCCGGCCCCAAGGGCGATAACCTCTATCAGTGGATTGCCACCATTATTGGTACCCCAGGTCCCCTCCCAACTCTACTCTTCGCCTCTGAAACCAACAAAATCAACCAATTCCATTTATTAACCCTACGTTGTTCTCTGTAGGAACACCCTACCAAGGTGGCATATTTTTCCTCGACATCAAATTCCCAAGTGATTATCCCTTCAAGCCTCCCCAGGTGCATTCTTTGTTTGTTTATTCTTCTCTCACATAATATGTTTTCTACCTAGGAGTGAACTGTGAACATACAACTAATCTAATCCATTTCTTCTTTTTTAGTGTACAATGTTTCAATTTCTCTCATCTCTGCCTGCTGTTGCACTTCCCTCTATCCCACTATATTTGTTTGTTAATTTATTTTATGAGTACATATTTGCCAAAGTTAGCTCACTATGTATGAATTAGTATTGTTGTTGTTATCTCAACTGCAACCTAACTTACTAAAGATGACAACTTATTGTTAAGCGAGTGGTAACACCTTTTCCCGGTAGATCTAATAATTTTTCGCTACTTGTGATATTAGTGCTTCCGACCTTTATTCTATTGGTAATAGAGTTATACAACCAGACAAGTGTATGAAGTAGGTTAATAAAATGTCAACTATGTTCTAACTTTTACCCTTTAATGTATAGACCATCCTATGGTGTCCTACCTCTAGTAATATTTTAGAACATGGATTTTCTTCCTTTTTCACACGGAAAGATGAAAGGTTTGCATGAATGTGTGTCTCCTTGCGTGTGTGTGAATTTTGGCCATTGATTTTTCTTTTCTTTTAAGAACAAGGGTAAAGTGTGAGATTAGGAAATTACAGCCCACACTCAGGGTGAGTATCTCTTACTAATCAGGAGATGATGTGCGCAGTTTTTTAAAATATTTTTTCATTGAATCCCTTTCCTTTTCATCTTGTGTCAGTTGGATATGTGGTTGTATCTGTCTTTTTCTCCCATTGACAATTGGATTTGGTGAGATCTGGCACATTTTTGGTTCTGTGAGATCTTTAGTGGAATTGACAGGTGTGCAAGGCAATCAAGAGTCAAGGGGACTGGAGACTGTCTGACAGTCTACACAGGTTGAGACTTGAGAGTGCCAACTAGGATTTTTAGGTAGAAGAAAGGTTGAAACTGTATTTTATACAATGACTGGATTGAATTCCTTGAAATCCCATGCTCATTATTGATGGGGATAAGTTGTCCTTGCATGAATGATTTCCATATTTACTTATTAGCAGTGGTTAAGCTGAATAGATTTGATTTGGACCAAGACAGTCTTAACCAATATGCATGTGGGGCACACATTTGGACCATGTCTTCCCAAGCACTTAGGTCATTGGAGCAGACAGTACAGATGACTTGCTCCATCAGATTATTAGTTCAGTTATGCAAGGCGATGAACTTGTCTTTGTCTGATTGCTATATTCCACATTGAGTATAGGGGCTTAATATGATACTTAAGCCATGAGACTCTCCGCCCAATAGGCTAGTCTTTTGGGATGGACTCTCATTTGAGGCTTGAGTCATAATAATTGATGCTTTCATTGAGAACAAATAGAAGAGTCAAAATGCAAGCCACTGTGAGTGGTTAGCCAGAGGGCTCTCTTAATAGACTAGTTTTTTGGGATGGGTTTCCTCATTGGGTTGAGTCATAACACTTAAAGTCAAGACTGGGGTACAGTTCCTTCAGGAAATGCAAATTAGTTATAAGGACCATTCAGCTATGCATCACCCTTGTACAAATAGAGATATGGAGTGTAATTCTTGGAAAATACATAAAATTGAATGTTTGTGTCACCCTTCCTTTCCAAGAATAGAGATATTGTCCAAGATTCCAAGGTATATAGCAACTAGATGGTGTGTTATTGTATTTAACAACTTTGAACTGACTAAATCTTTTATCCTCTATTTTGAGTCCACTCTTCCTCTTTTGAAACTTTATATCCCATTTTGTAAGTATTTGACAAATATTAACGGAAAAGGTTATTCATTTGCTCGAATGCACATATTTTTGGCTTCTGATTTGACATAAGGAAAGTTTACTGTCTAGTGGTTCTGTTTTAGATGTGTCATTGGAACTGACTGGGCCAATGGGAACTTTCAGCTGCTTTTCAACTCTAGTTTATTAAATTTGAGCAATTAAATGCTTTTGCTTCCCCCCCCCCTTTTGAGTACATTACTGTTACCTCACTTCTATTTTTGTTGTTTTTCAAGTACCTCCCCTCTATTTCAAAGCCTGCGCAAACCTCCCGTGAAATGTTCAAAAATGTCCTCTGAAGACTAGACCCTAAATTATCCTCCTTCAGATATTCTTGATTTTTCATAAACTTACCTAGTCAAGGAAGGTTGGTATAGGTTTTGAGAAAAAAGGGGCGATATGCAGACAAACCAGAAAACATATAGGGTGGTTGAAGTAATTTAATTGTTTTTTTTTACTGTCTTAAATTAAAGAATTGACCTTGCAGGTAGTATTCAAAACGCGCATTTACCACTGCAATGTAGACGCTGATGGCCTTGTTAGTATGGGAATATTGAAGGATGATTGGAGTCCAGCACTAACAATTACTAAGGTGCTACTTGCAGTTAGATCAATGTTGACAAATCCTGATCCTTGTAAGTTCTTCCAACCGCTTAAAAAAAAAAACCATACATATTGGTACTTAGGTTGCTGTATTTATCTGTCTTGTCTTCATTTTCTATTTTGATTATATAAATGGGGGTTGATGATAGTTTGCATGTTAGTTCTATTCTTCAGCCTTTTGCTTTCAAATGCAGCAGAAGAGGCAAATCTTGTCTTGTTATGGGCCCTGTCTTGGAGAAGAAGCATGTTATAACAGGATACCAACTAGTGTTTTTGTCTTTTGACACTTTGGATTCAATTAACTTAAGGGATTATTTGATTTGAGAATATGTTTTCTGCTTTTATTTCCTATTTCTACAAATAATTACAAAAATGTTACCTTGTTTTTGTTTGGTTTCTTATTTTTAAAGATTTATACAGGAAACAGTGACACTTTTTAAAATCTGCTTTGTATTCATTGTTCCCTATGGAAATCTTTGAAAACAAGAAATTAAGGGAAAAACAATAAGACATTTTTGTAATCGTTTGTGAAAACAGAAAATGAAAATAGAAAGGTGTTTTCTTAAACCAAACAGCTTCGTAATTTCCAAACAAGTAATATTATTCCTACGTGAACTTGTTACAATACTTTTTACAACTCATTTTTTCTTTTTATCTTTTTTCATCATATCACTTATCTTATCCCATACTTCTCTTAACTCTCATCCTATCTCTTTCCTGAATTGTAAAAAAGTGTTGTAGACTTATAGTAGAATTCTCCTTTCCAAACATGCAATATTAGTAATGCCAACACTTACAATCAATCAATATACCAAGTAGGCATTTATGATCTTGGAGTGTAACGTTGTCATCAATGTTGCAGATACTGCTGTTGTCCCTGGCATTGCTCACTTGTATTTGGGAGACAGAGCAAAACATGATGATATTGCTGCAGAGTGGACTGTCCGATTTGCCAAGTGAATGTAATACAAGTGCCCTTTGATTGGCTTATATCTTATATATAATGTTCCAAAAGATAGTTAATAGTTCATAGTAACAAGCTTATCTCCTCCTTGCTCATTGTTCATGAGAGTGACTTAGTTGATTCTTTATAGTTGTAAGTGGATAATGATCAATATGACGTGCTTTTAATTATTTTCATAGTTCTTTTTTATCTATTTTGTTATATTAAATTTTGTTTATTTAACCAAATTTGGCGAAACATATCTTTAAAATTTACTTTTAGGGATTCTAGAATTTGTATGAAGCTATGGATTTTATTTAACGAGTTTGATGATATCTATGAATCGTAAGAATGACCATGTATTTGAAAAAGTGTTGGATTTGAGAAGCATGAGATTTAGAAATTAGAACTCTATTTTTGAAAGAGCCTTGACATGCATTGAAAATGGCATTTTGTTGTGTGTATTTGGGGCGGGGGGGAGGTGTTAGAATCACATAACCGTTAACGAAGGTTGGTCCGAGTGCACCACGTTAGAAAACAATACCTGCGGATTTTTCTGCAAATAGATCTTGTAAAAAACAAAAAAACCCATAGGAAACTTATTGATTTCTTGTGGATATAATCTGGAGAAAATTGGGAGAAAAATTCAAAGTTTCTTATAGATTCATTTTCACAGAAAAAACCATATCTTTGCTAATGTCATAACCAAAGTTGCAAGAAATTTATACAGAAATAATTCGCACGAAATTGATAAAATTTTAATTGTGAAAACGTACTGTAATATGTGGACATGAATTCGAGAAAGGTGCGATAGTGATGTTTGTTAATTGTGACACTAGATTTTAGGGTTGGAACTAGAATCTTTTGAACTTATTATTTCAAAACATTATAACAATACATATCGTGCATTTGGAAACGCCAATTAGCTAGCTTATAAACGTATTTGTGTTGATTTTATTTTTTTCTAGATAGATTTTTCTTTTCAATACACGAATATGGTTTGCATAATGCATGCATGTGATGACTTAGAGGAAAAAGTTTACATGTTTATATTCCCTAACTTCTACTCAAACTAGAATAGTTTGTTGCTTGAAAAAATCATTGTATGGTTTGAAACAAGTACGTAAATGTTGGTTTGAAAATTAGTTTCAACTTTGAAGACTTGTGTATTTAGACAACCATACTCGGACTACTCCTTTTTCACTCTGTCAAGTCAAGGTTCAGATCAATGTTTTTATGTATGTTGATGATATCATTGTGGCAGGTAAGGATCAAATAATTATTCAACTTTTCAAGAAATATTTAAGTGACCGTTTTTATATGAAAGATTTAGGGACATTGAAGTCTCTTTTGGGCATTGAAATAGCTCGAAGTCCATATATATAACTCACATGTCAAATAAACTTTTTAATCTCATTGTTTTATTTATTTTATATAATATAATGTGATTTAATTTGTTTGATATATAAAATATCCGATACATTATATAACATCTACAGGTTTAATTGTTAATTTAATTATTTGTAGCAAATAAAATCCAACTTACTATATTATATGTATAAAATAAAAAGATAATATGTACAAAATGATTAGATGAAATTGTTAACATATAATAAAATTTTAAATAATTTTAAAATGATATTAATGTGCATTTTAATTTGGTTATTTTAAAAAGTGTTTTATAAAAGATAATAATTAAAAAAAGGATTTTTTAAATATGTAGAAAATTTGAAAATAATTCATCATAATTTATTTAAAATAATAATTACAGATATAAATGGAGAGATAAATTATTATTATTATTTTATATATGTTTATCAATTTCTATATAATATATTAATATATATTTGAAAATTTATTTTTAAGATATATTTTATAATTATTTTTTAATATCTAAATTAGTTAACAAAATTGTGTCATATTATATAGGAAAAAAATCTATTTGTTATATATTTGTATTAATAATTCATTAATAACATTAATTTTTTTATGAACAAATGTGGCAGAATAAGGGGACACTCCTGATACTATGAACTAGGGCGCTAATGACATGTTGGGCTACTTGCAAAGACCTACCCAGAAAATTAGTACACAAGCCTAAACTACAAGTAGTTCTCAATTTAATAACATTAAATTAAATGCTACATTAACATTTCTTCTCAAGTTCAATTTATTTATATAGATTTATCAATTTTTGTATATTATATTAATTTACATTTGAATTTTTATTTTTTAAATATGTTTTATAAAGTAATTTATATAAAATCATAATTAAATAACAAAATTTTGTCATATTATCTATGAAAAACTGTTTATTTATATATTTGTATAAATATTTTATTAATAGCATTAAACGCTATGTTAATATTTCTTTTCAAGTCTAATTAATATATATATATATATATATATATATATATATATATAATTTTTATATATTATGGTAATATACATTTGAGTTTTTCCCAAAACATGTTTTATAAACTTTTTTTAAAATCTCAATTAAATACTAAAATTGTGTCATACTATATAAGAAAAAAATCAACAAGGGATGAGTATAATGAAAGCGTCAGTCCCTCATAACATGCCGAATCAAGGTTCGAATCTTTTCTAAGAGAGGTGTCCACAATTAGTGCTTGACAATATCTTGAACAAGTTGTCTTCGAAAAAAGATACTTGTGTAGAACAAAAATAATACTATATAAAAAAATTATTTATTTATACATCTTTATAAATATTTCATTAATAGTATTAAATGTTACATTAATATTTCTTTTCAAATATACTTTACTCATATGTATAGATATGAATACTCTGAGTTCGAGTATTTCATTTGTTCTAACTTAACCAGTGGTTTTAAGTTTGAGTCTAGGTAAGCAGTTGCGTTAAATACTCAAAGAAAAAGCTTTGCTAATATTGCTCGAGCCGAGTAGAATCACTATGGATGGCAAAACTCTCCTTTCAAATATTTAATACAGCTGCATATCCAGGACTCGAATTCGAGACCACTAGTTAAGTTAGAACAACCTGAAATAGAAAAAGCGCACAAGAAGGGGGGTTGAATTGTGCGTTTAAAAACTTTTTTGAAACACGTTGATCAGTATGAAAACGTTTTAAGCGTAGGGATAGAGAGAAGAAGAACATAGAAAGTTTTACATTGGTTCACTCAACCTGAGCTACGTCCAGTCCCTTCACCCAGAAGGAATTTACTAACCAAGCTTAGGTTACAAGTATTGTTTGTGGCCTCTTCAGGCTTTACAACGCAATTACTCTAGATTGCTTAACCCAAGTATTCTTTCACACTAAGCCTCTCTAGGCTTTCACAACACAACAAGTGTTTATACAAATGATATCAACTCACGTAGTGAGGATTTGAAAGATAAAGCTCAAGCACACTCAAGAAACTTTACAAGATTTTTACTATCGTCCACTAGACGCTTCTATCAATTGTTCAGAGGTAATTTGTTAACTAGGAATGTTTCGCCAGATATGTGCGTTCTCTTTTTTTCTTTCACTTTTATGACATCCTTCATATATAGTCTTCAGAGAAAAGATCCGTTGTGAAGACTTGACTTCGTTATGCAAAGAGAAGCGTGCAAACTGTCCTTTCAGAGTGATTAGGCGCGACAACTTTTAGACTTGCACTAAAACTGGAAGGTGCAGGACTGTGCTGGCGGTCTACTTTTCTGAACATTCTTCATTCGTCTCATCAGCTTGATAAGTTGACTTGCTTTATTTGATTTTGCTGCGCTCTTGCACTAAAATGATTCTGATGTAATTTAATGCTTCAAACAATTTGAACGTTAGATCACATAAGTAGTAATATGTTAGTTTCAATAAAAACTAGCATAAATAAATTGACGTTCAAAATAGAACTTAGCCGTTTGAATATTTGTTGTTGGAAGCTTACATCAGATGTTTGAATATGTTCTTCAGACAATCATCTTCATTGTTCACTAGGACGGTCTTCTTTAAGCACGTCTTATTGGACAGTCTTTCTTTGACACGACGGTCTTACCTACTGAAGATCTTCTTAGTTGTGACAGGGTTAGTCTTTAAGCACAAACTTGAACATTAATAAGCTTGTTATCTTCAAAACATTGAGGGTCTAGATGTTTCTACGTCTTTGGTTCCAACAATATCCTCCTTTTTGATGATGACAAACCTTATTAATTTTTAAGTTTTTGCTAGAATATAAAAGGACGCATAAGAAGTTTTCGAAAGACTTACTATGCTCCCCCTGAGTTTGATATTCCAAGTTATGTGTACTTGAGACACAAGATATCAGCTTAAGTCTATATCGAATAACATACCAAATATAAAGCATATTATATATAACAGATATAGGATTTAATTATTCAACTGTACAAAGCATAAAATTAGACAAGAACAAATGCAAAAAAAAATGCGACAAACAAAAACATAAACATAATGCTTTCTCCTCCTTTGTCATTAGCAAAAAGCAGACAAACGGAAAAGGGAGTCGTCATCACAGTCACTGTTGCGGCGACGGAGGAGGAGGTGGAGAAGGTTAAGGAGGATGTAGGAGAGCTTGTTGATTTTGGAGAATTTGCTGAAGAAGGGTGAAGGTGGGTTGCAGTTGGTTGGTAACATATTGTTGAACGGTAGAGTCAATAGGGGGAAGGGGGAAAGGGGCAGAAGAAGAGATAGGGAGGCTTGCGAAGGTTTGAGAGCTAGGAGGAGGCAGTGGTGGAGGTGTAGGTGATGGTGGTTGGAAAGGAGTGGTTGGAAGAGCTTCAGAGGGGGGAGAAGGTGCTTCGAGAAGCTTCAAGTCTTGTACTTCTAGTTGGTATGGACGTGGAGTGGTCCAAGGGTATGGTGGTTGAAAATTTGTGTGGTGAGTAAGAGCGGCAATCATAGTATATAGGATAGAAGTTTCTGTACCAAGAAGTGGACGCTCGTTTCTTGGACGGACAAAAGCAGCTGAGGAGTCCGAAAGTGAAATACACGAGCTGGACGCTGCATGACTTCACAGTTTGTTGCAGTTGGGATATCGACTTTTTTGTTTGCTGAAACTCCACTACTGGACGTTTCTTGTTCGCATTGGAACATATGGTGATGCCAGAAGCGTTCAACATCGTCCTCGTCCAAGTCTGTATGAAGACGCTGAGCTAGAAACCATTCACGGGAATGAGTTGAATGTTGTTGAAAATCAGCTCTGGACGGCAAAGGCAGGGACGGTGCCTTAATTAGAATCTTCTTCTTCTTGCGATTGTCATCTATGATTGGCAATCTTGGGCAGACGCAGTCTGGTTGGATGCGGATGGATGTGGAAGGTTGGATGTGTTGTGATGGGGGGATGAAGAGTTGAAACTTCAAGGTGGCGGAACCTTTGAGAGTGTTGTAGAACATGTGCTCAAAGGCAGATGGAAAGAATCCATCTTCTGCTGAGTCTAGAGGCCGAAACTTCAAATCTGCAGGCCTTATATGAACAGTCCGCTCGCCCCCAGGTTTCTTTTGTTACCGGGCTTGCTCGATGTGGTCCATTGGAGGTATTATGTGTTGAAGTACTCCAAAAGGATTTGCATTGATGCGCCACGCTCATACAACTCTAGGGTACCTCCGTCTGATAAACCGCTTGAGCGATAAGTGTTCAATAGCTCTAGGAGGCAGTGCTACATAAGCTTCAAAAGGTTTATGGACATAGTCGTCCATGTACTTGTTCAGATTGATGGGAGAGTAGTCAAAACCGAAGTCTGGTTCGGGAAGCTCTAGACGCAAAATGATGGCGTTGTCATCCAGAGGTTTTGTGAATTGCCTTCAACAAAAAGTAGAGGCCATTTCTGTTTGGTGTGCTCTAAAGGTTCTGAGGAAGGGGTAGAGAAGGGAATAATGGTTGAGGAAGAAGGTGATTTAGTAGGCTTGATGGAGAAATTTGTCTTAGATATGTCGGGGGTGGGGATGGTGCAGGTATAGCCTTTGTCACCAGGCAGTAACAAATTTGGTTCAGGTGTGGCTTGTGTTTGGGTAAAAGGTTCGAAAGGTTCAAGAATGATTAAATCATCAAAGTCGCTGACAGGTTCATCAACAGCAGAAGAGGAAAGCTTACTTCTCTTAGACTGTGCTTCCCCTGGCAGTGCTTCTGCTAGTCGTTTGGATGAGGCAGATGATTGTGGTTGTGGTTGAACAGGAACATCAATCATGGCAGCTTTCTGCTTCTTGACAAACTTACCAATTGGCTCATCGTCTTCGTCATCAGAAGCAACGATCAACTGTCTTTTGGCAGGAGTTTGTGTCGAAGCGAGTGAAGGAGCATAGATAGCTATAGGAGCAACTGTACGAGGAGCAGACAAAGCTGAGGGTCTTTGGATCTTGGATCTTGTGACCTGGTCACTTGCGTCTTGGACGACCTCCTTTTGGTGGACGGTTTAGCAGTAACTGGATTCACAAAAAGTGCCTCATCGTCCATCGGCTTAGCAACATGGACGATTAGCTCAATTATCTACAGAGGTGCCATTTCCACAACTTCCTTTCTATCTTCCATTAGTTTGGACGTGGTCTCCAAAGGCTTCAGCACAAACTCAGCCTTCATCAGTGCAACATTGTTGCGTCCAAACGGCAGTTAAGTGAAACGATGGCCACCACCTAGAATTCTAATTTGACTTTGCTCTCCAAGAGATAGAGCAAAGAAGGCATGATACACCTGCTGTTGCCAGAAAAGTCTATTGAGGAGAGCGGCGTAGGTGATCTGGTCGTGTTTTTCGCGTCCTCTCATGGTCCTTGAAGATGTTGCTCAGGATCAGGTGCGGCAGGTTGAACTGTTGGCCTGTGATCATATGGAACAACGCGAACCTGTGCAGAAAAGTAACACTGTCCTTCAATCCGGCCTTGTGAAGAATTCCCTTGTTCAAAAACTGCTGGAAAATCTTTCCCTCTTTTGTTAGCTTGTTGTATTCCACTGGCCTTCCGCCTTCTGGACCCATCAGTGCAGCATCAACAGTATCATGTCCTCCAAAATTGCTTTCCCAGCCATTCTTGATGCAGGACCCAGCTCGCTCACAACCAATGGCTTGGGCAACAGAGCCGAGGTCCAGTATGACCTTGACTCCTAGAGCAGTTCCAGTGATGTTTGTGTTTGAGAAAACGACAGAGTTCCAGAACTGTCTGATGAGTTCTGGGTATATGATCTCGTTCAGGTGGAAGTAGTTGAGAATTCCACATCTGAGCAAGTTGTCCATTACAGTCACACCCATGTCCTCCAGAGCTTGGATATCAAAATGGCTTTCGATAACAACAACAGCCTTGTCTAGGCTCTCCACATAAGCCACGGCCTTAGCAGCAGGACCAGCCTTGTCAAATGCCATTTCTGAGAGCTTGAAAGATAGTTAGGGTTTGAGAGGTTTCGAGAAACAGAGAGTTCAAGTGAATTTGAGAAAAGGTAAGTGTTTGGTTTAGGTTTTAGTGTATATGAAGAAACCGAAGAGGTTTTGCTTTTGGCGGTTCTTTCACTTTCGAAGAGAAAGGTAATGTGCAATAAATGCTGGGTTAGGCGCTTACATATCTCGAGGTTAGTTATACGGCGCATGAGTGACTCAGACTAGAATAAAGCATTTATTTCAAATCATTTTCAAAGAAAACATAATTGAGTACGGATAAGTAACGTTATGCATGCATAAATGTAAGTTGTTATGGAATGCAAAAAGATATGCAAGTGGACGATGTAATATTGGACACTACAACAATTGGACGCTCACATCTTTGGACGGTCAAGGCATGTTGAATAAACTATTCATTTATAAATTCCATACCAAAAAGATCTCAAATATGGATGAGTTTATCTTTAGGAAGGGTTTTGTAAATATGTTGGCCAATTGATTTTCAGTGTTAACAAACTGAATATCGACAATTCACTTCTGAACATAATCTCTTATAAAATGATGTTTTATTTCAATGTGTTTTGCCCGAGAATGTAAAATAGGATTTTTAGACGGATTTATAGCAGCAGTGTTATCACAAAAGATAGAAATGTTATTCTCGTAGATACTGTAGTCTTCTAACTGATGCTTGATCCATAAAAGTTGTGAGCAATAAGACGCAGCTAAGACATACTCTGCTTCTGCTGTAGACTCTTGTCTTTTGCTCGTCTAGGAGATTAGATTCCCACCAATGAGGTGACATCCTCCACTGGTGCTTTTGCGTTCGCATAGTCAGCATCGCAGTAACCAACTAACCTGTATTCTTTGTTTGACTTAAAACACAAATCAAGGTTAGTGGTCCTTTTTAAGTATCTAAAAACTCTTTTAACTGTTGTTAGATTAGTTTCTCTAGGGTTAGACTGAAAACGGGCACATAAGCATACACTGAACATAATGTTTGGTCTGGACGCTGTGAGATATAAAAGAGACCCAATCATACCTCGGTATATAGTTTGGTCTACCTTTTTAGAAGAGTCATCTAGGTTGAGTATTGACGATGGATGCATAGGTGTACTCATTTCCTTGGCATCATCCATCTTGTACTTCTTGAGAAGTTCGTTGACATATGTTGTTTGATGTATGAATAGCCTAACAGTATTCCATCATCACACTTAGAATCAAACTTTTCAAGATTGTCCTTAGTGTTTAAGATGAAACATTGACATCCAAAGGGATGAAGATATGATATGTTGGGCATTCGTCCTTTCCACAATTCATAGGGAGTCTTTTTCAAAATAGGTCTTATAAAAATTCTATTTTGTAAATAACATGCAGTGTTTATTGCTTCAGCCTAGAAGTACTTAGGAGTGGAATTATCATTTAGCATGGTTCTAGCCATTTCTTGCAATGACCTATTCTTTCTCTCTACCACACCATTTTGTTGTGGTGTTCGTGGTACAGAGAAGTTGTGGAGAATTCCGTTCTCCTCACAGAACCCTTGAAAACTTTCATTTTCAAATTCCCCTTCGTGATCACTTCTGATTGAAGCTATGTAAACACCTTTTTCATTTTGAATTCTTTTGCAAAAGATTGAAAAGATCTTGTAAGACTCATCTTTGTGTTTTAAGAACATAACCCATGTCCATCTAGAGTAGTCGTCCACTACGACTAATCCATAACGTTTTCCACTAAGGGAGGCTGTTCTGGTTGGACTAAACAGATCAGCATGTAGCAGCTCAAGAGGTCTAGTTGTGGAAATAATATTTTTTGATTCAAAAGAGCTTTTTACTTGTTTTCCTTTTTGACATGCATCACAAAGAATATCAGACTTGTAAGCAAGATTTGGAAGTCCTCTTACGAGGTTATGCTTATTTTGCTTTGAGATTAGTCTCAAGCTTGCATGTCCAAGCTTCTTGTGCCAAGTCCATTGATTCTCTTTGATGGATACTAGACACGATACATTTTGATTTGTGAGGTTATTGAGATCAATCTTATAAAGATTGTTTTGCCTCTTAGTAGAAAATAGTATGGATCCATCTAGATTTCTGACAATACATTTTTCTTTGTCAAAGGAGACATTATGTCCACTGTCACATAATTGACTTATGCTCAGTAGATTGTGTCTGAGTCCTTCAACATATAAAACATTTTCAATGGAAGGGAAGGAGTGCTTACCAATTGTTCCTATGCCTGTGATCTTTCCCTTCTGGTTTCCTCCAAAGGTGACCCATCCACCATTCTTGGGTTGTAGGCTTTGGAACATACACCTTTCTCCCATCATGTATCGTGAACAACCACTGTCCAGGTACCATGATTGGGGTCTTCTTTCGGTTGTCAAGCAAATCTGCAATAGGTATTATCATAGACTTAGGTACCCAAATAAACTTGGGTCCTTTTCTGTTAGTTCTGAAGGCATTGGATGTCTTCTTTGTTGGACGATATCTGCATTTTGTTGATTCATGCCCATTCTTTCCACATATCTTACAGAAGGTTATGTTTTTACTAGGTTTGTGATTTTCTTTAACAAAACCAAGTCCAGATTTGTCATGAGGACTTCTTCTATAAGATAGAATCTTATTTAGATTCTCTGTTCCACTGACAAATTTTGACAAGCTTTCTTTCATATGAGTGGCTTCTTTTTGAAGTTCTAAAACTTCATGAGAAGATGTCTCTTCTGAAATGTTCTTTGTTTTTAAAAACTCATTTTCTTTTAAAACCTTTTTATGCTCTTCGTTGAGCAAATTGAATTCTTTTGTTATTTTTGAAAATTTCTTTTTCAGTTCTTTATATCCCGTAGAGAGAGTTGAGGAGTTAGCAAGCAAATCATTATAGGCTTCTTGTAGAGAGATTAAGTTATCAAAGTTTATCTCTTCGTCTTACTCATTATTTGTGCCATTAGAGCTGGTCTCCGCCATGAGACACAAGTTGACTTCTTCTTCTTCTTCATCTGATGAAGATAGGTCTATGTCTTCCCAGGTAGCCATGAGACCTTTTTCTTGAAGAGTATCTTCTTTTTGTCCTTCTGCAAATTTGGACATTCAGCTCTGAAGTGTCCAGGCTTTTTGCATTCATAGCAGACTGAAGGACTCTTTTCTTTTGGTGCCTTGTTGAACTTTTTGTGAAGTTTTGGCTCTTGATCCTCCTTTCTTCTTCCACATAGCTTGTATTTTTCTGGAGATGAAAGATATTTCATCTTCATCAGAGTCATTTTCTTCGGACTCTTCCTTAGAGGATTCTTCTACGTTTAATGCTTTGGACGATGATCCTTTAGGTGGACGCTGGACACTCAGAGCGATGGACTTCTTTTTCTGTCCTTCGTCTTGCTTTAGCTCCAGTTTGTGGACTTTAAGGGTTCCAAGTAACTCTTCCATTGAGAGTGCTGTTAGATCCTTGGAAGCTCTTAAAGCTGTAACCTGCGGTCTCCATTGCCTAGGCAAACTTCTCAAAATTTTGTCAATGTGATCATAATTATCATAGGTTTTGCCTAAGGACCTTAGGTTGTTTATTATTGTTTGAAATCTACCAAACATAAGTTCGATAGTTTCATTTTCTTCCATAGTAAAGAGTTCATATTGTCTTACGAGTAAGCTCAACTTAGACCTCTTTACTTGTGAAGTGCCTTCATAAGCAAGAGCGAGGGTATCCCACATTTTCTTAGCACTTCTTAAGCTATGTACCTTTTCATATTCAGATTCAGATAAAGCACACATCATAGCATTTATAGCTTTTGAGTTTAGAAGATACCTCTGTTTGTGAGATTCTGTCCATTGACTTCTTGGCAGCTCCACTCCATCATGGTTAAGGGGCAGGTAGTCATCGGTTTCTACTACGTCCCACATGTCTATGTGACATGCATCAAAGAATGCTATCATTATTTGCTTCCAATAATCGTAGTTTTGTCCTTTAAAGAGAGGCGGTCTGTTAAGGGCTTGCCCTTCGTTTTCCATGAGTGGTCAGGATCGTTTTAACCCTTGTAGTGTTAGATGCTCAACCCTAAGAGGCCGAGCTCTGATACCAATTGAAATAGAAAAAGCGCACAAGAAGGGGGGTTGAATTGTGCGTTTAAAAACTTTTTCGAAACACCTTGATCAGTATGAAAACGTTTTAAGCGTAGGGATAGAGAGAAGAAGAACATAGAAAGTTTTACACTAGTTCACTCAACCTGAGCTACGTCCAGTCCCTTCACCTAGAAGGAACTCACCAACCAACCTTAGGTTACAAGTATTGTTCGCGGCCTCTTCAGGCTTTACAACGCAATCACCCTAGATTGCTTAACCCAAGTATTCTTTCACACTAAGCCTCTCCAGGCTTTCACAACACAACAAGTGTTTATACAAACGATATCAACTCACGTAGTGAGGATTTGAAAGCTAAAGCTCAAGCACACTCAAGAAACTTTACAAGATTTTTGCTATCGTCCACTAGATGCTTTTATCAATTGGTCAGAGGTAATTTGTTAACTAGGAATGTTTCGCCAGATACGTGCGTTCTCCTTTTTTCTTTCACTTTTATGATGTCCTTCATATATAGACTTCAGAAAAAAGATCCGTTGTGAAGACTTGACTTCGTTATGCAAAGAGAAGCGTGCAAACTGTTCTTTCAGAGTGATCAGGCGCGACAGCTTTTAGACTTGCACTAAAACGGAAGGTGCAGGACTGTGCTGGCGGTCTACTTTTCTGAACATTCTTCATTCGTCTCAGCAGCTTGATAAGTTGACTTGCTTTATTTGATTTTGCTGCGCTCTTGCACTAGAATGATTCTGATGTAATTTAATGCTTCAAACAATTTGAACGTTAGATCACAGAAGTAGCAATATGTTAGTTTCAATAAAAACTAGCATAAATAAATTGGACATTCAAAATAGAACTTAACCGTTTGAATATTTGTCATTGGAAGCTTACATCAGATGTTTGAATATGTTCTTCGGACAATCATCTTCATTGTTCACTGGACGGTCTTCTTTAAGCACGTCTTATTGGACAGTCTTTCTTTGACACGTCTACTGGACGGTCTTCTTTGACACGTCTACTGAACGATCTTCTTAGCTGTGACAGGGTTAGTCTTTAAACACAAACTTGAACATTAATAAGCTTGTTATCTTTAAAACATTGAGAGTCTAGACGTTTCTACGTCTTTAGTTCTAACACAACCTTGCCAGTTGGTCTACACATGGTGATATGAGTATTATATTATTAGCATTAAATGTTATATTAATACTTTTTTCAAGTCTAATTTACTTTTTTTATATATATATATATTAGAATTCAAAATTTGAAAAGTAAGATTCTCACTTTTTCCCATTCTTTAAATTAGATATTCACAACAATTTGTTTATTTTCTTCTTTGAAAGTACATTTTATAAATTAGGCTTCTTTTATTTTTATGTTGATATTTGATCTTAATTGTATATTCTTTTTAATTTACTCTCATTTATTTTCATCTCTAAATTAAATTTAATAAATTTTGAAAAAATTGTCAATAGCTAAAAATAACATTATATTACAATATAAATTTTTATTATAAATCTAAAATATAATTTATATATTTAAATATATTTATTTATTATAAATTTTAATTATTTTAAAATAAACATTTATCCTGTAGAAATAAAATTAGTTAATATATATATATATATATATATATATATATATATATCTCGTCAGGGTATTTTCACAAAAATTTCTTATACAATTATATGAATTAAAAAGTTAGTGGGAGAGAGTTGGAACTTGGAACAACGTGCTAATACATTGTGTGCTAATTGCTAAATAAAATCAAACTTTCTGTTGTCAGTACTGGTCACCTACTACCATAGGGAGTTAGGTGCGTGATCAATTTTGGAACCCCAATCTCAACAACCACCTCTCCAAGCTTTAATTTCGAAGTTGGAAAGTACGGAGACAGAGGAGAGAGATGGGAAAGAACGTAAGGGAGTTGGGAGTGGAGGACTTGGTGAATGCAGGCTTAACAGTGGGAGAAGCCAATGAACTGTACGGCGTTTTGAGGGATATTCTGTCCCTTTCCCCCACCGATTCCTCAGACATATGGCGCCATCTTGTGACTCGGAGAGCGCTCAAACCATCCTTCCCACACTCCTTGCATCAGCTTCTCTACCACTCTGTTTATCACTCTGCTTTCCACTCTCAAGATGGTTCCCTCCCACTTTATTGGTTTCCTTCTCTGTAAGTCTTACTCTCCTTATCACTTATTATCACCTCTATTCGTCTTTTTCTAATGCTACTGTCTGTCGATATATGTGCGCTCATTCATGTTTCATTTTGATTTTAGAGAGCAGTCCAGACGCACCAACCTGGGCCGTCTCATGGAAACTCATGGGCCTAACCTTTTAGGACCTTCCTACAAAGACCCCATTACAAGTTTTCCTCTCTTTCAAAAGTTTTCTGTTCAACACCCTCAGGCAAGCCCCTAATTCCATTCTCTGTTTTCAACATGTATTCTTTGTTTCTTAATTGTTATTGTGAATGCAGCTGTACTGGTCCCTTGTTCTCAAGGAACTTTCAGTTTCCTTTGTTGAACCTCCAAAGTGCATTTTAGATGCTTCTGACCCTTCAAAACATGGAGGGACGTGGCTTCCCGGTTCTGTCCTCAATATTGCAGATTGCTGTTTGCAACCCTGTTCACATCCCTACAAAGCAGATGACAGTTTGGCCATCATTTGGAGAGACGAAGGTTTTGATGATTCCGAGGTTAATAGTATCACCCTCAAACAACTCCGGCACCAAGTAATGTAAGCTTTTCAACTAAAGTTATGTTCCTCATCATACTTGTGCTAAGTCGGTTAATTCAATAATTTGATGTGCGTAATTTGTGTTTCATTCTGCTGTTTTTTTTTTTTTTTCCATTCTTTTCGTGCTTGTATCTCACTTTTTGGTTTTTGATCTTTCTCCCCTTATGTTTTACTCTTTAAGTAATTTCAATCTATATTCTCTTTATTTACTTCCTGTGTGAAATTATATATTTTCGTGTTTTTGCCATGTTATTTCCAGGTTGGTAGCAAATGCAATAGATGCTACGTTCTCGAAAGGAGATGCAATCGCCATTGACATGCAAATGACAGTCAATGCTGTGATTATATATCTAGCCATTGTTCTAGCGGGATGTGTTGTGGTATCAATAGCTGATAGCTTTGCACCAAAAGAAATTGCAACTCGTCTGCGTGTTTCTAAAGCAAAGAGTATTTTCACTCAGGTGATCTTTTAAATTTGGTACTATGTGTATGACTTTAATAGTAAAGCTATTGTTGATCAAAGTGAGACTATTCAATCTTCGACATTGTCTTTGTTCTTTCTCAGTTACCAATTTCTGTGTGTATTCTATTCAGTGTGTGTGAAGCAATGCTAAAATTACCAAATTGTTATTGTGGCTAAAAAAAATTAATCTTCATTCAAGTCTAGATGTCTAACTTGTGTTTCTTGTTTGATGAGATTCAACCAACAGTCTATGTGCAAGGATATCTGACTCTTGGAGAACTTGTTAAAATACTGATGTCTTGGACCTTATTTAACTTATAGGCCTATACCTGTTTGATGAGGGTACTGACTACATCATATAGCTTTGATCCTCGGTATTAGCAAATAGCTGGATCTTGTTCAGGCTGATTAGCCTTTGTGAATGGTGTATTGCAATTAAGACTTCATAAGGTTGAGAAAGGTCAGGATTTTAATAAGTATTAATTAGGTAGAATAGTAGCTGCTTTGAAAGCTTATTGTATGTATCATGTGTGTTAAAGTAAGGGTGGCTTAGCAGTTTTAGTGCTCAAAACAGTACTTGCGAAATTAGATTTCATGGTGCCAAGAGTTTTAGGTAGAGTTAAGCAAAAATCAATTAGGAAATCAAGTGAATGAAATCTTAATGATGTCTAGCCGTAAGAATAGAGCTGGACAGATTATTAACATAAACAAACCAAATATTTGATTTCTAGAAGAGGATGATTATTATCCCAGCTTCCTGCCTTTTTGTCCAGCACTTTCACACTCACACAGTCTAGAAAGTAGCAATAAGCTAAATGATAGGAACCCAATTTAAGAGAGAACTGAAGATAGTATTATAGATTGAAAAGGAACTATTACAGAAGATAAACCCCCCCCCCGTAATCCCAGAGCAAAGCTCCTCAGAGAAACTGTTTCTCTGCCTAATAACAAACAACAACGCCTTCGCTCCCCCTCTCCACTACTTATGTTGTATAGTCTAACAAGCTTGCCAACTCAGCATTACTAACCAATTCCCTCCCCTAAGCATTCCCATTTCTTACGAACAATCCTTCCAAGTCCTGGGCTTCCAATGATTTGAGCCCAATAGCTGGTCCACCCATATCCAGTGCTCTATCACTAAATCATAAACTGATCATTACATGAAATAAATTATTATATATTGTTAATCACATTTTGTTGTATTCCCAATTATCTGTTAGAAATTAAAGTTCCTGGGCTTGTATTTGACAAATTAAACTGTTAGGATACTGTGTTCATGACATGGTATTAAAGTCTATCCAATGGTCAAGAGTTCAATCCTTACTGACAAATTCCTTTAGCCTTTGTTTGGTAGAGAGGAGAGAAATAGATAGGAAAGAAATAGGTAAGAAATAAGTTAAGAGGTGAGAAATAGATAAGAAATAATTTGAAATTTTAGGTTGTTTGGTTTGAGAGAAATAGATGAGAAATAAGAGAGAGAAATAATTTAAAAATTTAAAAATTTCTTCTCCTTTCCTCCCCTCTCTATCATATCAAACAGGCCGTTAATTAAATTATAATTTCACCAAAAGGTCAGAGTGCGTTTGTACTTTGTCTATGCTTCAATCCCAGATGGCTTTGTCATCAGAGGACATCTTAGAGGCAAAAACCATTATTGGGCATGTACTTTATAGCTTAAGCTTTAGGACAGTTGGTACTTGAAACTATCAGCTTAGGCTACTGAGTTGTATTGTTCCTTCACAAGGTCTTTTTATGCTTTTGGCTAAAGGTCCAATACCGTAATCCTGGCTTCCTAGTTCCGTCTTTTTTAGATCTTTCTTCAAATTAAATTATAGAAACAAGTGGTTCAGTTCTGTTATTCCATATTTATCAAAATAGGTTTCTTTATGGGGGTACATATTAGATAATAAATTCAATCATTTGGTGCTCCCTGGAAGCTTTAACTTCTAAGATTCAGTGGTTTATGAATGCTCTCAAATATTCAAACTACTTTTGTTTATTTTTGGAGTTATAAAGATCATAATATTGAGGAATCTGTTGAAATCATCAATCTAATCAGATTATTCAACTTGTTTTGAAATTTTCAGTGTTACTGCATATTTGATAAGTATCGTTGGAGATCCACATTGACTAACTAGAGATATGGTTAATGTTGTCCTAATAAGGCTTAAGCAATTGTTACCTTACAAGTTAGTTTTGTGGGGTTGAGTTAGGCCCTAAGTCTAAATTCTCCTATCCTAGCAGTTGTTGCACCTATTAGGTCATCCATTTGGACCACCTGAAAATGTCTAATTTTGCAAACTTCTCGCTCGAGATGCCAAGTCCTCAGCAATAGGGGAGTGTATTGGAAATCGCACACTGACTAGTGATATGACCAAAATAGTGTACTAGTGATATGGTCAAAATAGTGTATATAAGTGAAAAGCAACTCTCACCGAGCTAGCTTTTTGGTGTTGAGTTAGGTCCAAGCCCAAATTCTAGGAAATATCATACATATAGTACTCTTTTCTAAGGAGAGAGAAAAATGTTTTCTTGTAAAATAAGTTGTAGATGTTCCCTATGAATTTTCTTTAGATATAAAAACATATAGCTTAAGCTTTTAGGAGAGTTGGTACTTGACATGGTATAAAAGTTTCCTGATCCAGTGGTAAAGAGTTATATCCTTGCTGCCCTCACATTTAGGTCTTTGATATAAGCACTTACATGATGAACTTCCAAAGTATCAAATTAAAACTGCTGTATTTTACTCAGCTTAAATTTGTTTCAGGATTTCATATCAAGAGGGGGCAGGAAATTCCCTTTGTACAGGTAATTTTGTTTTAACATTATACTTGTTGCAATATGAAAATCATATTGTCTAGTTTATCTGTTCAGAAGATGCTAATTGGCATCTTAAGCGTTACAAGTTTATTTGTCATTATCCTTAACTTTTGGCACAATTGCCAACTCAATATTTGTTATAGTATTGTTATTTAATGATCATCTGTTAAAGTATCCTTTGATAAATGTTTCAATATTATGTTCCTCTTATTGCTGCTTGGGTTCAAATTCAATGCCATGCTGGTGATAAGTCTTTGACTTTGAGCATAGATATACATGGTTGGGCTATTTTGGGAAAACTCATAATCCATTATGGAACAGAAAAGTCTTTGTAATACAATATAGGAGTCAAGCTGAATATAAATAATGTTAAATCATCAAACTCTCGTATTTTGGAACCTGTTTCTATAGAACCCTGTTTTCTTTTTCTCATTTCTGCCCCACTTTGTTTTATGGCATTTGTTATAGGCATGAGTCTAGTTAATTGATATTTAATTGGATCACAAAAGAATGATTTTTGTGACAAATTATATTTTTCATTTATAAAATAAAAATAATATCTTAATCTCAGCCACTGTGTCTTTTTTGTGTATTACCTATTCTGATTCTAATTCAAGATTCTATCAAGCATAGTTGTCAAAACTGGACTGAACTAGCTGGTTCGAAACTAGTGTTAAGACCGGTTTGGTCAACTCTCAAAACTGATTTTACAAAGAACTGGTGTCAAACCGGTTAAACTGGTTCAAAACTGGGCAAAGCAAGCATAACTAGTTTGAACCAGTTCTCTTAAAAAAAAAAACTTTTTTTTTTTTAAATTTAAAAATTCAATATTATGATGATTGATACAATTTTGGCCCGATATTGTGATGATTGATAGTCATATCAATTATATTTATTTAGTTTCTAATTGTATGTTGTTAAACTTAAATGTTATGACATTTGATTTGGTTTCAGGTTTAATTTTAAAAATTATATGTTATGAGTTATGGATAATGACATTTATAATTGAAATTTAATTTTTAATATTATGAATTTATGAATATTATGCTATTTTTTGTTTAATATATTATATTAAAAATTAAAATAATATAATTTAATTGTTACTAATTCGACCACAATTAGACTATTGGACCTTGAACCAACACCTTCACTGGTTCAATGACCGGTCCAATTTTAAAAACCTTATCAGGTGAATTCTTTATTCTTTTGTATGCTAGATGGATGTGTAGTATTCATCTACCTCTCTTCCTTTCATAAAGTACAATTTTGGTCCTTCTTCAATCCTGCTTGAATCTGATTCTTCTACTTGAAATGTCTCATTTCTTGCGTGTTATTTCTTGGCATTTTGATGTGCATAGACTTTCCTCAAAAGATTTTGGTTAGAAAGAATGCCCTACTGCCTCTCATTGGCCAAACTTTGTATTCTAGATGCTAATTTCCTAACTAATGCCAATGCTTACTTTAGTTGAATGCCACTCTCAGCATATATTACCATGCAAAACTTGAAATATTTCAAGCGTTCTTGTAGTTTATGCTAGATAAATTTAAGGCTGTTCCTTTTACATATAGACCACCCGCCTCATTCTGCTTATTTCTCCTTGCAGTCGAGTCATTGAGGCAGCTGCATGTAAAGTTATTGTGCTGCCTGTGATAGGTGATGATCTAGGTGTGCAATTAAGAGAACACGATTTATCATGGAAAGATTTTCTTTCTTCTAGCAGACAGCATCCCAGGTAATGCACATTAAAATGTGTCTATTAAACCATATATTCATCCAAATAAATAGTAATTTATGTGAACTAGAACAGTCATTGCTAAAGATCTCAAAAACAGGAAAAAAAGAGAAAGAGAAGTTGCATTGTTTCTCTTGTGTTTGTCTCACCTTAAAATTTAAATTGTGGCAGGTCAAATCACTACTCTCCGTTCTATCACTCAATTGATTCTGTCACTAACATACTTTTCTCATCTGGAACCACAGGTAAAGATTCTCCCTTAAACACATCAAGCAGAAAACTGCCACTGTAATGATTTTCTGGTTACATTTTTACTTTTCAGGGGAGCCAAAAGCAATTCCTTGGACTCAACTTTCACCGATACGAAGTGCTGCAGATGGATGGGCTTTCATTGATGTTCAACCTGGAGATGTCTATTGCTGGCCTACAAATTTAGGATGGGTGATGGGCCCAACTCTTATATACTCATGCTTTCTATCAGGTGCAACTCTTGCTCTGTACCATGGATCTCCTCTAGGCCATGGTTTTGGAAAGTTCGTTCAGGTGATTCCTCCAACTTTAATATTTCAGTCCCTATATTATTTACGATTAACATAATAACATGTTTTATTCTACAAAATGGTCATTATTATTTTAATCACCTAAGAATTTGGGACAGCAAACAAAATAAGTGCTGACTAGTGGTAGAACTGAGTGAGAACTAGACTAGTTGTTTTTTCTGCAAAATCATGGATGCAATGAAGTAATATGATACAGTGGGATGTAGAGGGAATGAGTGTGATTTAGTGTTATCTACAGTGACATAACCTGTGAACTTTCCTATCCTTTGTGAAAACAATTTGTAACCGTGTGCCACACTGATGTCATAAGGCATAACAAGGTCAAAATATTTTCTCATTATTTTGAAATGCTTTGTCTCATAAATAGCATTACTAAGATGAAGTTTGTGATGATGGCAAGAATATATTGTCTCAGTAAGCTATGTTCTTAAAAGTATTTATATTAACTTACGCAATTCTTTTATGGTAAAAAAAAAAAAAAAGTGGTATCCCTATGCAGTCATTTGCCTGAGCCTCATGGACGAGGTGCTTCTAATGGAATTTGAATCCTTGCACTATAGGTCTGAATGGGTCTTATTTGTAATAATGTAAAGGAAAGGGAAAAATAACTTTCTAGAAGGCAGGACTCTCACTGCTAGAACTTTACTTACTACAAGGGTTAGATAAGGTCTGGATGGGGCAAAGGTCAAACACAAATACAGCAATAAAACAAAAGCGTCATATTAATTTTTGTAGATGATGTTGTATTCTGCATCAATAGAATTTGATACATTGCGCAAAGCACCATCATTCAACTACAATTGTTCAGGATGCAGGTGTTACTATTTTGGGAACAGTTCCAAGCTTAGTAAAAGCTTGGAAGAATACACAATGCGTGGAGGGCTTGGATTGGACAAAGATAAAGTAATTTCTCGTAAGCTTGAATAATCAAGTAACTTACGTGAAAAACTGAACTAGATTGTGGTTATATGCAGAACATTTTGTTCGACTGGAGAAACTTCAAATGTTGATGATGATCTCTGGCTTTCTTCAAAGTCATATTACAAACCAATCATTGAATGTTGTGGAGGCACTGAGCTTGCATCTAGTTACATAATGGGAAGTCCACTGCAGCCTCAAGCTTTTGGAGCATTTAGCACAGCATCAATGACAACTGGCTTGGTCATCCTTGATGAAAATGGAGTTCCGTATGTAAGAATATTTTCTCGATAGTTTCAATTCTTTGATCATATGATATGTATCTATGCTGCCACCGACCTAATACTGCTTTCCATCGTGCCAATACCTACGTATAATTTTGTTGTTCCAATGGATAATGGATGTCGAGCGCTAGTTACATAATCCAGACTCGGGACCAATAATGGCTAGTTGGAAATGCTGGTCTCAAAATCTTGAGACTGGCTGCCTGAACTCCTAATGGTCATCAATTAGAATGTCGATATGGATTCTCCTTCACTATTTGTTTCTGAATGGTCTAATTTTTATACTAATTGTTTGGCCACCAATTTTTTCCTATAACATATATATATGTTGTTACACTCTTCAATTCTCTTAAAGATTTTTTACTCTTCCCAAGTGGGTTGCATTTCCTCTAGGAGATGACCAAACTATCTTCAATAAATAAATGTTCATTACCTTATATAATAGCAATCCTTTTGGTATAGACAAATTATTTTTTAGGCTTTCTAATTTGTTTGATTTCTTCGACCAATATGACAGCCGGAGGATGTTTCTTGTGTTGGTGAAGTTGGCTTGTTTCCTCTATATATGGGAGCAACTGATAGATTGCTTAATGCTGATAATGAGGAGGTTTACTTTAAGGGAATGCCAATTTACAAAGGAAAGGTATCTACTTCAATTAAATGCTTAGTGCCAATGTGACTAATGATTTTCACATTCAGTTGTAGCTATCTTGCAATAATAGTTCAGATCTGAAGGTATTTATTGGTTTCTTGCCTCCTAATGGCTTTTTCGAAGTCCTAAATGAATTGGTTCAATACTTCTTAATGCTTATTTGAGGTTCTATAGCATAAGCTCACATTTGCATTTACGCACTGAACCAAATTGCACATATAAAGTCCAAAACAAAATTAGAGGATAGGATTACTCTTTAACTGTCGACTTTGGATGTTTACAAATACTGTTGATACCTATGTAAATAATCAATATCTAAAATGTTTTGTAGAAGTGTAGATTAGTCAGATCTTCATCAAGGATTTTCAGATAGGCCCTTTGTAAATTACATAGTAACTTATTAGACTGTGTTGTAATGTTAACTACTCTAGTTCTATTGTTATTGTCATCTACTTTTTCAACTGGTTTATTTATCCATAATTTGTCATATCTAACATGATATAAGCAGGTTCTTAGGAGACATGGAGATATAATCAAAAGAACTGTTGGAGGCCATTTCATTGTACAAGGGAGGGCTGATGACACAATGAATCTTGGTGGAATAAAGGTACCACATCACCCACTATATTTATGCTTATAGCTCCTTCTCCCAGTTCTATGCTGATTGGAGATGAAGCTTCTGAAAGCTATTCTGCTGGATACACATGGTGTAAGAATCCTATATCTTTCCATGTCAATGTCCTGCATAAAATAATAAGCATGGAAGGTGCCTGTAACTGATCATGGATTCATCAGAAATTCTTAAATTCCTACCTTGACATCCGATCCTTGGTCTGACCGTTATTCTTACTGGGAATTTTCTGTTCTGATATGCAGACAAGTTCTGTAGAAATTGAGCGTGTCTGTGATGGGGCTGATGAATGCATTTTGGAGACAGCTGCAATCAGTGTTGCTCCTGCAAATGGAGGCCCAGAACAACTGGTTATATTTGTAGTTTTAAAGAAAGGATACAATTCCAATGCAGAAACACTAAAAAGGAAATTCACTAAAGCCATTCAAAGCAACCTTAATCCTTTGTTTAAGGTATGACCCTTTGTTGATTGTAACGACTTAAAGATTCATGAAATTCCAAATTTGAGGGAAATTGAAATTTTATGGAAATTTTAACCTAACTTGTGATAATTAAGTTATTGATTTACTATTCACAACTCATTTTGTTACTTTACAGGTGAGCCTTGTTAAAATTGTGCCCGACTTTCCCCGAACAGCTTCCAACAAATTACTAAGGAGAGTTTTGAGAGATCAAATGAAGCGTGAGCTATCAATTCAGAGCAGACTTTAGTGACATTATTAATTGGCAGCAGAACAGGGAATGCATCAAGATTCAGTTCGTTCTCTATATCTAGAATATATTTATACCGGATGAGGTCCTTGGCGTTTAATCAAAGTTTGTGCTATGAAAATTATAGTGGATTACTAGAGTGCAATGCACTAAAACTTTGGTTTGAGACTATGACATTATAAACCAACCAAAATGGGGGAAACCTTGAAAGTTTCACTCTGTAATGTCCTAGTCCTAGGCGTCATCCTTTGGTTGCCAGCATTATGATAATATATTAGTGGAATTTATCAATAAGTGTTCAAGGAACATTATTTTAGTAAAATATATACTTCTATATTATAAATGGTACATAACTTGGAGAATGACTCTCACTCTCCTCTTTCACCAATTATATGTTCTTAATATTCTATTTGTTCTTTCATTTAGAGGTGCATTTCACGTGTTATCCTACAACTTAGCCAAAATAAAAATTCTCTTAATCATCTCAAACTATTATCATATTATTTGTATATTTGATATTCTTAACTTTTCTTTCAATTAATTGTTTTTTATCCCTATCTCTAAATTGAATTTCAATTGTATTTTTTTAAAAAAAAAATTGTCAATAATTAAAAAACCATTGTATTATAATTCAAATTCATTGTAAATCTAAAATATAATTTATATATTTAAAAATATTTATTTATTATGAATTTTAATTATATAAAAACATTTATCTTAATTAGTTATTCCAGTAAAATACGTAAACTTGTCAGATGAACTATTTGTTTTTGTTATCTCTTATTTTTTGGGGGACGAGGGACGGAATCTGAAATGAATTGTTCAGATCATGATAATTTGGATACTTGAGTATCGATGTGGGCGTGATTTGTCAAAGTGGCAAATATTAAGAAGTTAGCTATTGTTTGCTATTTTGAATATTGAACTTGAGTTCATTTCCCGACAGAATAAACGTTTGTGGAGGTTGTCCTATTGCCAGTTAAGCTTTCAAGATAAATGAATGTGAAATTGTTGTTAGGGACTTAACATGGTAAATGTTCGTGTGGATATTATCAAGTAAACCTCTATTTTAGTATTTGAAACTGTAGTAGTCATTTTAATCCTTCACTTTATAAAGTCATAAGATTATTTAGTGTCATTCATTTTGATCTTTTTTTAACGTAAAACAAAGGAAAATAAAGTAAAAAGGAATAAAATGAATATATTTTTGAGAAATTAAGAATTAAATGAATATTATAAAAAATTAAAGATTAAAGTAATTGTCAATTATAAATTTAAAGACTAGAGGGTTTATTTGGCTATTATTGCTTGACCTCCTTGACGTTTTGCTAACAACACAGTCTTTTGACTGTGAAAAGTAGGGGTGTTCATGTTCAATTCAATCCAAAAAACAAAAAAACTCGATGAAAATCTAATTTCTCTAGATTTTTATGGATTATGTTTTTGTATAACCAATCGGTTTGGATTAGTTTTCGATTGGTATTTGCAAAACCGAACCAATTCAAATTGAATCAATATTTTTTAATACATATACATAATTATACGTTTCATATGTAACTTCTATGCGTTTTATTATATTTTTTTAGTATTTCACCAATATTTTTATTATATTTTTTTTCATGTATCCAACCAATATAGTATAACTATATATACCTTGTTCTCCTCAACTTTATTTTAAATATATATGTTCATGTCTCCTTAGAAAAAGGAATTATGTTATAGAATAATTAATCGATTAATTGATATATTCTTTTTTATGCTTATTTTAAAAACAATGCTCATATTTGGATCAAATTTTTTAAGAAAGTAATTTAAACTGAACCAAACCACAAACTATTTTAATCTTTAAATCGAATAGCTTTTTGGCCCAAAATCAATCCAAATTGATATGCGAACACTACTACTGAAAAGAACCATAGAATTGCCAAAGATAACCACAACCAAGAACGTAAAAAAAGAGTCTAAACGGGGAGAACGAATCTGTTAGATCTGATCGTCGAACATAGAAAAATCGCAGCCCAAGGGAGGGAGTCAAAGACAGCTACAGAAAGATGCCAACCAGAGGTGATGTTGGATTTTCGTACTCTTCCTTTTTGTATGTGGTTTGGAATCGCGCAGGGTCCCTTCCTTTTTGCTTCACCTGATACATTTGGGGCATAGATATCTCTTTTGGAAATGTGTTAAAATTTTAATACTTTTAAAAATTTAATTTTAACATGTTCTGAAAAATAAGTTTTTAAATGTATTAAATATATTCTAGAAACTAAAATTCGACGCATCTATAAAAGACAAAATATGTTCTAGAAATTAGTTTTTGAAGAGGGATATTTAGAAAAAAAAAGAATTAGAAAAACGTGGAGATCGAAGAAAAACAGGTTACAAATAGAATTACCTTTAATGCATTGTACTACGAGTTGAAGTCGACGTGAAAATCTGCATGTTCCTGTGCCTATCGAGAATTAATAATGTCATTACAAACATGATTGGTTTCACATTTTATCTTCTCTAATGTGCGTCAGAGTATAAGCTACAATTTGTAGCTTCTGCATAAATTCTCTTTATTGACGTGGTTCTGATATGCAACGCACGTAATTTACACAGATACAAACACACTATTACGTGCCAATCATTTCACCCTCTTTAGGGTCGATAAAAGTGAGTCTCCTTGATGAATATTTTAAGCGTAACTTACCATCATGACTACGGGAAGTTATAATGGCATTTTAAAAATTATATATGTGTATAGGGTGGAAAAGAAGGGATTTGTACCTAGTCATCTTTTAAATATAGTAGTCTTTAAATTGTCTTACTTCTTGCTTTGATCAAAAATAATTCTACAGATTCTAGACGTAGGGATTAATTTGGTAGAAACAAAAGAAATAAAATATATATATTCAAGGACTTTAAACATATTTTTCATCACTCAAAGAATAATTATCAATGCTATCTCTTTCATAATTTAGTTTAACTGTTTTTCTTCAATAAACATTGGCTATTAATTTCTATTTAAATTTAAATATGTTTTCAGTCTTTATAAATACAGGGGTTTCCTAGTTTAGTCTCTGCAAAAAAAAAAAAATTTCTTTTATTGGTCTCTAACATTTTTAGAATGACATCTTTTAGTTCTTATCGTTGGTCTCTGTTACGTGACTAAAGGAAGGCCAAGTCACCTATGCTACATCAATTATCAAAGGCCACATGTATACACCTTATTGACCTATTTTCTTCTCTTTCTTCACTTGAGAAAATCCTTCACCATGTAAACTCTTGAACGTGTTTGTATAAACTGTTAGTGCTCACTGATAATTTTTTACAAATCACATATCTAGAGTTAGCCTCAAAGCCCAATGTCAGTCATCCACCCGCAGGTGATTTTTTTTTTTTTTATCTTTTTTTCCTCTTTGTGATTGAGGCATGGCAGAATAATGGACATAGGGTTCTAAAATTTAGCGCTATATTCACTCTTAAACAAGATTACTGTTTTCTATGCAGAGAGTTCTTTTTGTTTATAATGTGATTTAATGATGGAGTAAACCATTAATTTTGTCTTCGAAGTATCAATCTCTCTCCTACTTAGTTTCTCAAGTATTGAAAATAATTCTTGACATTTTGTTAAATCCGTTCCGTTAGTCCTTTCTGTTAATCAAACGGTCCTTGGGATCTTAACAGGAAGGACTAACAGGACATATTTAACAAAGCGTTAAGAACTATTTATTATTTTTTAATACTTGAGGGACTAAGTAGGAGAGAGATTGATACTTCGAAGACAAAATTGATAATTTATTCTTTAATGATGTTAGCTAACACAAGTGAAGGATTGCTAGGCCCATAGGTATGACTCGCGGGGTGTAAGATTTTGTTATTCCAACCTGGAGGTGCATCTAACTGACTATTTGTCTGTATCATGTAGTTCAAATACTCTGTGCTTCAGTCCTACTTCCAAACGTTCAAGTTCAATTATATAAATATCTGTATTACTTTCTTACTCTAGATTGAATTTGCTTATTATTAGTGTTATTTTAGTTTTTTTTTTTTTCCCTGTCCTGTCCATGTGGCAGTTTGAAACTATTCTTTCAAAAGAATAATTTCTTATATAACTCTTAAATTTGCCGTGCACAACACATCATGACTGACATTTCATTTCTTTGCTGCGATCGTGGTACTGAATCATTTACATCCTGCCAAAAAGAAAAGGGACCATGGAGAAAAAGAACAAGGAAAAAATGGCAGCAATGATGCTGATAGCTTTTCCCTGTTTTCTCCAAGTGCTTCGGCTTCAGAAAAGGACAGTGAAGAGTTAGGTATGTTGAAGGAGCAGTAGAGGAACTTCAAAGGAAATTGTTGAAGTCCTTATGTTGATTTTTTTTGGGTTATGATTGGTGCACTGATTTATGTTCCACTTTGGGGTTGAATGTTGAGCAAGTGGATGCTGTGCACACGCTGCTTTGTGCGTTATGGGGTTCCATGACACACATACAACTTGTACAGATTTTTGATGCACTTGTTTGAAACCAAATGAACATCCTACATTCGTCTGTTGTCATGCTTTGAGGATAGGACACTTTTTCTTCGAGACGCCATGCTCGAAATTTCGCAATATGTAAGCGCTTTTAGTTGTCCTTTCATTCTGACTCTGGGTTTCACTCTAATACTTGTTGTAAGCAGCAGACTTTAGCACTCCTTGTGCTGGGTTTGGACTATTTAATCAATAATATATTTTTGCTTTAAAAAAAAAAAAAAAGGAGCAAAGTTTTTGTTCTATTTTTTATAAGCTAAAGATTTCATTAATATTGAAAATACTTAAATTGAGTACGAGATGTGTCCAATTTAATACACCAGTACAATTGTTAACACACCAAAAAAATACGAACAAAACTCCAAAATTCCTCTGTGGAGGAAGTACAATATCAGCAAAACGAAAACATCCCTGCAAACATAGACTACAAATGCACTAGTAGACCATTATCAACCAAGAAAGGAACCAGTCACTGCAATATGGGCACACCAAATGTGAAGGAAACCGTTGAAAAAAGATACTAGAGAAATGACAATTGGTCTTAATTCATAAAAAATCAATTTGAACCAATGAGTCTTCACCTATCCTCCAGTACAGTCCGGAACTCACTTGTAGAATTAGCCACGCCTAACAACCACACTTGCATCATGTGTGTAACAAATTGAATATAATTTAAATAACGCTTGGACAATAGCACCGAGATCCACAAAAGCCTATAGCGGTGCAGACCAGGTGTAACACTGCTGCCACCTACACCTACCCATCATATGAGGTAATTGTATGCCACGCTCCTTCCCTATCATCAGGGTCAGGGCATATATTGTGTCAAAAGCTGAATAAATTGTGTCAGCCAAGCAAAGCTTTTGTTTTCTCAACGGTAGTTATGCGAAACAACATCAAGGCGTGGCATTAACATGATTTCTCCGTTTCAACGGGGGAAAGGATGCTATAATAGTTCATGGAATTTTGGTTATATACCTCAATTGATAGTTCATGTTTTGATATTTATAATGGCGAGCCACTGTGTTGGAGATTTGATTCATAAGAGTGAAGGTAGAAATTTAACTTTAAAATGGGCAATAAGAGTTTTACATAAAGTCTTTTTTTAAAAAGAAAACTTATGAACACAGTCTCGTTTAATTGAACGTGACATAGGTAACTTGGCTTTTCATTAACAACATCAACATCAAATAAATGGAAACTAATAGCAAACCAACGGCAAGAATTAAAATAAGTCACTTTGAAAATGTTAAAAGACTAATTAGAGAAAATTTTTTGCAAAGACTAAAATTAGAACTCCTTATATTTGCAAGAACCAAAAATATATTTAAACTTTTTATTTATAATGTAACCAAGCGTACCGTGTATAAAATTTCTCACATCCTAAACTAGTGTAATGTATTTTTTTAAATTGTTAATTAAACATTTAAATTCATGAAGCCTATAGAGCTTTGGCCCCTCCAACCTCCTTGCCATGAAATAAAGACATTCACTTCTCCATGCACAATTAGAGTAAATTTTTAGTGTATTTTGCAACCTTTTTTTTTTAAAAAAAAAAAAACCCTGTTCTTGTACTATTTATATGTGATTAACATTTATTAAGAAATTTAAATCATAATCTCTAATTATATTTTAAAAAATAACTTTTTCATCATAAACGAAATTTTACAACTTATGATTAAAAGTTATCCAATTATTTTCCACTTTTATTTTTATTTTATCTCCAACAATTGATTGTTTTAAATACTCCTACAAATAAATTTATATTTTTTTATATAATTTTACTATAGAAAAAGTCTTTATCTTAAAATCACTTTTTACCAAATATATTCAAACATACAAACTTATTTCATAAAATTAATTATAATAATCTGAAACAGATACTATAAGGGTGCTCTTGAAGAAAATCAACATAATAGATATTGGCAAAACCAAAATGTATATGTTGACTTTTACCAATAAAAATGTGTATAAATTGCAAACACTCGCACGCCACTCATCCCAATCCCATCACATGATCTGCTGGTTGACGCTGCCAAGCTTTGAGAACCACCCCTCGCTCTCCCACAAAAATTGGGAGATAAAAAGTGAGCTTAAATGAATTACAAAGCAAGGATCAAATTCAAGTAGAACTTCATCAACATTATCATCACTAGATCTCAGACAAAAACAAAAATACAAAAAACCAAACGAGATACGTCAAGAGTAACATTTGCTTGAATACAAAACTGATGCCGCTTTCGTACAGCAGTAAGATACCAACCGAAGTTCCTTGTAACATGCATTTAAATAGCAGAAAATTGTGATGAAGAGGAAGCAATTAGTCATTTACACAAACGAATATTTCAGCATCGATTGCAGCCATTTTCAAACTTAAATTGCAAGAGAAAGAAACTGCAAAGGACATACATACAAATTGGAAGTATTAGAATTTCTTTGCTCCTCCTGCCAAGATCACCAAATTGTAACTGCTGCCACCAACAAGCACAAAATTTGCTCCAAGCCATGATGAAGCAGAATAAAAGTCAATCTGCTATGTATTTCCCCAGCCTGGATTTTCACATCTCAGTTTCATTTCTTAGCCAAGACCTCCCCTTTGCACTCACTACCAGCAGCTACCACAAAACCTGCTCCAACCTGCCATAACAGGCAATGTCACATTCCGATTCAAATTACCATCATGAAAAATGGCAAGAAAAAGGTGAAACGAATTACTTGGCAATCTTTTAGTACAGCGCGTTCTTGCAGCTGTACATTGCTGCAGATAACAGAACCTTGGATTGAACAAGAGTCTCCAATAGTAACATGATTCATAACTACGGAATTAACAACCTGCATGCATAAAAGCAAGTCAAAAGAAAACTCGGTATTAACATTATTGAATACAACTCATTAGTAAGATGCCAAGTCAGTGTTGCTGACCAATCATTGAGGGTTGGCGATCATAGTGTCACAGATAAATCAAAAGACCAAAAACTAACTTCCTGTTAACTTGTACGACTAATATATCATCCCACCTTAACACTGGCGCCTATCCGACAGTGACGACCTATGACAGACCGTTTCACACTGCATTTGTCACCCATCTGTGAACCTTCCCCCAGCATACAATGTGGCCCAACCTAAAACAAATCACAACTATTTATTTGAACTTAAAAATGGGAAGAACAAAAATAATGCTTCAGAAACTGTATATCAGGCAACACAACTTAAGTAACTACTCACAGTTGTTTTAGCCCCAAGCTCTGCAGAAGGATGGATGATGTTGTTTTGAGAAGAGAAGGAATACCCTGATAAATGACTAGCCTCTCCTATCACCTGCCATAGTAAAAAATGAATAATTCCCAAGCAAGCAGAAACCCAAAGAAAAAATGTAAGGCAATATCAAGTGCCTGATAAAGGCCATAACAATAACAAACTCACATCTCGGTTTATGTCACTGTATGCTTGTATAGAATTTAAGCGAGCACAGTACTTGTTGCTTCCAGCAATATACGCACAGCATTTATGGGTTCTTCGAACAGAGGTAGAACCATAAGGACCCAGTGCATGCCATAGATGAAAGGTTGGTTTAGATGCATTAGCAAGTATTTGAGATAGCATTTGTTGATTGCTTTGAGAAATAACCCTTTCGGTTCCATTTTCTTCTGCTTGTGGCATACCATTTAGTAATACTTCTGATTTCTAACTCTCATTTAGAAAATTTGAACCAGGTTAGACTCAGAATCCTTAAAAGTATAACATTCCCTAACCTATCTCTGCAAAAACCTTTAACAACTAACCAGTTGGCTCCGGACAAGATATGGCAAGACATCATGCTTTAAGCTATGAAATGCACTCTTCTGATCTAGAACTTCTTGTAGAACTGATCTGCAAGAAAAGTTTGTTTCAGGATACAAACATGAGTAATTCAAGACTTAGAGGAAAGAAGAAAGTTAAAAAGCAAATGAATATACCTTTTGAATGCATACAAGTGAGCGTCCATTAGATCAGCTCTTATTTCTATCTACATGAAGGACAAATGACAATAAAGAGAAACAAAGAGAAATAAGAAATTGCAAAAATCTTGCATTTAATTTTCTATTACTCAGATGACCAATTCATATTTTCACAGAAAATGCTATTTCTATAAGATTGTCAGATTGAACATTTTTCTTCCTCTGAAAGCACAATAACCACTTTCCATCTCTACACAAACAGAAAAGAACTCCAAACAATAAAGTTGGTCAATGTGCTGAATAAGAGATGCAATAACTGTAAATAGCAAATGAAACTTGAAACTATTGTTACAGAATAGACACTTAAGTCTCACTCTAGAAGAGCGATAGACTCGTAAAATTAGAGAAATTATAGGCAGGATGAACAAAGTAGGAAAGTCCAGAGACAAGAAAAAAAAAGTACCTGGCCAACTGCAGGGAGCATGCTCTTCTGAATTCGAAGATCTTTTTCAACTTCTGCTCCTGAAAAGAGTTGCAATACATGAGCACACATATAACAATAAAATGCCATATATAAAGGGAAAGCTCCATATCTAACCAGTTGCTATGTGAACTAAAAACTGTTTTGTGGGATCCAGCCCTATTAAATCATATCGGCCAGGTTTCTTGGCCTTGTCCTTCCCACCAGAGGATACTGACTCCGAATGTCCACTTACAGGAGCAGAGCAAAGCATAGCAGTGACAAATGCATCGTGCCGTCTATGAGTGGCTGCAACAGCACCAAGTGGCACATCGGTAACAAGATCACCACTGACAACCTGCAGAAAATCAACACAACCATAAAGAACAACATTATTTAAATCACAGAGTACAGGGGCAAGGGAGGGGGATATTTCACCAAAATGTCTTTGGCAGTTAGGTGATGCGAAATGGCCCGAATTGCACCTGCTGTCCCCACATCCTCAGGAACTGCAGCAACCTGGTAAATTTTTAAACACAAAAAGCATCACACATTTGGATACAGTATCAGTACTTTTAAGGTAAAAACTAAAGAAGACCTTTTCCGATAAGCAATTATAAAAGAAGAAAATAAAAAACAAAATGAATCAAACTTCTTCCAGAAGTTAAAATCAACTTATGCACTGTTTGGAGAAGTCAGATGAGAGAGAACTTCTATAAAAAATGAAGTGCATAAGTTGATTTTAACTTATGAAAGAAATTTAATTTATTTTACTTTCTTATTTTCTTCTCCTGTACGTACTTATTGATAAGTTCATTTATCCAAACAGAACCTAAGATCTACATATCTTTATGCTTATAGTCACTACTGAGACATACAGAGGCAATGAATCATGTTTGATAAATTGTAATATCTAAAAAGTGATTACCTCAACGTGAAGGCGATCAGCATAAGCCCCTGAAATCCAAGCCCCGACATGAAGAGCCGCTTCTTCGCCTTCAACCACCTATTGTTAAATTTCATTACTAATTCACTATTCACCCTCTCTAATAATACCTAAGATTGCAAGAAATGAAATTACCACAATGAGATCTTTAAGGTTGCTAAGCTCCAAGTACTCCAGAACGTAAGAGAGAACGGGGCGATTCGCCACCGGAAGTAACGCGTTTGGAAGCTCCTGCAAACAGAAATAAGTGCTTTAAAGTAATATAATAACATAACATTGAAATTTGCTTGGGTTTGGAGCATTCGCATTCGGAACCAAAGAGAAGAAAGAGAGGAACCTGTGAAACGAGGGGGACGAGCTTCTTGGAGACGCCACCGCCGAGAACAACCACTTGGAAATCCATCCCCACAACACCGCACCAAACAGGGTTTTGGGTTTTCGGAGGGTTCTCTTTAAATTTCCCTAATCAAATCTCGGACTCTATACAGCAATCACTCATTCGCAAAGCCAAACCCAAACACGCCTCTCATCCACCTTAGTTATTATGCTCGCTAATGTCAAATGCTCATTCCTTAATTGGTGCACAAATTGTGTTCCCTGCACACAACTTTTAATTTTTTTTGTTTTTTTTCATGAAAAAAAAACATTTAATATTTATTTTGATACGTGAATGTGATGATACATGTATCGATCCATCTCTTGAAGTAAATTTGAGTTATTATTTTTAACAATGAAAATTTCTCTTCATTTATCCACCTCTATTCATCTTTATAATATAAATTTGATTGTTTATTTTTGAGTGGAAGTGTTTTTAGGTTAATTTGGGTGACTTTTTTACATTAATTATTTAATTTGATTTTATGTATAATTTATTATTTATTTCAAATATTATTACTTAAAAGAGTAAATAATATATGCACCAAGAGTGTAAATAATTTTATAGTATTATTATCCAATCACAATTTTTCACGTAATATAAGTTTGTTGACTTCATAATTCTAATTAATTGACAGTATAAATTTTTTATACTGACAATGCATAGAAATTAAAGTTTTACTTAAATTTAATTTTTAAATTTTGACATATTATATTAGTAAAAATTAGGTGTTTTTATTTAAATAAATTTTCCATAATTTCTTCTTCAAAAGTCTAATCTCTTAGTTTATTTCAACCTAATATAATAAAATATTTACTATTATTTTTAAATTTATTTTATTTATAAAATTATTTAGATTTAAATAAATTTAATTAATTTCACAAATTTCTAAATGTTAATACTCAAACCTTTTATATTTATAAATTTAAATTTTGATATAATATATCAAATTAATAGTTATTTATACAAAATATTTTATAATTTACTATTTCATTTCAAAAGTTTTATTCCTTTAATTTTATCTTATATAATAAAACAAATTTTTTATGCTTGATGATAAAGAAAAATTCATGCTATATTTATTTTTCCTCAAAGCACATAATTTTATCATTATTATTTTAAATTTTATCTAAATTTAAAAATACATGCCCACATAACATTTGAAAAACTTATTAGTGTAGATCTTTTTTTTTTTTCTAAATTAACAAGATAAGTTATGGTTTAATTAGCAATCTTTAAGACCTAAATGATGATAGTGTATAAATGTATTTATATAAACTTCTTTTTTATACTACCTTGTTTACTAAAAATTAGTGTCATTTTTTAGGATTGATGCATTAATACTTTGTCTACTTTATAAAAATAAGAAGAAAAGAGAAAAAGGAAATAAAATAGAAAAAATGTTTTTTCTTGTATGATTTGAATAAAGAGAAATAAAATAAGTAAAAAAAGTATAATTATATTAAATGAGATTATGAGAAGAAAGAAAAATTATTTTTTTCCTCTAAAATACAATTGAAACAAGAATAAATTTATAATTTTACTAAGCTTTTGCATTCAAACACATTTTCCTGCTTATGGTGAAAAGAAAAAATTTAAATATTCTTTTATCATGTTTTCACTCGAACACTAAAAATATATGTACAAATTTCATTCTTATAATCTTTCGTGTGTGTGTGTATAATAAGGATATCAAAATGGGGTGAATAGGAAGATTTGACCCAATTGAAACATAAAATATGGGTTAATTAATAAAATTTAGGCCCTAGATCATTTTAATCAAACTAGACACAGTTTGAAAAAATTTTAAAACAATGTATGATCAAGTGATGGATCAAGTGAGAACTTTTGGTTATTGTAAGAAATGAAAATTATAAATCTAAACCATACATGAATGGTTAAAATTAAAAGTTTGTTAGTCATTACATGACCATTTAAAAAAGTCAAATACATTTATTTGTTAATCTTAACTATTCAAATATAATCTAATCATGTATATTTATAATTCTAATTTCTAACAATAACAAGCATATAAAAATGAAGTGTGGGCATGTAATTAATTAAACAGTCTGTAATTTAGTGGGCATAGACCAAAAAATGAGAGGAAGAAAGTTATGGTAAAAAAGAAAATATGTAGTTCTGATCAAATGATGATGTTTTCAACCCATTAAGATCAGTGTAATGGTGGAAGGTTTAGGTATTGAACAAGGTCCTAAATTAATCTATCTTATTGTTATTATTGGACAACCAAAAAAGATAATGTTTCCATTTAGAGAGCTCATCGTGTTTTCTAGTGTAAGGAAATTTTCTTCTGACATTAAATAGAAACTAAGTCAAAGTCGAATTGAATTAATGATGAGAGATTTAAATAGTTTTTATGATTTAATAAGTTGAAAGTTGAAACCTCATTGTCACTATTTAAGGGGGTGAGGGGGACTTGAGTTCAAGCGAGTTCTAGCGTGCGTAAGTAACGCAACTTACACACCATGCACAAGTCGACGCTAGCCGTTCGATTTGGAGCTATACAATGAGTGGTCCAGATTTTAGTTCCCATACCCAGTTAGTAGGTTAACTAAAATCTTAAATTAAATAAAACAAATAACCACGTGGATTTTGAACTCTCCTCTTCTGTCATTGTATTCACCTATTCCGATACCCATTCCGACAAACTTGTTCGGGCTGTGTGTAGCATGATACTTGCATAAGTTTCCCATATTTTGTCCCACCTATTAGACGAGAGGGTCGAGTCACCATCTTTGAGTTAGCAGAACGACGTCAAAGACATTGGTCTCTGTAGTGTTGTACTCTGCGCATGGTTGTTGGGGATTTTTGCAGCCTAACATATTATAATGGAATGCTTGGTTGAATTGAAAAAAAAAAAAAAAGAAGAAAGGAAATACGAATAATACCAATATATATATATATATATATACATTGTTAAATTGAATGAGAAAGTGAAAAAAAGAAAAGAAAATTGATTTTAAAAAAATAAAAATCAAAATTTTCCTTCAATTTAATTTCTCTTTAATTTTATTTCAATATTTCATCAATTTCCTTGTTTTTCTTCTGCCCAACCAGACAGACGCAAAAGATTCGAGGGTGAATGACGTGTAGCAAGCTGCAAATGATAAATGATAAAGGACTACTAATAACACGATATAAACATGACATTGATCTTGCATGGACAAAGAGAGAAAATAAATTGAAAAAAGAAAGAAAGAACAAGTTAAATTAACACTATTTACAACTCTAGTTTATACACTTAAATACTATTATATTATACTATTGAGTAATTCATATTCTAATTCAAGTATGGCCTTATCGAGTGCTATTTTGGCTGCAATTTATTTTGCTTGTCTCTCTTCCTTCAGTTTCCTTGCTACCTTAGTTTGCTCAGCTCTAGCCTTTAAGGCTGTATCAACTTCCAACACATTTCTTCTCAAATCACCAAGTTCGATAATAGTATCATCACTCATATCTCTTGCAACTGTATCAATTCCATTGAAGGTGTTGATACTGAAAGGCAAGATAATTGCGATGCTTCCTTCCCAATAGCATTGCATTACACTGAATTAGTAAAAAAGTAAAATCTAGATCCAGAAAATCATCATAACCTCAAATTCTGGAAAATTAAAGGGTATACCTCTAGTGTTGCATGATTTGCATCTTCTCCCTGTGAAGGCTCAGCCTCAAATATAGCCATCAATGTTGGATCCTCAGAACTGTCAATGATTCTCATCTTTTTGGAATGCTTTACTAGCAAATTACCACCCTCACCCAAGTCATTGTTCATTTTGGTCGCCTTCCCCAAAACCATCAAGAGTTCTTTTACAACATTGCCGCACAATGCTGTCATTATCTAGCAGCTCATACTCCCACACAAGGTAGCCGCAAGATCCACGGTTCTGTTGGATATTAAATTATTATATAATGAAATGAATTAGATACAAGCAAAAATACATAGGTCATGGAGGACCAAAATAAATTCTACAGAACAAGAAGTCCATGAAATCCAAGATAAACAAAAACAAAACTAAGTTACTAACTAAAGAGAAATCTTCTAAATACTCATCTATTATTGACACATTTCCTATACATAAATATACAAGTCATGCTGCACCTGCATTGGTGTATGCTGAAAGTAGCGGAGAATTTCACCATTCGAACATATATATGTGTGGTTGGGAGGAAAGAAAGTGGAGAAAAAAAAATGTATTATCTGTTGTTTGATTAGAAAGAAAGTAAAAGGGAAAGTGAAAACTTAACTTCTAGGATTGGGTTTGAGTAATATGGGACAGTGTTCTTACTATTATTCATTTCTCATTTTAATTAAAATCATTAACTTGGTAATGCTTTTTCACTTTTAAACTACACACTGCGTACTTACTCAAAGGACCTCCTCCATTGCAACATACTAAATACATCTAAAACTTACCCATGAAAAATGTACCCGAAAGGAACCCATGCAACCATTCCAAGAAACAAATCACAGTTACATTACACAATGCCAATCCTATAAACTGACAGTCACACTGGACAAATAAACACCAAGGGCCACTCCTACATAACCAATAATTACACACTGAACATTTTACACATAAACGCTTAAACCCCTTAACAACAATACCAGACCTACCACATCACAAATCACGTAGGGGTGACAAAACGGGTTCGACTCGCCTGACTTGCCATTTTTGGCGGCGTGAGTATGCTTGTAAAACTCACCAACCCGCCTCCACCCGCTCCCAACCCACTAACCCGTCGGGTCAACCTGTGACCCGCCACTTACTTCTTCTTTTCCCTTCTTTAGTTGTTGTATGAGACACATTAATGGAAAAAAAGAAGTAAAAGATGCTTCGCAAGCATTGTTCCGCATTCGCAATGTTATACTAAAAAATATAATGACAACAATGACACATGCATCAAGAGTTAGTTCTACTTATAATTAAATACAATTCAATGTTATACTAAAAAATATAATTCCTCACACTTTTGAATGAAAAGTGTTATTTATTTTCAAGTGTTATGATAAGTGTTATTTATTTTCAAGTGTCATGATAAGTGTTATTTATTTCAAGTAAATTATTTTTATAATTTTGAATAAAAAAATATAATTCCTTTTTCATATATTTAATGTGTATTAAAATAATAATAAAATTATATGTCAAACAATAAAAAATTCAAAGTAATATAATGTGTATTAAAATAAAAATTATTTAATCCAATTTAATTAAATAATAACAAAAATATTCAAATTCAATTGAGTATTTTTTTTTAAAAAAAAAATGAGTGGGTTGAAAGTGGGACGGGTCAACCCGCCAATCTATTTTAGTGGGTCAACCCGCCAACCCACTGCTAAACGGAGAGAATTGAATACTCCAACCTACTTCTCGTTAACGGGTTAACCCACCCGGCCCCCGCTTTTGGCAGATTGATAGTGGGGCAGGCGGCCTGATTTGCCGCCCCTAAAATCACATTAAAAAAAAAAACTCTCCGACCAACACATAAACAATCCATTCAAACTACCAATCAACATATACATCAAAGATCTGCTAATCGAAACACAAATTACATTACTTTATCAACATTTCGTCCTAAATACTTCCAATAAATAAAATATCTCACCTTCGTCTTCCTGTTCAATGCCAAAATTCTGCTAATCGTCTCCGATTATTGGATCATAATTACCTACGTTTACAAATCTGTACAAAGAAGAAAAATCACTCATACTTCATTGTTAACATCAGAAAGTACGACAAATATGACGGATTACAGGATTACCCATACGAGAATTCACAACATTGCTGGAACTGACATTCCAACCGTAGACTAAAATAGATAAGCAACTTACAATTCGGTCATCGACATAATTGTCGTTAAAATTTGTTCATTTGTTTGCCATCCTCGTCTTCGGCAATATACCTACACGAGTCATCTCAATCAAAACCATGGGTAACTGGGGTACAAGCGAACTGCGACAAAATGGGTATCCACAACGTTTCCGTGCAACCGCCAACACCATCGCAACGGGAGCACGAAGACGAGAAAGCAGATTCATTCCTAAACCACAAACACAGCACGACCTGGGTTGGCAAGGGGAGGACGATGAGGGTTTACGAAAAAGGGATAGTTGATTAAAAAAAAAAGGGGGTGGGGGGGTCCACCGGGTGAATACAATGACGGAAGAGGAGAGTTCAAGAACCAAGTGGTAATTTGGTTTAGGGTATGTTTTTGGTGCGATAAAGGAGGTACGGGTACAGAGACAATCAGGATGTTTGCCTATAAGCAGCCATTTTTGAAAGAGTACATAATTGTTCACTGATTGATTTTTATTTTTATTTTCTAAAAAAAAATTAACTAGTTTTAGTCTTCATATTTTTCATCCGTTAATATTTATAATTCCTACTAGTTTGACGTAGCTGTTATATTAGCATTTTTGATAAACTATGTTTTTAGTCTTAATTTTTTTACAAAATTTACTTTTAATTTCTTAATAATTTTTTGACCAGTCTCAGTTATTCATCTTTTTATGAAATTCACTTTTAGCTCTTCAACAATTTTTTAATTGGTCTATTAGTTTGTTGATAATCACGTGACTTGTTATGTGGACTATTAGTTTAACATAGTAATCACGTGATGAAATATTGCTGGTTCAAGATATTTTTTAGCAATTTCTAAGACACTACAAATTTTTTAGCAATGTAAAACTACTAGAAAAAAGGTTAGAAAATTTGGAAAAAAAAATATAAAAGGATATATAGTAAGCAAAATCAACAACCCCGTCTTGACTTGACAAAAAAAACCCGCTTTGATCAGGTTTGGGTTTTCTCCAACTTGTAAAGTCGAGTTCGGGTATGTGACTCGTGTATGTGACTTCCCGCCCCACCCTTGTTCTTGTACCCGTCCTGTTACATTTTTATTATATATATATATATATATATATATATATATATATATATTAGAGTAAGTTTTTTCATATTTTTATTTTTTATAATTATTAAAAATATAAATTATTTATTTTAATAGTTAAATAATTTAAATTATAATAATAATTAAATAACAAACTTATAATTATACATTTAATCAAAAATATAATTTAATTCTTAAATTTTTTATTTTTAAGTTTTTTGTTATTTATTAATTTTTGTATATTGTTTGAATTAAAATATAATTAATAACTTAATATATAATTTGTTTAAAAATGCATAACTAAATTAAAATTGTAAAAAAAAACAAGTGACGGATTCATTGCGGGTTTACCCAAACCTAATAAAACCTGATTAGGATGGGGATGAGATTTAAAAATATAAACTCACTTCTTTTAAATCCAAACCCACCCCGTTTTTTGTGGGGACGGGAACAGGGAGAGCCAATCTCGCCCCCGATCCACCCAATGTCATGCCTACATCAAACTAACAATCCACATGGCAAGTCACCTGAATGTCACGTGGTTATCACATCATTGCTTAACGGTAATACTTGACAGGAGGAACTAAAAACAATGACGGACAATAGTTGACAGACTAAGATCGGTCAAAAAATTGTTAAGAGACTAAAAGTGAATTTCGTAAAAAAATAAAAAACTAAGACTGGTCAAAAAAATGTTAAGGGACTAAAAGTGAATTTTGTGAAAAGATTAGAGACCAAAAATATAATTTACAAAAAAATTTTACATTGGCAGCCACGTCGGACTAGTTGATGATGTGATAACTCACGTGGCTACCATGTCATTACTTAATAGTGAGACTTAACAACAGGGACTAAAAATGTTAACAGAAAAAAAGTACAGAGATTAAGATCGATTAATTTTTTGTTTAGAGACTAAAAGTAAAAATCAAAAAATAAAATTAAGGACTGAAACATATTTAACTTTTTTGTTTTATTTTAATTTAAGATTTCAATTAACCTACTAACCGGGTACGGGACCTAAAATCTGAACCGCTTATTGTTTAGCTCCAAATCAGACGGCTAGCATCGTCTTGCGCACAGTGTGTAAGTCGCGTTACTTACGCAAGCTAAAACTCGTCTGGAGTTTGAGTCAACATTTTAACAAAATCAACATCTCAATGTTACATTGTGTTATTTGAAACTCAAAAAAATATGTTAGATTAATGTACTAAGAACTCGAAGCTCCTGAACCTGCACTAAAGCATTCTTCATCTTTGATTTTAAAAGGACTTCGCGTTCGTCTGTGTATTTCTAAGACAATCAGCAGTCAGCAGTTTCCAGATTATGGCTTGCCAAGCCGTCTTTCTTCTGGTCTAGAACAGAAGTTTTATTATTCCAAACAAGCAAAGAATACTAATCAAGGTGATTTCATTAGACCACCTACTTATGTAAATCAAATGCTTGGCGTCCATAATGTTTTCCTCCAGCCAATGGGATCTATAGCACAACAGACTCATCTGGAATATGACCCTCTCAGTCAAAAGCAACTTCGCAATCAGTTTTCCTTGAAACATCCAGCACCAGCACTACAGCAATACAAGCAAAAGTCGCGGTTACAAGGAAGCATGTCTCCGACCCAAATGTGATTATAGAGCAGGAAGAAACTCGCGGTCACACTAATCGCATTTGATTCCCATCAAGTGGTGATTATTAAGTCGTCCATTGATATGACTATATATAGTGGTCCAATGTTAGTGCCCCCTAATTATATCCCTCTCTCTTGTTTACGCTAAATCAATCTCAATGCTTTGATTTTCAACACTCGTTTGGTAGCAAAAAATATACGTATAATCATACATGTAACATCCGTACAGTAAATTCAAAAAGAACAAAACAAGGTTGTTTTCAGTTTCCCCCTCCATTTAGCAAGAAAACGAAACAAACAAATCTGGCTTTCTCAATTCCGGAAGGGTAGTAGTACCACCTTTACAAGTAAGCCCCTGTTTCAAAGTCTTATCGTGTACTTTACTCACTATATTTCAACACAACACCCCGATTGAACAAACCCAGAAAAACCATCAGGCACACTGATCGTCCTCAATTTACGATTCTGCCCTTCCTCAATTTCCGCCAAATAAAACCCATGCGGTGCCCCTTCGTATTCGGACCCAGTCAAGAGAATCCTGGACCCAACCGCAACCCCACAAACCCCAACCCTCAGCCCCGGATCCAATCCTCTCCAATTCGCCACTTTCCCATCTTTCCCAACCCCAACACAAGACCTGGGGCACCGACCCGCTTCCCAAACACCCTCAACCTCCCTCCACTGACCCGACCCGAGATCCAACACCTCTGCCGACCCGTCAAACATTCCTTGCCTCTCGGTGGCGTAACCGCTCACAACCCAGAACTCACCCCCCACCACAACCCCCTCGCACTCGTCCCTCTCCCGGCCCATCTGGCCCAACCGGGCCCACTCATCATCCCTCGGGTCATAGGCCCACGCCGTGCTCAGCGCGTTCTTGTTCTCATCATGCCCGCCCGCCACGTAAACCCGACCCAGCCCAGACCCGATCGCGAAAAACGACCGCTTCTCCGGCATGTCCCTCCCCCGCCGCCACTCGCTCGTTCGGAAATCGTACACGAACACCGCCGCCAGGGGCTCGTAGCTCGCCGGGTCCCACCCCCCCATCAGCACGAGCTTCCCGTCGCAGCTCGCCAGCTGGCAGAACAGCGGCAGCCCGAGAGGGTAATCCGGAACCGGGTCGACCCGGTCCCACGACGTGCTCTCCGGGTCGAAGACGCTGATCCCGTAACACGGTGGCACTGACCCTGTTTCTTTTCCGTGCGGCGGTTGCTGCTCACGCGCCTGAACGAGACACGTGACCTTGCGCGTGTGGCCGGTTTGCTTCCGGTGGTAATAGAACTCGTCGCTCCGGAGGAGGCAGTGCCACTGGCTGCACACTCGGAGGGCGACTCGGTATGCTGAGTGAGGCAAACGAGTTAGGCACTCGAGTCCGAGGTCGCTCGGTAACCCGGGTATCAACTCGATGAAATTGGAGATATCCATTTGTGTGTGTGGAAGATGAAGTGGCGTTTGAGCATTTATAGAGATAGAAATAGAAGACGTTAGATAAGTCATCATGATCCAGTATTCTCGTCGAGGACAAAACTTAGATTAAATAATTTAGATAATATTGATACTGTTATTTAACCAGAATTGAATATTCATTTGAATCATTTCGATAATTTATAAAAAATTTAATATATATTTTTATTATGTAAATTATTAAAGTAAATTTTTAATTTTGATTGCAAAACAGTATCTTATTAACATTAAAACGTCACATTCAGATATTCTCAAGTTATTTATATAGGAATTTAATCGTCATGTATTGAGCTTTACACTGTCATTCAATCACAAACCACCATTTATTGTAAGTTTGTTGACTTTTATAATAAATATTTTAAAAGTCATAGTAATGGTGATTTCTAATTGAATGACAGTATAAAATTTTTTACACTGACAGTGTATGATCATTAAACACTTTATATAGTATTTTTATATTTTATTATGTCTCATTATCTTATTTTATGTTGTATAAAAAACTATACAAATATATAATTTAAGCATAATTTCCCTAATATGTATTCGTGTAAATGTATCGAGTCTTTATTGTTTTGTTTTATGCTCTATGATAATACATGATACGAAAGACTTAAGATTATCTTTTAAAAATCAAAGAAAATTATCATCCATTCATCGTTCATTCATTCCGGGTATTTTTTATTTTTTCTATTTTGGGCTTTTTTAATTCTTTTTTGGTTTTTTATTTCTTTTGCTAAAAAAAGTAATCTGAAAAAGTGATTCAATCGATGAAATGTCTAAAATTTTGTGGAATTTATGTACGAAGCTATTTTAAAAAAGAGTTTGATGGTCATACATTGACAGTGTAAAGTAATTTTACACTATCATCCAATCACAAACCATCATTTATTGTAAGTTTGTTGACTTTTGTAATAAATACTTTAAAAGTTATATTAATGATGATTTCTAATTAAATGACAATGTAGAAAATTTAACACTGACAATGCATAATCATTAAACTTTTTAAAAAATACTAGTTTTGCAATACAATTGTCTATTATTTCTGAAAATATCTATATAATCGGAAATTTACGTAAATTTGAAAAATAAACTCCGTAAAAAGATGACGAGACATATAATATGTAGATGCTACCCGAATTTCAATTTTAGATTTACAATTGTATCTATATATCTATATCTATATTTCTATTTATCTATCTATCTATATATAGATACATACATACATATAGATAGATAGATATACACACACATTAATAAACATATGTAATAGTGTGAATTTATTTGGAAAATTAATTAGCATTAAATATGAAATTTAAAAAGATACTTTAAAAATCTTACATATACACTAATAAAAAAAAACTCACTAGGGTTAGTCTAATGGTGGGAGATTGGGATAGTTTGCACAAGATCCTAGATTTAAACCTTGTTGCGACCATTGTACCCATACACAAAAAAAGACACTAATACAAAAAACACTTGTAAGTAGGTGAAGAAGACTATATGGGGTGGTGCTACGTGTAAGTAGTTTTAAATCCAATACAGAATCATCTATCCTTGCTTTCTTGTTGTTTTTGGTCATTCATTTTTTTTATTGTTAGTTAATTTCGTGTTCATCTATAGTGTCGTAAACAAGCTGGTAACCGTGAGTGTGGTTATTATGTATTGAGACATATGTTCAACATCATCTTCACATGCATTATGGATTTCTCTGCAAAGGTAATTGATTTTTTCATAGCTTATTTAGTTTTGTTAAATACTTTTGAATTCATTTATTATAATTTTAAATTCCTGACTTTGAAATTGTAGAGATAAGACAATCCAAGTCGTTATCTGAAGATAGAATTAATGAAATTAATTAGGACTTGTTGGGCAAGTTTTTTTCTTAACATCAGTTATTTGTAAATGTATTATTTTGTTCATTCATTACTTTGTAAATATATGAAAAGTGTAATATTGGTTGTGAATTGGTTTTGTAAATTGGTTGTATATATGACAATTTATTTGTGACAATGTATATATAAGTAAATATGTAGAAAGTGGTTATGTGAATTAATAATTCTATCTGAGTGTACCTTTGTTGTGAATTGGTTCTATATTTGTGACTCTATACATGTCAGTTGGCTTTGTATTAGGTAAACAGTTTGTGTTTAATATTGTTAAAAAGAAAAGAAAAACTTTTTTTATATTGGTTAACTAGTTGTGATTATAATTGATGTAGAAATTCACTTGTTAGATCAGTTGTGACTAGAGCTGAATTTCATATTGCACCATATTATTGTATAAAATTTGAAGTTAGTCAAAATGACAACAAACTTCAAGTTTAACTAAAAATTATGTTTCATCATTTTTTATCTTTAACTAACTATTAACTTGACACTATTTCAAAAATCACATATTTTAATTATTATGTACTTCTCTCTTTTTTAGCTTTTTTTTTTATATTACTCCCTCTGGTCTTTTATATAAGCAACAAATGGAGGCATTTTTTTTTGTCCTAATTATAAGAAACAAAGATCTATTTTTAAATATATTAATTGTTCAGTTTCTTTTATGCCCTTAATTTATTAAGATTCTACAAGACACTCACCAATTTCCCATATAATTAAGTGGATACATCAACCTTGTTTCTTAGCAATTTTTGTGGGAAATCATGATTTCTAGCAATTTTACCATTTGGTTTAAATTAAATTTTGCAATAGTTCTTGAGTTATGAGTAATGACATTAAATACAACTAACACTTAAATCATTTCATCCAAGGGTATTTTTGTAACAAAGTTTAAATTTATACAATTATTAATTAAAATTAACTAACCTAACTACTTTTATTGGTTTTGATTATGTAGTTATTTTTTGCTTATATAAAGAACAGAAGGTAGTAATAAATACATATAATATTGTGAGTTTATTTGCAAAATTAATTAGCACTTAATATCAAATTTTTAAAAAAAATCCCATAAAAGCATGACGAAGAATGAACATACTAATTGTGAACACCCAATTTTATTCAGGTTAAAAGTTTTAAAATTGAATTAAATAAAAGTTTTTAAAATAAGTAAATAATAATAATAATAACAAAAAATAAAAATATATAATTAAAAAAAAATCAACACACAAAACAATTTTCTACCCAAAGAACTACGTGAGTCTGAGTTCCTCATTGCACCAAAGGATATGTAGGAGCAGGAGCCCATTCCTGTCAATCTCAAAAACAATAAAAATAAAATAGTAATAATAATAATCTTTTTTTATAAATTTCAAATGAAAATAAATAATAAAATAAAAAATAGGATTAATAATTTTATAAGCAAGAGGAGAAGACAACTAACATTTTCACACATCAAGTTAAAGGGTAACCGTTTTTATAACAGACGTCGTAGGGTGCTAACACCTTCCCTATGTGTAATCGACTCTTGAATCCAATCTTTAGTTCAAGATCATTTTTTCAGGTTTTTCCATGTTTTTCCTTAATAAACTATGGTGACAACTCCTCTGTTTTAATATCATTTTTGTCGTTCCGTTGTGACCCTGGTTGCGATAACTGGCAACTCCATTAGGGACAGTCTTGGAGAGTCATGCCTATTTTAACTTGGTGTGTGAATTTTTGGTTGTCTTCCTCTTGCTTGTATTATTATTATTCTTATTCTATTGTTATTTTAGTTGTTTATGTTGATAATTGTTGTATATTTGAACCTTAGGATAGACGACCATGTATGTTGTATCAATACATTATTCCTTTTGTAGGTTGGATAGTTTTAGGTTATGCTCCCCTCACACACCGCACTTACACTTCTTCACACACTTTGAGAGTTAGGTCATATACCAGGACCTGAGTGTAGCTTAGGGAGTGAAGGTTTAATGATTGCCATGTTGGGTCTAGTACTTGTTTGGCTATCATGAAAACCTCATCTAGAGTTCGCTTCTTCATGGATATCCCCATCTGTTAGGTCGCCTATTGTTGTGGTTGATATTTTGAAGAAAACTTCAGCTCTAGAGGCCGGTGAGAATTACTAGAGCCACTTAATGGAAGGCCTAACAAATTAAATAATCCATATATCCTTATAGGATAGAGCTCCTTTGACTTTAAGGGAACCCATTTAGGTCACAAAAGATAGCATTTCCTACCTTTTGCATAAAATAACATGACATGATCATCATTAGAAATAGAAAGGCTAAAAAATACATTTCATGCATCATTCTCTTTTATAACATAAAAATAGCACCACCATTTCATCCATTTTAAATAATAAAAAGTATTGCATGTATCCTAAATAAATAAACATAGCATCCTCATTTTCACCATAACATCACTCATGAAATAAAAAATATACATCACTTCATTATTACCCAAGATAAAAAGTATATAGCATTCCATCATTTCATTCATTCCACTTAAATTAAAAATATGTCATCATATCTCATTCATTGTTTCTTTTGTAAAACAAATATAGCATGATCCCATCTTAGGAACCATCTCTTATGTAAAAAGATAAAGAAATAAATAGCATTATCGTCAATACCATCTTCATGCGTCCAACCTAATAAATACAAAAAGTTGCATTCATTGCCAAATATTTTTGCATCCATCCATTCTTGCCATGTATTTCCATATCCATACATACCATTCTTTTGTCGCCATCAATGCATTTCCACATTACCATTTCTTTTATGTTGCAAGAAAATCGTAAAAAATGAAAATTCAGTCATGAGTATTTTTGATTAAAAATTTTTGAAACCAAGTTGAAGAATCAAGGAAAGAATTATCAAAATACTCATGATTGAATGAGCAAACTTACAATTTTCTAAGGGAAATAAAGCACCATACTCATGCATATTTTGTGTTCAGTAAAGGAAGAAAAGAAAAACAAACTGGTTGCTCGGCACCCTTATCAGACCTATGCTCAGTCAAAAATCATGGATGAATTAGAACAAGCTCAAAAAGAGATGAGGAATGACATGAATCTTCTGAAAGAGCAAATGGCTCAGGTCACGGAGGCATTGAAGTCTCTAACAGAAACGAAAGCAAATTGGACCACTTCAGTGAGGAATGTTGACGATGAGGTCCTCTTTTATCCACCAGGCTTTTATCCAATGCCTGTGCAGAATTAGAGGGTTAACCCCTAAAAAAACATGGTGCCTACCACAGTATACCCTTTCCATCCTCAAACCAATTATTTCCTAGAAAACCAAGCCCAACCAATCCCACTATATGGCCTTCCTCCTAACTATACTCCACCAGCAGCCATTAAGCCACCAAACACTGACCCTGTTATCCCTACCATGAATGCCTTAAATACCACCCAGCCACAAATAAATACCCATACATCAACCAACCATATACCTCCACCACCCTACACCAAAGATGTGAAGGTTTTTGAGATGTCTACTCAAAATGTTACTCAACCATAGGCATTGCACTTTGTTATGGGAGGAGGATCCCCTACTACATACTCTACCTATATTATTATGCCTAAGGATTCTGTTGAAAACTTTCCAAACAAAGAAAAGTTCAAAATTCTAGAGGAAAGGCTGAGAGCCATTGAAGGAGTAGTGAATTATGGCTTGGGAGTTGCTACTGAATTATGCTTGGTGCTAGATATGGTGATTCCCCTAAAATTTAAAGTGCCAAAATTTGAAAAGTACAGGGGAGTTTCCTGCCCTAAAAGCCATTTGACAATGTACTGCCGAAAGATGGCATCTCATGCTCAAGATGATAAGCTGCTAATCCATTTCTTTCAAGATAGCTTGGCTAGGGTAGCTTTGAGCTGGTACATGCACCTTGAGCCTACTCATATCTGCTCTTGGAAGGACCTGGCAAATGCTTTTCTCAAGCAATATCAATATAACATTGATATGGCTCCTGATAGGCTTCAATTGCAAAATATGGTGAAAAAGTATACAGAAACCTTCAAGGAGTATGCTTAGCGATGGAGGGAACTTGCTGCACAAATTGAACCACCATTATCAGATAGGGAGATGGTTGCCATGTTCATAGATACTCTCCAACTTCCTTTGTATGATATGATGATTGGAAGTGTGGCCGCAAATTTTGTTGATATGGTGATTATTGGAAAAAGAGGAAAGATTGCCCAAGAATTTGTTGGGGCAATATATTCTAAAAAGGTTCCAAAGGGATTCACAAAGAAGAAGGAGGATGAGGCTCATATCATAATATCAAGTCAATGCAGGTAGTATCAATCACCCACCAATTTCTAATAACCATTACAAATTCCTCACATCTCATAATCGTATGTTAATACAACCTCACAAATCCCATACACCCAACCTCATTTTTACCCACCACAAATAGCCTTCTAACCTAACCATCAGCAGAATAAAAATTTTGGTACTAGTCAGCCAAAGTCGACTGTAAAAAAGGAAAGAACTTTTGATCCCATCCCCATGACATACACTGAATTATTGCTTCATCTTCTTCATAACTCGTTGGTTGCCATATGCCCTGTAAAGCCTTTGGAGCCATCTTTTCCAACCTGGTATGATTCTACTGCCAAGTGTGAATATCATGGAGGAATTGTAAGGCACACAGTTGAAAATTGCAAAGCCCTGAAGCATAAAGTGCAGGATTGAATAGAAGCCAAGTGGTTAAACTTCACTGAAGATGGTCTTAATACAGAAAAAAAACTCACTCCCTAGCCATGGAGGGTCCAATAATTGATTGGTTTTGAACCGAGAGATCATCAAGCTTCTCATGGTTTTTGAAAATAATATATTGTAAATCTTATTGCTCTGCCTAAGGCTTTAGGACATTTCATTATGAAATGGGCTTTCATATTTCTTTTGGTATCTGTTATTAATAAATGCACTTTGAATTTCCTAAATCTATCTCACTTCCTTTTTTCTTTGCCTTTTCTCTTAAGTAAGACTTGTCCAAATAATTTCTAAAGTGGAATGTACAAAGACTGCATTTGATTGTTTGCCTAAAATTTGTCAAAAATATGAGTCTTTTGAGAAAAAAATATAAATAAAGAAAAATAAAGAAAACGCAAAAAAAAACAAAAAGGAAAAAAAAAAGAGGCAAGAAAAAGAAAAGGAAGAACTAAAGTCCTTTAGGCTAAAAACCCGTAAGGGCAGTCTAAGCAAAAATTAGGACACAAAAATAATAATTAAATGAATTTTTTTTTAGCAAATACTATAAATCCATCAAATTTTGTTTTAAGATTAGATTTATTGAAAACAAGCAGTCATGATTTAAAGTGATGAATGACCGTTTTTCTCTATCCAACAAAATACTAATTATCCCTTGTTACCCTTTTGGGCCTAAAAATAAAAATTTCTTTCAAATTACCCCAAACAAGGATCACTCCTACACCAGGAGTTAGCACAATGTTTGCATCAAGTCTATTAAATTTGTGGCTTCATCAAAGCAATAAGAAAAAGAAAACAAAAGAAACAGAAAATAAGAATACTCGAAAAGTGATACAAGTAAATAGAAAGTAGGGTGAAAGAAAAAGAGGATAAAAATCAAAAGGAAATGACATTGAGAAAAAAAAATTGTGGAAGAAAAGTCAGAATAAAACACTTGATGCGGCATAGTATTGAAGATCTTTGTTTCAAATAACCTTCAAACACTTATTTGGGCCTTATATATCCTTTCTTTCATAGCTTATTCAGCCTTGGCCACGTCACAAGCCTAATAAAGTCCATTCTGATCAAAGATTGGCTGTTTTGTTTCATAAACTTTAATCTTAAAATAAAATACCGTAAATCATGACCAGTGTTTGCTTAAAAAAGAAAAAAAAGCAAAAAAGAAAAAGAAAAAGAAAGAAAAGAAAAAAATAATGATGCTCTCAAGACTTGCCCTCTAAGGATTATGCAACAAAATCATTTAATGTTCGCAAAAATTGCTCAAATGTAAACAAGGCAAATACAATATCATTCCAAGTACTGGGGCAATTCTTTCCTTCCTTGTTGCAAGTTTAACTAGGGCAATCCATGTGTCATTCCATTCCAAACCAAGGTAATCATCTCTTGCTTTGTGTCATTCTCACAAGTCTAAACTAAGGCAATCCATGTGTCGTTCCATCATACACCAGGGCAATTTCCTTTTTGAATTTCACCCTCCAAACTTAACAAGGGCAATTCCTTCACTTGTCATCCTATTTATTTCACCGTCTAATGGATTGGGGCAATGGTTTCGTCTTCCACTCTGCTCTATCATCAAACTAGGGCAATTTTTATTGTCGCCATGTCATCCAAGTTGTGGCGACCATTCCTCATATTAACTTTGGTCTTCCTCTAAACAACCAACATCCATTCTACTTCCAAATACCTACAGCTTCTACCTTTTCCTTGTTCAAAGTGCCATTTTATAAATAATAGATACTAACATAAAATAATCAAAGTTTAAAATCATGAGAAACAAGGTGAATCCTTAGTGATGGACCTTGACAATGTGTTGATCAATTGATAACTCAGACATTGTAACAACAAAAGATTCATGTCATTCAAAAGAATATGAGTTTTTGTTCATCCATGAATTTCAACTCGACTAAAGGGGTCAGGGATTTGAAATTTGGAAAAGAAATTTCCTTGTGGAATTTAAAAGCACTCTTTATTGCTATTGCCTATCAAGGCATCTTTCACAATTTTGGCTTGTTTAGGCCACATACATTCATTATCGGCTTATTTAGGCTACCTGCATTTCATATTGACTCATTTAGGCCATTTTCATTTCATGCATATTTTTCAGGTGCTCGTACCCTCTGCTTTTAAATTTCTTGGGTGTTCGTGCCCTTTGCCTTTAAAATTTCCTGAGTGCTCGTGTCCTTTATTTTTAAAATGCTTGGGTGTTCATGTCCTCTATTTTTAAATTTCTTAGGTGCTCGTGCCCTCTGTTTTTAAATTCCTTGGGTGCTCGTACTCTCTATTTTCAAATTTCTCAAGTGCTCGTGCCCCTTGTTTTTTAAATTTCTCGGGTGCTCGTGCCTTCTGTTTTTAAAATGCTCAGGTGCTCATGCCCTCTATTTTTCAATTTCCTGGGTGCTCGTGTTCTCTATTTTTCAATTCCTTTGGTGCTCATGTCCTCTGTTTTTAAATTCATTGGGTGTTCGTGCCCTTTTCTTTTAAATTTCTCAAATGCTCGTGCCTTTTGCTTTTAAATTTCTTAAATATTCGTGCCCTTTGCTTCTAAATTTCTTGGGTGCTTGTGTCCTCTATTTTTAAATTTCTTGGGTGTTCATAATCTTTGTTTTTAAGCCTCTTAGGTGGCCGCGAACTTTGTTTTTAAATTTGCTTGGGTATTAATACCTTTTGTTTTTAGATCTTCTCTAGTGCTCGTGCCTTTTGTTTTTTTTAGGAAGCTCATACCTTTTCTTTTTGTTTTGAAACCCGAATAAAATTGGAATTCATGTCTTTACTTATTTTTTACTACGATAATATGAAAACATTCAATTGTTCATATTATTTAGTAAAAACTAAGTAAAGAGAGGCAGCTGTGAACATCCAATTTTATCCGAGTTAAAAGTTTTAAAATTGAATTAAATAAAAGTTTTTAAAATAAGTAAATAATAATAATAATAATAACAAAAAATAAAAATATGTAATTAAAAAAAATCAACACACAAAACGATTTTCTACCCAAAGAACTATGTGAATCTGAGTTCTTCATTGCACTAGAGGATACATAGGAGCAGGAGCTCACTCCTGTCGATCTCAAAAACAATAAAAATAAAATAGTAATAATAATAATCTTTTTTTATAAATTTCAAATGAAAATAAATGATAAAATAAAAAATAGGATTAATAATTTTATAAGCAAGAGGAGAAGACAATTAACATTTTCACATATCAAGTTAAAGGATAACCATTTTTATAACGGACTTCATAGGGTGGTAACACTTTCCCTACGCGTTATCGACTCCCAAATCCAATCTTTAGTTCAAGATCATATTTTTGGGTTTTTTCATATTTTTCCTTAATAAACTATGGTGGCGACTCCTCTATTTTTAATATCATTTTCGTCATCCTATCGTGACCCTGGTTGTGACATTAATGCAAAAAACATTTTTTACACTGTAATTTATATTGGTTCTTGGAAAGCTTGTGTAATATGTGAGACAGTAATAATTTAATAGGATTATTTTCAAGAGCAATGCTCTCAAAGAAGCTTTTCACCTTCTAGCCATCACAATATATTGTCCACTTCAATAAGGAAACCAAAACACCTTGGTTGTGTTCAAGCAAATGGACAAAGTGTGGGCATTCGACAGCACTTTGGCACAATTACATGTCATTTTAGCCTAAGAATGGTTACAAGCAGGGTTGTTTGAAAATTAGATTGGATCAGTTTTGTAGAGAAAAATTATCCCAATCTGATCATTTCGATTTTCTTAATTCATCATCTAATTAATTTAGTTTAAAATTTAATTATAATTCAATCCAAGAGAAGTGCTAGCAACATACTCTCTAATACACTATTTCTAACATTCACTTTAGTATTGTTTCAAATTTATTGAAAAATATAAAATCATGTGAAAGTCTTATTAAATAAGAAGTGAGACCTATAAAAATTGTGATTTTCAATAAATTTCAATCAATAGTAAAGAGAGTGTTCAAAAAAAGTGTATTAGAAAGTGTGTTGTTAGATTTCTCTCTTATTTAAAACGATTTGAATTGAATTTTTTTATTTAGTCTTACTTTTATTTTTCTCTAGAGAAAGTTCTACCTTTGGCATAAAAAAATAATAATTCATTTATCAAGGCCAATGAAAATAGTTAAGTTAATTAATTTCAATTAAGAATGCCATAAATTTAAATGTTATTTTAGAAATGCTCATATAATTAGATAATTTAAGTGGTGATTATAGTTAATGACACTACTTGTAAGGGATAATTTTCCCCACTAATGAATGTGGCTTATATTGTTAATAAGCTAATAAATGCATTTACTTGCATGGAGAATAAGTTGGTATCTCATTAATAGACTTCACAATAAATTAAGGGTATAAGAGAAAATTAGAAATTAATACATATAAAAATGAGTTTATGTTTTTCATAATTAAGGCTAAAAGATGCACTCATTTGTTTTTTAGATAAAGGATGAGAGGTAATGTTAAATAATGGTAAAATATATAATAAACATAATAAAAATAATTTAAAATATAAAATATCTCATCTATAAGTCATTGTATAGCTAATAATAGTATGACTTTTCGAATATATACTACTAAAAATAAAGTTACACAACTTGATAATTATATTTATGTACCTTTACTCAAATAATTATTAGAAACTTATCTTTAATTAAATATATCTTTCATAAACAAGTATAAATTATGTGATAATTTTACAAATATATAAAAACTAAAAATGTAAACTTCAATGGTATCATAAATTTATAAGTTAAAGCATACACGTATGTATGAGTTCAGTTTAGATTTAATTTGATCGGTTTTCAAAATCAAATAAGAAATTTGATCCAACATAATAAGATATTATTGGACTAAATTGATTTATGAAACCCCCTAGTTATAAAAGAATAGATGGAGAAGGAGATGCAACAGGCCATGTCCTAGGCCCAAGAATAGGTGAAGGAAGATATGTGAGCGCAAATGCAAGATGATATTTGGGCTCAAATGGCCAAATAAATGACTTTCATGAGGAAAGAGATGATGGTCATATTTTCCTTTACTTGTCTCGACAAAGAATCTTAAATATGGAAAATGTTATTTTGGCATTTTATTGAACTATTTGATAGTGTAGAAATATCTGTTATTACTTGCTTAATTACTTAGGAAAGTATTGTTTCTAATGAATCCATTCCAAGAATCACATCATAACCTCAATGAATCCGCTTACATGTGTATGTGTAGTGACAATGAAAATGAAGAATCTTGTAGAGATTCATAAGCTAATGCTATTGGCAACGAGATGAACTTCTTTATGCACTAGAAAGATGTCTTTGAATTTTTGTATTCACAATATGCCAATAGCCTTTGCACCTCAAAGGTCTTATAAAATACATATGGATTTATTTGTCTAATTTACCTGCAAACTCAAGGGAAAGATCCACAAATAAGAAAGGAGTACATTAATAGAAGGTTATGTCAGAGGAAGAATGACTGCTATCTTGCATCCTATCACCACCGGTAAAAAGAATTAAGTTTGTCATTAATATGATATTATGTAAATTTAACTAATTTATACCCAATTTTGCAGGTAACATTGGTAGTTTGTTGTTATTTGCCTTGAGCAAAATATTGTCATATTCTTTTACTCCCATTAACATCGACCATCAAAGGATTTGAAGCCTTTAATAGATGGGTAAGTATTCATTTGTCAAACTTTTACTTTATGAAATGTATTTCTCCATGGCATAATTTTTATGTATGTATTTGCATTGATCATAAAGCTTTCGGTACATACCAAGTCATATAGGTGAAGAAGACTATATGGGGTGGTGCCACGTGTAAGAAGTTTAAACCCAATATAGAATCATACATCTTTGTTTTCATCTTATTTTTGGTCATTCATTTTTTTTTCTTTTGTTTTCGGCTAATTGTGTTCATTTATAGTGTCGTAAACAAGTTGACAACCACAAGTGTGGTTATTTTGTGATGAGACATGTGTTAAACATCATCTTCGCATGCATTATGGTTTCACTAGCAAAGGTAATTGAATTTTTCACGACTTATTTAGTTTTGTTAAATACTTTTGAATTCATGTGTTACAGTTTTTAATTCATGGGTTTAAAATCATAAAGATTCAATAATCCACATCCATTTTCTGAAGAGGAAATTAATGTACGCAATTAGAACTTGTTGGACAAGTTTATTCTTTAATACCATTTCTTTGTAAATTTTGTCCATTCATTTCTTTGTAAATATATAGAAAGTGTAATGTTGGTTGTGAATTTGTTTAGTAAACTGGATGTACATAAGATAATGTATTTGTGGCAGTGTATATGTAAATATATAGAAAAAATGGTTTAATGAATTGGTATTTCTGTCAAAGTGCAGCTCTGTTGTATTTGGTTTTGTCAAATTGGTTCAATATTTGTGGCTTTGTACTTGTCTATTAGTTTTGTATTAGGTAAGTTGTATGTTTTCAATATCGTTAAAAAAAAGAGAGTAAATTATATTGACATCTCTTAAGGTTTTTTAAGATTGCACATAATATCCTTGGTTTTTTAACATTCACTACTGCAGAAAACACTTTTTAAATCAATTATAAAAGGCTTTTTAAATCGGTTTTACAACCAATTTAGATACAGGTGATATAGAAAGTATTATCATTTTAAATTGTAAGTTGAACTGATTTAAAAAACACTTTTTAACTCAATTTAGTGGAGAACCTATTAAAAAGTTACACTTTTTATGTCAAAGAAGTGGAACATCTCATCAGTGGATCCAAATCAATTTTTCACAAGTCGAAGCATACGATGGGAAAAGTACTTCTCACCCTGAGCATTAAAACAAGCAATCAACATAGAAAAGATGCAGAGATTTCAAAATGCCAACTATAAGTGTCATGAACAACATATGCAAGGTGTTAATGTGTTACATACAAAACTTCCAAATCTAAACAAAGCCTATAATTTGTAGCAAGTCCTTCACTCTTGGAATATACAAAGGATAGTGTTGGTAGTTGTATACTACAATGCTGTGTTCCTATAATTCATAGTCTGGGCTCTTACTATTCTTCATCCCAAATTTGCAGAGTGTATAAATAGTTCATAGAAGAATTCATTTATAGCTAATAATTATGTCCATACACTTGCTCCAAGGGCAGAATCACATTGTTATGTCAAAAAAAACCACAATAGGTACAATCCAAAAGCAAATCATAATGAACCAAATCAAAAATCACTAACCCATGAGTGCGCGAGCTCCAACAACGGCAATGACAACCTTCTTGCACGAGTTACAAGCTTGGAAAGAGTTTGAGAGCTACAAACAAGATAAGGGATATGGATGAGGAAGGACGATCTTCGACTTGCGAGCTTCGAACAACCACATGAAGGATGAGTATGCACGAAAAGCTTCGAATGGGGTAGAAAACAATGGAGGTGCTTCGAAAATGGGATAGAAAACAGTGGAGGTACTTCGAAAATGTCCCCAGGGATATGGGTGAGGAGGAAGATTTCAAGTAAAAAATGTTTGGAGAAACAAAAATGAAGGTGCGCATGCATGCAAAACATATAAGAAGCCATTTTTTAAATCGGTTCAGTTGGGAATCGATGAACTTTTTAAATCAGTTCCTAGTTGAACCGATTTAAAAAGTCTCTTTTTAAATCAGTTCAACTGGAATCGATTTAAAAAGTGACTCGTATTATCTTTTTTAAATTCAAAATATTGTTTTTAAAACGGTTGAACCTGAATTGAGTTAAAAAAGTTTGATCAAATTTCAAAAATGTCACCACGTTCTTATTCTAAACTGGTTGGTTTTGAATTAAGTTAAATTCATGCTTTAAAAAGTATTTTCTGCAGTAGTGATTTGTAACAACCTCCTTTATAGGCGTACACGATGTAATATTTTTCAAACAATTAAAAAAGTTAGTATAAGGATAGAAAAAATAGAGGTATCGTGTGCAATTTGAAAAAATATCATAGTATAATTTATTTTAAAAAAACATATTTTCTACATTAGTTGTAACTATAACTGATTTAAAAAGTGACTTTTTAAATCGGTTATAACTAAAACTAAATTTCTAGACTAATTATAGTCACAACTAATTTAAAAAACAACTTTTTAGAATAATTTTAGAACTGGATAATAAATTACTTGGTATTTATATTGACTAATCTATATCTCCTTGAAATCAATCTAGAAAGTTGAGATAGGCCAATTTAAAAAGCTTTTTTTTTTTTGCACTAGTAATAATTCATTTGTATTTTTTATAAATCAAACATAGTATATTATATTTGTTATTAACTTGTGATAACACCTTAACAGATGTGAGAGTACGAGTATTATTATCATTAGTGTTGTTTTCATTGCAGTTAAGTGCAGACTTGACCCTACTTGGAGTCAATCGGAAAGTGGTCCGTCCCCGTCCTGTTGCAATGCAAGCGTTGTTGTGCGATAATATGTAAATATGTAGACATTACTATGAGTTGAAACAGACTAAGTTGGATTTATTGCATGAATGCAGTTGAGGAACGATATAATCAGTAACAGGTGTATCATCTGATCTTCATCTATTGATTCAGATTGTTCTTCCTCCAATTTGTAGCTAGTCAGGAATTGTGTGCATTGCTTTAGTTAAAAATGAAATGGCATGGTTCAATTCAAGCTGAAGCAAGGTTTTGAAAGTAATCTACAATTGCAATGTAGTAACTGTAGTGGCAACATCAAGGTTTTCGAGTGTGGCCACATTACAATCATATACAATTTTTTATAATATTAAAAGTTACGACAAAACTGCAACTCCAAACCCTTCTCGCTCATATGGCCCAATCATCTATGCCACAACTCTTTGGATGCTTTTTATACAACATTTGTTTCTCCTTTACATATCTTTCTTTGCATTATGTACAGGGAGCCTTCCTTTTTTCCACGAGCAACGATCATGCTCCCTAGACTGAGTTTCCATCTACCGACACCAAATTGGTTTATCATTCCAACTCCGTCTAGCTTTCCTACTGAAATAAGGTTGAGACACATGTTTGGAACATGTCGTACCTCTTTTAGCACAAGCTTGTTTCCATTCTCAATCATCAAAGTTACTTCACCAATGTTGATGATCTTACTTGTGACTTGGTTACCCATCTTCACCGTACTAAAGTCTATTTTTTGGTATGATAAGTAGAATGCTTCATGGGGGTGACATGCAAGAATGTGCTTAAGTCAATTATCCAAATGCAATCATCAAATGCAATAATTAGATAATTTTTCTTATCGACAAGAAATATATTCTTATTATTTGAGGCCACTACAGTTGTTATTCCATCTTCCTTCTTCTTCTTTGGGTCAATCTGGTTAGGGTGGACTATTCCAACTTGTTGATCTTTCTTCAAGAATTTGCACTCAGACTTCTTGTGGACCGATTTACCACAATAATAATGATTTAGTCTAGTGTAAGATTTGGATATGCCTTGTGATTTTTCACGACCTCTTTTATCACGATTCTTACTCTTTCCTTTATTTTCAACATTGGCTTCAAACTGGTTGTTCAAGCCTCTTTCTCTTCATCTTGACTCTTCATTCAATAAATTTTCTATAACAAAATCCATACTGAGCCTTCCTTTAAGAGTAGAATTGCTGAAAGTGACAACTAGAGTGTCCCATCTCTCAAGTAGAGAATTGAAGAATATAAGAGTTTGTAACTCATCATTTATCTTCATTTCTATTTTCGCCAGTTGATTCACAATGCCTTTGAAGGTATTCAAATATTCAATCATGTTTTGATCGTCCATGTACTCCAATTTTACTATTCGTCTGACAAGGTGGGCTTTGTTCCTAGGCGTCTTCTTTTGAATCAAAGATTCAAGTTTTGTCCACAACTCATACGCATTGGTATAAGTTGATACATGCTTGAACAAGCTTCAATCAATTATTTTTTCAGTCATAGCTACTGCTTTTTGATTATGGAGCTCACAATCTTTGTCAATCTTCCCCTCATGTCTATCATGTTAGGTGATTGGTTCGTGAAATCCTTGTAGTATAAATGGTCTTCCATCATCGACTTCCAATATGAGAAATTATCAACAGTTAGCTTTAACATGTCTCCATCATGAGTTACAACTTCTTCCATCTTGAGTTGCACAGGATAAATAGCTAACTAAGAATTACTGTATACTAAAATAATTACTGTAGTTTGTGAATAATGCACCAGGTAAGTTCCTTTTTTTGTGATATCCTAAACAATGACTATAGTATTATGTTTTACATTTGCACTTAGGTGTCATTGTAGTACATAAGTTGGATGATTGTTACTAGTGCATTTCATAGATTTAAGATGTAATGAATTAGTGATTTACTTTGTATTTATGCTTTGTTTATGTAAGGAATTAATTTTGTGTTTACTTTGTACTTATGCTATTTTAATGCAAGGTTGTGTTTACTTTATACATTGGAGCAAGCTATGTGATGTTGTTACCTTTTTTATTAACACATAAATATTTATATAGATGCAATTAAACTAATGATTATTTCATTAAGTTATGTTTATTAGAGTTAAACAAATGATTTATACAAGCTAAAAATGCAAGCAAATCATAGATGTATAACTAAACATTAATAGTGTCAAATAATAAGGTACCTAAAAAGATGCAAGCAAATAATGAGGCACCTAAATACTGTAAAATAAAATAAAAAATTTCAAAAACATAAAAAAGAATAGATGTGTACCAAACATTAATAAAAGATTTGAACCAAATATTTATATTTTGTATTATAGTTACCCTTCAAAATAACATAATGGTTTATATCTCATAAAACAATTTTTGTGCAAAATACAAAAGAACTAAATAGAGTCTATAAACACATTAAGTGAACCAAAATTTTATTTGCAATTGTTATGCACAATGTACTAAACCAAAAAAAAATACAAAAAGAAGATCATAGCTTCTTTGACAATACAATAAGACAAAAAAAAAAGCACACGTGAGCTTGCATTTTTTACAATTTGCAATAGTTAGACTTGTGTGCTTTTTCCCAAATCAAAGTGCTTCACTTCTTTCCTAATGCAGACTCATCATTTACTCCCTTACTTGCCTCTTTGTCCAAATTGCTTTTCCCCAAGCTAGAGACTTATTCTCCAAATATAGCCATTGTGACCACTTCTTTAATAGCATTACAAATAGCTTCATTTACATTTATGCAACCACATTCTACAGATACTTGTGAATCATTCCCAACAAGCAATTCATTCTTTAGGAGCGTGTGATTCATATCCTCTAGGTATCTCCTCCTCTCTTTTTTTTTGGCTTTCTTTATAGCCTTTTTGCCTTGAATTTTTTATGCAAGAAGTAATCAATATCAACAACATTATCAGCAATATAAGTGAAACTAATAGTAATATTTAATTCTTGTAATTGGATTTGTTTAGGATTTTAGATGGTGAACCTTGTGGAACCTTTACAACATTACTAACATTCTTTCTTGGCCTTCTTGATAAGAAATGACAATATCAACACTTATCCTTTACAAATATCTAAGACAATATTGTAAGAATGGACAATACCTTTGGCGTTGGTGCAACCTCATTTTGGGAACAAGCATTAATAGGTTGGCTATTCACTTGTTTACCTACAACAGGTGCGTTAATTTTGGCATCTTAACCATCTACAATAGGTGCATTGACTATAACATCTTGAGTCTCGACCACATTGTCTTCATTTGTATGGATAGGTGGAGGTTTCTTACATTTCCTAGTGTTATGCCCTTGTTTGTGACACCTGCTACATTTGTTTATTGCATTTGATCTTTTTAGTTTAATGGCATTAAGCCCTTCATCTAGTTGTCTTCTTTGTAGTTTTTTAGGCTTTCTTGGTCCACATTTGTAAACGAGGCAAGATAGCTTCACACTCATATTTAGGCCATAAGCTCTCTATATTGACAAGGGCAATAATATGTCTATAACACATTTCATATGCCTCTCTTGAGTAATATTTGCGGACATATAGCTCAGATCTTCTCCTTTATACATAACGGCAGCCACTTCATGCCTACAAGAAATCCCTGCCAATTCCCAAAAGTTACATGAACATGAGAGTGAACTACGATGAACCACAAACCTATCCCTCCCAATTGTGTATGTGACTTCAAACTTTAAAGCCCCATCCCATGTGGCTAACTATTTCCTTTTTTTTTTTTTCCAATTTCCATATTAAGCCTCTTTTCAGGCTTAGGCATAACATTATCCTTATACTACCCAATTTTTCCTTTAATGCAATAAAACTATTCATGACATAAACCCTAATCTATTCAAACATGGTTAGGATAGGCTTATCCATAGCTAACAAAATGGCACTATTAAATGATTTACTTAAGTCTTTCATTAACACATCGCACTTAGGATAGAAATTAAAGGCATGTTTACACCAATTTTCTACGACTATTGTACCCGACCAAGCATATGACATCACATTTATTTTTTGAAGCTCATCCATTATCCCATCCTATGCCTCAACATATGTGGCTTTGCCTACTCCTATCATTAGATCCTTTATTAGTGTCCCTCCCCTAAACTTCTTCTTGAAGTTATTGTATAAATGTTTAAGTCTATCGATGTTTAGCACCCTCTAGCACCTTTTCAAACACTGGTATTAGGCCTTGCAACAACACCAAACATCATTAAGTGATTCAAAATTTAAGTATTTGAAATAAATTAAAAAAATGGTTGTGGGGTACTCATTTCCTGTTGATCAGAAATAAACACCCATTTATGAGTTGTGATATCACTAATATCTTCTAAAAACTGTGTAAGAAACCACCTCCAAGACTCATTTGTCTCAATCTCTACAATTGCAAAAGTAAGTGAGAAAAGTTGATCATTAGGATATCGTCCCACTACTATTAAAAATTGTCCTCCATATATAGTTTTGAGATGGCAATCATTAACGTAATGAATGGTTTGTACCCTTCTAACCCCCCTCCCCCCAAAAAACCATCTTGCAACCATCTAAACACATGTTAAAACTTTTAAACCTTTTAAATTCATCACAATATGACTACATCAATATATATTGGTTGCTCGCATCACCTTCAACAATATCTTTGACTATTTGTCTAACTCTCAAAGCCTTCACTTTGTGATTTCAGTGCTATATTGTTTCTTCCTATCATCCATAATTTTTGACACAATCAAATTAGATGCATTCCTAAATTTTTCAACAAATATCTTAGCAACCCTTTTTGCATTCTTATTATCAAATACTCTACCACAATTATCTCTTCCAACCAAATTCTTCAACTCATATGTTTGGCTATCTCGTACTTTACTAACAAGCAAAATGAAATCAAAATTTCTAGTGCATACCACCCTCGCTTTAATTGAATCCTTCTTTACAAACTTGACTTGCTTTCCATTCAAAATTAAATGCTCAAGAATAGCTTTTTTGAATTCTTTCAATGATGTGAATTCAATTCCAAACTGAAATTTAAATGGATTACACATATCCTTTTGTTGTACTTAGGAAACTTTGGCATCCTTTCCATGTCACATTCATCCAAGTTAGATTCCAACTCTTCACTATGTTATACTTCTTTAATCTCATCCGTGTCACCAGTACCTACTATATTATCCATAGATTTCATGACACTTGGTCCTCCAATCAAGTCAAATTGCATGACACTTGGTCTTATATCTTGCCTAGTATGCAACTTTATATTTCTCCTATATGAATTTTTCTCTTTACCTTTATCGTTCATCTCCTCAATTTTATTTGTAAGAATTGTTCAAGCCTCTCCTATGTCTTGTAATCCAAACCCATCATCAATTCCAAGATCCTTCTCTTCTTCGCTGTCATCAAAATGGACATCCCTAACTGACTCATGACTGTTATTAGTATCATCATTCAAATCCCATTCATTCAGTCCCTTCTCCTTCACAACAGTCTTATTAACTTCATGATCAAAATCTTCTCCCATGTGCTCAACATCAACTTCGCACTTGTTACTTTTTGCAAAACTTGCAAGTTCCTCAACATCCTTATCATTTATTAATTGTTTCAAACCATCTGTCAACGTATCCTTTTTACCCTTCCACCACATTCTTGTTTGCCCTTCATACCCCAAGTCCCTTACTAATCTAAGAGCTTTGAGATATGACCATGTATTTGGGTCTACACCATGTACCATATGTAGTTGTTCCCCTCATAAAAGTGATGATTCACATCCACAAACTTACCTTTGTGGTGGAAAACAATAGAAAGTCTCATCCCTATCACAATAACAAAAGTGGTAAATAACAATGATATTGGTCCCCGCACGAATAAAGAAAGCAAGTGGTCTCAACCCCATTAATCCCCACACCTATAGGGGGACCTATATAGTAATGAGGGGGTGCAAATGCACCCCTTTGCTTTAAGAAAAAGTTACATATAAATATCTTAAATGTTTATATTTTGCCCCCTCTAATTTTATTTGTTTGAACCCACAGTCCCAATTTTATTTTATTTTGGTGTACAATGGTGTCACTAAGGTTAAAACCTATAACCTCGTGTATACTACTCAAATCTTCCAAATTTTTCATTCATCTAATATGTTTATTATTTTTTATTTAAGTACCTAATTTAATGGTCCATTTGGTGATCAAGATAGGATAAAATAGGATATAGAATATAAGAGCAGAATAAGAATAAAATAGGATAAGATAGGATATAGAATATGAGAGCATACTAGTCACTAGATAATATTATTGTGTTATATAAAATTATTTTTTATTTATGTAGTTAATTTTCTTAAAATTATAAAAAATTATATATATATGTAAGATTTTTAAAATTATAAGAAAAATATTTGAATAATAATTATTTAAACTTAATTTTAATTAATAATATACTTAGCAATGATTTTGTCCATTGCCACAACAACAGTAGAAAAAGTCTTTTCTGCTAGAAAAATTGTGAAAAATAAGTTGCATAATCGAATGAGAGATGCATAGATGAATGATTGTTTGGTGACTTATATTGAGAGATGTGTTCAATAACATTGATAATGAGCTTATCATTCAATGATTTTAAAACATGAAATCATGTAAAAGATAATTATAAGGAATGTAATTTATTTGATTAGATATATTAAATTTTATGATTTTAACATTTATGTCTTTATCTTCATATGTATGATAATAATTATTACTAAATTTCACTTTTAAAAATAGATTGCCCCTACTGACCTAGGGTCTTGGATCCGCCACTGCTGGCCACACCAATAAAGAAAACAAATTGTCCTAACCCCATTGATCCCCACATGAACAAAAGAAAAACCTAGAAAACTATTTTCAAACATAATCACTTCAATTAGTCCCAACCCATTTCAATAAAGAAAGAAAAAAAAAAGAATTGAATGTCTTTAATTAGTTCCAACGTGAATAAAAGGAAAACCCTAAAATTTGTTTTCAACCATAATCATTTCAATTGGTCCCAATTGACTTCAATAAAGGCAAAAAAAAAAAAAAGGAAGCAAATGTTTTTAATCAGTCCCCTCATGAATAAAAGGAAAACCCTAAAATTTGTTTTTAACCATAATTACTTCAATTGGTTCCAATCGAGTTAAAAAAGGTAAAAAAATAAAGGAATAAAATATTTTTAATTGGTCCCCACATGAATCAAAGGAAAACAGAAAGTATAGTTTTAACCAATAATTAATTTAATCAGTCCAACCCTTCATCGTTTCAATACCACCAACATAGAAAAAGCAAAAATCAATTCAAAAGTGAAAAAAAAAAAAAACTTACCTAACATTGAAGAGTGCTCCATTGCTTGCTTATAAATTAAAGAGTGAAATCTTAGGTTTTTGATAACTGCGGCGAAGAGTGAATGAGATGCTAAGAATAATCGTGTTTTAACCCTAACACTTAACTTAAAATAATTACACTATTTTTACATACGATATAATGAATGAGTGATTGCGATGTTGACTGGGTCATCTTTTAACATTAAAAAAAAAAAAAATCAGAGTTAAGAAAAGATTAACATAGGGTATTTTTTAAAATTTGAGAATAAAAGTTTAGGAGACAAAATCAAATTCGATGAATTTTTGAAGGATTAAAAACATATTTAATCCAAAATTCAAAAATTATATATTAAAATTCAAAAATTGAATAACTACGAAGTTTTGGAGAGAAATTGACAAATTTGCATTACACTAAGCCAATTTGACTCAAATCTATACACGGAAAACCATATATCATAATAACTTGTTTGAAAACTTAAAACTTAAAATTATATATAAAAATTTTAAATTATACAAAACTGAGCAATATGATACTTTAAATTTTTGGAATACTGTAATATCACGACAAATTTATTATGCGTTTGAAATATTTTGTTACAATTTTAATAATCATTTTTAATACTAATAAATTATAACTATTATAACTATAAAGAGTAATGTTATATCCTCTGCTAATCCTCTTATAAATTCTCTTATTATTTTGTAAAGAAAGTATTAAATAAAAAAGTAAAACATTTAATGTCTTAAAAATATAAAACACATTTAATTTTATTTTATTTTGGTGCACAAACATATTTAATATTTATCATATAAAAGAAGTAAAAATATTAATAAGAAATTGTTGTAAGAGGATTTAAAATTATTCAATTATAAAATGTATCCTTAGCAAGTCAAGTTATTTTATTTTATTTTTTAATTCCACTTTGTTCGTGTCTATTAATTACACAAAACTGCTTGCGGATTGCTCTCTAGCTAAAAGCCTAAAAGGCATGCAGCATGCAATCTCGGAGTTTGTATTTTTTGAGTTATAAATATAATAAATAACTGCGAAAGAAAATGACAAGTTTAATTAATTAATTATTTTGTCAATTCATTTTAGAGTAAAGAGAACAATAAATAAAAAATGCAATTGATCATTATTTTAAACTTATTGATTTTTTTTTCTTTGTTGTACAATAACAACACTGAGGTTCGAACCTATGACTTCATACAAACTATTTCATCTCCCACTTGGCCAAACCTAGTGGATTATTTTAAACGTATTGATGAAGAATTAGTAAATAAAATATTTAAATAAAAATACAACAAGATAAGATAATTTATTATATATTATAAAAAAAGATTTTATAACATGGAAATATGTCATGTGGCGACACCATATTCATTCTTTTTCTGCCTAAATTTCACAGATTTAGTTTTTTAGGTTTTCTGATTCATATAGATACACTATTATATTTAATAATAGCAATTAAAACGTTTATAATTAAGACATTCATAATAAGTATATATTCTACTTAAATTCATCAATTAAATAATTAAATCTTAAATTAATTTTGATTTTATATTACAAGAAAATCAAATTTTTAAATTTTATTGAATGTTATTTATAATTTATAATCACCGTAATTATGATAATCTATTATATCTATTATTATATATTATATATTATAAAAGAAGGTTTTGCCATGTAAACAAATGCCTCGTGGCATTACTATATTCATTTTTTTTTGCTTAAATTTTATCCATTTTTTGTCATTTTTTAGTTTATAAAATCATATCATTATATTTAATTATAATAAATATAGTAATTAAGGTAATGATAATGAGTATATATTCTGATTAAATCTATCAATTAAATCATTGAAACTTAGACATATTTTAATTTTATATAATAATATAATTAATCTATTATATTTTCCTTTTTAAACAAATATAATTATTATGCAAATATATATTTTTATTCAAATTTATTATACAATTATATTATTATAAAATAAGATTTTGTCACGCACATAGGCAACTTTGATCAATATATATTCTGATTTAAAATAATTAAGATAATTATGAGTAATATAAATTAATTAAGGCAATTCAGATTATTTAAATTAAAATAAGTAGATTATTTTATATTAATTAGGATAATTATGACTAATATATATATTCTTCTTCTTTTTCTTCTTTTCCTTTGACCACCCCTTACACACACTATTCTTCTGTATTTCTTTTTTACTCTATGGTTGGCTTTTTTGCAAAGGTTTACCATTAACAACAAAAATAAGAAAGAAATTATGGGTAAATTCATGTTTCTCTATTATTTTTTCATCTTATTGTTCATTTTCTTACTGACTATTTCTATTTCTCTTTTTATTTCTTCCTTCGACAACACATTACATGTTTTATTATTTTACTTTTTTTTATCTCCCTTTTCAGCATTTGGCAAAGGTGAAACGTTGAAGACAAATATGGAGAGAATTTATGGATAAATCCATATTGTTTATTAATTTTTAAAATTTTATTTTTCTTTCAAAAATAGTGTCGTATCAATTCATTCTTTCATATATAAAATGGTGTCTTTTTTTATTGCCTTTTTCTTTGTGGAGAGTTTTGATATTTTTTACTTTTTATTTATTTTTTAGCTAACTTATTATGTATTTGATTTTTTATTTAATATGTGTTGACATATCTAAACATTTTGATTATTTTGATTTACTTTATGTTTTTTTATTCATTTTTTTGAATGAGTTCAGTTATGTAGTGAAAAAAATATTGATTATCAATTGTTAAATATTCTCTAACTTGAATGATTATGTTATGCAAGATAAATGTGAACCTTCCATTGATATCTGTGATAAGAAATACAATGCAATGAGTCATAAGACTGAGCTTTTAAGTAAGAGTACAATGTGAAAAAATAAAAATCATATATCATTTTTTTACAAAAGTATTATAAATAAAGATTTTAATAATAACGTATGATACCACAATACAAATATTAAACTCATTCATTTTTATTAAATTATTTTCATTTTCATTTTTAACAATTTTAATTTAAGTATTGCAATTAATTTATAAAATCAAATATTGATGAATCAATTAAAAAATTATAAGTTATGTTATTGAAACTTAAAACACTTAAATCTATTGAAAATTTAAATCAATACAAAATTTATTTACTTTTAACCTATTTTTAAAATTTTTTCCTTATTAATTTAAATTTTAATATTTTATAAATATAAGATATAATATCATTTTGACTTAAATCAAATCAAATTATAATTAAAATAATTTATATCTAAAATATCACAATTAAATTATAAATAATATACAAAAAATAAAAAATAACAAATAACAAATATTTTGTACGCAAATCAACCAAAAATTTAAATTAACATTTTTTTAATTTTTAATCTAATTAAAATTCAAATTCAAATCTAAATTATTTTAAATAATACAAAAATTTTAAATAACATTTATAGTAAATTAAATTGCGACCAAATCATATTTAATTTACAAACATAAATCTAATAATAGCTTGACTTAAATCAAATCAAATTCTAATTAAAATAGTTTATGCCCAAAATATTACAAATAAGTTATAAATATTACACAAACAAAATAATAATTAATAATAGAAAATAATTCATAAGCAAATCATCCAAATTTTTAAATTAAAATTTTATCAATTTCAAATGTATTAAATTTATAAATATAAAATCTAATAAAATTTGGACTTAAATCAAATCAAAGTCTAATTAAAATAGTTTATACTCAAAATATCACAATTAAATTATAAAAATTATACAAATAAAATGATAAATTAAAAAAATAATAAATAATTCGTGAACAAATCATCCATATTTTTAAATTAACATTTTATGAAATTTAATATATTTCAAATTTAAATCTAAATTACCTTCAATAAAACAAAATTTTAAAAATAACAATAATAGTGAATATATATATATATATATATATATATATATATGTATGTATGTATGTATGTATGTATGTATGTACATATATATATTACCTTTTTGTGTATTAAAAAAATTGAGATACAACCATATGATTCGATACTTAATACATTTAAATTGATATTTAAAATTAAATTAATTTATTCTTAGAACGCACTCAAAATATAAAACTTATACATATTAAGTAATAAATTAATAAATTTAAAATGATTAATAAACCATAAGTAAATTATCTAAATTTTTACAATAAATATTTATTACTTTCATACAAATATAAATCTACTATTGTGAATAATGTCACGTTCGAACATTAAATTAGGAAATTTTCAATATAAAATAATTTATTCATTAATATTTTTCTCAACAATTTAAATTTCAATATTTTATAATTATCGCTTCAAATTTTGACTTTTTTCAAGTTACATTATGATTGTTAATACCATAAATCATGTAGTTCGTAATAAATGTTTTACTAACATATTTAGTTTAAATTAACTTGAAAATCATACTAAAAACATCATTATCATTATATATATAATTAAAGTAATCAGATTATGCATGTTGATTTAAAAATGTCACTAAATCTAAATCTTTAATAAAAATTAATCCTACAGGGTATTATACACACACACACACACATGGAAAAACTTAATTAATCACTTCTTATGAGACTATCCTTACCATTGTCTCCATCGCCACTGCAAACGCCACTGGCAACGGCAATGGCAGCGGCGACGACAGCAACAACAATGACAACAGCGGTTTTAGTAATGATGGTGGTGGTGGAAGTGGAGACAATGGTGATGTCACAAGAGGTGTTAAATTGAGTTTTAATCTCAGCCGTTAATTAATTTTAATTGTAATTCAATGACTACTATTAATTGTTCTCATTTTTCATTTTAAGAAGTTTTCCATATATATATATATATATAGGGGACATATACTATGAGAATGACATCTTTATGTGAGAATGAGAACAAACACTCTTAACCGTCAGATTAAAATAAAAGGTTGAGATTAAAACACTCAAATTAAAAACTCACGTGCCCTCTTTTCTTTGTCTTACCTCTTGAGATTTCCCAATTTCTTTTGGCGCCCGCCCATTGACCTACTAAGGAGACACACCGGGAATTCTTTGCTAGGGAAGACAACGCTTTGAATTCTTTACTGGGGAAGGTAGCTAAACTTTTCCTTCTTCTGCAATATTTCTTCAAAGGCTGGTATCCAGATTTATTTTCTTATTTGTTGGGGAAGACGACGACATTAATTCTTTGTTGGGGAGGATACTTAATCTTTTCTTGCTTCTACTATACTTTTTCAAAGCGCTGGCATCAGGTATGTTAATGCTTTACAGTCGCTGCAACCCTTTTGTGCATTACCTCGTGCAATTGATATCTTAATAAAAATATATGTCAGTTTATAATTGATATTAATAAGGATAAATTGATATTACCTTGTCCATAACCCCACCACAATTATCAGTTGATAATTTCTTAATAAAAACATAACCCCTCATGTGCAAATATTGGTATCAAGTTTTTATATTGACTTTCTTTGTTTTTATTTATTAGGAATATTTCTATGGAGATAATTGATAATGACGGTAATATAACTACTCCATTGAAAGGCTTAAATGATTCAGTGGAAACATTAGAAGAATGGTTTCCTGAGTGTGATGAAGAACTCAAAACTGTAGTTGGCAATGTGTTTGATACTTTAGAAAAGGGTGGTGACTTTTATAAAAGGTATGCACATACTGCTAGTTTTAGTGTACGCAATTCAACTGAAATAAAAGATAAGGATGGGAAACCAAAGTGGAAATATTTTCTTTGCTCAAAAGAAGGCTTCAAAATAGACAACAAAATGGCTATAAATGAGTTGCTTGTTGATGAAAAAAAAAATTCCTAAAACCAGATGAAGAAAATTAACAAGGGAAAGGTGTAATGCAAAGATTGTTTTCAAGAGGACAATAGAAGGAAAATATCAAGTTTTTTGATTTTTTGAAGGTCATACACATGGATTAGCATCACCTAGAAAAAAGCAATTTCTAAGATCTACAAGGAGTGTAAATAATGTTCATAAGAATTTATTGCTTTGCTACAATAAAGCCAATGTAGGGCCTTCAAAAGTTTATCAATTACTAAAAGAGCAAGTTGGGAGTTATGACAACATAGGGTGTACAAAAAGAGATCTCCAAAATTATTCTATGGGCTTGAAAGACTTGATCAAAGACTCTGATGCTCATATGTTTGTTGATAATTTTAGGAGGAAACATGAGATGAACCATTCATTTTATTATAAATATCAGGTTAATGATGAAGGAGGGTTAAAATATGTGTTTTGGGCAGACGGTCTTTGTCGAAAAAATTACTCTTTGTTTGGAGATGTGGTTTCATTTGATACCACATACAATACAAATAAGTATTACATGGTTTTTGCACCATTCACTGAGATAAATCATCATCGACAAAGTATAACTTTTGGGGCTGCCTTCTTAGCAAATGAAAAAGTTGAATCATTTGAGTGGTTGTTCGAAACATTTTTGACAGCCATGGGAGGCCATAAACCTATTGTGATCATAACATATCAGGACCCGGCTATGAAGATCACAATAAAGAAGGTTTTCACAAGTGTTTCTCATAGATTTTGCATGTGGCATATTCTTAAAAAACTTTTAGAGAAGGTGGGTGGTTCCTTGAATGCCAATACTGATTTTAATAGTCGTTTTAAGTCTTGTGTTTGGAATTCAGAGTCTTCAGAAGAATTTGAATTGACATGGAAAGCTATTATTAGTGATTTTAAGTTAGAAGAAAATGGTTGGCTTTCACAAATGTATGATATGCGAAGTATGTGGATACCTGCTTATTTCAAAGATACATTTTTGGCTGAAATTTTGAGAACAACCTCAAGATCTAAGAGTGAAAATTCATTCTTTGGTAATTACTTAAATAAGAACCTTAGTTTGGTAGAATTTTGGATGAGATTTGATTCTGCAATAGAATCACAAAGGCACAAAGAACTACTTGCAGATAATGTCACACTTAATACTATGCCTAAATTGAAGTTACATAAGGATATAGAGAAGCATGGAAAAGAAGTTTACACTCATGAAATTTTTTACATATTTCAAAATGAGTTATGGAAAGCATGTGTGGACTGTGGGGTTGAAACAACAAAAGAGGTTAGTGGGAAATCATTAATTGTTATACTTGAGCATATTATGGTTAATGGCAACAGAGTTAGTAGAGTTCGAGAAGTTGTTTATAATTCTTCCAATCATATTGCACATTGTTCTTGTAAAATGTTTGAATCTGAAGGCATGCCATGTCGACATATCCTTTTTTCGTTAAAGGGTAAAGGCTTGAATGAAATCCCAAGGTATTACATTGTTAATAGATGGATCAAATTGGCAACTAGTACTCCAATTTTTGATTATGATGCGATGTATTGGAGGCATGTACCAAATTGGAAAGTGAGAACAAGTTAATTTCTGATGCATGGGCACAATTGTTCAAATGCATGCATATGGCTGGTACATGTAAAGAGAAACTACTCCTAGTCATAAATGAAGCTTCTAATATTGAATTGAAATTGACTAAGATGAAGGGTAATGTTGGACCGAGCAAGTTACATGAATTACAGTCTTTTATTGGCTCTAATATTCCAAAAGAAGTTGATATTCTTCCTCCTCAACCTTCAAACACCAAAGGATGTGGAAAACAGATCAAAGGGGGAAAAGAAAAGGCAATAGAACAACAACAAAAGAGAACAAGACTTTGTAAGACTTGTAAGCAATATGCATACCATGATAGTCGTAATTGCCCAACAAAACCTTCTTCTTAATTTTTGGTAAGAATATGTCCACTTTTTTTGTTAAATTTGTGCATGTTTCTTTCATTTTTTTTTTCTTCATTTTAGTATTAAGAAGCCAATTTTTTTAAGATTTTTGGTTAATGATTTCTTGTAGGGCCCACCACTTTCTGGAAGTATGATATAGGAATTTTATGCACACACACGAATTATCAAAAGCTTGAAGGCCTTGTGAAAGATGCTATTAACATACTTTTTTCAATAGTTTTTTGTTACATTTTGGGTGATGGTAAATATGAGCTATGATTTTGTTAGATTTTCATTAAATTTTGTTAGATTTTCATTAAATTTCTTGTTTACATCTTTATGGCTTGAGTTCGCCTTTCATTTTCTTCATGTATACATCCTTGATAATTGCATAAGCTGGTTCAACAGAATATGTATGCTATATTTGAAGAAACAGGTCTTTGACTCTGTCTTCCACATGTTGGACTTGCAGCAATGAAGATCAGATCAGATCAAAAGTAACATAACTAGTAGATAATTCTTTATAGCCTTTGCTCCATATCATCTTCCCAATAAAGTAAGCATCTTTGGTAAAGGCCTGGTCTCCCTTTTGTTGTTGCTCCCTCTTTTTCTCACCAATCTCAAGGATTTCGAATTAAATCCATGAACATTACTGATGATGGAACCATCGTAATCCTGGGTGGAAGTACATAATCTGATTACCTGCAAATATACAGCTAATCAATTCCAAGAAAACAATCATGCAATGCTTTCAAGCTTATGATAATCGCTAATATTATTTTCACAACCACTCATAAAAATGAAGTCTCGTTCTTATTTCTTTTTAGGATGATATTCACTTACCTAAGTTGAGCACGTAAAGTTGCTACCTAGAGGATAGCTTCATGTTATCTTAGATTTTCATCCACACAAATGAATGTATGCTAAGAAACATCATCAAGGTATTGTCTTTACCTAGCTAGAGCACACACATGTATAGGCCTAATAAAAAGAAGTGGAACTATTCATTCATAATAAAAGCACTCACCAAATTAAGAAATCAAAATGGACTAATAATATTGTATGTCAAACAAAGTAGTATACCATGAATATTAAACTCAAGTCAATATGTTGTCTTCAAATTTTTTTTCTTGGGTCAAAGAAGAAATTTTAAGAAAAAGATAAGGGACCTTAAGAAGAAAGAATTTAAAAAAAAGAAAAGAAAAGAAAATACACGTGTTTATGAACGAAGCAAACGTCCTTAAAAAATACATGTGTTTCACACCAACCAAATGCATAGATTGCACATTGTTCCCTTAAACTAATGCAAAGATGGGAAATTACATATATTTACATTCTTTCAATCCTTATACACACACACAACAAACACATAAATTAGGTGAGCCAATATAATGAGTTTGAATTGAGTAGCCACCAGAAAACATTCATTTAATAACATCAATTGCTAATCTAATTGTTAGCAGTGTGGTTGACAAAAGGACCATTCAATTCATCTTTGGAGGTGCAAATTGAAAAATATGACAATTTCAAATTTCTAGCTTCATTTATTGAAGAAATAAAAGCTAGAATGTCAAGGTAAACATTGAATACATATGTACTATTTAGTCTTCCATCTTATCCCATGGTAATATCATGTCAAGTAATTGGGCTCCTCTAGAACAACAATATCTGCCTCTTCATCAAGGATAATTTTTGAAATATCTCCAACAGTAAGGATGCTTCCTTTATCTCAAGAAAACTACATTATTAGCACATAAATATATAATAAATTAGCACTGCTTACATAACAATAAGGTTTGCATTAAACAGAAATAAGAGAATTCTTAAAAGTTAAAAGTAAAAGCTGATAGATGCTGAAATCTATAACCAAACAGCTTCCATAAAAACATATAACTAATATCAATCTTCATTTGCACATGTGCATATTTCTAAGATTTTGTGTGAAAGCTTCCAATTTTTCTTGTTAATGGAAAACGTCAAAACACGAGAGAAATTATCACCTTTCCTAGATAAAACTGTATGCTGAAATGATTTATTAAGATATCAATTGCACGAGGTAATACTCAAAAGGGTTCCAGTGACCGTAAACATTAACATACTTCATAACTGCGCTCTGAAAAAGTATAGCAAAAGCAGGAGACGATTAAGTATCTTCCCCAACAAATTGTCTTCCCCAACAAAGAATTAATGTTGCCGTCTTCCCCAACAAATAAGAAAATAAATCTGGATACCAGCGCTCTAAAGAAAAGAATTCACATGTGGTCTCCTTAGCGGGTCAGTGGGCGAGCGCCAAAAGAAATTGGGAAATTTCAAGAGGTAAGACAAAGAAAAGAGGGCACGTGAGTTTTTAATTTGAGTGTTTTAATCTCAACCTTTTATTTTAATCTGACGGTTGAGAGTGTTTGTTCTCATTCTCACATAAAGATGTCACTCTCATAGTATATGTCCCCTATATATATATAGATAGATAGATAGATAGCATATTTTTGTGACTCTTAATTAGTTAAATTTAATGAAACAATTAAATCATTTAATTTAATTTATTGTTTGATTGATTTAACTTTCTTCTTTTATTATTTATGAAAATTATTAACAAATTAATTTTTTTTATAATTTTTCCTACAATAAATAGTAGCATATATATAATTAAGTTAATTTTGATATGTCTTATTCTAATAAATTAATTAGTTTTTTAACTTAAATTAATTAATTAAATTATTTGATTTAATTGATTGTTTAATTTTTTCAACAATTATGTACATAAATTATTAACAAATTAATTTGTTTTTATAAATCTTTTTAGTAATATATATATATATATATATATATATATATATATATACAAATTAATAATATAATATAACATAACATAACATAATATAATATAGCAATATGTGAAAACTAACGTAATTGATTTATTAAAGTTCAAGCTAATATATATTAAGATATTATAAACCGTGTGATTGATATGTATTGAAGATTTAGATTTGGCATAGGTTTACACACACGCACATGCAAACACACACACGCGATGAATTTGTCACATACGCAGATGTTACATGGTAATACTTATTATTTCTATTATGATAATTAAAGAAAGTATCATCATTATTATATATTATTAAAGTAATCAAATTATGCATGTTAATTTAAGAACAACGTTGTTATTCAATACGAAAACTATATGCATGAAATGTACAAACCACACAAATGTGACTTGACACTCATTTTTTAAATAAATATTAATTTTAAAAAATATCAAAATATATAAAGAGAAATCACATTTTGTGTAAATTTGACAAAAAAAGACTATGATTCCAATTAGCAATGTTCATAACTTTTTAAAATAAATAATATTTTTCATTTGAGAATGACTGTGATTCCAATTAGCAATGTTCATAATCGGAACAGTCAATATTTCTTTAAAAACAATTATTTTTATTATAAATAATTTAAATTTCATGTACTAAACATGAATGATTTCAAATCTTAACTTTTAATTTATATTTAAATTTTCTAATTATTTAAGTTCAAATATCAAAGTAAGATATTTATTTTTATTGTAAGAAATGCAATTTAGGATCAAAGTGACAAAAAAGATAGAGAGATTCAACTAATTTGTCACGACACAATTTTAATTTCATGATTTGGGTCTAATTATATTATTTAGATTTATGAATTTAATTTCATGATTTTAATATCTCCAAAAGAAACATATTATGATTTTAATACTTATGATTTAATATTATAATTTTAGTCTCTTGAAATAAATAAAATAAATATATTTAAAAAATTAACCTAACATTTATGATTTCTTTATCAATAGTAATTGTTTTCTTTTTTACACATTATCAATAGTAATTATTTAGAATACTTTGAACATGAGGATAATTTTATCATTATTGAAATATACAAAACATAATTAGAAACAAGAATTAAAATATATAAATATGTAATTTAAATTTTTACCTGAAATAAACTTATTTATTAAAAAATAAATAAGAATCTAACATAAATAAATAGAGATTCTTTATAAATAAGGATATGCATATTGTTTTATGTTTATTGTGTAATTAATATTAGGGTTAAACATCGTTTTGGTGCCTATAAATATGTAAATGTTCGCTTTTAGTCCTTTCTTTCAAAATCGTCAACTTATAGTCCTCTATTTTAAAAAATGTGTTGCATTAAACCCTAGTCATTAACTCTGTTAATGCAACAAATGATGATATCATGTCAACATTGTACACATGGACATTTTGAGTGACACTGCATTTATGTGACTGCCACGTGGTATCCACATGGTTGCCATATGACAAGTATGTTTTTCGTCCCTAAAAAGCTTTCAAAGTTTGGTTTTAGTCCCTATAAACTTTAAAGTTTGATTTAATCCTTATAAGATTTAAAGTTTTGTTTTAGTTCTCATAAAATTTAAAGTTTGATTTTAATCCTCATAAAACTTAAAGTTTGATTTTAGTCCTTAATTTGTTATCTTATAACTCAAGATGCAAAACTTCTTAAAAAAGAAGAAGAAAGAATTGAATCACATGTGTAAATAGGAATCAATATTTCATTTAAAATCAATTTTTAAAATTTTCCTTTCTTAGAATGTAATTAAGATCAAAAGTAATATAAATAGCACTATACTTAATATTATAAAGGTTTAATTATACTTTTTGCCCCCAAAATTTCACAATCTCACAAATTCCCTCCCCTCCCCCCCCCCCCCCCCCCAACAATTTTTTTTTTGCAAATTTTGCCTTCAATTTACAAAATATTGTGAATATTGCCCCAGGTACAAAAATTGTCACAATTAAAAAAAATAGCTACAAAATTGTCTTAATTGTGACAGTTCAAAGGAAAAACTACCACAAAATGTCTTAATTGTGACAGTTTTTCTATGTTCAGACAAAATTTGCAATATTTTATAAACTAGGGAACAAAATTTGCAAAAAATAAATAAATTTGGGGAGCAAAATTCGCAAGATTGTAAAACTTTAGAGGCAAAAAGTATAATTAAACGTATTATAAAATAAATACCTGGATATTTGCTTTAATATACCACAAAAATCACGGTCAAGACTATTGTCTATTATATATTTATTCAAAATTAAGTATTTGTGTCATTTAATTTAATAGAAAGGTTTGATATAGGACCAAAGATCACAAAACAAATGTCAAAGGTCATAATAAAATGTTCTACTAACATATTTTTGTAAATTAAAATAATATAAGACATGTGTGATTATACAATTACTTGAATATATATATTAATATTTATTATTATTTATACATAAATATTTAAATATTTATATGCTTACTTACTATCATATATTTTTGTAAAATTAAAAAATATTTTAGAAATATATTAAAAATATAATAAAATATAAAATTTATAAATTATAAACTTGACACTCATACAAGGTACAGGCTATTAAACTAGTAACATTAAATAAAAGGATTTATTAAAAACTATATTAAAAAATAATAAATAATATATTCTATTGTATAATTTTATTTTAAACTCATTAATTAGTGTAGTTAGCATTAACCCAAAAAGCGATCAAACCTCAATAATTACAATCATGAAAAAATTAGTCCGTTTATATAATTAAAGTACAAACTATATTGAACCCACAAGGTTAGTTTAGTGGTGGGAGATTGGGTAGTATGCATAAGGTCATAAGTACTAACCTTAGTACTACTATTATATACCAAAAAACTACAAACCATATTTGTTTGTAGTTAGCACACTTAATATTTGTTCACATCATAAGTGAAATAAAGAGGAGAGAAATAAAAAAGAAAGGAAGAAATAGGAAAATAGAAAAAATAAAATAAAAAAATATTTTTTAGAAGGATAAAAATAGAAAGGAAAAAAAGTGAAAACATATTTCTCTTTGTTTAGTGAAAACAAACAAATAAATTATATGAAAGATATTTTTATACTAATAAAAAATAATTTTTTTGCTCTTTTCTTAACATAAATTATTTATTATTTTTTACGTTAAAATTTTTAATTTTGAAGAAATTAAAACAAAAAAATGAAAAAGAGAGAGATAATTAATTTCCCTCCCATTTCATGCCAATTTTTAAAAAAGTTTTTCTAGTAGATCTTGCCGAAACAACTTTTCTCTTTCTTATTTCTTTTCTTAAACAAATACTAGAAATTTGATATTTATGGCTCATCTTTCTCCTTTTCATTTCCTTTCATTTTATTCCTACATAAATAAAGAACAATTGACATCAACCTACAACTTTAAATTATTTTATTTTGTAAAATGAAAGCTAGAAATACCATGTTATTTGATCTTTTTTTTTGTAAACATATGTTTCCATTTATTGGTATATTATACTACATAAAAATATACATTTCATATAATTAATTATTAATATACTTATATTTATTAAACATAATATAAAATTAAATAACATAAAAATAATTCTGGAAATGATTTATTCACACACAGCAAGAGTTTTTTTTTTTTTTTTGGTGAGAAAGGAATAATCAAAGTTCAGTACTTTCATTCAATTTCTATTGCCTTCAAACATTTTGCAAATTTTTTTTAAAAAATGAGGTTCTTTCAATATCTCATAAATCTGTCTTTCTTAGAATGAAAAAAAGTAAAAAAGATGAAAAAGAAATAAAAGATATATATATCCTATTCAAAGTTTAAAATATGTGTGTGTTACTTTATCATCGCAAATAATATAAATCAGCTTAGTATGCCTTAAAAAAATAAAATTAAAGTGAAAATTTAAGAGCACTTTTTTTTTTAATGATGAGAAGAACAAACTTAACAATAATTTGACCCTTAAAAACGTGAGTTAAAAATTTTTTGAAATGTGTGATCATTTTATGAACAATTTTTATGTAAATGTCATGACAAGACTTTTTGCCAATATTTTTAAAGCTTACACCGTAAAAATCTTAAGTATATATTGTTTGAGTGTTTAAAAGGAATTGAAAATAAAATAAAGGAAGGAGGAAGTAAAGAGGGCGTGGGCGCGGGGAATTAATTAGAGTTGCTTCCTTATTTTGATATTTTAGAATCTTCCAGAGCTTTTTAATCGGAGCAAAACTTAGAAATATTTAAAAAAAAACATTTGAAGGATTACATAATAATTTTTGTTTCTATCTCTCCATTAAATAAGATAAACTTTGTATTCTCTTCAATTTATTTTTCAAATTCGCCATCCAAATATAACTTAAGGTTATATCTAAATGAATAGAAAAATATGAAATAAAACAAAAAATATATAATAAAATTATCAGAATAGAATAAAAACTACATTTCATTATTTAAATATTTTATAATAAAATGAAATAATGTTTTCATTTCATTGTTTGAAAAGTGCATAAAATAAAATAAATCATTTTTTTTGTTCCTATATAATTCTTACTTAGAAATAAAACCCATATTGTCAAACATATTATTTGCAAATAAAATTTAGTTTGTATTTATAAACCATGATTTGTACTATATAAACTACAATCAACACGCGCATAATTATTCTTATTCTAACTTTAGGATCATAATATCCTCTGACTAATGTCATTTGATCCCCTACACGTGCTGCATTGTAAGCCTGTAAAATGGAATAATGTAACTAAAATTTGACTACTTATAAACGTAACCCTACCGCTTATTATATAAATTATAAGGTAAGTAACTAAATTTTATAAGGGTTAAATATATTTTTAGTCCTCCAAAAATTGACCTGTTTTGGTTTTAGTCTTCAGAAAAAAATTTCTTTGAATGAAGTCCCTCAAATATTAAAAATATCCTAATTAGATCCCTGTACTAAACTTTGCTTAACTTTTTTGTTAAATGATGACTATATCAGTTTCCAAGTAAAGTATTTTATTACCTGAAGTACCCAGTGATAATTTTTAATAAAAAATCATGTAATTACTTTTGTTTTAGGGTTAAAAAAATATGGGGTTTAGGGTTAAACATGTAATAATTTTATTCAAAAAATATGTTACTAATCTGACCTAGACATAACAGTTGACGTGGACGACCACATCAGTAAATTAATGATGACTGTGATATTGATGTGACCTTCATTTAACAAAAAAATTAAACAAAGTTTAGTACAAGGATATAATAAGGGTGTTTTTAATATTTGAGAGACTTTATTTAAAGAATTTTTTTTTCTGAGGACTAAAACCAAAGCGGGTCAATTTTTTAAGGACCAAAAACATATTTAACTCATTTTATAATCATAAATATAATTATTTCTAATTTTCTATCAATTTGTTGGCAAGAAAATTCGATGTATGACTGATCCAGAGTAAAAATGTAAATTTATTATTAAAAAAAAAACTATCTCATATTTTTTTTCAAAAAAAGAAAAATGAGTGTGAATAACTTTTGTTTCTTTTTTCAATTTAGAGAGAAAAAATGAATGTGAAGAATGAAACCGAATAGAATGAATTTCAGAGAGTTTCATTTCATTTAATATTTTTTTTGACAAATTTAAAGATGAAATATTATTTTATTTCATTTCTTTTTCTTCTATCAATCTAAATATGACTTTAATTTTTATATACTGTTATAAAAAAATTTATATTGTTAATTAATTGAAAATTATTTTAAATATAATTTTTAAAGTTGTTATTATAAAAGTTAATAAATTTATTATACATAATAATCTATAATTGAATGAAAATATTTACACTGTTCGTAATATAGAAAATTTTAAAATTTTACAGTTCGGTTGACATTTTGGGTCACTAACCGATCTAATTAAGTACTCCTAAAAGATAATATTGAAACAGGAACGGCAAAGGTTGCAATAAATGTTTGAAATTAATAAGTAAACGGTTATACTATAATTAATATGGTGTGACATGATTTATTCCTTTAAGTAAGTTCAATTTTAAGGTTTGTGTGTATGGAAGATGTTAATTTCTTAAATGAATATCAATATTTTGAAGAATTAGTCTTTACATCTCGAAATTCATCCGAAAAAAAAAAAAAAAAACTCACCATTATCATTCACGATTCCAATGACGGCCATCCTTTGCCAAATCACAAATTCTCCCCTCCCCACTTTCTCGCTCAAGCAGTCTGAAATCATTGAATTAATTCTAAGTTTCCAACTCACACAAATTCACTCTCATCCTAATCTCTCTCTCCTCCCTCTTTCTGCTTCTATTACTTTTTACGAGTCAATATTCTATTTCTTCCTTACTGAATTGTGTTTCCACTTACAAAAATCTTGAAGTGTACTTATGTTTGTTACAGAGCATTAGATCTCCATGTACATACATCCTCTGGGTCTGCTCACCACCGTGTCTTTTTTAAAGAGTTAATAATTCTGACATTTTTTAAGCATGGATGTTTAACATTATAGTTTTACGAATTACGCGTCCAAATGATGTCATGAAAATGTGTTTATAAAGACCCATTTTATACACACACACCAAAAAAAAAGAGACTCATTTTAAAATGGATAATGATTATTTTACATGAAAATACAACCATTGCATGTAAACAATTTTACAAATGAATATTCCCGTAAAATCAAATCATGAAATTGGAGATCTACATTAAATTGATTGAATGAAATTTAATTGATATCTAGTGATTGAAAGAATTTTATGCTAGTTTAAACTGGAAGTCCACCGTGGCGTTTCTGCCTCTCTCTCTCTCTCTCTCTCTCTATATATATATATATATATATATTTGCTGGCTGGTTTTTGTTTCTTGGCCCTTCACTTTTGCGTTTATCTGTTTAGAAAACACATCCATTGCATTGAGGTTCATGTACAAATTTCGGTGTAACAATACATTAGCAAATGGAGGGTGAATGGATAAGGTAATTGAGATTATCTTGTTTTTGCACGTCACATCCTTCCACGTTAGATTCCCTTGTATTTAGCCATTACGCATTTTTCCAATCATTAATAAAATATTATCAATTAATAAAATATTATAACTCTCTTAGTAACTCTTTTTAAACTGACAATATTTTTTATTAGGCTTAAATATGTTTTTAATCTTCATAAAATAAGTGAGTTTTGATTTTGGTTCTTATAATTTTTTTTTGTTTTTTATTTCTCCAAAATTTGAAATTACTATTTTTTGTCCCTATAAAATGAGAGAACTTTGGTTTGGGTCACTATAAAACATTTTGCTTTGATTTCCATTCCTCTAAAATCTGAAATAATTATTTTTGGTCCCTAATGTTCATTTTAAAGTAGATAAATAATATTTATTTTAGAGATCTAAACAATTTTTTAGAGGTATCACATGTTAATATGGTACTACAAATACTAATGGGTGTGACCTAGGATGGTCACTTGACCTTTTGTTAAACACATAACCAGTTAACAAGTGTCACATAATAATAAGGACCAAAAATAATGATTTTATTTTTTTGAGGATGAAAACCAAAGAATTTTTTTTATAAAAACTAAAATCAAAAGTCACTTATTTTACAGGTATTAAAAACATATTTAAGCCTTTCTATTAACATTGCATATTTTATTAACTAGACAATATTAAAGATTGAAAAATAATAACAGATTAAGCCACTACTTAATAATTGGTAATTAATCAAAAATTCATTATATGAGTAATAATTCAATTGCATAAATACAATTCATAATTTGTGAATTGAATTTGATATGACAATTTTTTTTGTCTGAATTTAAAACTTATTTTTATTTATTTTACTGATTGCACTAATGTAAGAGTCGATCGGTGCATAACATTTGTTCATAGAACTAGGAAGTTTGGTCATGTGTTTTAATAGTATCTTTTTAAAAATATAAAAATATCTTAAAATTTCAAGAAAATATGTATAGTTAATTTATTTTTATATGATAGAATGGAGTTTTTGTTTTTAATAACTAAATAATTGAAAATTATATTTCCTTTATTCTCAAGACACACGAATTCTTTGTCATTTAATATATTTTTTTGTGTACAATGGTTGCATTGAAATTAGAACCTATGATTTCATATATATTATCTCAACCCCTCACCACTTGGCCAACCCTAATAGGTTGTCATTTAATATTTTTATAATCATTAAATATTTTTAATTTTAACATTAATTTTTTTCTAAAATTTTTTATATTTTTAAAACAAGAATTAATTATACTTTAGTCCTTTTTTATATTTAATGTGTAATTTTAGTCTCTCAATAATTTTTTTTTTATCAAATTTAGTTTTTCAATGATTAAGTAGTCTTTCAAATTTTAAATTACTATCATCAAATCCTTCCATAAGTTTTTTTCTACCTAAATCACTTAAAATCTCTTTTTTCTTAAAAAAAATAAATGAATTAAACTTATCAAATCGTTTAAAAACATTTTCGCTCAAAATCTACTAATTGAAATATCACATTTCACTCAAAAATTAAAAAAATCTCAAAATTGTCTTCTCTAAAATCTTAAACCCACACCTTGCAGAATCTTTTATATTTCATCAATTTTTTTCTTCAATACCTCTTAAATCTTTTTTACGTCGATTATGTAATGAACTTCTAGTTATTTGAGTAAAAAAATAAGGATATAAAGATTTCATGTAAAGAGAAAATGATGAAAGAACTTGATTATAATAATTTAAAAATAAAGCACGAACTTCAGGTTTGAAATTTAGATTTATTTTAAAAACATGATCACTTGTTTTTTAAAACCTCTTCAAAAAATGAGTAAAAAAAAGTAATTATTTCTCTAAAACAAGTTAAACAGACACGCACTAAATTCAAACAAAAAATTATTGAGCAATTAAAACGACACACTAATCACAATAGAGTAAATAAGAATGTAACTAAATCTTAAAATAACAATTTTCAATTTTTAAAGTTAAAATTTTCTTCTTCTTTTGTAATTTTAATAGAGTATATTCTTAAATTATTTATTTTAAATTTCTTACATTGAAATTTGCCATTTCACTCAACATCTCAACTATTACTTATTAAATTATACACTATCTTGAGACTCAATTACTCTTTTAGTTTATTTTCTCTTAAAGAATGATACGTTTCTTTTTTTCTTCTATTAAATTTGAGTAAAGATAAATGCTAATTGTTACGAAAAATCATTGCACGAAATTACATAGGAAGGCATCGTGATTTCCAACAAACTAGCAGTTTTAATTTTTAATTTTTTTAATTTTTAATTAACCAATAAAATATGGACATATAGATTCGCACAAATTCGTAAGTTATATTGTTGTACCAAATAGCAGAACTGGTGAGTAAATTAATAAAGAGTTTAATAGTATGTACTATCAGTATAAAACAGTTTTACATTGTCAACCAATCAGAAATCACCGTTGATATGACTTTTAAGATAATTATTATAAAAGTTAACAAACTTACCATACATGGTTGGTTGTAATTGGGTGATGTGTAAAACTGCTTTATGTAACGACTCAATTGTCGCTACTAAATAACCCTACTAATCATACTCTTATCGTCATATCAGGTAAATGAAATCATAACATATATATATATATGAAACATACACATATTGAGAGATTCATCAACCTATTGCTATACATCATTGTCTTTACAACTTATGTCTGACAAAAGAATGGGGATATCATAAAGCCATATAAAAAATAATCCAATGTATAATTCATCAATAAGGGAGAGGGATACAAAATGCACTTCCTATAGCTGGTTATACTATACAACCCCATCAAGAGAATGAAACTAAAACATAACAAAAGAAACAAAAGCTTGGCTCTTCAAGCCAAACATCTCCAGCTCGTAGCTCCATCCTCAGCTCTAAGAAGCTAAATCCACTGTAGTATCACTATATACTCCCACATCATAAGTCGTGATCATCACAGGTACACCTGCACAACAACAACAAGACATCCAACAACAAGAAAACAAGGCAAGGGTAAGCTTACTAAAACAACAGCATAGCATATAACTTTTTGAAACCATCAACACTCTCAACATTCATACTCATACATGTACATATGTATAACATACATCATTCACTCATATGGAAAAGAGTTCTCAGTCTAGAACTCCATATCACAACCAATTCGCCACAGTTATGTCAATGCATGATAACACGACCCTCGAGAGGTTCATAACATCTAAGGCGATCAACCAGGTCTCACCCCTTACCATGGCCTATCCAAGCACCATTTAGGGATTGTTGAAACTCTGATTTACGGATAAATTTAGTGGTGTGTCAGGATAAGTGTATGTGGGTGGTGGCTCACCACACCATAAGGCCTGCACTGTCTTGGCCCTCTGTAGAATCGTCCATCCATTCATCCCTAAAGGCCCATTTTTAAGACCCCACGTCTTATCCAAGCACTAGGTTGGAGGCCCGTCTGAGCCACAACTTCTGTCAACCATCCAACTTACGTGCCTGCCCGCACAATAACATGAGGCCCATCACACAGCCTCAGCCAACAACATATGCATGAAATGCATAAATCATAACATCATAACCACTCAACCACGACAAAACAACATATAATTGTGTAGCAACACAACAATAGTGATACAACACCATGTGGGCCTGACCAACACCACACGAGGTCCAACAATAACTACCAACACTATGCAGGCCCATTCCAACCTCAAGCATAGTCAACTAGTAAGGCCCTATCCAAGCATCGCATACCTCGTGAGAAATCTCACAACAATTCATTCACAACCAGTGGAGATCCTATCTAAGCAACTTGCCATTCAGGGCCTTATCCGAGCAGCCTACATCCTATGGGTAAAACCCAACCAACAACACTTACGACAAGTAGGGGTCCTATCCAAGCAACTTGCCACTCCTTTCACATACTAAACCTTAGACTCACACTAGGAGTCCTTCTCCATTATGTTTCACACGACTACACTTTCCAAATTTATCAACAACAGGACTCTACATTCGCTCAGTGACCTACATGCTCACTCAACAAAGACCTCCCTTACAGAGGACCAACTTCCCTTGCGAAGGCTTTTCGCTCAGCGACCATGAGTTTCACTCAGCGAATCAGGGTCACTAGCTCAACAACAACTAGAGTCGCTTAGCAAATCTGTTCCAAGGACTTTCTCCAAATTTTTCTTGACCACATTTCGCTCAGCAAGTCACCTACTCGCTCAGCGAATAGCCACTCCACAGAGCAACCAAAACCTGCACACACTCCTTGCTTAGCAAACCTATTGTTCGCCTAGCAGCTCACTTGCAATAGAGAGCACCACTCTCTAGGGGTCCCAATTCTTTCAGCGAGCCCATAATTCGCTCAGTGAATGTCGCGTTCGCACAGTGAGCCACATTTTGGAAATTTTATAGAATTCTCGTGATCACTCGCTCAGCAAATTGGCCATTGCTCAGTGTGTCTCCTCTTTCCTTTAGTCACTCCTTATAACTCAAGAACACTCGCTTAGCGACACAAACATTCGATCAGCGATTCCTTAACCCGAGAGCCTCATACCACTCTCAGGGCATTCTCGCTCAGCGAGAGCAATAGTCGCTCAACAACTAATAGAAGACAGTAGTAGAACTCTCTTCGAAAAACCCAAGCTTGTCACCCATTCACACCCCAAATCAACTTCTCAGGGGCAAAATACGACCATACATCATCCCACAACAACATACTCAATGCATACAACAATCCATGTGACATTTCAACAAAAATCATTGAAATTCGAAGGAAACCCATTTCCACCCAGTATCTCAACATAACTCATTCCAATCCAGTTTTTAACACCAACCAAGGTCACATTAACACATAACTATATTCACACAAAATTTTTTTAACAAATATAAGCTTCCTTTACCTCTTGTACTTCTAAATCTGAATTTTAGGAAAAGAAGACGATGGGAGAAAATGAACTCTTGAGCCAACTCTTCAGGAAATCTACTATTCTCAACACAAAGAATGAAAATCGAAGCTTGAAATCTTGCTATACTCCAAACAAGTCTTAAGAGAGATTGGGAGAATGGGAGAGTTTGAGGGAGAGTGATGAGAGAAATGAGAGAATGGGTAGGAGAATAGGGCTTAACCCTATTTTTAGCTTTCCTAGGCCTCAAAAGAGCTTTGGGCCCACTAGAGTCCATGGTTCATCTAAACGCTCCCTAAGGCTCCCAACTAGTTCCACTCACCTGTTTTCCCTCAACAATCCAGACAAATACCAACAACACTCTCAATTTGGCTCAAACACCTTTTCTCAAGTTCTCCAAATTCAGATAGGAATTCCAAAACAACAAACACAAAACAACAATCAACAACCACAACTCACTTATTCATTTTAATCACTAATATCTCATATTATATTTCCACTATTAGTTATTAAGCCACTAAATCATACATTAGAAAAACACAGTGTTACACTTTACACTGTTAATGCATAGCCTATTTTCTCATTAATAAATTGATCCTTCAAAATTATAAGTTTTATCACATTAGTTCACTAACATTTTTAACAAACAAATAAATTTTTAAAAATATAAAACATTACTATATTAGTATTCTAAAATAACCCACCAGGGTTAGCCTAGTAATGGAGAATTTGAAAAGTATGCATAAGATCATAGGTTTTAATCTTAGTGCAAGCCTTGAGCATTGTTTCAAAGGGTGATGGCCCAGGATCCTTGATTAGGGGGGGCCCAAAAAAAAAACTCAACATTGATATTTTAAGAATTTTTTTTTTACAATTTCATGAATCTACACTCTTGGCTTTTCAACTTCTGATATTCAATATTTAATCAGCAAATCTCAAATTCCAATTTTTCAACTAAATTAAGCATTCAATTTCCACCAAAACATTAAAGGAACCTCCACTATTTTCTAAGTTTATGGCAACAGAAATATTTTTTTATATTAAAAGACATGGAAATTGAATTACTGTTTTACTGATTTATCATATAGTGATATAGCTAGGGGACTAGAAGAGTCGAAGAGGGTGATTAGTACTGTTTTTTTTTTCTGCGATTGTGAGACACCGAGACCAACCGCGAGTTTGCGACTACAATTTAGTCAAATATGCAAGGCACTTAATAACCTAAAACCACGTACTCGGTGCAATACTTTTCTGTTGTGTGAACTTGTGATTTTATTTTATTTATAAAAAATCAATAACATTTATAAATAAGTTATTTATAGGATAAATTGTTCATGTTGGGCTTTAATGTTTTAGAGTAAAAATATTAGTAATTAGTGTCGAATGAAGAAAATGTGGCTGGTAGCGGAGGAAAGAAGAAAATCACCAAAAAAAATGGATTTTATTAACTGTGTCTGTGACTATAGCATCAACTGAAAGAAGTTTTTCAAAGCTAAATTAATAAAAACTTACTTAAGGTCATCAATGTTACAAGAAAGGTTGAGTGGTTTGACAATTTTATCTATTGAGAAAGTTATGTTGGAAAACATTGATGTTGATATTATTATTAATGATTTTGCATCTCAGAATGCTTGAAGAAATCACTTTTTATGATAATTTGTGTATTTTATTTTGTAGGTAATAGGTGAGGCGACAATTTTATGAGTAGAGAAAATATTTTGTTGGTGAATAAGGATGGCATAAGAGTTGATTGAAGAAAAAAGGTAATACATCTTTTTGAAATTTGTTAAAACTATATTATTCATTTAATGTAATAAAACGTACAAATTTTAATGAAATTATGTGTTTATATTTTTTATAAAATATATTTTTATATTTTAAAATGCTTATATATAAGGGGCCTTTATCTATTGTTTCGCTCCGGGCCTATAAAATGTCAAGACTAACCCTGCCTCAGTGCGACTATTGTACATAAAAAAAATTAGTATTCTAAAGATTTTGTCATTAAAATATTTTCTTAAAGTTTTAATTTATTAACAAGTTAATTCACTAAAAATTATTTCTGTATCACCACTTTAATCTTTCTTGAAAATGAATATAGTGATATTTTATATGTTTTTGAAAACTAATTGATGATAAAGAAGATTTAAAGATAATATGATGACACATGTAAGCTTGAAAGACCAACTTGAGATTTTATTGATTAGATTTAAATTGAAATACTTTTGAAATAATTATTCATTTTTTTTTTTACAGTTTTAAATATTTTCTCCTTTAACCTCTAATATTTAGATTCTACATGAAATAATTATACATAAATCATTTATAATTTTAAATATTTTATTTTAATTTATATTTTTTAATTTATTTAAATTTAAAATGCTTGTGAATGCATGGATATTTGTTAATTTAATTTTAAAATATATTTTAAACTAAAAACGTATGTCTAATTAATTTTAAAACATGTAATTTAAAAAATTCTAAAATATCTTCATGTCATTTTTAAGGAAATATAAAATATTAATTACAATGAAACTATTCTAAAAAAATTAATACATAAAATTAAATTACACGAGCACAACATACAGAAATTTGTAATAAGAGTTTGTTCCGATGGGGGATTGTATTTTATGAGGAGATGAGAGGAGAGAGTTTGAGACTCATTGGCAAATGAATGGCTTATTTTTCAAAATACAGTCAAACATTAAATACATGTATTTTTCTCTATAAATTTGACTCTTGCAGAAGTAGGACAAAAGGTACCCTAAATGAAAAGAATATATTATTATTAATTAAAAATAATAGTTAAGACTGTGATAATATATATTATTATTAAATTATTATCTTAATTTTCAATCAACACATATAATAAGATGGTTTTTTTTTTCTTTCAAAATTTTATTTCTCACTTGAGAAGAAAAGCAAACATTGGGTTTGGCGCTGGGATGTTTTATTATCAGGTTTTTTTTGTTAGGAGAAGGACAAATTCGACAAAGTGACTGAAAAAGTTAGATATTGTTTGTACATTATCTGCTACGAGGCTCGTCTCATCAATTTGGGTTTCCCTACACACGTATGCATACTTATCCACTTCACTCCTCAGTTATCCACTTCTTCTACGCTTTCGGCAGAGTCACAATAACCAACAGGAATAACTAACCGGAAAAAGCAATACATAATGGAAGTTTTGTCGTAAACACTAACTAGTGTACAAATACAAGACGCTACCATGGTACAAGATCAATTTTAAGAGTAATTATATATTATCTTATAAAAAAATATAAAATTTTCGAATACTTTATCAAAAATATTACATAAAAAACTAAATGCATTTAATATTTGAGAAATATAAAAAATATTCAATACTTAGAGTGTGTTTGACTCAACTTATTTTTAGCTTATTTTCTCCTTAAAAAGAGAAGTCGGACCAAACACATTTCATGAAAAACTCCTAAAAAATAAGCTACTTATTTTTATAGAACAAAATTTGAAAAAAAAAATAGCTTATAAATAAGTTGGTAGGAGGAGCTTTTTTCTAGCTTATACGGAGCTTATTCTCGCAACCCCTTCTTTGAATTCCAACGCGATCAAAAATACCATCATTTTAATTTTTACTATTTTTCTAATTTGAGTGCTTCACTGCCTCTCCATTAAATAATATACATATATTAGTTTATTTTAAATTATGTTTATTTATTGTAAGGTTTTAATTTTGTTTTTAAATTATTTATTTTAGAAAATTAAAAAATATTATTTATTTTTAATTTTTTTAAATATTCTTTACATAAAATAAAAGAACAATAATGAAATGAGTAAATAATATAGCTAAATAAATTTTTTATATCCACTCTATACATTAAAGGAGAATAACTATGTTGAATGAAAGCGTTTTCAGTTATTATTCTTCAATGAGAGCATTTTTAACTGTCATTCTTTAATTAGAGCATTTTTAGAATTTTTTTAACCCTTTATCTCTTTTAATCTATCATTTTTAATATACTTAGTTCTAAATTGAATTTTAATATTTTTAAAAAAATTATCAATACTTAAAAATTAACATTGTATTACAATAATTGTTTATTATAAATTTAAAATATAATCTATATGTCGAAAAATATTTATTTATTATAAATTTAAATTATAATATAATTTAAGTATTTATTTATTATAAATATTAATTTTTAATTATATTTATTATAAATATAATTGTTTATTATATATTCAAAAGTATTTATTTATTATAAATTTAAGTTATATAAAATAAATATTTATTCCTGTGAAATTTACAGGTTAAAATACTAGTTATAAAATATTTAAATTTTTTATTCTTTAAATTTAACTTAAATGCCATTTTTTTTACAAATTTTAATTGAGAAAATTGGTTTTCCACTGATAGTGTAAAGTAGTTTTACACTGTCATCCAATCACAACCGACTATGTATAGTAAGTTTGTTGACTTTTATAATAATTACCGTAAATGTCATACCAACGGTGATTTCTAATTGGTTGATAGTGTAAAACTGCTTTATACTAACAATGTGTAACCATTAAACTCATTTTAATTTGCGGTCAAGATTTTGAATTCTTCATTACAACACTATATTTATCCAAAAAATTTTGAATTATTTATTAAATAATTTTTAATATATATTGACATTATTTAATTTTGTTTAAATAAATTATTTTTTATCTTATAAAAATATTATTATAAAAGTTTATAAATATTTTAACTTTTGTAATTAATACTTAAATTTATTTAATTAATGTTATATATGATAAAATATTTTTAAATTATCTTTAAAATTATTTTTTGCTAATTAAATTAATTTTTACATTTTTAAAATTAAAAATTTTAAATATATTTATTTCATGAAATAAAAAAATTTACTAAAATGAGTAAATAATATAGTTAAATAACACTTTAATATTTAAAAATATTTATAATGTTTATTCTTTAAATTTAATTTAGATTTCACATTTTTTTAATTTTTAATTTTTAGTTACGTTTTTTCATTTTTAATTCCAACAGTATATTTATTAAATACTTTTTGAATTATTTTTTAAATACTATTTAATATATATTGACATTATTGAATTCTATTTAAATAAATTATTTTTACCTTCTGAAAATATTTTTGAACAATAATAGAAATTTTTGTATATAATAATTTTATAATTAGTATTATATATAATAAAATATATATAAATCAAATTTAAAAGTAAATTTTATTAATTAAAATGGTTTTGGACATTTTTAAAATTAAAAAATTTAAATTTGTATATTTTAATACTTTTATGTGTTTTTTTATCATTAAAATAAATTTATGTTGATTAAATTAATTTTACATAATTATAACTAAATTAACTTTACATAATATTTTTTATTTTATCAATATATATATATATATATATATATATATTTATTTATTTATTTATTTTTTATTTATCAATTAGTTTTAAGTAAATTTAAAATTTTAAAATTTTTTTATCAAACAACTTTTAGCTTTAGGACTAAAAAACATAAAAATTACCAAACAGCTTCTACTTTATTTTTAAAACTCTTATTTTGAACTTTAACTTTAAAGTAGCTTTTAAGCTAAAAAAAGGTTAAGACAAATATAACCTTATCTTACAAAATAAATAAGAGGCTTAATAGAAGGATATTCTAAAAGAATTTAAAATTATTTTAATTATTATTGTTTATTTATTTACTAAATAATTAATAACGGTAAATGCATGAAAAATCAAAAAGACTTAAAATCATTATTAATAACTATTTTTTATTAAATGTTTGATTACTTATAGTTCTTTAATAGAATAATTGTTTTATATCACATAAAACATTTTTACCTACAGTTCTAGATTACTTGGGGATGACAAAATTTCCATGTAAAAATAGTTTTACTAAAAATATCTTATATATACTTATATTAAAAAAATTAAATTACACTGTATTACTTTAACATTTATTAAAACCACGTTTAATACTTACAAAAAATGTAAATTATTTTTTATGACTTTTTTTTTTGTAATTTACTTAATTTTTACAGCATTATAAACCAAAATCTTGTTAAAAAATATAATCATTTCAAATGATACAAAATTAATAATGAATTTATCTTTCAATGACTAAATTAGGATTTTAAACTAAATATAAGCTTATATTTATTTGTATGATATTAGTTTTGTGTTTCAAAAGTTAGAGTTCAAAGGAAGAAGAATCTCCTTATAATTGCACTTAGTATTTAAAGATTTTTTTTTTTATCAATATTTTAAGATAATCTACCGTTCTTACTACTTACGTTTTTAGTAAATCATATTAACAAAATTTCTTAATGTAAAATTTAAAAATGTTTTTAGTTTTTTTCTATTTTTTAAATTAATATTTAAACACTATAAATTTAATATATATTATTAATTATTCTATAACTGAAAAATGTCAATTAATTAAATAAAATGATTGTAATTTCAGTTTTTTATTTTACTCTGGGAATTGAAATAATAAATCTAAGAATCTTGTATATTTTAAATTCAGATTTTTTGCAGTTGAGAAACGACGTACTCTTGCGGTGAGTAAATTAAATCGGGTCTTGATTCCAAAGTTTTAATTTTTACGCAAAACATCATCTCCCAAACATAAAAGGTAGTCGCTTGAATCCTATGAAGACTGCTTAGCAGGAAAACAACACAGAGTATCTTTCGAAAGACCAGATGATGCTAGAAGAAGAAAGCATATTCTGGATCTTGTTCACTCAAATGTTTGCTCAACATTTGAAAGGGCCATTGGGGGTGCCCAATACTTTGTTATCTTCATTGACGACCACTCTAGAAAAGTATGGGTGTATCCATTGAAGACAAAAGATCAAGTTCTTCAAGCTTTCAAGGAGTTCCATGCTTCTGTAGAATGACCGACTTGAAGAAAGTTGAAATGCTTGAAAACTGATAATGGTGGAGAATACATAAGAAGGTACCTCCCAAGACTCCCCAGATGAATGGAGTAGTTGAAAGGATGAACAGAACAATTGTAGAAAAGGTCAGAAGTATGCTTTCTCAAAGCAAAACTTTCCAAATTACGTTAAGGCGAAATAGTGAAAATTGCAATTGATCCGATAAATTTGTCTCCTTCAAAACCTTTAAATGGAAAGCTTCCAGGTGAGGTATGGTCTGGAAAGAAAGCATCTTTTGGTCACTTGAAAGTTTTCAAATGTAAGGCATTTGTTCACATTCCTAAAGATGAAAGAGCAAAGCTTGATGCTAAGGCAAAAGAATACATATACCTTGGTTCACCAAAAGATGAACTTGGCTTCAGATTATGGGATCCTGTAAACAAGAAGATTGTTTGAAGCAGATATGTGGTATTCTTTAAAGATTAGATGATCCAAGATAGTCTAAGAAGCCAAAGCAAAAGGTGATGTGGGATCTAAACCCTATCGTGATAAATAATTCAAGGGAAGAGACTTATGAAATGGAGCAACCTCATCAGACAATGCAACTAGATGAGACGAATGAAGAATAAGCAGCTAATAACGTTTCGACAAAACATAATCCTCAAGTGGGACAATCCACAGGAAATAGGCAATCTTTAAGAAGATATTTCTCAGATGAGTATGTTAATTTTATTGATAAAGGGGAGCCACAAAGCTTCATGGAAGCCATTAAGATGATTGACAAAGAGAAATGGATGCAAGCAATGGAAGAAGAAATCCAATCCCTGAAAGAGAATCAAATGTATGACTTGGTGAAATTACCAGAAAAAAGAAAGGCATTGAAAAATAAGTGGGTGTTCAAACTCAAGACTAAAAAAAACAACCCAAACCCCAAGTATAAAGCACAAATTGTCGTGAAGGGGTGCAATAAGAAAAAAGACGTAGATTTTGAAGAAATCTTTTCACCAATGATGAAAATGACATCTATTAAAGCAATCCTTGGTCTAGCCGTCAAACTAGACTTGGAAATAGAACAACTTGTTGTCAAAACAACATTCTTACATGGAGACCTAGAGGAAGAAATCTATATGGAGCAACCAGAAGGTTTTGTAGAACCAGGCAAGGAATATTTAGTGTGTCACTTGAAGAAAAGCCTCTATGGTATAAAACAAGCTCTAAGACAATGGTACAAGAAGTTTGATCTCTTCATAACCTAACATAATTTCAAGAAGACCTTCGCAGACCATTATATGTTTATGAAGAACTATGAGAATGGTGAGTCCATTATACTTTTATTGTGTGTTGATGATATGCTGATTGTTGGGAAAGATAAGACAAAGATAGCTACTTTCAAGAAGGCATTGAGCAAATCTTTTGCCATGAAAGATCTAGGTGCAGTAAAGAAGATTCTTGGGATGAAGATCATCAAAGGTTGGTTTAAAAAGATGTTATAGGTGTCACAAGAAGACTATATCAAGAAAGTTCTTGAAAGGTTCAACATGCATAATGCCAAACCTATGCATGTCCCATTACTTAGCCATCTCAAACTTAGTAAGACATAATGTCCAAAAAAAGAAGAAATGAGCAAGGTGCCTTATTCTTTTACAATGGGTAGCTTTGTGTATGCAATGGTTTGTACAAGACCAGACATTGCTTATGTTGTAAGAGTTGTGAGCAGATTCCTATCAAATATTGGAATGTTGTAAAGTGGATATTAAGGCATCTAAGGGGAACTGCAAAAAATTGCTTATGTTTTGGCAAAGGAATTTTAATTCTTCTCAAGTATTTAGATTCAGATATGGCAGGAGATGTGGATTCAAGAAAATCTACATTGATATCTATTTACTTTTGCAGGGGGAGCTATTTCATTGTAATCATGACTACAGAAAGCATTGCTTTAAACACCAAAGAAGCATAATTCATTGCAATTATTGAAGGTTGTAAGGAGATCCTGTGGATAAAGAAGTTCCTACAAGAGTTAGGCCAAGAGCAGGAAAGCTATGTTCTTTATTGCGACAGTTAGAGCACAATTCACCTCAGTAAAAACTCGACTTTCATGCAAGGTCGAAACACATCGACGTGAGGTATCACTAGATACGTGATGTGTTGGAAAGTAAATTGCTGTAAGTTGAGAAAATACAGACTAAAGACAACAAGGCAGATATTGTGACAAAATCTCTAATAAAAGAGAGGTTAGAATTTTGTAAAGAAGCTGCAGACTTAACACCAACCCCAAATTGATCCAATATATTTCCCCTTTGGTTGGAGTAGGAGAATTGTGGGGTCCAGCCAAAAGAAATGTGAATGCAACAATCGGTGGTTTTGAAAATTTACAGAGCAATGTAAAAACTGAAAACGGTGCAAAAGGTTGAAAAATCCTTCAACCTCCAACTGTTATTTTCGGTGCATTAATTGCACCAAGTGTAAATCTCCTCTATAAATAGAGGAAGTGAACCAATGGAGAGTGCAAGCAAATTGAGAAGTACATCCTCACAACAAAGAAAAATTAGTGAGACAATTTGTGAGAGTTGTATCCACAAATTGAAGATACGTTATTGTTATATATTAGTAATCCTATTATTGTTATAGTGGAAGTTTTAGGAGGTCTACAAATCCTGTGGTTTGTCCTTGTTTATATTAAGAAAATTTTCTACGCTAAAAATTTCTTGTGTTATTATTTTACGTTTTTGCTTAATGTCTATTTTGAATTCACAAAAGAGAAAAATTATGCTAGCATTTTTTAACAACTTTTAGTATTAATCATGAACCAAGATTCTCTGCAGTCCTGAAACAACTACAGAATCCTACAATCATGATCTTAAGACTTAAATTTTTTTGAGTTATATTTTATTTAATTATTTAATTATTTAATTTATATATAATTTATTTTAGATGGCTAAGATTCAATGCAATCACTTTTGGTACTGCAAAAAAATCGTATTCCATCAAAAATTATTTAGAAACAAGCAAATTATTTATCTCTTAAAATTCTAGAAGCACTTTACTTTTTCACTTTGCATTTGGAGGTTGATACGTCACGTATGTATTACTTTCAGTTAAAGTATCAAAATAAAGATGACATTGACATTCTCCTTATCCTTTTAGAAAAGGAAAAGCAAGAGCTCTTTCATTCCATCAAAAATCAATTGGAAACATTCGTAACATGGGTTCAGACAATGTGGGGTAGTTAATATCACAAAAACGGTACGTCATGCCCTTGAACTTTTCATTTTCAGCTTGGTTTGGCTATGCTAGCTGATTCTTTTGTCTGAACCAAAGGAAATGACATTTCATATGTCTTGAGCCTCTAGCTGCACGGTCGTTAGTTGGCCAAGACAAATCCAATTAAACTTCATAATACCAATATTGGACTATGTGCACTACAGCTACAAGTCAGATGTGGTGTTTAAGAATATTAAATATAAGATTTTCAAGTGCTTTTATTGGTATCTTTTCTTTTACAGGTAAATATAAGAATTTGTGTAGAAACTAGAAAGAGCCTTTGATCTTTAGTCCATTAAAAATATATTGGAACGAAAATTTACGGTAATAAATTTTGATTCAATTACATAAAACGAAACACAAGATCTAAGGAAACGGATTTTAAAAACAGTTAATAAAAAAAATCCAATTTTATTTATTTAAAATGTAGTGAGAATGTATTAAAAGAATATTTGAATAGTAGTAAGCATGAAATTAAAAATTAGAACTATTAGGAAAATAATAGAACTAACGGAAAAAACTTACGCATTAGTATTACCTTGTTGATTTAACTTTTATTTAATAAAAAACCATTAATATAAATATTATAATTTTTCAGTAACTATATTATGTATTATATAAACAAGGATGTATCAATTAGGGACACACATTGGTTCGATTTGAGTTTACATAGATCTACAGTTCAATTTTTATTTTTTTTTGCCATCAACCTAAACTGAACCAACTTGATCATGTTCGGATTGGTTCAGGTCAAGTCATCAAGTTTATTATTAAAATATTGAAAAAAAGAAAAAAAAATAGATGGGAAAAGATAACTAAATAACTTTTCAATTTCTTTCATGCATTCCTTTGAACATGATATGCACAAGAAAAAACTTTTTTAAAATAAATCCTTATCACAAACTTTACAAATTTGTCTTTCAGGTTACAACAACTACCTGAGACCCAACAATTAGCACAATAGCTCGAAATAGAAACTACACAATAAGAAAATGCAACAAAACAAATTATAGTGAAAAGGAAATTCGTGTTTAGAGAAAAGGGGGAAGAAAAGATCCAATTTAATAAATCAAAGAACTAACAATGGAAAACATCTTACATGAATGTCTCTAATGAAGAAAACACAATGAAGATTAGTTGAAGAAGGAAGAGGCACCATCGACCGTCATTACCCTAACTCTGGGCGTTGTCGAAGAAAAGGTGACAAGGGACATATGAGTCGTGAAGATAAATGAATGATTTGTGTGAGAGAGATAGAGCACCACACATAGGCATAGGATAAGATTAATAATATTATGATAATAAAATAAAAAATAAAGGCATTAATTTGGGACAAGTTGCTCGTGTTCTATGTGTTTGAACTTGATACCGAAACCAATGTCATTGGGTTTGTCATTTTTAAATCCAAACCAACCCAATTTTTTTTCTTCAATTTATTCAAATTGTTTGAGTCGTTAAGTAAACTCAAACTCATGACCACCCCTAATATAATATGCCTTTAAAACAACCGTACATAAAAGTTAAACGTTCAAAGTAATGAGCAATGATACTTGTACAATAAATTGTATAATCAAGAGAGAGAAAAGAAAGAGAAAAATGAAATGTAATAAATAATGTGATGGAGAAAAATAGACATAGAAAATGATGTTATATAAATTATTGTAAGAACTATTGTACATGTATCACATCCTCACAATAATTATTACAAAAGTCAATAATTTTTTATTGTATAATAATTTATAATTGCATGATATTGTAAAAATTGTTTATATTAGTGTATTCCAATTAAATTCAAATTTCAATAAGTAAATTTTTTTGAAATAAATAAGTGATTTTTTATTTCTTAATTTCTTGACAAATACCTTGAAAACAGTAAAACACCCTTACCCTATCAAGTTGTCACATTGGAAATGGCACTATGAAATCTATAAAGATTTTGTTAGCAAACCCAAGACGCTATCTTAATTATCATCGTCATTAAACAGTCCTATAATCTTTCAAAACCGAAGATATATGTCTTGAAAAAGTTTGACATTTTGGACAAGTAGCTGGGACCCAGAAAATACAGGAAGGTGATGTTGAGGTAACTGGAAGAGCACATTGTATTGAAAATAGCAAACGACAAAGCGCTCTATAACTATCAACTACATGATTGTCAAAAATATAATACTGTATTATGTCAAATTTTTTTCTACTAGAATATCCATTTTCCAAAGGGAAGAGGATCATGATGTTAATTTGCAGAAGTGAAGAATAAACACATGTTTTTTTTTTTAAATACATGCTAAAAGTTAGATAAACATGACTTTTGAAGGTGTATTTTAATTTAGGACATATAATTAAAAGTTTAAAAATAATATTTATTACTTTTCTTAATTATTTAAAAATATTAGATGTTTTAAAGTTTTAAAATATTAAATATTAAATATTTATATTCATATTTTATGCTTTAAAAAAGCGACATGTTAACAGTTGAAATAAAAATGATTTTTGAAGGCATATACTATTTAGGAAATATATTAATTTTTTAAAAACAATAAGTTAAATTAAAAATTTAACCCCTATATCTAACATTATTGTTTGTTATACTCCTTACATGAAAAAATGTATAGTTTAGTTCTTACATGTAAAAATATTTATAAAATAGTCTACTGTTTACTGACGTTACAGCAGTATTAAATTTAGTCTTTATAAGCGACAATATTTTACGTTTTAATCTCTATATGAAATGAATTTACACTTCATTTTGGTTTATAAGAAAAAAAAAACTTTCATGTAAAAAAATTAAATTGTACATTTTTTCCTGTAAAGACTATGTTGAAAAATAATATTAAGTATAGGGACTAAATTTTTAATTTAACTAAAATAATATTTGTTACTTTTCTTAATTATTTTAAAAATATTAAATATTTATATTTTAGTTTAATAGTCATGCACTGTTAGTGTTAAAAGTTTTACACTGCCAACCAATCAGAAATAACTATTGATATGAATTTTAAAGTATTTATTATAAAAGTCAACAAACTTATAATAAATAGTAGTTTGTGATTGGATGATAGTGTAAAACCATTTTACATTGTCAGTACATGACCTGTTTTCTCTTTATACTTATTTTTATTCATTAATATGTGTGTTTACATATTAACAAACCTAATAAATAAAATAAATAACATGTACACTATCTATACAAGAAAATAAAATACACCACAAATTTCACAAAATAATTCTTTTGGAATCATTTATTTCGTTTAATCCTTCTTTTTCTTTATTCAATGCCTCATTCTGTGGCCGTTTTTGTTTTTCTCTAGCAATCATTTCCCGAAGAAGAAAGATCGTTACTTTCCACCGAAAGCCAACTAAGCATCCCACTGTTTGCGCTGTCATTCAAGAGTTATCCCTTTGAACTCTTAAAATTAAAAGCGTAATTGACTTGACTACTCCCATATGATTTGACTTATGAACAATGTTAATAACACATTCTTTTAACATCAATCATTAGGCTTAAATATATTTTTTAATTTTTTTTTATTTTTATTTTCAAAAACTAAAATCATTAATTTTAGTCCTTATTATTAAGTGACACTTATTTATTATTTATGTATTTAATAAAAAGTCAAGTGGTCATCCCAAGTGACATCTACTAATATTTATAGTGATATATTAGCATGGGATGTCTCTAAAAAATTTTTTAGATTCCTAAAATACATGTTATTTGCCCAAAAATATTTATTTTAAATTTTAGAGAGATGAAAATTAAAACAAAATGTTTTACATGAACCAAAACCAAAATTCTCTTATTTTATAGGGACAAAAAATAGTAATTTCAAATTTTAGAGGGACAAAAAATAAAAAAAAATTGTAGGGACCAAAATTAAAAATCGCTCATTTTATAGAGATTAAAAACATATTTAAGCCTTCATCATTATTAGAATAAAATATAAAATTATAATATTAAAAAATTAATAGATGAAATTATTACTATAAATTTATAGTTTTTAATTAATATTTGCTAGTTATGGAGAAAGAAATTTGATTTTTCTTAAATAAAATGTGATACTCTAATTTTGTGAATAAAAAAATAAATATGGAAAATTATATTTATCATTTTGAATAGATTCACTCAGTTTGATTTATTTAAAATATAAAATTACTTCTAAATATGAAAAATCTCAGATAATTTTTTAATGTATTTATTAATTTTAAATAATAATTTTTATTTTTATTTTTTTTAAAATACATTCTTCATTTTAAATAAATTTACTTGCATAAAAGTCATTTTTTTCGTATTTTATATCATCTAATTATAATTAATTTCACATAACTTTTTTTATGGGTAGACTCTATTTCTATTATATATTATTAGATATAAAGTTATGTGATTTTTGCAATCGTATAAGTAGTATTATTCTTACGAAAATGAATTTCGATTTTTTTTGTCTATTATTAAAATCAATTTACCAATAAATTATTGATTAATACTTTTTTGATAAAAGATTAATATTTTTTATATGTTCGTCTAAGCTTCTTTTGAAAAAAAAAAATTATTTTTAAAATTATTTACTTGTGCAAATATAAGTACTTGTAACTCTTGTATTTGAAAATAGTTTATTTCAAAAAATAGAACTTGTTCACATCCAAGAACCTTAAGGAATTCTTAAGTCGATTAAGAGCTCAAGAAACCCAATGACCTCTCCTATGTGTGACCTATTGTGACCAATGGAATCACACTTATTTATTGAATATGATTGGGCCCAAGGATAGGAGGCTCACTTATCTTGAGGAGTCATCAATTGGTCAATCCACTTGAATGTAATTAGGCCTAAGAGTTAGAGGCTTACCCATCCTAACCAAACAATCCATAGCCCCTCAAGCGTTGAGCTTGAAAGGCATAAGCGCTTGCTATTATGCTCAATCAACTTATTTGGTCAGACAATCCACAACCCCTCAAGCTTTGAGTTTGAAGGGCGTGACAGCTTGCTATTATGCTCGGTTAGCCTATTTGGCTAAACGGTCCACAGCCTCTCAAGTCTTGAGCCTAAAGGGCATGAACGCTTCATATGCTCGGTTAGCCTATTTGGTCAAAAAGTCCACAACCCCTTAAACATTGAATGTGAAAGGCGAGGTATGAGTGCTTGCTATGCTTTATCAACCTATTTGGCCAGATAGTCCATAACCTTTTAAGCCCTGAGCCTGAAAGGTGTGAACGCTTGCTCGGTAAGATGTGGATATGCCTATCGTGGGTGGATTCCTTCTCAAGTTTTTATTTTTAGTCTGAGAGTTTGGGTTGAAGCGACCAATCTAACTTTTTAGGGTTTTTGGGTTTATCAAGACAGTTAATTGATTCTTACAGGTGTACATCAAAGTATTTAGTCGAAAGTTATATATTTTTTAATGAATGATGAATCATTTGGTTTTAAGTCTATCTTTTTCGTTATTTTATAATGGATTTGTCAGTTGTCACTTTTTGCTCATCATATCGTTGTGCCTAGCCAGCCTAGGGGTCAATTGGTCAACCTTCACTCATAGGTCTTATGTATGCTCGCGGGTGGGGGGGGGGGGGGGAGGATATAGGGTCTTATATTGCTTGTGGGTCGGTTGGTCGACTATTGCCATAGGTCTTTTGTGTATGTTTGCGGGGTCACATGGTCAACCACCGTGGCAAATCCAAGACCACGAGTCAGTAAGGGTAATTTATTTAATTTTTTTTTTAATAAAAATAGACTTTTAAATCAAATATTTAAATAAAAAAATGATAAATTCATTAGGTAAATAAGAAATTACGGACAATGAGTTTAAATATATAAAATTAAAGGGGACAAAATATAAAAATTTAACATATTTATATGTAATTTTTTCAAAATGAAGGGGGTGCATTTACACACTCTTCATTATAACATGGTTCGCCACTAGTCGACCTTTGCTCCCAGGTCTTATGTTGCCTAGGGGGTTGTATGGACAACTTTTGCTTATGGGTCTTATGTTGCTTAGGGGTCAATTGCTCAATTGTTGCCATAGGCCTTTTGTGTGTGCCTGGGGGGTCGTATGGCCGACCTTCACTTGCGAGTCTTATGTTGCTTAAGGGGTCGTATAGTTGACCTTTCCTCACAGGTCTTATGTGTGCCTGAGGGGTTGTATGGCAACCTTCGCTTATGGGTCTTATGTTGCCTAGGGGATCAATTGACCGACCTTCGCTCGAAAGTCTTATGTTGCTTGGGGTCAGTTGGCCAACTGTCGCCACAAGTCTTATCATTATGCCTAGGAGTCGATTGGCCAACTGTTGTCACAAGACTTACCTTCTGCCATGTTATTTATTACAAAATTGATTTTATTTTAAGACCCTAGTATAGTTTTAGTGATTTACCCTTGTGGACTTAAGCTCTTTGCATTTTACATATGATGAACACGAGTATATTGACAATATTGATCTTATTGTTCAGTTATATTATGGAACAGAGACTTATATTGATTCCTTCATGGTACAATCTAATACAGCTGACTAGCTTTTAAAATTTCAATTGTTTGTTTCGAAAGATTTCTTATTTTCAACATTTATTTTGAAATATATGGAAAAAAAGTCTTATTTTTAGCATTTATTTTGAAATGTATGTAAAAAATGCGTAAGCTCTGGAATTTGTATTTTGTGTGACTTAATTCTTCTTCCTCACTCGTTGCATCCTTCCTATATCTATTTCATTTGCTAGTTATATCTTGAAATAAATGATTAGTCAAGAATGAAGTGAAATATATTTGGAATGTAATTATGTATATATTAAAGAGGCTTGCTTATTTATGGGGTTACAGGTTTTTTGTGTAATTTTATTCCTTTGATCTTTCCTATATGTGACCAAGGGGGGTCATACCTATTTATTGAATATGATTGGGTCCAAGGACAAGAGGCCCATTTGTCTTGAGGAGTCCTCAATTATTCGATCCACTTAAATGTAATTGAGCTTAAGGGTTAGAGACCAACCCGTCCTAATTGGACGATCTATAGCCCCTCAAGTCCTGAGTTTGATAGACATGAGTGCTTGCTTTGGTCAACCTATTTGACTGGATAGTCCACAACCCCTCAAGTGCTAAGCTTAAAAGCCATAAGTAGTTGTTGTAACACCCCAAATTTTAAGTATTAGAATTAAATTATAACCAAACCCTTGTTGTTGTTGTTGTTAAGATAGAGGGAGATTAGGGTTAGCCGTCAAAAAATAAAAGGGAGAAGAAAGAGAAGAAATGAGGAATAAGGAAGAGAAGGAGATTAGAGACCTAAACCCTAGAGATTATCTTTGTGGTCTTCCCACGTAAGTGCTTCCCCCTACCCTCCCCAAGCCTTTACCTCCATTATTTATGTTGTTTCCCTTCTCCTTGCTCGTCCTAATTTTATTGTTAAGGTTAGGGTTTTTGAATGGTTATGTTAGTTTTCCTTGAGATGAATTTGAAGTGAATTGATTGAAACTATGACGTTTGAGGGTAGAATGATATTATTGTGAAATTTTAGGTTAACTTGAGGATTTCCCCTACTCTGGATAAGGAATTAAAGGATTAGGCTTAAATAAGAACACCTTAGATTAATAACAAATCCTTATTTTGGAGTAGAGTGGACATTAAGATAATAGGAATACAACCATATGGAGTTTTGATAGTTTAGGGAGGCCTTAGGAAGCTTCCATGCTCGCAAATTATGATTTTGCAATTTATCGAGTGATAAGCACATCCGTGCTTACCTCTCTAACAGCATATGTCAACTTAATGGTAAAAAACGAGTAGGAAAACAACCGAATTAGGCTTCACGGTATTCATAAGAATTGTATCCCTAGATGTTAGCTAACTAATGGAGTTGGAATCACTCAAAAATAATGTCTAGAACTCAAGATATTCCCAAAATACCGAACCTATGTCTAGCTATCAACGAGAAACAGTGTGTCTAATCTTAAGTCAATTTTTGTCCATGATCTAGGCAAATCAGCTCACGACTTCTTCATGAGAGTTATAGATTTTTTTTTTTATCTTTCCATAGACACCAAGATCACATTAAAAGCATCTCTGTATCCCAAGTTATGACTCAAATAAGGATGAAAGGTCAAAACCCAAAAAATCCAAAAATTAATTAAGATTTTCATTAAAGTCCAATTAAATCCAAACATGCAAAACTCAGATAGGATGCCAATATTAAGCCCTATAAACATGCAATTAATCTAAATATTAATCCATAATAAGCATTTAAAATTGGTTTACTTGTATGGTCATTGTGACTTGTGATATTATGCTATAAAATGTATAATACGACTTGATATCATTGTGACGAGTGACCTAGCCTGTGAGAGGCAAGAATGGGCCCAGGTGATATCTCTTCTGTGAAGGACCTAGCCTGTGAGAGGTAAGGATAAGACTCACTTATTTGTAGATAAAAGGTCCAGAGGGACACTTGTGTGCGTTGTATGTATAAGACATACATCATAGCATTTGAGATGATTGTGCTGGCAGAAAATATGTATGAATTTAGATGGTGGAGGGCCTGAGGGGTTGTTTAACCCAGCCTTGGGTGTGATTATACCTGGTGTGGAAACCCCAATGACTCATGCTGATCCCATGGAATCGGGGCGTACTTCGAAAGGTGGGTAACCTTGACTAGTCACTAGAGAATATTAATCTAGTGTAGAGTGCTAAGTCGAAAGCATTAGTACGCTGATGGCGCTTTCTTACTTAGCATGATATGTCTTTTTAGACTACTTTCTTGAGTTAGAATTGGTACCACATGTGCATGAAGTATAGATTAAGGAACATGGCAGGCCTATGCATCGTGTTGTAATGTGATATGTTAAATCGAGCTATATTGTGATTATGTGAAGTTTGTGTGCCTTTTTTCGTGACTGATTGTTATACTATATATATGTTAAAACTGTATTTGTGTTTTGTGATATGAATGAATATGTTGTATGTTATAGATATTTCAAAAGTCTCATGTCCCACATTGCCTAGTTTGGGTTTCCATCTAGTGTTTACATATCAAAATGTGATATTGGATCTCAAAGTGGCTAGCAAAGTGGAGGAGGCTCGCGCACATGAGAATAGGCCTCGTGGGTCTGTTGTAGTGCAAATTTCCCATTCCCCCCCCTAAGCGTGCGCTCATGGGCCTCAAAATATTTTTTAGCCTTGGTTTTATTAATTTTATTTTCAAAATTAAATTTTTTTTAAATTTTAAATAAGCTTATCCGGAAACCCTTTTTTTTGTAACCGTTGCATTTTGAATGAGTCAATATCTCATTTCCTTGATCCTTTCCGGAAAAATATCACCATTATCTGTATGTGAACGTTTTTTCATTTAACGTTGCAGTGGTGGACGTTTTGGTGTGTGTAACGTGTTGTGGGTAGTTTTATATATCTCGTTTTCAATACAGAAAAAAGATAGACTTCTTCTGGTTCTTCAATCTTTTCCGCAAAAAGAACAAAAACTTCTCTGCTCTGGGTACTGAATACAATTTTTTTTCCTTGCCAGTTTTGAGCCTCGGATACGTTTTGAGGAGTTCCTGTTGTATTCTGGGGGACTTGCACGTACCACGCGGATAAGTCCTTTAGGGCAGTGCTATCACACGCCTCAGGAATTTTGTGATACCATCAGCCGATCTAACAATCTAAAGGACTTATGGCTAACGACATGCATATTGACTCAACTTGTAACGCTGCGGTGCAACCTGCCTTTTCCGCCGTTTCGGTTGCTTACGCGAAACCACTTCTCGACGTCTCAAAAATTGAGGTCTTTGCCGGCCAGAATTTCCGTCGATGGCAGGAGCGTGTTTACACCATGCTCAACATGCATGGAGTCATTTTTGCGCTCACAACTCCAAAACCTGACTCTGCCACATCAAATAAGCAAATAGAAGATTGGACCCATGCGAATAAGGTATGCCGCCACACCTTAATTAGTACATTATCTAATGAGTTGTTCGATGTGTATTGTTCTTACAAGCAAGCGAAGGAGATATGGGACTCTATGGTACTAAAGTATATTGTCAAGGACGTGGTCAGACAACAGTTCATTATTGGAAATTACTACTGCTGGGAGATGGTTAAAGGAAAAGACATCAAAGTTCAAATAAATGAGTACCACAAACTGCTTGAAGACCTAAAGGCAGAAAACATAAAGATTCCTGATGAGTTCGTGTCGAAAGTGCTGATTGAGAAGTTGCCTAAGTCATGGACCAAATACAAACAACAGCTGAAGCACAGGCACAAACAGATGTCCCTATCAAACCTAATCACTCACATAATCATTGAAGACACCAACAGAAAGGAGTGTGCTGCCGCAAGGGCGAAACCTTGGCTGCAAAGGCAAATATGGTACAAGACAAACAAAATCCAAAAAGGTATGAACAAAAGCCTGATCACAATAAGAAAAATAAATTTAAAAATAAATTCCATTTCCCTCGTATTACTAACCCCACCTTTAAGAGGAAGGGCAATTGTTATGTGTGTGGAAATCCAGGTCATCATGCACCTCAATGCAGGCATCGAATGAAGAGAAATGACAATCCTCCTAAGGCTAAGGCCAACCTGGCTGAAGGAGATGATGTGATTGTTGCGGTCATTTATCAAGTTAATATGATGACCGATGTGAGCAAATGGGTGGTAGACTCTGGGGCTACCCGACATATATGTGTGAGCAAAAATGCTTTTACCTCCTACACTGCTGTAGGGGATGGAGAAGAACAAGTGTATATGGGTGACTCAAGGACTACTCCAGTTCTAGGGAAAGGAAAAGTTCTTCTGAAGCTCACATCTGGAAAGACACTGGCTTTGAGTGACGTGCTGCATGTGCCCTCCATTAGGGTTAATTTAATTTCTGTAGCACTGCTGGGAAAGGTTGGGGTTAAAGTGTCATTTGAGTCTGACAAGATTGTAATGACAAAGAATAATGTGTTTATGGGAAAGAGATATTGTGATCAAGGACTTTTTGTACTTAATATTTCTGAAACTATGAATGAATTTGGATCGTCTTTTGCTTATATGGTTGATTCATATGATATGTGGCATGTTAGGTTAGGACATACAAATTCCTCATATGTTATTAAATTACAACGACTTGGCATGATTAATTTGCATGATAAACAAATTAAGAAATGTGAAATATGTGTTGAATCAAAACTAACTAAAACACCTTGTCCTTCCGTGCAACGTTTAACTGAACCTCTTAGTTTAATTCATTTCGATCTTGCAGATTTAAAACAAACTGTATCTAGAGGTGGTAAAAGTTATTTTGTAACTTTTATAGATGATTTTTCTAGATATACTAAAGTTTATCTAATCAGACATAAGGATGAAGCTTTTGACATGTTTTTATCATATAAAGCTGAAGTAGAAAATCAATTAAATAGAAAGATTAAAAGGATAAGATCAGATAGGGGCGGTGAGTACACTTTGTTTAATGATTTTTGTGAAAAGGAAGGTATTATACATGAGGTAACCCCACCTTATTCACCTGAATCCAATGGAGTAGCTAAGAGGAAAAATAGAACCCTTAAAGAAATGATGAATGCTTTGCTAATTAGTTCTTCAGCACCTAATAACCTTTCGGGAGAAGCCCTTCTAACTGCATGTTTTCTACAAAACAGGATACCACATAAGAAAACTGGTAAAACACCCTATGAGTTGTGGAAAGGATATTAACCTAATTTGAAGTATTTGAGAGTGTGGGGGTGCCTAGCTAAAGTGATGCTACCTGATCCTAAGAAAAGGAAGATAAGGTCTAAGACTTCTGATTGCATGTTTATAGGTTATGTTGAACATAGTGTTGCCTATAGGTTTCTTATTCTTAAAAGTGATATCATTGATTGCAATACCATAGTAGAGACTAAGAATGCTGAGTTTTTTGAGGACATGTTCCCTTTAAGGTCAACAACTAGTTCTTCACAACCTATAGAAGCCCCAAATGAAACTGTGGTTGAGGGTTTAAGGAGGAGTAAAAGACAAAGGAAAGAAACATCTTTTGGAGATGATTTTTATACTTATCTAGTTGAGGATGATCCTATGAGTTATTTGGAAGCTGTTAGTTCTTCTGATGTAAAACTATGGGAAAAAGCTATTAAGATTGAAATTGATTCTATTAAGAAAAATAATACTTGGACATTAGTGGACCTACCTAAAGGAGCAAAACCAATTGGGTGTAAGTGGATCTTTAAGAGGAAATACAACCCTGATGGATCAATAAAGAAATATAAGGCAAGGTTAGTTGCTAAAGGTTTTACCCAAAAACAAGATGTAGATTACTTTGATACCTTTGCTCCTATGACTAGGATTTCCTCTATTCGAGTATTGATAGTTTTAGCTTCCATCCATAAGCTTGTGATTCACCAGATGGATGTAAAAACTGCTTTCTTGAATGGTGATCTAGAGGAAGAGATTTACATGTCTCAACCTGAAGGGTGTGTGGTTCCTAGTCAAGAGAACAAAGTGTGCAAACTTTTAAAATCACTATATGGTCTAAAACAAACACCAAAACAATGGCATGAGAAATTTGATCATATTTTACTTGGAGATGATTTTTCTTTTAGTAATGCTGATAAATGTGTGTACACTAAAGTTCTGAATGGTGATTGTGTGATTATATGCTTATATGTGGATGACATGTTAATTTTTGGTACATGCATTGATATAGTTTTCAAAACTAAATCTTTTCTTGCATCTAAATTTGACATGAAAGACATGGGTGAAGCAAGTGTAATTTTGGGAGTTAGAATCGTAAGGAAAGGTGATAGTATATTACTATCCCAAGGACATTATGTTGAGAAACTTCTTAGAAAGTTTGGTTATTTTGACTCTAAGTCAGTGAGTACCCTTTACGATGCTAATTCTCAGTATGCCTAAATTATTGGGAGCCTATTACATTTAATGAATTTTTCTAGACTTGATATTGCTTATGCAGTAGGCAGACTGAGTAGATACACTTAGAGTCCTAGTCAAGACCACTGGGATGCACTTGCGAGACTCATGAGATACTTGAGAGGTACCATGGATTATGGTATTGAATATAGTGGATTTACCGCTGTACTAGAGGGGTACAGTGATGCTAACTGGATCTCTGATTCAGATAAGACAAAATCCACTAGTGGGTATGTGTTTACACTTGGTGATGGTGCGATTTCATGGAGATCAGCCAAGCAAACAATAATTGCTAGATCAACAATGGAGTCAGAGTTTATAGCTCTAGATATGGCTGGTAGTGAGGTTGAGTGGTTAATAAACTTCTTAGCAAATATTCCTTTGGGAATGAACCCAACACCATCAGTGTCAATGCATTGTGATTGCCGATTGGCAATAGCTATAGCTAAGAACAAAACTTATAATAGGAAAAATAGACATATACAATTGAGACATAATGTGGTAAAGCAGCTGCTAAAGGATGGAACAATTTCCATTGATTATGTGAAGTCAAAAGGAAACTTAGCAAATCCTCTGACAAAACCCCTAGGGAGGAAAATGATTTTTGAAACATCGAGGGGAATGGGACTTAAGCCACTTGAAAACAAATAAGTGATGGTAACCTAACCTTTGTGATTGGAGATCCCATGAAGAAGGTTCAATAGGAAGGACAAGTCACTTGTTAGTTCTACTAGCACTAAAATCAATCTTACTTGATTTTTGTCCTTTCCTATGATGTGAGAAAGTGCTAGATACTGCATTAGTGAGAGGTTAAGCCTTATAGTAAAGCTTTGTGCGGTTGAGGAAGCTTTACAGTTTATAAAGCTTTTAAATGATTTTCATATCTCTTGTGGGTGGTGTATGATTTGCAGCATACACTTGATGAAATCACCTATATGAGTGTCAAGTGGGGTCGCTTGTATGAGATCTTGGCGAAATCTCTAGAGCACTTATGAATACTGGGCGCGCGCGTGGCCTAGTAGCGCAAAACAGCGATAACGGCAAAGATTGTGGGGTATAATGTGATTGATAAACCACTAACACACATCAAGTGTTTTTGGTTCAATAGCTTGCTATACCAACTACATTGTGTGTCAAGTCTTATCAATCTAGGTCTGGTTCAGTAGCTTGCTACACTAGGTTTGATGCATTACATCCTATTAGAGAACCCAATTTCTTTTTCTTTTCTTTTCTTTCCCTTCTGTTTTAAAAATCTTTTAGCCTTTTGAAATATGTGGGGGATTGTTGTATGTTATAGATATTTCAAAAGTCTCATATCCTACATTGCCTAGTTTGGGTTTCCATCTAGTGTTTATATATCAAAATGTGATATTGGATCTCAAAGTGGCTAGCAAAGTGGAGGAGGCTCGCGTGCATAAGAATGGGCCTCGTGGGCCTGTTGTAGTGCAAATCTGTCGTTCCCCCCCCCTTGCGGGTGTGGTCATGGGCCTCAAAATATTTTTTAGCCTTGGTTTTATTAATTTTATTTTCAAAATTAAATTGTTTTTAAATTTTAAATAAGCTTATTCGAAAACCCCCTTTTTTGTAACCGTTGCATTTTGAATGAGTCAATATCTCATTTCCTTGATCCTCTCTGGAAAAATATCTCCATTATCTGTATGTGAACGTTTTTTCTTTTAACGTTACAGTGGTGGACATTTTGGTGTGTGTAATGTGTTATGGGTAGTTTTATATATCCCGTTTTCAATACGAAAAAAAGATAGACTTCTTCTGGTTCTTCAATCTTTTCCACAAAAAAAACAAAAACTTCTCTGCTTTAGGTTCTGAATACAATTTTTTTTCCCTTGTCAGTTCTAAGCCTCAGATACATTCTGAGAAGTTCCTGTTGTATCTTGGAGGACTTACGCGTACCACGCGGATAAGTCCTTTAGGGCAGTGCTATCACACGCCTTAAGAATTTTGTGATACCGTCAGCCGATCTAACAATAAAGTGTTAAGATTATGAGTAAGTGACCGTGTTACACATGTGTGTTGTCTCTGTTTGAAAGAGAATGAGACGTGTGCCCAACCATTAGGTGTAAAATGTAAAGTATGTTTGTATCTTAAGTAATAATAGGTGTTTTTAATTGGGAATTCTTTTGCTATCTTAAAGGTGTGTGAGAGGTTATACTCTAGAACAGTGTTATGAAGGTTCTGATAAATTGTGAATAAGAAATAGGAAGGGTAAGTTCCCACCCAAAGTATTAAGAAAGTGTGATTTTAGCAAGAGAAATATAATTGTGTAGGTTAAAGAGAATGTTAAAAGTATCCTAGAGTATTATTAGTCTTAGGTTTGACCATAGTAGACAACTCTGAGTATCAAGCGAAGAAGGGTAGACTCTAAACAAGAATACTTAGTCAGCTAGAATAAGTTGTAGATAAAAGGCGTTAGTATAGATAAAATACTAGGATAATGATGAGAATAAATCAGTGTAATAGTTATGAGAATGAATTGGGAGTTAATAGGAGGTATTGACAATTGAAAGTTATAGATCCGACCATAGGTATGGAGATTCACTAAAGACCTAAAGAGAGTGAAGCCATAAGGGATAAATGACAAAGGTTGTCCAAGTAGAAGAATCTAACCCAACCATAGAGTTCTTAGAGCACTCAATGAGATTTTTGTCTCATTTCTTTAAGTTTCCCTTTTTTAGGAACTAGATGAAGACATGTGTTGATGGAGCTTGGAGTTGCGTGCAAGAAGAACGTAGTTAACTTTAGTTTAAGTTTTGTATTTTTTCTTTTTCTTATGTTTGTACGATGCCCTTGGGCGATGGCTGAATTGTATTAGGCGTGTATGCATTTTCTTTATCCCTCTTGTATAAAAATCTGTTTATGTTTATGAGTAGCTTCTGCACAATGTTTTTATGTTTTAAAGTTTTTAAGTTCATTGAAATCTAGGCGTAGTTATAATAATACCCTTTACAGTGTTGCACTTGTTATGCTCAGTTGACCTATTTGGTAGGATAGTCCACAATATTTTATTTATTAATATAAAAAATTCATTTACAAAACGAAAGTAAGTCATTAGACAACTATTTAAATTATAATGTATTAATAAATCATTTAAAAGTGTTAGTAAAGATAATATTTCTTGCACAATTTAAGTGTTCACTAATTTTATTTAAAATTTGCAGTTAAAAATCATAGTTGCATACTCAATTTTTTTTTCAAAATGTTTTATGTGCTTATAATAATTAGGTTTAATGAATTGATAGGATGTCTTACATCTTTACTTTTTGAAAGTTTTGAATGAAACATTAATTTTGACTTCTCTGTATTAATAAAACCTGTAGTAAAATTTCCACGAAGCTATCAATGATATTAATTATGAATTTTTGTCAAATGTGATGTTTACATTGAGAAGTAATTAATAAACTAGTTATAAGTTTTATAGATGAATAACTTTTGTCGCCAATTAAAGTCTGATTTTATTAATCTATAAAAACATGTTTTATCATTACTAAAGAGAGAGAGAGAGAGAGAGAGAGTAAAAATGGCATAGATTTTTCATCTCAAAACGAAAATCAAGAGTGAAAATAAATTGAAACCATGTTTTTTTTTTCTTTCTATTTACACTACTAAAATAAGTTAAATTTAAATTTTTAAAATGACTATTACTATTCCTCTTTATACAACTATAAGTGTGTTTCAATTTTTTTTCATTTAAAAAGTTTTTGGTCTAAACTTCTGTTCGAAATATTTTAATTATGAGGTTTTTCAAAAGGGAAAAGTAAACTAATTCGAACATGGAATAAATGTTAATACATCAAATAAAAATATTCAATTTAAAATAATTAAGAGCATATGAAAAAAAAAAACTAGTTATTTTGTAAGCTAAATCATTTTTATATGTTAAAATGGTTATAAAATTAAGGTAATGATTTTATGATGATTTAAACATATAAAAATGATATTTTTTAGCTTACAAAATAACTGGTTTTTTTTTTTTACATGTGCTATTTATTATTTTAAATTGTATATTTTTATTTGATGTATTAAATTGGGAGAGAATATCGCCCCTAACCAATGCTCAATCACAATAAAATAATTATTGTGATATTTAACATCCAAACTTTTTTTCATTAGAAGTCATATAACGCTTGTCTGCTAAAAAAAGAGATCGGTCGACAAATGTTAACTACATCAGAGAGATAACTAATTTTCTTATTGAAATTTCTACATTCCCCATTGTTTGAAAAACGACAAACCATGTCCTGACATATATATTCGTGTGTGCACGACTGCACGGGGGGTGGGTTACCTTCGGCTCCGTTGGCTTGGCTGACACTGCTGCTGGGTTTTTTTTTTTTTTTTCATAGGGCCTTCTAGTTTTGTTTGCTTTGTTTTGTTATTTTTCTTGTTGACCAAAAGAAATATATATTCGTATGTTTATATATATATATAATGGTGGCAATAAAGTTTGAATCTAAAACCTTGTATAAATTACTCAAATTCCCACAACTAGACCTACTCTAATGGATTATATTTTTGTCTTTATACACATATATCCACCTTTTATATTTTTCTTTTCAAATTATCCATTGGTCTCGTTATTTTTTTTGGTAACACATATTAGTCTGTACAAAGCCGACAAGCCGAGCCCATCATCCACTATACGGGCCGATAATTCTGTCCCATAATGAGTACCAACCACGGAGCACACTTAACCTAACAGATTTTATTGATGGAAATATTTGAAAAGAGAGAGCGAGGGAGAGAGAGAAAGTTGGGGGTAGTAGTTCAAATTAGTAGATTTGCTCTCCTGGGCACACCAATATTGGGCCTTAGGGCTTTTTGCTCCTTCAATTTGTGAAACTATTAATTTTTTTTAACTGGTCTTGAAATGATCATTACATGCAACAAATGGATCTTTAAGGGGCTCTGATATTCTTACCTGATTTTTTTGCTTTTTTCATCCCATATTTTATTTGTTATTTTTTTCTCGAAAATATTCTTGATCAAAACGTGTTTCTGTTGTATAATATACACAACAGAAACATGTTTCCATTGTATTAAGAGGGTGCGTCCTCTATACATAACGAAAACGTGTTTCTATTTATTATGTATTACGCATAACGAAAATTCGTTTTCATTGTGCATGGAGGGCGCATCCCTTAACACGACAGAAACATGTTTCTATTGTGTACAATACACAAAAAAACTCATTTCTGTTGTGTAAATTTTTTCAAAAAAATTAATTGAAATATTAATTATGGTATAATTTACTCTTTTTAATAATAATTGAATTTATTATGATATAAATTATCATTTTTAATCAAAATTATATTAATTATGATACAACTTATTCTTTTTAATAGTAATCAAATTAATTATGATACCAATTTTCTTTTTTAATTGAAATTGAATTGATTACAATAAGTTACCATTTTTAATAGTAATCAAAATAATTATGATGAAAATTTTCCTTTTTAATAGTAATCAAATTAATTATAATACAATTTTTAAAATAATACAATACAATTTACCATTTTTAATAATAATCAAATTAAATATGATATAAATTACCTTTTTTAATAGTAATTAAATTAATTATGACATAATTTATGATACTATTAAAAAGGAGAATTTGTATCATAATTAATTCAATTTCTATTAAAAATGGTAAATTGCATCGTAATTAATTTAATTTTAATTAAAAAAGGTAATTTATATCATAATTGATTTGATATTAAAAGGTAACTTTTTAGAAAAGATAAATTAATTAACACAATGGAAACATGTTTCCATTGATAAAGTAGGGAGTGGAAGAAGAGAATGAGAGAGAGAGTAAAAAAAGAATGAGGGCAAAATGGACATTTTACACTTTTTTGAAAATTTAAAGGGGGAAAAAAGGGTGCAAATAAAAAAGACCATCTTTAAGGATAATGTCTGACGTGTCTCAAACCAACAAATAATGAGTCCAACTGTCCAAGCAATGATTGATGCAAGGGCAAGGGGAAGCATGGGCAATGGCCCCCTTCCTAGAATTTACTATTTATGTGTAAAATATTTGTACGTATTGGAGTTGTTGCCCTTTATTTCAATTTTGGCCCTTTTTTCTCATAAGTTGGGGATAAAGAATTAGACAACATGTTGACAAGCTATTAACTCACTTATTAGACTAATTTAAGTAATAAAACACTAATTTCAACTATATAGCTTCTTGAAGAAGTTAATGAAGTAGAAAATATTGTCATAAAAATTGAAAACACAATCAAGAAATAAAAAAAAGAGTAATGGTGAGTTCTAGTTCTCTCCCCACTTTTCTATGAATATCAAAGTGATGATTCTTAAAAAAAATTTCCCAACAATAGTTGCCATTTGTTGTGATCTATCAATAAAAATATATTAATTTAAAATAAATAATTAATAACATGCCATTTTATGTTTAAGTTATGTTATTAGCACCTTTTTTTATTACATCTGTATGCGTTGCTAAAATGATGTGTAGTTTATTATGACATTACATTAATTAGAATATGACAATTCCTCTCTCTTAAATCTTCAACAAAACTTATTGACAAATCCTACTAGGCTTCTACCTTTTTTTCAAAAAAAAAACTTGGATTTGATTAATTTTACTTTTGTTTTAGTTTTTTTTTTTTATCATAATTGGCCCACAAATTACTCATTTTTTTATAGGTAGCTTGGGTTAGATCTGCATATCAACTTTATATATACATTTTATAAAAGGTTTATTCAAAATTCCAACAATTTATTTAACGTCAAATTTGAAAATTGACCTATTGTCTATTTTGCGTAATTTTTAGTGTGTTATCAACTAATATAATTTTTCTTTTTAGTTTTGAACCTAAAACCAATTTTGGGGAGTGTTCCCCCAAATGTTGTTATTGGACATAAGCCTGAGACCCACACTTGAGCATACCAAGGATGAAATCGTCAATTCCATGTGTTGTGACTCGTCTAGCACCTCAACAAGAACAATACCGCCTACTGAGCCCAAGAATATCAAAAGGGACCAAAAACGAGCCTTATTAAGCATTACCATGCATTGTTAGGGCTTAAACAAGCCAAGTTGCCCCGTTGCCCTTTTTGTCCTCACTTTAGCACATCAGAAATGAATCCCCAATAGATATGAGCACAATACCCATGCCTAAGTATACCAAGGATGAAACTATCAATTTAATTTATTGTGATTTTTCTAGCATTTCAACAAGAACAATGTTGCCTAAGAGCCTAAGAATATTGAAAGGGACCAAGAACGAGCCCCTACTAAGCATTGCCCATGTATCGTCAAGGCTAAAACAAGCCACATTGCCTTGATGCCTAAACCATAAACTAGTTTTAAAACCGGTTTCAAAAAAATCCAAACCATTTTATTTCTTAAAATGGATATGGATTTTAAATCCAAACCATTTAATGGAAGGTTTTAATTTTGACACTTTTTTTTGTAATCTTTCCACCCTTAATTTTTTTGTTTTATTTTAATTTTCTATTCTATCCCTTTCTTCACATCCCTTCCCTCTCCTCCCCCCCCCCCCCCCTCTCTCTTTCTCTTCCTTATTGACATACCCCTTGTTACTACCATGCCATTATTGCAAAGATACAAACAAGAATAGGAATAGGAGAAGGAGCGAAGGTTAACGTTGTTGGACAACAAGTCTGGTTCTTTTTTTGATTGCTCTATTTCTTCGAGTGGAACAACATATGACGTCTCCAATTTGTGTCGATTCTTGGAGTACACTGCACCGCCTGTTCTTGCCCAATAATTTCCCATGGTAAAATAAACTAAATTTGCCTTTCAATTTTCAAATGATGCATGTGTTTATGGCTTTTTATTCAGTTTTGAATAGGTTAATTTTCTTAATTTCGACTAAAAAACTAGTTTATGGCTTAGTGTGGGAATGAACAAAGGAGCAAGAGGAGATGGAAAATGATGAAGGGACAATTGCATGCCTACTTTGTGCTTGAGGACTTGTGAGAATCTTTTAGGGAATGAAGTGCATATGGGAACAATATTTCGTTGATGTTGGATGGGAGTGAATGAATCATATGGGAGTGAAGGGGACAATGTCTCCTTGCCCCAACAAAGTGTGGAGGAAAGGGAAGAATAATAGGTAGGGGATGTAGAGAAGAGAAAAGGGAAAAGGGGTGTGTTGCTGTTGTTGTTGAAGAAGAAGATAGGGTGTAAGAGGGGAAAAGGTGTGAAGAAAAGGGTAGAGTAGAAAATAAAACAAAAAAAAAGGGGGTGGGAAGATGAAAAAAGGGTGTGTCAAAATTAAAGCCCTCAAATGGATATGTTTTGGATATGAATTGGATTTTCCATGCCCACCCCTAATTGGTGGACACTAGTGGTTCACCTTATAACTCACTTTTTATGTGTCAATTATATATATATGTATATGTGTGTATATATATATGTATATATGTGTATATATATATATATATATGATTTAAACTTAGAATTTTATGTAAATGACACAAACCCTCTACCACTAAGTCAACTCTAATAGATTAACTTTTATTATGTGCCAATTGGGTAGCTAATTGGTGCAAGGAGTAAGACTTAGGCCTTTCGGAGCTTTCTTCTTTCTCCTAGGAGTTAGCCTAGCTATTGTTTTATGATTTGACTACTATCTAAGGCTTCCTTACCCGTGTTGTTTCTTGACTTGTTTTTGTTTTTTTTTTTTTGGCTTGTCTTTTTGTCAAAATAATAAATAAACAAAATCAAGATATATATTCTTTGGAAGCAAATTACCCTCATTTCTAGGGGTGTTCATAAACAAATCCAATCCAATAAAAATCAATCCAAAAAATCAAAAACCGAACAAACTGAAAACTAAAAAAAGAATGAAATTTTTATAAGATTTATCGAATTTCAGATTTGATTTTGAAAACCAATTCAATCCAAACCGAACTTATACATATGTATATATTTTTATCTATAAATTTATAATACCATTCATATTTATATTTTTATTTCTTATATATTTGTAAAATTATCACATAACTTATACTTATTTATGCAAAATATATTTAATTAAAGATAAATATTTAGTAACTGTACCGTCCGAATTGGGCACCTCGATGCCATGCTGAATAGCCAATTCAGCCTTCGATCGAGATGCATTGTCAAGTAAAGCTCGACCTTACATAAATAAGGTAACAAAGAAGTTTGCGCTTAATAAGGGAAACTGATCCCGAATCTCCACAACGAAGGGAAACAAATCAGGTGACTTGGAAACAAATGCACAATCATATATGTGGTTCAGGTGCATACTTTCTAACCCTGATCATTATCCTAAAAACCTTGCATTTCTATCAAGACCTTCATCTTTAACTTAAGCGTCGAAGTGTCTTTGCAAATACATCTACCGACATGGCCCAAAAGCAAAGAAATAGAACAATCTTGAAAGAGGGAAAGGAAGACTATTTTTGTGAAAGTTAGGAAGAAGACCAAATTTTGAAAGAACAGTAACTGTTTAATTAAAAGTACATAAATATAATTATTAAACTCTGTAAAATTTTTTTGAATAGTATATATTTAAACAATTATACTACGATTAATTATATAATAGTAACTTCAAGATATTTTAAATTATAAATTATTTTTTATTATATTTATCATATATTTTACTATTTATTTAATATTTTTTAAATAAAATTAAAATTAAAAATTGATCAATCTGAGTCTTTTTAAATTAAATCAGATTAAATTTAAATTTTAAACTAAACCAATGAAATGAGACTGAATAGCTTGACAATAATTATTAGTATTTTCCAACGCTATTCCTTCTTTTTTTTTTTTCAGCTTTAACACTACCAGGCCCCACCAACGGGTCCCACTCGGAGGAAGCAGTTAAGCATACAGCTAGGTATGAGTATGACATAGTACGTACAGTAGGGAAAAGTAAAAGGAAGGCAAAAGGGACCTAATTGTTCAATTTATCACACTTGATAGTTGTTTATAAATAATAAAATATATTAATTTAATTATTGGATTAAGTATTCTCATTAAATAAATTATGTTTACAAATTTTTATATAATTTAAAAATTATTTAATACTTCATTAATTGATTTTATTTTAGTATAAAATATATATTTTAAATATAAATAAATGTCAATTATATAAATATTTAATTTATTTAAAATTTGTCATACATGAGACAATATCACATAATTCAATAGTAAAGTTTATTAAATTTATTTTTTAAATAAAATTATTAAATGGTATAAATTTGCAAGATTTATTTTTAAAGTAAGGGTAAGTGATAATATAGATACGCACACTTTATCCGTTGATTCTTATCTTTCGCTTTCCCTTTCACGTGACCTCAGGAGCAGTAGTTGCGTCCCTAGAAAGTGGAAGGGACAACAATTCTTAAATCAGAGATTCATAACCCTTTAATTTAGTAACATAAGGTTGGAATCTAAAACATAATGACTGAGGAGAATCCGATTTCTCCAGCAGAAATATACATAAAAAAAGAAGAAGAAAAGAAATATACACACAATATAAACAAAGATTCTTCTACCCTCAAACAAATATGTCAAATGAATTACCACCGATCTTGCTTCACCCCAGAAAAAGGCAATCATACCCAACTTCTACAAAACATCGTCATCTTCGTCCAATTTATTTCCCACGCGGCTGAATTCCACCCAATTCCTAGACTTACAAAGATTCATGAAATAATACAACACAATCCCAAGACAGGTCAAAAAGGCACTAGCCACATACACAATTTTGGAAGCAACAGTCATCACATACACCAAAAGCGCAGATGGTACCAAGCACATTAAAACCAGACCAAAGAACCCCAGTGGAACCTGAAACGGCCTTTTCAAAGATGGGAATTTCCTCCTCAACCTTAGGAAAGCCGCAAACTCCAAAAGCATCCCCAAACTGTACAAGAAATTCACGGTAGATATGATGTCCGTGAAGGTGAAGAAACACATGGCAAGTGCCACAACTGTTGAGATCAAAATGGCCATCCAAGGAGTGTTAAACCACCTAGACCTTTCTCCAAAAATTCTTGGTATAAATCTCAAATCAGACATACCCAGAAGCTGGTATGCAGCACTGCTGAGTTGGGCTTCAAACAGCCCAATTATTGACAAAACAGCACCAATTTCCATCCAAATTTTCAACCACTTCCCAGCAATCACCCCGGCCACATCTGCAAAATACCCATCGACCCAACTTTTCTGATCAAGTGGCATTGCCCCAGTGGCAGCCAATAAAGGAATTATATAACCCAAACAAGTAAGCAACCCTGCTGATAACAAAGCCTTTGGGAACGTTTTATGGGGTTCCTCAACTTCACCCGCTAGAGTGCTAGCACTGTCCCAAAAGTTCAAGTTCCAAAAGATGGTGTTGAAGTAGAGTGTCCAGTCCTTCTTCACACCCTCCTGACCCAAACTTAGCCACCTGCTGGGATCAATTTTGGGCAAGGAAAACAAAACCAGCAACACAAAAGGCAAGAGGGAAAAAACCCCAAGAGCAACTGCGGTATAACCCACTATAGCCAAGCCAGAATAATTCAGAAAAGATAGCACACAAGTGGAAAGGAATATGGACACATAGCGAGGGAAACCAGAAGTTAGAGCTGGAATCACTAGCTTGAGATAATCTATGCAGAGAACTGGGTAGGAGGCTAAGTTTATGACCCCACTGAAGAACTTCCAGAAGCCCATTAGGGAACCCCAAAAGGGGCCAAAGGCCTCATTAGCCCATATCACAAACCCACCATTACCAGGGAAGGTTGTGGCCAGTTCTGCAGTGAGGAGAGCCTCTGGGATGCTCCAAATGAAGGGGAAAACCACAAAGCCAAGGATGGCAAAGAGAGGGCCTGCAGCCCCCACTGCAGACTCTTCACCATAGGGCCCACCAGCAACCTCAAAGTAGATGAGAAAGACCAAAGGGAGAAGAGCTAGCTTCTTGTGTGACTTTGTGTTGGGACTAGGTTGCTCTGTACTCTCTTCCCCTTCTCTATGGTCAAGAAGATGTTGCTGGGAACTTGTTGGAGAAGAGTAGAGAGAATAATCCTCCATGTGTTGGGTGCTTGTGGATGGATTGATTGGCTTGGAACCTAAGGCTGGCTTTATGATGAGATGATTCCAAATTCAACAAGATTCTAGTCAGATGAAGATACCAATCAGAGGGTTGGAATTAAAAACCATTGTTTTTTCTTGAGACATGCTCTTTCCTTTGCGTACGTCTCACTAACATAACAGATTTTATTCTTGTACTCCAACTCCTAAGTATCCCAGCCAAAAAAGCGAGAGTCGGGTTGCATCATTTCTTAACGTGTACTCTAATTGCTGGACCCGGACATGTAGGGAAAGTCATAATAATTCCAGGCTTCGATTTCGTCAAAACTTTTTTTCTTATTGACTGAACATTTTCGTCAAACTTGGAACGTGTTTTTGGAGCAGAATTTTAATCATTTTACGTAACAATGGAAGAAATTAAATGATCTTCTACGTCAAGTTGTTCCAATTGTTTGAGGAAAAGTATTTTTAATTTTATTTTTTTATTCAAATAATAAATGTTTAAATATTTTTTATATTCTATACTTTTATTTTATTTTATTTGTAGTACCACGTAGAAGTCACCTAATCATAAATCATGTGATGGTTTATATCAACTGATTTGGTTCATTCATGTCATTGTAATTGATTCAATCATTTATTGTCAACCCCCTCAATTTGGAAATTCACATGGTTGCAATTGATGGGATTTTTGGGGCTGGCTTGTTTGTCTTGCGTTACAAAGGTTAAGCGGAGGAGGAGGAAAAGCAAGATTGCAAATCCAGGAAGCTTCTCATGTTATTGTCAATGTCGTTCTCCATTATGGGCTTTATTTGTCCTTAATGTTTTAAGAGTAAATAATTGAACTGATATTGAATCACAAATTGTCATGTATGGTAATTTGATAATTTCTATAATAATTATTTTAAAAATTATACCTATTATAATTTTTAATTGATTAATAATATAAATTTTTTTACGCTAACAATACTTAAAAATTATACTTGTATTTTAAACTAAGCTAGGAATAATTGTTTAAATTAGGCTTGGCAACGGGGCAAGGTAAGGAAGAGTTTTGCGTTCCCTGTCCCCAACTCCCTAACCCTGCTCCCGATCTCCGATAGGGTTAGAAAGTGGGTACCCATCCTTGTCTCGATGGAGGTCTAGTTTCTTTGTCCCTACCCTAGTTTTTTTTTTTTTTTTACATTCTTCTATCTTTTTTTTTGTTATAAAACATGAATAACCAACATTATGATGCTGGGTTGGGAATTATTTTTGTTTGAAATAATTAAAGAATCAGGGAACTAATTTTAAAATGTAGAAGACTGTAATACTACAACCCAAATGGCAATGCACTGCACATTATTTCACCATTTTAATTATTTTCAAAAGGCACAAAAATATAAAAAGAGAGAAATGGAACTATATGATGTGTATCATATAAAACACGAACAAAAATTGTGGATTGAAATTACGAATGTTGAGGCTGAAACATGGGCTGGGAATGGTATGTAACATATCATTTAGGAATGTTTTACTTATATGTAAAGGTGATTTTGTAATTTTATCTTTATCGAGGCAGGTATCAACATCCCTGTCTTTGACTTTAACATTTGGGAAAAACCCAACCTCGATCAAAGCAGGGTTTTTTCGTCAAAATTGGGCAGGGTCGATCGGATATCCACGAGTTTGGGTTCATTTGCCATGCCTTGTTCAAATTCGAAGTTCCCAATTAGTTTGGTAAAAGAAGATATTGTCAATAATATCTAGTTGTATACATTTCTATAAGTCTTCTCTATGTTCACAATTACTTACTATACAAATGAAATATCATTATTTTTTTAAATGTGTTCTTTGAATATATAAAATTCTATAGAAAGAGCAATGATATGTACGATCATCATTACATACAAAATACTGAGACATATCAAGTGCAGTTTATTTGATCATTTTACATGAGAAATTGATTTAATTCACTGCATTAACTCAATAACATTCTAGAGGTTTTCCTGCCTTAAACTGGGGTATTATTCTCTCTTCTTAAATTTTACTAGTCACCCAACAAAAAACTCAATAACATTGTTATTGTACAAACAATTTTATTTACTTTCTATTTTATTCAAACATACAAATATTAGTGTGAGAATTTAGATTATGTTTGATTTGAGAAAATAATTTTTTTTCAAGTAAGAGGTAAGAAAATAATTTATTTTTACATTTATTATTGTTATAAATAATTATGAAAAGATGACCTTATTTTTGTTTTATTTCTGTCATTAAAGATTTGTATATAAAATATTCAAAATGAGTTTTTATTATTATTTTATTTTAAATAAAAAATAAAATTAATGTCACGTTTTTATAATTATTTACAAAAAATAATAACATAATAAACTAAAAACCTCATTATTTTTCTTGTAAGGAAATTCAAAGAGGAAAATGCTGATTCTGCAGCCATATACATTTTATATACAACAGCAATTAGAGTATTGCACCTCAACATTCTCTAATCTCTCAACAGTTATCCTTCTTTTAGTATCTATCATACCTCATACGTTTAAAAACAGGGCACGCAGAACTTATAATGTAATATATAATATAATATACAATTGTTTCTTATAAGGCATTATAAATCATATCAATAACTATTGAGCGCGTAGATTAACTGACACAAAATTGTTTCAATTTAATCAATAGTCTTGAGTTCGAGTTTTTGATATACAACTGCATTAAATACTTCAAAGTTATACTCAGAGACTATAGTGATCCTATCCGAATCAAGTAAATTATCTTGAGTTTCTGTGAAGAATAAATAAATCATATGAATATTCAATATATATATATACATATATATATATATATATATAAACTTAACCCACGAATTCGAGTCCGAATAAACCACTTTAATATTTAGGTTTGAACATTGAATCAAACCTAAAGGAGTTAATATTTTTTCTTCTAAATATATTAATTCAATACGTAGAATATGCTCTTAACTAAGGTATTGCGTACAGACCTTTGTCCCCCGGACGGAAAAACAAACCAAATCTTTTCAGACACGTCACCATCTCTTTAGATAAAATCTTTGTATTTTGACGTCAGCCTTTATTAGTTGAAGGAGAATGATCCCGACGGATATTTCATAAAATTATTCTTTTATTTGTTTTGAGATATATGAATGAAATAAATCACTTAAAAAGCATTTGTTAACAATTACTCTCGAAAGATTTAATAAAGTAAGTATCAATAAAAATATGAAACATTTAATGTCTCAAAAGTATAAAAAAAATTGATAGTTATTTTATTTAATAATTAAAAAGATTTCTGAGGATAAATAAAAAGAATATAATTATCCAAATAAAAATATAGTATTTACAATTTAAAACATATCAAAAAATGTTTTCTATGTATAGATTTATAAAATTTATTTTGTAATACTTAACATTATTTGATAATTTTGAACGCCGAGTACACCAAAGGAGATAGGAATATATAATGTAATAAGGAAATAAGCTAATAAATTCATTTATAAAATATATTATTATATAATTTATAAAGAATTGATAATATTATTTATTCAAACAGGTATGTCATTTGTTCTTAATTAAAATCTTTTTTTTTTATAAAAAAATTTAGGAGATGTGAAGTTCCTCATATATATATATATATATATATATATATTGTATACAACAACAGCAACAAGGATTGAACATAGCATCTTGTGCAAGTTATTCCAACTTTCCACCACTAGGCCGATGCTAGTGAATTACTCATATATGTTTAAGTCCAAGTGAAGAGTGTTTTATATATTACCTATCCACAAAAGAACTACTAAGAAAATTCAATTTGAGTCAATGCAATTTAATCAAAAACCTTTTCTCAGTTGAGCTAGGTTTATGATATCAAGAGTGGTAATTGGGTGTCACATTTTCTACCTAATTTTGCTAAGAGATTTTATCTTAGCGTTTGGATGATGCTCTACCTAATTTCATTGAACTAAGATGTTCAGAGAAATAAAGTCTATTTTCATTTAAAAATAACTAGCAATTAAAATCAAAGATGATAAAGATCTAGGAGTAGTTTGATTGACAAAGCGAAGATCATGACGAGAAGGCGTGAGTGATGGCAACAGACAACAGTAGACGAGCGGCAATAGTGATAGCGACGGATTGAGATCTGGAATTTAAAATTATACTGCACTAATTATCAAAAAATAAAATAAAATAATACTGCACCACATGCTGTTGTTATATAATGCTTCAAATTTATTGAACTATTTTTATACTCTATTTTTCATCATCGAATAATCAATCTTAATGGATGAGATCTCCGGCAACTTCAGATAATCTCAATCGATAACTTGGGGAATAAGGTATAATGATGATACTGCGGTTTGAATTGAGTTTTTGTAATTTTTTAGAAAAATTAGAAAAGGATTATTTTTGTCTAATATAATTTTGACCAAAAATGCTTGACTAGAATTTATAAAAGAAATTAATAACAATAACAAAAGAAAAAAAAAGAGTTTAATGGTTATGCATTATTAATGTAAAAAGTTTTACACTGTCAATTAATCATAAATTATCATTGTTATGACTTTTAAGATAATTATTGTAAAAGTCAATTAAACTTACCATACATGATGGTTTGTGATTAGATAACAATGTAAAATGGTTTTACATTGTCAGTAAATAACCTATTTTCTAAAAAAGAGTTTAATGGTTATGCACTATCAGTGTAAAAAATTTTACACTGCCAACCAATCATAAATTACCATTGTTATGATTTTTAAGATAATTATCATAAAAGTCAATAAACTTACCATACATTATAGTTTGTGATTGGATAACAGTGTAAAACGGTTTTACATTGTTAGTGTATAACCTATTTTCTAAAAAAGAATTTAATGGTTGTGCACTATCAATGTAAAAAGTTTTACACTGTTAACCAATCATAAATTACCATTGTTATAACTTTTAAGATAATTATTGTAAAAGTCAATAAACTTACCATACATGATGGTTTATGATTAGATAACAGTGTAAAACGGTTTTACACTGTCAGTGTATAGCCTATTTTTTAAAAAAGATAATATGTATCAACCAAATCAAGTTAATGCTGGGATTTTAAACGAAGAAAAAATATCTTCTTTAAGGGATGAAGAAAAATATTAGATATACCTCTTTTTTAAAGTGCAGCCTCATATTTTATATTTTTTTGCTTAATTTATAAAATTATTACAGTTTCAATTGTTAATTTTTAATCAATAGATATTATTTCATTTTTTTTTTTGTGTGTACAATGACAATTATTAGGTTTGAACCTAAAACTTCATACAAAATATCTAAACCTTCCACCACTAGATTAACCATAGCATATTATTTCATGTTTTATCTTCTAAAATATGAAGAGTCAAATTAAAAAAAAATATTTATCTTAACTGCATTGAAGAAACTAGTGGTACTGTAAAATTATTATCAAACGTAATATTATATTGTGAAATAATTAATTGTACGGTTAAATATTAATTATAAATTTTATAGACAAATTTTTTTATAGGTAAAAATTTTGGAAGAAGAGACGGTGTCTCAGTATAAAATAGGAAAATTCAAATTCAAAAAACATTTATTGAAAATCTTATATTTACCTCACCTCAAAAAAGACGATCGATTGCATAAGAGTTGTTTTATTGTGGATGAGAATCTATGTTTATCATTGATAAAATTATAAAATAACAGAAAAGGGGAATAAAAGCTGTATAAAAAAAGGCACTTATCGTATCAAAATAAATTAAAATGTTTTTAATTTTACTTAAAAAATTATATATGGTCACACGTAAACAAAATAAATTTGAATTGTATGATTATTGAATTTTTTAAAATGAACTATTATATTATACTTAATAAAATTAAAAGCATGTTTGAATTGATTAATTTTACATTTAAAATTGTTCAACCAATTTCATTAAAAATATCTTGATTACAATTTTTATTAAAAAGGAAATTTCAAAACGTGTACTAAAATTTTATACTAATAAAAATATATAGTATGATTTGAAACGAGTTGGACATACACGAATAAAATAAATAAATAAATAAATAATATATATATATATATATATATATATATAGTTTATACAATATAGTTGCTTTGAAGCAATTAATGATCATTTCTCAAATGAATTGATAGGTGTAACTTCATCATCCATCCCGTTGTTTGGGCTCATTGAGTTGGTGAACTATAATTGCCGTTAGTCGGTGCCTAACACCTTGTCCAAGCATGAAACACGCTTCCCAATTCCAACCCCGAGTTTCTCACATTAGCACTTTCCTTTCGATTTAGGACTTCCACAAAGTAAGTGGTAGCACATGGATAAAAGTGGTAATTGATAGAGGGTAGAATTCGTGAAATATTATTTTAGAATTCAAATTATGGTTACGGGTCTTATGGCCTTGTTGATTTTTATTTTTTTTTGGTACAAGTCGATAACAAAACAAAAAGGAAAAACAGAACAAAAGAAATAAGCCCCACAGCGGCTGATTAACCATTTTGCGGTTTTTACAAATATATTACCAAAATGAGATTGTCCTAAAACATATTACTGATGTAGGACTATTTTAACCTTTAACTGTTTAAAATCGTTAGTTTGACTAGTGAGTTTTTGTCAATATTAAATACTTTAATTTTATTTTTTAAAATTACACTTAAGCGTTTTAAGAGGAGGCTGATGTGACAATTAAAAAATGCAATTGACAATAACAAGTTTTTTACAAGCGGACACGTGACATAACGATGTGATTTCTGTTGTTATTAGTATCACTTTTTAGGGGAGTTGCCATGTGTCATCGTCTGACATTTCCGCTACTGAAAAAAGCATTTTTAAGGCCTCATTTCTGTTGCTTAGAGTACCAACTTTAAGCATGACTGGACGCTCCTCCAATTAGGCACTGCCACGTAATCCGGTGACATTTCTGCTACTGAGAGTAGCGTTTTTAAAAGGATCCACAACGGTTAATCAGCCGCATGCCTGTTCCTTGAGTTGGGAATTACCGAATTAGTGTTCTGCAGCTTGGCTCCCCCATGCGAAAAAAAACAAAAAGTACATAAAAATAAAAAACTAAAATGTTGCGTTGGAATCAAAAAGGGGATAAATTAGACGCATGCCTGTTCCTTGAGTTGGGAATTACCGAATTAGTGTTCTGGAGCTTGGCTCCACCATGTGACAAAAAAAAAAAAGTACATAAAAATAAAAAACGAAAATGCAGCGTTGGAATCAAAAAGGGGATAAATTAGAGAGGTTTTCTTTTTCTAATAATATCTTTAAAAACGCTACTGTCAGGAGCGGAAATGTCACCGGATTATGTGGCAGCACCTGATTGGAGGAGCGTCCGGTCATGCTTAAAGTTGGTACTCTGAGTAGCAAAATTGGGACCTAAAGTGCTTCTCTCAGTAGCGAAAGTGTTGACACGTGACAGCTCCCCTAAAAAGTGATACGAATAATAGTGGAAATCACGTTGTCATGCCACGTGTTCACTTGTCAAAAATTCACTACTACCAATTGTAATTTTAGTTATTACATCAGCCTCCTCCAAAAATACTTATGTGTAATTTAAAAAAAAAATTAAAGTATCTGACATAGATAAAAACTCGTTAGTCAAACTAGCAATTTTGACCGGTCAAGGATTAAAACAGTTTCATATCAGTAATATGTTTTAGAACAACTCCATTTTAGTAATACGTTTGTAAAAGAACCCCAAAATGGTTAACCAGCCGCCCATAGCTAATCCTTCTATTTTTATTAAAATAGAATATTATTGTGGCCTTGTTGAATTTATCAATATATAATATTAAAATCCTTTTATGAGAATTGGCATCTAGCATTTTTCTATTTTTTTATTTTATTACTTCATTTATTTTTTTAACTTTTATATTTATTATTTTTTTTTACCTTTTATATTTTTAACCTTTTAAATTGATTTTTTACAATTATTTTTTTAAATTGTCAAACAAACAATAATAAGAGGTATAATAATTTTTAATAAAATAGAAAATTATTGTTTATTATATCTATAAATTTTAGACAGAGGAAAAAAATATATTAATATATTATCCATTTAATAAAAATGTTTGAATATTTCTTTAATTGAATTGGATTTTTTCTATATTTCATTAGTAATACATTTGAATTTTATTTATACTAAACATACTAGTAAAAAGAAACATTAAAACTTTTATTGATACATAATACTTAAGATAGAGATTTTACTAAGTATAATATGGGATAGTTTTTATTTTAACCTTCAATAGATAATAAATTGTTTTATTGAATAAAATATTTAAAACTTAATAAAAAAAACTAAAAAGTAGTAACATTGAATGTTAGAAATTAATTAAATTATAATAGTATTAGAACATATTTGAAATTAGTTAATCATTAAAGTTTAAAAAATCAATATTAATATAATGTTGTTTAAAAATATAAATAAAAAAATGAATTATAAAATAAAATTATATTAGATTGTTTGACATGAATTGATTATGGTAAATGAATTCATTTACTTGATTTTGAAAATTTCATTAATAATTATTTGAGTAGTCATTTCATAAATAAACATGTACTTGTGTTTAATAAAATCTATTGATTATTTTCAGTATTTATAACATTTAATTTTGAAAATGTTATTATATTTGCCTCTTAAATAACCTATGAATCAAAAATCTGTATGGGCTATAAATTAAAAAAAAAATGTTGTTGCATACTTTAATTTTATCAGAATAATATTTATTTTGATAATAATAATTAGTAGATAGAAGAAGAACTATTAAGAATAATTATTTCTTTATATGAGATTGAAATTATAAAAAAAGTATTGGATTTGGTACCTTTTCAAACTAAAAATAGAATAAACTTAAAGTGTATTTTATAAATTAATCTTTTTAACGAGAGTAGGTAACTATAACTTATTTTTAATATATTATTTTTATTATTATATATAAACTGATTATCATAATATGAAAGAAATATAACACGTACACATAAACTTTATTAAGCTTTAATACTTTAACTTTTTGTGGAATAGTCTACTAATTTAATCCTTCAAAATAATCTTAATTTAGTCTTTTAAATATTTGTGAAGTTAAGTTCTTTAAACATTGAAAGACATAAAAATAAAATTTATTTTAATTTAAAGTAATTTTATACAGTAACCATTTTAATATTATTTAAAGAACTTATTTGATTTCATAATTTTTTTAATAACTGTATTAAAATCAAGTAAATTTTTAAAGTGCTAAATAAATAATTTAGTATTTTTTAAGTAAGTTATAATAATTTATTTGTTAAAATTTTATTCTTCTTTCATGAAAATATTTTTACTATTTAACATGTTGAAATAAAAACTGAATATTTGAGTTATATTTTAGAATCATTCCGGAATTATAATATATATATTTTTTAATATTATTTATTATATTATAATATTATATTACTAGTGATATAGAGTTTAGGTTGTTTGCATGATATCTTAAGTTTAAAATTTATTCTCGTTATTATAAAAAAGAAAAAAATTATATTAACTTTCTCATACTAGATACTCTAAAAAAAAAAATCTCATACTAGATTGAACATTTTTATGTGCAACATTTATAAATTATTTTAACACAAAGGTCCCGTTTCTTTTACCACAAAATTTTATCAATTTTATCATTTAATTATGTAATATTATTCTGACGATGTATGTAAAATTTTGCATGATTTAAATATTCATAAATATATAATTAAATAATAATTATTTTTTATACTTTAAAAATGTTAAAATGAAGTGGAGTGATAAAGTATTGATTAACTTTTTATTGTGTATTAATCTATTTTATGAGAAGTTTAAATTGATAAAATTTACTTATGATAAAAAGTTATCGAAAGCACTGTTTTACTAAGTTTGACTTGGTTGATTGGGTTTGATTTGATCTTTTCTCTCCCTTCTACACACACATATATAGTAAGAAAAATATTTTAATACAAGAGTAAAAGACGAAAATTTTAACTATACAATCATACATGAAAGATTAAAAATAGAATTTATTTAGAGTATTATGTAATTATTTAAAAAGTTATATAATTTTTTTTTAAAATTAAGCTTAATTGTATTTTTAGTTCTCTAAATATTATAATTGTGAGATTTTAGTTTTCCATGTTTTAATTGTGTCAGTTGGATCTTTTATATTTTCTCCTATTTACAATCAAGTCCCTTTATCTTGATTTTATCCAATATTTAACAAAATTAACTAATATAGCAACTATTCATGACATAACAATGAATAAATACAATCAACCAACTAAAAAACGTATAATATTTGAACTACAGTGATGATTGGATACGAAAACAATTGAATTGAAAGCATGGCAATTTTACTCTAACTTTGTATCTTAAGAAAGGCTTTGAGCACTACATAGTATCTCAAGAAAGACTTTGAGCACGACAGACAACAAACATCTTGAAATGTCAAATATTCTAGACAAGGGTAACATGAAAATATCGTCAATTTGAATATTTTGAAAATGACATAAATATAATTTAGGTCTTTTTTATTTTAATTTCTACAAAAAAATTAATTTTTGTCTTAAAAATTTATAAAAATGATTTATTTTATCATTAATATAGGACTAAAATTATATATTTTTTATTAAATACAGGGATTGAAAAATATATAATATTACAACGATTAAAACTAAATACCTTTTTTTTATGGATTAAAAAATATTTAAGTTTTTTATATTTAAATAAATTAAAAAATAAATGAAAAGTGTTTTAATACATCAAGTTAAAAATATATATATTTATAAATAATGCATTAAAAATTTTAACAATATATTAAAATAAAATATCTATAATTATAAAAATTGCATAATTATTTTAAAGAATTAAACAATTAAAATAACGTGTGTCGTTTGTAGAAGAAAGCAATAATTATGTTGGATAATGATAAACAAAATAAAATAAAATCAAATCAAATCAAATAAAGTATTATTTTATTACTTAAATATTCTTATGATGAAATAAAAAACTATTCCATCACCACCTAGCATGTAAATTAATTGGCGTGGGATTGTTTCAACTTAACCAATGATCTCAAGTGGATTATCTCCGGTAGAGGATACTTGTATCTATACCAACAAAAAAAAAAAAAAACCCTATTCCATCGCATGTCTTCAATTAGAAAATAAGGAAAATATGGGCATTAAATGAAATAAAATGGACTTTTTTTTTTCATTTTATCCTATTCTATTTTAATTAATCTAAATAATTTGGAACATAATATTATTCTAGTTCATTTTTTTTATAAATTTAAACATAAGGAAAGATATTATCTCACTCTAAAAAAAATAGTATAGTTTTAAAAATAAATAAAATTGCAAAATTATTAATTTGAAATCACGTGTTTTAAATAAAAATATAATAAAATATTATCTTACATAAAATAATAAAGAACCTGTTTTGTTTTATAAAAGTAAACTATTACGAAAACTCTGGACTTGTGTGCTGTCACCCAAATGGCCCCTCATATCCGATTTGCACCAAATATCCGAAAAGGCTGTGGCTTGAGGCATAGACCAAAGTTTAGAAAAAAAAAATCCGAGTGTAGATTAAAAATACAAAATTGACAGTGTATGTGAATCAATTAGAAATTGTCATGTTATGATAAATTTGTTAATTTTTACAATAATTATCTTAAAAGTTATGATGTGTTTTTTAATTAATTGATATTTGATAGTGTAAATTTTTTTTACATTATCGATACACAAAAATTAAACTCATTTAATTATAATTTTGGTTTTTATATTTTTTATGTAAATTTAATTTTTTATTTTTAATTATTCATATTTAATTTTTATAATTTTTTCACTTGTTAAAACTTAAAATTAAGTGTTTTCTAAATATTTTATTATTAATGTTACGTATACTTTTACTATACTTTTATTAATTATTAACTAAAATATAGGGTGAAAATTTTAATCTTAATAATTAGAAAATTTTGAAAATAAAATAAAAATAATTAAAACTGAAAATCTTAAAAATATATATAAATTAAAAAATAAAATTAAAAATGCAATTAATAATATTAGATATATTTGTTTTAGAGAATCAAAATAAATATCAATTAGTAAAGTATGAGAGTAGAAAGATTGCGTTTGCCGGGAGTCGAACCCGGGTCTATTGCTTGGAAGGCAATTATCCTAACCGTTGGACTACAAACGCTTGATGATTTGAAGGCATCTTTCTCCTATATTTGTCTTATATCAATTCAAATATTCGCGTGTGGATCCTTACAGGGCACTGCAATAATAAGTTGCTGTGTATTATAAACTATTTTGATAGGAAAAATTAGAGATTATATGACTAATTTAATAGGGTGGTATTTCATTGTTTGTTTATTATCATTACGTAATAAAAGAGGATTTCATTTTAAAAAAAACGATAAGTTTTTTCTGTTATATTCCGTTTTTATATGACACATAATTTTATCATACATTTTTTATGTATATTTTTGAAATTTATCATTTGATTATTTTCAGATTATTTATGATAAAAGTTTTATTTTTCAAATATCATATATATTGCCATAAATATATTTTTTAACAGTAGAACAATATTTTTATTTTCTAATTTATCAAAAATAAAATATATGAATTTTTAACTAAGACATAAGAAATGAATTTAAATCTCAATTAATTATAAACTTGTTCGATGACATATTTAGGCCCGTTTGGAGTGGTTTTTAGTTTTCAAAAATTTTAAAAACTACAACTAGACTTTAGTTTTTAAAAATTAATTTTAGTTTTTTTTTAATTTTTAGTTTCAAAACAAACTCATTTTAAAAGTTCTCTATTATATTAAAATTAGTTTAAGGGTGTATTTGTGTGGCAGTGACGATAGCAGTGATGGTGGTGATGACATCAATGGTGGTGGTAGCAATGACAATGACGATGACAGTGGTGATGACGGAATGATGGTGGTGATGGTAGTGCCAGTGTCAGTGGTGGTGGTGACATTGACAATAGTGGTAACAGTGGTGACGGTGCTGGAGGTGATGGTAGTGCTAGTAGTTGTGGTGGTGGTAGTAACAGTAGCGGCAACAGAAAAGAACATTGTCAAATGTAGCAAGAATGTGTTTTTTTAAAACTAAAATCCAAATTCGCAATTTTTTTTGTTTTGAAAATAAATGTAAAAATGTTTTAAAATTGAGTAAAAAACTATTTCAACTCTATTTTAGGCAAACACATTTTGTTTTAAAACTTACATTTAAAAATAAAAAATTCACGACTATCTCAAATCGACCCTTAGTTTTTTTCTTTTTTTAAGGCATATTTAGTTATGTTAGATGATAGTTTTCTGCAGTCGACTATACCATTGCAGGCTCTTGCATTTATAATTTAATGGCCCTTTTTTTTATCAGTTTATATTTTATTAACTTTTTAATGTATAAAAAAATTAACGGTAGAGTTTTTCTCTCCAATTCCATGCTATGAGTAAATATGATCCATTTTGGGGCTACTAATTTTTTTTTAATATAATAGTTAAGAGGCATAATTTTTTTTTCAAAGAACGAAGAGAGTGGCTCCCAAATAAGACTAATTCTTTTATGACATAAAGATATGGAAATAAATTTTGTCTCTTTTGACGAAATATTTACTATTCATTTACTTAGTCAGATTTTGTTGTTTGAGAATTAACTCTCTAGCTCTATATCTACATCACCTGAATAATAAACACACGTGTAATGTATTAATGGTGCTTTTTGTTTGTGTAAAATTGGCTAATTTTAGTTTTAGTTTATAACTTTTAAAATCACAATTTCATTAACTGCTTACATATCTAACAAAAGTACATATTAGCATTGTATACATGACTATTTTGAATGACGTGGCAATCGTGTGGTATTATGTGATGTGACAATTATGTGACATTTTGTGTGGCATGGATGACATGTAACAACCACGTGGCATCCACATAATTGACGTGGGGCATCCACTTGGGTGACATGTGGCATTCATATGATTGCCACATAACAAGTATTGCATGTATCATTTTAAGAATGTTTTTCGTCCCTAAAAAATTTCCTCACTTGGGTTTTAGTCCCTACAAAATGATTAACTTTGGTTTTAGTTCCCATAAAATAACTAATTTTGATTTTAGTCCTTAATTATTTTTTTTACCTTTTTAGTCATTTTTTCAATCTTTAATATCTTCTTCATCTACTTTTACCTTCACTTCACTAACAATGTCAATTCACCTTCATCTACTTTCACATTCACCTACCTTCATCACCCCCACATACTTTAGCCATTTGTTGTATTAAAGGTGTCAATGACTCAATGTAATAATCGAACACGAGTGTGCAACCCACCCCAAGCACTTGTCTAGGGAGTGTAGTTGTGATAGTACTGGTGAGGTATAACCTAACCCACCCTTTTTTTGATGTGCATAATACCTACACCTCAAATGCATCAAGGAGGAATACTCAACTTTACTGCATTGTCACATGTGCAACACCTCAACATAGAGCAATGATGCATCCAAAAGAACAAATATCGAGAGTGATCAAGTGCCCTCCCAAACATATCATTACTTTCAAAGTTGATGATGTCAAACAAGTCACGTTGCGTTGTTGGGGGATTCATCCTTGATGCCAATCATCAGACATAAGTGTACAACCCGTCCTAATTGCACATCTAGTAGGTGTGGTTGCTCTAATACCCAATGAGGTGATGTTGTTGGTGAGGTAAAAGTGGAAGTAGATGAAGGTGAGGTGATGTTGTTGGTGAGGTGAAGATGGAAGTAAATGAAGAAAATATTAGAGATTTCAAAAATGACTAAAAAAATATTAAAAAAAAGCTAATTAAGGATTAAAATCAAAATTGGTCATTTTTATGGGGACTAAAACCAAAGTTAGTCATTTTTGAGGATTGAAACCAAAGTTTGTCATTTTATAGGACTAAAGTTAATCATTTTATGCTGAATAAAACCAAAGTGGAAAAATATTTTAAGGGTGAAAAATATGTTCAAAATAATACATGCAACACTTGTCACGTGGCAATAATGTGGATGTTACATGTCACTTAAGTGAATGTTATGTTTTAGTCATGCCCCAAAAAATGACACATGGTTGACATGTGGATGCCACATCAGCCAAAGTTATACACGTAAACAGTTAACTTAATGGATTTAATATTAGGGACCAAAGTTTGGTATTTCAAAATTACAATAACAAAAATTGAATGGTTTCAAAAGTGAGGGGCTAAAATAAAATTTGGTTAATTTTACATGGATGAAAAATACCTTTATCTTATATTAATTCATGAATTTAAAAATAAATTTAATTATTATTTTTGTCTTCATATTTTAATGTATGTAAGTTTAATTATTTATTTTTAATTATTCATATTTGATTTTTATAAATTTTTCAGTTGTTAAAATTGAGTGTTTGTGTAAATATTTTATATTCTTGTGTTATTTTATACAAATTAATGTCACGTGATACATTCATTATATTTTTTAGAGTAAATTACACTAACATCTCCTAAGATTTTTTGAAATTGCACAAAACCTCTAATTTTTTGAACCATTACAACAAACTCCCTTATAAGGGTACACGATGTAATATTTTTCAAACAATTAAGGGGTGTTAGTGTAATATATAAGGGGTGTCAATGTAATGTTTTTCAAACAATTAAGGAAGTTAGTGTAGGGGTAAAAAAAGGAAGGGTATCGGATGTAATTTGATGAAATCTCAGGAAGTGTCAGTGTAATTTGCTCTATTTTTTATTAACTATTATATAAAATATATGGTGAAAAGTTTAATGTTAATAATTACGAAGTTATGAAAATTAAATATCAATAACTAAAACTAACATTATTAAAATTACAAATAAGTTAAAAAAAAAAACTAAAAATGCAATGAACAACATATTGTATTAGATATATTTGTTTTGAAGAAACAAAATAAACGTTGGAAAAATAAAAAATAAAAGAGAAAAAAGACTGCGTTTGCCGGGAGTCGAACCCGGGTCTATTGCTTGGAAGGCAATTATCCTAACCGTTGGACTACAAACGCTAGTTGTTTACAAATTCTCTTTTTTTTTTAAGTTCTTTTATGATAATAATCTTTTATTATTTGGTGCATTCAATTCAAATGGCCATGCGTGCGTTCCTACACGGCACTGCAATTTCTGTGTTGAAGTGGAGAGGCATGGAGGGGGTTCCTGTGAGGACTGTGATACCTTCAACTTCAACGTGTCACTCTCATCATTTCCAAAGGAAAACAATCGAACAGGTATCATCCTCTTCAACAAGAAGGATTCTCACCCAAAACAGATATTTACGCTTTGCTGTTCGGGCCAAACTCTCTCGTACTGATTTTCAAGGTACCCACGTACCAATTTCTGGAGAAAATTATTTAAAATCTAAACTTTTAACTTTTAGCTTCGTTCAAATGAATTTCAATTTTGGGGGGTGGGCGCATTGATAGATGATGGGAATGGGTGATATTCTGTGTACCTCTCTGTTAATAATTTTTAACAAAATTTAATAGCATCGTATCTTTTAAATATTTATATAAACACAAATTTCAAGGTTTTGCTTCTTTAAAACGATGGATTCACTTCACGGGCAAAAGCAATGATTTCTAATAGAAAATCAACGGTTAAGATTTCAATAATTTCCTTGTTCATGACGCTTTTGTGTGTACTTTATCATAATCTAATCTGTTAATTTTTCAATTAATGATTATAACTATTAACCTTGTTGCTTTAAAGTTAGGGGAGTCAAATATAAATTTTTATATAATTTTGTCGTACAAAAATCTCCTATGAGAGGATTTATTCCAGTTATAAAATACATGCTGGTTGTCAAGGCTGACACGGTTTTACTCTCTACCCTGATTTGCATTTGTCTGGCCAATCGTCACTACGTTGAATGAATCAATGATCACAATCAATTATTCAATAGTTGCTTTAGTGGGGTAAAGAATTAGTCTAATCCTTCACGTTTTTAACGCCGCAATTATGATTGCGACTTGCAAGGTAGGTATTTCAGTGTAAAATATTATTGCAATGAATCTAATTGGTTGATTTTGGTTGTCCAAATGTGTGTAGGCTTCATCCGATTTCTGTATCTACAAGGTAGTTTATGTAAAATTCAAAATTTTGTAGTCACTGATCACTTAGTATCCTGGAATAATTGGTAGGAACTAACATGGATTGCTTTCCACATTTTTTGGACCAAAAAGTACTTTCCTTTCTAATTGATAGGATTGATCAGAGATAGTTCCATTGATTATCTTGGTTGCCCTCTAACTTCAATATGTTCTTATCAGACACTTATTTATTTGAAATGAAGACTCTAGTGATTTCTTTTCCCTTCACATACAATGATTCTCTATTTTTTTTTTTATTCCTAAATTGTGACAAAAGGGGGTATAGGAAGGGGTTATAACCTAATAACACATCATTTCAATGGAGACTACTTGTTAACTGTGTAGCTGGTAGACCATTTCAATGAAGACCATTAGAGTAGACTTTTTGGTCACTAATGTTCTAAAGAGGTACTTGTGATGTTGCATAAGATTTTAATTTATTCATCAATCTCTGATGTTCCTGCCACAGATTTTCAGAGCTATGCGAGGCCTTCACATCTTTTGCCAGCCTTTGAAGTGAAAGTGTACACAAATACATCAGTAGAAAACATTTCATCATCTCTGAAGGAGGATGGATCCAAATCTTTATTTAGGGTCAAGTTAGGTACGAGCAGCTTATATGGCTCAAGTATTAGTAACTTAAATGCTGGAATTCTCCTATGCTTGATAGATGAAGATGGAAATTCCATATTGCAAAGGATCCCTGTGAGTTTGATGATGGATCATTCTACAGAATCAGGGGATATGACTAATGTTGACATGCTTCATTTCCAAAGAGGTTCTGTAGATGAATTCATTTTTGAGGGTCCTAAAATTGCAAGACTTGAGGCACTTTGGGTCAGTGTTGAATCAGGTATGTTCTTATTGTTGATTTGTTTTAGAGTGATTAAAAGATTTTGTAAACATCATCCCTGACCTACTACAATTTTAAAGTGCCTTTGATTAACACGCTTGTCTATCTACAAGAGAAATGCTAGCAACGCATTCTCTAACCCATTCTTTTGAATACACTCTATATCTTTATTATTTGTTGAAATTTATTAGAAATCACAAAATTTTGTGGGTTTCACTTATTATTTAATGAGTCTCACTCATGATTTTATATTTTTCTAATAAATTTTGACCAATAAGACAGAATGTGTTGGAAAGAGTGTGATTGAAAATGTGTTTCTAGCACTCCTCTTGCCCACAAATTTGTTTTTAGGTACATAGGAAAATATCTCTTCTGCATTCTTTGCTAGGAAGCCAGTGTACTATTATATTTCTTCTGACATCTTAGGCTCAAATTCCAGTTTTTAAAAGCATTATACAACCAATATATGCTCTCTGTGAAACATGAAGAAATAATTGTTGATACAATCATATATTCCATATTGATTTGTTTAAACCAAGGCTTTCTAATGACGCCCTTCTTCTGTCTCTAAGGTCAGGTCAGTGGCGCCTAGGAAGTGTATCCTTAATGGTTATTAGTTGTGAAGGGCAGTCGTCAGGGCCGGAAGATAGGGGTACTAAGGTACACTGGCTTCCAGTATGACTTTCAGGTTGATGATGTATTGCTTGGTGAGGGAACTGATCCGTCCATGTTGGAATTAAGGCCTAGCCTTGTGACTGAGCTGGAAGGGATTGATCCCATAAGTATCTTCAACAAAGGACTTAGTGATGATACCTTGCTCTCAAGTCCTAAGATCTCAAATGAAGAGAGCATGAGGGAATATGCAGATTTGAAGTTCTCATTGTTATTTTATGATGCCGTGCTGACACTTTTTGGTACATCAGTTGCTTCCCTCTCAGCTGGGGAAAATGCTGGGATTTCTTTCTTGATTGGTGGGATTGGAGGCTTCTTGTATCTGCTACTGTTGCAGAGATCTGTGGATGAATTGCCAGCTTCAGAATTAATCACCAGTGACAAGGGAAGAACTGATGCATTGTTCAGAGGAGTGAAGGGTCCAATAGCAAGCGCGGCATTGGCTGTAGGCTTTGCTGTAGTTGCTGCGAGGTATAGCTCAGGAGATCTTCAAGTGATGCTAACGCCAAAAGATCTCGTAGTTGGAATGATGGGATTTCTTGCATGTAAAGTTTCTGTGGTGTTGGCTGCATTTAAGCCTTTAACACTAGGTCCGAAGTTACCAAGTGATGAGTAAAATTTTACTTTTGTTGCTTGTGAAGTGGTTTATTTTTTAAACCTGGTGTAACTTACAGCTATCAATACCGTGACCAATGTTGTTGTATAGTGCTCATTTTAAGTGTTTCTTACATACTCTTTGGCTGGAAAGGAATGGAAGGGGGTGAATAAGATTTTGATAAAAATTGTTTATTTGGTTAAGGAGTTTGAAGGGATGGAGAAGAGTAATGAAGGTGTTGAAATCTCTTATTAGGTTTTTTTTTTCTCTAATACTGGGAGAATTTTATTTCTTCCATTCCTCTTTTCTTCATAGAATCTTTTTTCTTCCCTCCTCTCCTTTTCAAAAAATCAGTTAATTTTCAGTTTTAAATACCGATAATATTTAAGTAAACGCAAGTACAAATATGACGAGATATGGGAACAACATAACACTAATACGTGGGTGTGACAAATTTTAAAAATTAATAAAATATAACATTAAATTATTGTAATTGTAATATTAATATAGAAGCATAGTCATTAATGTTTTAGAAGTTGTTTTTAATTATTGTAAACACAATAAAAATACTACTATTTGTCCAATTATTATAATATCTCACCTGTATTAGTATCAGAGGTGATACATATCTAAATATCGATAGTGGCGGTTTAAGGTTTGGGGTTTATTAGGCATCCACAGTCAGTGTAGAATTTTTTATATTATTAGATGATAATGGATACATAAAGATAGTAGATATAGCTTCTTCCAAGTTCAATAGGCAGCAGAATTCCAAACCTACCATTAAGGCCAATCATTTGATAACTTCCTTTCATCCGTTAAACCTACAGAATAGAAATAGTCAAATGAGTTTATCATTTTTTGGCAGCAAGGCCTTCCGTCATTGGGAGCAATAGCAATCCATATAGTAGAAAATATACTGATACAAGATTAGTAATAAACTTGGCTTCCTAGCAAACCGTGAGTAATTTCCTCTACTATAAAAAATAGGAGTTCCTCTTGCTGATTTACATGTTCAAGTTGTTGAGAGGCAGTCCCAGACTGCTAATAATACTACAAGTAGTAGTTGCAGAAGTTTTGTGAAGGAAGCCTACGGAAATTGCACAAAGATCTGTGCAGAATATGGCAATGCCTTCAATCTGGTACAAAATCATTTTTTGCTTTTGATAGTGTTGAACACATTAACACTGACTAGAGTTTGTTGCAAATTAGCGATCTAGGATCCATAAAATGCAGTAGGGTTTCAGCTACTTGATTGGTAAATAGGATTTTTATCAAAATGGGTGTTGTTATTCAACTTTGATCAACTTCAACATTTATGGATTTTTTATTTATGTTTTTCCCTTGTGTTCTGACTTTTATCTTCTTACTCACAACTGAGACTGTATGTCTTCATTCTTTCTAGGAAGTAGGAACTTCGCTAATGACAGAAGAAAGACACAAAGCTATATGGGCAATATATGGTAAGAACTAATAAAGTATGCGACATGATGGAGCCATGAACAAATTTGAGGATTTACCAATTACCATCAATCACTCTTCACTCAACCATGACCACTTACTTGTCTACTGAACTTTCCTTTAAATAGCTCTCTAAATGTTCAGAATTTTTATTCAATGCACATCCTTAGTTCCATGTTTGCATGCTCGTCACTTCAGACCTCTTGATCCTAACACTGGTTTTGTATTGTGTGATTGTGTGAGTGTGACACTACAAGTCAAAAAAGTTACTGTCTGAAATGCTTTTCGGTAGTCTAGTGCAGGAGAACCGATGAACTGGTTGATGGTCCTAACGCTATTCATATGAAATCTGATGCTCTCTATAGTTGGGAAGAGAGAGTTCTTGACATTGTCAATGGACAACCGTATGATAGGCCTGATGCTGCTCTTATACTATCTCAAAGTTTCCCTTGGATCCCATGGTATCATTAATCATGCTACAAGAAAAATGCTAGTGAAATACTTACACATCCCTTTTTAAACGCACTATTTATTATTGGGTGAAATACACATGCAACCCACAAAATAATATGGGACTCGTCTGAATCACCCAACAAGAAAGAATGTTATTAAAAAATATATGTACAAGAGTGTCTTGTTAACGTTTCTTTTGCTAACAATATTAACTCTTTTAGCACCCGTCTTTCTTAAACCCAACTTTATTTCAAATATCATGCAAGTATTCGATGCATAAGTAATAGAAGGAATCCACGATAGGAATAAATGTTTTCACCTAAAGAAGTCTCCTCTTTCATTATAGCCTTTCAGTTCAGGGACATGATAGATGGCTTAAGAATGGATGCAACGCAGAGCCAATACAAAAACTTCGAAGAGATACATCTTTACTACTACCATATGGCTGGAACTGTCGCCTTAACGAGTGTTCCAATAACGGGTTGCACCCGCGACTCAGCCGTCCCTGCTCAAAGTGTATATAATGTGGCACTATATCTAGGTATTTAAAATCAATCAACAACATTCTTTGAGACTTGGAGGAGGATTAAGACCCTGGATAGTTTTTTCACAAGCACTTATAGAAAAAAAAAATTGAAATAAGCTTATCTTATAAGCTAAAATTAGCTTATGCATAAATTAATTTATAGAAGCTTTCTCATTTAATTATCCCATAAATGTTCACAGAGAAGTTTATCTAAATAGGGCTTAAGTTTCTAATCCCTTCACTTAATCTTCTTGTGTTGATCACACACACACACATATATATATAAACACACACTATGATCTTGCTGATTTATGAACTTCTCCTTTTAGTGCATTAAGAGGAAGAGTTTACCTTTCCCAGTGATGAACTTGCTCAGTTAGGTTTAACTGAAAAGGATGTTTTATCAAGAAAGGTCACTGAAAAATGGGGAGTTTATGAAACAGCAGATTACAAGGGCAAGATTCTAGTTCAACTTGGCTGAGGAAGGATATGCTTTGCTTGAAAAGGGTAGCCGTTGACCGGTAAGTACACATAACGAGATCAAAGAACCCACACGAACATCGATGATTAATCCTGTGCCAGCACTGTGGGAACTTAAGCTAAGGAAGGAATGAATTATTACATACATATACTTACTTTTTTTCTTTTATCTCATTTTTACTTCACTTTCTTGCGCTCTCTCTTTCTTAACACACAAATCCACACCAAAATATATTTATCACACCATCTATCATATTTATTATTTTCACATGGTTTATTACATACATCACGTTTTCTATCTATTTTTTTTTTTCCTATTCTCTTTTCTTACCTCACAAATCCGCCCCATTCCACCCCAAAATGGAGTGGATGTCGAGTATTACCCATCTCCTTACATTCTCTCAATATCTGAATCAAATGAATCCTCTCATGACCAATAAAGATCATATAGTTAGCTGCTTATGATTTGCTAGTGCCAGGGTGTGATCATCTTTTGTACCGTAAGATCTTGTATGCAATACGTAGATCTCGAGCCAAGAAACTTCTGATGTTACCTTTACACTAGATCTCTCATGACTGGTGTTTCGATTCAGTTTCATCCTTCAATAACAATGTCTACTAGCAAATTAATAGCCGAAACTCTACAAATGCTCGGAAATGTTACCACATCAGGATGTATTAAAGATTCTCATTTATACACGATAGACCTATTCCTACAGTATTATTTTGTCAAAGAGAATGATCTTTGATCAACTGGTCTTGTACCTCCACCCATGTCAGCCTCATTCTCCAACACTTGCTAGAAAATAGACCCAGCAACTTATTAACAATCCATACTGAAACTAAACAGGTAATATAAAATTGCAGAGGACAGCAAATTGTTATTTATTGACCGAGTAGGAAGTGTGAAATATCTGCAAAAATACGGTAATATATAATTATGAGATCCATACTGAAATTAAACAGCTAATAAAAAATTGCAGCAACCGCAAATTATTATTCATTGACTGAGTAGGAAGTATTAAATATCTGCCAAAATACGGTAATATTGGCATTTGAATAATTAACAGAAGATCCCATTTTAAGATAAAAATAAATTTTATCAAGGCATACTATAGTTAGAAAATCTTGTTTAATTTTCACTAACGTTAGTGGAGTACTAATATCCCAATCAATCATGAAAATTACCTTAAACTCATCACAGATGCCTCCCTCTCACTCTCAATATTTGGAAAATTAATACTCATTTCATGTAAAAACAAGAAAAGAAGACTACCTATTAGAATATAATTCTCACAAGACGGGTAAAAAATCATAAAACACCCATTAAAAGATATGTTAAAGCATTATCCATCTACAGAAACCCACCCCCTTAACAATAATCCTAAATTGAGAATAGGTCAAGAGAGTTGCAAATAAATAGAAAAGGAAAAATTGGAAACAAAAAACATTAAAATTAATACATTGCATGCTGGAATGATACACATGCCCACAATAGCATCGCCTGCTCCTCAGCTTCCTCTTGGAAAGATTCAGTTATAATTCAACTAAATAACACATCCAGCGAAGCCTAACTTCGAAAATATAAGTATCAATTATGATTCATGGCTCTGATTTGGACAAGTAGATGAGCTTGCACATTACTGCAGGGCATTAGTTGCTGTACTCGTAACAGCAACTCAACTCAACCAAAGTAGTATCATAGGAAGTAATCAGGCGTTCTCCTGGTCACATCTGGCTCTCCCCTCCTTGGAGCTGGCTCAAACTGGGATTAAAAAATAATTAAGTGACTATGTACAAAAGATTAAAAGAGTTACGGATCCAACATATTGCTTAATGTTGCAAGCTAAAAAATAATTGTAGCACGTACTAAATGAAAAGTACTTCAGTAATTAAAAAAAAACAAAGCTCAACCTGAATGAACGTGTGTCCTTTGCAGTCGTCAACCTCAAGAATTGATGCCATGTTCCCACAACGATAACAATAGTTAGGTGCACTAAATATGGTAACTACCTTTTGATCCTGCAACAAGGGACTATAAATCAACCATTTACCACCAACAACGAATTTAAAAACAAACTAAATGACATCAAGTATTTACATGACCCCAGTTATATCCTTCCATAACCAGCTGGTGAGCTCTGGCAATCAGCTTCAAGTTATTGGTATGGTTAAATTGCTCAGATATGTCCTGCAAAAGCAGTTTGCATAAGAAATTAAAAAAGTAATGATGACAGTTGAAAACAATACAAGCTTGATACACAACGAAATTGATTACCTGGCCAAAGGTATATCCAGCACCTCTAGGAGAGATGCCCCAACCACAACGATCATCTGGATCAGACCATAGAAGATCACACATGGGTCCCTCATGAGGAACTTCTTGTACGCGATCAAAATTACGTATGTTATCGAGGGTTTCAATAGATGGTGACAACCCACCATGAAGACAAAATATTTCAGATTCAACCTACAAAAGTTAACATATCACTTTAGCAACATTCAATGATTGAAAAAATGGAAATCTCAGTGAAATATGTGAACTGCAATTGATTGAGAGGCATATCATGAAGCTTACATAGAAAATAATAAGAGTAAGCTTCAGGAGCATACTTTTTCAGAGATAGATAAGAGATACAAGTAACCTAGACACAGCTCAAAATGAAGCATCATACTGAATTCACAGTACCAAGTACAAAATGCACATGGACCTAGGCAAGGTAGTTAAAATCGATGATCCTACTTAGTATCAGGAAGAAGGCTAAAGATCATAAATCATGGGACCATAAGATCCTACAAAATTCATAATATGTGTGTGCATATAAATTCATATTTTTGTTATTCCATTACTAATATTTCAATCTAATTTTACATTTGATAGTAATTATAAATAAATAAATAAAAGATGCTGAAGGAGACGGAACATAAAGTTTCAGTCCAAAGATCCAAGAGTGATTGTATTTTAAATGAAACGTCCAGGAAAAATAAAATACAATAAAATAAAGCCGGCCCTAGCTTCCACACAGCAGGCCGAGCACAAATAGATCAGAATGAAGCTTGAGCCAGCTAAGCCATGAACAGACCAAAGAACTTCAAAACAAAGCTCCAACACGGATAACAAAGTGACTTTGAACCGAGAACAAAGAACACACAGGAGTAGATGAGTTTAAACAAGATCAAAAAGTTCGAAGAATTGGGTTCGATTGATGTCACATTAGACAAGGCTTCAAGTTTTTTTCTTTTTTTTTTAAATTGGGTCATAACCAGACCTATAATCTCAGTTGGCAACATTCAATTTTTCTTTGACCCCGGATCACCTGAAATGGGACCTGGGTCAAGGGGAAATAGGGTTTGTGAGGGGCGGTGGGATTGTCCGCTCCAACTGATTCCACAATCCAGCACGGTGATCCCACCCTATCCCACCATGGTGCAATCTTACATGCGAGCCACCACACTAAGGCCCAAGGGTGCCCAGGATCACTGAATCACAAAAACTACCTTGAACCTGAGAACAATGACAATCTAACAAAATATCCCAGTCCTTTCCAAAGTTATGTAATAGTGCACTAACCAATGCTGTCAATGGAAAGTAGTCAAACAAATCGGTAAAGATCTTCCAAACATTAGCACTACCATACCTGCAAATCAAATAAGAATATTAACCAATACAGGATTGCACAACTTCAGATATGAAAGTTATGAAAGGAAACGAAAAAACATAAAGGATTAAAAATGAAAAAAAAAAAATACCAAACACAGAACACCAGCAAAAGGCCCAATTAGCAAAATGATATGAACTGCAATTCAACTTTCATTAAAAAATTAATTTGGTACATTTTATACTTGTATAATGCATACTACTTTTTGCCTAGATTTGGGTCTCTCAACGTTACTTATTAATGTGACAATGTCATGTTAAACAAGAGAAAGACACAAGTAATTATACTGGGATTGTAGGACCCACCATTATTTGTATAGGGTCCATTAAATTTGTTTTTGTTTCTTTAGTTCTTATAACAAGGAATCAGCATGTTAGTAAGTAACATGAGAGGATCCAAATCCCTTAAACATAGGATGCAATTAAAATCATATTTGTGATCTTTATTAAATCACATCATACCAATGAATATGCAAAAAATATTAAGGAAAAAATAGCTTCTAAGATTATAATATAATGAATAAAAGAACATAATTTTTTGTATACATCAGTGTCATAAAATCAAGATGTCTTAGTAATTTAATTGCTAGTTACTACTTAATTCAGGAATACCATGTTGCTTGTGAGGGATCCACAAATCATATCTCAAATCTTTACAATCTGAGTTAAACCTAACTGCCAGTGAAAGACCTTAGTTACAACAATGATGGAGCAATTTTTTTTACTGATAGCGCAAATAAGTGGATCAAATTAAGAGTCTCTATCATCTATTGGAGAGCCCAATAACATCTTGTGATTCATGTAAGATGTAACTGACATCAACTAATGGGATAAGGCTATTGTTGTTATTGTTGTTGTTATCATCTATTGGGGAATAAAAAAAAAATAACTCGCATTCTAATATACTAAAAAAGAAAGAGAATTTTATACATCATGCCTCAACAGAAGGGCACCAACCAGAGAATGAGTACTGTTTTTATCATCATTAGCTCACCTCTGACATGACTTAAAAAATTAAACTAAATCCGAAACACATACCAACGGGAAATAAATACACATGATTATAGTGCTAAGGAATAAAGGATAAGCAATTAAAAAATTGCAAAATTTTGTCTAAGTGAAGACAACAATGATCACTTAATAACGTTATCTTAAACAAAAGCATCCTACAAATAATGAATTTAGCAGGTACTTACTTCCGCAGGCACTCATCATAAAACCCATAAACTTGAGTAATCTGCAACATAAAGCTAAGATCAGCCATTACCATTCAAAGCTACAAACATACAAAAAGAACTAAACAAACAATTAAGTCAATGCTGCACTCAGTGCTATAGTCAGCCACTTAAACGTAAAAAGTTCTAACTCTAACTACTTCATCAAAATCGATGGCATTCTTTTTTAAGACAAGCATATTTTGGTTCCCAAAATACTACATTGTTTCCTTCGTCTAGATGTGTGAAAGCATTCAATTGGCAGCAATATGAACTTACAGGTAATATTGATAGAAAAAATCTGTCAAGAACTCAACTAATACTGACCTGAGGTGTCAAAATTGGCCCGGCCTGGTGGCCTGCCCGATGAGCCAGGCCAGGCTGGACTCTTATATTTGAGGCCTCAAAAACACTGGGCCAATTTGGCCCCAGCCTGGTAGGTCAGTAAAATGTTGGCCCAAAAAGTACCAAACCTATTTGGCCCGATGTAATTATTATTATTTTTTATTTTTTCCTTTTAAAATCTATATTATTTTAAAAGAAAATATATGGGCCAATTTGGCCTGGCCCAATGGGCCCAACGGGCCAATAAAAACAAGACCCGCAAGGAAATTGGGCCAGGCCACTTTATGTGCTTGGCCCGCTGGGCTGGTCCCACCCATTCGACAGCTTGATCATGCCCCCTAGAATGAAAATAGGATTTTTAATCTAATCTATAACTCACTACTGTCAGGAACGTCACATGATTTAAACAAGAACAAACCTGGCGACTTTCATGATTTCCTCTCAGAATAGTGATACGCTGACGATAGCGCACTTTAAGGGCAACCAAAAGCTGCATTATGACTCAATTAGCACAAAAAATGTTACAAAACAAATACCATCTGGAAACAAAATAAACACCATCCAAAATATGCAATTAAAAGAATAGCCGTTATCAACTTGTACCACAAAATCAGTTTGAGTGTCATACACAACATCTCTGCATGTTAATGTTTATTTATATGTCAGTGTATTACAATGGTATCCCACGTGTTCTATAGACAGTCCATTATTTACACATGCAACATAATCATGGTGGTTTTTAGTTTTGGATTACATGGTGCTCAACCATGGATAGTTTAATAGTGGCACCCAATAATTCCAATAACCCCCACACACATGGCACATGGCAAAAATAGTAATCCATCATTCTCTTGTAGGAGTATGCCACAAGGAAAGGAAAATAAGAATTATGGTCCAGAAAACAGAAAATTTTCAGGTAAAAAACAACTGGCTGATAAACTGAGTAATTTAGTACTCCTCTAAGCAGATATACAATTGAGGCTTGGTCACATAGCCTAAGACCTATGAGATTCCACTAGAACATCCTAATCAAATAATCCATTACAACTTATGAAAAATAAATAACAACAAAATAAAATATTTCAGATTGAAGTTGAACTCCCAAAAAATAATAAAGTACAATAGTTCATATTTACCGTAACAGTTTCGACAGAATAATAGCCACGGTCAACATAATCTCCCATAAACAAGTAATTTGTATCTGGACACTACCAACAAGAAATGGTAACTAGAAATTAGTATTTAACCATGAGATTTCATATTTCAAGTAGAAGCAAGAAAATATATATAAATATGCAAAGATGGAATGCTAAAAAATAATGGTTTAACTAAAACAATTCAAAAATAAAAACATAGCACATTAGTTCTCAAATTTGAAAAAAGACAATGAGAGACTGAGTATGTAACTGATTGGCAATAAACACTGCAGCTTGTTTCTCAATTAAAAATAAGACTTTCTGGGTAGCTGCATTAGAAATTAAAAATCAGATCAGACTGCACCTAGAGTCATAGGGACCAAAAATATTAAAAACACAGCCATGCTTTTCATATCAAAATACCAAGAAAATCAGAATTTCCCTGGGAAAATAATTTTGAACTTGCATATTACATGATTTTTCATTCCAGTACATCATTATCACCAATATAAATCCAAGTACAACCATCAATCCTCAAGCCTATTCATGCAAATTAAAATGTCGGTCTTGTAATTTTTTAACTGCAAGAGAAACTTGAAAAGAAATTTTATATTATTGCTGCTATCAAAATTCCAAATTAGAATTCATCATCTAGCAATTGGAATTTGGTAGGACTACACTGTCATGAAATTTTAACTGAAAAGGGTGTTCTACTATGAAATAAGAAATAAGCTAAACCTAATTTCATGATACAACATCGAAGGTGCACAGAAATTCCAGATTTTCCAAGTACTATTTAGCTCATACATCTAAAATCTACATAGTCAAGTCATCACAAATTTAATAAATACATGTTGAATATAAAACCAACTATCATTAAAAATACCTTCCCTCCAATGCGAAAAAGCTCCGCAAGATCATGAAATTGCCCATGAATATCACCACAAATTGTAACAGGACTTTTCACAGGCTGCAATTATTGGCAAATGAAATAATCTATTTAGTTTTTTCAGTCATTCAAAATCATCATGAATTAAAGCCCAACAAATAAACTTATTAAACAAAATAAAAACCATCATAAAGGGCAGTTAGTAAGACCGCCTTAACAGATAACAGTCACAAATTGAAAGTAAAAGAGGCATAACGCAGACAATGTTGGTGAAATATGAACCAATTCATAAAAAATTCGTACACTGAAAAGCACAAACATATAAACATGCTGACAGAAATCACAAGAATTAGACACAAACCTGGACATTGCTCTCTTCCATCAAAATCTCTTTTGCCTTATCACACAAGACCCTTACCTGCATAAACAAGTGCAATGTGAAATCAGAGTTGGATCACTAAATCAAAAAGAACCACAACATTATCTCAATGGCAAGGCTATTTCCAGAAAGTAGACTAAAAATCTTCAAAGAAATCAAGCAAATAATGGAATAAAATCAAAAATTGTAATTTTTAATGGATTTTAACTACGCTAACTAAGCTATGGAACCTATAACAGAGAGTCATTCATAAATCATTTCAAAACCAATCTAAACTGGGGGAAAAAAAAAAACAGAACATGACTTGTTACATTTGGTTATGCTTGGTTTTCTTTTTATGAAATCAATTTATTCTGTTCACTTTTTAGTTTCCATTTATGAAAGCAAACCAAACTCATATTTCAATCAAAGGCTGCATTCCCTTCTTTTGATTGAGAGAAGGAAAGACATAGGTAGAATGTGGAGTGTCTGCAAGGCAGCTAGATAGATATGTGTGTGCATTGTGTGTAATATTTCTGTCTGAATTTTGTTATAGCCATTATGCTGCTAATTGGGCCACAGAAAAGAAAAGATGAATTTGGATCAGAATTTCAAAACAAAACTGATCGGGAATGGTTGGTTAGGTTTGGTCATCCAATCAGAACCAAATTGATCGGTTCCCAAATAGGAAAAATTGATTGATTCAGTTTGGAGGACATTTTTTCCCAAGAAAAATAGTTGTCAATGCAGCATAGCAGTATGGAGTGGCCAACTCCAAAAATGCTAAAGCAAGATAGGGGATAGAAATGATGCTAAAGCAGAATAGTGGGAAGGAAGATGACTTCAATAGCAAAGATTATGGGTGCAAGAATGAATATCATTACCCAAAAATTAAAGGTATATTCATCATCAATATGAAGAAAGGCATATTCATCATTAATAATCAAACGTCAAAGTCTAATCACTATCAAGGAGCATAAAGGGAAAAAAGACAAGCCACATAATCACTTAAAAAAATAAAATAAAATAAAACAGCTATTTGAAAGAGGAAGGAGCTGTATGAAAAAGAGGTAACAGAGCAAAGACCTAAGAAGTGAGAACAGAGGCTGAGGCTGAGGCTGCTAAAAAAAGAACAGGTTTGGCCATTGTTGGAGATTATCTCACGTCAACTAGAGATATGGCTAATGTATTCCTTATAAAGCTTAGACCGTCTTCACCTTACAAGCCGGTTTTGTGAGCCCAAATTCTAAGAGCCATAAATCAGAATATGTTTGGACCATAATTATCAATGCCAAATAGCAGCACAGAGTGGCCCATCGTAGCAGGATTACTGCTATTCTGAAGTTTGAGATGCACATTACATAATTTATATTACACATATATAATTGCTAAAAAATAAAATAAAAACCCAAAATTAAAAATTTATTCATAATTAATGATTAAAAGTCAGAATTTGAAGCTAAAAACACATGTCAACAACAATTAAAGTCAAGTATAGAGAGCAGAGCAGGGATGCAAAGACTAGAGAGAGAACAGAACAGAGCAGGTTGCAGAGATCTTGGGTAGGCCAGCCAGAAAATGCAGAACAACATAGGAGAATACTGGAGAACACACCGAAGAACTGCAGGTATTCATCCAGAGAAAATGAGCAGAAGGATTAGAGAGAACCAAACAGAGAAGGTTGCAGAGGTTGGCCAGAAAAATACCGGAAACTACCGGAGAGGACAACAGAAATTGCCAAACAAAAGGTGGTGTTCACCTGTAGAGAAACACATGATTAGGTCACTGAAAACATAGGCTTTCTGTTAGAACTCTTTGATTTAATGAATGGGAATGAGAAATTACATGATTGACCCCCTAAAGTGCCCTAAACTATGCTTTTTACCAGGGTAAAGTTTGGATTTTCAAAGCTGTTCCCTCTCGCGCTGCTATCCCCGCCAATTTTCCGCTACTCAAGCTGCTATAGCAGCCACGACAGCCAAGATGACAAACTGTGACACAAATGCTTCTCTGTAGCAGCCAAGTGCCACGACATGATGTTGTGATAATCACACGCTATTGACAACTATGGTTTGGGCTTTTCGGTGTTAGTTGGAAAACACATCAAAAGAACAATGAAGTGTGAACGGAGGGTGGGGATCCTGGTTTATTTATTTTAATGGATGAAGAGATTCCATGTATTTCATCCTGTTCAGAGTTGTGGCTTCTATAGGTGTGATTTTGTCTGTGAAAGGCCGCAACCTCAGCCGTGATCTGCGATAAGCAAAAACACAACACGACAGAGCATTTAAAGTGGTCAGAGGATCCTCTGCCCCACATCACTGTAATAGCAGTGCAGGTTGCCACTAGTAACTACTCTGCCAAAAAGGAAAATTAATCTGAACCCACAAACACCTAGGTAGCACTTTCCTCTAATTCCCTGAACCCCACCCATCAAATACAATGACACGTGCAAATAACCAAAACAAAGTGAAACTAAATGGAAATATTTAACTTGACTAATACAGATGCTTTAGACGATAAACAGTAGGAGAAAGTAACAAGGAATTTTTATTCATTAATTATTAACAAGTGCATTCAAGGAACCAGCTGTTTTTAATATTTCTGTTCAGCTTTGCTGGCTCCCTCCCCATTCGAAGGAGACAAAATAAAATTGTCATTAAATACCCTCTTTTTCGAAAGTATCAAAATAAGACAAACATCATGTAACATGTAGTGTCTGTAGCCCTGACTCAGATAACACTTCCCGAAAGCCCTGCCTAAATTCCTTTAAAATCCAAAGCCATCCAACCAAGGGCGAAAAAGAAGTGTAGTCTCTCCTTAAACATAGAGTCATATCTCAAACAATACTCCATGGATCAGCAATATACTTTGAACAAATCCAACTACCCTAACTTTTTGTGATGACAATAATACCAACAAACGGTGTATTTTCTACTTCTTAGGAGCTCAAGACACAAATCATTGCTCTTAACTTGCATAGTTAAGAGAAAGTATTCATACCATAGCATTTATTGCCCACCCTAATAAAGCAGGTAACGTATCAACCCAGCTAGACTGCTTCTTGTACAAGTCATACAACTCAATCATAAAAATTTTAGCAACACACCACAAACAAGCATATAGAAAGAAATATTTTCCTCCTTTTAAAATAATCCTTAGCCAATGTTAACAATCCAACATATCCTCACCTTAAATGCAGAAACGACGACATTAATCGCGACCAATTGATTTAGGTCTAAAACTGACAAGCTTCCACCAATCAAAATAACATGATATACTAAAAACAAATCCAAAATAAACTCAAAACCTAGAATCACTACAACGAATTCCGCAAATCTGACGGAATATTCGAACAAAACACGCATTCTACTCGCCACTCCAATTCCAAGCGAAGCCAGATTTCACGAAAGATGAACCGATTCAATTTTCGCCACAACAAGCCACGGATCGATGCGCGAGAAGCAGTTCCCGCAAAAAAACATAAAACCGGTGAAAAACAGCGAGAGATTTTCCCGATCCGCGCATCGCATTTCACAAGAAAGAAAGGAACAAAGCGCGGCGAAATGAAGCAGTTTCGGAAACAAACGTTACCTCTTGCTCGGACAAGGGTTTGCACTGCATGAGCTGAGAAATCTGCTCATCGAGGTTTCCATGGGAATTCGAAGGCACCGAATCCATGCTCTACTACTCCACCTCCTAACCTTGCTCGTTGAGGACGTTCGATCAATATCCTCTCTCCGAATCGAAGGAAACCCTAGATCTCACTCGGAAAACCCCTTTCGTCTTTTCGGTTTGTGTTTGTTGTTTCTGGTTTTTAGAGAGAGAGAGAGAGAGAGAGATGGGTGAAGGGTGGTGGTGGTGAAGAAACCAAAGCATTGGAGGCTTCGCTGTGCTCGTTTTGTTCGATGACCACTCCTTTTTCGGGGGTAAAATTGAAATTACCAATAATTGAAACGCTGATGTTAAACAATATTGGGACTCGGTGAATTGAGATTTGGGTTTTAAATTGGACGAACTTTACTTGCAGTTTTTTTTTTTTTTTTGATACTTTTTATTAAAATTTGAGACTTTGAGATTGTTATTCTTATTCACATGATAAAGGTCACTTTTTTTTTATATTAAAGGTCACATTAAATGTTGATATTAATTAGTATTTTAGTTTATGTATTGTATAATATAAATATTTATTTTTATATTATTAGAATTAATAATTAAAATAAATATTTTCAAATATATAAATTATATTATAATTAAAATTTATGCTAAATAAATATTTTTAAACATATAAATTATATTTTAGATTTATAATAAATAATTAAAATTGTGAAATAAGATTATTTTTAATTATTAATAATTTATTAAAAATTTATGAAAATTCAATTTAGAAATAAAAATTAAAAGAAGATAGATAAAATGGATAGGTAATTAAGAAATAAAGTATATAAATAAGTAGTGTGCAAAATGTAAATCCAAAGTAGAAAAAAAAGAAAATATTAAGAATGTTTAATTAAATAGTGTAAACTCTAAATTGTGTATTCTAATTTATAATATAGATATATATTATTAAAATAAATTTTAATTAAAAAATATTACCGGAAACACTTAAAAAATGTAACTAAATTTTATCTTTTTAAAAAAGAAAAATGAATTTGTAAATTTATATCAAAACTCAAATCATACACCAGATTTTTGTTAAAATAAAAGGGAATTTTACTATTTTTAAGTTATTGAGTTTTACCTTTTTTAAAGAAATAATCGTTATAAGATAGATAATGAGATAAGCTTATAAAAAATATTATCAAAAAAGGGGGAAAAGGAATATAGAAAAGCGAACTCGAAATATCTGCCTTAGTTTTTTTTTTTTTTCCAGCAAAGTTTTTAAGTATCAAAAACTATTTTGAACCGAGTTAAGGGTGAAATATTACAAGTTGTCCACTGAATTACTTTATTTTTTTCAAAGTAATCTTGAGAGACATCAATATAATAAATTCAACTCATGTGATAATAACTTATATTCAGATATATTAATTTACAAATGATTGTGTAACATTATAGTAGTATTCGGTTCACACTCATTAATGTAGTAAAACATTCTATTCAAAGAGGTGAAACAACTGCGTGATATTAAAATATTTATACATATAAGAACAAATTAATAAAACGAATATATAAGGATTTGATAGATTTATTAGTTCATGATATCGTTTAAATTAATTGAAATGTTTTTTTAACATATTCTCTTAAAATATATGTTAAGGAATAAAAAATATTATTTTTCATTAAATTATTTTGAGGACTTAATGAATAGAGCATTAAATAATTTTATTGCGCCAAATGCCGATATTTGTATTTAATAACTCCTACTTTCATGAACACATATTAATAAAATTCAAAAAATATACTAATGTGCCTCGATAAATGTAAGGAAAGGAGATATATCAAAGAGCAATTTTTTCTTTTCTTTTACTTTTTTTAGGTATAAAATACATTGATAAAAGTTGGTGGATGCGTCTTAATTTATTTAAATCAGTATTTATTTTATAGCAGATTAAAAAAGTGATTATTTTTCAATAATTAATCTTTCCCGAACATGGTGATATGATCTATTTATGATGTTAACTAAACTTATCTTTGTACCATTATTAAATTCAGCTTAGACCATATGGATTAACTTGTAAAATGTTTTTTTATCTAGTCACAAGCATTAGATCGTTTTTGTAGTTAAACCGTTTTGACTCAACTTAAACTAGCATTGACTTGGTTAATGTTGTTGAACAAATTGGACAAAAGAATAACTACTTGGTAACAACTAAGGTCATCTTCATCAAGTGTCTTATTTCTAAGCTTTCACTCCTTAACAAATTACATCACTAAAAGACACTTATGTGGCATACAGAAAGTGAGATAATTGCTCATAAACATAACTTTTTTGTTAGAAAAAAGAAATCTACAAGTTGTGTATAATTTGTAAAAGACAAAAATTATGTAATAATCTAAAGAGTGTTACACAAATAAATGTATTCCGAGTATCATGATTAGTGGTTGTATCAAAACTTTTTTTAGGAATAAATCTAAAGAATTTAGAAGGAGAAAGCATGGGAGAAATAATAGGATGAAAAGGATTGATGTTTTGAAAGTAATAGTGTGTTTGGAACTGCATTCCAAAACCACATTGAAGTGATTGGACGCAAAAACTACAAATAAGATCGTAAGAATGAACACATGTATGTGTTGTATATAGAGTGAAAGGGTTGCTTATAGAAGGAACTCTTTTGTGAGAAAAAAGGATCCACAAGTTGTGTATAATTTGTAAGAGACAAAAAGTTAAACAATCCAAAAAGTGCTTTACGGATCAATATATTTTAAGGCTATGTTTGACAAAAGTAACTGAAAAATTATATGGAAACTAAAAAGTTAGCTAATAGCTAAAAATTGAAAGCTATTAAGTTAGTTTATTCAATTGTAAGTGTTTGATAAAATTATCTGTTGAAGTGACTAATAAATGTAAAATGACAAAAATTGACATGTTTATATAACACTTTTATATAAATTTTAATTTTATTTTATGGATAAAAATATCTTTTTGGGTAATTATATTTTTTGTTTTGTAAATAATTTTGAACTCCTATAATTTTTTATTTAAAGATCAACTATTTTAATTACAATTTTTAGTTTCAATTATTATAATTTGTTCATATTGTACATTCTACTATTAATCTTGTATTATATCTTAAAATATTCCCATCAAAGTTTAAAATAAAATAAAAATAACATACACTTATGCAGGTGTCATACTTTCATTACGTTGATTAGTATGGTAATAAAACCTTATTTCATGTAAAAAGGTAAAAGGTAAATTTAATAATTATTTTAAGGATAAAAAGAAAATAAAATATAAGAAGTTAAAAGTTAAAAATTAAAATGCTACATGAAATAATGTTTCAAAAAACGCCACAAGCTACTAAGAAAAACTTGTTTATCAAACACTACTAATACGGTCAAATAAGCTTTTCAAGTAGTAAAAAAAGCTAAAAGGTAACTAAAAATGTTTATCAAACATACTCTAAGTATCATGACAAGTGAAGTCATGACAGTTTTTTTTTTTAAGAATAAATCTAAATAATTTGAAAAGAGAAAGTAGGGGAGAGATAAAATGATGAAAGAACTAAAATTTTTAAAGTAATAGCATATTTGGAACTATGTTCCAAAACCATGTTAAAGTGGATTGGACTCAAAAGTTACAAATAGTAGCTTAAGAATGAATACATGTATATGACTTTCAGACCTGATACCAAATATGCACAAAACTCCTTGGGTCAAGATCCTCTTCATTTCCTTTTCTCTCCATTTCTTCCATTATGTGTAACACATTTCCATTTCATTTATTTCTCCAAAAACCTTGGTAATGGAAGAAATGGAGCGGATCTTTTCTCTTATTCCTTTTTATAGGTTTCATGCATGAAAAGTTTTGGGCAAGAGCTTGAGATCAAAATATTGTGATAACATGGAAAGTTGAAGGAGAAAGATGAGTGAAAATGAAGCATCTAGCTCACGAAAATTAAAAGTAAAAAAGGAAGACAGCTGTTTGAGAGAAAAAGTGGAAAAAAAATACATTGTGAAACCAAAAAACAATAATTTAGGGTAAGTACTTATTGAAATCACGTTTAAGGTTTTATGAGAGAAAAAAAGAGAGACTTTATTGTGGGAAAGAATATAAAAAAAGGGTTGTAACTAAATATAATCGAGTTAAACATTAAAATTATCGTGATGAACTATGGAATTAAAATAATGGTTGGTACGATTGCATGGAAATATTGTACTAGATATGTTATTTACTTTTTTTTATGTAACTATAGTTTTATTTTTATTTTTTTAGTTATGTTAAATATTTATATAACTTTATTTTATATATCTAATTTAATCAGTAATTTTATTGATTAAAATAATAATTTAATAATTCGACTAAGTCAATGGTCGAATTAAATATGATAATGTTATTTCCTATATTAGTCTATTAGCATCTTTATCTTTATTATTATTATAATTATTTCTTATCTTGGGGCATGTTTGCTCCTGCGTCAAATGATATATGTTCCGCTTCAAAGCAAAAGTTACAAAGAGTAATTTAGTGTTATTTACTTCATTTGATGTGTTTTTATAGTTTCATGCATATTCTGGACGTATCCCCAAACGCACGATTAACAAAGTATAAATTTTTAAGTCTTTCACTTCGTTGTGTTAACTGTTAGACCTTGTACAACGAGAAATAAGCAAGCTCCCTTAAGACGTTTAAAATGTTAGATTTATAATGCGGCAAGCACTAAACTGACTTTCCAAAACATTTTAGTGAGTGTTTGAAACCGCATCCAAAAAAAAATCGCACATCAAACCATACATTATATATCGTAGTTTCTGCATTAACATGGTTCCTGACTTAATTCCAGACATGTCCATAATGTGTTTTACTTCAATGTATTTTACATACGTTTACCTGTAATTTCACATCACGTAGCTTAAAAATACGCAGAAACTGGTTCTTCCTATTTCAAGTAACACGTGTCCACTTCTTGGTGATGCGAAACCAAACACAAACTTAGTTAATGTTTGGAAGTTGGAACCATGTCTTTCCTCCACATTATCGCAAAAGCTACTCGTAAGAACATATGTTAGACATGTGTTTTTTCTCTTTTAGATGCCGGTCCAAACATATAATTACCGTTTGTTTAGATCTTCATTCATACTACTTGACGTGTATCATTGAAACAATTGTTAATTACTTTTACATGCATGTTGACACGATAATTCCTAGGACGTAGATCAAAGATAGTAATTCAAAAACATGCACTTAATCTACTTGCTTTCAATTCTCTTACCGCGTTCCTTATGCACTTCAGTTTGAAGCTTCTATTTTCTTCAGCGAGAAAACACTGGATCTTCATAACGCAAAACACAAACATGCCATTCACGAATTGTCACGTTAGCCTTTCATATATCATTTGTTCACATTTTTCTTTGTGCTAGAATGCTTATTCATTTAATTTAGGGCTATTTTATTTGTATTAATTTAAAAAATAAATTTGCTTAAAAAATTTACAATAACTAATAAAATCAAATACCAGTTTTACTTTTTTTTTTTTTAAGTAGTTCCGAAGAACATCCTTAAAAATTGTTCATAAAAACATTTAAAGGAAAAAAAAAAAAACTCAAATGCTAGTTAAGGTTGTAGTTATATTTTCTAAACTATAAAAATTTACATATTGTTCAAAAAAAAATGTAAAGGTCTGTTGATTTAATTTAATCTAACTTATATTATTATTTCATTACTTTTGTTAGTTAGCTCTCGATGTTATGACAAACAAATCATAATATATTTGAACCATAAAAACTTTAAAAATAATTATACACTTACAAAGTTGAATTATTAATAGTCTATATTGTTTATTCACTCTCTTGCTAATATTGTTAATTGCACGTCATAGTTTAGCATCAATTAGATAGATTTTTAAAGATAAACTTTAATTAATTATATTTCTACTTCTTATCTATATTTAATTAAAGATAATTTACAATATATTTACCATAAATATCATCTACATATAAGCACAAACAAAGGGTCAATTTTATTGGTAACACTTTAGTGATGTTATTACTCATCTTTAATAAATACATAAAAAATGTTTAGAAAGGATAAAAATTCCCTCAAATCAAATAATTAGTATTGAGTTGTGAGACATGAATTGTTATACAATAATTCGATCACTTGCTATTCCATTTTCTTACCGCTTCTCCCCTCTCCCTTGAAAGGCCTAATACGAGCTTAGCATTGCACCTAAAATAATTTCCTGGTCCTGCTCCCATGCCTGAAGCGAGTTTGTATGCTAGGACAACAACAATCTCACATGGTTGTCTCAATGTCTCATTAAAGTACATCTTACCCATTACCTATTTAACTCGTTATCACAAACATTAACTTGCTGTCACGGGAGAGAGACCTCATCATTCCCTCCATGATTAACTATTACATAAGTGGCCTCCCACCCCCGAAGCATCCTAAAGGCTCCGAGGCTTCTGCAAGCATCTGAACCATAAACAACCCCCCCCCCCCAACCAACAAAAAAAAAGGTAGACTAGCACACTGATACTAATTTTGACCTACAAACCCCTTGTTCTCTTAGCAACAAAAACAATAAGGCAGCTATCTCCCACTTAACAGGCCATATCAAACTCAAACTGCCAACACATACACACATATATGCAGCAGGAAACGTCCATTTATACACACCAGCAAGAACTTTGACACAGAAGAAGAGGCAGGCAAGAAAAACAAGTTTATTAGACTATAACTCGAATAATTTTAAACTTTTAATTGAGATTGTGGTAAATGAAAATGAGTAGATGCTGACAGTCAAAAAAGTTGTCTGAAATTATACCATTGAACGTCAATGTTGTCTATCAACTACATCAACTTTTCCCTTACCTGGAGTGCAATAATAATTTATATCTTAAATGGAAGCTACAACAACCAATTATATAAAACTACTCATAAAAACTAATGCCCCTGCAACTTAATGCACATCCCACTGCTTGATTTATTAGTGTTGAAGAGCCTGGTTAAACAAAATTCCAATCTCCCTGTCGATATAAAGATTGTTTTTAATTTAATGACCATGAGATATATGAACAATTTTCCCTATGAGCAGGCTCGAGGGGTTAGGTGACAACAGCCATGCCATTCAATCCAGCTGGTAGTCAGGATACACCTGCATAACAAGATTGTTGTGAGGCTTACCCTAATTTTGCTTCATAATACGGTCGACAAAAATATCAAAAGGTCAAATAAGATAAACAGGTAAAAACAGCATCATAGTAATCCACATTATCATCATATTGATATTGTAAACTAACAAACAAATAATATGCTCAAAGCCAAAAATCTTGCAAAAAGCTTTCAATGCCCTCAAACAAGTCCATGCAAGTATTTTACATCAAAAAATAGACAGAGAGGCTTGTTTCACTCCAGGTAAAACAATGTGGAGTTATCAAGCATTTGCCCAGGATTTAAATGATGGTCAGGACAAGGCAGAAAGATTATTCATTGTCCAATGGCCAATTGAACAGTCCCTTTGACAAGAATTTTGCAATGGGATTCAAGGATTTATATTCTTTCATTTTCCTTAAGTTACAGCATCCCATTATGAGAGAGACATAAATTGTATGGTGAAGGGACCTATTCACATTACCCATGCAACAGTCCACCAGTTACACATAGAGACTACTAGTATATTTTTCTCTCTTAAACCATAACACTGCCCTATTCTTAAGAAAAAAGGGAAGGATCCAGATTCAAGATGTAATACTTGGCATTTGTTCAAATGAATTCACCTTAGCCTCCGCTCCATTTTTTATCGTAAGCCCAAATATGCAGTTGCAACTCCCAGAAGTGAAAATTAAAATCCCATTTTAATCTATTTTAGAAAGCAACATTAGAAAAAGGATATATATAAACAGCATCAATTGGAGATGTACCTGTCATGCATTCCTTTTGCTTTTACCAAAGTATAAAGAGTTTTGTAATCTTAACAAACTGACGGTCTTAAGTTTTTCCAAATATACCATCCACTCTTGTGTATTAATAAGTGCCAGCCCTCCTTATGACTAACGACTTAATCAGCTTCAAAAAGTACAGTCGCAATAAAGTACCTCTAGGCTGGACTTTTAATGGTAAAACTCATAGAGTAGTTCTACATAGCACATACTCTAAAAACTAACCACACAAGATATTGCACAACAAACATGGGGTGTAGGGAGCAGATAGTGGATGATTTGTTTCATGTAAGTTGAGCTTAACTACATCTGCAGTATAAAAATTTGCTCACACAAATAGTACCAGTTTCAGTTCCAATATGTTTATTAGCTACCAATTGAATAACAAAGGGGAAATATCAGTAAGAAAGAGGCGGACCATACCTAAAGTTCATGTTCACCAATAATCCCGGCAGGAGCATAGCCCATCTTTGAAATGGTGGAACCTTTTCGCATCTCGAATAATGAGTTCTCTGCCTACAAGCTTAGAAATAATCTTCAGTGCTGTATGGCAATCGCCACAAACACGGAGGTTCTTAATTACCCTGATCGGAGAGCGAGCAGAGCTGCTAAGGAGACCATAAGCAACAGCAAGTCTCTCACTGTGGGCGAGAAGAGCTTCTTCTTTGCCTTCCTGGTCTATGTCATGCAACACAAATTTTGTCTCCGGAATATAGCCAGCTTCTTTCATTTGTGACTTCAGACCTCTAAGCAGGGCATATATCTTATCATTTTCAGGATGAGATGTATCTCCAGCTCGATATTCATGGACTCGGCTCCTTACTTCAAGAAGATTTTTGCTTGCTAATTTCTTTTTTTCTTTCTCTTTTGTCAAGTCTGAGGCTTTAACAGGTACAAGGCCAGCCTTTGATTGCTCATTCAAACGAGAAGGATCTAGCTGCTCAACTAGTTCAGCACAACAATCCCCCAGTTCAGTGTTTCCATGAACTCTACAGAGATTCATCAAAGTCTCCCATATATCAGCACTTGGCTCCATTGGCATCTTTTCAATGAACTCAAAAGCTTCATCCAGATGCCCAATGCTGCCAATCATGTCTACTACATGGACAAAATGAGCCATAGATGGTACAATGCCATAATCCTTGCTCATGGATTCAAAGTGAAGCATTCCCTCGTCAATATCTCCCAGCATACTACATGCAGAAAGAACTCCAATGAACATCTGGCCATCAGGTTTCAGTCTCAAGTTTTTAAATTGAGTAAATAGATCAATTGAATCTTCTGCAAACCCATTCTTAGCAAGCTGTGTTATCATAGTATCCCAAGTAGTTAAATTGCGCTCTGCCATATTGTTGAAAATGTTGAGTGCATCATCTACAGAACCACATTCTAAATACATCTCCAATATTCTATTATATGTGCTTACTTTGAGAGGTGACAGATGTTGTACAGCATGTCTGTGTACAATTTTTGCCTCTTCAAGAGATTTAGTCTCCCCACAATGGTGCATTAATTGCAAATATCGAGGCAAATCCACAGGAATATGTAGTTTTTCCAACAACCCCAAAACTTCAACTGCTTCCTTCACTTTACCCTCAAAGCAGAAACTATCTAGTTCCTCAAGTGTACCTCTATATGGATAATCATTAGATGCCTCAGCTGATTTGCCATCAGGATTTGCATTACTTGATAGATGAGAGTCAACCATTGATCTCTGTGCAATATGCAAATTTGGATGATACTGACTGTCTTTTAGGCTTTGCTGAAACTGTCCAGAACCTGAGTATTGTTGACGCATTTCATTACTCCCTGTGTAATGAACATTTGGTGATTGCTGAAAAAAATGACCAATGTTTTGACTTAGGTTCCCTCTATTTCCCTGTGACTCTAAGGGCGTAGGAGAACTATATGCATTGGGAGACTGCATCCGTTGTCCAGGTTCTTGTGTCCAGCCATGTTTCTCAACAAATGCATTTGGATGCATCTCAGAGCCCCATGCATTATCAACACCTACCCCAACTTTTTGTTGCATTTTCAACTTTCCCTGACCAAAGTACCCATTGACACTTCCATTATGTCCCACAGAATTATTCTGAACGTTTCGGGTCACATTTATATGACCTCCATCGGCAATTTGACCATCTCCATAAGAATTTTGCTCTGAACTAGCATGATCGTTCCAGTAAGACTGACTTGCATTTGCTTGGGTGACATAATCAGGTCTTCGCTTATTCAAAAGCTCATTAGAATCAGCCTTATTTCCGCTTTCCTGATAAAACCCAACATGATTTTGCTGGCAATCTAAAGAACCATCATTTTGAAAACCACCAGAAAACTGAAAATCCGACCTTTCAGCAGCAGTGCTAATAGCCCTCAACACATTAAGGCCTTTGATACAGCCTGCAACATTGCGTGAGCAACATCCTTTGCACAACTTCAAAAGAGAACTAACTGTCACTGGTGAGGCTCTCTTTGAAGACATTATTTGGGACTTAACATAACCTGAGGAAAGACAAATTGGAAACAAAATAAAATAAAAGTGGCGAATGTTTAAGATATTTGGGGGGGGACAGGGGAATTGAGGAATGGAGTCAAGTTTTAAAAACTAACACATAGCATGGAGGCTTAAGGATAGTTTAAAACTTGACTCCATTCCTCAATTCCCCACCCCCCAACGCCCCAACCCCAATTTAGAATACTTTACTTCATAGCATAAAAAATTACAGAATACCCAATTGGATAAGATAAAAGCAAACCACCATCTGTACCTTGGATATATGTGCGGGTACCCAGTCGCCACGATAAGATTGTTAGCGCGAACGATTTTCCTTATATCTGCCCTCACAAAATAGTTAAAGAAATCCAAATGTTGCTTCACCAATGCCCTAACCTACCAAATTCCAAAGTACCAAGAAGTTACTGAAAACCAATCACTCAAACAAGTGGTGGGCAGCAAAACGATAAAACTACACTAAAATAAAACAGAAACTAAACACAAAGCATAGAAGCTCAAGGAACATCAAATGAATAACCCACTAAAATAGGATACATTAAATCGTTTAAGCACAAATTTGAAATACCCGTTGAAGCAAAAAGGGGCGCACCCAAATTCTAAACGAAGATCAAATATTAGGGTTTGCACCTGGATATATGAAGGGAAGAGAATCCATGGAAGGAAGAAGCACGAACAGTCGAACAAGAAAGGTTTTCTTGTGTGATATTAGGCTTTCATTTGGGCTTAGGATTCTACCAAACTCAGGTCGATTTAGGGCAGAAGCACGACAGGGGGGTTGCTTCGAAATCGAAAGTGTGAGTGAAAATGCACTGAAGATTAGGGCTCGTCTCTGATTCCTGAAATTGCGACTTTGTCTTTGCCTTGGGTGCGTTGCGTGTGACTCGTAGACATCGTAGCCTCTTAGTCGTACTGGTTTTTTTTGAAACAGTTCAGTTTAGTTATAAATTTGGTTCGATTCTTTTGGATTTTTTGCGCACCCCTACTTCTGAAACCAGAGAATCAAGTTCTGAGGATACCAGGAAAAGAATGAGGTTAGGATAAAGCAAAAGAATATAAGATTGGAAATAAACCCGAGAATAGTTCAGATGTCTGGAACGAGACGAAAGGGATGAGAGCTCCAGCGGCAGTTAGGGGCACGCAGGGAAGCTAGGGTATACGGTTCACAAGACTGAAGAGACGGTAAGAGAATCTTGAATATTTAGGTGAAATTTTAAATCCCATATTATAGTGAAGTTATAATTCTTCATTAAAATTATCAAGTTTTAAATTTATTTATCCAAATAACATATATTAGTCGTTGTTGTTAAAACTGGACTAGTCGTTGACTTGGTCGAGGTATTGGGTTAATTGTTTATTGATCGGCTGATTAACTAATTTGGGATTCTTTTACAAACAATTTATTACAATAGGGTCCTTTTGAAACAAATTATTAGTATGGAGTTGTTTTAACTGTTGACTGATCAAATTCGCTAGTCTAACTAGCGAAATATGTGCTACGTTAGTGTTTTTTAATTTTTTTTAAATGCACTACATAAACTTGCTAGTCAAACTACCAGAATATAAAATTGTTGGTCAAATTAGCAAGTATATGTGGCATTCCACGTAGACATTTAACTAGATTAAAAAATTACACATATTTTGTTAAAGTTGCCACTCTTAACTAGCAATTTTATGAGAGCTCGCCAAGTGTCACATCTGGGCATATTGTGCTACTCTTACTAGCTAATTTATGAGAGTGCGCCACCTGTTGCATCTTAGTGTATTGTGCTATTCTCACTAGCTAATTTTTTAGAGTGTACCATGTGGCACCTAAGATAAAGGTATTTATTTATTTCAACTTAGGTTAAAATAAAATTTGAATTAAATAAAATAACAAACATAAATTAAATTATAATTAAATAAAAATAAATGCAAATAAAATTAAAAGTTTGAAAATATATTCAAATAAGATTTTAATTTAAAAATTTATTTAACATGTTAAATAAATTTAAAAAATATTTTAAAATAAAAATTATATGGATAAACAAATTTATCTTTAAGTTAACAATAAATAAAAAGGTATTTATTCACTTTAAGTTAACAGTAAATAGATTAATAATGAATAATAAATAAGTTAATATAAAGTTTTAATTAAATAAAATAACAAACATTAATAGAAGTAGAATATTAAAATAATAGATAGCAGACCCACTCTGCCACATGTCACACTCACATAAATTAGCTACGTTTACTAACTAGATTAACCGGGGAATGTCATGTGTCACTAGCACAGTACTGTAAGTAACTAAGATAGCAAACCACTCTGCTATATATATATATATATATATAATATTAAAAAACTAACACATATTGTTTGCGCTGGTGAGACTAGCGAGTTTGATCGATTAACGGTCAAAACAACTCCATGCGAATAATTTGTTTTAAAAGGACCTATTTTAATAAAATGTTTGTAAAAAGACCCCAAATAGGTAATCAGTCTTCATTAGTCAAACTGGTGGGTCACCACATGAACTGGTGTATATAAAGTTATAAAATCTTGTGAAATGTTGTCTATACAACAACTCGTACAATAGGTTGTATAACAATATTTTTTGTGTTTATCTCTCCCCTACACATCATTTATTATATTTCATAATGATAAAGAGATAGACACAAAAAATATTATTATACAAATTGTTGTATGTGTATTATATCTCTAAAATTTTAATAAGGATATTGTTAGGAGTCTTGCATTGAGTAAAATAAAAAGACATAATATGATACTTAAGCCATGAGGCTCTCCCATTTAATAGACTAGTCTTTTAGGTTGGGTTCTCCTCTTATGTTGGAATAGGTGAAAAGGGGAGGAAAAAAAGTAGAGAGGAAATAAAGCACGGATCATAATGTCTTTTTCTTTGTCTAGTTGGAGGAAAAGTGGAAGGAAAATGAGAAGGAAAGTTAACTTTTAGAAACAAAAATTAAAAACTTTCTTTCCTTCCATTTTTCCTTCAATTTAAATTTCAAACTTTTCTCTCCTCCCTCATTTTCTTTCCTCTCAACCATACAAAGCCTAAGTCTTAACAATTGAAGAAAATTTTGGTACATTCTCTCTTCTTTTCCCTGTGAGGTCCCACCTTGTCCTTTAATTAAAGGAAGAAATATTCTAACTCCTAACAATTTGGTGCGTTCATTGAAGTTGGGATATGAAAAAGGCTACCTGTAGGCTAGATTATACTGATAGATGAGTGAAGTTGTCAAAGGGAAAAGGACAACAATCGAGTCAATATTGGTAGAGTGAAAGCCGTCGTGGATGTCGACTCTTAAAGGAGGTGACAATGTTAAGAGTCTCACATTGAGTAGAATAAAAGACTTAATGTGATACTTAAGTCATAAGACTCTCCCACCTAATGGATAGGTCTTTTAGGTTGGCTCTTCTTTTTTTACTTAAATCCTAACAATTATTTTCTTTTTATACATTTGCATCTATATATGTATGTATTTTTGTGAAAAAAATACATTGGTCTGTAAGTTAACCATTATTTTATTTATTTTTTACTATTATTGTTATTATTTAAGACATATCTGCCAATTAATTTTTATCTAGAATAATATTTTCAATTCATTTGCTGTTTAAAGTGTGAAGGAGAATAGTTAACATTTTTATTATAGAAATCCTTTTATAAAAAATTAGATGATAATTACCATGGGTTTGCGAGATAAAACATCATTAATTGTTTGTAATTAGTGTTTAAGGATAATGAAGAATTCACTTATCTATAAGTGTGCATTGTTCACATAGTCATATATTCATACTCTCTTTTTAAATGTTTTAATTACAATGTTGTTCAAGTGATTTGGAGTTGGCTTTTCGTATTATCTCTCCATTCCAATAATTACGTGCTTCAACATATAAGATCATTCTATTTTCTTCCACAAATATTGAGATATAAAGTTGAAGACCTTGATACTTACATAATTTAAAAAGTCATAGTCTTATATAAGAAGTAATATTTACATCAACATTTAAACATTGAGATATAATTTTGAAGAACTTAAAAATTGTATTAGATCCTTTTTAAAATTTCCCTACTTCAACAATGGTTTATTACAAAAATTTTAGACTAAACAATCATATGAGGAATTTAGAAGTTATATTTTATACATTTGCATCTACATAGGTGTGTATTTTTATGAAAAATATGTTGAACTAAAATGACCATTACTATTTTTTTTACTATTATTGTTATTATATAAGACATAAATGCCAATTAATTTTTATTTGAAATATTATTGTCCAGTTCTTTTGTTGTTTAAAGTATGAAGGATAATAGTTATCATTTCCATTAGAGTAAATTATACTGGCACTCTCTGAGATTTTTTTAGATTGTACATGATACCCTTTTTTTTTATATCTACACTAATTTCCTTAATTATTTGAAAAACATTACATCGTGTACCCTCATAAAGGAGGTTGTTGTAAATGTTAAAAAAAATAAGGAGATTATGTGTAATATAAAAAAAAACCCAAGGGGGCCCAGTATAATTTACTCATTTTATTATAGAAATCCTTTTGTAAAAAATTATCTAATAATTACCACGGATTTGCAAGGTAAAGCATCGTTAATTGTTTGTAGTTAGTATTTAAGAATAGTGAAAAAGTTATTTAGCTATAAATGAGCACTATTCACATAGCCATATATTCATATAAAATTTTTAAATGTTTTAATCATAGCATTGCTCTAGTGATTTGGAGTTTACTTTTCGTATTATATCTCCATTCCAATAGTCATGTGCTTTGACGTTTAAGATCATTCTCCTTTATTCCATAATAGGCGATGTTGAAGGAAATAGTCCTACTTCTATATTACATATCCATTCCAATAATCATGTGCTTCAACACTTGAGATCATTCTCCTTTCCCTCACAATAAGGACTGTTGAAGGAAATAGTTTCAAGTATGTGCTTTTCTCTTAAAGTCTTGCTTCTTAGTGCTGTTAATAATTTTTTAGATATAGGTTTTTAATAGTTAATTAAAGAATTAAGACTTATCACATATGAAACCATATCTTATTCTTGCTTCTACAATTGAATTATGAAAGTAAGAATGATGTTTTAAAAGACAAAATTGCATTTACTATTAATCGCCTTTTCTTATTATTTTGTATTTTATATGACTTTTCTTATTTTTTATTTACTAAATATAAATATACTATATATTAACTGTTAGTATTACCCCAAAAAAATATATGTTCAACATTTATACTATTATAAATTCCTTTACTAACATAAAGTTTCATGAATATATATATATATATATATATATATATATATATATATATATATATATATATATTGTAGTAATAGACTAAATTACTTTGATAATATAATTGATGAAATTGCCTTTTAAAATCAATTTAAGGTTACTATCATTTGTTCAAATTATATGTAAATATTTTTATCTATAATTAATTTATAACAATTAAAATGACAGTGATAAAAAAAAAAGTAGTTAAATTTATTTGGCTAAATTATATTTTTGGTCCCCTATTTTTCTCAATCTACAATTTTAGCCCCCCTAATTTTATTTAGAGACATTTAATTCCCCGTTTTTTAAAAATTCGCAATTTGGATTCCCTTATTTTTTTTAGAGACATTTAGTCTCCCTATTTTTAAAAATCCACAATTTTGGTTTTGTAATCAAATCTCTTGTATTGACCATTAGTGGTTTAACGTTGATTCTAACATGTCAACATTGACTCTAACTTTGACACATTATTTAAGTATTAACACGTCAAAGTCAACATTAAATTATTAACGGTTAAAACAAGGTATTTGACGGTGAGAAAAAAATTGCAAATTTTTAAAAATATGAGGACTAAATGTCTAAAAAAAAGGAGGACCAAAATTGCGAATAGGAAAAAATAGGAAATCCAAAAATGCAATTTAGCCAATTTATTTTTATCGAAAAAGATAAAACTAGTTTGATTATATTTAATTTAGTTTAAAAAGAGAAGTTGTATCTTTTTAAATAAAAAATTCCTTTAATCATGAAAACTTTTATTTCTTAACCTTTTTGTTTCATTCTTATTATTACCAAAATATATATACATTCGACATTTTTATTGTTATAAATTTCTTTACTAACATAAAGTTTCATAAATAAATAAATAAACATATATATATATATATATATACATGTACATGTACATGTATATATATATGTATGTATGTATGTATTGTAGTAATACACTAAAGTACTTTGATATTATAATTCTTGGAATTGCCTTTTAAAATCAATTTAAGGTTACCATCATTCGTTCAAAATATATCTAAATATATTTCATTATTAAAGGTATGAATTTTGCCTTTTTTTCTATTAGTTTAATACTACATGTCTTATTTTTATAATTAATTTGTAACAATTAAAATGAAATTGATGAAAGAAAGTAGTTAAATTTATTTTAATCGAATAGATAAAATTAGTTTAATTATATGTATTTTAATTTAAAAAGTGAAATTGTATTTTTTAAAATAAAAATTTCATTTAATCATAAAAAAATTCATTTCTTAACCTTTTTCTTCCATTCGTATTATTTTAATTGATATTTAATAGGTATATTTCTTATGGCTAGAAATTTTCTAATCAAGCACAAACATGGAAATTCCTTGGCATTTCATAGCGTGAGACAAAGCATACAATTGCCCAATGTCACTAACAATGAGTATTATGTTTTTATATAAGTCAACACGTGAAAAGTTATATCTTCTTATAAATTGAAAGTAATTCATCTTTTTTTTTATTTCATTACTTAACTATATTTGTAGCTTACATAATTTTTTGTATGCAAAAAAATGTTTTGCATATAGCAAATGATACTTTTGTAAGTGGCTCTAATCAAACTACCTATAACAAGACTCATTGGTCAAATATTAGCAATGGTAATTTTAAAAGTTTTACTATAATTTTTATTTGGCATTTCCAGTGTTGAACTTATAAGTTATTGTTAAAAAAAATTATCATACTATTTTGACCATTATATTGTAATGTATAGTCACAATCATCTTTTCACAAAAAACAAGTCATGATTTACCTCAACAACAACAACAAAGTAAATATATCCTCAATGAATCAACTGAAATTGAACATGCAAATAGATTTGATCCTTGAAATTTTTGTTGAATAACGGTAGACTGACTCTATCATATACTATCGATAAGAAAGTTTAACGTGACTTTAATTATTCTCAATAAAGAAGAGTTGTATAGTTAGTAGGTAAATAAAACAATACTAATTATTTGGTTTAATTACTAATTTGATTTCTTAATTTGTTTATTTCATTCAATTGGGTCTCTTTTTATTAAAAAGTTTAATTAGGTCATATTATTTTTAAAAATGCTGCAATGTTGCCCTTTTTGTTTAAGATGACATCGTTTTTCACTACGTTTAGTGTAAAATTAGACGAAAAACGATATAGTTTTGGATGAAAAGGGTAATATTAGAGTGTTTTTGAAAATAATGAGACTTTATTGAACTTTTTAATAAAAAAAGGAACCCAATTGAATAGAGTAAATAAATTAAAGGACCAAATTACTAATTAAACCTAATTGTTTTAATTCAAGATTCATATTAACTATTTTTTAACTACTATTTAATATTTTAATTTTATTTTTTTACGTACAATATTATGTATAGTAAAATTTATCTTTTTTTATGTCTAGAATTACATGAAAAAGAAACTAATACATGATATAATTATCAATCAATTGAGGGTAGGATTTGAGGTTTTTCTCTTAATTTGCTATCATTGATTATATTTTCAAAGTATATAAATCAAAACTTTATAGTTTTAGTGTCAAATTCTTTATATTTCTAATTTTTACCAATTCTTTTTTTTTTTATGCATTATAAGAGTACATTTGATGAAAATATTGATGATTGTCGTGTTTTCTTTACTGGACAAGCTGGAATCAATTATGAAAATGATCACCAATAACATATATTCAAAGCCATATAATTTACTAAGTCAAATCTATTGTGTTTATAATGTGTATAATTATAACACTCATGTTTTACAAGAGGCACAAATGATGACATTGACCGAAATTGTGATCTAAACCATACTAGACAATCTCAATTCAATATCCAAATTGTTGAAGAAGTAGGTATATAGGCAATTGTTCTCTACATAGATATATCAATATATAGATTTCAATAGATAATTCACATTCATTTATTAGTTTCACGAGAATGTAACTATTTTTTCAATTAAGAATGAAATTTAGTTTACAATGACATGAGTGATGAGTCATTAAAGTGTTAGTTTTGTGAAGTTTTGATTTGGTATGCTAAGAAAACAAAAAAGAAGTTGAAATCCTATAAATTCAAAGTTTTCATTGTGCTATATGCAATGCAAGACAACCCTTCCTCTTTTTATGCATCCTCCTCAACCTTTGAGGGATCTATATTTCAAAATAGATAAATGGGATATGTAACGTCTTGTTTTTCTAATGCATGATTAAGTGTTTTAATAACTAAAAAGTGAAAATCAGATATGTAATATAGGTGATTAAAAGAAATAAATGAATTGTTATTATGTATGGTATGTAATAAGTGGTGATAATTGTTTGTTGTTTGTTTGAAATTCTGGTTTTAATTTAGAAAACTTGAGATATATGCTTAAGCCAATGTGGGTGTGTTGTGAGTGTGATTTTGAGCTTTTAAGGGAAAACAGTTAAGTTAAACTAGTTTTGAGATAAAAGGAGTGGCTTGGTGAAATTTGGACCTCAGTTAACCAAAAGTCTGTGTGAGAGTTTTGGAAGGTCGAGTATATAAGAGAGGGAGGGAGGAGTTTTCTCTCATTTTTTCTCATTCTCTTTCTCTCTCTTCACTTCATCTCTCTATCTCTCTCTATAATCTCTCAAGTTAATAAGTGTATTAAAGGATTTCAAGTTCAATACCGTCCTTTAGGTGAGAGGAGGAATAGTCTTTGGAAGTTTTGGCTCAAGACACCGAATTCTCAAGGAATCTATATTCAAATTCAGAAACATTTAGAGGTAAGGGAAGCTTACTATTCCTTCATTTTGTGTTTGTGGCTATTGATATGCTGATTTAATGCTTTGGAATCGGTTGATTTCAATGAATATCTTATGTATGTGGGTTTTGACATTAAAATGGGTTTGGAAAGGGGATTTTGAAATCTGCGGATGATTTATAGGTAAAATTGTTATGTAATCGGTTAGAAAGGTATTAGAAGTAGTTAAAATTGTTTTGTGATGTTTGGTGTTGATTGATTTTGTCAAAAATGGTTGTTGGTGATTGATTTGCGAACACAATGATCGCATTCGCACCTAGTGATGGATTCTGTTGTTTAGCGACGAATGTTGATGATTCATTCTCTTAGCGACGAAATTCGCGCTTAGCGAGAGAAAAACAGGATTTTCTTTGCTTTATTATTATTGTTGTTTATTGATGACTTTATTGACTCCTATGAATGTCAAGTGTATATTTTAAGGTAATTGGTTGTTCAAATGGTTTTCTAAACTAGTTTTTGAGTTTTTCTTTATTATTATTGTGGATTTGTTAGTTAAATTGTTAAAAAGTGATAGTTGGGTGAAATGTTGCTTAGATAGAACTTCCACTGGTTATGTTGTGTTGTTGTGGTGAGACTTCTTATAGGGGATGTAGGTCCTAGTACTGTGTGAGAATTTTCAAAAGGTATGTGTTGCTTGGATAATGTCTTATCTGTTGACCATGTAAGAGGCTAGATTGGGCCTGCATGGGGTTAATGGTGACTGTTGGACCACAGGTGGTGCTGAGTAGGCCACGTGGTGTGAAGATGTGATATATATATATATATATATATTGGATATTGATGAATGATTTTGGTTGAGTTGTTGTTGTGGATCATGCACACATGCATATGTTGTTGGTTGAGATTGTGTGGGTCTCAAGCCGTGTGCGGGTAGGCATGGAAGTTGGGCGTGAATAGAGTTGCAACTCAGACGGGCCTCCAACCTAGTGTCTGGATGAGAAGTGGGGCCTGAAAGCTAGGCCTAGGGGATGAGTGGATGGGTGATCCCGTAAGGGACCTAAGCAGTGCAGGCCTTGTGTCATGGTATACCATCACCCACATTCACTTATCCTGACAACTATAAGCTTATCCATTGATCAAAGTTTTAGCAATCCCTGAATGGTGCTTAGAAGGCCATGGTAGGAGGTAAGACTTGGCTTATCACCTGAAATGTAAAAAATATCTCGAGAATCGTGTCATTTATTCATTGACATGTAGGGATTGAAAGCATAGTGTGTTATGTTGTAATGTATATAAACCCATTTTTTGACAAATTGGATTTCCATACTGGTATGTTGATGGCTTGATTTTATGGGATTGCATATTATATGTTGGTTTTATTTTGTAAGCTTATCATTGCTTTGCTGTTTTGTTTTGGTATAATTGTTGTGGTTACTATTGTTGTTGTATGTTGCTATAACTGTGATGATCATGTCATTTTGGTGTGGGAGCTATAACACTCATTCATATTAAATACAATTCATATTAATTTAGTTATTAAGTTTAAGTAAACAAAAAAATACATGTAAAATTTTTTCCATTTTTAAAAGAAATTCCAAACTTAACAGAATTTGGAAATGATGGTAAGAGATGAAAGATAAGACTATATATACATATATATCATAAAACTATACATCATGGTTTGATAATACTGAAAACTAAAAAAATACATCAAAAGATAGACACTATCTAACCCAATATGTACATCGAAAAGATCCTATATAGAGCAGTGTTCATCTATCCTATCCCTCATACAAAAAGAAAATACTATAGGCCTTCAAGTCCTCTCCCATGGAGATGTCCTCTAACTCGTACTCAGCATCACGAGACATTAATGTCGTCTTTAATAATCACGATCAATCATACATAGAAGAAAATAATGGAGTGAGGTGTTTTGTTCTAAAATCACTTTTACATGTATGGTAAGAAATCTACCATAAAACAAAGATAAAACATAGCTGACTACAAAAGGGATCCTAAGGTTCATTCTAAGTTGTATCAAACTACCCTTGACTGGGTATGGATCCATACTTCCCATTAGTGGGTAATAGTTCTCAACAGAACCTGGGAAGTGATTGGGAGTACATATACCTCTCTCAACATCATCATGTGGTACAGTATTCATTATCATTGAGGAAAATAATAGTTAGGATATCCATTTATAGATGTATACTTTCAAACTAATCTTGGAATGCTGAGCAGTTGTCGAGGTTATTGAGTTTGGTCAAGCGAATATCCCGGCTCAAGGGCGTTACCTAGGCCATTGGGGCCTTCACCACTCGATGCCTACCCCCAAGACCTTTGCAAGTGGGTCTCTGCCTTTCATTCCTCAGCGTACTAAACTATAGCTTCCCTAATAGGGTGTTATGCCACTACATATCACTCGCTTTTCATTACTTACTAAAATGTCAATTTCTAACTTCTCAAGCAGAGGTTTCCCTGGTCTCATTTAATTTGAGCACTAGTACAATCAACATTTCTGCCTTATTTTACAGAAATTGTAAAATACCAAAATTTTAACAGAATAACAATTTAGTACTTATATAAAATTTTAGCAAAATAGCAATATAGTAATTATAATTTAATTACTAAAATTTTGGCAAAATAATAACTAAACAAATGCATTTTAATTTTCTAAATTTGAGCAAAGTAACAGCTTAGCAAATGCATTTTAATTTTCTAAAATTGAACAGAGTAACAGCTTAGCAAGTAAAATTTAATAATTTAAATTTGAGTAGAGTAACAATTTAGTAATTATGATTTAATAATCTAAATTTGGGCAGAGTAACAACTTTGCAAAAATTAAAGTTTAACATTAAACAATAATAAAGTTTAATCCTAAACGGGTTTAGGGGAAAACCTTTCCTATCAACATACAAAGTAACAATAATTTAGAACCAACCCCACTCCCCCCATTACCTGTAAGATAGTTGATGAAGACGATGGAATTGTTGGTGCAAAGCTTCTAGGAGGAAAAATTCTACTAATTGAAAACTAGCAAAATTTTAACATAAAAACTAGATAAAAATATTTTAGAGAGAGAAAACTTTAGAAAGAGAAGCTCTCTAGCTTGGGAGAGGAAGAGGATATGCTGAAAATTTGAAGGAGGAAGGGGCTATTTACAGAAGAAGAAGAGGTCTTAGGTGTCTACCAATGACATAAGCAATTATACAATAAATCAAGTTTTAAATTTATTTTTAATATAAATTTAGGGACAAATATGCACACTTAGGGACACATACACCATTTAGGGTGTTGAATCACCTCTCCTAGGCATGGGGACGTGCTCCACCAGCTGTCCCAAGCTCCCATGTGCCAATTTTGATCTGTAGCTGAATTAACTAGTACCGATAAAAATGCCTAAACTTGAAAAATTAGCTTTTAATAACAAAAAAATGAAATTAAATGTAAAACTGGACAAATACATTATTTTTCATCAAAAATAAAATTCTAATAATTAATTTTAATTTTTATTAATTTATTTCAAATTATATGTATTTATTTTGTATTTTTAAGCTAGAAAATCCATTTTAATTCAACAAATACCAAAATTTTTATAAAAATCATAAATTAAATATTTTACCCATAAATAAACTAAAATTACCATTTTCACCCTTTTTGGATGTCAAACTAGTACTGATTGACTTATCAGACACTTAGGGGCATTTTGGTCATTTTACACAAGAATTCCAGAAAATTTCCAAAATTATATTCTAATATATATGACATAATTCTAAGCTCAAATTGACATTTTAATGTCAATTGAATATTTTCCTCATGCAGTCCTTAATGTTGAGAAATAGGGACAAAATTGTCATTTTCTAATTTCTTTGGGCTTCGGCTCAGAAAAATTATTAAAAATCATGATTAAATAATTCTTGAAATTTTAAGCAAAATGGTGAGAGTCAGAATTTTGAAATTTCTTTCCAATTTTTCAGAATTGCATTGTCAAATATTAAAAAAAATAGTGGAAGAATTGAAATAGGATTGTTATATTTTTCACTACTTTTCTTTCAAAATAAATTTTTTATAATGAGAGATACTTAATAGAAAATTTTCAAAATATTTTGAGCTCAAAAAGTCTCTGGTTGGTTCCTACAGTCAACCAGGGGTATTTTTGTCATTTTACAAAAATTATCTCAATAAATTCTAGAAAAACTTCTAAAATTTTTATTAATTGTTCTAAATACATTGATAACTTAAAAACAAATTTTAAACATGCAGAATAATTTAATATGTAAAAGTAGGGGTGTTACATTACTCCTCTCCTTTTAGGAATTTCGTCCTCGAAATTCTCTTACCAGTAAAGAGATGAGGATATTGTTCTTGCATCTTGCTCTCTACTTCCCAAGTTGCATTTCCATCATCAATTTGACTCCACACAATCTTTACCAGAGGTATTTCTTTACCTCGAAGCTGCTTTATCCTCCGATCCTTTATTCTATTCAGGGATATGTCATAAGTAAGATTTTCTCTTATTTGTATTATGTTAGGCTCAATGATATGTGAAGGGTCATGGATATATTTACGAAGTTGGGAAACATGAAAGACAATATGAAGATTAGAAAGATTGGATGGTAAGGTTATTTGATATGCAACAGGACCAATTCTTCTAAGGATTTGGTAAGAACCAATAAATTTAGGTGAAAGTTTTCAGGATTTTAGGGCTCTACCAACCCCAATTACAGGCGTAACTTTCAAAAATACATGATCTCCTTGAAACTCAAGGGGTTTTTCTCTTTTTATCAAAATAACTTTTCTGCCTATCTTGCAATACTTTCATCTTTTCCCGAATTAGTTTAACTTTCTTCGTGGTTTCTTGCAATATTTCAGGTCCAACTATCAGAGATCCCCTAGTCTCATACCAACAAAGTGGAGTCTTACATTTGCTCCCATATAAAGCCTCGTAGGGAGCCATTCCAATGCTGCAATGAAAACTATTGTTATAGGTAAACTCAATCAGTGGTAAGAGCTAATCCCAGCTACCTTTCCATTCTAAGATACAAGCTTTAAGCAAATCTTCTAAGGATTGGATAGTTCTTTCAGACCGTCCATCAGTTTGAGGATGATAAGCTGAGCTTAGTCTTAGCTTAGTCCCTAGGGCTTGTTGCAAACTCTCCCAAAACCTAGAAGCGAAACGATGATCCCTATCAGAGATTATACTAGAAGGCACTCCATGTAATCTAATAATTTCTCTGATATACAACAGGGTTAACTTTTCTAGAGAAAACCTAATGTTGATGGATAAGAAATCAGCAGACTTGGTTAGTCTATCCACAATCACCCATACAGCATCATAGCCATAGGTTATTCTAGGGAAATTTGTCACAAAATCCATTACTATACTATCCCACTTCCATTCAGGAATATCTAAGGGTTGTAATTCTTCAGAGGGTTTTTGGTGCTCTATTTTAGCCTTTTGACAAACTAAACAAGACGCAACAAACTCTACTACAGCCTTCTTCATTCCAGGCCACCAAAACAACTTTTTCAAATCCTGGTACATTTTGGTAGAACCTGGATTAATACTTAGTTTACTCTTGTGAGCTTCTTCCAAATTCATTTTTCTTAATTCTCCACTTTCTGGCACACAAATTCTTCCTTGGAATCGAATGACTCCATTTGAATCATGATCAAACTCCAATTCCTTTCCTTCAATCCTTCTTCTAACCTTTCTTGGAGATATTGATCAGTATTATGGGCTTTTCAAGTTTGTTCTAGAAACTCATTACTCATTTGAAGCATTCCAAAACTAGTACTTTTTGGTTTTATCTCCATAGCTAAACCAAAATCTCTAACTAAGTGAAAGAAATTTCATGGTTTAAGTTTATGAGCTTTTCTCCCTTTTTGTGTCATTATAAAATGTCTTTTTTTTATTTATTGTAAAGACAAATATTTATTATATTATTTAATTCTTTGACCTTTTTTTCCCTGTTCAACAAGATTAATACGAGTTTATTTATTCCATCCTTGTTTACTTGTTTACTTTATATGTGTGAATGATTTATATATGCATGTTTATGTGTGTGAATGAAGTATTATAATTGTCCAAATAAAAAAGACATGCTTATTAAGAAGGTCAATTTGAAACAACTTTATATAATCATATATTAGATGAGCTAATGCAGCAATGTGTGAATGATTATAAATTTATAATCATTACTGATAAAATTATCTTATTTTAGTGTGCTTTGCCTAATTAATTAAGTGCATGTATTTTTTAGTGTATTGTTGGAAAATTATATGTATTTATTAATTATTACTAATCATTTATGTTTTTCATATATAAGATTTACCAAGTGTGAATGCTCCCTAATATGATAATCCTAATAATGTGTCATTTGAAAAATAATCCATAGGAGCGTCAACTATGGTTGGTGGAAAAAATGATCCTGCGTGAGAGTATTTTTCATATGAAAAAAAACGAAAAATAATGTGTACAGTTGTCTTCATTGTAGTAATTCTTATAAAGAAGAGGGCATAAATAGAATGAAGTACCATCTTGCGGGCATATCATGTCAAATAGGTGCTTACAAAAAAGTCTATCACTTTTTTTTTCACCAAACGCTAGAGTTATTAAAAGAAATCTAAAAAAGATAAAATAAGAGTGAAGACCTAAATGAAGCATACAATGATCAAATTATTAAAGAGGAATTACAAGAAGTTCATCCTTGCCCAAATGTGGGTAAGAGTAAAATGCCCTTGGCTACTTATAAGAAAAGGAAAATCAACATTGAAATTGATAGTTATTTTCCTCTAAGGACTACTCTTGGTCCCCAACCAACTTTGAAAAGTGTATTATTAAGAAGGGAAGCAATACATGAAGCTAGGATGACAATTACTTGATGGTTTTATGATGTTTGCATCCCATTTAATGTAATACAATCACCATATTTTCAATTTGCTTATCATGAATGAAGGGTTAACTTGTTAGGAGATTATAAGAAAGAGTGTCAATTACTTGTAAAAGGTTAGCAAGTAAATTAGGCTACAATTTATGATTAATGGATGAATTGACCAAAGGCAAATAATTTTGATCAATTTTCTAGTTTATTGTCCCATAGGTATAATATATGTGAAATTTTAATAGTTCTTAATGCATTTGATAGTCTACTTAATATATTTTTGATAAACTTTTTTATTTGTTGTTCTACAGGTATAACATTTGTGAAATCTTTTGATGCATCATATATTGTGAAAGATGACATGACATTGTGTAATTTGTTTTTTAAAGTTATTAATTGGGTTGGAGCTACAAATGTTGTTCATTTGATGACAGATAATGCAACTAATTATGTAGTTGTTGGTAGATTGGTACATGAGAATTATGAAATCATTGTTTTGTCTCCTTATGTTGCTCACTGTTTGAATCTCCTTTTGAAGGACATTGATAGCATGTCTTGTGTTGCAGATCTTGCCTCAAAAGCTTCAAAGGTAATTGTATTTGTGTATAATCATATGATATTCTTATCCTGGGTGAGGAAAAGAAAAGGTTGGAAAGAGATTGTACGTCTGGTAGTGACTCGATTTGCTGTTACTTTTATTACATTTAAAAATATGTATGACCATAAGCATGATTTGCAAGCTTTAGTTGTGGACAAGCAAGCATTTCACTAGGCATAGGTTAATAAAGACTATAGTAGAAAAAGTTGTTATTGTTATCATTTTGAACAATAAATTTTGGAATGATTGTTTTATGATTGCAAAACTTGTGGCTCCTATCATTCGATTACTAAGAATTATAGATGGGAATGAAATGAAAAAACCTTCTCTTGGTTTTGTTTATGAAGGTATACAAAGGGCATAAAGGAAATGTTTAGGAGTAGAAGACCTTTGTATAAGCCTTATACATATATTATTGAGACTTGATAGGATAAACATTTGAAGCGCAATCTTCATACAACAACTTGCTTTTTAAATCCTACATTCTTTTATGATGAGAAGTTATGTGAAAAGAATAGGGTCATGCAAACAATTCTTAATTTATTTTATATAAAAACTTTTTTGCAATGACCTATCCAAAGTCATTTAAGAGATGCAAGTGTATCGTGACCGACAAGGGAAGTTTTAGTCGAGAAAGTACTTTTACTGTAATGTAAGCAATACAGTTTGGTAAGAATCAAATTATAGTTTTATACTTACATAGTTATGCATATTTTGTGCTTTATGGTCATATAACTAAATTCTTTTATCATATATCAATGGCGGAGATTGTGCAAAAGTTGGCAATTTATCTTCTTAGTCAAACTTCTTCATCTTTGGCATGTGAGAGAAATTGAAGCTTTTTTAATGCATTTATACGAAGAAAAAAATAGACTAGAACATCAAAGTCTAAATGATATTTTTTATGTTACTTATAACTTACGCTTAAAGAGCAGGTATAAAGATTATTTATGTCAAAACATTGTTTTACTTTTTTTAAGCATGATTTTTTTGTTGATATTGTGATGTTTTATTTTAGGTGGCACTACAAGAAGATTTGTTATGATCCTATTGATTATGAAACCATTAATCAAGTTGATTTTTTGGTGACTGAGAAAGAATAATCTCTTAAGCTATTGGTGAATCATCAAAAAATAATGAAAGTTATTGTTTACTTATATTGAATACGTTTCATTTGTTAAGTATTATTTGGAAGTTAATATTTTTTTTCCTACTTGTTATTTACCTAGGTGATGAAGATCTTGACATTACAAAGTTTCAACTTGAAAGTGGTGATGGTGGTGGTGGTTTATCTAGTGAAAATGTTATTCCTAACATGTTTGACTTTGAAGGAACCAATTTAAATGAATATTATAATGATTGATAATTATATTAATTATTTAGTTTTTAGTTATTGTTGCTTATGAATTTTATTTGGTATTATTGTACTTAAAAATGATGTATATGATTTGATATCGTTATGAGTTATGACTTTTGACATTTTTCAGTGAAGTTTAACTTTAAATATTGTGTAGTTATGAATATTAAGTATTTTTTGTTTAATATTGCTTTGTATATTATATTAAAAATTTTAAAAAATATTATTTTATTATTACCGGTTCAACCACGGTTAAATCATTAAACCTTGAGCTAGTGTCCTCACTAGTTCAATGTTCGGTTCAATTTTAAAATCATTGATTGTTCACATGTTTAATTGATTATGGATTATTTATTTTCTTTGTAATGATATGTATAATTGAATTTCAAAAACATAGGTTGTCATACGCATATATATTACTATTTTTGTATTTATACTTTAGATATCCTCGTGCTTAGGATTTGACAAAATAATCTCTACTAAAATATCTTATGAAAGTAAATATCTTGAGTTTTTTAACATAATGTAGTATCTAATGATTTATGGCCCATGTATATTTTACAACAAGAACTCTCCATATGTGCAAAATGGAAAGTATGAAAGAATTTTTTCAAAAAAAAAATGTTAAGAGAACAATGTTTAATGCAAACTGATATCCTCTTTATAAAGTAATGACAATGAAAAAGCAATTAATAAATAAAACATTGAGGTTGATAACAAATTTGTTGTCCTTTATAATAAATATCTCTTATTGAAATATAATGCTCATATTGATGTGGAATGGTGTAATAAATTACAATTTATCAAGTACCTCTGCAAGTATGTCAATAAAGACCATGATCACATTACAATAGTCTTTTATGATATTGCAATAGCTACAAATGATTTACTATGTATTAATGAAATAAAGTTATATTATGATTGCAGGTGTTTGTAACTGTAAAGTATTGTAATTCTTTAATTGAAAAGTTATTGAATGTCATATTATATGTATATTTTTTCTTGCAGTTATTTGTCATCATCTCATGAAAGATGTTTTCTTTTAATATTCACTATGAGAACCTTTAGTTGAAAAATTGAGTTTTTATTTTCTTAATGAGCAATTAGTATTATTTGGTGATGATGATCCCATAAATCATGTTCTTAGTAGACAAAGCACACATAAATTTAAAACTCTTAATTGACTTAATGTTAATATCAAATTTTTAAAAGCCCAAAACTTTACATGTGCCTAATTTCCAATGAAGTTTGTTTGAAAGCAAAAAAAAAAGTCAATGATCACAAAAGGAAACAAAGTTTTGCCATTGAGATGTTGCATTTTGTTCCTCCAAAAGGTGAACTGTGTTATTTAAGAATATTATTAAGTATTGTTAAGGGTCAACAATCATTTGCTAAAATTAAGAAAGGTAACAATGTCGCATATCAAACATTTAAATATGCTTGCTCTACATTAAATATGTTTGATGATGACAGAGAGTACATTAATGTTATTGTAGAAACAAGCAATAAGGTACTATTACATTTTTTAGGAGGCTTTTTGCCAAAATAATGTTGTTAATACAACTTTTAAGACTTGAACATATTTAAAATAATACTTGAAAATAATTAAGTAATGATTTTTGGCATAGGCAAAAGATGCTTTTACAACGACAATATCTATCTATCTATCTATCTATCTATATATATATTCATGTATTATTTTCATTCATGGCATCTAACCAACACCAAAGCCCTAACAATTTATCAAAATCTACTTTATTAATTTTGATTAAGTTATTGACTTTTTTTCACTTGTTTATTATATATTTGGTTTTATCAGAAGGTGATTTGAAGAGTATCACTCTTGCAAAAATTGAGAGGCTGTTACAAAATAATAATAAGAGTTTAACAGATTTATCTTAAATGCCCATCTTGATATTTCATATATTTCAAAATAGCAAAACAAGTTGATTTATGATAAGCTTAATTACAATAGAGAGAAATTAGTTTCAAAGCATAAATAACTGTTGTTTTCTATGACATCTAAGTAACGAGATATATATCATAAGATTACGCTTAGAGTCTATACAAATCGAATAGGATTGTTCTTTCTTTGTGGATACGGTGGAATTGAAAAAAACATTTTATCTGGAGAATTATGTCAGCAAGCATAGGATCAAAAGGACAAATTATTATAACTGTTGCATCGAGTGGAACAACAACTTTATTGATTACAGGTGACATGACAACATTCTCAAGATTTGTCATTCATATACATGTGGATAAAAATTCTATTTGCAACATAAACAATGAGGTCCTTTAGCTAAGTTGATAATCAAAATTAAGTGGATTATATAGCATAAATATCCTATGACTCATGAGCATTGCTTTGAATCAATTGTTAACAGTGATTTAAAAAAGGTCTCAAACTAACCGATTGAACCAGGAACTAGTGATACAATCAATTTTAGCCCCTTATTCAATCAGGGCATGCTAGTGAACAATGTGTGACTTGCCCAGTTTTTTCAAATTAACCAATGAACGGATAGTTTGTAATGACCTATATTGGTTCAAACATAATTTTATTCATAAATGCGTGAAACGATGTTATTTTGTTCGTTGTCATTAAAAAAATAGAAACACCAACAACACACATATACAACCACAACGAAAATGATAAAAATAAAAATTGCACAAACACACAAACCCTAGCACATTTGCAATTGCACAAATCACTCTTATTATCATATCGTTAGCCTTCAAATGTCATCGTATCCTCATATTAAGAGTGTTCATTAGTTCAAATCGACCCGATTAACCTGACGATCCAAACTGAACCAATTAAATTAGTTCAAGATTTTCAAGTCAATCAAGTCCAACCCAAATCAAACCGATGAAACCCGAGAATGATTGGTTTGGGCATCAAGTTTGGGCTTGCAAACCTGATGAACTCGAACCAAACCGAAGAAGGTGATCTAACTTACTATTTTTCATTCTTATTTTTCTATTACTTAATTGGTGTAAGCCATTACTACAAAATATGTTGTTTAAACTCTTCTAATGATAACATTATTTTCAATTTTTGTTTAAAACCATGAATTTTTTATTTTTTTCAAAAACATTTGTTTGCAATTTTTTATAAGATGGACCCAATAGACCCAAACCGAGCGAACTTGTTCTTGATCGTGTTGGTTTGGTTCGAGTTGAGTGAAAAAAAATAGAGAAATCTAAATCAAACCAAACTAATGAAAAATGATTGGTCGGAATTCTTCCTAAATTCGAGCCAAACCGACCTGTGAACACCCTTACCTCATATCACTGTCACACTAAGGGGCCGTCATAGAGTCACAAGCCCGCAGCACCCTCCTAGCATCATCGCAAACTCGTAACACTTTTTCAGCACCATCATAACACCTTGCTAGCACAATCACATCGGGGCACGTTCTATAGGTTATTCCATTTTTTTATACCTTTTTGTTATTATTAGTTGAACGTCGAAGAATAACCATTGATGAAATTGAAATGTACCTTGTTATGTTGAATGTTATATTAGATGAAATTGAAATGTACCCTGTTTCTACTGTTTTTGTGATGAAATGTACATATTAGATGTTATATTGGATGAAATGTACCCTACTTTCGATCCAAGAATAATAATCGAAAACATGTTTTTGTTATTATATCCAAACATTTATAATTTTTCATATGATGGTAATGAAAAAGAAGTTGTAAGCACCTTATTTATATGAATAAAGTTTTGGTAGCTTATACTTTTGAATATATTAGTGCTTATGTAGTAGATATTATTTCTTGATACATTGTTGACTCTTTTGTTTAAGTATCTTTTGCATCTTTGAATTGCACTTTAGAAATTAGAACTACTAATATATGAGAAAGGATCATCATGTTTTTTGATGTCAAAACTTGGAAATTGCATCACAGATTCATATATCTCATGCCACAATTCATTCTTTTATTAATGTTAAAAAGCTTAAAGATTGATAAAATATGTTGTGTCTAATTGTACTTGTTAGTTTGGTATGGTTGTAAAATTTGAGTTTTACCTATTGTAAGTATAATTTTGTTGAATTGTTATATGTAAACACATATTTGTTTAGTTGTTTATTGATGATCATGCACATGATTTTTAAATTTATTATAAACATATCCTCTCTTACCAAACTTTTTTTTTTCTTGTTAAAATTTTGTAGAAAGAAAGGATAAGAGTATATGTTATGTGTTAAGTCTATAATTATGCCTATGGTTGTTTAGATGTTTTATTGCATTTTTGTTTTTTAATTATATTAGAGATGACATCTACTAAGGCACCATTATTGCAACAAACTTTTATTCCAAAATCAATTCAAAGGCATGTGAGAGGGAAAACAATATAGCTCAAGGATATTATTAAACACTTAAGGAGAATGGAAAAACTATTTTGTTATGTATCTACTAGGATAAAGTTATTAGGGGGTGGAATTAATAGATTCAAGGGTCACTTGATTGGTGAAAAAGGTAAAGTGAACAATGCAATAAGGTGTCTATAAGTATTCGTTTTCAAATAAAGCAAAATATTGATGAATGTAAAAGCAAGAAAAGAAAAATTCAAGAAGAAACTAATGATAGTTATAATTTATTGAAGACGGTGGTGAAGTGCAAATAGAAGTGAAATAATTAAGACCAATAACTTTTGCATCTTAAAAGGGGAAGAATATCAGTCATATTGATAATTATTTTATGTCAAGAATAACTGTTAAAGCTCAACCTACTTTAAAAGGTGTGTTGCAAAGTAAACAAGTAGTAGAAAAGTATGATCTTGCTACTGTTAAATGATTCATTGATGCATATGCTTCCATTCAATGCAACATATTTTCAACTTATGTTGATGCTCTTTGTAGTGTGAGTTAAAGGTATATGGTTCCAAGTATGCACATTATTCATGGTTACTTGTTAAATAGGTGGGTTAATGATGTGAAAAAACTTGTAGGAGATTATCGTTCTATTTAGAAGAAAATAGGTTGTATTCTTATGGCGAATGAGTGGACTAATCGAAGTAGGTAAACTCTTATCAGTTTTTAGTTTATTGTCTTAAAAAAACTATTTTTCTAAAAATTAATTATTCTCATGCTCCTAAAATTGTTGATATGTTGTTTAAGCTTTTTTAGAGAGGTGGTGTTATATATTAGCCTTGAAAATATTATTCACATAGTAATAAAATATGTTGCAAATTATGTTGCTACCAACAGGTTATTAGAAGCAAACTTTCCTAAATTGTCTTGGTTTTCTTGTGTAGCATATTGCATTAATTTGATGTTGCAAGATATAGGAGAATTAAAGGAAGTGAGATTGTGTCACACGTCTCAAAAGTTACCAAATATGTTTGCAATCATTGTTATATATTGTATTTGATGAGAAAGCATACAAGTGTTTTGCAAAGTATTTTGGCTTAAAAATATACATTAAGAGCCATGACAACATATAAAGAATGACCAAGCTCAACTTATGCCAAAGAAGCCAAGGCAAAAAAATTGTGGAACAAGTCTTAGACTTTAGGTTTTGAAGTAGACATGCTAATATACTAAAACTCACTAAACCACTTGTGTGTGTGTTGCATATTGTTGATAGTAAAGATAAACTTATATAAAGCTAGAAAGGAGATGGTGAGAATGTTTCGAACAAATAAAAAGAAAGTGGAACCTTACTTGAAGATTTTACATAATCATTGAGATTCATAGCTTTGTAAAAATTTGCATGTTATTAGTTATTAATTAAATCTAGCTTGTTAATTTAATAATGATGAATTTGAACAACATAAGTCCATAACATCTAGCCTTTTGGATGTTATTGAAAAATATGCTCATGGAGATCCTGAACTACGAAATAAGTTAACTAGTGAGATGAGAACATACAAAGATGTTGAGTTAGATTTTGGAAGGCAAGCTACTTTGCTTGAACGGAATATAATCATGCAAGGTAACTTTCATAACTTGTGATCCTTAATCTTTATTTTAGTTTAATACATGTATTGATTTAGTTTATCACGCGTAGTGTTTTAGATCAATGGTGAGAATCTTATAAATGTGGTTTACCAAATTTGTAAAAGTTGAGTGTCCATGTTTTAGGCCAAACTTGTAGTGTTTCAGGTTGTGAACGAAATTGTAGTGTATTCAAGCACATTTATTAAAAAAAAGGGTTGAAGCATCATAAGCTTAATGATCTAGTCTTTATTCTTTACAACTTAAGGCTACAACATAGGTATTGTTAAGTTTATTATTTTTTGATTGTTTATTTATTTTTAAATACATATGCTTAGGAAAAAGAGGTATTAAAGATATGACTCTATTAATTTTGAAACACTTGATGACCATTCTAATTGGTTAATGGAGGATTGACCACCATTCTTAACCAATGATGAGATGGATGCATTATGTAATAACCTTGCAAATGTGGCCATCCAACCAATTTCAAGTGATATTTGTATGTTTTTATTATATTGTTATTACAATTTTAAATTTTCATATTTGTTATCACTAAATGTTAATTACTAACTTTTATTTAAAATGATCTTGTTATAGATCAATTAAATTTGGATAAGGGTGAGGGATGAGGATGCCTAAGACAATACCATGGAAAACATAAATATAAATGAAAGTAATGTTAAGGTAGCTACTGAAAAAGGTTTTGAGTTCTTTGATGAAGAAGGAGAGCTTGAATTTGGCACAACTTTTACTTCTTAGGCATAAATAAATTTTGGACTTGTTTAGAACTTGTTTAATTATGTTTAAAACTTTTTTTGGGCGTACAATGGTGACAACAAAGTTTGAACCTATGACTTTGTGCATACTATCCAATCCCAACATTAGGCCAACCCCAGTGGGTTTTTTGGGTTTGTTTAGAACTTATTCATGAGCTTTATTATTTTTTGGAAGTCTAAACTCATGAATGTCATTGAAACTTATGTGAGTTTGTTATTTGTTTAAAACTCGTAGATGTCAAATGATTTGAATTTGAAAAATACGCTTGTGGATTGTATTAATTTATGTTGTATTTTTTTTTGCCTTTTTTTTAAGTATAGTATGAAATTTTAATAAATTTTACAGGTATGAATTTTGTATGTCATGAATATTTTTAAATTTTTTAAAAAAGACGGAGTCATGCAGTTCAATTAATAACCCTTTAGTTTAACCACTGACCATTATTCTAATAAAGTTGATGACCAATTTGAGTTTTAAAACATTGGTTGATAAAAGTTGCAGGGATATTCTTGGATTTTCTATTAAAGATAGCTTGAATATTCCTTTTGGAGGAAAAATTGTTTTTGAGGGTGATTTTAGATTGATTCTACCTATAATCCCCAAAGGAACAAGGCAAGACATAGTTAATGCTAGTATCAATTCATCATATATTTGGAGGTTTTATGGATTTTTAACTTGGACTAAAACATAAGGCTACAAAGTGCATCTTCAAATCTTGATGCATAAGAGTTGAATTTTTTTTTGTAAATGGGTCTTGGGTAGGGGTGTTCACGAATCGATTTAAAGTCATAAAGTCATCTGATCCAAAATAAATTGCGGTTCAGTTTGGTTTGGATTGCTTTATTTAAAAAAATTGATCCAATTTAATTCAATAAAATGTGATTTGGATTGAATGATTCGATTTTTATCGGCATATTCTTACACAATTATATTACTAAATCAATTTATAGTGACTATTTAAAAAATATAATACACATGCAAAATGCAAAAATAATGTGAAACATGAAAGTTGAAATGCATAAAATGCATATAATGCACAAAACATGAAAGGGTTAATATTCACACAATTCAAAAGGATATTTCTAAAAGGCTTAAAAATTTATTGAGGTGCTTTCAGTTGATAATTTTGAAACATCATAGCAAGTTTCGTCAATGAAAAAACAAAATTTCATAAATGTGAAAGTTAAAATGCATAAAATACATTAAGTATATATGTGAAATGCAAAATAATACATATGCATTGAAAAATATTAGTTTGGTTTTAGAAACATCAACCGAAAACTGATTCGATTAGATTAATTATCAAAAAATTGGTCCAAAATAATCCAAAAGATCGGTTTTCAATTTTTGGATCAGGTTGCCCTTTTTTTTTATTAGATTGGATCTAAATACCCTTTGTCTTGGACATTGGTGATGAAAGTGTTGGTCATGCAAGTGAAGAAGTTATTAGTATTGAAATTCCATAAGATATTCTCACACCAGATACATGTGACCTTATTGCATCAATTGTTCACAATATCTATCAATAGTTGTTGGAAAAAAAAAATGAATGATTTAGCTTACTTTTAGCATAGGGCTATTTTAGGTCCTACAAATGAAATGTTAATATGTTGAATGATTTTATGTCATCGTTGCTTTTTGAAAAATGTAAATCATATTTGAGTTTTGATAGTCACTTTAGTGTGGAATAACATTTTGATACACCTGATCAGATACATGCTCTTGAATTTCTAAACACAATTACTTGTTCAGGGCTTCTAAATCAAGACATAAAACTCAAAATAGGTTCATATTATGTTGTTAAGAAACATAGACTAGTCTTTTGGGTTGTGTAATGGTACTAGATTGATAATCACTCAGGTGATTACTTATGTTCTAAAAGTAAGAGTAATATCAAGATGCAATATTGGTCAAAAAGATTTTATTCCAATGTTGTTATTAACTCCATTTGATAAAAGGATTCATTTTAAGTTTCAATGTAGACAATTTCTTATTATTATTTCGTTTGCAATGATGATCAGCAAAAGTAAGGGACAGTCCTTAAGGCACGTAGCCATTTATTTAAGGTAGCCAAAATTTTCTCATGGTTGGTTATATGCATGGACAGGCACAAAGTTATAGGACAGAAAGGGCTAAATATATATATATATATATATAAATTTAAACTTTTTTGTAAATTTAAGATAAAAAATGTTAATCTTCAGTTTCACATGTTATAAAATATCCATCTTCATGAATTTATAATAAAATATAGTATTTACATTAATTATATTTTTTTTACAAAAAGCCCAATCAATTATATTCTGAAATTTTACTAAATCAAAATGATTCATGTTAATCACCATATTATTTTTACAACAATAGTAATTAACAAACATTGAAAAAGAAATTACTTTCAAATTGTTGGGGAATAAGAAAAGAAGAAAGTTGTATTGTGACAATGGTTACTATCTTAGAAAGCAAATTTCGGCAAAAGTTTGGTACAACATGATATTCCATTTGTTTGTACCCCGTGGACTCGAATCCAAAAACTCATTAGAGCCTCATAGACAAATGCAAAAAATATATATATAATATAAAAAGTTAGGGGGGAGGCCCACACACACCTAAATAAATTTGTCCCTAGTTGTATGTTGCAGTCTCAAGGGTCACCTCCCGTAATGGTTTGAAGATTCTTATATGTGACATCAAATGACGAGTCTCAAACACTACTTCAAAGGTAATTTATAAGGAGATCTTCCAAAATTTAATCTAAGTTAGTTATAGTTTTTCATTTAGTGTTTTTTATTTATTTATACATTTGTCATTTTTTATTTAATTTTTCTAGGATATTCAACAACCTTTACTTTTGTCTTATTTTTGTTCACAAAGTATGTCAAAATTATTGTAAGTATAAAAATTATAGACTTCATTTACTTATTTTTGGTAATATCACTTTGTATTTTCTTCACATTTATTTTGTAGTCATTTCCCTTATAATTTGTATTTTAATTGTATTGTAATTAATTATATGATTGAGAGGACAACAATTCCTCATGCGATACAGACTAATTGGATATCAAATTTATGTATAGGTCAAGTAACAAGAAATAATACATGTAGGGATAGAGCCAGACTTTCATGGTAAGGGGCCAACTAAAAAATTAATGTTATACAATAAATATATATACATCAAATTTTATATAAAATATTTATAATTATATATTAAAAGATGTTAATTACATTAATATTCTAACCAAACGTTAATAAATTACAAAGAAGATAAGTTAAACATTTTTTAAAGATCCAAGATTATAAATGTCAATTATATTTCATAATAAAAATTAGTATTTATGTTAACCATAAATTCTCCACAATAAAGACTATAAAAAGAAAATCAGATATTTATCTAAAAAATAAAAAAATATCATTATCTTTACAATAAAATTATAAAATGGGATAAAATATTTTGCACACACACAATATATATATATATATATATTTTAAATTTGAAAAAAGCTTGCCCCCCCACTACTTAAAACATGTTTGGATATCCGTTACCAACAATGCAAACTAAGGTTCACACATTCCAAAGCATGAAATGAAGAAGTAAAAAATTCCGTCATTCATGTTGAACAGTATTTTTTTATTATTTCTATTGAAAACCAAACACACTATTAATCTACATCATCGCTAAATACACGTATTGTCTTTTACTTTGTCATTCAATAATAAATCATTATGTATAATAAGTTAGATTTTTTTATAATAATTATTTTTTAAATATTGTTAAAAATGATTTTTGATCAATTTATTCACGCAGACATAATTACCCTAAAAAAAAAAAAGTGATGTTTTTAATGTTTGGGTTGGGACCGTCGTTTTTGGTTGCCAACAATGAGAATGAGATTGACGCAGAGTTGGGCCTTAAATCAGGGCACCGTGTGACCAAGAAATTTTTACGAATTTATTTGATCCTCTTATTGTCTGTTTGCCTTTTCCACATAATATTCACTTGTCAAATTTAATCATCACAACATCGTGTTAAATTTCTATGTTTATCTCGTCTTATTTAATACGTCTATTTTTATATTACATATTTGATTATTTGTTCTCGAAGAGAATTAATTTTTATGATTTATTTTTTCCCAGTCTCATGACCTTTTCTACATCAATCTTGTATTTTTTAAATATTATTATTTAAATTCAGTTAATCAAAATTTAAATTTTAATAAGTCAAATCAAATTTATAAACATATAAATAATATCTTTATTCAAATAATTAGTTTTATAATCATTTTATTTTAACTTTAAAAATTCTATTTTTAATATATTTTATTTACTGAAAAAAATTCTTATCCTAAGTTATATCTATATATCGTACATGGAGGGGGAGTACACGAATTTACACGAAATCTTGGAAATCTCATTTTCAATTTAAAATAAATATTGATTAAAAATAAAAAAATATAAAATATACTTTGACTGAAATCAAACCTTATTTTAAAATACACAATTTTAATGATGTTCTTACTTATTTTAATTTTTCTAAATTTTACAAAGGCTTATATTTATATAATATAAGAAAAATATTCTAATTTATAAAAAATAATATCAACAAATATTTTTAAAACACTAATTAAGAAATTAAAAGTGAAAATTATAAAAAAATATTACTAATATTATCTTTTTACAATTTTAATATTATTTTATTTATTAACTTTTTAATCAATATCTTTAAAATACTTAGGTTAGAATACCATGAATATAAATTTGAATCTTAAGTATGTAACTCTGATAAATACTTGAAAACTAGTGAAGAATACCTATGACCTTATACCAACCTAGATATCTTAAAGATATTGATTAAAAAGTTAATAAATAAAAAAACATTAAAATCGCAGAAAGATAATATTAGTAATATTTTTTTTATAACTGTCACTTTCAATTTCTTAATTAGTGTTTTAAAAATATTTCTCAAGATTCAAATTTGAAATCACCGATTAAGTTAGAACAATTCTGTACCAATTAATCTACGCGTTCGATAGTATGAATACAAATTTTAAATATGAATTATTACGTACTCAAGATAATTTCTTTTCTTTTTTTAACACGTTTTGTATGTTAAGTAAGAGTTTAATTTCTATATATTATAAGAATTAAATTTTTATACTACAATTAATAACAAATCATGATTAGTGTAAAATTTAAGTTAATTATTATTAAAAGTCAACAAATTTATTTAAAATTAAATGATGATGTAAAAATCTTCTACTACATTGTGAATACATATACGGTTTACTCTTAAATTAAATATATTTATTATATTATTTTTATTTTATTCTGTTTTGAATTTCAAGTTTTCAGAAGAGAGAGAAAAACATTACAAAAGAAAGAAAAGATATTTTTGTTGTTTCTAACTTTGAAGGCGTCTTCTCTTCTCTTTCTCTTTCTGCAACCAAACCAAATTAGGGTTTCTCGATCTTCTTCATTCCTCGCTGCTCTCACCGTTTTAGGGTTTTACTTTCCCAACACGATTCAGGTGCATCCATCACTCTTCTCTCTCTCTGCAATCCGCATGCCCTTATTATTATTACCACCATTCTTTCTTCGTTGCTTCGGTTATGGTTTTTTTGCTCTTTTTGTTTGTTTCGGTTGTTTTCGTGCTTGTCTTTCAAAGGCATTGTGTTTGGTTCGCCATTCTAGACTAGGTTTGCTTCTTCTGTAGCCTATTTGAGATTTCGAGGAGAATGAACTTCGTTTTATGCATCCATTGTTTTGTTCTTCTTGTTTTTTCAGTTTGTGCTTTGCATTTTTTGCGCCTTTGTCGTTTGTATCTGATGTGTTCTGCTAATCGGTTCCTCCTTTATATGATATCATTGTGTAAAGATGTTTGCAACGGTTATTGATTGGAATTCGTTGCGTTGCAGGGCTTGTTCTGAGCATTTTTGTTCTTTTTGAAGAGTATTTATCTGTTTCTACAGTTTTTTTATTTTTTTTATTTGGGGCTACTTTTAAAGGTGTTATCACGATTCTGGAAAGGAGTGATTTTCCCTTGGAATTTTGGGGACAGCTGTTGACAACAAGAATTTGTGATTGACTATGCGAACTTCATGGGCAGATTTGGCTGCAAATTCTGCAGCTGAAAATGCAGCAGGTCCCGGTTCTTCTGCTAACAATGTGGGAACTGGTAGCACTGGTAGCACTTTAGCTCCTTCGCGACCTGTGTATGTTCCTCCCCATCTGAGGAACCGCCAGCCATCAGCAGAATCCCCTGCTCCAGCATATAGTGGCCCATCTTCTGGTTCTGGTTCTAGTTCTGGTGCTGGTAATTCTGGATCACGTTGGGCTGCACCCAGAAATGATTATCGTTCTGGGTATGGTGGTGGTGGACGCACAGGTGGATGGGGAAACAAAAGTGGTGGGTGGGATCGTGGGAGGGAGCGGGAAGTCAATCCCTTTGGAGATGAGGATAATGCTGAAGAGGCATTTAGTGAGCCTGAGAATACAGGAATAAATTTTGATGCCTATGAAGACATTCCAGTGGAGACCAGTGGTGAAAATGTGCCCCCGCCTGTGAATACATTTGCAGAGATTGACTTGGGTGAAGCACTTAATCAGAATATACGAAGGTGCAAATATGTGAAGCCAACACCTGTTCAGCGGCATGCCATACCAATATCCCTAGCTGGACGGGATTTGATGGCCTGTGCGCAGACTGGTTCTGGAAAGACAGCTGCATTCTGTTTCCCGATTATCAGTGGAATTATGAGGGGCCAACCTGTGCAGAGGCCACCTCGTGGGGTGCGTACAGTGTATCCTCTTGCACTTGTTCTTTCTCCAACTAGGGAGCTATCAATGCAAGTGAGTTAGTTATATTAACCTTGTACTATGGCGTATTTTTAATTGGACACAGTTCTGCAATGAAAATATATTTGAAATGTTGTAATTTGGTTTCAGATACATGAAGAGGCTAGGAAGTTTTCATACCAAACTGGGGTTAGGGTGGTTGTTGCTTATGGAGGAGCACCAATAAACCAGCAGGTTTTTGTTCCTTTTATCTTTGTTTCTCTTTATTTTTTACTTTGTTTTCCCCACAATTAATTATGAATCCATGGCATGATATTCTTGATAGATGTTTCAATTGTTATAGGTCTTTCTCACTCTGGTATGTAGGCACCTTGTTCCAAATTACTTAGCAAATTTAGTTCACAATATTTGGGAACCAAGTTTGATAAGCATGGTTGTCAAATAGGGATTTGAATTGTGAATCGGAAGACTCGTTTTTCCGACCTGTGTCATGAATTGTATGATTCATGATAAATAATTAAAAATGTTTTATGATTCATGATAAATAATTAAAAATGTTTTATATAGCTAACAAACTCATAAAGACTTAAAAACATAGATCTAGAAGCATTTTGACATAAAGAAACATTGAAAACATCTATATATTGGAATTTTAAAGTCAAATAACTCACTATATGCTATATTCTGATATTTAACAGCTTCATGTAATAACCTCTCTTTATTTGTTGCACTCATTTTTCACCCTTTAAGCACACACAGCCAGAGCACACATCACAAAGTCCATGCGCAAGGTACAACAACAAAATATAGAAATAACAGCAGCAATTATATCAGAATAAGAGGTAGGGGACCACCGGACCAGCAAGACCTTGATTAATGAATGCAAGCAGCAAGAAAATACTAGGGAACACAGCATATCATATGTGAAGCATGTGTAGTGTGGGGAGGCAGAGAATGGAGAAAAAATGTTTCTTTTTCTTGAGTATTTCATGTAGGTGTCATTGGACCAAGATGATCTTGATGTCTTTGGTAACCCAAGCTTTGGTTTCCGGCGACCTAGCCTTTGGCGAACCCACTTCCACTAAGCTCACTCCCTCTCTTTCTCTTTGTTCTTGTTGAGATCCTAGGTCGATTATAGATATGGCTAATGTAGTCCTTATAAGTTTTGGGCAATTCTTACCTTACAAGCCGGTTTTGTGAGGTTGAGTTAGATCTTAAGCTCAAATTCTAAGATGATATCAAGCCTATCCTAGATTCATTATTGGGCCACTTGTATTTGTCCACGCTCAATATGTCTATTCCTAGACATAATGGGGTGTTGTTATTGTGCCACCTGCATTTGTCCATGCTCCACATGTCTTGGGCATGAGGGGATGTGTTGAGATCTCATGTCGACTAGATATATGTTTAATATTGATCTTATAAGGTTTGGGCAACCCTCAACTCACAAGCCTGTTTTGTGAAGCCCAAATTCTAAGATAGTATTAGAGCCTATCTTAGATCCATTTTCTATAGATGTCTATTCCAAAGCGTGAAGGGGTGATGTTATTGGGCCACCTGCATTTGTCTATGCTCTCCAGATAGATGTCTAGTCCTGGATGTGAGAGGGCGTGTTTAGATCCCACATCAACTAGAGAGATGACCAATGCAGTCCATTTAAGGTTTGGGCAGTCATCATCTTACAAGCTGATTTTGAGGGGTTTGTTTAAGTAATGAGTTTTTATTATTATGTTCTTGAATTTTGAGTAATTTTTCAAATTTTGAGCGCATATATATTTATATATATAGTATTAATTTTTTAGTATTTAATATGTTTAATATTTATAAAAAATATTAAAACAATGACCATCCTGCTATCCCATTTTTGGGTTCGGCCGCTTTGCGCCGCCATCTGATATGTCACACCTTTGCCACATTTTAATTAATTATTGGGTGGAATTTTGAGACGAGGGACTTAATTTGAACAATTGGAAGGGCTAAATGTAAGCAATTGAAATTAGGGGGACCAAAATTGCACATAAGCTAAAGTATATGAACCAAGAGTACAATTAAGCCTATTATTTATTATTACAAGGATATATAAGGTCTCAATGGGTTGATGATTATTTGTATTTAATGGTTACATATGGAAGGTATTTATTTAGATATAATTAGGATGTAAGACTCTGCTTCCTGGACAAGGTAGTCAAAATCGAGATTTTACTGAAGATTGGGATGGGGAGTTAAGATTGTAAATCGTGGAATCATAACACAGTTGATTTGATCCTACAAAATTCATAAATCCATGTGTGTGTATATGTAAAATAGCATAAAGAAGCAAATAAGACATTTTCAGTTCAGTTCTGCAACTTCAAATCGGCAACACTAAAACAAAGAGGACAGCTAGGCTTTCCCTATACCCAGCATTAGGTGGGATTGTACAATCCCAGTATCCTACGAGCTTGCACTGCAATCTCACCTGATCTCACCAAATTGTGATTCTATGTGAGATAGAGATAGCTCATGGCAGTGAAGATCATAAAATCATACAATCTTACGCAAAAGGTCACGATTTTGATTACCATGGTGAGAACAACAAATCTTGACCACACAAGCATACATGGATGGTCAAGATTGGTTTTATTTAATTTTAATCTTGTCCATCCATGTATAATTGTATTATGGTCAAAATTTACTGTTCTCGTGATAGTGAGAACAGTTCTCACATTATATATATGTGTGTGTGTGTAGTCTTGTGGTTCCATAATGCATATATGGCTGATTATATGTCTATCCACAGTTTGGGTATTATCTGGGCAGTCTATAAGTGCATATGCTTTGCTTTTGGAAGAAGTTAACTTTGACTGTGTTTGATGACCATTACTGGGGTTGGCTTTATTCTTCTGGTCAGAGCCTCAGAATATGTCCTTGCTTTATTGGTCTTTTGACTTTTGTTGTGTAATTTACTTACATAAATTTTGCATTTCATCATTTTCCGCTTGATAATTTAAATTTTGTGTTTGCATCTTTAGTTGACTGTTTTGGGGGATATATATTTGTAAGTAGAAAGTCTAGGAATTGTTTGCTTTTTATGCTGATATAGAATCTATAATTGTGCTTGCAATCGTGTTTGTAGGTATCTTTTTGTCTGTGTACTTTAAAATTGATAGATTTTGATATGTTTTGTATCAAAATTGTATTATGATAAGCTAATGTATCCTCATCTACAGTCATTACTATTTCATAATATATGGTTATGTACAAGGTGAATTGCCTTGTTATTATTATTATTATTATTGCAAACACATATTTTGGGTGGTTTCAGCTGTGAAATTTTGTTACATCCCTTTAGAGCTTCAGTACTGTTTGGATATTAATGATTTCAATCTTCCACCTATGTTGCAATTCTGTACTTAAGAAGTTTTTGCATATGTGTCTCTGTGGGTATTGGCTGGTTAAGAACTTTGTGGTTATATATTGTAGTACATTTTGCTGGAGGTGCAGGACCTTGTATAATGAGTCTGAAGCTTATCACTGTAGAATGTAGATGTATTCTCTTGTAGATTCTGTCCTGTTGCAAATTTTACTGAATGGGTCCAATATGGAATCTAGATTGACCTATCAAATTTTACCTTTAAATGATAGTAAGAACTTTTAGGTTTTAGTATATATCCTAACAAGTTATATTTTCTCTAGCTGCGGGATCTTGAAAGAGGGGTGGACATTCTTGTTGCAACTCCTGGAAGACTGGTAGATTTGCTGGAGAGAGCTAGAGTTTCACTGCAGATGATTCGATATCTGGCCTTAGATGAGGCAGATCGGATGCTGGATATGGGTTTTGAGCCGCAAATAAGGAAGATTGTAGAACAAATGGACATGCCTCCGCCAGGTGTCAGACAGACTATGTTGTTCAGTGCAACATTTCCGAAAGAGATACAGGTCTGATATAGTCTGTAAAATATGTATTCAAGTTAAGCATGCTTTCATCTGGCATGTGATTTTTAATAAGAATATATTTCTTAACTTTGCTGCCTTTCATACTTCATGGGGCAGTTAGGTTTGCTTCCCCGCCCCCTCCCCCTCTTTTGTTGCCACCTTGTCTCTATGGCCTGCATATGGACTCTGATATTTTGCGCTGGTTGGAGTTTCAAGTTTATGCACTCATCTATGCTAGGGAGATGTTTCACTTTATAGTATAGGTTGTCATTACTCTGATGCATTCTTCTTGTGTATTTGTGAATCACATACTTGCATCCAGGAGTCTTGCTGTCAATCTCCCTCCAGCTTTATTCTCAGAAAGAGTACCGCTAGAATAATGTAATTTGGTTGTTTTTAAATTCATTTGAGATGATAAGTGGCTTGAGAGGTATAAATAATGCACGAATACCTATTTGTTGTGTATATTATAACTTTCACGACCTCTTTATCATTATGATTTCTGGTTGATATGCAGAGATTGGCTTCTGATTTCCTTTCAAGTTATATTTTCCTGGCTGTTGGAAGAGTGGGTTCAAGTACTGATTTAATTATCCAAAGAGTTGAGTATGTTCAAGAGTCTGACAAGAGAAGTCACCTAATGGACCTTCTTCATGCACAAAGGGCAAATGGTGTACAAGGAAAGGTACTTCACTTACATAAAACTTAATACAAGTGATTTTAGAAACTAAATGAATGTCATGAGTTGATTCAAGTTGCATTAATGCATAGATCCATTGGGTTGGAAGAAATAGCTCAGAACAACTAAAATGATCATTATACCAATACCACCAATGAATTTGGAGCTTTTCTCAGTTGTCCAGTGTCACATTTCTAAAAGAACAGAGCTTTTCACAATGACTATTGTCTCATTAACTATCCTGACCCACTTTGGATGGGTTGTTCTGAGTGATGCTTATAGTCATCTACTCATGCATGCATTTTTTTTAAAAGAATTAAGACGAGTAGAAGATGGATGCTAACAGATAGGAAGATAAGAGATCCTCCTTGAGAAAACAAAAAATTAAAACAAAAGAGAACAGAAAAAACAAAGTTACCCAGTCTCTAAACATCTTTATATGGGAAACCCCTCTAAAATGACCATGACCTTTACATCACCAAGTAGAACTGTAGAGGCCAAGCCAAACACCTTATCTTATCCCAAAGAAGTTGCTCATCCATAGAATTCTCCTTAAAGATACGATAATTATGCTCTGACTGTATACTCCAAAGTGTAGCATGGATGGCTTATTGCAACAAAATTTGGCTTCTTTACTTCCAAAACCAACAAAACTAGTAATAAAAAAACTGGTTTGTATTGACATTTTAGGTCAATGCATGGATTATATTGTTTTAATTATCTTGAACTGTGTCAGGTAATACCTTTGCAAAGTTGCATTTGTATTTCTGTTTGTATTGAGGATTTATTATGTGGATAATCTATTTTGTTCTCTCATTGTAGAGTTATTTATTGCATTTCTTTATGAGTAAACTCTCACTAAATTATCATTTAGAAGATTATTTCATGCATATTTTGTTTTTTTTGCAGCAAGCTTTGACTTTAGTTTTTGTGGAGACAAAGAAGGGAGCTGATTCGCTGGAACACTGGTTGTGTATTAACGGTTTTCCTGCAACTACTATTCATGGTGACAGGTCACAGCAGGTTAGTGTATTGCACAAATATTAATAGTGAATAGCTCTCTTGTTGTAATGGGATGTCATATGGCTATAATAAATGGTGTATAGCATAACAATGCTATGTGAAAAATGGTGCGTATTATGGTTAAAAATATGATACATTGATTTAATACAATTCTGAATTTCCCCCTTTTGGCCACCTTTCACTTTCATATTTTCATTGACTTTTGTTTATAGTCGCAATTCTATGCCGTTTGAAATGAATCCCATGTTCCCTGAATCGGTATGGTCTCTCCCTATTATGAACTCTTTTTTTTTTAAAATATTTTCTTTCACTCTCACAACTGCTATCTCTCAAACCAATGCCTTTGGTTTAAAAAATTCTGCACAAATTAATATATATGACAAAAATGAAATTAACATGTAAAATGTAACCCATGGACTATGGTTATAGTATGTAAAGAAAATAAGCATGTCTTGGGCCTCTTAGAGCATTTGTACTTGTGCTCTCCATTATATATTCTTAAGTTGGCCCTCCCTCATTTAAGCACCAGTTGCTTACACAAGCAACTGTTGCTTAAAATTGCAGGAGAAAAAGTGCCTTTCAAGTAATTATTTATTTTAGCAACTGATCCTTAAATTTTTAAGCAACAGCAATAAAAATGCCCTTAGTATAATAGTGGAGAAGGAAAACTATATCTAAATTCGAAAAACATCCAGCACGGATATCCAAGTCCAACCTGGCTGCCTCACATTAACAGAGAAGCAAGAGAAAATGTGAGAAATCAGAACAGAGAAAAGAAGGTTAGAAATGTGTGGTGTTACTTTCACCTGAACAGAGGACAAGCAGCCTCAATAGCCAATGAAGTTGGTTTGAGCAAATTTTTATTGGTTTTATTTAGGGATGACTTGAAACAACAAATAGATGGGTTGCATCATTTTTCCATTAGCGTTAATGGCAGGAACTATTTTCTTATGGTTCTGCAATTTTATTGAATTCCAATGTTCTGTCTACTGCATTCCTATGAATCTTCTTTCAACGCTAATACAAAACACAGAATCTTGAACCTTGCAAGATTTGCAAGTCAAACATTTCAAGAGCTGCCATCGAGTAGTTATTCCTGTAAAAGAATTGGTTTGTCTGTTACAGGCAATATTATTAGGTTTAAAATAATGCTGTTTTCTTGGGCATCCTTCTTCTATTTTGGGCACATCTTTTGCAGTCATTCTCTGATGTTATTATTGGTTTGTTTGTTCATAGCTGGAGCTTACAAATATTCTTATATATAATATAATTTATTTATCCTGGGTTGTTCATTAATAGGGCCATGGTTCTGAATTTTTGCATAATTTTGCCTGGTATTTAGTGTTAGCATACATCAATATTATTGGTTATGTATATACTTGTTTGTCTTACTGTGCTCATATCAATTTTGAAATACCTGCAGGAAAGAGAATTAGCATTGAGGTCATTTAAAAGTGGCAACACCCCCATATTGGTTGCCACTGATGTTGCTGCGCGTGGTCTTGATATTCCCCATGTTGCTCATGTGGTTAACTTTGACCTCCCAAATGATATTGATGATTATGTACACCGTATTGGAAGAACAGGTCGGGCTGGAAAGAAAGGCCTTGCCACTGCATTCTTTAATGATAACAATTCATCGCTTGCTAGAGCCTTGGCAGATCTGATGCAAGAAGCAAATCAAGAAGTACCTGCTTGGCTCTCACGGTATGCTGCTCGATCTTCTTTTGGTGGAGGGAGGAACCGCCGATCAGGTGGTCGATTTGGTAGTCGTGACTTTCGAAGGGAGGGCTCTTTTAGTAGAGGTGCTTCAGATTACTACAGTGCAGGAAACAGCAGTGGTGGATATGGAGGCTCTGGTGGGTATGCTGGAGGGTATGGTCCTGGGGTCACTAGTGCGTGGGACTGACTTTCTTCTTTTCATAGCATTACATACCATCTTAGGTACAGGTGCGGATACACACCTACAGGATATTGTTCTCCCCTCTTGTTTTTATGGTCGTCAATTTACTTGTGTTTGAAGCCATCATCATTTTGTACTATTTACAGTGCTAATCATTGTGGGGGATGGGGCTTGTGTATGTGGTCTAGTTGCCACATCAATAAAGGTTGTGTAATGTTGGTAGGTACTGGTGATTACTAACATATTAGGAGTTTCTCGTCGACAACTTTTTGTCCCCTTCATTTTGGGTGGTAATTTTGGTGGGAGACTGGTTGTAGATTATGCAAGGGGAGAAATCGAGCTTTTTGTTATAGCCGATCATGGTTACCTGACTTATCTCTCAAGCATTCTCTTTCCACTTTCAACCCAATTTATGTTGGAATTTAATATTTCCCTACTTTGACGGGCAAAGGTTTTTGTAATATTATAGTGGTGGCTGAAATGAACGAAAAGTTCTCGCCGATGCTTTCAATTGAACATACCCTGTATGCCTGGGTGACGAGTATGGTAACATGTTCATCATGTTTGCATCCTATATATCTAGGGAGAGATTAACTTTGACCAAGGACAAGGTTATCTTATTACATAATTTACATTGTACACTAGAGCGTGTGCCAAATTATCGAACAATGTGTACTTATATACCTGTCCCCCCTTTTTTTAATTAAATTATTGTTAAGAGTTTGGAAGAGAGGATGTCTGTCTTTATTTCAGTATGTACCCCACTACCCCTAACGCAGTCAATACCACTAGCACGGTTCCTTATGTTCACTACGTGTGTTGGCAATTTGTTGGTATGCTTCGCCAGATTTTGCTTTTGGCATGGCTTTTTAATATCTCTAATTAAAGAAACTTGGCTCCGAATGGTTTCCCAGTTTGATCATTCATCCTCCCGGTGATTCTTGTAATTTTTCTTTCAATATACGTAACAAAAGAAACGAATAGTAGTGGTTCTTCTCCCTCGAGTTTGACATTTGCGAATTATTATATTGATTTTAGGTGTTCGGGCAACTACATATATTTATTTCAAAGACTATATTTATGATAAAGTCACATTAGTTTGTCTTGTCTATTCAAGATAGCTTGAGGTCGTTGAAGAAGTGGACCGACCATCTATCCCCAAATTGATGATCAAGTCAATAATTCCGATTAAAATAGAAAGATACTTGCGTGGAGAAGAATTACGTATAGAACGGGACCCTTATTTATAAATGTGTGGATGTGATTTACTATTGGAGACCTATAATAGTCAACAACTCTTCATAAATAGAAAGTTCTATTCTAATCTAAGTCGACTAAGGTAGGGCTTACCTTCCTTGTTGAATCCGAGACACGAAAAATAAAATAAAATTCAGTACATAGATAATTTTATCCCATTTTCAATATGCATCCCTTAATCCAAGTAATTTTATGATAACATATTTTATATAGGTTAAAATATACTTTTTGTCATTTTTTTTTACTAATACTCATTTTGATCCTTTATCTTTTCAAAAAATTATTTTTGTTTTTTAACTCTTAAATTTGAGTTAATATTATCCTTTCAAGCTAGTATTGTTTTTAATTTTGAGACATGATTTTAAAAACTTTTTGATTGATTCAAAATGTAAAACTTGTTTTATTAGATTCACTTATATGAAAGTTATAAAACCCAATCAATGTTCAAATCAAAAAGAGCTATAAACACGATGAAAATCCCATGAAAAGTGAGTCCCACGAGCAACTGAAAAATTGAAAAATTTAATATCGAATTTTTTTCTAGTTGTTTGTGAGACTTACTTTTTTACCTGATTTTCACCATGCTTATGACTCTTTTTGGTTCAAACATTAGCTAGGTTCCGTAATTTTTAAGTAGGTGAATCTAATGGGACAAGATTCACATCTTGAATTGGTCAAAAAAGGGTTAAAAATCGTGCTCCAAATCGAAAACGATCACTGCTTTAGAAGGACAACATAACTCAAATTTGACAGTTAAATGGCCAAAATGAATCTTTTAAAAGATAAATGATGAAATAAATTTTAATAAAAAAATAAGGGACCAAAAGTATATTTTAGCCTTTTATATATTAGTAATAGAGTTTAATGCATCGTCATTGTAAAAAGTTTTATAAAAATTGAATAGGGAAAACAAAAATCACTTTGGGTGAAGGATAGATGCTACTATGATATTTATTATTTAAGTTATAATTTTTTGAAATGATGTTTTAAATTCAAATTCCCCCTTAATTAGGGGGTTCATTAAATTGGGTCAACCTAACAAATCAAACCAAATTAGTTAAATTGGTTCATTTTTGTTTTACACAATTAGGTCTAAACTCGAACCAAATCGATTAAATGTGATTTCTATTGGTGGCAGCGGTGGAGGCAGTGATAATGATAGTCTCATAAGATTAACTGGGTTTTAATCTTAGCTGCAAATTTGATTTGATTATGATCAAAGGACTATCATTAAAAGTTCTTATTTTCTCGCTGTAAAAGTTTCTCATTTGAAACGTTATGCATATTTTTTTCTCTAGAATTTGATAAATTTTCCTCTCCTTAATAAATATAATCTAATTAAAATTATAAATTCAGATACTTTTATTAACTTTTTAATGATGATTTATGTATTTTTTAAATTTATAATTTTTCATATTTTTTATTAATATTTTAAAAATATATAAGTTATTAACTTGATAATCCGAATTGAACCAATTTGTTCTTATGTTAATTTGGTTTGAATTTAATATTTTTTATAAATTCAAACTGAATGAAACTAATTAATTTTAAGAATTTAATCAAAATACATTGATAATATAAATGTGTTTTATATTGTTATCCAATTACAAATTATCATATATAGAAAATTTGTTGACTTTTATAATAATTATTTTAAAAATAATACTTAAAATAATTTTTAATTAATTAATAGTATAATTATATTTATAATGTATAAAAATTAAACTCTCAATTTTAATTAATTCAAATATTTTTCCTCCAAAACCCAACCAATTCGCAATGCAAACACCAAACTTGCCGTGAGTTAAAGAAAAGAAAATGTTACAAAAGCCCAAATGTGTTAAAGAAAAAGACAAAAAAGTTGTTTCGAAGGAGCCATGTGATGGCCGATCTTACAATCCCACAAAAGGATGATATTTCTGCGATCAATAAATCGAAAAAAAGAAAACCCTTGACCTCGCTCGCTCTCTCTCTCTCTCTTGCCTTCAAAGTTGGGTTGGTTTGACCCATGAACTGCAACACATTTATTAAAGAGGACCGTCGTCACAAGCGATGTGTCCTCTTAGGACAGTTATACAATTTATATTAAATTCCACAATTTCATACGACTCAGTTTAACATTAAAATAAAAAACACATTTAATTTTCCCAAATCCCCAAGAAAGAAAATTCACACAATTTTTGTGAAGCTAAGCTTGTGGTTTTCTCAACCAAAGGTGAAAGGGAGGAGTGAGAGAAGGTGCTCCTCGCCTCACCACTTATAGTTCTTCATTCGAAACTCGAATGACCCATTCCTTTGTTTTTCATTCTTTTGCAGTTCCTGAGGTAAAGTTACAAGCTTTTCTCTTCTGCTTACTGGATCGGGTTTCAAGAATTGAAGGTTAGGTTCAAAAAGGGTTGTGTTGATCTGCACCAAGATGCGTAATTTGCTTTGAAAAATCCAATCATACGCGAAACTCAGCTTCGGAGATGAACCAGTTAGTTGAAAGCTCTGCGAATACTCAAAGGGTCTCTAGAGTTCAAGCCCCATTGGTTAGTCTATCGACTCCAATTTTTATCATCATATTAGTTCTGTTGTTTTGAATCGGATAACTTTTTTCCTCCATTTTTTTAGTTTCAGCTGTTGTGTGTGTGTGTGTGTGTTTGTGCTTGAGGTTTAGGCTAACCGGAATTCCTACCATTTTCTGCTTGTGTTTGGAAGAGAGGCAATAAGTTGATTGTAAGTCGGAACTTCAGTCAACTGGGTAGTCTATGAACCTTAGAGTTCTTAAATGGGAAGAAGCTCTCTTTTATTTCTAGGGCTCTTATTTCTGACCAAGTCAAAATTAGATCTCAGAAGTCTCTTGCTGCCTCTACATGCATTATGTGTTGGCTTCCTAGATTCTAATCCTACCTAAACATGATGTACTAGACTAGAAAGTTGTGCGCAGCTAACATTTATGGAGTGTCAACCTCCATCGTCCATACTTTACACCTTTGTCTGAGAATGCTGCCATTCTTTTTAGGGGGGAGGGGGTGCCCCTTTCCAAGGTCAGGGCATATCACAAGTTCATCAGCAGGAATGAACCCAAGACCTTTTTGTTGACACTATTTGATCTTGCTAATTGCAAGTTGTACTTAGCTAGTGTTTTACACATGGGGAATTTTAACCTCCATACTCTTGACAATGAATGTTACCAAAATTTTTTAGTGTGATAAGTTAGTAACAAGGAGGATTTTCTTTGTTTGCCTTCTCAGGTATGTATTTGGTTTGAAACTTAAGCTTGTTTAGGCACCAACATGAGAATTGAGGAGTCACTCTCATGTTTTTTGGGGGTGGGATGGGGTAGATTACTTTTCTTTAGAGGTAATTTCACTAATATTTTGTTATTTTTTCATTTTTCCTTTTACTTTGTTCCCCATGATTATCCATTAAAAGCTATCAGGTTACGTGCATAAGACACAAATTAAATGCATCTTGGTTTATAAGTCAACCTTTTTCTTGAGCATACTATTCCTGCAAATTCTTCTGCTCATCAATATAATAATCAGGGGTCCTAGTCATGTTCTGCCTTAAGCTATTTGTCTTTTAATAATAGCTTTTGAAAATGATCAGTTATCACAACTCTTGTATAGAGTTCTGCTTACCTACTCTCTTCCTCGTAAGTTTCCTGAGCATTTTTTATATTTCTTCTTCATCTCTGCCCTGTACAATCTAATTAATATTAGTACTTTCTATGTATCACAATGTCCTCATGGAACTTACCTGATACTTCCTTTTCTGTGGTCTCAGTTAAAAAATTCAGCAGAGGGTAGTATCTTAATCAACCCTTTTCAACCAATCATCCTACCTTGTCACATCCTTTTATGATCCTTGAAAGTTACTGCTTGTCACTACCCTCCCTCATTCTGGAAGTGTAACTTACATGATATTTATTACAAGTGCAGGATGTAGTTATTGGAAAAGGCCTTTTTTATGGGACCTAAGGGGATTTTTCATTGATTTCATTTTTTAATGAGGGATTAATTTGTCATTGACTATTTCTATATATTCACATTCAAATTCCTGTTAGATATCTCTCTGATTATACTCGAAAATTCTCTTATTTGTATTTTATGTGGATGATAATGGTATACCTAACAACCTTATTTAAGCCTGACAAAACAGAAATCAAGTGATTTATTTGATCTCGTTTTCTGTTTGTATGACACTCTGAGCATCTTTTGCATGTATTTTAATTCCAAAACATTGCATATGTATCCCTTCTTATTTTTTATTTTCAAGATTTGAGGATTATTGGTCCTAAGGGCTTGGATATAAACATTTTAGCAGAAGCTGAGAATAGCTGAAGTGTGATGGCATTTATATTTTCATCAAAAAGTATGTAATAAACCTATCCAGTCTTGCATAGAAGGTTTATCAGTAACATTAAGGAATGACAGGGATTGTCAAAAGACAAACACTGTTTGAATTTTTTATGGCCAACGGTGGGTCCCTGGAATGTCAATGTGCAAACAAGGATCTAATTTTTGGTCTCTTCTAAATTGCTGTAATTAGGGAACAGTGCAGAGCATGTGGGTTAGGAGGATTAGGCTGAATGTATTATAGATAGAGTTGTCTGTTTTCATTTACTTTGTTTTGTCTCCGAACTTCATTAAGAAGGCCCAATATTTCTACTTTCTGAATCAGGTTCATGAAAGCACTAGTGAGGCAGAAGAACATGTCTCTCACAGCCATCAACAATATTATTTATCAGTTTGGTTTTTTTGTTTCATTGATGTTGTGATTTAGTAGATATAATGGAATCCCTGTATTGTCTTCACAAAAGTGATGTCTTCCAAACCCTATTTAAGGGGTATGAAACTGTGCAACTAGTTACTGTGGTTGTAGCATTTTAGGAAACATCATTGTTGACCACAATACCTTCCTATTTTTCTGAATCTCATTAGGAGTCTTGTTTGGTGCTCTTCCTTACTGATGCACTGTATATGTTAACTCTGTAATTTTCCTCCCTTGCACCTGCCTTTTTTCTGATATTCTCCTGACTCTTTGACAAGACTGCCCCTCAGCCTAAACATCCACTGCAGCACACATATGGGATTTGTATGATGTCATCATATAAATGGTGATTGGGTGTGTCTGTTTGTATTTAGTGTTACAACTTATTATGTCCCCAAACTCATGCTAAAATTTGTCCAAAGCCATGATAAGAACTCAAGCTGTTGGGCTTCTTCACAAATCTGAGTTTGTGAAGGCAAATTCCGGTAACATGTATGTATTAGTAGCTCCTTTCTTTTTTATTGAATTATATTTCAATTATTAATAAAAGCTAATATTACCTTGCTTGGTATGATGATCACATGATGCATGTGATGGAATGCCTTACTGGTTTTTGATCTCACTGCCCCACCTGCAGCATTGAAAATTCCATGGCTTCATTCATATGTAATAATTTTAAAACTTAATATGACCTTTCTGAAGAAAATAAAAATTTCAGCTTGATAAGTAAATGATAATTTATTGTTTGACAAGTCAATATATTGGAAGTTATTAGTCTGGAACTTCCTTTTTTTTTTTTTTTGCAGACAAAAAAGTATAAGAACTGTTTAATTCGTTGGAATCTGAAGTTGGAAGGAGAAAATTTCTAAAGCTTACTGTGTGCATATGAATATGCTCTTGGACATTATGCATATACATATTTTTAGTGAAATCTTTTTGATACTTTTATACTTTCATCATACTAACATGGAGAATTTCACAGGTTGACTCTGTTTCTTGCTACTGTAAAGTAGATTCAGGCCTGAAAACAGTTGTTGGGGCAAGGAAATTTGTTCCAGGATCAAAGTTATGTATCCAACCTGACATAAACCCAAATGCACATAGGAGCAAAAACTCACGTAGAGAGAAGACTAGAGTTCAGCCTCCTCTCCTGCCTGGTCTTCCTGATGATCTTGCCATTGCTTGTTTGATTCGTGTACCTCGGGTTGAGCACAGTAAACTGCGTTTGGTTTGCAAGAGATGGTATCGCCTCCTGTCTGGAAATTTCTTTTATTCACTCAGGAGAAGTCTTGGAATGGCAGAAGAATGGGTTTATGTCATCAAAAGAGACCGCGATAGAAGAATTTCATTGCATGCTTTTGATCCCATCTACCAACTATGGCAATCCCTTCCACCCGTTCCTGGGGAATATTCTGAAGCATTGGGATTTGGCTGTGCAGTTCTTAGTGGTTGCCACCTGTACTTATTTGGTGGAAGAGATCCACTGAAGGGATCTATGAGACGCGTTATTTTCTACAATGCCCGTACTAATAAGTGGCACAGAGCACCAGATATGCTGCGGAAACGTCATCTGTTTGGTTCTTGTGTAATAAATAATTGTCTCTATGTTGCTGGTGGGGAATGCGAAGGAATTCAAAGAACTCTTCGATCTGCTGAAGTATATGACCCCAACCGGAACAGGTGGAGTTTTATCTCTGAGATGACCACAGCCATGGTGCCCTTTATTGGTGTTGTTCATAATGGAACATGGTTTTTGAAGGGACTTGGATCAAATCGCAATGTCATGTGTGAAGCCTATTCGCAGGAAACTGATACCTGGACCCCAGTGAGTAATGGAATGGTCAATGGTTGGCGTAATCCTAGTATCTCACTGAATGGACAACTCTATGCACTTGATTGTCAGGATGGGTGCAAGCTCAAAGTATATGATAGTGCAACAGATTCATGGAAGAAGTTTATTGACAGCAAGCTCCATTTAGGTAGTTCCCGTGCTCTTGATGCTGCTGCTCTTGTTCCCCTTAATGGAAAGCTTTGCATTATCCGCAACAATATGAGCATCAGTCTAGTAGACGTTTCGAGTCCAAACAGTCGCGTGGAAAGCAATCCTCACCTTTGGGAAAATATTGCTGGAAAAGGTCCTGTCAGGTCTCTAGTTAGAAATTTATGGTCGACAATAGCAGGGCGTGGTAGTTTGAAGAGTCATATTGTTCACTGTCAGGTTCTTCAAGCCTGAGATCCAAACTCTGATTATCTTGGCTATACAGTTAGGGAAATTGTTGGTTTTTGGGAAAATCAAATTGAAACAGGTTTATTCACTTTCCTGTGTAGGAAAGAGATTGTGCTTCATTGTAAAGATGAGGTTAATTGTTGATTTTGGCAATAGAATGAGGTCATTCCTTTACAATCATGAATAGGGAACAGATATTGTAAATGTTGTTTCACTCTAAGGCTGTGCCTTTTCCTTTCTTTACAATATATTAGGTTTGTAAGACATGCATTTCGGCTGTATATGATTTATTAGAAAACATCAAAAAACATTTGTATCTCTGGTCAAGTTGATTTATTTCAGTAAGCAGGGAGAAGAGCATATCAGATCCCATGTTGTGGCAAAAGCCGTTCCAGTGCATGGCTTGAAAGAAAGTTGCTCGTTTTTGAAGAGTAATAGTATGCTTGGGTAAGATTTTTCCAGAAGCCATAGTGTCAAATATAGATTCCTAATACTAATGCAAATCAGATCTAGCAAAAGGGGTTAGTGTCCTATAAAATAGAAAACTATGGTTTGAAATTCTCGTTGGGAGATATGTTTGTATCTAGTGTTAGACCATACTTTAAGCAAAATTGCTTATGACACAAATTTATAAAAAGTAAATAAAAAAAGAGTCTGATGCACAACTAGTCTTTTCCCTCAATGTTTGGTGGCATTGAGAAGACTACAAAACAAAATATTTGGAGAAACTCTGAACGTTTTGAACTACCAAAGAATTTTTCATAAATCTCAAAATTATATCCATCGCTATTGCATTGTTCTCAATTTCAAGAAATAATCACACTTTTTTCTTCGTGTACGAAGTAATAATCACATTATTATTTAGCCACTGCAGCAATTACATTCAGCTCAAATCACTTATGCGCCTCTCTTTATCATATCCTGCAAACGTTTGAACGAATTTTCTCTCTCAATCTTCAATTGTTTACGGAATTTGTTGATGAATGCATCAGCCATTTTGTTGATGTCTTCTTTCTCATTCTCCAAAGCTATTTGTCTACTCTCCAATAACCACTTCCTATCTGAACTTTCATTGCTGCTCCTCTTGTTGCTGCCACTGCCAGAGAAGTCATTTCCACGATCCATTATAAAAGATAAGGTAAAACTCTATCTAAGCTCAGAGAGAGAGAGAGAGATTTTGCGGTATAATGGCTTCTTGATTACTGAAAGATCACTATTTATACTTACGAACTCAGCACACATGCCCAGAAGGCAGAGAAAAAATACAGAAACCAGAGAGACTTGAAGCAAATGTTTTTATGTTGTCTTCAACGTAAAAAGAAATCTTGGGTTTGTAAGTGGCACCTATTTAATATTAGTCAACTTGCAGAGGCATCATACTTTTTGAGTTATTGTTAATTGAGGTAAACTTGACTTCAAATAAAATATTTCAATGGGCACGTTGTTAATCATGATGGCTTTCTTAAAATTTAAAACTGACCGTGTCATTTTTTGTTTAGTTAGACTCTTGACGTGTTTAAATTGGTAGCCAGAATTGACCCTTAGTCAAGATATGACAAACTACTTTTAGATAATACATAGTTGCCTCCGTATGTTATATTGCATACAATTATTTTAACAAATTAGGGTTAGCCTAGCGGTGGATTTTGGATAGTTTGCTTAAGGTCTTGAGTTCAAATGTTGGTGCTCTCATTGTGCACAAAAAAATGCATACAATTATTTTTTATTTTTTTTACCGATTTTTTTTTTTTATCTTTTTTTACACAGATGCATATAAAAATACACCTTGAGATCAACGGAGACAACTTTTTGTTGTCCAATTTGGTGTTCAAGAAATATTTCCTAGGGGCTACATGACATGGACCAAGGACAAACGTAACAAACCTTCTCCTTCAATTACCATGCAAGTTAGAAAGTAGAAACTTCCAAGTTCTAACCGTGAAGCAGCATAGAAAGAGGTTCATTTATGGAAGGAAGCCCTTTTCTGTTTCCTTTTATTCCTTTTTCTATTTCCATCTTATTTATACTTTATATGTATGTCTTCAAATTATATCATATAGTATTAATATAGCCAGGCCGGCCATTTAGTCTTTCTAGTAACAATCTTATATTCTTTCTAATCATAATAAGCATAACTTATTAAGTATTTTGCATATTTAAAAGACACTAGTACGTGGAGAACCATTTTATAGATATTTGATTTGCCTACTAAAAATATAAGTAGATTACAAGATGGTAATTAGAAACGGTTATATGTAAAATACTATGTGTGCAACTGCAAAAGAGGGGAGATGCACTGGAAATATGTAGAAGTAGAATAAAGACGAAGTGAAGAACATGATGGTAACAGGTAAGTAGCGTGTTCGGAGCTTTTTGACCAATCATGGATCATTTTTTGGGATGGCAAAAAAATTCGTACCCACGGATAAAATCTGTCACGGATAAAAAATGGATAGTTTTAATATTTACTTGCGGATAGTTTAAACGGATATACCTGTTATTCGTTTATTAACAGGACGGGCATGAATATCATGATATCTGTATTCGTGGATAGCCACTATTTACTACTGTTTATTTCATATACCTTTTTAACTGTGCAATTATGAATGCCTTGGTGCAGCTTGTTCCATGCTTATAAATGTAATACAGAATAATAGTTCTTAGATTATCATGACACGATTTGTATTTTGTTTTTGTATTTAATTAAACAATAAGATTCTATCTTGTATTCTTGTGACTTTTAATTTGATCAGAAGAATCCTGTATTGTTTTGGATGCTTGGAAATGCAACCCATCCATGTTTCTAACTTCTAAGCATGGTTTGTTGATTTTTTCTTATTTTTTATTTTATTTTTTAGGAAATATTCATGGATATCCATGGATACTTGCCAATATTAAAAAAATATGTTGATTTTTGCCTATATGGTACTCGTGCGGGTAAGGGAACGAACATGGGACGGGTTTCTATCCAGTGGAGCGAATAGCATGTAGTTACTACCTGTGCTTGTCCTACTCCGTTGCCATCACTAGTCATTTTCATAACTATATATTAAAATAGTATTATTTAAATTTATTTGCAGACTTGGAGTCATTTTGATCATGTAAGACATTTTTTTAGAAGAATTAAATTCATGCAACAAACATATACAATAATTTGTACAAATAAGAAATAAAAAGAAGAGAGAAATGTGGAATAAAATGAGTGATGTGATGGAGGAAGATAGAGAATAAAAAAAATTATGTTATTGTATAATTTGATTGCAAATACTTTTTTATGTCATGCAAATAAAAGAGATAGGTGCAAATGATGTCACATATAGTGTTATGTAACTTATGTGGAATTTCATCAGTATTAAAATTTAACTAAAAATATGTTTTATTTGAAAAGACAAAACCTACTTTCATAATTTTTACGCTTTGAAGGAATCAAACTTTAACTTTCCATTGAAAGATAACCATACTGCACATAAAAATATAATAATAAATCGTGAATTTATCATGTAAGGGCACCACAATGACTAATTTAATAAATTATGAATTTGTCATGTAAGAGCACCATTCATCCTACAATTACAAAGTCCCATCCAATTAAAAAAAAAAAAAACTGAGAAAAAAAATAAAAAATGCCAGAAATTAGTAAGAATGGGCATGGTTTGGTTTTTCTAAAAATCCAAATTAAAACTAAACCAAACCATAAAAATGGTTTGGGTTTAAAAACCAAACCATTTTCTTTTTGGAAAACTGGTTTGAATTTTTTGTGAATTGATTTAAAATCGCTATCTACTTTCTAAACCGGTTTTCAAACTGGTTTTCTCCTAAAACCTTTTTTTTTTTTAAATATTTTTTCCAAAAATAGATTTTTAAATATTGGTTTTAAAATAAATAAAGAAAAAATATATGCTATATTAAAACATTGATTAAATAATTAAAAATATATATAAAATAATGTAATATTTAATGTTAACAAAATGTCTGATTTTTTTTAATAAATATCATCCTATTAATTGATTAATTAGTATATTTAGAATGGATGTTAAAATTTTTTTATATAAATTATTATTATTACTACTATTATAAATATTGATATTATACATTATATATAATAATGTGATACGGATGATCCATTTCATTTATCCATACAATATCAATATATAATATTGACATAATACATTTATTTGTTACTGTTAATGAAATGTAACGAAATATAACGATAAATAATACATTATATTTATATATGTTACCCAAATCAATTCACTTGCGAATATTTATAAATTTTCAATATATTATATTACATCTACATTCAAATATTTCGTATATATCTATGTTAAAATTATAATTGCATTATCGATTAAATCTCAATTTTGGTCCCTAAAAGTGTATATTGTTGTTATATTAGTTTCTGAAACTAGAAAATTCTAAATAAATTCTTAAAATTTTTAGTTATTTCATCTAAATCCTTAAACTTAATCATTTACTATTATTTTAGTTCTTAAACATATGTCAATATTATTACCTAAGTCACACATCTCTTTTGAATTTTGAACTAATTATTAATGTAATTGACATATTGTATTTTTAGGAATTTATTTAGAATTATCTTAATTTTAGGAACTAATGTAATAACGTTATACACTTTTAGGAACTAAAACGGTAATTTACTCTTACTTTGTCTAATAAACATAATAAAAATAAAATAAAACCTATGACAAAAAATATAGGCTTAAATATGGTTTTAGTTCCTTAAACTTAGGGTATGTTTTTGGTCCTCCAAATTTAAAATTAATTTTTTTAGTCCCCATAATTTGAAAAAAAGCTGTTTTAGTCCCTTGGTTTAACTGCAAAGATTGAGTTATCTATGCAGCATCAACTAAGTTTGGTGTATATTTTCACTAACAAGGATACTAATAGGTAGGTTTTGTATGACAGATTTAGTACTAGGTGGAATTTGTGTGACAAATTTACTAATGATGTTTGAGCAAAAGGACTAAAACAATTTTTTTTTTTCAAATTATAGGGACTAAAAAGATTAATTTTAAATTTGAAAGACCAAAAATAAATTTACTCCAAATTTAAGAGACTAAAAACATATTTAAATTGAAAGATTGATTTAAATAAAATATAATAATTGATTAGTTAAATAAATTAAGACAAATTAAATTACTTTATAATTTTGTTCGACTCACCCTATAATTCGGTCCAATCTTAGTTTTAGAGATGTCAAAATAGATTCAACCCGACGGGTCGACTCATATAACTCGTCCAAACGAGTTGGGTTGTTCAACCCTCCAATCTACATAACTCAACCCGCACAACCTACCTACCCAACGGGTCAAATGACGGGTTGGGTTGACCCTTGGGTTGCTCCTTTTTTTTTCCCCACCTACTTTAGGATTTTTAGCTGCACAACACATTCACATTCACATTCACCTATGTTAAGGTTGAGTGATTGAAATTGTAACTTTTTTTTATTTAAATATGTGAAGTTCCAAGAAGACAATTTTTTTATCATAATTTAAAGTTTATGATTATTTCTTAAGTATTAAGTTGGTTCCTTGATTTACTAATTTTATAATATTTTTTTTAATTATATTTGATCATAAAATTTTAAAAAATTTAAGACAAATAAAATAATTAAATATTTTATAATTTTTTTGGGTCAACCCAACCCACCAATTCATCACGAGTTGGGTTAGGTTAAAATTTTTAACCTAATATAAAAATAAGTTTAACTAAATCCAACTTATTTTTTAACAGATTAAAAATAGGTTGGGGTAAATTAGGTTGTGGTTGCCCTTTTCACATCAAAATCAAACACACATCCCGCAAAGGTGACGTGCCAGCTCAAAGACTGATTATGTAAAAACTTCACAACACCAATTAGGATTTTGACCCATACGTCTTTGATCCAATACAGTTTTTACTTTTTAGGGAAACTCGATGAATCCCATCCATCCATTCATTTTATTTTATTATTTAATAAATTATTTTTGTTAAACTGTAGAAGATCGGGATCCCACCAACTAGTAGACGAAGAAGACGAACTGGATAAGCCCCTGAAATCATAGTAAAACGACGAAGAAAGAAGGGTTGGTGTGGTTTTTGTCCGCGCGGACAAGCCTTGGTGCACCGAAATCCATTCTACCATATAAATCAGTCCAGTTAAAACTATTTTAAGAACGATCGGTTCACTTGGATTTTTCCACACCCCTAGAAATTGGAATAATCTCAATTAACACCTAGCGTTGAAATGCTAATAATGTTGATGTCAACATATAGGTCGAGTAATGTCATCCAAAGAGTGTTGCTAAAAAATATTAATCATGCATGCGCTCAATACCTTCATACTTGTTTGGTTACGAATTAAACTATTGTGACACATATTTTAATATAAAATTTATGATTAAAATTAATTTAAGCATATGTTTTAATGTTGAGTAATTTTTCTAACATTTTTTAAAATAAAATTTATAGTTCATGGTCACATACCAAAGTATCTATTTTCATTTCAAGATATAACAAATTGAGTTTAATGGTTATTTACATTGTCAATCAATCAAAAATCACTGATGGTATGACTTTTAAGATAATTATTATAAAAATTAATAAACTTATCATACATGGTGAGTTGTGATTGAATGACTGTATAAAACTGTTTTATACTATCAGTACATAACTTATTTTTTCTAACAAATTTACACTTTTGTTCGAAATAATTCAGTTAGTTTGAAGTTTTTTTTTCCCCGTTAATGTAAGGGGCCTAAGCCCATACGAAACTACACAGAAACTCTACTTAAGGGAATGAAATCCCAATAGCATCACTCGAGCAACTGGCTCACTAAAGCAAGTTGTTGCTCAAAAATCAAGTTCCCTACATCTATATTGCAAGCAAAATTCACCAAAGTATCTGCACAACGATTGCCTTCTCTATATAAATGTTCCATGCAGATTTGGCCATGATCTGTGATGATCCTCCGAATAGCCTGGAGCAGGCTCCAACCCGATAAGCACCCTTCATTATTACTTTTGATGCTATGAACCACAACCTCCAAATCCACCTGAAGAACAATGGGATGAATGCCTTTCACAGATACCAAACGTAGTCCCTTCAGGACACCCCATAGCTTCGCAACAAACGAGGTTGTTAGGCCAGCCCATTTTGCAAAGCCACCAATCCAATTCCCATATGCATTGTGAATGAGCCCACCACAGCCAGCAATACCCCTGGCCTTTTGCAGCACCATCTGTGTTTAAGCTGTACCAGTTTTTCGGGGGAGGGCGCCATTGAGCTTGAATTTCTGACATGGTTTGTGTAGCCGAGTTGGGAAGGCTATAGAGAGGAGATCGGTAATCGCTCCATTGATTTAGAACAGCTTTCCAAGGTTGAAACGACCTCTCATAATTAGCATCATGTACTTGTTCATTTCTCCAAAGCCACTGAAGATAGCAACTTGTTGCCCATAGGTCCGACCAGTGTCCGGAGTCTTGGGTGCCAATATTATTTTCTAAATTGAAATTTATCCATGAATGGAACTCAAGATTAAAGAAGTACCCTCTATAGTTGGGTTGAATCAGATACATCCAAATCAAGGTGGCTAGGGGGCAGTCCCTTAGCACATGCATTATTGTCTCCTCAACAGTAGGGTAATGATGGCAGAAGGGACTACTATTGCTCCATTTGGTAACCCGGTATCTTGTGTTTAACCTTCCATGATTTACCAGCTAGATAAAGACCTGAACACGCTTAGGTGTGTTCAGCTTCCAAATTTTCTTCCAAATGTTGTTCCCAGTTAACATGTGAAACTTATTCAGTCTTTGGTAAGCACTTGCCAATGTGAATTTAGCCAGCCTATCCCCTGTTGTATGTAATGTGGTATTTCAAAGGCTCAAGTCCCACATTGTTTAGTTTGACTTTCCATTAAGTGTTTTTATATCAAAATGTGTTATTGGCTTTCAAAGTGGCTAGTTAAAAGGAGGAGACTTGTACACATGAGAATGAGTCTTGTGAGCTTGTTGTAGTGCCAATATGTTAATTTGCCCCCTTGTGATCATGGGCCTCAAAATTTTTAGCTTCAGATTTATTAGATTATATTTTCAAAAATTGAATTTAAATTTCAAATAAACTTATCGGAAAACACTTTTTATTTGAACGAGTCTTATCTGAAAATGTTGGGTTTTTTATATCCGTTTTTTACTGGATCTTCCATCAAAATTAGGGGATTGTAATATCTTTTTGTGAACCTTTTTTTCCTTATTAACGTTACATTTTTTTTTCATTATTATATGTTAACGTTTTAATTGTTAACGTTATTATCGGTTTTATATAATTTGGTTTTCCTAAAAAAATTTACAGATGCTTCTTCTTCTTCAAGAAATAACTGTTCTCCTGGGTTCTAAAATTCTTTTCACTTGCTAGTTCTGTGCCTTCGATTCATTCCGGAAGGTTCTTGTTGTATCTTGGGAGACTTGCGCATGAATAAGTCCTTTAGGGCAGTGCTATCACACCCCTCAGGAAACTTTGCTCGTACCATCATTGTCGCTGGCAACAATCTAAAGGACTTATAACTGATGACATGCACATTGGCGCAACCTCAAACATTGTTGTGCAACCTATTGTTTATGCTATCTTTGTTGCCTATGCAAAGTTGCTTCTCGACGTCCCAAAGATCGTAGTGTTTACTGGCCAAAATTTTCGACGATGGCAGGAGCGTGTCTACACCATGCTGGACATGCATGGAGTCGCTTTTGCACTCACAACCTCGAAACCTGACTCTGGTGCAACTGATAAGCAGATAGAAGATTGGACACATGCGAATAAGGTATGTCGCCAAACTTTAATTAGTGCATTATCTAACGAGTTGTTCGATGTATATTGTTCTTACAAGCAAGCAAAGGAGATATAGGACTCCATGGTTCTCAAGTATACTACCAAGGACATGGTCAGACAAAGGTTCATTATCGATAATTACTATCACTGGAAGATGGTTGAAGATAAAGACATCAAAGTTTAAATAAATGAGTACCACAAGCTGCTTGAAGACCTGAAGGTAGAAAACATAAAACTTCCCGATCGTGTTAGTGGTATTGATCGAGAAGTTGCCTGAGTCATGGACTGACTACAAGCAACAGTTGAAGCATAGACAGAAACAAACGTCTCTATCAAACCTCATCACCCACATCATCATTGAAGACACCAATAGAAAGGAATGTGTTACTACAAGGGCCAAAGCCTTGGTTGCAATGGCCAATATGGTGCAGGACAAACAAACCCAAAAAGGTACGATCAAAAACCTGATCACAATAAGAAAAATAAATTTAATAATGTTCCTTGTGCTTTTAACCCCACCTTCAAGAAGAAGGTATGTTTGTGGAAACCCAAGACATCATGCACCTCAATGCAAGCATCGAGTGAAGAGAAATGACAATCCTCCTAAGGCTAAGGCCAACCTGGCTGAAAGAGATGATGTAATTGCTACGGTCATTTCTCAAGTCAATATGATGACCAATGTGAGCAAATAGGTGCTAGACTTTGGGTCTGCCTGACATATATGTGCGAGTATAAATGCTTTTCCATCTCCTACATTATTATAGGAGATGGAGAAGAACAAGTGTATCTGGATGATTCTAGGACTACTCCACTTCTAGGAAAAAGGAAAGTTCTTCTGAAGCTCACATCTAGAAAGACATTGACTTTAAGTGACGTGCTGCACATGCCCTCAATTAGAGTTAATTTGATTTCTGTAGCACTGTTAGGAAAGGTTGGGGTTAAAATGTCATTCGAGTTTGACAAGCTTGTAATGACAACAAATAATGTGTTTGAGGAAAGGGGTATTGTGATCAAGGACTCTTTGTACTTAATGTTTCTGAAACTATGAATGAATCTAAATCGTCTTTTGCTTATGTGATTGATTCGTATGATATGTGGCATGCTAGATTACGACATACAAATTCCTCATATGTTATTAAATTGCAACGACTAGGCTTGATTAATTTGCATGATAAACAAATTAAAAAATGTGAAATGTGTTGAATCGAAACTAACTAAAACACCATGTCCACTCATGCAACGTGTAACTAAACCTCTTGAAGTAGAAAATCAATTAAATAGAAAATTAAAAGAATAAGATTAGATAGGGGCGGTGAGTACACTTTGTTTAATGACTTTTGTGAGAAGGAAGGTATCATACATGAGGTAACCCCACTTATTCACCTGAATCTAATGGAGTAACTAAGAGAAAAAATAGAACCCTTAAGGAAATGATGATGCCTTGCTAATTATTTCTTTAGCACCTGATAACCTTTGGGGAGAAGCCCTTATAACTATATGTTTTCTACAAAATAGCATACCACATAAAAGAACAGGTAAGACAGTGTATGAGTTGTGGAAAGGATATAAACCTAACTTGAAGTTTTGAGAGAGTGGGGGTGCCTAGCTAAAATGATGTTACCTGATCTAAGAAAAAGAAGATAGGGTTTAAGACTTCTGATTGCATGTTTATAGGTTATGCTAAACATAGTGTTGCTTATAGGTTTCTTGTCCTTAAGAGTGATGTGATTGATTGCAATACTATAGTAGAGACTAAGAATATTGAATTTTTTGAAGACATTTTCCCTTTAAGGTCTAGTACTAGTTCTTCACAACCTTTAGAAGCCCCTAGTGAAACCGTCGTTAGGGATTTAAAGAAGAGTAAAAGACAAATGAAAGAGTCCTCTTTTGGAGATGATTTTTACACCTATCTAGTTAAGGATGATCCTATGAGTTATTTGGAAGCTGTTAGTTCTTATGATGCAAAATTGTGGGAAGAAGCTATTAGGATTAAAATTGATTCAATTAGGGAAAATAATACTTGGGCTTTAGTAGACCTACCTAAAGGAGCAAAATTAATTGGATGTAAGTGGATCTTTAAGAGAAAGTACAACCCTGATGGATCTATAGAGAAGTATAAGTAAAGATTAATAGCCAAAAGGTTTACCTAAAAATAAGATGTAGACTACTTTGATACCTTTGCTCCTGTGGCTAGGATTTCCTCTATTTGAATGTTGATAGCTTAAGCGTCTATTTATAAGCTTGTGATTTATTAGATGGACATAAAGACTGCTTTCTTGAATGGTGACCTAGAGGAAGAGATTTACATGACTTAACCTAAGGGATGTGTGGTTCCTAGTTAAGAGAACAAAGTGTGCAAACTTTTCAAGTCCCTATATGGTCTAAAACAAGCACCAAAACAATGGCATGAGAAATTTGATCACATTTTACTTAGTGATGGTTTTTCTTCTAGTAATGCTGATAGATGTGTGTACACCTTGTGAATGATGATTGTGTGATTATATGCCTTTATGTGGATGACATGCTAATTTTTGGCACATGCAATGATATAGTTTTTAAAACTAAACCTTTCCTTGCATCTAAATTTGATATGAAAGACATGGATGAAACAAGTGTAATTTTGGGAGTTAGAGTCGTAAGGAAGGGTGATAGTATATTACTATCCCAAGGGCATTAAGTTGATAAACTTATTAGGAAGTTTGGTTATTATGACTCTAAGTCAGTGAGTACCCTTTACGATCCTAACTCTCAACTAAAGAAAAATAGAGGAGATTATATTGCTCAATCTCAGTATGCCCAAATTATTGGGAGCCTACTACATTTAATGAATTTTTCTAGACCTAATATTGCTTATGCAATAGGCAAATTGGGTAGATATACTTAGAGTCCTAATTAGAACCATTGGGATGCACTTGCGAGACTTATGAGATACTTGAGAGGTATTATGGATTATGGTATTGAGTATAGTGGATTTCCCATTATATTAGAGAGGTACCAGTGATGCTAACTAGATCTCTGATTCAGATGAGACAAAATTCACTAGTAGGTATATGTTTACACTTGGTGGTGGTGCAGTTTCATGGAGATTAGCCAGGCAAACAATTATTGCTAGATCAACAATGGAGTCAGAGTTTATATCTCTGGAGATGACTGATAGTGAGGCTGAGTGGTTGAAAAACTTCTTGGCAAACGTTCCTTTGGGAATGAAACCAACACCATCAGTGTCAATGCATTGCGATTGCCAACCGGCAATAGCTATAACTAAGAACAAAACTTACAATGGAAAAAATAGACATATACAACTGAGACATAATGTGGTAAAGTAGTTGCTAAAGGATGGAATAATTTTCGTTGATTATGTGAAGTTAAAAGGAAACTTAGCAGATCCTCTAACAAAACCCCTAGGGAGGAAAATGATATTTGAAACATAAAGAGGAATGGAACTTAAGCCACTTGAAAACAAACAATGCGAAAAACAAGTCACTTGTTAGTTCTGCTAGCACTAAAATCAATTTTAGTTGATTTTAGTCCTTCTTATGATGTAAGAAAGTACTAGACATTGCATTAATGAGAGGTTAAGCTTTATAGTAAAGCTTTGTGCAATTGAGAAAGCTTTATAGTTTATAAAGCTTTTAAATGATTTTCATATCCCTTATGGGTGGTGTATGATATGCAGCATACACTTGATGAAATCACCCATATGAGTGTCAAGTGGGCTGCTTGTATAGGATCTTGGCGAGATCTCTAAAGCACTCATGAATATCGGGTGCGCACATGGCCTAGTAGTGCAAAACAACGATAACAGTAAGGATTGCGAGGGTAGAATGTGATTGATAGACCACTAACACACGTCAAGTTTTTTGGTTCAATAGCTTGCTACACCAACTACGCTGTGTATTAAGTCTTATCAACTAGGTCTGGTTTAATAGCTTGCTACACTAGGTCCGACACATTACATCCTATTAAAGAACCTAGGATTTTTTTTTCTTTCTTCTTCCTTCTTTTGTTTTAAAATGTTTTAGCCTTTTGAAATATGTGGGGGATTGCTGTATGTAATGGGTTATTTTAAAAGGCTCAAGTCCCACATTGCTTAGTTTGACTTTCCATCAAGTGTTTATATATCAAAATGTACTAATGGCTAGTTAAGAGGAGGAGGCTCACATGCATGAAAATGGGCCTCGTGGGCCTGTTGCAGTGCAAATCCACCGATTTGCCCCCTTGTGCATGTGATCATAGGCCTCAGAATTTTTTAGCTTTGGATTTATTAGATTATATTTTCAAAAATTGAATTTAAATTTCAAATAAGCTTATCCGAAAAACACTATTTTTTGTGATTGTTTATTTGAATGAGTCTTATATGAAAATATTGGGTTTTTTATATTCGTTTTTTTACTATATCTTTTCCGAAAAATAGGGGATTGTAGTATCTTTTTGTGAACGTTTTTTCTTATTAACATTACAGTTTTTTTTTGTTATTATATGTTAACATTTTAATTGTTAATGTTATAATCGGTTTTATATAATCTGGTTTTCCCAAATAAATTTATAGACGCTTCTTCTTCTTCTTCTTCTTCAAGAAATAATTGTTCTGCTCCTGGGTTCTAAAATTCTTTTCACTTACTAGTTCTGTGTCTCAGATTCGTTCCAGGAGGTTCCTGTTTTATCTTAGGGGACTTATGTGTATCATACGAATAAGTCCTTTAGGGTAGTGCTATCATATGCCTCAGGAAACTTTGCTCATACCATCGTCGTCACCGATAACATCCCTGGGTCACATCTGCTTGTCAACGTCAGCATCTTCTCTGGGTAGGAGGACCACCATGAGTTGTTGAAAAGTATTGTGCGAAAGGATGTTCACCAACATATTGTTATTCCACTCACCATTGTCATTCAGTAGGTCCCGAACCCTCATGTTGAGATCTTGAGTAATGATGTTTATGGCCACGTCTATCAACTTCGTGTTCCCATCCAACCATTTGTCAAACCAAGCACTCACCCTTTGTTCGTTCCCAATGGCCCAAACTTCAAATTCAAATAGAATAGGCCAGACCTTTGCAAGAGCTTTCCAAAGAGAAGAGTCATTATTTTTGATGATCAATGAGTTCTAGTTGATATTGTCTTTCCCATATTAAGTAGTTAGAACTTCAATCCACAAAGTTCCACCGTTAATTCTCAGGGCCCATCCCATTTTCATGAGACAAGCTTTGTTCACATGAACCTTTCCTTTGTAAAAATTAGAAATTAAAATTTATAAAACATTTCATTTGAATTAGTCACCTGTGTGAATGCTATCTCACATGGTATGTTTATATAATTTTTTTATTTTTATTTTATTTTATGATTGAGCAAAACTCTTTTTTTTGGGGCAACCATGTTATGATGAGAAGTATCCATTGACTTTATTGATGACTAATCTTTGTCGAAAAACCTGACTGGCTACCTTTAGTGGGTTCTCCTATCCCAATCACGTTTTTTCCATCTACAAAACTCGAACTTGAGACCTTGCTTAAGGGATCCAAGTCCAATTTCACTTAGACCAGCTATATGTTGGTAGCAAAACTCTATTTTTATCCTTAAATAATACATCTTTTATCAATTTAATCCCTTAAAAGTAAATGTTATCAATTTCATGGGTTAAAATTAAAATTCCCCATTTTTAGTCCTTAACTCCATTTATTCATTAATGGTGTTAAGTGAGAATAAACAAACCAAAATGTTGGCTTGACACACTTTTCCCTATGAGACAATGGCTGCGGCAAAAAGCTATTATGTTGGCATTTTGAGCATTCCTATAATCTCTATTGCTTTACACATAAGTACATAACATCTTCGACATCACATAGGGTATTCAATGAGTGTGGCTCTATTGGCAACACATACTGAGTTTGTAAGGAAGGATTTAGGTTCGAATTCTGCATAACAATCTTTAAAAAGAGTTGAGAAGCTTTAAGCGTGACTAAGTTATTGATCGAAGATTAGTCTCATAACCGACCTAATAATCGGCCAAAGTTTATAGGAATACCTCAGGATCTCACCGAGAAAACCAAGACCCTAATTACGATAGTTGCTAGACAAAAACAACACACAAAGTAGGATATAAATAGGAGAATGGGAAGGGAAGAAAATAGTTTGGGTAGAGAGCATTGGAGATCCATGATAGTGTTGGAATAGGACCTCTCCAAGTTACCACAGTTAACTAATAAATGAAAAGAAAGACTAAAAAAATTAGAAAATTTAAGTTTAAAAGATTTAAAAAAAATTAATACATAATACATTTTTCAAGAACTAAAACAGACTTTTATTCTTCTACAATTATCACGGAACGTGATAGAGTAGCATGAGTGGTGCCACATAAATTTGCGTTACCAAATGTGATGCTGTTGCTGGCAGCAAATTTTTTTTACGGTTAAATATGTTTTAGATGCTTCAAAAATATGATAGAATTAATTTTAGTCTTCAATTTTTTTTTATTATATAAAGTCTCTCAAATATTAAAAATATCCTAATTAGATCCTTGTACTAAACTTTGTTTAATTTTTCTGTTAAATGATGGCCACATCAGTATCACAATTACTATTAATTTGCTGATGAGACCGTCCATGTTAACTATTATGTTCAGGTCATATTAGTAATATTTTTTAAATAAAATTATTATATGTTTAACCCTAAACCATAGATTTTTTTAATCCTAAAATAAAAATAATTACATGATTTTTTATTAAAAATCATCACTGAGTACTTCAGATAATAAAATACTTTACTTGAAAGCTGATATGACCATCATTTAATAGAAAAGTTAAACAGAGTTTAGTATAAGGATCTAATTAAGATATTTTTAATATTTGAGGGACTTTATTAAAAAAAAAGTGAAGACTAAAACTAATTTTGTTATATTTTTAGAAGACCAAAAATATATATATATATATTTTTTAATAATGATAAAATTCTACATGACAGGCACGCGAACTTATGCCTTTGCTTATGTGACATAAAAAAAAAAACTGTCAAAATTACTCCAAATATGTAAAGATTTTAATCAATATTATTTTGATAATTAATTTCTAAAATTACTCATCTTTGATAACGGGGGGAAATAGCATAGGAACGTTTGCGTGTTAATTTGTCCATCATGTCATCATCAATCATGATCATATGGTATTGCCGTGAAGAAACTTCAACTATAATTGCTTATGGAGCCGGAAAAGTTGCTCAGTTATCTAACTGCCCAACTAAGTCTAAATTGACTGTGTAAAAATATGAGTCTATGACTACCAAAGAGATAAAAAATCACTTTCATAATTTCTATAATTCGAAAGGGACTAATCTCTTTACGTGTCTATCGAAAATACTTTTAATATACATTAAAAGAAAGAGTTTAATGGCTATACACTGTTAGTATAAAATAGTTTTATATTATTAATTAATTAGAAATCACTGTTGATATGATTTTTAAGATAATTATTATAAAAGTAAACAAACTTACTATATATAGTGGATTGTGATTGGATAACAATATAAAACTATTTTACACTGTCAGTACATAACCTATTTTCTTTAAAACAAATTACTAAAAAAATAAAATGAACCTCTTGAAAAGTGTAAAATTTTGAGTAAGAAAAGAAAATATAACTACAAACGATTTTCTTGTGATCAAAGCAAGCGCATTCCATTAAAAGAATACCATTAAAAAGAAAGTTTTTAATTTCTTCACAATTAATTTTTTAAAAAGAAAATTAATAAAAAACAGAAAAAGTGATAAATATTAAAAAATAATATGTCATTTTAAAAAATAAAGAAGAATCAAGTCTCTTTAAAAATATCCTCTAGCTAAATATATAAAAGTAAATTAATCAAGTTCAAAAATTTAAACTAACGTTTACTGGATTGATTCCCTCAATTTCACATAAGAGATGCATTCTCAAAACCCCGTAATTATAATTAACACGATAGCTATTTGAGTAAATATATAACTACGTCTCTAAAAAAAATGAATAATTTGCGTTAATTTATTCTTTGAGAGTATGCCAGTATTATATACGCGAATTTTGAAAGTATTAACTTCATCACAACTTAATTCTTCCCTTGACAATCGTTAGACAAATAAAACGGAATCGCCAAATTGGTTGTTCATCACAACTTATATGAAAAATGACGTCATTTTATCCTAAATAAAGTTTGGACAAATTTTCTTGCCCCATTTGGAACAAAATTGATATCCTCCTCTTCCCATTTTCACCATCATCCGAGTAGTCCTGACTCCTGATGCAATCCGGAAGTACGTTTTCCACATCTTGGATTACGAAAGAAATAAGGAAAAAAAGAGATGAGTACGAAATTAATGGATAAATTAATGCAATAAAAAATATTAACAAAATATAAACTGTTAAAAAATAAAAATTTAATAACTATACACTATTACTGTATTATCAATCAATTAAAAATTGTTATTAATATAATTTTTAAAATAATTATTATAAAAATTAATAAACTTTTTATATATCATAATTTATGATTGAATGACAATATAAAATTATTTTACAACATAACCTATTATCACTTAAGGAAAAAAAGAAGGTGACATTACTGTTCGAAACAATTAATTCAAACAACACATGGGTAGGACAGAATACAGAAGACGGAACAGAACAGGGTTCAGTCATTTTAAGACTTTTGACACATATGGTCACAGAGGAAGGACGAGGTTTGCAGTGGGCGATCCTCTGCGGGAGCATCCAGGTACATCCTGGAAGTGGCTAGCAGGTAGTATCTGCGACAAAGCTCCAACGAAGAACTCGAGCGTGCGGGAATCCTGGTGGAGCTTGATTCCCGTGACAGAGAGCCAGAGGAAGAGCTTCTGGGCCTGTATCCCTGACACGTGTGACACGGAGCCGTAAGTGAGGGTGCCGCTGATTTGGGTGTGGTAGTACACCAACTGGTCCTCCCAGTGGACGTAGCAGGGGGCGTCGAGTTGGAGGGAGAAGGAGCCATCGGGGGAGAGGGTATAGGAGATCACGTTGTTGGGAAGGAGACCCTTTGGGAAACCGTACTGCGGGAGCAGATCGTGGATATCTGGGGGTGTGACTCTGCTTAACTCGAGATCTCCATGGGATTGGAATAGGAATAGGATTAGGATTAGGAATGTTGAGAGCAAGATTAGGGTGTGTGGGGACATGGCGTCCGTCAGAGTCAGAGAGCAGAGCCTTTCTGGCTGTGAAGGATCGGATCAGGATTAATACAAGCTTGGTTGGATTCCATCTATGTCAATTATTCTTGGATTTGCTGCTTGCTTGCGTCTTTTCCAACCAAAAATCAACTTTAGTGTTTATTGTAACAACTAAAAAAATCATGTTGTTTGTTGATTCTATGTTTTTTCTAATAATTGTAAGCGTCATCCTATTTTGGGGAAGCTATCAGAGACAGTGAAAAAGAAAAAAAATAAAATAATGAATTTGATATGTGATGTGATAGAAAAACAAAAAAACAAAATAAAAATCAAACAAAAGTTAATTGTAAGAAAATGTGATATATGTTTATAATTTTTGTTAAATGTATCATTGACTGTTGATTAAAAAATTAATCAATTTTTTTATCATAAATTAGAATATTCAATCCAAAAAATGCAAAATTTCATTTTCTTTGGTTTCTCATTAAACATTTTCAATAACTCTTTTTTTCCTCTTTTTTGTTGCTGTTTTTTTTTTCCTCTTATTTGAATGTGCATTTTATACATTACTCTTATAACTAGTCAATAAATTTTTCACTCAATCATTTCAAACTATTTTCGTTTTATCTTTATTAGTTTTTGAACAATTGCATTCTAAATGATAAATTTTTATTTTTATATAATTAAAATTCATAATAAACAAACATATTTGAATATATAAATTATGTTTGGAATTTACAATAAATAATTTAAATTAAGATATAAAGTTATTTTTAATTTTTGACAATTTTTATTGAATATTTTTAATTTAATTTTTAAATAAACATGTTGAATATATAAATAATATTTTTAATTCACAAGTTGACTAGATAATTGCATTGTGCCATAATCTTCACCTCTAATTCTTTCTTGATATATGAATCACATGGTCTTTACTATCTTCCACAACATATTGAGTTCACTATATTTGCATCTACTAAGTCCTCTAGTTTACTTCATTGTTATCCAAGACATTCAAGCTTGAAGAAAATGGTACCTTGTTTCACATAATTGGATTCCTCATAATGTGAGTCATGTCAATTTGGGAAGTATGTTAGAACTTCTTAACCTAGTTGTGTAAGTAGTTAAACTTAATCTGTTAATGTCGTTCATTATGACGTTTTGGGTCCTATTTGTATTTCTTCATTCATAGGATGTAAGTGTTATGTTTTCTTCATTAATGATTTCTCTAGGTACATGTACTTAGAATTTTTTTGATGTATAATGGTAACAACAAGGTTAGAGCCTAGGACCTTGTGCATACTATCTAAACCCTCCCACTAGGTTGACCTTAATTGGTTAGGTGTACGTAGAATTATTTAATGAAAGATTGTTCTAAGTCATTCAAAATTTTCCAAATTTGTTGTTTAGAAATCAAAATCCAATTTGGAAAGGTAATTCAAATTTTGTAGAGACAATGTTAAAGAATATTTTTTTGACTACTTCAATTCACCTATGACCTTATTTACGATCATGCATCAATCTAGAACAGTGTTGCTAAAAGAAAACATAAACATAAATGGACACTACTCAAGCTCTTTTGTTAAATGTTAATGCACTTTCTAAATTACGGGGGTGATGTTGTACTTACTGTTGGGTATTTAATAAATTGAATGTCATCTTTTGTCTTGCACAATCAAACTCCTTATTCCTTATTATATATATCCTCATAACACCTTTTATGTTGTTCCTCCTTGTGTTTTTGGTTGTACTTGTTTTGTCCATAATCTTGCTCCAAGTTGTGGTAAGATGTTTACTCATGCCATCAAGTGTATCTTCTTGGGCTACTCTCCTGTTTGAAAAGGTTATTATTGTTACTCATCCACTATGCATCGATATTACACCTTCATAGATGTTAACTTTTTTTAAGACACTCCATACTTCACGACCTTAGATGCTCCTTCAGTTGACTTAAAATCTTATCCTCATGTATTGTCTAATTCTTAGCTTGACTATGTTACATATACTCCATTCGCTTCAAAGGTATTGGATTCTTCTGTACCATTAGACCTTGGTCTTAATGAAGGACAGCCACACCATGTCACTACTCCTGTTGTTAAGCCTAATGATTGAAACCTACCCATTGCTTTCTGTAAAGGTAGACATTTTACTTGTAATCTTCATTCTATTTATAAGTTTCTTTCTTATCATTGTTTGTCCCCTACCTATTATGCTTTTATCCTAACCATTTCTTTTGTTACCATTAACAAAATAGTATAAAAGACTTTATCCTATCCTTGATGGCGTGCATAAATGATCGATGAGATAGTGACATTAGAACTTATCCATACATGGGTACTTGTCACACCTGGTCTTAATGTTAAAGTGGAATGGTTATGTGGCTTTTTTGGAAGCTCATTTTGTGGCCAAAAGATATACCTAGATCTATGGATTGGATTACACTAACATTTTCTTCCTAATTGCCAAGATAGTGTTTGTTCGTTTTTTCTTAGTCAAGGTTGCCATGAAGCGTTGACCCCTATTTCAGTTATATATTTAAAATGCATTTCTACATAGTGACTTGGAAGAAGAGATCTATAAGGAGCAATTTCTTGGGTTATTGCTCATAGGGAGTCTAGCCTTGTGTGCAAATTATAGAAGCCTTTGTATGGCCTTAAGTAGTCTCCTTAAGCTTAATTTAGTCGATTTATAAAGTTCTACAACAATTTGGAATGATTCATTGTGAGGTAGGTCATTATGTTTTCTTTTGTTGTTCACAAACACAAAAATACATCTATCTTATGGTTTAAGTGAATGATATTGTAATTGCAAGTAATGATCTGAAAGGCATTAAAGCTTTAAAACAACACTTAATTATTCTAGCATTTTTAGATTAAGAATTTATGTCCTCTACGTTATTTCCTTCGGATTAAGGTAACTCTATCTAAGTTTAGAATGACTATCTATAAAAAAAGGTAAGCCCTCAACATCTTAGAAGAAACATGTGCTCTTGATTGTAGACTAGATGGTACTTCTTTGGACCTAAATGTGAAGCTGATACCCAATCAAGGGATGACGCTCTGGACAACACTGAGCCAATTATGCTCCAACCGACACTGAAGCCAAGTCGAATATGCTTTGACCAAGGCCAAGGTGAAGTTACTCTATTCTAGACCACGTTGAAACTATTGTGGCCAAGGGCTCGAGATTGAGTCGAAGATACTTTGATTAAGCCTAAGATTAAAATACTCTGGCTGAGCCTAAGTTGAATTGCATTTAAATGGGCTAAGCATTGCAAGATTTAATCTGTGTAAGCTGTGAGTTAAACAAATTAACCCAGGGACCGTACGTGGTCTATATACCCAACTGATCTCTAGTAACATTATGTAGTATTATTTTAAACTTTTCATAATGATAGTTTGTGATTTCACATATATTAGATATTTTAGTTATATTAAATTATGAGTTTATGACATTAATAATATGATAAAACTTAGATGTAGTTCCCTACATGCTTTTGGTATTGTTTTTCAATTAAAATTAGAGTTTTATCTTGGTAATATGGGTAATAAAAGTTTACATTAAATGTCAACATAATTACAAAGATGGAATTCTAATTCTGATTAGAGAACAACATTAAAAAAGCCTACAGAACTATATCTTGTAGAGGTGATAGATGATGTTGTCTCTCAAGCTTTGACATAGTATTTGATTGAGTCTTTAGTTTTGATGATTTCACCTTAATTTATGTATTTCGTTTGAGTTGTAATTTATTCTATCTTTTTTGTTGAACTTTAAGTGCCCCATGTTCTTTTTGATAGATATGTTATCTTCATTTATCTTTGATGATATTGGCATTAATTCCCTAAATATCAGTTTTTTATATCGTATTATTTGTGAAAATCTTGCCATTGTTGGTATAGCAATGCGTCCCACGAGTTTGGATGTTATAAAAGATTCTGTATGAAAAAGTTCATTATATATTTAATGAAATATGATTTATTAGACTAGAAAATACCTAACAAGCTCCGAAAAAAGAATTATAAATCACCAAAACAACATAGTTATATATTTACCCTCAAAGAAAAAAACAGCGATATATTTAGACTTTTACCAACTACCAAGGTCCTAATTCATATTTTATTTTATTTTTCTTTAATAGTTATACTTATATCATTTTTGCAATTGATTTGCTTTTTTATTTGGAATGTAAGTTTTTCTAGTTTAAGTATATCTTATTTTCGTCATGAATTATTTTTCCTTCTTAACAGTAGATGTAGTTTTGCCAATAGTGGGGGGTTCCTTAATTTTCTTATTTCCTCATAAAGGAAATAAGGTAATTGAGTGGTATACTATTTGTATATGTTTAATTGACCTCCTTCTAACAGTCTATGCATTTTGATTTTGTTATCATTTCGAATTGGATGATCCACTAATCCAATTGACAGAAAATTATAAACAGTCTGTTTTTTTTTTTTTTTTGCTTTTATTAGAGATTCGGAATAGAGAGACTCTCTATAAGACTCATTTTATTGACGAGATTTATCACCACTTTTGCTACATTAGCGGAGTAATAAAAATCGTGACAAAGGATGGCAAAAAATCCACACCTACAAATATCCGCAGATAAAATTTGCTGCGAGTAGAAAATGGGTAGTTTAAATGGGTACCCACAAATAATTTAAACAGGTATATCCACTATCCGTTTATTAATGAGGCAGACACGGGTATCATTGTACTCATACCCGCAGATACTCGCTACTCGCCATTGTATATTTACTTAAATACTTTTATATATTAATATAGATAAAATTACATAAAATTTGTCCTAAATTTTCAAAATGATTGTCTATTACGGGAGAAATCTTATACAATTATACTACAAAAAATATATCAAATTAGCAAAGAACAGTTCCCTCGCAAATTTGTCGCTAAGCCCTCGTTAATGAAGTTTGCAAGGGATTAGTGACAGATTGGCTAGGGATTATTTTATCACTAAATACAAGTAGCTAATTAGCGACAGAACTACTCCTTTAGAATTTTGTGGCAAAATTCATTGCTTTCCCTCACCAATCGCTCACAAAATTCCTAGTTAAATGTATGCTCAATGTAGGCAATTCCCTCGGTGATTAGCGACTACATCCCCTTGGAAAATCGTTGCATATCCTTCCCAAAATATATGACGCAACTTCGCCGCAATTCCTTCGTAAATATGTTCGTCGTACATCATTCGTAAATTCTTCGCTAAATTATCCTTCGCTAAACCTTCGCAAAGTATTCCCTTGTTAATTTGTTGCACATCCCTTGCAAAACTTCCTTCGCTATTCCTTCACCATACCATCACTACAATGGTGCATATTCCCTCATTAATTTGTTGCAAATCCCTCGCAAAACTTCTTACGAAATTCCTTTGCTAAACCATTGCATATATTCCTTCGCTGAGCTACTATTTTTGTAAATCTCCTTCGCGAATCCTTTGCTATTCCCTTGCAAATTCATCATTTGTTTTTTTATTAATATTTGTTATATTTAATTACGAAATATAAATTACATCTGTCTAAAATTTGATAAATAAATTTATTAAGAAAAGTTAAGAAATTGTACCAAATATATTATCTAAAAATTAAACACTAAAAAGGTCAACATAACTTAATCATAAATGTGTGAACTAAAAATAATCTCTTCTCTAGTCTTACAACAAAGAGAAAGTAAAAAACATAACTTAATCAAACTAAAGTGCAGTAACATCATCATCATTTATGTTCTTGATCCTTCCTATGTTGTTGGATTGATGGTGGTGTACATGTCTTTAAGGCTGGTAATATCTCTGTCCGAAAGAATTGCATTTGTGCCTGCATCTGTGCTTGCATTTGCGCCTACATCTCTGTTTACACCTTCATCTGTACATGCATTTATGCTTGTATCTCTACCTGTACTTGTATCTGTGCCTACATCTGTGCCTCTGCCTCCATCTATGCTTGTATTTGTGTCTGTAACTGTGTTTGTAACTGCTCCATCTGTGTAGCTATTGCAGTGAAATCCTCTGTCATAGGTGCAAGATTTGTGGAAGAGGGATCAATAACCGATGAAGATGAACCATGTGCAGTACTAATGGCAAGATCCAAGCTATAACCAATGCCGTGGATTCTACCCTTCTTATTTCCACCAGTCGTCTTTAACTAGAGTCAACTATAGGATGGTTTGATCTATCTTCTCCATATTTCTCTGCTATACCATTTTCATATGATTCCTACAATAACAAAATAAAATTTAGTAAGATAGCAAATAGATTAACAAAGTTTAATCTTACATTTAAAATAAACACTTACGAGAGAAAAGAAACATAAATTTGTGGGCCTTTAAACTATTTTTTTTAGAAAAACTGTTAGAATAATTAAAATCTATATTCAAAATGATTGTTTTAAACAACAACTCTTTAGTTCATAAATTTATATTTATAAATTGAAAGTGATATTTGCAACACCTTATGGTTGTCCACAACACACAAAATAAATTTGTTGATTTGTTGATTTTTATTTTATTTTAAGAAGTATCTGTGGATATCCACGAATACTTGCAAATATTAAAAATATCTGCAAGTATCTGCTTAAAGGGTACTCGCGCAAGTAATAGGGCAAGCACGAGGCGAGTTTTTATCCAACAAGGCGGGTAGCTACTACCCGTGCCCACCTCACCCCGTTGACATCCCTAACCGTGACACATGGTAACAAGCTATTAATTAAAGTAAATTTAATAAATATCTAGTCTTTCCAATGAATACTTATTGACTCAACAATGAAAAAATATTTTTAAATGGGTGTCTATTTGGTGTTGGAGTTTTAAGGGTGTCAAAGTATCATTTCCATTTAGATATACATACAGATATAGCATCGTTGAAAGCAACACTAGCAATTGGCACAGGAACTCACTAACAACCCCATCGAGGAGATCACGGTCGATTTGCCCCCCTTCGACTACATCTACTTCCATGTCGGTACTCTCATCGAGGCGCACCCATTGACAAGTTCAAAACCGTTCGTTCCTGCACCAAGCAACTCCTTCTCATCTTCCCCATCCCATCCTTCACCAATTGAGGTATTTCACTCCGAGTTTCTTCTTTAAACGCTCAATTTTTATTTTGTTAGTGCTTTTTGTTCTAGGCAGGTTTAGCCTAGATTAGGTTTGATTGGAGGAGACCCAAAAACTGGATCTTGCATGACTAGCCTGTTTTTGACTAATGACAAAGCATGGTTTTGTTGCTAAAGTGTGAGATGAGATGAGTGAATATACTTGTTATACATGGAGATTGAATGTTTTTTTTCCCTCCTTTTGATGTATCAATGTAAAGGATAGGGTATTATTAGATGAGAGAGTCATACGTTAGATGGTTAATACAGCGTTTACAAGCACAGCCGATCAAGAGCTCAAAATATGGCTAAATAATTATAAAGTTCGTGTTGAAGTTCGTTTAATGTTATCTCGAGGTTTTGATTGATTGTTCAATAGACACTGTTCTCATGCAAGTATTGCAATGTTGTGGTCAAGCTGTTTTGGATCCCCTAGAAGGGTAATGGTTGTCAATTCTAATGCATGTTTTGAACCCGAATGTACTTAAATATGTAATAGCTGATGAAATATTAAGGCTCCTCGACCTCTCTTATGCTTAAGTTTTTGTGTGGAGTATTGATAACGTCCATCCAGCTAGATATGTGGTTAATTATATGTGTAAATATAGTTAAGTTTGTTTTGCAACTGGTTAAGAGAAATGAACCTGAATGTATAATTATTAATATGTGGTTAATATTAACCACTTTTGAAGCACAATCAACCACTATTAGACAATTCAATAACCTCATGACACTATTAACCACTATTACTAATTGTATATAATCACGTTCATTTACTATTAATCACTTGTAAGACAAAGTTAATCATATTTACATGTGTAGTTAACCATGTGTGACAATTAATAATCTCATAATGCTATTAACCACTTGTGAGACAAAGTTAACTATCATTAGACATTTCAATAATCTTATAATACTGTTAGTCACATATCAATAAGAGAAAATAAGTTATGCACTGACAGTGTAAAACAGTTTTACACTGTCATCCCAATCACAAACCACCATATATGGTAAGTTTGATGAATTTTACAATAATTATTTTAAAAGTCATATCAATGGTGATTTATAATTGGTTGACAGTATAAAACTTTTTATACTGACAGTACATAACTATTAAACTCTATCAATAATTGCATATAATTATGTTCATTTACTTTCAACCAATTATGAGACAAAATTAACCATGTTTATATACATAATAAACCTTGTGCATTGGGTGAATACCGGGTGTAGATATATGTTACTCTTTTTCCTCTTTGGTGTATGCAATGTGGTCTAAGCATGTGGGGGGTAGGTTGTTGCTTTTTGAACTTTTGATAATGATAGTATATGTATTGGACATTTTAGTTATGTTTAATTATGAGTTTATGCCATTAATAATATAGAGTATCGCATTTTTTATAACGTTTGTAATGTACTATTATCGTGTGTGATCTTTTATTACTTTGTTATTTATGATTATGTAAATGACTAAATGTCAATTTTAAAGATTAGGGTCATGACTTATTTGATTATTAGATTTTGTTTTATTTTGTTAGTTGTGAAATTAAAAATAATTTTAAAAGTCATATAAAAATAAACAAAAAAGAAAAAACAATTAAATCAAACCAAATTGAACACACTTTACTTTAAAATTTATATAATATTATATTATATTTGATTTTTATATAATATTATATTTAAGAGAAATGCTAGCAACACTCTCTCAAATACTTCATTTCTAACACTCTTTAATATTGGTTAGAATTTATTGAAAATTACAAATTTTGGTGGTTTCTCTCCAGATTTATAAGTGAGACCCACCAAAATTTGTAGTTTTCAATAAATTTCAGTCAATAGTAAAGAAATTATTAAAAAGAGAGTGTTTGAGAAGGCGTTGCTAACATTTTTCTATATTTAAATCAAATAAAGTTGTAATATATATTATTTTTATATTTGATTTGAATAATATTTACCAATAATCGAATCAAATCAAACCGCAAATACCATTATAACATACTAATTAATAATATATCTGAAAAAACAAGAAACACACAAGAAGGGGGATTGAATTATGTATTTGTGAATTTTTTTAACCCTTTTTTGCAAATGTTTAATAAAAGATATATAGGTTGTCTAGTTAAAAACACGTGAGGATAAGAAAGGAGAAAAGCACACAGAATTTGTTTACTGGTTCACTTAAACTGAGTTACATCTAGTACATTCTTTCCATAAGGATTTCCACTAACTAAGTCAGGTTCCACAAGTATTCTTTAGTCACAAAACCTCTTCAAGCTTTCACAACAATAAAGTTGTTTATACAAGATATCAACTCACAAGGTGATAATATGAAAGTTTAAGCACAAAACACAATAACTCTACAATACAAAGAATATGAAAACTTTAAGTATTAAGGTAGTCGTCCAGTAAGATGTTCAGAGCTATGTTCGTATTCATTAGTTTTAGCACTTGATTATCTACTTTAGCTTCATTATGCAAGTCTTATTTATATAGCCTCTTGGAAATATATCCATTTAGAGAGAGGGCTTCAGCTTGATTTTCCTGTTCTGAAGAAGCATTAAATGCATGAAAAATCCTTCATATTAAGACTTGATACGTGTCTTGAGAATTTTGGAGAGAGAAGATACAACAGTCTTGTCTTAGAGTGGTTTTGTACTGAAAAGGTAAGTACAGTTTAACACACAATGCTGCTTTTTTAATCATACCTTCTTTTGTTCTCTCTTTTTGTACTATAGTCTTAATAAGTTGACTAAGTTTTTCACGTGGCTATAGTTATATACCAGAATATCCTGCTTTTCATTAAATGCTAAGATATTTAAATATTAGAGTATATCGAAAAGCATAAGGAACGAGTTTCAATATGTACAAGGATGAATAAACTTATTTACCTTTATTGAAACTTAACCAAATTGAAGACATCTGGGATAAAAAGGTTTTAGATGACTCTTTCATTGAAATCTTTTTAGAAAACGTATATTAGATGAGGTTTGGAAATGGCACGTTGGATGCCTTATTTACTAAAGCCGACAGATGCTTACTTTTAGTTGATGCGTTGGACGCCAAGTTTTATAAAAATATATTTGGACGCGTCTAAGTAAGGAATTGTACCTTTGCCTTTTAAGAGTGATATTTCTGCACATGTAATATACTTGTCATTAGAGCTGTCAAAAATGAGCCCAGCCCGATGGCAGGCCCGCTTAGCCAGCAAAAAGGGCTGGGTTGGATTCAAAAAAAGATAGCCCAAAAGAAACTGGGCCGTTTTGGCCCGGCTCGATATATATATATATATATATATAATTAAATAAAAAATATTAATATGCTCAAAAAAATTAAAAAAGAAAGGGTCACACTCGTTTGTAAAAAAGAAAGGCTAATATGGGTACTTCATTTTGTAAATAAAATTCACTTAAAGATATATTTTTTAATGAGACTATTGAGTAATTAAGTCAATTATATATGAATAAAAATGTTCATTTATGCTAGAAAGTTTGTAGAATTTAATTTTAAATATTTAATATGATTTAAATAATTTAATTTTATATAATTTTTGGTAGGAAAAATAATAATTAAAATAGATAACAACATTAATAGGTATGAAAAAAATTTAGGCCAAATTGGCCTGGTGGCCCACATAGGGTTGGGCGGGGCCAAAAAAAAGAGGCCCAAACACAAACTTGGTCGGCCCGCTAAAGAGCAATGACCCAATTTGACAACTCTACTTGTCATTAAACTCTAAAATTTAATAAGCTTTGTTATAATCAAAACTTTGAAAGATTAGACGCTTTATACGTCTTTAGTTCTAACAATATCATGATTAGTAAATATTTTTATTTTTTCAATAAAATATATACTCCTAAATAAATTAATTAAAAGACGCACTTAACAAACTTTCATTTAAAAAAAAATCACTTATTGTTTATGTAAATGTAACTTTATTATATTCAAAACTCCAAAAAAGAAAAGAAAAAAACAGTCACATTTGAAATATGAAAGTTGCTGGGATTGTCATTGTTTACGACCACGCGTCCCACGAGTTTGGATGTTATAAAAAATTATATAAAGAAAAAAATAACTGTATGTTTAAGGTTTAATACATCAGTAAATTTCTGAATTTTTAAAATTTTTTTTAATTAAGTTTCTAAATTTAAAAAATTTGTAATTTGGTCTTTAATTTTTTACAATTTTTGTAATTGGGTATTTGGAGTTAGTAAACTGTTACAAATTGTAAATTTTTTGACCTTTTTAAATTATCATAAACTAATTCTAGGAATTCAATTACAAAAATTATAAAAGATTAATTATAACACTTTATTTATTAGAATATATGATGATTTAAACAATATCATTTTAATAAATATAACAATTATTATAAAAATAAAAATACATATAAATACATGGCATAGTACCAATATTACATTAGTTTGAATAGAAATGAGCTCAATTTTTTTAAGTACCATCTTGGATTTAAGTATTGTAAATGAAAAAAAATATGATTAAAAAAAAAAAGACTTACTAAAAATGACTAAATGGGTTTTTCAAAACAATAAACAATCGATAAAGTTAATGATATTTTGCACTTATAAAATAGTAATAAAAAAAAAAGTTATAAATTTGGCATTTATTTTTTGATAAAAACAACACTTTGAAATTATGGATAGGGTTGGTTGGTGGTGTTTAAAATTGAAAGTGAGTCTCTTCCGGGAAGGAGACAAAGACCAGACACAGACACAGAGCGAGAGAGAATCGTAACAGCGGTCCCCGCAAAGTGTGTGTGTGTGTCTCTCTCTCTATCGATTGCAGCCATGGCAACAACAACCCCGAAACGATCACACGCTTTTGTGACGGCAATCCTCACTCTGCTGTGCGCGTCCGTTTGCACGGCGAAGGAGAGCGTGTACGAGTTGCTCCCCAAGTACGGGCTCCCGAGCGGTCTGTTACCGGACACCGTCACCGACTACACCCTCGGCGAGGACGGGCAATTCGCCGTCGTTTTGGCGAAGGCTTGCTACGTGCAGTTCGACTACCTGGTGTACTACGAAAGCAAGATCACCGGCAAGCTCAGCTATGGCTCCATCACGAACCTCAAGGGCATTCAGGTCCAGCGCTTCTTCCTCTGGCTCAACATCGACGAGATCAGGGTCGATTTGCCCCCCTCCGACAGCATCTACTTCCAGGTCGGCATCATCAACAAGAAACTCGACGTTGACCAGTTCAAAACCGTTCATTCCTGCCGCAAATCCCTCTCCCCTTGCGCTCCACGTGCAATTAAGGTGTTCCATTGTTTCCTTTTTCTCCTAATTTCTCGTTTAAACGCTCATTTTTGTTTAATTAGTTCTTTCTATTTGAGGTTTAGCGTTTTGGAACACTGGATTAGGTTTAATTGGGGGAAGCCCTGAAATAGGATCTTGGTTTGAACCTGAATATACTTAATTAGACATTGAGGCCAAGTATGGGAAGGGATCGATGAGTTTTTTTTTTTTTTTTTTTTGGGTCTCTGTATTTGAATTTTGACTGGAATGGTTAAACCTTGGATGCTCTGCAATTAGTTTCATGAGAGGTGTGATTTATGTGATCAGACTCGGGGTTTATAAATGGGTGTGTGTTTTGTGATATGTGTATCCATTTAGTGAAGAAATAAACTGAACTGCTTTTTCAGAGAAGTTGGAGGAATTGTCAATGCAGTCAATATACGCTCTATGGGCAATAAAAGGAACTCAAACGATGCAATGGACCTAATTGATACAACATTGAATAATATTGTTGGGATAAGGGTCCAGTTGCTGCACTGTTCCTTGGTTTTAAGCGGTTTCTACTTTCTAGTTAGATTAGATGCCCCTTAAAGTCTGAGACAGCCACTGATCTTGTCGCCAAAGGAAGTAATGTTATAGAGTTCACTCTCCCTTGGGTCAATAGTGAGTTTGTAATAACTGATGAAATATTCGGACTCCTTAATGTCTCTCGTGACATGCCCAAAAGGGTCACAAGGGTGCATATTGGGTCTCTAGGTTGGGTTCAATCTGTCCAATAATCAGGAATGGTTTGCATCTGATGCAGGGTGTTATATGCCAAGAATTGCACCACCTCTGCTAACAGCTTAAGCTTTTCATATGGTGGTAAACACTCTTGGTCATATCACCTTATGAGTTTTTTGAGTATGCAATGTGGTCTGAGCATGTGAGGGGTAGAATAGTTACTTTTCAATAATCTGTTGCCTTTGTAAATGCACAGACAAATTCTCAAAAATACAGGTTTTCCTCTAATTAGAGGCATACTTCACTTGTTGAGTTTGTGTTTGTCGGTATGATCATATAACTTAGTATTATCTGCAACCTTTTCCCCTTGCATATCCTCACCCATTTAGTCTTGGTAATTTTTCTTATACAGTCAGAAAAATTAATATAAATCTTTTGCAATTTGCAGCTTCCTGCTCCAGTCGATGAAATTCCTATGCTTCTCACGGAGTAGATCCCGTTTCACACCAGCTGTTTTTATGGCATAATGGAATGACATTTTAACCTGTCACTGTCCCTCTATTGCCTAGCTTGTATCTGTCAAAGTGTCAAGACTCGCAAAACTGAGTCTGATTGCGTTATATAATATATATTATATCCTGGGGAGACCTTTATGAACATATTATGTACATATTTAAGTTGAGACTTCAACATCATGTATGTTGCAGAACTTTATGTTTCTGGTAAGATTTAAACGTGCTTAATAATGAATGGCAAAGTTGGGTCTTGCAAAAACAACGGGTTTGCATGCTGCCCTTGCCTCACCTTCTCACCTAACTACCCTCAATTCTTCTTTACGTGATTTTTCTGTGTACTAGGATTACTTTCCTGACTTACAAGGGATTGAATATAATCGAAACCACTGAAACCTCCTCATCTATACCGAGTGTTTACTTAAAGCTTTATACTTAATCAGTAATATAATTGACTAATTGTGACGTGATTTTTTCTTTACTACATGTTACACAGGACACTTGCACGAGTTTGGTTAGGATACTATATTACTATTTTTTTCTTTCTCTATACTCACGTTTAAAAGAAATACTTGTTTTTAGACTCATTGCGTACCAAGTTAGTAGCTCATTTGAGGTCGAGGTGCTAACTTCCTTGACAGGTCTAATGTTGGGCTAGAGAATTCTACTGAGTCTTGTTCTTAGATTTGGGCCAAAGGCATTTCTCGTATCTTGTGCAGTGGGCTTCCTTGTAAGTAGGTTGGGCTTAACTTATGCGCACCAAGTTACAAGGCTTGTTTCTTTTTCGCTTGGGCATTCGTGGCCCAAGCCCAATTGTTTGAAATTGGCGGTTATGGTAACGAAAGGTTCCTGAGACTTTCCAATATTGCAACTATTCAACCTTTTTTCGCTCTTTATTCTTCTTTTGTTTCTGCACTAACTTGCTTAAGCCTCTCTGTTCCTTCCTTGATAAATAATTAAGCAAAAATGAAGGTATTGATGACGATGAAGTATCAAATTAAGGGCTTCACCCATGAATCACCATCGATAGCCATTAGATATATTAATTTTTAATGGATGGATATGATTCATTTTGTATAACTTGTTGAACATGTCATATATGTTAATTTGTCAAATTTGCAATCTAATCCTACATTTCTGGAAATTCATTGCAAGTATAAGGCATTGTTTCTTGGCCAAATCGGAGGGCCTCCTAGTCACACACCCACTCTTCCACTTTCCCCTTCACAGCGAAACTTTGCCCCTTCAAGTTCCTATGTCTCCCAATCCCTTCCTCCTCCCCGTGTTGGTTGCATTATGTTGCTTTTTATTGAGCATCCACATGTTAGAGCTCTACCTTCTTGGTGTGACCCTCTTCGGAACCAGTTTCATGATGATCGCAAACCCATTATAGCAGCAACCGCCCCCTCCGAGCCTAGCCGTGGCGAACCCATCTTTCTCATTGTGGAAATATGTTCCTTGAAAACGACATTGGTCATGTTGCCGCCTCGAGCACAACAACACCATTGTGAATTGAGAGAGAGAGAGAGAGAGAGAGGAGACACAGGAGGAAAGAAGGATGATGTTGGCTTTTAGATATTGTTACTATGGATGTGAATGTTGTTGTACAAATTTAGCTAATCTTGTAAATTTGATAAACCCATCTCACGTATGATATTTGGAATTAAATTACAACAAGCCTATTTTAAGGCTTTGTAGGAAAAATCAATCGAATGAGCTCTCGTTTGATTTTACTAAAGTTAATTTATGAGTTTTCAATAATTAACTACTTTACAAACTTCTTTTCTAAGGCTTTGATTATGTTGCGGCAATACATTTTATTTATTTTCCAAGATTTTTGAGGACCTTCTAAATTATTTGCTGTATGATTATACCTCAACTTGGTGAATGTATTGGAGAAAACTAGGATCAAGTTTGTTATATCTTCATTATTAAGTTCTTTAATCAAATGATGATATGCAAATATTTCTTTCTTTTAACTCCAGAACGTATGTGTTTTGGATCAGGTAATAAGGCTTCAATTCATCATGCATTTGAGCACCAACAAGGCCCACCCGAGGTTTAATTTACCAAGGCTTGCCTTGTTCAGTATTTCGTGCACTCGAACCAAAAGATGCTTTGCACCTACCTATTCACACCACACACACACAAGGATTTCAAAATATTATCACATGTCCATGTTTGGCTATCTTAGTTGTGACTCACCCGTAGTTGAGCTATATGAAAAGACAACTCATAGAGACACTTAGAGTTTGATACGAGTCGCAGTCTACGAGTTGGTCAATTTAACACATAGCCCGCACGGGCTTGAGGTCAATGAGAGCTAGCCTGTATAAGTGCGAGTCTATACAAGTTGATTCGTTTAGCCTATGAGGTTAAATAGGTTTGGTTTACATGATCACGAACCAACCCAATTAACTCACATAACATATTTTTTTGAAAAAATAAACCAATTAACTGTTTATTAGTTAATTACAAATTTATTTTTGATATTTGATGGTTATGTAATTGTAACTTACTGTTTGATTCTTATTAATTGTTATTATATTTTGATTTTTTTTTATGAATTTTTAGTTCTTTTTAGAATTTTTTTAGTTTTTTCATATTTTTATTTAAGCATACGAGTTAGCCTGCCAATCCGCAAGCCAATATCTGGTCGTTGTTGTAACACTATGAATTTTATTACTTTTATTAAATAACTTGTTTTCATAATTAATTAAGTGAAAACAATAAGAAAAGTTATAAAACTTAGTAAAATGAATATGGTGTTATTTTCTAGTTGAGTTTTAGTTATTAATTTAATTGAAAATTAGACTATGTTGCAAACAGGTAATGTAAAATTAAACCAACTTCTATGGGCAGGCAGTCCAAATTCATGTGAGGGTAGATGTGTTTGATAATAATCAAACATGCTTAACCCATTGAAAAATTTAAAAATGATTCTAACATTCTGGATAAATTATTATTATTTATTTTGTATCGAATGCGCACATTACGAAGAGTGATACTGGAGCAAGACTATATATTGTGCAATCCCAAACACTAATAAATTTACCAAAATACCTTAATTTGTCCTAAGTCAACTAATATGATAAAGCATCACATTAATCTTGGTATGAAATGGATTTTGCACTGGAGTAGTAGTCTATTTTTTTTTACTCCAAAGAAATACCTTTATTTATCTTAGCCAAATTTGTTCAATTTTTGAAAGGAAAAAAAAAAAGACTATGCACATATCACCATGGGTTAGTTAGAAGGAAACTAAATTATTTCATTACACTTGATTCCTTAATTCAAATTTTGATTAAAGAAGAAATTTAATACAAATAGCCAAGACCTAGCTTTCTAGTTCATTTTACACTCTTCATTCTCTCTATTCATAAGCCAACACTCTCTTCTCTCTCTTTTCCCTTTCCTTGACTGAACACCCTTGCCCACCCAAAGGAATCATTTTTAATTCCAAGCTTCCATCTTTGTGAAGATCTAAAGCTACTAGTTGGTTTAAGCCATTTTCTTGCAAGATCTTCCATTCTCTCCATGTTTTAACTGAAAGGTAAGCTTTGTTTTCTCCTTTTCCACCTCCCATTCGTTTTGTGAAAAGCTCTCTTCTACATCTCCATTTTTGGTTAAAAAGTTTGATTCTAAATGGTAGGATTTCTTTGGTGTTTGGAGATTTTGAAGCTTAGAAGGCAAAGCTTGCAACTTTTCTTGCATTTCTTTGCATTAAGGGGAAAATGAAAGCACCAGTCTATGGAGACATGGAGGACTTGTGTGTTTGTGTTTTGGTTTTATTTTAAGTTTTATTTTAAGTAAGCTAAAGTCCTCAATAAAAAGGGAGAACTAAATAGGCATTATGTCTTTTGGTTTTACCAACAAAGTTTCACATGATTTAAATCTCATAAACATATGATTATGATTCAATTTTTATTATGTATGAAAAATGCTTTATTAAAGAAAGCAAGGTTTAATCTATATGTTTTGAAAAAAGATGAATATATTGAAAATATCTTTCGTGGGTATTAGAAAATGTCATATAATTATGTAATTATAGGAATAATGTAATTATATATTTGCAATTATATAGAAAATCTTATATATTTAAAACATCACGATTAAGTCATATTATGAGAATATGTAATTATGTAATTACACGAGATGGGGGCGCTGGCTTTTGGCTATAACTACACATTATGTGGGCATCCTCGTTACGAGTAGTTTTTTTTTTTTTTTTTTTAGGGTTACGAGTAGTTACAATCAGTAACAATGCGCTTTTTTTTTTATGATAAAAAATTTTGAACTTAAGACTCTATCTAAATTACTAACTAATGGTGTAGTGATGGGTTTGATTCATTATTTTTTTTTAAAATCCTAAAGTAAAATATAAAATAAAAATTAGATAATATTTTATAAATTTAATTCTTAAAAATGATTACGTATGCATCGAATAATCCTTTTTACATGTATATCCCATGTTTTTTTTTTTATTAATTTGTAATACATATTTTAAAACATTTATTGCAAATTAAATAGAAATTTTAATTTTCTTGAATTAATATTTAAATTTCTTTAATTAATAATAAGTATGATAAGATATTTAAAATTTTCAATTAAATGAATTTTTAAAATATTTTACAATTAAAAGTTTCAAATACATAATTTTTATATTTTAATTTAACTGTTTATCATCAACAAACTAATTTCTGTTAATTAAAATAATTTTTATTTCTTTATATTTTACCTATTTCTAAAAATATTCGTTCAATGTCTAAAATATATTAATTATCAATAAATGATAAACTTTTAACTAAAAATTAAAAAGATCTAAATACACCCTAAAAAAATCTAAATCTAAATTCTCACACAATGCCTAATTAATCTCATTTTCGTACGACTAAATGAACACTTACAAAGATGTCAACATCCATCCAACCAATCACGTAATACCAGGTGTAAATAGGAGGCCCTAGCAATTTGCTTGCACAAAGATATTCAAAGCATACACATTGTGGAGGTCAAATAACGGGTCTCCTTTGAATGGTTCCATTGGTTGGCAAATTAATCACAGACAACAGGGGATAGGCACACACTGAGGAAAACAACTAAAGGAAAAAGACAACACAGGACCTAGTAAGAAAGAAATAACAAGACCTAGTAAGAAATGACAAATTGCATAACATACGAATGTAGAATACACGAATCCGAGAAATAAATAGACACAACCACCAAAACATCCTACTCTTCATCACAGTTCAAACCAGGAACAAGAACAAATGGGATATGAAAACAAACGGTAAAATCCCACACACCACCTCTGCCACCAACCACCTCGTTCCCCACCCGCCACCGCTATTGTTCGAGCTTGTGTTCGTTCCCTTTGCAGTGGCGTTACTACTAGCTGCAGTCAATTTTCAATTCAACCCCACAGTATTAAAAAAATTAATCAAAATCAATAAAAGACTTGATTCAAATTCTGATCTTCAATTGTCCTATTTTTGTCTCCCCATTCACAATCGTGCAAATTGGGACCCAATTTGTATAATTGAAAATGGGAGTACCAAAATTGTACAATTACAATAGTTAAAAGATCAATAGTGGAATTACGATTAATCAATAATATTTACCGCTGGAACTAGTTTTGTTGGTCAAGTCTTTCTCAAACCCCTCAAACACCTTAGCTTCCGGGGAGTTAGGTGCCAAATGCAAAAGATCTGAAACAACATATCAAACTTCAAATTAAGGGATCATACATAGATTATATATATATATAGATATATATATATAGATATATATTATAGTTGTACACTTACCAACGCACTGAGTTATATTAGTGGGTGTGTGACAAGCATCTGGTAAGTTTAGAGCGAGGGTGACGTTGATCTTGAGGCCAAGGCTGGGGTCATCACGATCCTTGATGAGGATACATAGGCATCTCTTGCTCTTGTCAATAACCTCTTTGAGACCAGCGCAACAGTCTGGGGTGGGGGTCTTGGATTGGCTACTAACATAGGGAAGACAACCAACTAAACCAAGCAGTTTGTCGGTACATTCTGCTTTGTCTTGGTTAATATCGGAGCTTGCAAAACCAACCAAAAGGAGCAGAAATAGTGAGGATAGTGCTAGATTCGTTGCCCCTCTGGAACCCATTTGGAGATGCAGAGAGATAAGTCCGAAAAAAAGGAGAGAGAAAAATAGTTGCAAGGTGCTTCCCTCTTCCTACATTTGTTGCCTTGCTTGCTCGCCAGTTGCAACTTTATTGCGCCTACGTATCCACATTTGTTTGCACCCTTTTTTTTTTTAATTGTACATTTATACCGATTTTAATTCAATAATAAAAGCAAAAACACTTGTGTTATTTTTTTTTCTTTTGTGAAGAAATAATAATAATAGTAATAATAACTAAATGATAAGCAGACAACCAATCCATTATCACTGAGCACGCAAAGCAATTAGTGTGAGGTTGTTCTAACTTAGCTTATAGTCTCGAGTTTCAATTTTAAATATGTAACTATGTTAAATACTTAATAGTTTTATTCAGTTCGAACAAAATTGTTTCTCTAAAAGATACATGTGGTTTTAAACACAAATAAAGAAAGACAACAAACTCATTTAGTCTCTATATTTTAATTTTAGTTTTTAATTTTTTTAAAGCAAAATAAGTTTTTTTTAATTAAACGAATATGGTCCTCTCATCAATTTTTTATTTAAATTTTTTAAAATCTTATTTCTATTAAAATAATTGAAAACTTATGATAACTTTGAGATATGAAATAATTTTAAGTTTAGAAGTCAGAAATTAAAAAAATAGATAAAATATGAATGATTTAATAAGATGTGAAATTAAGATCAGAAGAGGAAGAAAAATTGGATTTTTTTTTAGTTTTGGGTAATTTTTGATATTTTAATTAATGAATTTTGAGTAAAAATAGTTTTAAATAATTTAATTTACCAAAATTTCCAATAATACAAAAAAAGAATTTGAGTGTTTTTAACTCGAAAGAAAATGATGAATAAAATTAACTATAACTATTAGAAAAATTTAAAGACTAAAATTTCTCAGAAAACTATTGAAGGAATAAAATAATATATTAAGTATAGTAGACAAAGTTAAAATACAATTAAATCTTTTTTGTCGGAATACTTTTATGTGTTTTGAGTGCTGTTCTAAACTTCTAATCCCATATAAAGATAGTATTCCAAGGTTCGGATAATTGGCCCTTTAGTTGAATTTTTTTTAAGTATATTTTTAATTAAGAAGTATATATGTCTAAAAAAATCTATAGTGATTGGATATATATATTTTTAAAATAGAAACTAACAAAAATCATTAGTAATGTTTATTTAAAAAAGTGATTTATGAAAATAAAATTTAAAGCAAGATATATCATAACAATATTGTATTTTAAAAAAAAAAGATTTATCACATGCGAATGTAACAAAGTTCAATATGAGTTTGCACTTTGCACTGACACGCACATAACTAAGAAAGATTATTAACAAATGAATTCAAACCTAATAAAAAATTAAACACTTCAATGTTTTTTTTAAAAAAATTCTATAATTAGAGGTGATTTTAAACTTTTATTGATTCAATTTGAGTTGAATGACTCTTTCAACATTTGTTTTTTTGCTTATAAGATTTAAATCTGAAACATTTCTTAATTAATTGAGACATTGGTGAAAATACTTTCAGACTTTAAATATTTCTACATAAAAGCTAAACATTTATGTTAAAAGTACAAAATGTTGTTGTACCTTAAAAATTTGGAGCATTGAAAAATTAGTAATTATTAAATTAGAAACTTTTTTTTTAAGTTATTGTCAATATAATTAAAAATAAATTTATATCATAATTTAAATTATTATTATGAATCTTGAATATAATTTTATATTTAAAAATATTTATTTATTATAAAATTTAATTACAATACAATTTACATATTAAATTTATTTATTTGTTATAAATTTTAATTATATAAAATTAAACACTTATCTGTTCAATGCACAAATTAAAATTAAACTAGTCATTGATCGGAGTAATTATTAAGTAAGAAACCAACATTAGACTCAAAATAGAATAATTAAGCAATAAATAAATTTGTACTCAATAATTTAGTGAGAGGAGTAAAGGTCACTGTTAGAAGCGAAGACCAAATTAATGTGCAACATATTCTTTCGAGTGTAACTGGAGTCATTCCTCGTCACTACGTCTATTACTAGTCAATGATGTTTTGACTAAAGGACCTTAATTATGATTATAATATTAGGGTAAAATATTTAGTATTAGTGGGGATATCTTCTAAAATGAAGATAACAATTTGAAAAAAATGAGCTGTCCGTATTAATTTTCATATGCTGCAGGTTGACTGGTGTACGCGTTATAATCAATGCCATATGTGTTGGAGTGTTCACATATTTGGGTCACTTATGAACTTGAACCGACTCAAACGCATCGATACAGATTTTGATGTTGTTTGGATTGAATTTGGCTAGCCTCATTCAAATTTGATGACTTTTGGTTCGAATAAAGGTTTTTAATTTTAAATTCGTGAACTGGATGACTTAACTCATTAATATGATATTTTTTTAATTATTATTTATATTTTTTCATTTATTTATTATTACTTATAATTTTTTAGAAAATTTGAAACAATATTTAAGCCTTTTGAACACGAGTGATCTAACTCGACTCAACTCGTCATTGATCAGGGTTGGTTCGGTTCGAAATTGACAAAAAAATATACTAATTCGATTTGACCCAAACTAAAGTATTTTAATTAGGTTAGGTAACAAGTTTAGACGAACCCAACCTAACTCGTGTACATCCCCACATATATAAATTAGTTTTTAGGTGTACAATAGCAGTACTGAGATTAAAACCTATGATCTTATACATACGATCAAAAACCCTCACCACTAGGCCAATTTTAGTGGATTATATATAAACTAGTTTACACAAGCTATGAATATCCAACATTTTTCTCTAAATTTTTTCTAAAAAAAAGAATCTTCAAATGAGCATAATTAATAACCAATTTATATCAGCAACTATTTTAATCTCATATATATATATATATATAGCAGGAGTATCATATGAGAATGATCTTCTTAGGTGAGAATGATAATGATTAATTTCAAATGTTAGATTAAAATGGAAGACCTAGATTAAAATACTTAAGAATTCAAATTTAAACCTCATGTAACCATTAAATTTCTAAAAAATTCATCAAACAAAAATCAAATTTCTAAAAGATATCAATTATCATGCCCTAAAATATCTTAATTATCATGTCACTCTTCTTTAAGATTGTCGTTAACCAATCATCATCACCACCATGACCTCCACCACCACCACTGTCATGACTGCAATCGCCACCGTTGCCACCATTGCCATGATCGCCATCGCATCCACCACTACTACTACCAACACCATGACCGTCGCTACCACCACTACCATGACTACCGCTGCCTCCACCACTACCACCATGATCGATAACAGTGACGACGATAACAGCAATAGTCATGGTGTTAACACATCACCACTATATCCATAACCTCTGTCACTACCACTACCATGACTGTTATTGCCATGATGGCGGTAGCAACAGCAATAGCAACGACGGTCATAACGGTGGTAGCGACAACAGTCATGGTAGTGATGGTAATATGTTAACAATAGTTTTGAAAAAAAGTGACGTGATAATTGAGATTAAGTTATAGATTGATATATATAGTAAGATTATTGATTTTAATTAATTTATAAGTTATATCTAAATTGATTTCTAATATATTCACACTGCAAATTTTTTTAATCAAAATTAAACTCTCTAAATATTATATTTACTATGATTAGTATTTGTTTTATTATTGATATCATTGCCATTTTATATTAAGAAGCTACTAATATTCTTGATATAAAAAAAAAGTAGTAATATTCTGATTTTGCACCATATAAAAAATAGATTTTTTTTCCTTAATTTTTCATGATTCTCTTAGCGGCAATTTAAAATGTGATTTATTATTTTTGTGAAGATTAGTTCCTTCTGATAAATTCAACTTCGATTGGGAGTTCAATCCCAGCTTCAAGTAAAAAATAGAATATACATGATAAGGTGAAATATGATAAAAATAAATAAATAAATAAAGGTATACCACATCGTCTGGAGGCGGTTGTAACTAAATGAACAGTTATTTACACTAGCAAATATTTATTTATACAAATACATCTTCAGATCTTCCTCATACTCAATGACGACAATGACGATTGGGTAATTGGGTGGTGATTGGTGATAAGGGAGGGTGGTAGTAGTAGTAACAATAAGGATATTATATTTTAGTCACGTGGGTAGTGGCCTGGCACATTGATCACAAAACTGGTGGTGGCGTTGGTAATCATACGACGGTGACATTAAACTAGTTTTAATGAATTGGGTTCAGAAATCCATTCGGTTGGGTGTCAGGTTTCATTGGTTAAAGAGTGAGTGACTGATTAAATCGGTTAAACCGTAAGTAAATATATATAAGTTCGTGATAAACATATTAAAAATGGATGTGGATAAAGTTACTCTAAAAATAATTTTTAGTAAAGTTACTCTACTTAATAACTCTTGATATATGTTCAATTTCAACTATTTAACTGTTGAATATTTTGATATTATGTCAACGATCATATATACCAAATTTTAGGTAAATTAGACATTTCTAGTTAGTTAATCTTATATTCAACATTTACTTATAATTTAGAAAAGTATATTATACGTTAATTTGAATTTATTTAATGAAGTATCAAATAGCTTTTAAACTTTATAAAAATTTGTAGATATGATCTACTCAATAAAATCTTCTAATTTAACAGTTAAATTGTTAAAATTTATATATATCAAGAGTTATTAAGCGAAATAACTCTACCAAGAGTTACGTTTGAAGTAACTTGATCCTTATCCATTAAAAATAATGTTATAATGAATACATTATTGTATAGAATTTAATTTTAACATATTATTACTCTAAAAAATTTAATTTATTATTCACTAAACTTAAATATAACTTTTAATGTAATTATCATGAAAGTTAACGATTTTTAATAACATGACAATTTAAAATTGATTGTGTAAAATTTTTTTGGATGATAAGTGTATTTTAATTAAATTCATTGTAATGTTTTTTGTGGTCTAAACAAATTCATTGTAATATACTCCATAACAATAGTTTAATTTTAATAAACTATTGTCAACTAATTAAAAATAATACAAACTATGATTTTTAAAATAATTATTATATTAATTAACAATTTTCAAATATATAACAATTCTTGATTTGTCAACATATTTAATTAAATTCTAACAATTATTGTTTAAAATAAGTATTTAATTTTAATATATTTTCACTGTACAGATTTTTTTCAGTGTCAATCAATTTATGTATGATTTCAAAAATAGTTATTACAAAAGTTAATGATTTTCAAGGAAAATGTATTCTAATTAAATTTTAAAATAATTATTAGGTTTAATATTCGAATCCTAATGAAAAATTTCTCTACTCTAAATCTTACATATTTCATTCAACAACTTATTAGTGTTGTTTAAAAAATTAGATCGAATTGGCTAATTCAACCAATCTGACTAGGAATTGGTCGGTTACTCAAATCTGTTAACTCAAAGAAAAGAAAAATCAAAGCATTTTAGAATTAGTAAGAATCAATCAAACTAGTCCAAACTTAGTAAAAATCGGTGCAAAAAATAAATTTGAATTGGTATTTAAAAAAATCATTTTTTATTTTTTTAGTTTGAATAAAACACATATTTAAGGATTTCAAATAAATATAAATTATTTTGTCAATTACTATTAATTTTTATCTTATAAAATATATAATTTAATCTTTTATATTAATTTACAATTTTTTATATCATGATTTCTCATAATTATATATTATTTTATTACTTAAAATATTATATAATGTTAACAAATTTAAATTTAATTACTATCAATTCAACCACGGTTTAACTGCAATTAAACTAATAAATGAACCATTACTTTTAACGTTTAATTGTCAGTCAAATTTTTTAAAACATGTGCTCATTAGAAATGGTTACTTGGACTGGACCACAAGTTTGCCGATTGAACTGACCAATTTAAACTGAGTTTAGCATCACAAAAATTAAAGTGAGAAAACTTTTATTTCTTATTCCTTTTGACCTATCCGTATAGAGTTAGCGAAAAGTACAGGGAAATATTTAGTCGCCGAAAAAAAAATGTACAGGACAAACGATATCGTTTAAACTCGGTCGGGCGCCTCGTTTTTAAAATCATTTTTCAAGCAAACTTGTGGTTAAAGCAATGCTTTTAACGTTTAATTGTTAGTCCAATCTTTAAACTAATAAATGAACCAATCGTATTTAAAAATGAATATTTAAAATCATTTTTCAAGCAAACTTACCCCAACAAAAAATAATTCTGATTATAATCGATTATACCAATAATATTGTACATATAATTAATTATTAAAATAATCTAATTTTCACAGTTCTCCTAAACATCCTGAATGATATTTTTGTCCTATAGAATGTTATTAAAAGATATAGTATGATTTAAACTGTGCGCCAAAGATTACATAAACCAAATAGAACAGTCTATTCTATTTCAATTCTGTGTTCCAAGGAGGGCCAAGCGGGCCCTCCCCTCCTGACTATTTGAAAATTTTATATTGTTATAACTTGATTAGATATTGATTTTTAATGATTATTTATATTAAGAGAATAATTGAAATTTGATACATATTTTGTTATTAAACTATTTTATAATTTAAAAGAATAATATTCACAATTTAAATAAATAGTATGATGTATTTAAATATTATGATTTAATATTTATTATTAAAAAAATTTCAGTCCCCTTTTAATAGGTTTCTGGATATGTGCCTAACTTCAAGTGGAACCCAAAAGAAAAATAATTGATAAGATTTCGTAAAGTGAAATATTTTCATGTTTCAGGATTTTATTTTATTTTTCCCTTCAATAAGAAAGGAGTTTCCATTCGACATGCATACAAATAGAAATGTTGATTTTAATTCTGACCATAGTGCTAATTAAGAACTTTCCAGAAAAATCAGACCATGGAATCAGTGAAATGTTTTCTACTTTGAAAAAGGCCGGCCATTCTCTAGAACAAGGTGTACACATCTTTTGGTTGGGGAAGGAGATGATCATGGAAAGAGGGTACGTGGGGTGTTTAATTGAGATCCGTCCATTACGGCGCAATGACTTATATATAACTGTGTCATCGTTCATAATGAGAAAGAAATAACGATACACCACCAAGCGCGTAAATCAACTAATGAGAAGTTATTCTAACTTATCGAGTTTGAGTTATAGGTATGTAAGTGTAATAAATACTAGGAGGGAGAGTATTATACAGTAGTCCTATCTGACTCAAACAAGATTATTTTCAATGAAGGATACTTGTGGTTTATGTAAAAAAAATAACAATACAATTATACAGTACCAAATCTAGGTTATGGACGGTAAAATAAAGTTTGATCATATAAAATTATGTAACATAAACTTGTATTAAATGTGGCATTGGTTAAATTTTGATGCCAGAAGGGGACTTGCCAATTAGGGCGTTGAAGCAGGTGACGGTAGTGAAAGAAGCAATGTCCCAAAAAATGCGACCTTAATATCATCATCAATATGGGAAAGTTTGTAGGGTTGTCATGAACGAGGGATTTTATAAGAACTTATATATCAAAACCCAATCATTTTTATAAAAATATAAAAAAATTGCCCTAACTTAAAAACTTACTCAAAGATCCAATCATACGAAGGTTTACAAATAGGCCAAAAAAAAAAAACTATAAATGATTTTGCTTGGAAAATCTCCTGTACGGCTGAAACCATGAAAATGGCAAAAGCACGAGTTTTTTAATATAAATTCTTAAATTATATTCTGAAGTATTATGACGTGATTTATTGGTTATTAAATATTTCTTATCAAATAAATTTATTAAAAAATTAAAATATTGGTAGGGGCCTACCTCGAGAGAATAGGGTATATGTGGATGAGATTGGGTAACGTGGCCTACTTAACATAATTCCTTCATCTTAAAATGAGTGATCTAAAATAAGTAAAAAGATAAAATTATACCACTCTGTCGTATATACTTATTTTATGTTTCAGTTTATTTATTTATTTTAGCCTTTTAAACTTGTATTTTAATTATAATATTTTATTTTTCTTTAAATTTACCTTTTTTTTTACTTAACAAAAGTTTCTTATGTGACATTACATGAATAGAAATTAAAGCTGTTAACTGTGTCTTAATTAACAATTAAGTCCCATTCGTTTACATTTTAGAAAATTAATTTTCATATTTTCTAATAAAAAATAAATGTTTCAACATATCTCTAGGTATCGCTCAAAAAGAAAATATATGTCTAGGTTCATTAAAAAAACTTTTTAATTACATTTAATCATTCAAAATTAATGTTATATAATTTAATTCTACCTAATTTATTAACAATAAACGGGTCCTAAATATCTAAAAAAATCTGCTATTTTAAGCAAATAGGGAACTAATTTGAAAATTAAAACAAAATAGTTTTTTATTTGTCTAAAATAATGTTTTAAGACATTTAATTGTTGACTAAGACTCAATTAACAGCATAAATATTACGAATAAAATTTTTATTGAGTGGATAAACAAAATTGACAAAAAAAAATATTACAAATAAAATATAAACTAAATGAGTAAAGGTTCGTGTGGATATTTTTTTCATAAGCACTTATAAGAAGAAAAAAAAAAAAGTTTCTCCATAAGCTAAAATTAGCTTTTCCATAAGTTGAAAAATTACCCTATGGAGAAGTTAATATGAGAGAACTTCTATAAATTAGTTTATGCTAAAGCTATTAGCTTTTAGATAAGCTTATTTTATTTTTATTTTCTTTCCCTATAAGTGTTTATGAAAAAGTTTATTCAAATAAGTCTTAAATTAAATGAAAAAAGTTAAACTTATAAACATGCAACACCAAATGTATGTGTGTGTGTGTGTGTGTGTGCACGTATGTATGTATAAACTTTAGTAAAACAATGTATTTTCGTATTTATCATTAAAAGGAGTAAACAAAATTAAAAAGGAAAAACATAAAATTTACCTAGAAAAAAATATAAGAATTGATAACCATGTAGAAAGGGTTTTTACAATATTTTCTCTAAATAAATCTTAGTAGTAACTCCTTATTTTTTTATTTAAATTTTTTCGTCATCTCTTGGTGACTTTACTTACAACATAATTAACTAGAAATTTCAAATTATTATTCTTGTTTTATTCATTTGATTTTTTTAAAACCTTTCACTTAATTGCTTTTTTCATTTGGCTTGAAAACCTATTTCATGATTTTCGTTTATTTACTAGAAAATGAAATTGTGTATTTATGAAGAAACCTACTATCTTGACTTGCTAAAAGTTTAAGTACACATGAAAATTAACCGAAAGAAACTAAAAAGAAGCTACTCTAGGCCATGATCTCAGCCCAAGCCCAGAGAGGCTAAATTTTAGAACTTATGTGGGCCAAATATCTTTGACAAGCACAATCATACAAGCCCATGAACCAAAAATAAAACATAAACAAAACTTAAACTTGCTTGCTCATAAAAACGAAATCATACGATAAAAACAAGAGTATTGTTATTTTTTCTAACTCACTTTTTACTCACCTAAAATTTATCAAATAAAAATATGTGTGAAAGAATATTGGCATGTTTGAAAATTTTTAATTTTAAGAAATATTTATTTTTCATTTAAATTTTCTTATGAAGAATGTAAATTAAAAAAAAAAGTCATTATTGTTTTGAAATAACCTCCAAATTATTTTGATGGTTCTATTTCATTTTTTTTATAATTTTTGATGAGCAGAGGATAAAAAGGTGAGTGTGTACAAATGTAAGGAGATGCTGGCTGAGAATAATATATGCCATAGTTTTGAAGTTATTTTAATTTCATTCTTTTAAAAAATAATCTGATTTTTTTTAAAAGGATTTGGAAATAAGTTGTTGAAATACTTCTCAATTTTCTAAGAGTTAGCAAAAAGAACTTTTTTTAAAACTTGAAATGGACCATTAGATGGTTAGAATGTTAGATTATTATTTTTCAAATTTAAGACAAAATACATGATTTACAGTTTGGATTTTGAGTTGTGACTTACTAATGATATCAATTCTTTGCAAGCATATTATTTATAAGGATTCCCTAGTTAGAGAATCAATATATGAAAAGTTTTTATAAAAAAAATTAGGCTAGAGTTGTATTAGAAATTATAAGAGAGGTATTACTAATAATATTTTAAGAGTAAATATATTTTTATTCCAGATAAAATAAGCGGGTTTTAATTTTTGTTCTTATAAAAAAATTTATTTGGTTTTCATCTTTCAAAAGACTGAAATCATTGTTTTTGGTTCATATTATTATATGACACTCATTAATTACTTATGTGTTTGATGAACCATTCCGGGTGGTATCCACTGTGTTTGTGGTACCATGACAGCATGTGATATCTTTAAAAAAAAAATCGATTCCTAAAATAAATGCTATTTATCTACCTTAAAATGAATATTAAGGACAAAAATAGTGAATTTAGATTTTAAAAGAATGAAAATCAAAGAAAAATAATTTACAGATACCAAAACCAAAATTTGCTTAGTTTATAGGTTAAATTAATCAGTAGCTCCTTGAACTATTTGAAAATTTTTAATTAGATTCCCAAACTAAAAAAAATTGTAATTGAGTCTTTAATCTTGTAAAATTTTTGTAATTGAGTCTTTGAGGTCTTTAAAACCATCACAAATTATTATTTTTCACAGTTTTAAGCCGTTATAAACTACCATCAAGGATCCAATTACAAAATTTTTACAAGATCAAAGATTCAATTATAATTTTTTTAGTTTAGGGACCTAATTAAAAATTCTCAAATAGTTCAAGGACCTACTAGTTAATTTAACTTATATTATAAGAACAAAAAATAATTATTTCAACATTTAGAAGAATTAAAAACAAAGAAATTTTTTTACCGGAATCAAAATAAAAACTCACTCATTTTATAAAAACTAAAAACATATTTAATTGAGCCTTTTTTTTAAATAAAATTTTCATATTTTTAATCAAGGTCTTAAGAAGATTTGTTAGCATTCTCCTATTTATAATCACTAGAATTAAGTGGTTAGTAAGAAGAAACAATCCAGTTTGCGGTTTGTTAACAATAAATATTTTGACTAAGAGCGTCATTCGTGTATATATAGACATACGTACCCTTCAGAACACAAGTTCAGCAACATATTCACACAAAAAGTTTTCTGGTATGGTATCCGAGCTTTGATTAAGAGCGCTGTGCATGTTTAATTCTTTCATCATTCTCTATTCATCGCCACAAGACCTTTTTAATTATCCTTGATAAAACATTGTATTAACTTTAATCCATACATATTTTTTGAGCTACAATACCTTATTCTTATTTTCAATATGAAGAGTCACATTAATATTTTGTAATACAGTAATAATAACTCATCATGAGGCCATTAAGGCCCCAGTTAAATCTTTAGATATAGAAAACAGAGAAATACATCAATGCAATAGAGTTGATAGCCATGCATGTATGAAGGATCTTGAATTAAGGGCACTTGGGGCTTCCTTCCCGGGTTTTCCAATTGTTATAGCATGGACATTCATCCTTGTGACCATAGGTTCCTGATGGGACACACAAACATTTCTTACAGCACTTGTTGCAGAAGAACAAACATGGCTTCTTGTGATGAGTGTTTGAGCAACGATGGGCACATGCATTTCCGCATTCTGCAGAATGTAATCAAGATTTGAGTTGTGACCAACATATATCAACGAGATTATGTATTAATCTTTTTCTTCGTTCTTTTCATCCAATTAAACTATAAAAAGTTTAAATTTAAAGAAGTTTTGAACTAGTACCTTCGGGACGAAGTGATCGTTCCCCACCTGCCTGTGGATTTTAACAAAAAGAAAATAAAAAGAAGAAAAGAATTAAATAGACGTCAAAATGACGAATCCAGGGGTCAACAATTATACATATACTCATATTTGAGCTTGAATAAGTAACCTCATGCAAACATATTATATATGTTAAATTCCAACAAAATTATGTGTGCATGCATAATTTCAATCCTTGGGTGTATGTATATGATAAGTAATATAATAAAAAAGAAAAATAGAGATAGAAATATGTAAGATATGTATAATAATTAGGATGTGACAAAATAATTTATGTTTTTAGAAGTAAAAGTGTCAATCAAATTGTAAAAATTAAATAAAAAAACTCTTTCGTTGGCTCTGGGTATGTTTCGCCCTTTGTATTTCACTGTTAGTCTAAGAAATTTTTTTTTTATATATAATTAAACTAGTACTTTGTTGTACGCTTTTTTTAAAATGCATGTATACGAATATATATATATATATATATTGGTGAATCGGGCGACAAAAATATAATTATATATGACGCAGGAAAGCATAGAAAAACTTACACAGACAACTTGGATCACAGAAGCCATGGCGAGGATGAGAAGAAAGGCATAGCTAAGACACACAATTTTAGCCATAGTTTTCGCCATGAAGATTAGACCAGAACTTCTGCTTTTATTTTTATTTTTTATTATTTTTGTTTCTGAACTTCTGCTTTTATAAGCATTGATGTGAACAAGGATTTACATAAAGAAAGGCTGTAAATGGCAATTCATTCAATTCACTTTGACCATCTACTTTGGGATAAAATCAGATTTTGTTTAAATATGGCCTCAAAATCCTAATGCCAAATACAATTCCATGAAGTTCTACCAAAAATCAAATCTGATTTTTCCATTAAACTCAACGATGTATGTTAAGCATTAATTATCAAATGCCAAAGGGGATTTTATGGAAGGGGAAAGTTATTCACGTAATTTCTTTACTAATTATTTCTATACACACACACACACACACACACACACACACACACACACACACACATATATATATATATATATATATTATAGAATTTAAAAGAAATATTAAAATAGTATTTAATACTATTAATATAAATTTATACAAATAAATAGAGTTTTTATATATAGTATGACACAATTTTGGTATTTAAATAATATGTTCTAAAAATAATTTTATAAAACATATTTTAAAAATTAAAAAGTCAAATGTATATTAATATAATATATAGAAATTGATAAATATATACAATTAAATTAAACTTGAGAATAAATATTATAAATAAATAGATTTTTTTTACATATCTAGTATGACACAATTTCGTTAATTAATTACGATTTTTTAAAAATTAGCTAATATATATATGTATATATAAACTAGACTAGAAAAGAAATATTAATGTAGTATTTAATGTTGTTAATATAATATTTATTCAGATATATAAATAAATAAAATTTTTTCTCATATAGTATGACACAAATTTGATATTTAATAGAGATTTTAAAAAAATTTGTTTATACAACATGTTTTAGAGAATAAAAATTCAAATGCATTTTAATATAATATATAGAAATTGATAAATATACTGTCCAAAATGTAAATAAAAATACAATTAGTTTATAAAACACGTTTAAAAAATAAAAATGTAAATTAACATCATATACTGTCCAAAATTTTTATATTGTTTTCTTTTAATGTGAACTCTTTTTCAAGGGCTTGGAGGCTATTGAGTATAGTTTACAACCATTCAAACATTTCATCAATAGTCTTGTTCTCATTCATTTTAAATATTTCATATTATCTCATCAAGAGACTAGTTTTTCTTCTTTTGACATTTGTAGTTCCTTCATGTGTGAGAGCAAGGACATGCCCCATTTCTTTTGTTGTTTTGTAGTCAAAGACTTAATTTGTTGTATTCACTTTTGGATAAGACACAAGTGATGAGATACTTGACTTTGGCATTTAGCTCTATTATGCTTATTTCCTACAGAGTCTAGTCCAATTTAGGAATAGGTTCTCCATTCTTTGTTGGGCATGTAATATCTCCTTCTATTATAATTTGTTAGAGATTATACTAAATAAACTTGATGAACATTTTCATTCTATCTCTCCAGTAGGAATAGTCTATTCCAAAGAAGGTTGAAGGCCTTGTGATAGAGGCTCCTTCAACAATGAGCTAATTTTTGAGATTTGTCATGGACAACTTTGAATCTTTTCTGTTACACTATTAAGAGTCCAACCCTTAAAAGATGAGCTTTGGTATCAAACTATAACTTAATGGAAAAACACACAAAAAAGGAATCGAATTGTGTTTCTTAAAGAAAAAAAATCACAATTTTTTTTAAACACTTAAATAGGCCAAACAAATGGATCGTTCTATAATAATGACATTAATGAAGCTGAAAACAAGTATATGTTAATTAGTGTAAATAGTATATGTACTAATGTAAAGAATTTTTACACTACCAATTAATCAAAAATCATCACATATAGTAAGTTTATTAACTTTTACAATAGTTATCTTAAAAGTCACATTTAACATGATTTTTAGTTGGTTGATGATGTAAATTTTTTTGTACTAACAATGCATAGAAATTAAACCATTTTAATTATTAAAAGTAAAATAATGAATTTTTATTGAAAAGGAAGCAATTAAGAGATGTACATTAAAAAAAAAAAAGGTGATGATCGAAAAAGAAAAGAAGGCCCCATCAACCGTAAATAAAGAAAAGAGGGGTAATTAAATTGTTTTAATCAGAGTGTGTAAACAAAAAAGAGAAGAGATTAAATTAAAATTATTAAATCTTCTTAAACATTAAATATAAAATAAAAATATAAAAAATTGAGTGGGCCATATGTCTAAAACCGTTAAACAACACTGGTTTTGCTATTCCTACCCTAATGTTTATTCTTTTCATCCTAACTTTTGTTTTATTTTTTATTTTTTCTGAAAATACCCTTGAATGAAAATATGTTTCCATTGTATATTGTGCTCAACGGAAACGTATTTCCATTGTGTAAGATGGGTGCGATCTATGTTCATAACAAAAAGCATTTCCGTTGTGTATTGTATACAACGAAAATGCGTACAGAGAGTGCACCCCTTCACACAACGAAAACATGTTTTTATTGTGCATAATACACAACAGAAATGTGTTTTCGTTGTGTATGTATCCCAAATACACAATGAAAATGCATTTTTGTTGTGTTTTTGGAAATTAAATGTTTATATTTTTAAATTCATTTATTTTTTTGGGTTACAATTTTTAATGGTTCACTGACACCTCAGTAAGGCACGCGTTTGAATCGATGCGAACTGGACCCTTGATTTATTGTGTACAATCTCGACTGTTTCTTTTTTTTACATAAAGGAGATCACTTTTAATGATTCTTTGACGCATGAATAAGGCATGTGTTTGAATCAGTGCGATTTAAACCCTTGATTTAGTTAATGCAATCTTGACCATTTTTTTTCTAACGCATAAAACAAAGATTTTAATGATTCTCTGATGCATGAAAAAGACACGCGTTTGAATTTGTGCGATATGGACCCTTGATTTAGTCAGTGCAATCTCGACTGTTTCTTTTTCTGACACATAGGACAAAGCTTTTAATGATTCTCTAATGCGTGAACAGTATTTGCACCATTACAAAAGGGATATGTGCTCTGAAGCACTTAACATTGCCTTTCTTTACAACCATCTTCATTCGATATTGTTTATTCTCCTTAGAAGATGGATGAATTCCTTGTTGTGGTGTATTGCGATGATCACATGACAACAACATCTGAAGGGGTCTTGTTTTAATGTCCTTATGGTCCAAAATTTCTTAGGTCACTTAACACATGACAGTTGCTACTATAAGGGAAAAAACTCACGATGCGATCAGAAGTAGTAGAAAAATACTTAATATTCATTACTGTCAACCTATATCTTTAAGGAATGACTGTGTTTATACGGATCTATGGAGATTAAACACGACAAGGATGTGGGCAAGGATGTTGTCCATCTTTGCCCAATTACCTAGACTTGCGTTAATTGAGTTATACACTACGTTAGGCAGATCTCCCAAAGAGATCCTAGCCCGTCTGCATCGACCACAAACAGTAGAAGAGATCATTGCGTGCGTGCATGAAACAAAGGTGTCAACTAGCTCTAACGACCAAACAACCATTAGTTTGAGTGAACCACGATGATGCACTTTGTATACTGTTATTTCATTTATATCGAATCTATGTAGAAGTCTTTTTATTTTATCAAATAATATCATTTACATTGTGTTTGTTTATTTTTATTTATATCTCGTGCTTTAATTGTAACAACGTCATAATAATACCAAAACACAATAAGTGTAACATATATAAAATCCAAAATGTTTATAAAATCCCAACAATATATACAATAAAATACTAAATATTCAATAGTAAAAAACATAAATTAAAAATCAATCGTTGGTAGAGGTGTTCATAGGTTGGTTTGGTTCAGATTTAGGTGGAGAAAATTTGAACCAATCATTTTTCATTGTTCTGGTTTGGTTCAAATTTCTCTATTTTTTTTTTCACTTAACCCGAACCAAACTAACCCGATTAAGAACGGGGTGGTTCAATTCGGGTCTATCAAGTCAATTGTATAAAAAATTGCAAAAAAAAATTTTTGAAAAAAATAAAAAGTTTATGTTTTGACAAAAAATTGACACATAATCTTGTCATTAAAAAAGTTTAAACAACATATTTTGTAGTAATTAGCCTACACCAACTAAGTAATAGTAAAAAATAGGAATGGAAAATAGGAAAAATAATAAGTTAGATCACTTTTTTGGTTCGGTTCAGGTTTCATCAGGTTTACAAGCCCAAACCTAATGCCCAAACCAATCAGTCTCGAGTTTCATTGGTTCGATATGGGTTGGATTCGATTGACCTAAAAAATCTAAACCAACTTAATTGGTTTGATTTGGATTGTCCAGTTGATCGGGTCGATCCGAACTGATGAGCACCCTTAATCGTCGAAGGTGGTCCTCCTCTTCTACCTCCTCCTCTAGTAAGTGCACCTATATGCTGAGCCTGCTTATGAATGGCCAGGGACTCTTGCAGAAGGACATCAAGATCGATGTCCTTAGGTACCACCCTTAGGTTCAAAATGCACTCCAGGTTGCGAGCAATCATCTCCCATTGTGCCTACAAAAAAAAAAAATGCAAACAATTATGAAAAAAGGTTGCATTGTCATCGAAAAAACACGTTATAAATATATACTTACCTCACGTGAATGAGGTTCGCTAGACGAAGACTCCTTCTAGCTAACTCTGTGCTGATCATGCCCAGGCTACGACACAAGAACTCTTGGTCTCGCCACCGGAGGAATCAGATATGAATGAGAAACGCAGTGGAACCACTCCAAGTACGCATAGACGCAGGTCCATGGAGCCTCATATGGCACAGCCACTCCTCTGTCCACCGTGTACGCTGCCCAGTCATCAAACTGGTTGGTAAACGATGGATACTCAATAGGCGAGGGGCAAGGAATTTGCTAGATATACCAAAACTGCTTGAACACCCTTTCCAGTAGATGGGCATGCATATAGGTACCACACCTGATGAAGCCTGAGTAGAATGAAATCGCCTGCAACAGCCAGACAACCCTATGTGCATTATATAGGATCTAGACAATGTAGTCCAACTACAAGTGGTCCAACGCCTGCCTGATCCCAGTGCAAGACTCGTACCCCTCGTGGACTTCCATCGACAGAGACAGGAAAGTTGCTTTGAATAACTGATGGTTGGCTCTTGATCCACGATAGTGGGGAAGGGCTCGTACATCCACGCCTATAATAGGTAATTAGTAAATTAAATTACATAAGCGAAATAAACACTAAATAAATATGAACAAAAAATACAAGATCGTACCATTAGCAGGTTCATGTATGCTTCAAATTGAATTGTAAATCAGAGGCTGGCAATGCTGAGCAGATCATAAATGTAGGCCAATGCAGCCGAACCCCAAGAGTACCTAGCGTAGGACTCAAGCTCATGAAAGAGGTCTAGGTAGCAGACCTACACATGTGTCGAGCTCTTGTTGGCAAATATCATGCAATTGACAAGATGTAGCAAATATGCTCTCAAAGCAAATGTGGTCTCCCCAACTGTGACGCATGCGCCGTATGTGTCCCTCAGCCATTGCAACGTCACGCAAACTCCTTTTGCGGTCGAAGCGTGTGCCTTAACGTGCATAATGCTAAGCTCGCTTATCAGTAACCCCATCTAAAGTATAATAGGTGTGCTCGCAAACCTTGCTTGTAATAGGTAAGTGCAAGAGACATGACACATCATTTAGGGTGATGGTTATCTCCCCTATTGGCAAGTGGAAGGAACTAATGTCCTTATGCTACCGCTCAACAAAGGCACATAGGATGCCTTTCTTGGCAGCAATATATCGTGCCTCTATAAGAGGGGAAAACCCTAAACTTTACACTAGTTTTGCTCTCTGCAGGTGTGTTAGCATTGATAAGACCTTACCACCGTGGCTGATTAGCCTAAGCTTAAGGTGGGATTGTCCGAGCCATATATGTCCAACAACATGGTTCTTATAGGACCTAAGCAAAGATAAGTCTACAAGACCTCCTCCAAATAGAGGTCCAATAATGAAATCAGCCAGATTAGCCTGAGGCACCTCTGCCTCTGCTTCCTGTACCTCAGGCTCTAACTTAGGTACATCAGCATGTTCTTCCTCCTCCTACTACTGCTGCCTATACTGCTCCCTAGCTACTATACATGCAACCTATCTAGCTCGTTGTGTAGATACAGTCGGCGGCGGGGGCATAGATGTGCATGGTGCATCATCTTGTAGAGGGCCCCGTCTAGGACAATGGGCACTGAACCTCGTGCCGACCATAATGAATCTGAAATAGTAATAATAATTTAACAATTAGATAATAATTAATAATTAAATATAATCAATATTATTAGCTTGTAGTTATATATATTACAGAAATATTCTAAAAAATATTAGTTAAAATTAATAAATTATTAAAAGACAAAAAATAAATTAAAAATTACATAAATAATTTAAAATGAAAAAAATATTAAAAACAAATAATTTAAGTCAAATAAATAATTAAATGACAAAAAAATTACAAAATACATAATGAAATCGTGATTCCGTTATGTATCTTGGTCAAATACACAACGGAATCACATTTCACGTTTTTGTTGTGTATCTTACTTGGATACATAACGAAATCGCAATTTTGTTATGTATCTTGGTTGGATACATAACGAAAACGTGATTTCGTTGTGTATCAAAGCTTGATACATAATGAAATCGCAATTCCATTGTGCATTAATACATAATGAAATTGCAATTCTGTTAAATCTAAAAGGAAAAAAGAGAGAGAAAAAGATTACCTACGATGACGACTGGTGCCAAGATTGCGAAGCCGAGAACGTGGGCACTCTGGCTAAGTGTGGCGATGATAAAGCGGCAACAAGACCCTAACGAGAATGAAAGTGTGGGGAGAGGGAAGAGGTGTGAGATGAGAATTAGAGAATGGGGGAGGGTGAGAAAAGAAATGGGAAAGTGAAGAGGGAAGGAGGGTGAAGGGATTTAAAAGGTTGGGGGTAAGGTTGGGCATATGGGTAAAGGCCCATGGGCCACCCATTTAACCATGCAACTTGCGCGATCTATGGTATTAAGAAAATTAGCCCATTTAAGATTGTAGGCTTTTTAGCCCAACCCATTCAAACCGCAGTTTAAACAAATTTACCCGTTGGTTTGCAGGCCTGTCCACAGGCTTTTAGTAAGTGACTTAGTTAGGGTTTTTTTACTCCTTCATTTTCATTTACGCATTACACACTCAACACTCACGAATGCAGCACAACCTCACAACAAGTCACCTCAACTTCGCAAGCAACCAGTTTAACAATTATAACACCGTCATAGCCATAGTTCTCCGTGCAACCAGATTTAGCAACTGTAGTGATGGCGACAGCTTGATCTGACCGCACAACCAGCATTCGTCCGTCGCACGACCAATGTCCTCCGCCTCGTCATAATAACTTTTGTTCTGTAACTTCTATTCACTCCTGAACCATCTCCAATAGTGAATGCAACTTTTTCATCTAAGCAAAAGTGAATGCGGGAACAAGCTATGCGTGGAAAAGGAAGAACAATTTTTGGTTCAAATTTGTGAATTGTGATGAAAATAGACAATTTGTGGTAATTGATTTTTCACTCTTTAACTTGAATTATTTGAATGCTTGATTGAGAAAATTTGGTTGATGAAAATCTCTATTTTGATTTGCATTTGATTACTATTATGTTCTATTTTTTTTTCCCTTCAATCTTTTTGTTGGTTGCTAAATATGGTATTAATTATGGAGACGATCTTAAAATGGTTAGATTCCCCCATTGCATGTTCTACATTTTAGAATTTATGTGACCATATATTTGTATTTATTGTTTCAGCTTTGTGTTTAACCTTGAAATATTGAATTTTTTTTTTGCATTTTTTTAAAAAATTATGTTAATTTTTAATTTGCAAGCCGCAAATTGGCCTGTTATCCTGTGGGCTATGTGAAACGACACATGCCTTAAAATTTAGGATCATTTATCTTATGGTTCAAGCTGGCCCAACCCATTTATTTCACAGGTTTTTGCGAGCCGAGCTTAAAAGGGCAAGGTGACTGGCCCATATATCCAACTCTAGTTGGGGGGATAAAAGACTTTTTACTATTTTTTAAAAAAGAATGGGGTGAAAAAAGGGGGGCAAAAGGGGGGTGGGAATAACAACCCCCAACAACACAGAGGTTTGCCCATATTGAAGTGCTTAAGAATATGTTTCACTAATATTTTTTGCTAGTTTCTAGTTTGTTTGTTTTTATTAGTTGAAAAACTTGTTTAATTATATTAGTAGTATTTGATAAATAGGTTTTTTTTTTTTTGTAACTTATATGTTTTTTGAGATGCTATTTTAGTAGTGTTTTTTAAAATACTTGCTTCTAAATTATAGTTTCTTATAATTTATTTCTTTTTTATCCTTAAAATATTTATTAATTTTCTTTTTTACCCTTTTTTTTATATAAGGTAGATTATTATTATTATTATCTTCTCTACTTCTAGGTGCCTTCTTGCTCATCTTCTTTTTTAGATGTTCTGGTAATTCTATAATATTTGATAATAATAGATGATAGATTTGTTTTATTTTTCTTTTGCTATTATTTTTTGGATTTTTTATATTATATTTTACAATATTTATTTTACTATTTTAATATTATACTTTAAGTTATTGATAATGATAGATGTGGATTTATTTTATTATTTTAATATTATACTTTAAGTTATTGATAATGATAGATGTAGATTTATTTTATTTTATTTTTGCTATTTTTCTTAGATATTTTTTATATTATACTATTTATTTTAACCATTACATTATTTACACTATATTTTAAGATATAATATATTAATAGTAAAATGCACAACATAAAAAAATATAATAATTGAAACTAAAAAATAATTAACTCATAAATAAAAAATACAAGAGTTTAAAATTATTTAAAAATAAAAATTATAATTATTCTAAAATATATTTTTATCAATAAAATTAAATTAAATTTATATAAAAATATTATATAAACATGTTTATTTTTATCATTTTTCACTTATCAACTACTTGGAATAATTTTATCAAACACTTAATAGTTTAACAAACTAACTTAATAACTTTCAACTTTTAGTTATCAGTTTTTACCTATCAGCTAGTTTTTTAAATTTTATCAAACTTTTCAACTATTTTTTCTAAACATGGCCTAAGTGATATTGTTAATATTTAATTGACATGATGTCACGATGAGCATTACTTTTTAAAAAAATAAAATGAGATGACTGGCGTAACTGTTTCATAGAGTAACTGAATTGACCATGAAAAGAAGTCGGTGCCCGTGTAATTGTGATAAAAATAAATAAATAATAATATGCCTAAAGTTCATTTATTGTAGTTATTAACTAGGTATGAAACTGAAGCTGGAAATAGGAAATGCAAATTGATAAAAGGCAGGGAGGAAGAAAAAGGGGGAGAAGCAACCTGATCAGATGTTGCAGGAAGATATACGTCCTTAGTAAAATGCCTGTGGTGGTTATTAATGTTCAGTTGGCTTGGAAACCATTATAAAAAAAAGGGGATATTAATGCATTGTTTGACTTTTTTTTAATGTATTTTTATTATTTGGGAAATTTTAATTCTTTAAATTAAATTTATATAAATTTAATTGAGAGTATAAGTATTAAAAAACATATTGTTAATATATTTACAAAAAAAATTATTGTTAAAAATTTATTTAATGTATTTTTTTAGCACTTATATTCTTAATATAAGTGTTCAAAAAAAAAGTTTGACATTGCAGACGAAACGGTTTTAAAGAATTAAGAAGGGCATTTATAACGGGATTAAAGTATAAGTGCCAATTTAATTGGGATACAAGAAAAACAATGTCTTTAAATATAGGGGAAACAAAATTGCGAATAGTGGTAAGTTATGAGACAATCTGAAAAGAGAAGAAGAGAGAAAAGGAATTTTTTTAGGAGTATTCAAAAATTAATCCAGCATAACGTAAATTATGAAAATTGAACAAAAAACTTAAAATTTTGATTTTTATTGGGTTAAATTGAATTTTACAATTCGATCTGATCTAATTTAGCATGAACTTGTGTCTTGTTATGACTCGTGACTCTAAAATCCGAGTTGTAATTAGTTCACAGATTAAATAAACTGAAACCCCACTTAACCTGATAAGCTTAATGGCACAAAAAACATGTTTAGCAAGATCTTTAAATTTTTTAAAATTTCTTGCGGAGTCTTACCTATAATTTTAAGAGATATAATACATATATAACAATTTTTACAATAATTTGTACAATATTATTTTTTGTGTTCATCTCTCTCCATCACATCATTTATTATATCTCAAACTTTTCTATTTTTTTCTTTCTTTCTCTCTCTTAGTTGTACAATTTATTGTACAAATATCATTTCTATAATTTTAACATTCAAAAAATAATGATCATTTGTTAATAGAATATACGTATACAGTCCAACAATATTTTCAAAACACAAAATATATAGAGTTTAATAGACGTGTATTATCAATATAAAAGTTTTTATATTATCATACAATCAAAAATTACTTTTAATATAATTTGTAAAATAATTATCATAAAAGTTAATAAACTTACTATATATGACAACTTGTAATTAAATGATAGTATATATTTTTTTAGATCAATGCATATATTATTTATTCAAATATATATTCTTTCAATCCTAAAATATTTAGAATAAATAATATATAACTAACAGTGTAAAACATTTTTTATACTATTATATTTGATCTTTGTGTTTTTGCCTTTTTATATAGAGAAAATAGGATATGTACTAGCAGTGTAAATTTTTTTTACACTATCATCCAATCACAAACCACCATATATGTAAGTTTGTTAGCTTTGATAATAATTGTCTTAAAAGTCATATCAAAAATAATTTTTAATTGATTGACAATATAAAAACTTTTATACTTACAATGTATACCCATTAAACTCTTTTATTTATGTCAAAATAAACAATGCATAAGAGCTGTTTTTTTTATATATTATAAGCATTTATGATAAGATTTATTAGTATAAACAATACTACCAAAATGGTGTAATATGGCTTGTGGATAATCATACTCATTAAGCATGTAATCAGGGATTCGATTTTAAGTTTCGTGTGTATAGAAGACAATAATGTTTGAATCTAGGACCTTATGTAAATTATTCAAAGCTCTCACCACTAGGTTGATCCTAGTGGGTCAAAGCACTTTTATATATGTTAACACAACATATCAATCAAAATTAGAGTTTTTTGCTCTCAAATTTCTTTATTCATGCGGAAAATATGGTAAATATAATTTGTTACACATGTACAGAAAATCTTATCAGTTTACATTCTGTTTTACAATTTTGCAAAAACCAAACTCAATTGATAAATGAAAGGAAAAAAAAGTCAGGTGGTCTTCAACAAACATTATACTCAATTTTATGTCCACTATTAATAGAATTTTATGTAAGCATGTAATTAAAATAATCATGTAATTGTATATTTATAAATATTTGAAAATTGATGCATATATTTAAAAAATTATAATTAATATATATTGGAATTGATTTTCAATATGACTTGACGATAATTTTTATTAGGGTGTAAATCAGCTGAGTTATTCGTGAATTGTTCGAGCTCGACTTGTTAAATGCTCGTTTAAACTCGCTTGATTAATTAAATAAACAAACTTAAGCTTGAGATTTGACTTGATTATTTAAATTAACCAAGCCCAAGCTTTACAAGCTTGATATTAATAACTTGTAAATAACTCATTTATTTAAATTAATGATAGGGACTTTCCTATCCTTTGTTATTTATATATTTATTATGGAAATATGTGAAACTTTGTTGAGGGTATTAAAATTAATTTTAAATTTTCCTTTTAAAGTAGTCAAGAAGTTATGAATTATTTATTTACTTGATTAGGAAAATGAAACAATCTAGAATGTTTAAATTTCACATGTCACATGTTAAGTGCATATTTTTATTTGTAGATTATCATATAGTATTACAATATTTAATAAATACTAAAATTGATAAAGTTAAAAATTAATTTAACAAAAATTTTCATAAAAACAAAAATAATTAAATTATAAATGAGCTAAATAAGCTAAGCTCAAGCTTTCAGTTAGGCTTGTTTAAATAAATGAGCCAAGCGTGAGCAACTATTTTTTTTTCCACAAGCCAAGCCTAAACTTTAAGTATTCAGCTTAGCTTGACTCGTTTACACCCATACACATACAATATATATATATATATATATATATATAAGAAGAGACCAAATTATATCGGTGTAACTTTTACCAATTATTACATCATTCAATAACTTTTAATTAGATAATGTTTTTCTAAATCTCATCGTTAGATTAAAGGTTCCTTTCACATAGATCATATATATAAAATTTTATATTAATATAAAATTATTTGATACCTCATTCATACAGATCAAAATCATCGTAATATATAATTTTAAAAATGTACTAAAATATAAATCATTTGATCACCTTTTTATTGTTCTTCAATTTTGACAAAATTTGACATAAACAATCATGGTAATATAAAGTTATAATTCAACAATTAGATTGACAAAATTCACCTTTTTATATAAAGTTATTGATGGTGTAATGGTTAATAAGAGTTATACCGATGTAATTTGATTCCTCGCCTACACACACACACACACATATATATGTTATTTAATCTAAAAATTAATATCAATAATAACTCTTTATTTAATCTTATGGCTGGCATGACCACCACCACCACCGCTATCACTATTGTCGTCGCCACCACGACAATGGTAGTGATGTTGGTCATGACAACGGTGGCAATGGTAGCAGCGATGGTAGTGATGGCAACAATGGTGACACTGATAACAATGATAGTGGCAGTGACAACAATGACAATGATAGTGTTGGCAGCGGTAGTGGATACATACACACACACACACACACACACATATGTGTGTGTGTGTGTGTGTGTGTGTGTGTGGAAAACGCATCAATGAGAGTTATAAATATAGATCATTAGATAATATTTGAATAATTAAAATTAAAAAATAAACATAAACATAACTTTTGTAAATGCTTATATGATCTTTAATTAACTTTCAATCTTAACCATCATAATCATACGGATCAAATTAATTTATATATACACTCCCATGTATTAAATGTCTGGAAATATATAATAATTCTTATAATTACTTGCTTATTTATGGGTGATTGTCTTCTTTTGGCTTCCACAATTCCTATAAATTGCTCTGTTTGGCTGAACACATCTCCTCACCCTATCGCTCCTCCTTTAGCAACTAAGCTAATAAGACTTTCTTCAATGGCAACATTAGCAGCCCCAAAGCTGGTTTCTCTTCTGTTATTGACCATAATGGTTGGGACCATGAATGTGGAAGCAACATGGTGCGTGGCAAGAAGTAGTGTTGGCTACGCGGTGCTGAAGGCAAGTTTGGACTTTGCATGCTCACATGGAGCTGACTGCAGGCCCATTCAACCTAGTGGCTCTTGCTTTATTCCAAACTCCATACAAAACCATGCATCTTATGCTTTCGACAGCTACTATCAAAGACATGGCAAAGCCCCTAGTTCCTGTTATTTTGGTGGTGCAGCCACCATTGCTGTCACCGATCCCAGTATGTATATACATCACCCATCGATCTTCTCTTCTCTATATATATATATGTGTGTGTGAAAAACATTGATTAACCTTATCCTGTTTCTTTCTACTTTTGTTTTGATGTGTATAGGTTATGGAGGTTGTGTGTACCCACCTTATTCGAGGTATGGCCTATTTTTTTTTAACATTTGATGTCTAGCCTTTTAATGGTTTAATAAAGACTATTTTTTCAATTGGTTAAACCATTTAATTTTTTTCCTCTTAGAGTAAATGAATTCTAGTTCTCAACTGAAAATTTTCCTTTTATCTCTCTGGTGCCTTTTCCTTTGTCACTCATTATTTATGAATTATGACATAGATTTTCTTCCTTACTCTGCATGGTTTTGTTTCTTAAATTGCAATGAGTATAAGAGAACTAATTCTCACTGCTAAGACCACATAATGCTTTTCATTGGTCACTTCAGTTAGTGAATTATACTACATACTCAGCACTTTGTGGTGATTAATTGGTAACTCTTTGATTCCTCATGATGTTCAGCACTGATGGAGGAATAGATACAACAATCACAGCTCTTCCTATGAGCAGCAAGAGAGTGACATTACAAGACCAGACCAACAAGGAAGATTAAAAACTGCCCAAGCTAGGCTAGACCCCACCTAACCTCAATAACAAAAGAGAAATATAGCTCAACCTATTTAGACTTATTTCATGATACAAACATTTGTACAAATGTTTGGAAGATCGATGGGTGATGTATATACTCTTTTCAGCTTATTTTAATAACTTCTCTATAATAATTTATGAAAACAACTTATAACTTATATGAAAATAATTTAATCTTATTTGCTCTATCAAATTATAGAAACAACTTAATAACATAAGTGTTTACACATGATAAACACATAGATCAATAAGTGTTTAATTAAATTATTTATTCAAACAAATCCTATATTTTAAAATAAAAAGCACTTTTTATTATTATAACTAAATAAAATACAACTTTTTTATAAAATTTCTAAATAATAAACACTTCTTTATACATTCTTAAAAAAAAAAAATTGTGACAGCACATTCTTAAAAAACTTAAACAAAGCGAATCCATGATCTAATTCAAAATTTAATCAAGCTATGTACTTCCTATAGAGGGATCGAAGTTCTTTTATTTTACTCACATATTCACTATGATGGAAGAATGTGGTAAAGGAAAAAAAATAAAAGAAGAAGAACCAACTTGTGTAGATGTTTTGCCAAAGAAGATGGGTTCAACCAGAATTGAGTTCACAAGTAAAAAGTAGGCGACTACGCAACATACCTCAATTAAGATTCAGTTAACTTGGTGAACATTAAATGTTAATAATATAATATTACTTGATATAAATTATTGATATATTTTTTATTAAATTAATAATTTAGAGACGTCCTTTTTTTTTAATGACGTTCACATTTAATTCATTCAATAATAAATGTTAAAAATACATTATTAAAGTTTCTCTATTGAAAAAGAAAAACAGACTGACCATAGCAGACATAGCCAATTTAAAGAATTAAAAAAGGAAGTTATAATATACCCAAAAAAAAAAAAGGCAGTTATAACTGAACTTTGTGTATAAAAAAGTGAGAAATTCAATTGCAGTTGTACAAAAAAAAATGTCCCTTAAAAGTAGTTAATTTTAGTCATTCAATAGCATGAAACTGATGCCAAAAAAAAGGAAACCAAAATTGTGAATAATTAGTATTGATTAGAAAGTATCACCGAACACATGCATTAATTGGCATGAGATTGTTCTAACTTAACTAATAATTTTGAGTTCGAGTCTGAGCATGCAACTACGTTAAATATTCAAAAGAAGAATTTTATTGCTCATAGTGGTCCTACTCAGCTTGAGTAGAATTGTTTCTCATGGAAGATACCTATGGTCTCTACTAAAAAGTATCAATTAGAAAGTATGTAATATATTTTATTAAATATTTTTACATTTAAAAATAATATTAAATAATTTTTATATTTATAATATAATATAATAAGTGATAGGAAGAATTCAACTAGAATTAATATCCAAAGAAAAATGCTGACTAAATAAAAATAAATAAATTTTAGTTCAGATAAGTCCAAGTAAGATCATATTTGTTTTGTCATTTGGCTACCCCAAAGATGAGTTGAAAAGAAGGTAGAAATAATGGGCGCTTTCTCGGGTGAACTAGCGGGACAAATGGTCCACCAGTGGATAAATGAATTTGAATTAAATTTTAAGTTGTAAAATGACAAATAACCCCATTTTTAAAAAAAAAAATAGAAGTAATCTAACGATACACTTGGGTATAGACACTAAGACGCGTATTCCCCTGAAAAACTGGTTGTTTTAAAGCTGTCATTTTTTGGTTTGATGCAGAATTGTTTTGTTAGGAGTCGAAAACTTAGGAGCATAGAAATGTCAAGGGAGAATAGTGGTGAAGGACCAAGTTGGCTGCTTAGTTTAATTTGAGTATTCATTTTTTGAGCAGCTCCAATGGCAACCTCTTAACTCATTGCATCATTGAGGAACTTGCCTGCATTTGAAAGGTTTCAACCTTCAGCGCTTTGATTTCCTTTTGTTGGACATGGGAGAATTACTCTCACACAAACCTTGTTCCCTTCTTTCATTGTCAAAGCTACCATTGTTGTCGTCCCTAAGGTCTCTATTGTTGTTGTTGTTAATGCGTTTGTTTATGTGTATGAATGCTTCATTCTTTGATGGACTTTGTGATTGATTGTTGACATATATATAAGTTTTAGTCCCTGGGATTGTTTCCAGTGTTTTGGTTTTTGCTACATGTTTCTGAATGTATTCAGTTCAATACTACATACATGTTTATGATTGTATTTCACCATGCAGCACATCTCTGTTAAGCCTTTGGGTGATAGAGTACTGGTAAAAATTAAGGATGCAGAGGAAAAGACTAACGATGGGATTTTACTACCAGCGACTGCTCAAAGCAAGCCCCAAAGGGGTGAAGTGGTTGTTGCTGGGGACGGGAAGTCAGTCAGGAAGAACAAAGTGGACATTAGTGTGAAGGTGAAGTTACTATGTTAGGAAATCATTATCATTTCAATCTATCCTCTCTCTTTTTTTTCTAAATTTAGGGGCAGATGATTGGGGGAAGGGAGTATTTTCCTCTTAATTTGTACTTATGTGATGTATTTGTTGGTACAGATAGGTGCACAAGTTGTGTATTCAAAGTATGCTGGGAACTTGAAGTACAAGTGGAACTAATATTATCTTTAAGTCAATCTTCAAGTAGTAGGCCAATGAATCAAGGAAACACCGCATTGCGAAAAGTTAAGCCTTTCCAGCATTGTTAAATCAAAAGTTTGCCCAACCAAAAGAATTTATTGATTTCTAGCATTCTTTTTCTTTTTATGTTTTTGTGGCTTTGTAAGGGAATAATTACCAACAAATACTATATACCTTTTTATTTGTAAGTAGCAATCACTTCCTTATTAGCTATTCACGAAACAGATCTTGATCTTTGAGGATGCAAATAAATTGTTATCAATATAACTTACTTATAGTTTCTCAACATTTCGATACCTTTTTTATACCACGATTATTCTTTGAGGTTTCTATGTGTTAGGTCAATTCATAAAATGTCATAGACTTATAATTAAGATGCATTTTGTATAACAATATAAAGAAGAAAACAAAAAAAATAATCTATAGTAGTTAATAGCTAAGTATGCAGAACAAATATTTGCTACACATGTGTAAACTATGTAATAAGTGACAATTCTAGAAATGACATATATAACTGAGATAAGGCTTATGATGACAAGCCCTATGACAAGCACTGCATTCATTTTGTTCACCATATTACAGATAAGCTACAATTTGATATTTAGTAATGTGTACTTCAATCTTTTCCCAAGTAGTTTGTGATTTAATATCATTAATGATTACCTATTGGTGGTATTTAAAAGGTTGATCTTTAAAATTTTGTGATGTTGTTCGATATCCCCTTCAAATTAAGAGGTTGAATATCATTGACTTGTTCTCTGCAACAAGGAGTTCAATGTTCTCCTTACATGTAACAATATTACCGTCTATGTATCAAGAAAACAAATATATATAACGAATAGGATATGAAAAGTAGAAAGAAAAATAACTAGTTAATTGTCTGAGCCTTCAGTTAGACACTAAACTTCCATATACAACTTTAACCATAACAAAATTTACAAGAGATAACTAAAAGTTAATGTTTATATAAGAAGGATCATATCATACACTAGCAAACTTCACATACGTTTCCTTTCCCCTTTCTCTAAGAAGCATTAATCAACTCTTAAGTTGCTAATCTTGCATTCAAGTGGATTTTAATGGTACACAAACTTCACATATGTTTCCTTTCCCATTTCTCTAAGTTGATCATATGTTGAAAGGCACCAGATGGAGAACCATATACTAGCACATATTGCCAAATTCAGGTTGCTTTGGGACATATCAACAAACACTTGTCATGCTCTGTCAATTTCTCTCAATGCACTTACCCACCTTCCAACTAACGGTGTTTCAATGCCCTGAGTAATATAATGCTTCATGTTAGACTTTTCAAGAAAGAACCTTATAGTTTTAAGTGATCCAAACACGCTGCGTATACTGACAAACATAACTGATGTATAACCTAGAACAAAATCCAAAAATTAAGAAATTAAAAAATATATAATGAAAAGCATTGAAATTAAAAACATGATGAATGAAAAAGGAAAGGAACCACCTGGTGGTTCCGTCAAAGAGTAAAGGTGGGAGGTTAATGAAGGAACACAAACTTCTTGCACGCCGCTGAATGATAAAGAACAAAGGAGTTAGAGAGGAGAAATTGATTTCAAATTAGGGTTAGAAACATCATCTCACTATTACAAATTATTTTTAATGTAATATTTTCAAAAATTCGATATTCATCTTACCACTTTAATCTATACCGTCCATTTATTTTAAATTATATCGAACGGTTATAACTATATAACTCACCCGTAGACCACTTTCTATAAACCTTTAGTGTTGTTGCTTCACCCATGAACCTTATGTCATACAAGTTTACCCTAGAATTTGCTGAAATAATGACTGCTAATAACCGTTAGTGATTTTATACATTGGACGCTTCTACGGTGAAGTATATTAGTGGGTGGGTCACTGATGAAGGACTATTTTGACAAGATATAGCCGGTTTTGTAACTAGTTATAATTTTAAAATAGTCCCAAAAATATTTTATGTAACACCCGTTTAATTTTAAATATAATTCATATTAATTTAGTTATTAAGTTTAAGTAAATAAAAATGCGTGTAAAATTTTTCCAGTTTTAAAAGAAATTCCAAACTTAACAGATTTGGAAATGGTAATAAAATATGAAAGATATATACATATATTTCATAAAACTGTACATCATGGTTTGAGTAATACATAACAGTCAGAAAACAAAAGTACATCGAAATACATATACTACCTAACCCACTATATATATAAAAAAAGATCCTATACAGAGCAGTATTTATCTACCCTATCCCTTATACAAAAGAAAATACTATAGGTCTTCAGGTCTTCCCCCGTTGAGATGTTCTCTATCTCGTACTCAGCATCACAGAGCATTAATGTCGTCTTCAATAATCACGACCAATCATACACAAAAGAAAATAATGGAGTGAGATGTTTTGTTCTAAAATCACTTTTACATGTGCGGTAGAAAATCTACCATAAAACAAAGATAAAACACAACTGACAACACAAGAGGTCCTAAGGTTCATTCTAAGTTATATCCGACTACCCTTGATTAGGTATGGATCCATACTTCCCATTAGTGGGTAATAGTTCTCAACAGAACCTGGGAAGTGACTGGGAGTACATATACCTCTCTCAACACCATCACATGGTACAGTCCTCGTCATCATTGAGGAACAAAATAACAATTTAGGATATCCATTTATAGAAGTATACTCTCAAACCAATCTTGGAATGCTGAGCAGTTGTCGGGGTTATCGAGTTTGGTCAGGCGAATATCCCGGCTCAAGGGGGCTACCCTGGCCATTGGGACCTTCACCACTCGATGCCTACCCCCAAGACCTCCGCAAGTGGGTCCCTGCCTTTCATTCCTCAGCGTACCAAACTGTGGCTTCCCTAGCAGGGTGCCATGTCACTACATGTCACTTGTTTTACATTACTCACTAAACTATCAATTCCTAACTTCTCAAGCAGAGGTTTCCCTGGTCTCATTTAACTTGAGCACCAGTACAATCAACATTTCTGCCTTATTTTGCAGAAATTGCACAATACCAGAATTTTAACAGAATAACGACATAGCAATTATAGTATAATTACTAAAATTTTGGCAGAATAACAACTAAATAAATACATTTTAATTTTCTAAAATTGAGCAGAGTAACAGCTTAGCAAGCGCATTTTAATTTTCTAAAATTGAACAGAGTAACAGCTTAGCAAGTGTAATTTAATAATTAAAATTTGAGCAGAGTAACAATTTAGTAATTATGATTTAATAATCTAAATTTGGGCAGAGTAACAACTTAGTAAAAATTAAAGTTTAACTTTAAACAGTAATAACATTACTAAAATTTAAGCCTAAACGGGTTTAGGAGAAAACCCTTCCTACCAACATGCAAAGTGAAAGTAATTTAGAACCAACCCCACTCCCCCCATTACCTCTAAGATAGTTGATGAAGAGGATGGAATTGTTGGTGCAAAGCTTCTAGGAGGAGAAATTCTACTAGTTGCAAACTAGCAAAATTTTAACATAAAAACTAGATAAAAAAAAATATTTTAGAGAGAGAAAACTTTAGAAAGAGAAGCTCTCTAGCTTGGGAGAGGAAAGGATGAGTGAAAATCTGAAAACTTTGAGGCCTATTTATAGAAGAAGGAGGGGGGTTAGGTGTCCAAATAATTACATCATCCATTATGTCACAATTATGTCATAAATCCAATTTTTATTTATTTTTAATCCAATTTAGGGACACATATCTCAAATAGGTGGTGAATCACCTATTTTAGGGTTGGGGACGTGCTCCACCAGCTGTCCCAAGCCTCCATGTGTCAAATTTTATCTGTAGGTGAATTAACCGGTACCGACAAAAACGCCTAAACTTGAAAAATTAGCTTTTAATATCAAAATAATGTATTTTAATGCAAAACTGGATAAATACATTAATTTTCATCAAAAATAAATTTCTAATAATAATTTTTAATTTTTATTAATTTATTTCAAATTATATGTATTTATTGTGTATTTTTAAGCTAGAAAATTCATAGAAAATCCATTTTAATTCAATAAATAACAAATTTTTTATCAAAATTATAAAATTAAATATTTTACCCATAATTAAACTAAAATCACCATTTCACCCTTTTTGAATGTCAAACCAGTACTGGTTGGCTTATTAGACACATAGGAGCATTTTGGTCATTTTACACAGAAATTCTAGAAAATTCCCAAAAATTTCCAAAATTATATTTTTATATATATGACATAATTCCAAGCTCAAATTGACATTTTAATGTCAATTGAATCTTTTCCACATGTCAGTTCTTAGTGTTGAGAAATAAGGACAAAATTGTCATTTTCTAATTTCTCCGAGCTCCGGCTCGGAAAAATTATTAAAAATCAAGATTAAATAGCTCTTGAAATTTTGAGTAAAATGGTCGGAGTCAGAATTTCAAAATTCCTTTCCGATTTTTCAGATTTGTATTGCTAAATATTATAAAAAAACAGTGGAAGTATTGAAATAGGATTATTATATTTTTCACTACTTTTCTCTCAAAATAAAGTTTTTATAATGAGAGACACTTAATATGAAAATTTCAAAATATTTTGAGGTCAAAAAGTCTCCGGTTGGTTCCTACAGTCAACCAGGGGTATTTTTGTCATTTTACAAAAATTATCTCAATAAATTCTAGAAAAATTTCTAAAATTATTATTAATTGTTCTAAATGCATTGATGACTTAAAAACAATTTTTAAACATACAGAATAATTTAATATATAAAAGTAGGGATGTTACATTTTAGACTTTTGTACAACATATTTTCTGTAATAGAAAAACAAGCCCTGTTATAAAATAGTTCAGATTGAAAAAAAAAAAAAACACTGCTACTACTCCAAAAGCAACTTAGTCACGAAAAATAAAAGACCCTTACTAGAAAAACTAGTCCTATTGACGCAATTGTTCATTGTAGATGTTGTGTCCGCATAAATGGTGGTAAGATGTGAAGATGGAAAGCGATGGTAAATATTTTTGTGGGTCTAGTGATACCATTGATGTGTGGGTATTTGTGGGTGTTGTTTGTTTTTGGATTTGCATGATGTGTTTCAATGGATAGTTGTTTGTTGTAGGTTAGGGTTTAAGTTTTAAGACATTTGTGTCATCATGCAACCTTTCATTGGTATGAATTGTTGTTCGTTGAGGTGTTTTTTTTGTCAGATATGAATGTGTTGTAAATTTGATAGCCAAGTGATTTTGTCGAAGATGTTGAGTGATGTATTTTTTATTTTTTTTTGTTTTACCATTATTGTTGTGAGTATTCCTAATTGTGTTTTTGTTTGCTTATTAGTGTATTGTTGATTGTGCCATTGTTGGTGACATAAAATGTGTAACGTGTAGATAAAGTTTGTTGGACATGGAAGACATTAATGATGAATGGGAAGAAGTATGCTCCAGTAGCAATGCACATGAGGATGGGATGCAAGTAAAAAACCTCGTTTTCTTGATTTTTTTGGTACCTTTACTTTCATTCAAAGTAGAAACTTACATTTTGTGCTAATTGGAAATTGAAATTTGATATTGTTTGAGTTTTGATTTGTTTATTTTTAGGGAATTGAAGAAGTGTCATTATACGTGTTTTATTCAAAACTAAAAACCAAAAACTCGCAACCACCCCAAATGAGCCCTTAAGTGTTATTCATTATATTGTTTGAAATTGATCAATCCTTGCATATCTTTAATCAATTAATTAATCGACGACCGTACCATAATTAATTGGTAGACCACTAAAGTAATTGGGTTTAGGATGTTGCATGATCAAACTACGAACTAAACTCTCAATCGAATTCGTTCATCCTTTTTGTTCCTAATCCTTTCCTGGATTAAATCATTGCATGACCAACCAGGGGTTTAATACAGGAAAGAGTTTTTACAACCCATGACCAAAGGTTGTGAAAGAATTCGGTAGAGGGATATTGACAAGTGAACTTGGAAATAAATTACATTTTAACTTGGAGGAAGGAAATTGAAGGCATATGTGAACCTATAATCCTAGGTTCTTAACTAATTGAAAGCTAATTTAATTTTAATTATTCTTTTTTGCAACCTCTTGCATTTTAATTCTTTGAAAGATACTCCATATCAGTCCTTTGGGTACGATATCTGGCCTCAAGTTCATTATTACTACTGCGATAGGATACGCTTGTCCTTAAGTGTATTCTAGACGCATCAGTTACAAAAACCATAAACTAAGTAACATGCATAACTCACTAACATAAATAAAATTTATCCACAACACCAATCCTTAAATGTCAACAAGACGACAATCCACAAGACCCAATCTCTCAAAAACAGGACAAGCATGGCAACCATATCAACACCATCCTTGTTTTCCTTTATTCCACCAATAAGATTTCAACTCATTTAAATTTACATATATAAAATTATAACTAATTCTACAAAATATCTAACATCAACTCCAAATAACATTCATGAACAACCAACAACCAACGAACTATAAAAGTTTTTAAACCTCCCAAATACGTACCATGGTAAAGTTCATGACATAATTTGCCTTGATATACACTGCCACCAAAAAAATAACTTGTATTCAATCCACATCCATTTCATCTACACTCATCATACTCCTATTGCACTGATAGTCAGTTATAAAATTCATCATAGGCCAACTGCTACCTTCAACAACAGTTCCTTTGTATCTTTCTTAGCTTCTAGCTCCACCTCATATTTACCCATAACTGCAACACATCTATTATGACCATACAAATTCTTTGTTATAAAATATGACTAGCAAGGGACATGCATACCATACTTGACTGCTACACAAATCCACAACTCGATTTACAGACATTTTATAAACCCAGAATAAAATGTTTCATACTTTTCACCCACTTCAACCCTTGGATCCAAACATCACAAATTGAAACACACATCTCCAATTAGTGATTCACTGTGTCACTGTCTATGGTACTTGGACAAAATAATGCAGTGATAAAAATCACACCACGAATAAGTCAAATAGGTAATCAGATTTTCTCGTAAGCATTTGCCAATTGCCACACTAGCATTTAACATTCAATAATAAACATCCTACATCAAACATATTCTAAAATACATCATCAGATAAATAGCCCCTCAAAGGTAACAAAATTGTAAAGGCCATATCTGATTCTGAAATGCATTAGCTCTCAATCTCTAACCAAAGCAACCACCGTCCACCCGTTAGTTATGCAATATCCAACTTTCTTCCTCTTTGCCTGCATAAAAAAGGGATCAATGAAAAAAATCACACATTCAAACATCCTTCATCTGTAAAATGATGAAGAACAAAAATCAACGCTTCAACACAAAGTAACCAAACACAATCGAAAAAGTACACTTTTAACCCAACATTCCTTATACCAAATAAAAACCAAATCACAATACACATTCCTAATACCCAATGGACGCATCTACCGTCCACATCAGTCTTACACTTTTGTAACACACAATGGACGCATGTACCCTCCATATCAATTTGGCAGTCATTTGGTTACCGCATTGGCCACCACGAATGTGGACGATCTAACGCATATTCAAATGCAGCATAGGGAAGAATGAAAATTAGGCTTTGAAAATAAGACAGATATACTTTCTGGTTTTAGTGGGTTGTTGAAAAATGGTGTCCATTCTACACTCACCCGACCTACTCAAAGGATGCAATGTTGACAACGCTCCACACCCATATACAACAACTTACCAACTTAAAAACAAGACAACCAATCAGGGACGACGCTGTTCCGCTCATAAACATCTCCCGCATCTCGCTCTCCTACAGTTTTCCACCTCCATCAACGGTGGCCAATCAGGAACCACGAGGCGCCACTCAAAAACATCTCTCGCATCTCACTATCATTTTGGGCCCCCCACACACAGCAATGCAAAATGCAAATTTGGATTTTTCACCACAATTTGCCTTTTATATTGGGGCCACAATGCAATATCCAAATGTTTGTATTAACCAGTAATAAGCAATTAATCTTAACCACACATTATTTTAATATTAAATCTAGCGGTAGGAATACTTGCCTCACTGATGTACCACCTATGTAGGTACTTCATTTAGACTTGACGTTCTACATTTTGATCTCAATCATTATATAAGGGAGGCCTTGGATCGTGTTCCCGGTTCAAGTGACATGTGTCCCATTTTGTTTCACGTTTTAGCAACAAAAAAAAATGTGTTCCATTTTGATTGTCATAATCAATGAAGTATTAAATTTTTTATTATTATATCTTTAAACATTTATTGTGAAGTAAAAAAATATAAATGAAAGAATTTAATTAATATGAAAGATAAGGAGTGTATTAAGAAATTTAATAATAATTATTTTAAAATCTAAAATATCAATTATATTTCTTAATTCTTGTACCAAAACTCTAAACGTCAAACAAAAAATGACGAAAAGAGCAAAAAGTACTTAAATGTAATAGCTTTAGTTAAATATGAAAGTATTAAATGTTTCTTTTTTAAAATAATATTTCTCTCTCTCATTAAATATTCTTTTGTCTTTTCACTCATACACTTATCCATCTTCTAATTATTCAAAAAATATTCATTATACTTTTTACAATAAGTCATCCGAACCGTTATCAAATATATTGTTAAAAAATAAAAATATTCGTACTAATAATTGCCAACTCTTATGAATAATTATAAAATTTATTTATCAAGCCCTCTTTTTTTCTTTTTTTTAAGAGATTATAACTTCTCTTTTTTTTTTCATTCATCTTTGATCTAACACTTAATAAAATGAGTCTCTTAAGTTGTAGATTTATATATGTAAATGGAATATCTCATTTGTACTGATCATGAATGGAATGAAAAGCTAAAATTTTCTCATCGGCTCTATTTATTTATTTTGTTTTCTTATTTCTCAATCTTTATTATCTTTAAATTATTTAATTTTATATTAATTTCACTATACATTATCAGAGTACGACCCTCTAATATGCATATTTGCAAGAAATCCTACATTCCCAAAAGAAAAGGTGTAAATAAGGATGTCAACGGGACGGAGCGAACACCGGTAGTAGCTACTCATTACTTGTCCCACATGATAAAACCCGTACCTGCACAGGTACTCATTAAGCGGATACCTACAGATATTTTTAATATCCACGTGTATTCGTGGATATCAGCAAATACTTCCTAAAAAATAAATAAAAAATAAAAAAATAACAAATTTATTTTGTGTGTTGTGGACAATTATAAAGTATTGTAAATATCACTTTTAATTTATAAATCTAAATCTATAAATTAATGAGTTATTGTTTAAAATAATCATTTTGAACATAAATTTTAATTATTCTAATAATTTTTCTAACAAAAATGGTTTAAAAGCCCACAAATTTCTGTTCCTTTTCTCACGTAATATAATTGTATAAGATTTCTCCCGTAATGAACAACCGTTTTGAAAATTTTGGATAAATTTTATGTAATTTTACCTATATTAATACATAAGAGTATTTAAGTAAATATATAATTGTGAGTAACGGATATCCACGAGTACGGGTACGGGTACAATATCCATACCCGCCCTGCTAATAAACGGGTAGCAGATATAGTCGCTTAGAATATCCGTGAATACCCATTTAAAGTACTTATTTTCTATCCATGACAAATTTTATCTGTGCATATCTGTGGGCGCGAATTTTTTTGCCATCCCTAGGTGTGATACCATTCCTCGGCACCAATTAGAAGTTGAAGAGTGCACCCAGATATGACATTAGACAAGGCATGCATCTTATTTTTGGTTTTCCTTCAAATTTCATTTATTTAATTGTGATAATATTTGAATGAATAGTCTTGTAATATGTTATATACAATATTTGAAAATTATTTGTTTTTCATTTGTCAATTGAACGTTTAAATATTCATGCTTTTATTCATCTTTCGATCTTCACAATATTTGAATGTTACTTAATTTGTCTTATATTTTTCTTATGGTACTAAATATGTTGAATCTTACAAAAGTCAAGTTTGTGACTCTTGATATTACGAGATAGAATCACTTAAGTGTTAGGTGTTTAAACTCATTTAGATACAAACGATATTGAAAATACAATAAAAAAGAAAAGAAAAGAAAGAATATAATTAAGAAAAGATCAAAACTATGGTTTTTCTTCATCACCACCTTCATGAGTGAGCTGCAAGGGAACAAGTAAATCTGCCATCCATTGCTTAATTTTGTTCCTTATCACTATATTTAGCAATCTTTACAAGATTCAAAACAAATGTTACCATCGTTAGCATGTTAGCTAATTAATCAGCATAATAAAAAACTCATGATTCATGCATAAATTTCATAACAAATGTCTGCCAGCAAACATTATATGATATCGACTTAAGGTATAAGGTAATTTTTCCTAGCTTAATTATTTAAATCATATTCTAAGTTTTCTCTTATAAGCTTAATTACATCGTAACTTTAAATTTTACCCCTTTTATGTAATGACTTGAGATTTAAAGTTCTGTGTAAGTGATTACTTACTAGTTTTTAAATTTATTTTATTACCACGATTTGATCATCTTCAATTGAAATCTGAAGTCCTTCAATTTTATTCTAATTGAGAAATCCTACTTCAACAAAGCATGTATACTCTGATCTTAATGCTCGTGTTAGGTTGTCAGCGTTATTGACACAACACCCACGTCCATTAGTTGATACTCTTCCGGTCATAGTGAACAGACTATTTGGTTGTTCAGTCCCACATGTCCACAATCAAATTGGAACATAACAATCTAATCAAACAAGGTATAGAATCTTAAATCAATTGTCAATTCATTTCTTATCGTCTAAAATATATTTTTCATCTCTTATTTTTTTACTAAAATTCATTTTATTCTTTATCTTTTAAAAGATTTATTTTAGTCTTTTAACTCTAAAGTTTGAGTTAATATTGTCTTTCCAAAATAGTGATTGTTTTCGATTTCAAGACATGGTTTTGAATCATTTTTTTTACTTATTAAATTCTTTCACATGAAACCTATGTAACCCAACTAATGTTCAAACCAAAAAGGGTAATAAACAAGATAAAATTACGTGAAAAGTAAGTTTCACGAGCAACTAAATTTTAGTTTTTTAATTGCTTGTAGGACTTACTTTTCACATGATTTTCACCATGTTAATCTATGACGCTTTTTGGTTTGAACATTAGTTGGGTTTTATAGTTTTCATGTAGATGAATCAAATAAGATAAGTTTCACGTCTTAAATCAGTTCAAAAAAGATTCAAAATCATGTCCCAAAATCAAAAAAGGTCACTATTTCGAAAGGGCAACATTAACTCAAATTTGATAGTTAAAGAACTAAAATGAATCTTTTAAAAAAAAAAGACCAAAACAAATTTTAATAAAAAAATAAGGGACCAAAAATATTTTAGCCTTTCTTATTACTCTTTATTTATTAATGGGTTAAATATGTTTTTGGTCCTCCAAATATATGATAGAATTGGTTTTAATCTCCGAAAAAAAAATTCTTGAATAAAATCCCTCAAATATTAAAAATACCCTAATTAGATTCATATGCTAAACTTTGTTTAACTTTTCTGTTAAATGATGACCACGTCAGTATCACAGTCACCATTAATTTATTGATGTGAATGTCTATGTCAACTGTTTTGTTCAGGTCAAATTAGTAACATATTTTTTAAATAAAATTATTACATATTTAACTCTAAACCACATTTTTTTTTTTAACCCTAAAACAAAAACAATTACACTATTTTTTATTAAAAATTGTCACTGGACACTTCAGGTAATAAAATACTTTACTTGGAAGCCGATGTGACCATCATTTAACATAAAAGTTAAACAGAGTTTAGTACAGGAATTTAATTAGGGTATTTTTAATATTTGAAGGACTTTATTCAAGAAAAAAAAATTTGGGAGACTAAAACCAATTTTGTCATATTTTTAGAGAACCAAAAATATATTTAACCCTTTATTAATTTATTTTGATTTATTTTAAGAAATTTTAAGTTAAATTAAAAATAAATACAAATAGTACCGCAACATGAATTTATAAATTGAAACAAATAGCACAGAATCATGCATATGTTACACTTCCGGTCAATTGCCATACAAAATATACAGTACAACTCAAAAGTTATAAATTTACAAACTAAAAGTTACGGTCTTTATAATAAATTTGTCTCTTAATGAAGAAAGTAATGTCTTATTACTATTTCAATGGGCTCGCCCATATTTCTATTGGACCATGAATAGTATTTTTGTTCTAACAACTTTGTGCCTTTAGAAATTTCTACATGATTCCTTATTGCAACTCTGCTCAAACCATCAAAAGTGAGTTTTAGGTTATCTTAATTTGAGTTGCTGTTGAGCATGTGCAAATCCAGAAGGAATTACAATGGAAAGAAAAAGTGAAGAAAAGCTTGTGATTCTATCTAGGCTTCGTTGTATTAGGAGGATATGTATTTTATGTTCTATCTTTTATGTTTGTAAGTTTAGGATTGCTAATTGTTAGTTGTGAGTGTGCATGTCTAACCTATCATTATCATTGTTGTTTTGTTGTGCACTGTTATAACCCTCTATTTTAGCATTATGTGTGCTTGTATAGGTGTCATTGAGCATTTTCAATGAATAATCTATTGACAAAGAAAAAATCAAATTCGGCTTCTCATATGCACGCATTGCATGGCAAATTTCATGGTCTAGAATCTAAGTTTTCTACACGCCTTTTAGATAAGCTTAAACAACAAAAATATTTTACCTATGGTTAAAACAATTACTCCCGTATAGTTAAATAAAAATCTAAACCTAAAATATGAAGCGCGGACACCTTTACAAAACAACATGTTAGTGTGTCGGACACTTTTTAGACACAATGCCTTGGATACATGTCTGAGACCCCTACATTGTGTCACAATTATTTTTTTTATTTTTATTTTTTTTTTGCTTGGACACCTCCAACACCGCTTAGACACAAGTCAAGAGAGTAAGTTGACACCTACCATAAAAAAATTGCAAGGCTCATAGCATTTTCTTGTGAGGCTCATTCTCACCTAACTTAACTTGTTGTTTTGACTTTTGAGAGATATGATTCATCTTTTTATTTTTATTTTTATTTATTTTTTGGTAAATATTGCATTGTGAAATGATCCCTGTTAGTATTCTTTTTGTGAAAATCATTATCATATAATTATAAAACTTAGCAACTTTATTTTTAAAAGATATATATATATCTGTGTGTGTGTGTGTGTGTGTGTACATATATGTGTGATTTTATAAAATTATCGCACAAGTGATTTTATAAAATTGATTTTGATTAAAAGTAAATTAAAAGTAGAGTAATTTCAATAAAAGTAATGTTTGAATATGTTGATAAAAAATCGCTTTTATACATGTAATTACTAATAAAGTAGTGTAAATAATAGTAAAATAACATTATAACATTAAATTAGAAGAATATTTTTGTCTATATATATGCAACTAATTTTTTTCCACCATAAAAGTAACAAAATGTTATTCATGCCAAAGAGAAATGTTATGAATACACCTCTGGCACACTCTTATAAACACACTCTTTTTTATTGGTTGAAATTTATTAAAATCATAGAATTTTGTAAATCTCACATCTTATTTAATAAACCTTTCTTATGATTTTGTAGTTTTTAATAAATTTCAAATAATAAGAGAGAGTGTGTTGCTAGTAGGGATGTCTACGAGGCGAGGCGGGTACGGGTAGTAGCTACTTGCTACCCGCCCCGCCAAACAAAATCCGTACCCATACCCGCCCCGTTACCTGCGAAAGGTATCCATTAAACGGATACCCGAGGATATTTTTAATATTTGCGGGTATCCGTTGATACTTTCAAAAATAAATAAAATAAAATAAAATAAATTTATTTTATATGTTGTGGACAATCATAAAATACTATAAATATCACTTTAAATTTATAAATTTAAATCTATAAATTAAAAATTTATTATTTAAAATAATCACTTTGAATATAACTTTTAATTATTCTAACAATTTTTCTTTAAAAAAATAGTTTAAATGCTCACAATTTTATGTTCTTTTTCTCTTGTAATATAATTGTATAAGATTTCTCTCATAATAAACAATTGTTTTAAAAATTTTGGATAAATTTATATAATTTTATCTATATTAATATATAAAATTATTTAACTAAATATATAATTACAGGTAGCGGGTATCCGCGGGTACGGATATCATGATACCCATACCCACCTCGTTTATAAACGGGTAGCGGATATACCCATTTAAAATATCTATAGGTATCCATTTAAGGTACCCATTTTCTACCCGTAGCAGATTTTATTTGCAGATATCTACGGGCGCGGGTTTTTTTGCCATCCCTAGTTGCTAGGCTAACACTCTTCTTATGTCAAAACCATGATTTAGAATATAAACTCCTACTTATTCATAATTTTATCAAACATGATATAAAAAAAATGCTCGCACCCTCTTAATTAGCTTGGTGGTGTCAATATTTTTCGCAAACAAGCATGAGAAAATTTTTATATCGTTTTCTTCTTTTTTCGGGTCTTGAAAGTTTGATAACTAAGGGTCCGTTTGGAGTGGTTTTTGGTTGTAAGTTTTGAAAATTTCAAAAACTACAACCAATTTTTAGTTTTTAAAAATTAGTTTTTTTTTTTCTAATTTTGGGTTTCAAAATAAACTCACTTTGAAATTTTTTATTCTGTTAAAATTAGTTTGAGGATATGTTTGTGTGGTGACGACAATGGTGGTGGTGACGACAACAATGATAGTGGTGGCGGTGGTAATGCCAGTGGTGACAGGGTGTCGACGATGCCAATTGTGGTGGTACTGACGATGACAGTTGCGGCCATGTCAACAACAGCTGTTGTGGCGGTACCAGTGGGGTGGTGGTGGAAGAGTCAGTGGTGGTGGTGACGGTGCCTATGGTGGTGGTGGCGACGCTGGTGTCATGGTCGTGACAGTGATTATGGTAGTGGTGATGAAGCTTGTGTATGGTGGTGGAGGCAATGTTGGTAGTCATGGTCGTGGTAGTGGTGGCGGCAGTGATGGTGGTGGCAGTGCCGGTGCTAGTGGTCGTGATGGTGATGGTAGCAGCAGTGGTAGTGGTGACGGTAGCTGCAGCAGTAGTAATGATGGTGATAGCAGTGGTGGTAACAATGGCGGTAGTTGTGGTGCTGGTGGTGCTGGCGAGAAAGGCTATTGTCAAATATAGTGATATGTATTTTTTTAAAAAACTAAAAATTAAATTCACAAATCCTTTTTTCTTGGTTTTGAAAATGAATGTAAGAGAGTTTTGAAATTGAGTTAAAAACCATTTCAGCTCCATTTTAGCCAAACGCGTTTTGTTTTGAAAATTGAATTTGAAAACCAAAAATCAAGAACTCACAACCACCCCAAATGGGTCCTAAATGTGCAGATTGGGCTTGGGAGGGTAGTGATAATTGCACAGTAATTTTCGACATTGTAGCCATGTTTGCCATAGAACTGGCATTTAACAGTATGGGTAATAGTGGATAATTTTTATTGAGGCAATGGAGTGGGAGTGACTTAGAACTTCAGTCAATTTAGTTCCGAAATTGGTATTATTCATTAATTTGATTCTTAACCTTACAAAATCAGTTAATTTAATCTTAAATTTGATAATTATTACTAATTTACTTTCTGAATTTCACAATCAATCATAGATTAATTATCAATTTTGTCTTTATTTAGGAACCAAATTATAAGAAAATCAATTATCACAATAACTAATAGTTATCTAATTTAAAGATTACTTTTTTTAGTGAAAAAAAAGTTGTAAAATGGAAAGCACCTCAATACTACTGGACAGAGTGTTACCAACATATTAAAGCTGCCAGCAGAGAGACCTATCTAGAAAATTATTGTCCACGCCTTAAAAAATAATTTAACAAACTCTTAATATCATAGACTAATAATAATAATAATAATCTTTTACCAGTTTTAAGAACTAATTTAATAAACCAATTTAATCATTTACTGGAATAGCAATGGGCAAGATTAACGGTTGTGGGGCAAGACCAAATAGCCGCTCTTCACATTTTGCAAGCTTCACTGCTTCAGTTTTCATAATCAGACACGAGTCTTTCATTTAACGCATCAAACAAGACTAGACTAGTATCACGGTATCACCCCATTGCTTTAACCATGGCTGATGAACTGTCCTTGCTTGGATGATTAATGGTCCCACCAATCTTTTGTGATAATACTATAGTCACCTAAATTAATGCAAACCCGAGTCTTTTTCTTATGGAAGAAACACATTGCAGTCAATTATTATTTTCTGCAGGATCATGTTGCTAGCAATTCTGTACGAGTTTTACACATTGTACACACTCACCAACTTACCGTTCTCCTCACGCGGATCACTTTCAAGTTCTTAGACATAATTTCTCTAATGCTCAAGATCAATGTCATTTCAACCTCGTCCATCTTGTGTATACATATTGATGTAATATTAAAATAAGGAATTAATTAAAGGGTGATAAATTACCATCAAAGGAAGTTATTTTGATATATATATATTTATATATATGTATATTGGAGTATATACAGTTAGAAAGTCATTTTATATATATAAAAAAAAGAGAGAAAAATAAATCTAAATCATATAATTATTCATAACTTCGGAAGTATCTTCATTTTCCTCAACTTCTTATTGAAAAAAGCATAAGATGGTCTTGAATGCTTCAAGTATGATGCACATTAAATGCTTTCTGATTTATTTATTTTTTGTGATGCATATGATTGCAAAAAGAGTATTTTGATCTATCATTGAGATTTTTAATCTAGGATTCGAATTCTTGCCACATTTTTAAGGAACTCAAGTCCAATGTCACCCGAACTAATCATTTGTTGACACTATATGTTCTCTATGCCAAACCAAAGTTGCAAATAGATGACCATAATTTAAAGTTATGTGATTGTTTATAGAGTTGTGACTTTTTAAAAAAATGATATGACTTTTGTATTTTAATTGAACCATTTATAATAAAATTTAATAATTAATATTTATTTTTCTCATTTTCACGTAAAAAAAAAGCATTTTCATTACACACATATATAACGTAAGGATCAAGCTACTCCAACAGTAACTCTTGGTAGAGTTATTCTACTCAATAACTCTTGATATATGTTAAATTTTAACAATTCAACTGTTGTGGGAATCAAGTTACTCTAAAAGTAAATCTTAGTAGAGTTACTCTACTTAATTACTCTTGATATATGTTAAACTTCAACAATTTAACCGTTGAATATTTTGATATTATCTCAATAATCATGCACACCAAAATTTAGATAAATTGAACACTTGTAACTGCTTAATCTTATAGTAGAGATTTATTTATAAATTAGAAAAACATACTATACGGTAACTTGAATTTATTTAATGAAGTATCAAATAATTTTCTAATTTTATAAAAATTTGTAGACTTGATCTATTCAATAAATTTTTTTTATTTAACGGTTGAATCATTAAAATTTAATATAAACCAAGAGTTAATTAGTGGAGTAACTCTACCAAGAAGAGTTACTCCTTTCAGTAACTCTTGATATATATTGAATTTCAACAATCTAACCGTTGAATATTTTGATAATATGTTAACAATCATGCACACCAAATTTTAGATAAATTGGATACTTGTAGCTAGTTAATCTTATAGGCGACATTTACTTATAATTTTAAAAAGTATATTATATGTTAATTTGAATTTATTTAATGAAATATCAAATAGTTTTCAAACTTTATAAAATTTGTATATTTTATCTACTAAATAAAATCCTTTAATTTAACAGTTGGATCATTGAAATTCAATATATATCAAAAGTTATTGAGTGGAATAACACTACCAAGAGTTACTCTTTAAATAACTTAATCTCCACCCACATGTACCATATACATATATATAAGTCCAAACATTTCGTCTTTTCTATAATAACTATTTAAAATTCATCAAATTATTATTAGTATTGAAAAATTCTATTCATACATAATGTTATACAATCAATTTTGTAATTTGGGAGAAAAATGAAAATAGAAAAAAATAAAATAAAATAAGTGATATCACAAAATAAATAAATAGGTTAAAAAAAATGGTAAAAATTCACTGCAACAATGTTATTATTTATTCTATAATAATAGAATATTAGTTAAAGTGCACTTTTAGTTCTCCTATAATTTTCAATTTTCGATTTTGGTTTCCTTATTTTTAATTTTGCGATTTAGTTTTTCAATTTTTAAAAATCCATGATTTTGGCTTCCATATTTTAATTTCATGATTTTAATCTTCTAATTTTTAAAAATTCATAATTTTGGTCCCTCCAAAATCGAGAATTTATGTGATTTTTATAATTTTAGTCTAAAATTGTAAATTTTTAAAAATTAGAAGACTAAAATTGTAAAATTAAAAGTATGAAGACTAAAATCTCATATTTTTAAAAAGTAAAAGACTAAAATTAAAAAATTATAAATAAAGAGATCAAAATCGTGTATTAAGAATTATAAAGAAATAAAAAATGCAATTTAGCAAAAAAAAATATTTATTTGGGAGCAGGTTGGGCGATATGGTATTTGTATTTTTTCTGACCAAAGAAAAGGCGGAGCCGTGGGAGTTGTATTTCACAAGCGAGCGAGCGAGCGAGGTTTGATTTTGATGCAGGGTGCACTGCAGAGAGACAGACATTAACGTTAGAACTTAGAACTTAGAAACCTGAGGTACGCTTATATTACTCACTATGTTCTGATAAAAAGAAAAAGAGAAGGCAAAAAGAAAGCGAAAGCGGCTTCTATTCCATCTCCGCACTCTCACTACCTATAATATAATTTTCTCCTTTTCTCCGAACACTTCCCCCCTTCTCTCTCTCTCTTTCCACCTTTACCAACTAAGCAAAGCAAAACAATCACAGCTAGCAAGCTCCCTAATATAACTTTCTCCAATGGCAGCACCAAAGCTGGTTCCTCTACTGTTATTAACCGTAATAGTAGGGACCAAGGGCGTGTTTGGTCAAGGAGGAGGAGCGAGTTGGTGCGTGGCGAGGAGTGACGCCAGCAACGATGCACTGCAAACGGCGTTGGACTATGCATGTGGGGCTGGTGCTGATTGTCTTTCTCTTCAGGCAGAGGGACTCTGTTTTCTTCCTAATACCATTCAAGCGCACGCTTCTTATGCCTTCAACAGCTTCTATCAGCGCAAGGCTAGAGCTCCTGGCTCCTGCGATTTTGCTGGCACTGCCACCATTGCCACCAGTGATCCCAGTATGATCTTATTTTCTTCATTTTGCATTTTTTATTTTATTTACCTACGGGATCAGTGTGATCTTTTTTTATTTATTTATTTATTTGTTTTGGTGTGTGTAGGCTATGGATCTTGTGTGTACCCATCTACTGCAAGGTATGGTTTCTAGTTTTTACTCTGTTACTAATATTATATTATTATTATTATTATTATTTTTGTATAGTATATGATAAATGAAGGGTTTTATTTAGTGTGCATTTACAATTGGTGAAAGTGAGATCGTTTGTGTTTCTTGATGATGAAGTAAATGGATTCTCATTCTCATTGTCAGTATTTTTTATTTTTTTTTTTACCTTTCCTTCTCTTTGGTACCTTTTCATCTGTCTGGTTCAATGGCGTGCCGAATAAGATAGAGACGACATTGGACGCCGAAACAGTGGTGGAGAGGATGGCTGTTTTTGTGTGTGTGAGAGAGGAATTGTTTGTTTGGACTTTGGAGTTTTGAATGAATGTGAGTGAGTTGAATGGGAGAGAGGGTTTATTTGCGGAAGATTTAGCGGGTCTGTGACACGTGTCACTGTGCATGGGTGTGGGTAACGTAATTTTCCATCTTTTCTGCTCAAAATTTGTTTTTATCTGCTGCACTGCACTTACTCGAGTTCTTAAACTCATCAATTACCACTTCTGGTAGGAAAAATAAGATTAGTTTGAATTTTAATTTTCAAAAATTAAAGATGTAATCAGAGTTAAGTGTAGAAATATCCCTTGTTTGTGTGCCTCTTTCAATCAATTTTACATATGGTGTCACATGTTTCAATATAAAATTTAAAACTAAAATCAATTTAGATATACATTTTGAATCACATTTAAATTTAAAATTAATTATGCCACAATCAATTTCTTCTGCTACCAAGTGTGTTTGGATGAGTGTTGAAATTATGCTTATACCCTTTTTTTAGGCATAAAAAATGTGCGTTTATCCTGTTTGGATCGAATTTGTGTTCTTTGTGTCCGATTCTTCGTTCTTCAAATTTTCAAAATCTTGGGTTGCACAAATTGGTTGAGTGGTACTATTTCACATTTTTACTGACACACTGTGCTCTCCCCCAGAGTGTGTTGGTTACTTTTTCTATACTTTGTGATTGGACCGTTGGATGAGTCTGCATGGCCCACTTCATCCAACGGCTCAGGCTAGCTTGATCGCACGTTGTTGATCTTCACACTCATGATACATAATGTGTGACATTTGCTTTATAGCGTGGTAAAGTGACTAAGCAGTGAGAAAACAGTGGGAGCGTCTGATGCAACGGTGTAGCAGTAATTGATGCTTACGTTTATGTCAGCTGTTGTTTTCCACCATTACTAAATAATCTGTGGAAAATGCCATACCCAGCTTGTTCAGATGTTCTTTCTTAATCCTGAAATTGACCCATCCATCATCCTATCCACATTTGCATATGAGCATTGTTAGATGCGCACTTTGCATCAATGGGTGAAATATTCTCATCCATCACTTCATCCACATTTGACCTTTTTTTCATTCATTCATTGATTCATGTTTCTGAGGCTTTTTGAGTTTTGTCTTTTTTGCAAGTATAGTATCCATTTGCATATAACCCTGAAGGTGAAGTTGGAAAGAAAAGCTATAACTGACCTTTTACTACATTAAGGGGTGTGATAATGTCGTTCATGGAGACAAAATTGGTAAAAATTCAATCTTTATTTAGTATAATTCGTTGTAGAAACACCAACTTTATGTTAAAGAGTCATTAGCACTTCTTTGGTCAGCACTGAGTGTATTTCACACACACAGACATATTTTAATAAAAAACCTGTGGTTGAGATTAATTTTCATATACTTTTTAATCACGCAAAATTAAGCCCACCAAAACGTAACTCGGTCATTTCTAAAAAGAAAGAAAGACAAAAAAGAAGATACAGGGTACACAGTAGAAGGATTTGACGTGACTCTCTTTATTGAAGATATGGCTTGGTAGTAGGGTGACTTGCTGAATTGAGCTGAAAAATCGCCGTAAAATTTTAGGAGTATAAGTGGATCGATCCGCAAATCCGACCAAACTTAATTATATTTTAGCAGGTTGAATTGGGTCATCAAGTTAGGAAGAGTTAATTTTTGCTGACTCGATTGAGATTGGGTTGAGTCATGATTTACTGTATTTTAACCTGAGTCAATTTGACCTATTATTATATTAATAAAAAATTAAAATATTATAATATTACATATATTGTATTTTTCTTAAACATTAAATTTGTGTAGTTAAACTTATATTTTAAATTAAATATACGTTAAATGAGTTGAACTAATTAAATATTTTATTTTTTTTATTTTTTTGATTTGACCCGACCCAATTAAGGTTAGATTTTGTCGCTTTGAAAAAAAAAATACAAATCTAACCCAATCTAACTATTTTTAATTGGTTTGGATCTTAAACAAGGCTAAATCCAACCCACTAGGCAAGTTACACCCCTACCTTAAATGTTTATTTGATTTGCAAGTGTAATTAATTAATGTGCTAAAAAAGTTATGCACCTATGGACAGCAATAAGGGAACCATGCCTGTGGTACACAACGGTGGGGGATCACATAAAGATGCCGGTTGTGATCAAATCATTGCTTGGGATGTGTTTGACCCCTTTTGATTACTCATGCCTCAGGCATGTAAAAAAATTGTTGATAGGGACCACGGACAATGATGGGGCCATACTGGTCGAGTTCTAAGCTTATTTTGCCCTCTCCAGTGTCATGATGAGTCTTTGTTTGTTGAGGAATCACACCCACATGATTATTACAATATAAATATAAAAGCTCGATGTATTGCAACTTTTCCTTCACATGGTAGGTTGAATGGTAGCACCATGGAGAGCGACGAATTAAGAGATGCAGTTGAAGAACAATTTTATTTAAAAAAAAAAATCTTAAGTTATACAGTGAATATCATGCATATATTTCAGCAATGAGTAGATGTTAACATGCATATATGTCTGTAAGGCATAGTTGTTGATTTCTTATTTATTCCCAATAATTTTAGAACTTGTTTATATAGTTTTCCCTCCTTTGCTTGAACTAAACAGATTTCAGTAGTTGCTTATTAATGAAACAGCAACGAGAAGGGGGAAGTTTAACTCTAAACTAGTTTTGGGGAACTGATTTTTGTGTTAAGCCATGACAATGCTTTTCATTGATCACTTAAATTATAGTTAGTACTTTAAGGAGTCTAACTGTTAATTATTTGATTTCTTATTATGTTCAGTGCCGCTGGAGGACCAAATACACCAATCACAACCCCTCCAATGAACAACCCGAATGTGCCATCTACCACAACAACACCAATCTATGGTGGGGGCAATACTGGTGGACTAACTCCTGGAATGACCACTCCATTCCCTGACAATTCTAGAGCACCTTCAGAAGCAATAGCCACATGGTTTTTAGTTTTATTTTCCTTTCTTATTATATCCATTATCTCTTAGCCTATGTATGATCTTGTGGAGGCTTACAGTTTTGTCAGAAGTTAAAGGGAGCCTTTTGTTATTTATAACCTTATTTTATGCAACTACCTCTTATACCCCCACTACTTTAATGTATAAGGTTATGAACAAGTTAAGCATGGCAACATGGTTTACTCAGGAAAGAGCAGAGCTAGGCTGTAGCAAGGCCTTTACTGATGTGATTCTTGATTTATAGGGCTCAAATTTAATTCAATCGTTCAATCTAATTGTTCCCTTTGCAAACATTGTTATGTTTCACAAATAGTGCAATATGCCAATATCGTTAGCTTATAAAGGATTTTTTTAGTGTTTTTTTGTCATTTTTTTTTTTCAATTTCGTCTTCATATCATTTTTTTGGCAGATACTATGCTAAGTGAATACAGACATTTATGGTCCTGAAATTGTATTATGGACCCCAACTCTGAAATAGGTACGAGGCAAAATCTGTATAATGCCCAACAAATTAAAAAAAAAAAAAAAGGATATTTGCTCTTATCAACACGGATTGTTGATTGCAATGTCAAAATTTTAGTCTTGGATTCAACAAATACTGAAACAGCACTATCCTTGGTGGCTGGAACAATTGAATATGTGAATACGGACTCATAAATAACAAAACAAAATCAGGGGCTAATGTTAAATAGTTAATAATGTATTTTTCCGATGATGTTAATATTATGTAAGTAAATAGAATAATCTATTATAATTACAAAAACATTTTTTGCATAAATATAAGGTTCAACAATGAATTATTATATTAAGGAATGGGGACTTTTTACAATAATTCGACGTGAACCAAGTTTCATTCTTACTGATTACAGCACTTTGTTAATGAAAATGAATCTGGATTCTTTCATATTAAAAATAAGTGACATGATAATGCCATGTTATGAGACAAATATATAACGTAAAATGTGTTTTGTCAACATTAATGCTGATCTTGAGTGACTAAAAGTAAAAAAAATAAAATGAAAATAAAGTATTTATTAAAATTAAAAAAAAAAAAAAGCAAATGTACAATAAATCTTATTATTTGTGTTGTCTTTCTCAATAGATAAAAAAAATTAACGTGAGAAAATCCTAATATGAAGAATAAATTAAATGGAAAATATCAACAAAAGTACCTTAGAATTTCAAAATGAGGTAAAACAAAACTTCTTGCATAACTTTTTCGCAAAAGATCATGTGCACGAAAGATAGACCCAAACAGTGTAAACAACTGAGACCCTATCAAAATTTGTAGGACTGTGTAGCTTACTCTAATGAATCTAGGAATATCATCATGCACATATTCATTTAACGTCTCTCTAATTACACACAACGTAAATTAAAGTAAGAATCTGTGTACTTGGATAGAATGATGAAGCTTAAAATGTAAAAGGTGAAGCAGAGCAGAATTTTTACTTTTACAAGTATAATAAAAGTTTAATCAGCTACTTTTAATGTTTTGGGGGTTAGTCTGTAATTGCGCAGTGTATTTGTTTCCCCTTTCCAAACAATGCCACATCTTGTGCGTGTTTGGGTCACTATCAATAAAATTCATTTTGCATATCCAAAAAAAAATAAAAATCAGCTACTTTTAATATTAATAATATAATGTCATATACTTGACAAATTCTTAATAGTTCTATTACCCCAATCTTGTACAGAATTAATAAATATATAATTTTTGTTAAAAAATAATTTGATGCTATGTAGATGGAACATGCTTGTATTGTAAGGTTATCATTCAAAATGAATACTCCATCAAGTATAAAATATTTATTGATGTTATTCCATAGCTCGCTAAGAGCAACTTTAGGGATAAAAAAATAAGAACCCATTTGGGTTTCTTAAGTGGATCCTACAGCACCACATCATTTTTAAACAACTCTTAAGTAATCCATATACTTTTTGTTCCAATGCATATAATTTTAAGTAACTCTTAAGCAATTCACACTTTTATATTTTTTTATTTACACTTCATTTTGTGTCAAATTAAATTACTAATTCACCTATTTTAATTAATATGCATAATTAAAATTTAAATAATAAAAAATAAAAATAAAAATTAATTAATTGTTACCATAATAAATAAAAAGAATGATAATTTCATAAAATTCTATAATTAAAAACAACGAGAAATGCATAACATTATATTAAGTAAATGAGAATTGTCATCTAGTAGAGGGTGGTTGATTTTGCAAAAAAATTATGTAACATTGATAATTAAACTAATCAGGATCCATTTGATAGAAAATAAAAAAATTTGGGACTTGATAACAACAAAATAATAGGCTAAGTATGGAGAAATTGTGTGCAAAATGGTCTAAATTGAGCCATTATATATACTTATATACCTATCAATGGTAATAAAACGTCTTTGAGATCTCAAACGATCAAATATCCTGTCATACATATCATCTATAGAGCAATCTAACAATAAAAAAAAATTCTACTTCCTATGCACAACGGTCTAAAATTTTGATAAAGTTACTGTACCAATGAATTTGCCTTAAAAAAAATAATATTTTTTCACTTTTTTTTATCCTTCATGGAGAAGGTTCTTTCTCTATCACAAAGTCTCCTCCTTGTCTCACCTTCTCCTTCTCTCTAAAGTTTTCATTTTTTACGAATGTTTCTCAAACTCTCTCCCTCTAAACCCTTCTTATTCACCTCCTCAAACCCTTCTCAAAATCTCTCCTTTTGAACCGCAGCTCACGTCCTCCTACCTTCCCATTGTCCATTTTCAAACCCTTTGCCTCTCAACAACCACCGTCGTGCATCCACCACCTCTGTTGAGGCCCCACCGTTGCGCCTCCAATCTATCAGTGGCTCATCTCCAAACACGTTGTGCATCCACCACCTCCATCAAGGCCCCACGCCGTGTCTCTATTGTCGCCCCTCTGATCTACCATCGCGCACCCACCAACGCTGTCGACAACCTCCCTGTGCCTTCGATCTACCACCGCACATCCACCCTCGCCATCGACAACCTCCCCGTGCCTTCGATCTAACACTGTCGGGACTTTGTTCCTCATTAAAGCCTTTCACCTCTGGCGTTTAGTTGGGCATCTTAAATTAGGTTTCAACACTCCTTTATAATGAATTTGTTTGTAGCTAAGTTATTGCTTCTGAATTTTTTTTATTTTTTTTTAAATCGAGATCATCTTTTCAGCCCATTTGGTTGGGTACTAAAATTGGTTCTAAAATTTTGTTGTTGGTTCTTGGTGTATTATTGTTCTTGATCTTGGTTCTTGATTCTTTGTTCTGAAATTAATTTGGTTTTGTAAATTTTTTGCTTCATTGTTCTGTGTTTCTTCTTCGTGTTATGCTTCATATATTTTTTTACCCTCTTTTTCTCACAAATATTGATACGGTTGTTATTTGAAAAAATAATTTTCAATTATAAGCATCGGTTGCTTATAGAAGATATGTTGCTTAAATTTAAGCAACTCTTGCTGCCACGTAAATCGTCTCCAACGCTATAAAAATTTAAGACACGATTTCTTAAATTTAAGCAACTGATAAGCAACTTGCGTTAAAGTTGCTCTAACAATGCTTTATAATAATCATTTAAAATGTTTCCATTTATATATATAAAGTGATTGATTTATTTTTATTATAAACAATTCTTCAACATAAATTATTTGATTTTTAAAATTTCAATTTATGAAAATTAATTTCAGTCAATATAGATTAATTTTAACCTAACTATATATAAGTTTCTATGTAAATCTATTATTATAAGAAATCAACCAATGTAAATTATTTGAGTTTTAATCAATACAAATTAATTTTTGATTAATATAAATTTATTTTAAATTATAATTAATTCAATCACAATTCATTTGAAAAGATAATATATAAATTGATTGATTTACAAATAATTTTGGAGGTGATGTAAATACATTGATTGATTTGAGTGTCATAAAATTTAGAATATATTGATTTTCATTGGTTTTTATAATAATAATTATTATTATATAATTATTTGAGTTAATCACTAATTTAGTCTCTAAAATTATAATAATTGATCAAATTGATCCCTAAAATTAATAAAATGGTAAAATGGTCCCTAAAATTATACATTACCAACCAATTAGTTTCTAAAATTGTAATTTTGGTCAAATTGGTCTCTGAATTTTAATGGACAGTCAAATTTGTCTCTAAAATAAATAAAATGACAAAATAGTCCTTGAAATTGTGATAGTTGGTCAAATTAGTCCCTCAAATAAAAAAGGCTTAATTGCATTTTTTTTCTCCTAACTTTCAAAATTTCACAAATTATGCCCTCATCCATGATGTGGCTATTGACTGCTAGATAATACATGTGACCTTTTTTTTTTTACGCATTCTGTCCATAAAATGCAAATAAGCCTTTAGAAAATGATAAAAATGTTAAAGTCAAATTTGAACCCATGATTCTTCCCCCCCTCCCCCCTCTTTCAAAATTACCACCAAAATCACTAAGTCATTTAGCTTATTTAGTTTATATGTAAAAATCTATATTATATATCATCACTGCATTTGTTAATTGTACTTTTGATCTCCTAAGTAAATGTTTATATTTGTATAAAAAATATTAAAATTTAAGATGATAAATTAATTTATAAATATTTTAATTTTAATTTTAATTATACAAATTTATTTATTCAATTATATGAAATTATATTATATATAAAATATTTATACATCTTCCACCCTATTATTTATAGGGTAGATATTCAAAAATAAAAATATTTAATAAATTAATTTAAAAGATATTGTGTAATTTAACTAATAAATAATTTTATATAATTTAATAAATAAATTTGTAGAATTAAAATAAAAATATTACATAAATAAATTATTAATCTTAATTTTTAATATTTTTTCATAAAATAAATTTGAATATACAGTTGGGGAACCGAAACTATAATTAACAAATATTGCAAAAAAATGGTATATATAATATATTTTTTATACAATAACTAAATAAGTCAAATAACTTATTGGCTTTGGTGGTTGTGGAAAAAGATGTCAAGGGTTCAAATCTCACCTCTAACAATTTTACCATTTTCTAATGAATTTTTGAATGTTAAGACAAAATTTGTGAAATTATATAAGTTCGGAGACAAAATGTGTGAAAAAATTTTAAGAGTAAAATTCATTAAATTTTAAAAGTTATGAGACAAAAAGTGTAATTAAAATTTTTTAATTTTATGGACTAATTTGACCAATTTTTACAATTTCAGGAACTAAATTGATTGATAATCTATAATTTCAAGGATTATTTTGTCATTTGATTTATTTCAGGGACTAATTTGATAATCAATTATAATTTTAGGGACTAAATTGGTAATCTACTCTATTATTTTTTACCCAATTGCATTTATTATTTTATATATAATTAATTTGATTGATATTTGAAAATATATAAAAAAAAGTATAACATGAATTCATTGAATTGTTTCTATTAGTTTAAATATATATGTTAACTTGGTTCGATTAGATTTTGTTAACGATAAAAATTCAATGCAAGTCTATTATTAAAAGTAATTAATATACATAATGAAGGTAGAATGGAAAAAAAATCTACAATATTTTTATTATAAGCTCAATATGACTATTGTACACACAAAAAGAAAATGAAAAAATCTATGTAGGTCTCAATGTTTCTTGATCCTTCAATATATGATATTTGTAATTAAATAATTGTAACATTTTTTTTATATATGGAGGGAAGCAAAATGACTAAGGTGTTACCATGTGGCATGGTACATGGTGATAAAAGCTTGTTTTTTATAGATAACTTTTTTTCAAAAGCCATCAAGACAATAACTTCTTTCTTTTAGGTTAACATGTCTTCCAAGTTTAATATGATTGCATATATAAACATTTTTTTTATTGTTTTGGAGTATTTAAATTATTATTTGTTGAAACAAAATAAGATCAATAAATTATTTTATTGTATTATATAAGTTCATATTCCACAAATCTATTTTTTTAAAATTGATATTAGTCACTTATTTCTTCTATAACGAAAACAAGTTTTTTAAAAGGAAAAATTAAAACTATATAATGTAGTTTAAAATATTTTTAATTATGAATATCTCTTGTTAAAATTATGTGTACAAAATTTGGAATGATATATTATATTTGTAAATATAAATTATTTAAATATATATTAATAGTCATAATTATTTATATATATTTTTGCATATATTTATATACGTATATACTAACATATATGTTTGTAAAATTAAAAATAACAGAGAAATACATTAAAAACCATAATAATATAAAAAAAATGTAGATTGTAAACTTAATAACTGTATAGGTCACGAGATTTTACCATAATATATTTATAAAATCAAAGACACGTGGTTTTCAGATTGTTCAATTTTTATAATATTAATTGATTTTTTAATAATAATTATTAAGACTAATTTTAAACAAATAAAAATGGAGTATTTTTATTGAGAAAAATATTTATTACATTGAAAATATATAAATTTTAAAATATTTTTTTAATAAAAACCTTTATTTTTAGTTATTTAAGTCAACTCTACGGATTGATATTAATAAAATTGTATATTTTTATTTATTTATTTTCAATTTTCTTCATCAAGCTATTGTGCTTGTAATTTGTTTTGGCATTGTTAGATTAAAGTTTCGGCAAAGGGTTTCAAATATTGTGCAATCGAAAAATGACTTTGTTCAATGGAAATATTATTATGTAGATCATAAGTTCTAAACGTTAGCTAAAATAAATAAATATCAACAAAATGGTCAAGATTTTTTTTTAATAAAAGTGGTAGAAAGAGAAGAAACCTATCTAAAAAATTACTACACATGTGACAAGCATTAATTTATCTACTTGCAATTACTCAACTAGCCTTTAAGCATCAAGAGATCTTTCTGATGACAGGACTCTAAATTATCTTTAATAAATTTTTCGGTTTTTAATAACTATTGACTCGTGTACATGTAATGATAAATAGTGGCCTTATGAATCTAACAATATGAACTACAACAATGGATTTCATATAAAATTTTGTTAGCATGTTTTACATTAGTTTTCTTTCCCTCTAAAAAGAAGAAGCGTCGCTGTACGTAACAAGACTTATTGCATCAATTTAAAAACCAAGGTAACATTTTTTTGGGGGGGGGGGAGGATACGATTAAAATCAGCCTTAAAAAAAAATAATATACAAAATTTGAAACTTAATTTCTGGATGTCATTTCATTTTCTTAAACTCTTATTTTTTTAGCCACGTCAACAAATTTTTAACATTCCTACTCCTTTATTAAGGGCATTTTTATCATTCTTTTTAACAATTGTCATTCTTATTCTAAAGATCATCAAAACTATTACTATCTCCAATCTTCTTTTTAAGAACATATAATCATTATTAAATGTTACCTTCAATTAATATTTTTCTTTATGAAAAATCACATTACCTTTTTATTTCAATTTCTTGAATAATAGAAAAAGGCACACAAAAGTGGAGTCAACATTATCTTTCTCTTTACATTGTCTTCTTCCTCTATTAACCTTCTAAAATAAATTAAGAAGTAAACAAGTGAAGGAGAAATGAGAGAAATTAAAGGAGGAGGTTGCAACAAGCTTCTTTTTCTTTATTCTAAAATTCTCAAATCAAACAAAATCCAAACTCGTGTTTCATCTTTTTCACCAACCATTTCCTACTGTAACAAAAGTACATAGACAACCATTTCCATTTGAGCTACATTCTACAAAATCCACCACCACCCCTGCCTTCCAATATTGCTAACCTACATTGTGCAAACCCCAAAGTGCACTCCACTTGTAACTATTTTCATCATATCACATGACTAATTGACCAAAAGATAAAGCACATAGTTATTACAACTAGGGTTTAAGTAACAATGTGTTGATTTTATAGCACAATCATTTGGGAATGTAGGACCACTAGGGTTGGGATTAGAATAATTTGTATGGAGACTTAGATTCTATCTTCATTGTCCGACATGTACACCAAAAAAAATCATTTGAGAATGTCTTTGTTAACAAAAACATTAAATAAATTATTGCTAACACACCTTGATGAGCACGTAAAAGAAAAAGATATAAGAAAAAGTGATATAGAACAAGTACTCAAGAGGTAAGAAAGTCGATGCTCTTTTGTATTTTATTTGTTATGTACAAATTAGAAGATTAATTTAATTAAGCAATATGATTTTTTAAATAAAACTATAAGTCAATGATTGAGATTCAATAGAAATCACTTACCAAAATTTATTATCAGTTAATTGAATTTAGAAATTAATTAAAGCAGTTAAAATGAAAGGTACATGATTGTCAATTGAATAAGACATAATTATGTAACTTTCATTTTAACTGTTTTGATCTAATCCATAATCGTCCTATGACTAAAGAAAAAAAAAATACGTCCTTTTTACAATAAATTTTTAAGTCACCACAAAAATTTTAATGTATTATTCTCTTATAAAATACATCAATAAAAAATCAAGTATTTTCTAAACTTTCAAATTCCAGTGTCTTAAAAATTTAGATTCTATGTCCGCGCACTAATCACTTCAATTTTTACATTCTAAATTTTGCATAAACTGCCTCAAAAATCCTAAGCGTAATAAGTAAGCCGAGTGATCGCATGCATCATTAGATATATCATATAAGACTCAGTCATGAAACAGATTTGTATAAACCTCAAAAACTTATATGACAGCCAAGTTAAATATCTCTACAGATACCTTCGAGCTAAGGTAAATAAGTAACAAAGTATGTTTAATGAACAAACGGTAGCACTCGACTTCGAAATATGAACTATAATTGTCGAGCCTGTGATTATAACGGTTGCCTCATCTAAAGAACTCCAAAAAAGGGATTCTTTATTGCAGAGTCTAATTCAGATCCAGCTGAATTCAGGACCGCCATCTCAACTTTGTGCCTAGGCAAAAATAAAAACTCACCACCATCGATCTTCTCAAACCCGCAAATTTCTAGAAATTCAATGCCCCCTTTCAAGGAACCAACTCTTTCCTGTAAAACACACCGAACATAAACACAGGCAAGATCTAGGGGTCATATCTAGTAGGGGGAGGGACAAGAGCAAGAGGAACAAATCTAAGTCAATATAATCATATATGAATGATCAAAATTAAAAAAAATTTAAATTCGCATAATTACTTAAAAAAGTCATGTAACTTTTTAAATTTGCATTATTAATATTTATTTTTCTCACTCACATAAAAAAAAGGTCATCTTACTAGATACGTCCCTAGAGAAAGATTATATACAAATTGATTATAAATGACTAAACATCAGACTGATGCCAACCCAAAACTCCTGATCTGAAGCCCAGTGTTTTAAATTTTAGATGCATGCAGAACTCTACCTAAGCCCCCCAATAATTTGATGACTAGAAGGTCCCGACCTCTGCTACAGTGTCCATACTGGGGGGAAGGAGTGTAGCAGGCTGCTCTTCCCAACGCACCCACATTAATAGCATGTGCTGAATTTCCCTCAACCCCAAACATGCATTTTTAGGGAGTTTCTTACCTGAAAAGTTTGGTTACTAAGACGTATCTTCCTGAATTTTTCCTCATCGGGATTTCTGGCAACATTCCCTACATAAGTTAAAAGAGTTTGGAATGCTCTCTTTACTTTGGCGTCATCCTCCTGCTCCAAGAATAAGTGAACATGTAAATAGGCTAAGGTGCAACAATATTTAAGCAGAAGATACTTTTAACAATCAATATTTGAGAAGCGTTTCTGTGATGTAAGCGATCAAATTCCTTTAGCAGAATGTAAAATGCAGTTAACATTATCACTACTGTAGATAAAAAAAATGGCCTCATTTTTCCACATTGCATGGCACATAGTATACTTCTCTGGCCATCCAAAATAAAAGCACTAGAAATCAAAATAAAAATAATTGAAATCATAAGTTTATAATTTTTTGAGAAAATATAAATCTTGGTCCTTCAAAGAAATAGCAAAATCATATTGATCCTCCTTTGGTCCTTCAGAGACACAAGTGGCATCATATCAGTCCTAATGTCACATTGGCCATCAAATTGATCCTTAGAATGACTTGATGTTCTTAATTATTGTGGGAGGACCAATTTGATGTTGCTAAATAAATGAAAGATCAATGTGATATATCTTTCTGAAGACCAAAATAAACATGTACTCTCGATTTTAAGTATCAGTACATCATCTTTATCAACAAAAATATAAATATAAAATAAAACTCCATTTCAACATTGGTTGCAAAACACATTTTACCACCTCAGCTTTTAGCCATGAAAAATTATTAAAATTTACTAAAACTACTGAAAATACGCATAATTTTTCGTTAGTAAGTTCCAGCATCAATATTTTTGTAACAATGTATGATTAATGACCACAACAATTCAGTAATTAAGCTCTAAACCTATCTAATGCCATTAGTCAATTACAATCATGACAATTTATAAATATATCCATCTCTTTGACACCATCTCAAGAAGAAAACCAAATATTTTTGCAGGACAGTTCAACCAAATCCTTTCCTTTGAGAAGCAAAAAGATAACATATGAAGCTAAAGTGCACTAATATTCATCAATAGCACATCTCCAGATGTACATCTACTCTGGCTTCTATCCAAAAAATTTCCACCCTCTCTCTCTCTTCTTTCATGCACTAGACCCTTTCACTGAATAAAGGGACACATTTAAGCATATAAAAATAAACATTCTTTCAAAAGCCGGGGTAGGTCAGTTGTCCTTCATGAACACAAAAAAGGTTACGTAATTGCAGTAAGAACCAAAATCGAAAGATTCAGGGGGCAAAAAAATTTTTGGGTGTAAAAAGCTCTCTGCATAATTTGCACTAAAAATGTATTGTTTAGCATCAACTCTTATGCTATTCACCATTAGATTTTCAATTGATACCAGTTCATCAATACTATCAAAAAATTATTAATACTGTCAGCTAGCCAGAGTTTCCCAAGAATGTACCTTGTGGTTCTGCTTGAGAGAACGGAGGCACTCTCTCATTTGCTCAGCCTTTGTGGCAGGCCTAACGGGCACAAAACTCTGCATTCACAAATTTCAAATAAACATGTACCTGAAAAAAAATAAAAATGAAACCATCATTTTTGGCCAAGATCATACCTTTTTCTCCTCCACAATGGGTGAAGGTTTGGCTGCTGAAGGTTCCTCTGGAGGCAATCCAAGTCTCCGCCTTCTTTCTGCCTGTCATAATAGAGAAACAGGGTGACTTCATTCAAATCCCCCAATAACAGATATTCAATTTGCCATGCCATCTTTTGAAAGAAAAGGCTCATCATACTCCTCAAGTCTTCCTAAAAACTTGGACTAAAGTCCTCTAAAGCTCCTGCAGCCATAAAAGCAATAGTAGCAGGCTCCAAAATTGTTTTCTTTGTCAAAAAATTTGTTCAAAATGCATAAGCTCCCTGCCATCCTCATTTAATTTGATCAGCAATGACAAAAAGTAGACTGTCATTTTCTGAATGGGTTCTTCTGGTATACCATATATGGAAGTGTGCATTGCAGGAAACTTACATGGAACACGAATAGTCACTTTATCTTCAAATTAACCCCCAAACGTTTTGCTCTGCACTCAATGTTCTTAGTAGTTCTGCGCATTGCTCAAATCATTCCTTTCTTTCATTAAAACAATAAAATTGGCAAAACAGAAATTAGCCTTTCACAAAACTGTTTTGAAGTAGGATTCATTCATATTCAGATTGCAGAACACTTGATTTGTGGGTCGGAGCACAACTCATTTTTAAGGAGACCTCTATGACAAAACTGACAACAATTGATTTAGGATAAGATCAGGCATTTGGCCTATATTTGGACAGAAGCACATGCACTTTTTAATGAGGTCTCCCTAACAGATAAGTTGAGGGATTAGAGGGGGCAGCTTTGCTCCCCTGATTTTCAATTTTCTTTCTCGTTTTCTGTTTTGTTATTTCATTAAGGATGATTCCTTATCCTCTCTCGTCTTTGTGGTTCATTATTTTTAAAGAATTTTTTCTTTTATCCAAAAAATTAGTACAATAAAGTAATATTCACTTATATGCAAAACAAATATAAATAGATGGAATCCTTGCTACCAACTCCAGGACACAGTTGCTTGTGTCTATATACTTTTTAAAAATATATATATTTAAATTAACCTCCATTCTAAAAGTATCCCTCTTGGCAATCATATTCTTATAATTAGTATTAAACAAGTAAAAAGGAAAACTTTAAATGTTACTAACAATAAAAGAATAAAAATATTATTCTTGGAAAGAAAAGAGAGATTAAGTACAAGTAAAGGGCTAGAGTTAGCATATCCCTCTGAAACAAATTCCCATGAATGAGAAGCTCGGATTGCTATATTGAAAACCCAACCATTTTGATCTATCATATACTTTGGATAACCTCATGCCAAGTGGAATGCAGTTCCAAAATGAAAACAACATTGTCTACCAATTCAAAACCATATCAATCTATTAGATCTAAATAAATTTTATCCCAAAAGTATTTTTTTATTCATTTTTGACAACCATGTATGGCAAATGGTGGCTTATCTTTCAATATCTTTAAATATACAACCTGAATTAATGCCCTACGCTTCTATGTTTTGTGATCTTTTACCAAAGACAGAATAAATTAAACAATCATGTTTTCAAAGTAAATGATCTTTAGGGAAAATAAAAACAAATCTCAAATAGTGTTATCAGTATCCAACAACAGCCAAAGGACAAAAGATTTGGATTTAATGCATAAGGTAAAACAAAATCAAACAGAGGTCAGGGACACAGATGTAAATATTGGACTAACATATTTGGCATGCATACTCTAATTGAAGACAGTTCATATGATCTCGCTTGAGAGTCTGATAAGAACAGGCTTGATGAAAGAAGACAAGAAAGAACAAAATGGTTAAGAAATGTTGAAACCTTGTCTTCTTCCAACTTTTGCTTGATTTTCTCCCTAGCCCTTTTCTCTTCCTCTTTCTCTGCTTTTCTCAAGGCCAACAACCTGCAAGAGGAAGCAGATTTTTCTTGTAGCTGAGTGCATTCAAAAAAAAACACAAGATGTGAGACAATAAATTTACTAGGTGAGCCAGACCGTTTCCTCTCATTCTCTTCTTCAACCCTCTTTGCTTCCAGCAACTCCTTGCCAATGCGAATTCTCTCCTGCATAAAAACATATGACCGACAAGAATATGAAGATCCAAAGTAATTAACAATTATGGACAAATGTATCTAGAAATGCTATATTACAATATTATAAACTGGTCCAACCTAAGAACATATATATAACATAAATTAACCCACGAATTTTTCAAGATAACTAAATAGATACTGGTACTTTGGTATATGACGCACAGTACAGTTACATGGCAGCTTGAAATTCATACAATGAAAACACACACATATGTTACATGTACTGAGCCCTTCCTTGACCAATGGGTCAAGGACCAACTCTCCCAATGCCAAAAGCTAAAAATGTTATGTGGAGACCCATGGTTGGTTTTATATCTCTAACAAGGTCTAAATACATGCACATCCTCGTATATCCCATAATGTATAAATTTTAAATACACGCATATCAGTAATGAAAGTCCCAAGAAATAAGTGAGAAGCAAATGAATGAATCTGCAAAATACCTTTTCTCTTTCTATCTCCATTCTCTTCTCTTCCTCTTCTTTCTTCTTGCGAGCTCTCTCCCTTGAGATTATAGTTTAAAAAATCAAATCATTACACAGACTACAGATATACCAGTAATAATAAATTGGCCTAAAAAGTAACCACATGTAAGCATGGGCTAAACTACATAATATCAAAAATCTAAATATGACAATATGAACTGAACAAAAGCCCAGAACACCCAGAAGGGCAGAACACAATACACTGACAAGAATTCAGCACGTATATAACATGCACGCAATGATAGAGGACATTGAAATCTGCAGGGTGCAGACACATTTATAATTTCTAATAATTAGCAGCTTCAAGAGTACCTATAAAGCAGGGTGCATTACACGTTGATATTAGGTGTTCGTTTAGTCAGCCTATGCTACTTAAGAAAATACTATAATGCATCAACTGTGTTCTTTATAGAGGTCAGGTGAAAGCAGATTAGGAATTACCTTGGGTCATCATCATACAATACATTACTCTTAGAATTTGAGTTTAGGTCCTAGCTCACCCCCACAAAACCGGCTTGTATGGTGAGAATTGCCCAATAAGCTCTATTTAAGCCATATCTCTAGTTGACGTGGGACTAAACACCACCCTTGAATCTACAATTAAAGCTGCCCCCAAAGAGGCTGCAACTAAGGTGTGCTGGGGTGATCGCAATTAAGGCGGCTTTCCAATAATTACCATTTACCTCCATCAAATGAATCAATACATATCTAAATTATTCTCTAGTACTTTCCCCATAACAATACTAAAACTCTAAACTAGCTTCATAACATGGCCATTTAGTGTGAATCTTATCTGAATTCAGTTTCATACCTTAGTTCTTGTTGTCTGGCCTTCAGTTCTTCTGGCGTAAGAGAAGGTTTAGGAGCCTCAATTTTGGTGTTGGCAGGTACCTGAGTGAATCATTATTCAGCATATAAGAAACTAGAGATTGCAATTTAATTACACTGAATACATTTTGACATTTATTCATAACATGAACTAGCCTTATTTTTGTTGAAGTTTGCAACATCAAATATATTACTTATGAAGCAGTTAAGCACACAATGACAATAAGCCATATCAAAAATATAAATATTGTACCAAGGGCATCTGATCTATGTCAGCATCATTCTCATGCTCTACTATCCAATTTACAGCAGCCTCAAGGCCAGCATTACCTGTAGAAAGGAGAACCCAAGTTTAATATCTAGAGTCTCGATAATTATCAATGTCCGGATATAAATAACATTAATAATGTATTGAAAATACCCTATAAATTGACTGCTTATTACATGTATTGTAGATCCAGAGACTGTCACACATAAATAAGAAAACTATGAATTGCATCTAATAGGTTTTAAATCTAATTTGTTATCACATAAAAGCATTATAAACTTTGAATAGATAAGTCCCTTTCCTGGCTATATTGTTCTTGCTTCTCTCTGTTAACCCACCCTAGTTTCCAACAATACTATCATAAAGTGTCCTTCAAAAAAGCAAAAATAGATGCTCTGCAATACAATAATGATTAATGAATACAAATATTATTCTTAATTTTTTGAAAATATGACTAAAATATTTCATGAAAGCCCAAGAATGTCCTATGACAAAAAGCACCTTCAGGGTAAATGGGAATTACTTACAGATACATGAAACAACTAGCATACTCCATAAATATCCCGAGAAGCATTAATAACTAAAGATGTCCACAAACTATCCCATCAAATAATTTTCAAGGTGGACAGAAAAAATTAGAAAAAAAAAAAATAGTAATCAAGCCTTATCCCACTAGGTGAGATAAGCACCAGGATCAATCAATGTCACTAGGCTCTATTGGAAATCATATTTTCAACAAAACACGTAAGGATAAGGTAAACTTAATTGGTTCTTCCTCTATGTCTTTTAGTTGGACCATTCTCCATTTGATCCACTTAATTACCCAAGCCTCTATTGGTCTTCTCACATGAGAAAACAAAAAAACACATCCAGAAATGAGAGAATATTACTATCTTGAACCCTTAAAGAATACTAAACAACTATGGTCAATATCAAAAGAATAGGACTGCACGTAAATTCACCAGAGTAATGAAGTGCCCGAGTTGCTCGTGCCGTTGAAAAACCCATTGATTCAAGTTCCTCGAGCAGCTTTTTGTCCACTTCGGGAACAACCATTTCTGCATTTTACAATATAAATCACAATCAGGCAAACATACAAACCAAAATCATATCACCATTTACCACTGAGCTTATAAACCAAACAATTACAACTAGTTAGTCACGGGTAGTTACTTCTGTTCGAACTAATTTTAGAATTTTAGTAGTTACTTGAAGTTTAGCACTATATTTGTTATCTGTATCGTGTAAGAAAAACATATACTCATTTTTGCACATTCATCAATTCAGATCAACCAGAGTTTCTTCTCTCTCTCTCTCTCTCTCTTTTCTGTCTGCATCAATGTGCACATCTAAGACAAACATCGGATGTCATCATTCATTACCGGAAATCATTGATTACTAGACTTCTTTACAATCGTGGATTAGCAATATTACACGTTAATTAAATCAGCTTAAAAATAAGAATCACCTTCATTTTGGTCAGTAGATGCAGCAGCGGAAGGGTTTTCCGACGAAGCAGTTGCATCCACCTTTGGAGCCTCCAAACTTATCGGCTTCACCGCCTCGGAAGTCTTGTCAACGAACTCGGTGTGGCCGGTTCTCTTGGTGTGCAAATCACTCTCCTATGCGATCCAACCACAGTAACAGATTCAGTTAATAAGTTACCAAAAAAAAAAAACAAATAATTATTTGCAGTATTGAACCCTAGAATGAGAATTGGGAGGAATTGTAGGGGACTGACGGTTTTGGATCGGCAGGGTTTGGAGCAAGCGGTGCAAACGAGGTTGAGAACGCGTTCGGTGGATTCGGAGAAGTTGGAGTGGGAAGTGAGATCCGCGTGCTCTTGGGCTTCTTCTACGGACCTCAACAGAGCCCCACAGTCACCGCACTTGAGAGAAACGCCCGCCATCGATGCAATACAGTGACGATTTTCACCGAATGGATTATTTATATTTTGACCAATCAGCACCTACGACGGCCGCTTGCTTTCTCGGGGTGGAAAACCGAGATGCCAACAACACCGCTACCATATTCATCCCCAAATTTGTTATTAAAATCTAAATCTAATTAAAATCAAAAAAACTATTTTAAACAACTTTCCATAAAATCAGTTATTTCTTTTAAAAATATGTTTTTTATTTTTAATCAAATATAAATTAATTTGTGTTTCTTTTAATCTCTAAAAATAATTATTAGATTATTTTATATGAAAATCACTTGTTTTTTTAATGTATAACAAACTGACCCTTAATTTCATTTTGGTGCCTCCAATTCATAGTCTTTTTTTTTTAATTTTTGAGTTAATTAACTTCTTTATGAATTTAATTAAAATATATTATAAGTATAACTTTAATTTTGTATATTGTCATTCAATCAATCAATCGCCACATGTTGACAAATATGATACTAATTACTTAAAAGTTATATTTAAAATAATTTGTAAAAAATTACAATAATAATATATGAAAATTAAATTTTTTATTTTAAAGTTAAATATTTTTTGTCCTTTTATTTTTTTTACTTAAAATCTATAAACTTTCATTTTTTTTTCTATCAAATGTTTGTGATTAATGATTAATGATATATTTGTAATGTACAATGTTTTGTCTATGTATAAACTAGTAGTTTAACTTATGTAATGCATAGAATAAATATTAGGGGTGGCAATGGGTAATGGACCCGATGAGTACTCGCAAAAATTACTAATCATGATTAGGAAAACTACCTGTTTAATGGGTACGGGCTCGGGTACGAATAATTACCTGCAAATTTTAACAGGTACAAGTATGAGTGTCTTAGTACTCAACCCTACTCATACCTGCACAAATAATAATAATAATAATAATAATTGTAAAATTTAAGAGGTAGGTTATGTATTTCTTATTTTGATATTTCCTTCCTTTTCCAATTTCTCCTACAGATTATGTATTCCTTATTTCCTCATTTGTTTCCTTTACCAATTTCCATTATTTATTGTACTGTTGTTGCCTTTATCTCACTGAATCCCTAACTGCATCGTTCTCATAAAACAATTCATACACTTGTAGCTGCTCTTGAATTTTTGTTTTCTTATAGTTACTCTTCTTTCTAATTCTCCTTTGTCAGTCCAAAATAATTCTCAGGTGCGTACAAAACAATCCTTTTATGTTGCACTGTGATCTAAAAAAATTTTCATCTAAAATTATTATATATATACTATTTTGTTCATTGATTCCGTGTTCACTGCTTTGTCGGTTCTTTCTTTTAATGGTATTAATGCATAGATTTCAAGGCTTTTAATATTATAATATTAGAATCTATCATCTATTAGACTTGTAGGGATGTAAACGGGGCGGGGCGGGTACAGGTAGTAGCTACCCGCTACCCGTCCCGCCTGTTAAAACTTATACCCGTACCCGTCTCATTACTTGTGTGGGTATTCGTTAAGCGGATACCCACAGATATTTTTAATATCTGCGGGTATCCGTGGATATCTGCGGGTATTTTTAAAAAAAAAAAAAAAAAAAAATAATAACAAATTTATTTTATGTGTTGTGGATAATTATAAAGTGTTGCAAATTTCACTTTGAATTTATAAATTTAAATTTATAAATTAAAGAGTTATAATTTAAAATAATCACTTTAAACATAAATTTTAATTATTCTAACAATTTTTCTAAAAAGAATATAGTTTAAATGCTCACAAATTTATGTTCTTTTTCTCTTGTAATATAATTGTATAAAATTTCTCTCGTAATTAACAATTTTTTTGAAAATTTTGAATAAATTTATGTAATTTTATCTATATTAATATGTAAGGGTATTTAAGTAAATATATAATTGCGGGTAGCGGGTATCCGCGGGTATGGATACCATGATATCCGTACTCGCCCCGTTAATAAACGGGTAGCGGGTATACCCGTTTAGAATATCCGCGGATATCCATTTAAAGTATCCATTTTCTACCCGTGGCAGATTTTATCCGCGGATATCCGCGGGTACGGGTATTTTTGACATCCCTACTTGTACGTGTGTCTACTGGTATTAGTAATATAGCATTAGTTTTTGACACGGCAAATTGATATATTAATAATAATTAAAGGATATATATATATATTCGACTCAACTTTGCACATGGAATTCTTACGGGATTTGCTAAATAATATTGGTCCTTCTTTCATTTAACAAATCTTTTTTTTAATAATAAATTCATATGAATTCCATTTAAAAAAAAATAGTGTGTTAAATATACTGTATTAGTGTGTTGATGGTATTTTTTTTTTTAATTTTTTTGGAGTTTAAATACGAAAGACTATAGTCCATTCTTTTTGTCTAACTTTTTTTTTAATTCTGCTTTCTATTGTGTACTTTATCACATATCATGACTCATTCAAAAGAATCTAAAAATAGTACTTCTCCCTAGGGGTGTTCACGGGTTAGTTTGGTTCGGATTTGAGGGGGGGAAAATCCAAACCAATCATTTTTAATTGGTTCAGATTTGTCAATTTTTTTCTCACAATCTAAACCAAACCAACTCGATCAAGAACGGATTGACTTGGTTTGGTTCTATTGGGTACAACCTAGAAAAAAATGCAAATTTTTTTTTTTTCGTAAAAATCATGGTTTTGTCCAAAATAATAGATTCTTACATCAAATTACACAAAGAGATTCACACTTCATAGAAACTGGCATTTCACTCACAAAGACATAGATACAATTACACACACAGTTCAAAAAAAAAATCGATTGCAACAACAAATTAAATTAGTTAAGCTGCAAAGCCTGCAATCAAATTTTCAGTTTCCACAGACAGCAAAATAAATGAACAACAAATAAGGAAAAATTTTCCAAAATGGAAGAACAGAGGAACTCATGGGACACGGACTAGCTCACGGAGTCACGGTGTCCTCCTTGCTGCCTTGGTCGAGACAACACGCAAGACTGTTCACAAACTGCAAGTGCTGGTGACGCAGGGCGATGAGATGACCACGACTTGGCAGTGGTAGCGAGGTGGCAACCTCAACTTAGTGGTGACGAGTGCGAGACGTGGCGAACGAGGCGTGGTCGAGACGAGGAGAAGGAGATGGCCGTGTTGCAGACGGCGGCAACACGAGGCACAAGTGTGACGGATGGGCCTGACGAGGTCTATTCAAACTTTGAACCAGAGGCACGACTTGGCCACTTGGGGGTTGGGGTGGTCCAGGCGAAAGAGAAAGGAAATAGGGGCCGCTTAGGGTTTGTGGGGGAGGAAGAGAAAGGAATGACGCAGGATTGAGTGAGGGAATCGGGACTCTAGATTCATATTTCCATTTTAGTGAAGGGTATTCAAGTAAAATAACAAGTTAGCTGAATAATCGATTCAGTTTAGATTTGTTTGGGTTTGAAAATCCAAACCCGATGCCCGAACCAATCTATATCGGGTCTATTTGGTTCGGTTTGATTCGGATTTGTCTAATTTAAAAAATCCATACCAATTTAATTGGTTCGGTTCGGATTGTCGAATTCATCGAATTGATTCGAACCGATAACACCCCTACTTCTCCCATTTTGTCTGCTACTCCTAGATTACTTATACCGGTGGATAGCTCTTCTTCTAACAATCCTCTTCTTCCTGTTGTGGATAATAATAGTTTTGAATTGACAAATGATGGCAAGAAAAGAAAGATATCCGTTGTTTGGAAGCACTCTAAGAGAAAAATAGTTAATGGAGAAGAAAAGGCTATATGCAATTATTGCAAGAAACATTTGGCAGGCAAAAGATCTGACGGAACAAATCACTTGCATAAACATTATCAGACTTGTAAAAGAAGACCATTTAAGTATATAAGACAATCAATATTGTTGAAAGAACAAAAGAAAGTTGATGGGTCATCTACTCATTTGGGCAACTATCACTTTGATCCAGAGAAATCGAGAAAAGACCTTGCTTATATGATACAAGTTCATGAGTATCCACTTTCAATTGTGGAACATTTGGGGTTTAGAGCATACTCTAAAGGTCTTTAACCTCTGTTCAAGGTTCCTAGTCAAAACACGATTAAAAATAATATTATCAAGATTTATCAAAATGAATAGTTGAAGACTATGGGACTCGTAGACAAGATTTGGAGTAAAATTGCTCTGACAACAAACTTGTGGACAGCTAGCAACCAAAAGAAAAGGTTTATGGCTATTACAGCTCACTACATTGATGATGATTGGGATATGCAAAGTCGTATATTAAGGTAAGAATTTATATGATTATCATACGATATTTATTATCTTTATCAATTACATCTAAATTTGCATTGTATTAAAATTTAAGAAATTATTTTGCTTAATAGGTTTGTGTATGTAGAATGTCCACATACAGTTGAAGCTCTTTCAAAGGTGTTGACAAAATGCAAGATAACTTGGAATGTTGATAAAAAGTTACCCCCATCACTTTGGATAATTGTAGCACTAATGACTTCCTTGCTCATTTGTTGTTAAACCAACTTGATTATTCTACTCTTATGCTTAATGGTCAATTATTTCATATGAAGTGTTATGCACATATTTTGAATTTAATTGCTCATGATGGTTAGTGTGTTCTTGGACATGGTATAGATAAGGTTATGAATAGTGTTGCTTTTTGGACAGTCACACCTGGAAGAGAACAAAGTTTTAGGAAAGCAGCATGTCAAATAAAAGTTTCCATCACAAAGAAACTCATTCTTAATTGCAAAATTAGATGGAATTCTACTTATCAAATGCTTGTTATTGCATTAGCTTGTAAAGATGTTTTTATTCGTTTGAAGACAAAGGAGTATATGTATACATGTTTGGCAACAATGGGTAAGTGGGAAATTCCAAAATAAATTTGTAGTAGATTGTAAGTCTTTAATTGTGTGATTGAGATGTTTTTAGGTACACAATATCCCGCAACAAATGTGTTCTTCTCATTGGTTTGTGAAATAAAGATATCATTGCAACATTGGTAAGCTTGTTCAATTAAGGTTATTAGAAACATGGCTTCAAAAATGGTTGTCAAATTTGAGAAATATTGGTCTATTATTCATGGAATTATAGGGATTGCCATTGTTTTGGACCCAAGATACAAATTGAAGCTCTTAGGAGTATTTCTTTCCCAAGCTTTATGGAAGTTTATATTCAATCAAAATTAACAATATCAAGAAATTATGTTACTCATTGTTTGAAGATTATCAAGCTAAAAGTGATGGGATGGTGCAAAGTTTAGCTAAAAAAACTCAATGACAAGGACTCGAATGTAGATGCTTTAAGTATTAACAATTTTCTTAGTGATTATGACTCATTTATTAATGATAGAAATGAGACGCAATCAAAGTTTGAGGTGGATCTTTACTTGGAAGATAAGGTATTGCCTTGAAGTGCTACTTTTGCTATTCTTGAATGGTGGAAAACAAATGGGATCAAGTATCTAATGTTGCAAAAAATTGCCAAGGATATTTTGGCTATCCCAATTTCAATTATTGCTTCAAAATTTGCTTTTAGCATAGGAAGTAGGTTGTTGAGTCTTCGTCATTCTAAGCTTCATGAGGATACTTTGGAGGCACATATGTGTACTTAAAGCTGGTTGAGACATGAAAAAGAAGTTAATAAATGTTGCATTATTATATTTATTCAAATGGATTTGTGTTTAGTCTAACTATTAATTTCCTTTTTATGTTCTAGTTTTTGTTGGCATTACTGGACCTAAACAATATTTACATGTAAAAGATAAGCGCTTGCTGTCTTTTCAAGACTCTGATTTTGAAGACGAGGTACAATAGACATTTACAATCGTTATTTTGACTTTATAATTATAACTAATTAGTGTAATGCATTATTTTTTAACAAATTTTGGAGAGTAGCGGTTCAAGACTTGGAAGTTCATAAATTTGTTATTATGGAAGTTTATTATGTGACGTTTTATGATTATTATGTTTTGTAAAAGATCTTTGAATACGATTTTAACTTTTGTGATGTTTTATGATTATGATTTGTAAAATATCGTTGAATAGGATCTCAATCTAATTACAATCATATTTTTAATCAATATTTTTTATTTATCGATTCTTTATAGTTAAATAAAGTGCGGGTAACAGGTATAGGTATAAGCATTTAGGTATCCAATGGGGAAGGGCACAGGTATTAGAGTTACTACTCACGCTGGTATGTGTCCCGGTACGAGGATTTTTTTTAAAGTGCGTGTTATCTTCTTGGCAAGTATACTAAGTCATACAAATAGCAAAAGTGAGTAAAAGTATTGTTCCCCCAGAGATTTAGCTCAGTGCTTAACAATGCCTAATTTTACCACTATTTAGACGATTATATGGAATTTTTAATCTACCTTTAAGCATGCGAATTTGAGCTTTGACAATAAAATCACAGAACTAGCAATTTTTCTCATTTTTATTTTGAGATTTTAGAAGACAATAGAATTAAAGAGGTTCTTAGAAATAAAAACTGTTAGGGGTTTAGTTAGCCTAAATATCCATCTCATGCTCAAAAAGATTATCTATTTAAATTTCAAGTTTCAATGTTAAGAAGAGTTTATACAATTACTTATGATTCAATCCCTCAAACCATGAGCCTAATTTCCATGATTAACCCCCAATTCCTTAGACAATTCAATTACGAAAATTGCATTAATAACACAAGCTCAATTTTTCTCTAATGAAGCAAATCCCATTCCTGAAATATGTCTCATTAGGTACTTGATTTTAGTTTAGAGTTTAAGTAGGATTTCCCAATCACCAATCAAACTATTTAATCATTCAAAGGTTGATCAATCCAAATAAAGCATTAATAATATAAATCAAATACTAACATAAAACTTTGGAATTCAAATAGAAACAGAATATGACATTTACATTGAGATATCAATTTAGCTAACCTACACCCCAACAACTAAGGATCTAGCTACCCTTACACATCTTACAATCCCCAATTGCAATTTCTTGTATTCTTGATCTTCAAAATATTTGGAAAAAACCTCTAACCACCTAGTTCCTCTTCTCTTCGCAAAAGTATCTTAGAAAAATATCAGTCCCTTAATTCTTTTGAAAAGTCACTTTAAATAAGAAAGACTATCATTAAATTGCGCTTAGCATTCCGTTTTGTGTGCTGGGTGTCCTTTTAACAATAACTCGAAGAGTCTCTGGTAGATGCGGGCTAAGTCCTTTGAATGGTGCTAAGCGCACTCACTTTATCCTCTTTGGTCATTGCACGCTAAACCTTTGATTTAGGCAGCTGAGGCTTTACACTTTATCTCGATTTTCCTTTACATACCTGGGTTGGGCCTTCAATTTATTGGGTTCTCATCCTAAGTTGTCCACAAAGTTGGTGTTGGGCTTATGATCTACACGTAATAGCACATAAAATAAATAAAAAACCATTTATATTCACAAAGTAAAGAAAACTTAGTTTTTTTTGACTTAACTAACCTAAAATATAGCTCAAACTAAACATTTTATAAAAATTTAACTACAAAAACTTAAGAATTATAAAAAAAAATTATCTTCTAACATGTGAGTATAGGGATAGGTACTATAATACCCTACCTAGACCCTACCCATTGTCATCCCTAATAAATGTTTATTTTATATAATTAAAATTTATAATAAACAAATACTTTTGTATATATAAATTATATTGTGATTAAAATTTGTAATAAATAAAATATTTTTCTAACATGTAAATTATATTTATATTTATGATAAGCAATTTATATTGTGATACAATGTTATTTTAAACTATTGATAATTTTTTTAAAAAAATACTGATATTCAATTTAGAAATGAAAATGAAAATAATAGGATAAAAAAGATAAAAGGTCAAGAAAAATTCCTAGAAACATTATCGTTGAAGGAAAACTCTTAAAAATACTCTTGTTAAAGGATAGCTCTTAAAAATACTCTCATTCAATATAGTTATTCTAATTTATATAAGGAGAGGATTAGAATAATTATATTGAATGACATTGTTTTTATGAGATATCTTTCAATGAAAGCATTTTTAAGAATTTATCTTTAGTAAGAGTGTCTTTATATTTTTTTTTAACGTTTTTTCTTTCAATTTATCCTTTTTATCTTTATTTCTAAATTGAAATTTAATATTTTTTTAGAAAAATTATTGATAGTTAAAAACAATATTGTATGACAATATAAATTGTTTATTATAAATGTAAAATTTAATTTATATGTTTAAAAATAATATTTATTGTGAATTATAATATAACTTGTATATTTTAAAGTATTTATTTATTATAAATTTGAGTTATATAAAATAACCATTTATCTTGTGAATTGAACATGCAAAAACACTAGTAATTTTAAAATTTAGAAGTTGGGACTTTGATGAAAATTTAGAAAATACAAAATTAGGTTTTAAAGAAAAAAAATTAAGATTTTTTATTTAGGGAGAATTTTGATGTTTTAATTTGATGGGATTTTAGCAAAATAAGGTTTATAATAATTTAATGCATTTTATTTGTGGAATTTTTGAATAGAAATATAAATTTGTGAATTTTAAAGAAAGAAATTTGACAAAAAATGATATTTGCTTAGTTTTAAAAATAGAAGGATCTAATTAATTTTTAAAAAATTAAAAAATACTCATATTTTAGATAAAATAAGAATATATTTGTCAGCATAAAGAATTTTACATCATTAAGCAATAATAAATGAATTTAGATATGACCATACATAACATGGTGTGACATGATTAGTAGATCATCTTGTCCCTTAAGCATCTGGTCAGGGGTTCGATATCTTGCCCTATGTGTATGAAAAAATATTTGTTGGGAGAGGCCCATCCCAAAAATGGATCTCAATACTTCAAAGGATTAATTCCTGATTCTTGATTAAGGGATACCCTTAATTGAATCTTAGTACCTCAATGAAGTAGTCACTAACTTTCAACTAAGGGATATCCTTAAATGGATTAGTATTTAGGGGTAGTGTTATCAAACTCGGACCAGTCATCGATAGAGTCGGGCATATGGGCCAAGGCCCGCGGGCCATCTGTATAGCCCGCAGCCCGTGCGGGCTACGGTCCTAAAAATTAAGGTCCATTTAAGAGTGTAGGCTTTTCAACCCGGACCGTTTAAACTGCGGTTTAAACGGATTTACCCGCGGGCTTACGGGCTTGCCCACGGACTTTTAGTATGAGTAAGAAAAAAAAAGGTTTTAGTGACACTGACACCTTAGTGAGTAGGGACCTTACTTCATTCAAACCCCGTCCGTAATCGTAACTTCGTAAGCCACTGCACAGTCTGCACTTAGGGTTTATTTTCTTCTTCTCCTTCATGAACCTCAAGCAAACCTAGTGTCAGTTAGCCGCCGCCAGCCACCGTGTGGCCAGCACCATGTCGCGGCACAGCCTCCGTCAGGCGACCTTCGTCATACAAGACATGACCTCTACGGCCTACGCACTCCGTCACCTCGCGACTGTCGCAACCCCACCTCACGCGACTGTCGCGACTCGCGACCCCAGTTTTCACCGCTAGCCACCGCACGACCAGTACCGTGACACGACGCAACCTCCGGCACATGTACTCTGCAGCCTGCGCACTCCATTACGTGACCTCTGCGACCTCTAAAACCTCACCATATGCGACCCCTGTTTTCCGCCGCCACCGACCGTGCTACTAGCACTATGATGTGACGCAACCTTCGTCACACAGCCTACTCATCGCTCTGACTCGCTGCTTTGATGCGTTTCACTAGTTTAGATTTGGGGTTTTTGATTTGCATCTCAATTTTGTCTTAGGTAAATTCTGCTCTCTCCAATTTTTTCTTTCCAAATTCACATTACTTTGCTTTGAATTCCTATTTGAATTCGTGTAATTGAGTTGTGCTTTAATGTCATTATATGTTAAATTGTGTGAAAACAATTATGTATGTTTCAAATTTGGTTTTGGTGTTAATGTTTCATTTTTACATTTTATTTTTTGGTTTATCTACTCTGTATGTTGTGAATATGTACTGTGAATTTGTGATTGTGACCATATATTTGTGTTCATTTTTCAGCTTTGTGTTCAATAATCAATATTGAAATATGGATTTATCTGAAACTGCATTAAATGAAAGTGTTGGTATGGTTGAAGAAATGAACAGTCAAGATAATCAACATGCACCAACTGAGCATAAATCAAATAAGAGGTCTAGGGGACTTTCATCTTCTGTGTGGAATTATTTTAATAAACTTGCTGATAGTAGTGATGGAAAAGGGAGAGCTCAATGCAAGGCTTGTGGAAAAGAGTATGCTAGGGGTGGGAATAAGAATGGAACTTCAACTTTATTACGTCATATGGACAATTGTAACAAGATTCCAAAAGGGTTTGATGAAACTGAGGTTGGTAAACTTATGCTTGATCACGCTGGAAAATTAAAAGGTAGAAAGGTTGATCAAAAAGTTGTGCGTGACATCATAACCATGATGCTAATAGAACATGACCTTCCATTCTCTTTTGTTGAATATAGGAGGTTTAGACAATTGCTAAAATGTGCAAATCCTGATATTAAGATTCCCTCTAGGCGTGCTGCGACTATAGATGTGGTCAATATGTATCTCAATGAAAAGAACAAATTGAAAGAAGTGTTGTCTAAAGTTTCAAGTAGAATATGTTTGACATCTGATTTGTGGACTTCTTGCACTACGGAAGGTTATATTTCATTAACTGCACATTTTGTTAATGTCAAATTGGAAGCTTAATAGCAAAATTCTTAATTTTTGTCACTTCCCCCCTCCACACTCCGGGCCTGAATTGGCTAAAACCATATATGAATTCTTGGAAGATTGGGGGATTGAGCGGAAAATTTTTTCATTGACTTTTGATAATGCTTCAGCAAATAGTAGTATGCAAAATATGTTGAAAGAAATACTTTTGAATAACAATAATGGTTTGTTATATGGTGGAGAATTTTTTCATATCCGATGTTGTGCTCACATCTTAAACCTTATTGTGCAAGAGGGTTTGAAAGTTGCTAGTGGTGCTTTAGACAAAATAAGAGAAATCATAAAGCATGTTAGAGGGTCGGAGGCTAGAATGAATGCATTCAAAGCTTGTGTTGCTAAAGTGGGTGATATTGACACCAAGGTTGGTTTGCGTTTAGATGTTCCTACTAGGTGGAATTCCACCTTTTTGATGCTTGAAAGTGCACTTGCATACCGGTGTGCTTTTAGTAATCTTGCTTTTGAAGATGTGAATTATAAGGCTTGCCCTACTAATGAAGAATGGGCAAGAGGAGAAAAAATGTGTGAATTTTTGCATCCATTCTATTTGATCACAGAGTTGATGTCTGGTTCCTCCTATCCAACTTCTAATTTATATTTTACACAAGTGTGGCAAATTGAATGTTGGTTGGTTGAAAATAGTAGGCATGAGGATGAGACAATTAGGAATATGGCAAATAATATGAAAGTGAAGTTTGATAAATATTGGAGTGATTATAGTGTTGTGCTTGCACTTGGAACCATTCTTGATCCTCGTTATAAATTGCAATTTTTGAAGTTTTGCTATTCCAAGCTTGGTCTTGATACAATAAGTTGCCAAGCAAAATTGCAAGTTGTGAAGCACAAGTTGTATTCTCTCTTTCATGAGTATGTCAAAATGTCTAAGAGAGAGACAACTAGCAATGTTGGTCAAACAAGACAAACACAAGAGTCTCAACCTATTAGTACCTTCACTAAAGGAAAGTCACTAGCATCACGTTGTGCAGGTTGTGAATGTAAGTCTTTATTTTGTTTCCTTGTACTTTTATTTACTTATACATTTGTTTTGTTTAATTTCTCATTTTGTGTAAATAATGTAGGAGTTCATCCAATATGAGAATGGTAATATGTCACAAGAGGGTAGTTCTCAATTGGATACTTATTTAGATGAGCAAAAACTTTCTTTGGCATACCATCCAAATCTTGATCTTTTGCAATATTGGAAGGAGAATCAACTTAGGTTCCCAGATCTTGCATTGATGGCATGTGACATTTTGAGCATTCAAATTACAACCATGGCATCTGAATCTGCATTCAGTATTGGTTCTCGTGTTCTCAACAAATACCGAAGTTCTCTCATTCCTGATAATGTGCAATCTTTGATATGTACTAGAAATTGGTTGTTAGGATTTGAGGTGGAAGGTAAATATTCTATTTCTTAATGTATGAAAAATATTATAGTGAATTTTATTTTGTCTTTAAACCATCTTACTTATAAATTTTGATTTATGATGAGTTGTAGATGAAATTGACAAAACTTCAGTGATTGGGAATATGGAGGAGCCAAGTACATCAAAGATGGACTCCAACATAGTTGTTGAAGAGAATTGAAGCTTATGTATTTTAATTTTTTGATGTATTGAAGATTATGTATTTCAATATTTGATGTACTTTCTATAAGATGTACTTTGCACTTATTATTTGGCATGTAAGACTTTGGATTCCATATTTGGTTTGAATGGTTTATTTTATGCTTAATACTTTGAATCTAAGACTTTATATGTCATATTTTGTGTTGTATGGTTTATTAAATATGTAAGATCTTTGGTTTCGATTGTTTTTTAGCATGTTAGACTTGGAAATTGATTTATGTTTATTTTTTTGGTGTATTTGTGATTTATTTTTATTTTTATTGATTTTTTTTGCTTTTATAAAATTATTTTTGTGTTTTATTTCACGAGTCGCGGATTGGCCCTGTTAGCCTGCGGGCTATGCGGGGCAGACGTGGGCCTCAATTTTTAGGATCGCTTTATCTTGCGGGCGGGCTTGGCCCAGTCCATTTATTTCGCGAGCTTTGCGAACCGGGCCTAAACGAGCGGGCTGGCCCGTATACCCAGCTCTAGTCATCGACTCGGTCGAGGTAGGGGTTAATGGGTTATTGGTTGAACCAGTGAATCATTGGTTGAACAGTATGAATCGATATATATGAAACTTGGATATTTTATGTAACAGATATTTACTAATATATAATATATTATGTGCACGTTAGTTGTAGAAATAGCTTTGGATTAGTGGTACATGTTGTCTTTTAAATAGCCTGGGTTGTGGGTTTTATCCTAGCTGTGTACAATTTTTGGTGAGTGTTTTTAACATCAAAAATTGAATTCGTGTTTCAACACAAAGAGCTAGGAGGTTTGTGTTGTCCATTCACTGACGCATTAGAACTTGGAAGACGTGCGTCGTGTAGCACTTTGGAGGCTGTGCAAAGCGTGTGCAAATTGTAATATTAGAAACTGGCCGAACCGAGTTAACGAGTTTCATCGAGTCTTACCAATTTAAGCTCGAGTTAACCGATTTTCACCGAGTTGATAGCACAAACGATCCAGATGCTCAGCTGGACCGGCCTTAGTTCTGGTTTTTGGTCCAACTGGTTGGGCCAGTCCGGTTTTAATAGCACTGCCTGGAGGAATTAGTTATTAGCTCTTGACTAAAGGATACTCTAAATTCACCTAAAAATAATTACATTTTAATTAAATTATTTAATATATAAGAATAAATAAGATAGTTTAATTTAATGACAGTAGCATTGTTATATGTAAAAAGATGACATTTTTTTTTTCTTTCTTTTGGGTACATTCGTGTGACTTTAAGCATAACTGATACAATGACATTCTTATTGAAACAAATTAATTTTGAATTTAGGTTAATAACTTATTATTTCAGATAAATATTTAAATTATGTATGAAACTTTAAAAAACGAATAATTAAAACTTTCTTAAATTTTTAACCATGACCTTGAATATAACAATATTGAGTGTTAGAATCTGATAAGCCATGTTTTTTTAATTAGTGCATATTTAATAAAAGTTAAATTTGAAAAAACAATTATTTTTTAATTCCTTTTTAATAATTTTGTTAATTCTTTCAAAAAGAGTTAATAAAAGATACATAAATATTTCTCTAAAATAAACTAAATCAGACACATATATAATTATTACTGAGCAGAGAAGAAACGGAATAACTTTGGAACATTTAAAACATGTACTTAATCTATCTTATCTTAATCTTAATCCCTCTATATATAAAAGTATGGTAGTTTAGAATAATTTAATTATTGAATTATTGAGACAATTAAGGATATTATATTTATATATTATTTATTTTTAGGTTTAATATATCAGTAGATCTCTAAATTCTTTGAAAATTTTAATTGGGTTTCTAAACTAAAAAAAATTGTAATTGAGTCCTTAATCTTTTACAATTTTTGTAATTGGGTACCTATAAATAGTTAAACTGTCGCAAATTGTTATTTTTATAGCAATTTCAAGCTGTGGTAAACTAACTTTAGGGGCTCAATTACAAAAATTGTAGAAAATCAATGATTCAAATATAATTTTTTTTTAGTTTAGGGACCTAATTAAAAATTTTCAAAAAGTTTAGGGATCTACTAATGTATTAAACCTTACTTTTATTCTTTTATTTATTGCAACTATTTAAATTCTCACTTACTACAAATTTGTCAATTTCAACAAATTAAGTATTCAATGCACCATATCTCACTCTTTGAATGGACTATTTTTTACAAATTAAAAAGGAAGCAAATTTGCATTCAAACCTTTGTTTTACACTTTATTTCTCAAAGAAAAAAAAAAATCATTTTCTTTGCCTTCATAGCAAGCTTTAAGTCTCTCTCCTTTAGGTGAGAAAAGACTCTATTTTTTTTAATTATGCACATTATCTATACGTTATTTTTCTTCTATCTATCTCTAAAAATTATTTTAAAATTTGATTATTATTTAATGAATTTAATGAACATAGATGCTCATAAAAATTGTGTCCTAATAAAGTTCACGTCTGGTATTATAAAATACCAAACAATAATATTCTCTTTATATTGTTTATACAGATACATATTTCATTATTTGTTGTCAATGATAGGAAGATTTATATAATTGAACAACATTCTTTTTAGAATAATAATATGAAAGACCAGAGTGCATGTCAACTTTTTGATTTTAAGAATCTCATCAAACAATGAGTGTTGAAATGGTTTTGTTAAAAGAAAATATTAGTTAACTTATTTTCATTCTAAATAATATGCAACAAATGTAAATTAAAATAACAATTTCATAATTTTAAAACATAATAACATATCTGTACATCTCACGGGTCACCACACTAGTTGCAAAACAAAGTAAAAGGATTTTAAAGTAAAAAAAGTGTATTTTATAGCATAAAGTATAATAGTAATCTTTAGTTAGAAAAATAATTGTTAAGATTATTATTGATCTTAGATTTTGTTATAAATTTTAACAATTGATTTTCTAATTAATTATTATAACTGTACTTTATCCTCTAAAATGTACTTATCTCACTTTAGGGGAATTAAAACCAAAGTAAAAAGACATTGTTATGAGTAAGCATTAAGGTATTTGTGAGTCTATAATCAAATGTATGTTTATAAAAATTTAGAAAATATTCTTCAAGGCTTATACCAAATAGGCTTGGCAACGGGACGGGGGTGGGTTTTGCAGTCCCCACCCCCACCCTGACTCCCTAAATCATCCTCGTCCCCGCTCTTGATCCTTGCTGGGGCTAGAAAATGGGTACCCATCCCTGCCCTCGGTGGGGATCAAGTTTTTGTGCCCCGTCCCTGCCCCCAATATTTTTTTGTTATATTTTTTTTGTCTTTTTTGGTCAAAAAATATGAATAAAATATGTTGTGATTCTTACAAAAATCGTTTCTCGTTATTCCGCCTCCAGTTTAACATATCCTAAAATTTAAAATAAAAAAATAATAAATTAAGACAAATAATACTAATTATAAATTTTATTAGTATTAAGGCGGGTATCAGCATTCTCGTTCCCAACTTTATCATTTAGAAAAAATTCATCCTCGCTTCCGACTCCGGTCAAAGCAGGTTTTTTTCATCAAAGTTAGGACTGGGTCCGGCGGATATTCCCATTGGGATTTGTTTGACATGCCTAATACCAAATATAAAAAATATGATATTCTCGAATTCAATTGGAAACAAGCCCAGCCGCACAATACCGAAAATTTTCTCCCAATGAGGGACGAAGAAGCAAATCTATAAAAGCAAAGTGCCGTGGATGCTTTCCACGTGTCCACTATTTCGCGGCTCAATCCAAACGAGAGCAAACCTTACTCTCGCAACATCCTCCAAGACCAAGACGCGAATTCCCTTCACTGCCGTCATTTTCCCGAGAAAATCAGGAGCACAGGAAGAAGAGGGGTCGATGAGGTTCCGACGGTGATCACCCACTCGAGGACGATGGTGAGTTCGATCCCTGATGGAACCAAACCAAAAAATTGTCTCATTGCGGACCACCCCAACTGATCCCGAACATGTGAAGGTCATTGAGTGGGAGGACTTCCAGCACGATCTCGCCAGGTTGACCAGCCTCTCTTCCGCAGTAGACGAAGCCAAGGAGAAGAAGCGGAGCCTCCAGCACAAGCTCGAGGCCCTCATCCAGGTAGGGTTTTAGTTTTAGGTTTAGCCGTTGCTAAATGCCCAAACTGCGTTTCTTGGAATTCGGAAGCTGCGCTTGTGCTGGCTGTTCACGAGTTTACTGTGAATGAAAAATGAAGTGTAAATTTAGTGGCTAGAGGAAAAGAAAAGCGCCTTTGGTCTCGTGGAGAATGTGAGCTCGAGTGGGGATTCAAATTGAAACCGCGGTCTGTATTTGATTCGGAAAATTATTGGCGGAAGGAAATGGATTTGGGGGAAAGAGGCGAATTCGTGGTGTTTAAATAAATGTAATTACATTTATCTTGAAAATGACTTAGAAGCGAACTGTTTATTTTTTCGTTTATTACTTACTTGTGGCCTGTTTGCAAATTAGGGTTCACCTTATAAGCGGATCCATTGGTTCACGACTAGGCTATTTTATTATGTTTTTGGTTTTGGATTGTGGTTTTTGAGTTGGTTGCGGAGAGGCTTTAAACTCAATCACCGTCTAGTGGGGTTGAGGTTTATTATGGTTGGACTGGATGATCTCTCATCTCTCTCTTTGTTTTTGGTTATAGGAAGCGTATGCTTGGAAATCCGTTGGTGGGGTGCTGAGTGTAAGTTGGTGGAAGGAACCCCTTCGTATTTTTTGGGTTGAACATACTTTTGGAGAGTTGGAACGTGTTTCCAAACATACTGAATGTTAAGGGGGAGGGAAATGTACGTGTTTGGTTCTGCTTAATTTGGAAATATAATCTCTTTTTTTGCCTGCTTCCATTGAAAACTTTTGATAGAAAAGCGATTATTTTCTCAGAAAAATTGGAACCAAATGCGTGTTACATATGTGTTTGGTTCAGCTTATTTTGGCAAAATAATCTCTTTTTTGCCAGCTCCCATCAAGAACTTTTGATAACAAAGCAATTATTTTCTTGGGAAAAATCAGGACCAAATGTGTGTAATGTAATTCTGAGGCCAAGGCATGCTAAAGTCCTCAATGATGGTTTATAGTGATTTTTACACTTGCATGTGTGTTTGGGGCACGGGGGATAGGAGATTGAACCTAAGCCTTACAATGGACTGTGTCGATCTTTTGGTTTTGGGCTGTGGTGTTTGAAGTCCATCACTATGTAATGGGAAATGGGGGGATTGGTTTTGTTGCATTTATCATAAATTAGAAACAAACTATTTATTTTCTTATTTATTACTCATGGCCCATTTCCCATTTAGGGTTTTCCTTATAAGTGGATCCGTCGATTCACAACTAGGTTATTTTATGAATTTTTTGGTTTAGGATTGTGGTATTTAAGTTGGTTATTGAGAGGCTTCTAATTCAATCACTGTCTAGTGGGGTTGAGGTTTATTATGGTTGGACTGGATGATCTCTCTTCTCTTTTATTTTTTTTGTTTTTGGTAATAGAAAGTTAAGGGAGAGGGAATTGTATGTGTTTGACTCAGCTTCTTTTGGAAAAATAATCTGTTTTTTGCCAGCTTCCATAAAGAACATTTGAAAACATAGCAATTATTTATTCAGAAAAAAATCAGAACCAAACGTGTGTGTAATTCCAAGGCCAGGGCATATTGAACTTAACTTTGTAAGGCCAGGCCAAGGCCAGGGCCTTATAATGGTCTTTGGTGATTTTTGGGTTTTGGGCTGTGGTGTTTGACTTTGTTGCCTGGAGGCTTTAAAGTTCATCACTATTACTTGTGGCCCATTTTCCATTTACGGTTCTCTTTATAAGCTTATTCATCGGTTCACAACTAGGCTATTTTATTATTTTTTTGGTTTTGGGTTGTGGTATTTAAGTTGGTTAGGAGAGGCTTCTCATTCAATCACTGTCTAGTGGGGTTGAGGTTTGTTATGGTTGGACTGGATGACCTCTCATCTCTCTTTTTGTTTTTGGTAATAGAAAGTTAAAGGGGGAGGGAATTGTACGTGTTTGGCTCAACTTATTTTGGAAAAATAATCTGTTTTTTGCCAGCTTCTGTAAAGAACTTTTGATAGCAAAACGATTATTTTCTCAGAAAAAATTGGAGCCAAACGTGTGTAATTTCAAGGCCAAGGCATGCTAAAGACTTTAGTGATGGTTTATAGTGATTTTTGCATGCACGTGTGTTTCCATGGGGTTGGGGGATGGGCATTGAACCTAAGCCTTACAATGGACTGTGGTGATCTTTTGGTTTGGGGCAGTGGTGTTTGAATTCATTGCTGAGAGGCTTTAAAGTCCACCACTATCTAATGGGAAATGGGGGGATTGAGTTCGTTACATTTATATCATAAATTAGAAGCAAACTATTTATTTTCTTATTTATTACTTGTGGCCCATTTCCATTTAGGGTTTAAGCAGATCCTTTGGTTCACAACTAGGCTATTTTATTATTTTATTGGTTTTGGATTGTAGTGTTTAAGTTGGTAGCAGAGAGGCTTCAAATTCAATCACTGTTTAGGGGGGTGAGGTATATTATGTTTGGACTGGATGATCTTTCATCTCTCTTTTTTGTTTTTGGTGTTGGAAAGCCGCCTTAATTGCGGTCACTCCTAGCCCGCCTTATTTGCGGCCTCTTTGGGGGCTGCCTTAATTGCAGCCTCAAGGGTGGTGGTTAAGTCCCACATCGACTAGAGATATGACTTAAATAAAGCTTATAAAGCTTGTGTAGTTCTCACCTTACAAACCGGTTTTGTGGGGTTGAGTTAGGCCCTAAGTCCAAATTCTAAGATTTGGTAATAGAAAGTTAAGGGGGAGGGAAATGTATGTGTTTGTTCAGCTTATTTTGGAAAAATAATCTCTTTTTGCCGCTTCCTTCCATTAAGAATTTTTGATAACGATGCAATTATTTTCTCTGAAAAAATTGGAACCAAACGTGCGTAATTCCAAGGTTAACACATGCGAAGGGCCCTATAATGATGTTTTTCTTTTTTGGGCGGGGAGAGATAGGGGATTGAACCTAAGGCTTACAATGGACTGTGATCTTTTGGTTCTGGGCAGTGGTGTTTAAGTTCATCAATCAAAACATGTAAAAAACATGAATAACAATAATTTTACTAAAATAAAGCTAATGGGTGGGCCTCATTAAGTTTTCTAGACTACTAATCTTTCCTTATATTGCTGGTTAATCTTCTACACTTTAGTTACACATTACCCAATTTTTTAAAATTTTTTTTTGGTACGGTCTTGTTGGTGATTATCTCTGCTTATGCTGTGCTTGTCTGTATTAGACTGTTAACAGGCCAACAGAAATTTCTGTTGAATATGTATTAATATGAATCTACAATATACTTGGTTCTGTGGGTAATTATGCATTTAAATTTTACCCTTTGGTCTTCTCAATTCAGTGGTTAGGCCTATGGAAAGACTGGAGAGCCATGTTAAGCTGATATTCCTATTTTTCAGTTTCTGTTTCTTCTTTACCTGTGATAATTTATGTACACGTCTTATCTCTGACTTGGCACTTTCTTTTGTCCTAATATAAATAATTATTTAATCTTCCTCTTTTATCAGAATAAGGAGAAAGAACTACATAACTTTGATTATAATTTGAGGCATATTTACCTTTTTTAGGAGAGGATTTAAGAGTAATAATTTCTGATGATCAAATTTCTGATTTTATACTGATCATTGTGTTTTAAATTTTATCAGAGTGGATCTGAGTAGGTGTACAATCATTGGTGTGTCATGACTCATGACTTTTTTCTGTTGTTTCTATTGTGTATCTTGGATCATAACTGATAAATGTGCCCAATATGAGTAGATCCATGCTATCTGAACAAAGGGAAATGCTCTTGATTCCCAAATTCCAACTCAGAATAGCCTGCAAAGCATAACAGTCAGTCATGCTATAGCGCTGCTATAGCGGTGTTGCAGAGTGTCGTGTCTATGGGCTGGTCCATGGAAGCCTGTCACATTGCAGCTCGCTGTTGTGCCTGGAGCAGTGTGAGTTGTGGCTGCTATTGCTTCAGAGATGAAAACCCCATTTTTGGCCCTGTGAACAATGTCGTTTGGTGCTGTTTAAGGGGGGCAATCTTGGTATTTCACCCCTCCCCCCCTTTATTTGATGAGAACACAAACACTATTTCCCACTCTCACTCCTTTCAAAGGTTAAATAACACACTACTCTCATTATTCTTTTCTCTCTTCGACTCAAACCATCTGACCTAGAACACTCAATTGCATTTCCAGCCAACCCATGGCACTCTGGTGGAGTTTCCAGCCAACCCACAATCTGTGGAGCTTTAGCACACTGTTCTGTGGTCTCTACTCTGTTCACATCATTTGGGCCTCTGTTTGTTCACATCAAAGGGGGTGGTCTTTTCTCTCTTCGATGCAAATCATCTGACCCAAAGCTCTCAGCTGGATTTCCGACCAACCCACAATATATGGAACTCTGGCACACCGTTCTGTGGTTCTACTTTGTTCACATCCTTTGGGGTCTGTTTTGCTCAAGTCAAAGAGGGGTCTATATATGTGTGTGTGTGTGTTATGTTTTCTCTTCCTTTCACTGTTGTGTTCAGATAGGTAACCTTATGTTGCCCTTTCTTGCTGTAATTTTTTCTTTTATATTACTTTACTCTTGCTATTAACTTCTGTGTTTGGCTTAAAATTATGAGTTTTAATAATGGGTATTTTTTTAGCATATATATATATAAATTTTGTAATAGTAGTCATCCCACTATCGCTATCTTGCTATAGTGGTTTTGGGGTTGGTCGCTCCGCGCCATTATTTGGGATTGCTAACTATGCTGCTAAGATTTTATTTCAGCACACCAGTTCAGTCTTGTCAGTTTGTTGAGTGGTTTAGTTTCTTTTTTTTGTTTTTTAACACCTTGGGATGCTTTTTCGCACTAATTATTTGGTTTTAGTTGACAACAGCAATGTCGAAGTTTCCAATATATAGGATTTTATGTTTTTAACTTGTCTCTAATTAATGAGCTTGTGTATTAATGGGCAATAATTTTGTGAACAGGTCAATGCTGAATCATTGGGTCGGTTGAATGAACTTGAGGAAATGCGTCGGAAATTGGAATCAAAGAAAATGATGATGGAGAATATGTCTATACATTCTAGGATGGCAAAGGAGGATGCTAGCAAGCAGGAGGAGCAGCTTAGTGGTGCGGTGCAATCGCTTTTGGTGGCAGGGGGTGCTCTTTCTGTAACCAAGAGAAATCTCCAGGTGAGTTGATGTTATACTGTAGGGGATGTAATGTCCTTTTTCTGGAAATAATTAAAAGTAAAAAGTTAAGTTGTCTCTATCAATTTTTCTTTCTCTTTTTATTAGCAAAATTGTAGAGACTTCTTGAAAAGAAAATAGCTATGTTATGAATATTGGCAAACAATTGGGAGGGTACACATGGATTGATATTTACCTTTTGTGTACCATTGCGGTTGACATTTTGATTTTTGAGTGAGATGTATGGAAGAGTATAGAGGGTCTTCTATTCTATAAAGCACTCATACTTCTATTTGTTCACGTCTTTGTATCAGATACGTATCCGATTTTGATACACTTGGATACTTCACTGATTTGTATCTATTACGTATCCAAGCGTTTAAAAAAAGTTATCAAAATCTAATATAGCCTAGATATGAGACATAGAAGCATGTATAAGATAGAAACATATTAGCATCGTCTCTTAATGAACCAAGAATGGAAGTTGTACTATGGATGGTGCTCAGGAAGGGAACAAAATTGACACTATTCCTATTTGTAAGCAATAAGCATTGATTTATGAAAACAACAAACGACGATGACAACAATAACCTTATCCCATTAAGTGAGGATGGCTTTATAGATTACATGATGTCATTGGACTTGGTTAAACACAAAATTCTCGGGGATATTATCCCCCACTAGATCCCTTTTAATAATTTCCTCCAATGTTTTTCTTGGCCTCCCTCTACCCCATTCCACTGAGTTAAAAAACTATGCAAGTTACTCTCTTCATCAGTGTCTCCAATGGTCTTCTTTACATGTGTTTAAACCACATCAACCAATTTTCTGTCATTTTTTCCTTGATAGGTGTCACACCAATATCTTCTTGTATACAATCATTTCTTATCCTATTCATTCTTGTGTGGTTATACATCCATATAAACATACTAATTTCTGCTACTTCCACCTTTTTCTCTTTTTTGACCCTTTAAAGTCCAACATTCACCACCATGAAGTGCAACATTCTCCATTTTAACCACCCAATTTATATCGTATGTGTGACATCTTCATTAATTTTTCCATCAATTTGTAATTTTGATCTTAGATACTTTAACTTAAAATCTTGTGGTATGACATCTTCTCCAACTTTTACCTCAGTCATTTTCCTTTTGTTTCTTACAAAAAATGCAATGCATATACTCTGTTTTACTCCTATTCATACAAAAACCCTTTGATTCCAATGTCTGTCTCCAAAGCTTGAGTTAAACTCTTGCCTTGATTCTTCAATGAAAACTATATTATTTGCAAAAAGTATGCATTTAGGAATAATCTTTTGTATGTCTTTGGTAAACACATCCAAGAACAAAGACTTCAGTCTTTGTGTGATGGGTCTTCGGCTTTGGGATAATATTCTTTCTTCATGTCCTCTTTCTTCCCTTCCTTAAGTACTAAACTATAAATTTTTCATAAGAAAACTAAATAGTTGTATATACGGATAGCTTGGATATAACTATTATGTTCTTTGGTTGTATTCTATCTTGCAAGTTGTAACCAATAATATGTTCATCATATTTTTGATAATTTAGAAGGTGTAAAGCCTCAAAGCATGCTACACATAGTCTAAACTCTCAAGGGAAACACAGTGTTCACTAATTTTAATTTTGGTCTGGGTTTTTTTCTAAATTAAAAATTCTAAAAGGCAAAGCTGCTTTTATACAGCTTCTGTATTTGTTATGAGTGATAATATATTCTTGTCTACTACATACATGTTGCTATTTTAGGATGGGGATGGTATGTTTAGAGACTTTTTTTTAAAAAAAATTTTAAACTTAATCCCATCCCTTGTTTTGATGAATATTAATTTCTTGGGCTTTTAGTTCTAAGGGGAATGCGTTGTTGTCTTCATTAAAAAAATTGATTCATTTTATTGATGTTGAAGTATATGTGTTACAAATTGACATTCAGATTTTTTGCTTTTGACCGAGTTTATATTCAGTTGAATAGAGTATACCTTTCTCAGTTTCTCTTGTACCTGTCCTTAAGAAATGAACCCCTTGTTTTCTTTCAAATGTCCTCATTTATTAAAAGCTTTCTTTTCCCTATTAGTCCCTGTAAGAAATAGCATTGACGAATTTATTCAGCCGACCTGAATCTAAATAAGTTATCATTATTTCTTGTTTTGTGGGAAAGGAATTAGTGTTTGTATTTTACTGGTGTTATTGTAGCTAGAAAGCTGATGATGCTTTTATTATAGGAATCAAGTAGAGTACTGTCTGAAGAAAATGGTTATGTTCGTCTGAGAAAATTGCAAACGATGCTGAGGAAGAGGCAACAGTATATGACATCTCAAATTTCAATGCTTTATCCTGTAAAGATCTTGGTTGGACCAGCACAAGAGCAAGAGCTTGAAGCATATCCTTTAGGTAGCCTGGCAGGTAATGGTTAGCTCAATAAGTCTTTTTCTATGTTGATAGTGCCCCTAAGGTAAAAAAATGGCTGAGGTCATGAAAAATAAGAAACTTGAAAGTTAAATAAACTATGAATCTTGAGGTACTGGATGGTTCAATCACTATCCCTTGATTTTTTACTGGCTCCTTGGATATAGTTCTTCCTTAAGTTGGGTTATTGTGTTGAAAGGGTGTCTTTCATTTTGTACTTCACCTTCCTGATGTGTGTGTCTCATGTCTTGTTCTTTTCTTTGATGCTTCTGCATTAGTTTTGGTTAATAACGTCAATAGCCTTAATAATGTCTCATGCTTCTGCATCAGTTTTATATTGTTTGGTGGAGAGAAAACAGAGTAAATAAGCCTGGCTCTGGTGGGTCTCGTGTGAAACTTTTCCCTTGCCAGAGCCACCAGCTGTGGCAATTGCTTCTCTTGTCCCAAGCCTGGCTATAACAACACACGCAGCCTTATGCATGACTGGAAGTAAAATGTTGGAAAAAAAAGGTGGATGGGCATGTTGAAATCTTCAGCAAGCATGTGTGTTATACTCATTGGAAATAAAATGGTGGAGAGCAATGGGAAGGATGTATATATATCATCATGGAATTAACTAAAGTGAGGAAGACAGCACTTTAAAATCTTACTAGAATCAACACATACGAAGGAATTATAGAAGGAAAATTGGGAAAAAGAAGATGAACTGACTAGGTACAAGGTGGTGGAAGGGGAAGATGATAGGGTGCTACAAGGCATAGGAGAGAGATGCTGACACGAAAAGGAGAAGAGCCAGAAAAAAAGAATTTTGCTGGATAAATATTGTTTTGGGACAAATAAATTTGTTGTTGGAAAGGATATATACATCTTTTTTCACCAATAAATTTTCTTTCTTTCTACTTTTCACTCCAAACAAACAAATTGAACAAGAAGATGGGAAATATACTATTTTCTTTCTTTTCCTTTTCTCTTAAACCAAACAATAGGAAAGAAAGCATGTTTTTCTCTTCATTTTCTTTCCCCTTCCAAACTGAGTTATTGCCAAATGAAAGAATGTTGTTTTGGCATCTGCTTAATTAATAGATGTTTATCTGATACTTCATTCCCTTTTCATTGAACAAAAGGCAGTATTCTTTTAGCATAGTATCAGAAGTTATAACTTGTGAACCACATCATTGTTGCTCTATATGGAGGTCTTATGTGCAAGGTTGAGTCTTTAGGTCTTTTGGTGCTCTGTCATGCATTTTCATTTTTCTTCTTTAAAATTTCATATTCAATTTATAACCTTTAAATTGAAAGATCACTGACCAAATCACAAACCTTTTGAGCATTCATCTAGTTAATAATATTGTTTTTTTGTATTACTTTTCTTCATACTGTAAGATACTTTCATAGGATGTTTTACAATGTAACATGGATGCACTGGGAGACCATAGCTATTCATTGAATGTTAAGTTTAAGTCTAGTTTCTCTTATACTAATTTAAATTATCTCAAATTTTTGATAATATTCACTGCATTTCTAAGTGATACTTTCTCTGAATTTTATTGTTAAAAGTTTCCTTTGTTTCATTACTCAGGGGCTTCTGCTGGACTTAGACCAGTAAATCAAGGATCCTTAACAATTCATGGTCTGCATTTGAATGTGCTATCTTTTAGGAAGATGAGCTTTTTCACTGATAAAAAGGACATTCAGAGGTCTGCTACAGCCCTAGGATATGTTGCACATGTAAGTATTAGCAACTACGTGGCCCTTTATTTGCCTCAGAACTGATTGTGTTATTCAATCTTGTGCCTTTTGTGATCCATTTCCAAAATATGTGATGTACATTCCTAAATTGTCGTATACATATTTGGTTTAAATACTTTTTTCATCCTTGCAAATATACCAGTTTCTAAATTGTCATACACATATCATGGTTTGAATACATTTTTTTGTCTATGATCCCTATAGTGTCCAAACCTTCCATTTTTTTGTTCTTCCATTACAAAAATGCTTGTGTGACTCCATCAAGTGTTCCATGTGGCAATGCCACATTACAAAAATGCTTTTGTGTGGCAATGTCAGATGAAGCCATGTAAGTGATTTTGTAACGGAGACTAACGGGAAGGATCAAAGTAAAAGGTTTGAATGTAAATGGATTATAAACCAAAAAAAAAAAAATACTGGGACTAAAAACCGAAAACTAGTATACTTGCAAGGATGAAAAATATATTTAAGCCTACATATTTTGACATGTCTTGTATATGGCAAACGTAATTGTCATTTCTTTTTCTTATCATATATCAAACTTCTGTGTTTCCAGCTGCGGCATTTCTTATGCTATCTCATGTGGATTACTGTTGACCTAATAATTATTGAAATATACTTTACTAGACTGATTTTCTTGCAGGCTGTTTCTCTTATAGCCTCATACTTGCAAGTTCCTTTGCGATATCCTTTAAGGTTGGGTGCCTCTCATTCGTATATTGTTGACAATGCACCTTCAACAGAGCTAACATTTTCTGAAGCTTCATCAAATGTAAACACAAATGCCAAACATGTGGAATTCCCCCTTTTTTTAGAAGGTCAAGACACAACAAGAGCAGTGTATGCTGTATTCTTACTAAATAAGGTATATATTTCTATTTATATTTGCTTTGTAGTAACACTCAATTTTCGAATTTAAATGCTTTATTTGAACTAAGGCAAAGCATAGCAGGCAGGGATAGTCTTGTCTTGTTCAATGTTTCCTTCAGAATTCCTGAGGAGACAATTATGTGCATCTTTTTGCTGACATTTTCTTCCCCTTTGTCATTTGTCTAACTTATTTGTTTGGGTCGTGAACTTTTTATATTTGTTGATGACTTCATACATTACCATATTCCACAAGATTGTAGGATCTGTGTTTTGCATGGTTAGCAGTTTAGTTCCCATCTGTTTCACTGAAATAGCTTTCTGGCTAAGATTGCATTGCATCTTTGGGATTTTGCTCCACCTTCCAACATGTTGGTTGATTAAGAAATTATTTTGGCCTTGCTTGTGTTTTTCTCTGTGCAATTAACAGAGATTGAATTGGCAGATTTCCATTTGACTGTGAGAATAAAGCCTACTATATGTTAGCTAACCAGAAGTGTGGAGGGTTCCTCCGCCAGAATTAGCTTTTCTTCAGTGTTTTATTTTCCCAACCCTTTGTTTGGAATTTGACTTCTTTAGAGAAGATAACAAATCTCAGTTGTTGATGAAAAAAAATCAACAGTGAGTATTATGTACACTTGCATAATCAATCATGGATGTGTTGAAATATTAGCCATTGATTTTTTTATCAACAACTGAGATTACTTACTTTACTCATACTCACTTTAGAGGAACCAAAAATGCCTTTGTTCGTTTCATGGCATGAAAGATTAGATGTTCCGTTTTTGAGTTAGGCTTACATGAGATGCTTTAATTCTAAGAAACATTTGTTTAAGAACTCATTATGTTTTTTCCCAAAGACTTCCTTCTACTTAAAAACAAATTTATGATTGTCTGCAGTTGAATTTTCAATGTCAAGAAATCATCACCATAAAAAATGCTTTACGTACACTGAATAGGACTATGCAGTTTACAAAAACTGCAAGCTATCCTATTCCCAAAATTTAGTAGCAAAATTTACATTTATGTTGACAGGCTGTTGGTTTTGCATTGTTGTTGTCAGGTAGGCTGGCTTAGACTTTTGCTTCTGTATTATATCTCAAATAAGCAGAATGTATTTGCAATCTCCCATACTTTGTTATTTCCTATTTTATCTCTTATTAATTTTTCCTTGAAGTGTGGTTGTCTGAGCGAGATTTGATATCTCTAGTACTGCGTACACATATCCGTCCTAATTAACCTTGACTTACAGCTCCTTTCCCTTGTGCTTTTCTGATTGTAGGATTTAGAACAGCTTTTGAATTTCATTGATGCCAAGAGTTTGGGACCACGCCATGTATTGGCTAATTTGAGGGAGCTTTTAAGGACTATCCAGTCTCCAGCTTTTATAGACAACTTGATCTAGTATTTTGGTCTCTACTGTAACTTCCCTGTAAATTGATTTTTTTTCAATTCTTGCTGGGGTGCAATTTTTTTTTGGTGCACCTTCCAATGTAGGATTTTAGCATTGTTATCAAAATGGAGTCAAACTTTCTATAATGGATTTGGTATTCTTTAAAAAAACGAGTATACACTACTGTCGAAAAGAGTATAAATGTCAGATACATTCCTGCAGGGATATCGTCTATAAGAACTTAACGAGAAATGCATACATTTTGCCATTTTTTTTTTTAATCCCGGAGGATATTCACCATTTGTTTAAAAGATGAACAGGGAGTGGGGGACGATGAAATCCCTCTTCAGGTGAGAAAAGGATATGCAAGGATTTATCAAATTTTGATGATTTTAGCATGTGATGTGATTAGTTTATTTATTTATTTTTTTACAGTTTCTGGATTATTATTATTATTATTATTATGTTCCAAAAGCTTTCCTGGAATGTGCTCATTGGGCTGCACATAGAAATTGATTTCCTGGAATCTGCGCCTTTGTTGTACCCTTGTACCTATCTCAAGGTCGCGACAGTAGTCTGTCTTCGACCTGGGCTAATGGTTTGCTTGTTGTAATACCATTATTGCGTCCCAGGTTCGAGACAAGGCAGTGCCATAACTCTTCCAAACCCAAAGGTCGCAACATTAAAAGATCTAACGATGTACGGATTGTAAAAGATAAAATTGAATTTCGATTGCATCTTCTGAATGTGAATATTTCACAGGAAAAGCTATTTTGTGATTTACCATTGAGGTTCACAATGGAAGGGTTGAGAGAAATATATAAATAGTTGAAGTGTGGTTGACATTCCTAATATAAGCTAGTATACCTCTCATTTATTAGTGGAAAGCTTTTAGTTTTTACAGTTTTTGCAAACATTTAGTCACCAACTAATGTCTTAAACAATTCATCTCCTGTGGGGTGCTATTCAAGCAAAAACCAGAATAAAGTTCTCTCCCCTTAAGAGGGGGATAATAAGAGAAAGAAGCCAATTTTTTGGTTTTAGTTTTCTTAAAATTTAAATTAAATTTTATTGTAACATAAATAATAAATAATTTTATGTTAATAAAAATAATATACTGAAAAGTTAAATTTTTTAAGTCGAATTCACTTTTTAAATTAGTATAAAAATATTTTTATATAATTTATTTATTTTTTCACTCACTGTTTTAATTATTTAAACAAATAAAATAAAATTTCTCTAATTTTTATTTATTTAAATAACAATTTTTATTCTATTTTTACTTTTATATTGTCTTTTCTATAATTTTTTTTCATTTTTGAATTTAATTTTTATGTATTGTGAGTATAAAATATTTTATATTATCAATCAATTAGAAATTATCATAAATATAATTTTTAAATCATTTTAGGTATGCTTTTTAAATAATTGTTGTGTAAGCAACAAAGTTCCCAATAAGTAATTGAATAATAATGTAAAAAACCTAAAAATTTGCTTCTAATTAAATTTACACAGTGATATTTCTAAATCCCTTTCTATACATAAACATATAAAATTATCTGCTTTCTAAGGCTTCACTCTTCCCTACATTCACTTTTATTTGAATACTCTCCTTTCTGAAGAAGTGGACTTTACTCTTCTAACATTCATCTAGTATATTCTTTTATGCTTTTAATATCAACTAAACGATTTAACAAATTGTAATTGAATATCAGAAACCAGTTTTAAATACATATATATATATGTATATATATATGTATATATATATTTTATCTTCAAAATTCAAATACGTTTTTAATATGCATTTGATATATCCTCTTATGCTTAGCATTTTTAAGGAATTTTTCTTAATCTCTTATCTCTTTCAATTTATTATTTTCAATTTTTTAAGTTTTAACTTAAATTTCAATATTTTTTAAAAAATTATCAATAATTAAAAATAATATTGTATCACAATATAAAATATTTATCATAAATCTAAAATATAATTTATATAATTTTAAAAATATTTATTTATTACAAATTTTAATTATAATATAATTTATATATTTAAAAATATTTATTTATCATAAATTTTAGTTATATAAAATAAATATTTATTCTTTATAATGCAAAAGCTAAAATACTAGTTCTAATTTAAATAGAACCCCAAAAGTTTACTTTCTTATATTTTATCTTTCTTTTTTTTTACCATTTTCTTCTTTTGTGTAAAAAACAAAGTGTAAAGGAAATTGAGAATAATGACAGGTCAATTTAGCAACTATATTTATGTAGTAGGCTTGTAGCTAGTTGCATCAGAAATAATACAAACAAAGGCAACAAAATTGAAAGCTATCATGCTGTCACAAAGAGAATCAATTCCCTCTGCAGCAATATCTCGTCATATCACCTTAGGAAAAGTAAGATCAACAGTCTTGAATATTAAACATCAATTTGAAAATGTAGAGTGTGGGAACTTACTCAACAACATGAGTTTGAATTGAGCGACCATGGCTAGAATCACGGCACCGGTTACTAAAACCATATTTTTGTCCAATTCATTTTAAAATTCTGAAAATTTGTTACTTAACCCCTTCCTTTTCCCCACCCTTTCTTGAAAGCCTTTATCTCAGCTTCAACCCTCTCTCTCTCTCTCTAGGTGAGTTTGCTTCTTCTTTTTTTCTTTTTTTTTTTGTGATTTTTCCAATTTCACTTGTTTGTGTACCTGTTCAGTTCAATCATTGTGCTAAAAGGGATTTTTAATTTTTTTTAATACTTAAGCTTGTTTGTTGAACTTGAAGGCAAGTTATATGTGGAAGCTTATATGGCTTTGATTCTTTCTAATACTTAAGCTTGATTGTGGACCCAGTTTATGCCAGGACCCTAAAGAAAATAGCTTGCTCATAGCTCTTTTGAAGACCTCAATATTGCGTATTTTTAGGTGTGGATTGCAATGTTAAGTGAATAAATTTGAAGTTCTGTTGAAAGAACTTGTTTTCTAAGCATATGAATAATCAGTTTTTGGTAACTTGTTGGTTATCTTTGTTCGTAGCTGTCACTATGCTTTACTTTTGTTTGCCTTTTTTTTATGTAGGCTAGCATGATATTCAAGCATTCACATTTTAGAATGGATTTGAGAAATGTAGAAGAGGAATGGAAATGCAAGAAGTCTGTTACTTGTTTAATAACTTAAGAATTATGGTTCACTCATACCACTACTCAGCTATTATGTAATTGTGTAATTTAAGTATCATTTGGTTTACAAAAAGAAAAAGAAAAGAGAAAAGAAGGGAAGGCAGGCTGCTGAGTGGTTTCATTTATGAGAGAAAGAGAGAGGAACGTAGTGTAGCAGGTGTAGGGAAATTAAGGATTAAAAAACGTGTTTCAGTTTTCTTTTTAAAAGGAATTGAATCTCAACCTTTAAAATGTTTTAGTGCCACGTGATCATTATTTGTAAGTTTGAAACTTAACACCACTCAGGGAACCTCTCTGTCTTTAACACCCTTTACGAAACTGAAACAAATGCTACAACGTACAAGCACAACCATAAAATGGTGTCCATGTGAAACCAAAGTTCTTGTTCTTTTCTCTATACTTTTCTTTTAATTCGTTTTACCCATTTTACAAATATCAGTTTAACTTTTCAATCTCTGCACAGTTTCTCCAAGCCCTTCTCCCCAAACCCTTTTCCAATCTCTTCCCTCATCCTCTTAGTCACGCCATCACCATGTGAGACTTGTTTTTATTCTGAAGAACTCTCATAAGAACCTGCCTGTGTTAAAGATGCTCTTAGTGTGTTTTTGGAAGTTTTTGTTTCACATTCTCAGAGAAAAAGATGGTTTATTTTTCTACCCATCACAAAAGTTTTTGTGCAATTTTCAAATGCTATCTGGGAATCAGACTTTAGTTTTTGGTATTTATAGTGTTCTAATATAATTAAAAATTTCTTTTTCAATTTTGAGAAAGAAATTTTTTACAATTTGAGTTTGAGACTAACTCAACTTCACATTCTAATACGATTTCAGAGCTTATTCTATATTCATTAATGGGCTGCCACCTATCATGTTATCCACGCACCAAGTCCAATGGTGCTGGGCGTGAGGGGGTGCATTGAAAAAAAGACTAAGTCTATATAAGTGGGAGACAATCTTTACCTTATAAGCCGGTTTTGTGGGATTAAGTTAAGTTTAAATCTCAAATTGTAATAAAACTCATGGTTGATGGAGTGTTTTGTGTTGCATTTAGGTTGGTGGAATCTTACATCTCTCTCCTTTGTGTGTGCAGAAGAAGAACATGGCTACCAATGGTGGACTTAAGAGAAAATCTCCACCAGATGTGCCTAATGATATTATTTTTATGGATTTATCAATTAGATTTCAGGTGCGTGCATGACTCTTTCCACAATAATCACTTTTTTTTCTGCTTTTTATTTTTGTTTTTTTTTCCTAATCATTGCTTAGAAAAAACCTTTGATTCTAATAAAATTCAAACTGCTAACAAGTAAATTTTACCTATATATGATACGTGTAATGTAATTTTTCTTGACAAAAGGTTTAAACTGAGCGATGTTCTACCCTTTTTAATATATATTGAGATATATATAATGCTCAAGGAGAAGTTTAAACTAAAAAAGGTTCTACCTTGGTTTAATATTGAGATATTGCACAAGTTGAAGTTGGAGAAGGCAAGTATGGTCAATCATTGCAAAAAAAAAAAACCGTCATTTGCTAATGTATAAAAAATGTTTGGTAAAAATTAAAGTATTACTATTGATATTATGGTTTATGCTTTAAGATGATATATTATATTAACACTTGATAAATAAACAGTGTATACCAATCTTTTATATCAATGTATTGGCCTGTTGATTTAGACCTGTAATACTGATTGTTTGGTTTTCATTGAACAAAAGTTATATTCATCCATTAAATCATTTTTTTTTTGACAAATGTTAGATGAAACTGTGCACGAATGAATGGCCTGTGGGTAATTTTCTTTCATTTCATAATTACTTTTTTTCTTCGTTATCTTTTTAAAGAATCAATAAAAAAATTACCTGTCTGGTTTTGTATCGTTTGAAGCGTAAAACCGTTCGTGCCAAAAAAATTTATATCAAGAATTCAATACAATATTTGAGTTCTCACCTTTTTCTTCGTTGTTGTATACCATTTTGTTTCTCTTCATTGAGCCATAGGATGGGCGTCGGTTGTTCTTCAAGGTGAACCAGGATTTGGAGTTAAGTAGGGTATTCAGAGATTTCTGTGATAGAAAGAAATTGGAATACGAGACCTTGCAGTTCATATATGAGGGTTCTCACATTAATGGACGTCAAACACCAAAAATGGTTAGTTTCTTTCATAACATGTAACACACAAGTTTTGGGGTTCTTATACTGCTACGTTGAAGCATCATAAAAATTGATTTAAAATTTTCATTCCCACTTTTCATCTGTTTGTGGGTCCATGTTTAGTCTTGTTTCAATATCTAGAAGATATCTCATAGAAATAGAATAATTTTAAGTATTTTAGAAATTATTTCTTAAGATCAATTTTTTTTTTATTTTCTTAATTTTCATATTTTCTAATATCTCATAATTTGTTTATTTTTTTAGTTGAGATTATGATTAATTTAAAATAAGATATAATGCTTTAGGTTTTATGAACATATAGTATCATCACATAGTAAGTTTTTAATATATCACAATTACTAATAAAACATCATTCAAAATCTCTTTTTTTTTATGCCTAATGCACAGGAAATCAGAAAGGCATATTTAATTTTCTTGCATGACTTTTTGTGATACACCTTCAGTTTACTTCAATTCGTGAATTTCTTTGCCTTCTTTACGTCTCATACTCATAGGACACTCTAATTTGTGAAAATGAAATTATTATTAATATACAACAGAGTTGTCCTTAATGGCTAGTACAGTAGTACGTAGATTTAGCATATCATCAGTAGTGTTGGGCATAAGATATGGGATATTCCGATGTTATTTCAACGTATTTCCCTGTGCGTCTACTGCTTGTGTAGAAGTAATATTTAGATCCATATTTTACATATAGTTCTTTTTTTTTTTTTTTCATGCAACTTATAGTTTAATTTTTTATATTAATGTAACTTGACTTCAGCTTAATATGGAAAATGGTGCTGAGATCTTCGCCGCGAGACACCAACTTGGAGGTGGTGGTGTTGTGGCACTTTAACTCTTGAAGGAGTTTGTTAATTTGCTTAACTGTTATGGTACATTATCAGAAAAAAGTATGCACTTTAACTGTTTGTAAACAAGCTTATTTGTTACACTTGAGTGGTAGTAGTAGTAACTAATGTACTGAACAAAATTGAAGACTAAGGAGAGTATTTTTAGTATTCTCTTTTTTGTCAGTTACGTGACTTTTTTATTTGATTTTATTTGAAAGATATATTATTTATTTCTTTTAAATATTGTTACTTAAATTTAATTCATCCTAATTTGAATTTGAATTTAAATTTTAAATTTTGAAGTATTGTGATGAAATTAAAAAACGTAAAATAATGTATTTTAATTTGAATAATTTATTTTTATAATTTTTTCAATTTTATAAGTTTTATCGTTTTAATTTATTTTATTTAAGCAAAATAAAATTGATGAATATATCTTTTATCATACTTTCTTTTTTTATTAACATACGTCATGTCATTATTATATAACAATAATGATATTTTTATCTTATATATTTATATTTTTAAATTCTATTTAAATTTAAAAATATGTAATGTTTCAAAAAATTTACTAGTAAATTGAATGTTTAATTTGCCTAAAAGGGTTAGCATTTCAAGCAGATTTTCTGTTGGCATATGTTCAGATTCCATTTGCTTCAATTTTTATGAAAAAATATTTTTATCTTGAAAAAAATACTTTAAAAAAGTTTTAATGTGATTGTTAAGTTTTTAGTAAGTTAAAATTTAAAAAAGTATATATTTTAATTACTTAGACATTATTTTGAATAGCCTTTTAAAAAATTGTAATTATAATTTTTCTGTAAAATAAAAATATTTTATAGTTATAATTAAACGAAAAATAAGTATGAATGAGGATTACTGAAGAGAAATGGACATCTGGGTGGGTGTACAACACACAACCTAACCTGCCAAAAGTGCAGTTCTATTCTATTCTAGTGAAAGATCATGAGGAATGGGTTTAAAGTAAACGTTACCTTCTTCTTCCATTCATAATTCATTCATCCTTATTTACTTTTCATCACCCAAACTTCCTTTGCCATCAACCACCACACGCCATCCTTATTTAATGAATGAATTATGGGTTTTCATATACTCTGTGTGTGTAATAAATTCTTCAATAGTTTTTATGTACTACTGATCACTTCTGGTCAAATTTATTACAGTTCTATTAATGGGCCTTAGCCACTTGCGGGTTCATGGTAGCTGGGCCACAACCCGACTATAATGATGTTGAATGAGACTAATAAGGGCATATCGGCTAAAGATGTTTTCTAACTTTTTGTCAGTGTTCTAAACTGGTTACCTAACCAGTTTAAATAAACCACAAAACTAGTCTGAAGAAAAACGGATTAAAGAACTAGAAATCAGGTCAAAAATCAAAAATCGGTCAAAAATCGACTAAAAACCGATTTACAATGGATTAATGTAAAATGCTTAATATTTTGATTTTTTCCTTCAAAAAATAAACACTAACCTAAAGTATTTATTATTTCTTTTTTTATTTTAAATATACAGTTATTTTTATTAATAAATGTTGATGTGTATAGTTAAAACTTATACTTAAGTATTATGACATATTTGATTTGCACTTTTGTAGGTATTGTAAATGTAAATAACCTATAAAATTATGTTTTATTTTAAGTTTTTAGTATTATAAAGTTATGATATTATATTTTTAATATTATTTTATGTATTATTTAATTATTATTATTATTTTATTGATATCGGTTCAACCACAACTGAATCATTAAACCTTGAACTAGTGTCTTGACTGGTTTGATGACCAGTCTGATTTTAAAAACATTACTTTTTGCAACTTTTTATGCACGTATTTTTCAACCTTTAAATACCATACAATATAATAGTTAAGATTTTTTAACACGTATTTTTCAACTTTCACCTATTTAAATGTTCATTCATAAACATTTTAATCTTGATTTTTTCTCATTTCTCATTTTATATTTATCTTAAATATTTATCTTTTTTTCACACGTATTTTTCAACTTTCATTTATTTCTTTTCGTTACATGTATCACTCTCTCCTTTTCTTAAAATATACTCTCAAAGATGTTGACAGGTAATTTTTCTAATGGAATAATAATGTAAAAAACCTAAAAAATTTCTTCTAATTAAATTTACACTGTAATACTTCTAATTTAAATAGAAGCCAAAAGTTTACTTTCTTATATTTTATCTTCTTTTTTTTTACCATCTACTTTCGTATAAAAAACAAAATGTAAAAGAAATTGAGAGAGCTTATAATTAATGACAGGTCAATTTCAGCAACTACATTTATTTATTAGACTGGTAGCCTTTTGCATTTATTGGGAATACTTGTGTTATCAGTAAAACTAAAAATGGCTATATGATAATTAGAGATGATAACAAGGTGGAGCGGACACCGACAATTGCCACCGCCACCCGTCACGTTAGATAGAAACTCGTTCCGTTATGCGAGCGAGTACTTGTTAAGTAAATACTTGTGAATTTTTTTAATATTCGTGGGTATTTATAGATATTTCTTAAAAATTAAAAATTAAAAAAAATTATTTTGTGTGCTCAAGACAAATATAAGACGCTGCAAATATCACTTTAAATTTATAAATTAAAGAATTATTGTTTAAAATAATCATTTTGTCTATAATTTTTAGTTATTCTAACAATTTTTCTAAAAAAATAGTTTAAAGCTCACAGATTTATGTTCTTTTTTTCTTGTAATATAAACAAGAATTTAGATTATAAAAACAAAGATTAAATACATGTCAATGTAAAATATTGGAACAAGATTATATAAACAATTTTGGATTAGCGTCATCACTAGGAAAGTTAATATAAGAGAATAAATGCTAGTATTATAGTTCATTTTCATTTTGCCTTTCTCATGGTTTATAGTTAGAAGTTAGCAACCAATCAAAACGAAAGTTAGAATTCTAGTTATTTAATACAAAATTTTATATTTTGATTCTCAATTATATATATATATATATATATATATATATATATATAATTTATTGATATTTTAATATTTCATTTTATATGTAAAAATATTCCATTTTATTGCGCACAACTTGCTGGTATAAATGATGCTAATATAGTTAGGGAAAATGAAAATGTTTGAAAATTTAGGACAAATTTTCTATAATCTTATCTCTATTAATATAAAGATATTTAAGTAAATAAATAATAATAGATAGCAAGTACTTGCGGGCAGGGGTACCATGATATCCATTTCCGGCCCATTAATAAATGAGTAATAGAAATATCGTTTTAAACTATCCGCAAATACCTATTCACCTACAATCTGTTATGGATTTTACCCACAAATTTTTGCTAACATGAATATTTTTGTCATCCCCAATGATAATTATAAAAATGGCATCAAAGAGAGTCAGTCCGAGACATAAGGGAGAGTAAAATGTTAATAATATACTGGTATATAAGGGGGTTAGCATAGCTGGTGAAGGGAAAGGATAAAAAAAACGTTTTTCAATTTTCTTTTAAAAAGGAATTGAATTTCAACCTTTTTTGTCTCACCAGGGTGAAAAGAATTGGAGATGTACATTTCTATTGGCAATGGACAGAATGACTATTAATTATCTTTTGACGTCATAAGTTTGAAATTCAACACCAAGCAGGGAACCTATATTTCATTAACACCCTCTAGGAAACTGAAACAAACACACAACGTACATGCACAACCATAAAATGGTTTCAACTTTCAATAGCTGCTGTGCCATGTGAAACCTCAAAGTTCTTGCTCTTTTTTCTGTCCCTTTTTTTTGGTGCGTTTTTTTTGACCTTTAATCTTCTGCCCCGCCTTTCTCTTCCTTTCTGATCCAACAATAAAATAAATTGCATGCACCCTTCTTCAACTTAATTAGTATGGCTTTGGAGGTTTTTGTTTCACATTCTCACGTAAAAAAAAATGGTTGATTTTTCTATCCATCTGAAAAGTATTTGTACAATTTTCAAATGCTATCCGGGAATGAGACCTTAATTTTTTGGTCTTTATAGTTCTAATATATTTAAAATCGGGGATTCTTCTGCTTTCTTCTTCAATATTGAGAAAGAAATTCATGGTTGGTGTGGAGTGTTTTATTTTTCATTTAGGTTGGTGGAATGTTACATCTCTCTTTTGTGTGTGCAGAAGAACATGGTTACCACTACCAATGGTCAACTTAAGAGAAAATCCCCACCAGATGATGTGGCTACTGATATTATCCATATCAACTTACAATCAGATTTCAAGTAGTTGTATGTATGCATTCTTTTCACAAATAATCCTTTTTTTGTTTTTTTTTTTTAGTTTTTAATCATTGCTAACGAAAATTTTTGATTCTAACAAGATTCAAACTGCTTACAAGTAAACTTTACCTATGTATAATATGTGTAATGTAATTTTTATTGACAAAAGGTTTAAACTGAGCAATATGTTCTAACTTTTTTTAATATATATTGAGATATATATAGTTCTCAAGGAGAAGTTTAAACTAAGAAAGGTTCTACTTGGTTTTAATGTTGAGATATTGCAGAAGTTGGAGTTTAAGAAAGGTCAATCATTGCAAAAAAAAATGTCATTTGCTAATGTAAAAAAATGTTTGGTAAAAATTATAGTATTGATATTAAGGTTTAGACTATATATAAGATGATATATTATATTAACACTTGATGTATAAACAGTATATACCAATCTTTTATATCAATGTATTGCCATGTTGATGTAGACCTATAATGTCCACACAGATATTGATTTTCATTGAACAAAAGTTATATTCATACGTCAAATCATTATTACATGATATATTTTTTTGACAAATGTTAAATGAAAATGTGCACGAATGAATGGCCCGTGGGTAATTTTCTTCCATTTCATAATTACTCTTTTTCTTTATCTTGTTAAAAATCAATAGAAAAATTACGTGTCTGATATTGGAACAATGGTTAAAGAAAAAGAGCAGAAAATAAAGTATTATTGTGGAAAGAGTAATGCATATACCTGAGTTCTGATTGATAAGTTGATATGAATAATATTACAGCCTGCCAGGTGGGTATATTAATTTCATTTTCACAAATTATAGTGTCCTATGAGACGTAAAGAAGGTAAAGAAATTCACAAATTGAAGTAAACTGAAGGTGTATCTCAAAAAGTCATGCAAGAAAATTGAATATGTCTTTCTGATTTCCTGTGCATTAGGCATCATCGATATATGCTTTTCTGCCAATGTCCTATTTTTGTTGAACTTGTGACGAAGGTAAAGAAAAAAAGATAAAGACTTTGAATATTGATGTTTTATTAGAAATTGTGATATATTAAAAACTTACTATGTGATGATATTATATAATCATAAAACCTAAGGCATTATGTCTTATTTATTTTAATCATAATCTAAATTAAATAAAGAAACAGATCATGAGATATTAGAAAATGTGAAAATTAAGAAAATAAGAAAACTAATTGATCTTAAGAATAATTTCTAAGATACTTAAAAATATTCTATTTCTATGAGATATCTTCTAGATATTGAAACAAGCACCAAACATGGACCCACAACAAATGAAAAGTGGGAATGAAAATTTTAAATCATTAGTTTAGTTAGTTAAACAGTGTGAGTAAGTTGTTGTAAACTTTTTTGGAACCGGAATTTGACTCCTTCCTTTGCATAAAAAAAAAAAAAAGCCGTAGCAGTTAAACCCCCAAAACTTTGGGTGACACGAACATGAAAGAAACTAACCATTTTTGGTGTTTGATGTCCATTAATGTGAGAATTGTCAATCTCTGAACAACCTTACTTCAAATCCTGGTTCACCATGAAGTACAACTGGTGCCCATCCTACAGTTCAATGAAGAAAACAAAAGGCAGCTTTTGCAATGAAGAAACATATCAAATGGTCTACTGGTAGACTGATTACCTTTCTAAACCGTTAGATATATGAATAAAAAAAAATTAATGGTTGAGATTGTTAACCAGATCAACAAATTTTAATCGTTGATTTTTTTAATTAATATATCTAAAGGTTTAGAGAGGTGGTCTATTGTAGAATTTGCCCAAAATGGTATACAACATGGAAGAAAAAGGTGAAAACTCAACTATTGAATTGAATTCTTGATATAAAAAATATATTTCTTTTATCTTTATTTATATACTTCATAATTTAATTTGTTTATCATTTCTATTTACTTTCTTTTATCACTATCTATAAATTGAATTTCAATTAAGCTTGACAACAGGGCAGGACAGGGCGAGTTTTGTCGTCTTCACCCCTGATCCCTGTCGAGGCTAGAAAATGGGTACCCATCCCTGCCCCTACCCCTAGTATTTTTTGTCATATTTTTAGAGTTGTGAAAAATTTTATACCATCTCAATTATTTTTTGTAAATATTATTTTGCTTTATTTTTTTGTTGGAACATATTACTTGTTATGTCCTGAAAAGTTATGATTTATAAATGTTATTTTAAAGTTTTATAAAGTTGGCTTTAAAATTTAGGTGAATCCTACGGTGAACTAGCAAATAAGTGATCCATTGGTAGACCACCTGTGTGAATCGTTAGATATATAAATAAAAAAAATTAACAGTTAAGATTGTTAATCGAATTAACAAATCTTAGTCATTAATTTTTTTTATTCATATATCTAACAGTTCATAGAAGTGGTCCACCAATATCCTATAAATTAAGAATAAATGATACATTTCAATTTTAGAAAGATTTCTCTAACTTTGAGTAGTGATAGATTTGAAATATGAATCACAACACAAAATTATTTATAAAGAAAATAAATAAAATATACTTATGTTTAGGTTTTAATAATTTCATACGATGATTCACTTTATACTAGATAAAACAAATTGTTAATATGTTCTTATTTAGGATAAACTCATTTTCTTAAAAATAAAAATCTTATTGATGACTCGTGAGTTAATTCTTGACTTTATAAATGTTGTATTTGTATGGCTTAATTCTCTTTTAATTTTAGGTTTAATTAACTTTTTAGTCCTTATAGTTACACAAACTTTATTTTTTAGTCCTTATAGTTAAAAATAATTCGTTTTAGTCCCTATACATGTATTTTCGACATCGGTTTGGCACTTGTCGTCAAGTGTGTCTTAACTAGTAAAATAAAACTGTTACAAAATGAAAATTGACAGTGTAAAACCGCCACAAATTTGACATTTTTTGAGGGTTTTTATTCAATTTATGGTGGTTTAAAATGGCAGAGACCAAACTGATATCAAAAGTACATATATAGGGACTAAAATAGATTTTTTTTAACTATAAGGACCAAAAAATAAAGTTTGCACAACTATAAGAACTAGAAAGATAATTAAACCTTAATTTTCTTGTTAGGATCTAAAATAAAATAAATAATATATCCACCGAAAGTATTTTTTCTTTTTTATACTATCAATCAATTAATATTCATCATATTTAATAATTTTGTTGACTTTTATAAAAATTATCTAATAAATTAGAGAAAATAGGTCATATATTGACAATATAAAGCAATTTTACACTGTCATCAAATCACAACCATCATATATGATAAGTTTGTTAATTTTTATAACAATTACTTTAAAAGTTATATTAACAGTAATTTTTGATTGGTTGATAGTTTAAAATTTTTTACATTGACAATACATAGTCATTAAACTCTAAAAATTATACCAAAAATAATTTATAATTAATTGTTGTATAAAACTAGAGTTTAATGACTATACATTGTTAATATAAAACAGTTTTATACTGTTAACCAATCAGAAACCATCGTTGATATGACTTTTAAGATAATAATTATAAAAATCGACAAATTTACCATACATGGTGAGTTATAATTGGATGACAGTGTAAAATTGTTTTACACTGTTAGTACATAACCTATGATCTAATAAAACTAATCTATGAAATATTTAAAGTTGGGGTTAAATTAAGAATTAAAATAAATAACTGAGAATAATTGGAGAGAGTTGCTAGTTCATCCATGATTGATGATTCCATGTGATCAATCTCACACGGCCATGTTGATGTTACCAATGCAATGCATTGCGTTGTTCATCTCTCCCATACCAATTGAGAAACCCTAACCCTAATCCCCGACCAAAATGGTGAAGAAGGTTCCCGATTGGCTCAACAGCTCTCTCTGGTCCTCATCGCCGTCGTCCCCTCCCTCCTCCGCCGTCGCGAGCCCGTTCGAACAACCACCACGTCCTCCGTCCCCCGCCGTCTTGAGCCCGCCCGAACCACCGCCGCTTGCGCCGTCGCCTCCGGCCGACCAAGATCCTCCGCTGACGCAGAGAATCGAAGATTCGCCGAGCGGAGATCGCGGCGACGCCTTTCCTTCCGCGTACGACGTGTCTCGCCAGGCTCAGTTGCTGGCCGAGGTTCCCTCCGCCTAAGCTTTTATAAAACGACCATGGACTTTCTTTGATTACTGTGTTTAAGAGTATTGATTTTGTGATGGTTTGGTTTGGTTCAGTTGTCGAGGAAGGTGGTCGATTTGAGCGAGTTGCGGAGCCTCGCTTGTCAAGGTATACCTGATGCAGCTGGAATACGCTCTACTGTGTGGAAGGTTAGGTTTCCTTTTCTTTCTTTTTTTATTCTCTACATTTTAGTCTTTTTTTTTTTAGTTTAATTTTTATGCACTGTAAATAGATTTTTACATTATTAACCAATGAGAAGTTATTTCAAATATGATGTTTAAAATAGTTTTTACAAAAGTCATCTAACTTATCATATATGTCAGTTTACAATTGGATGACAGTTTCAGAGTCTCAGTGTATTTTAATTGATACAGTGTCAGTGCATTCTAATTAATTTTTTAATGTATTTTTTAAGTGTGTGTGTGTGTGTGAGATGAAATTGATACTATTGTTAAATCCAGCTTAAGTGGTTGTTTGGTATGAATAGGAATGCTGTGACACTTGGATTGATTTTTAAGAGGGAAAAAAAAGAAAGAAAAAGAATGAAAAAATAATTTTTGATATTTTTAGGTGAATTAGATTTATTTAGGCAAAATGGAACAAGGATTTCTTCACTAGAGATGTGCATTCCCCACCATCCAACCAAGCATGAGAATGACACATTCCCATTCCCTTCCAACCAAGCAAGTCCTGTGTACTTAAGTCTAAGTAAGGATTTGGTTTGTGTGCTTTTGTTTAGTCTAGACTCTAGAGTGTTTTCCTTTATTGATGGAGAGAAGGAAGTGAAATCATGGATCACTGTTGCAATTTATGCTTATTGACGTTTGCAGCTTTTGCTTGGATATCTTCCGCCAGATCGAGGGCTTTGGTCAGCTGAGTTAGCAAAGAAGAGGTCTCAGTACAAACAATTCAAAGAGGATATTCTCATGAATCCTGTAAGTTAGATGCTTAGGGAGCCCTGATGCCTTAATGTTACCATCTTGTTGTTTTTGTTAAACTTAAAGCAATTTTTTGGGGGGCGAGGGGGTTAAGCTGGAAAGATGCCTTAATTGTGATAACATCAATAACTGAAAACTGCCAGGGGTTGAACTAAAGCTGTAGAATCAAATCACATTTCTTTTTACATCATCACATTGATTCTTACGTCAAACTATGGACAGTAGAAGAGAGACTATTCAAAGGAATCTGTCATCACATTAATATTAATTTATTGAATTTAATCCTATTTTACTTGGTTCTGTCTGTTACATTGAATCATTGATAAGGTGTAGGAGTGTCCAAGCGGAATCTTTGCAGAATGAGTGATTGTTGATGCATATTCTATTTGCTTTATGTATTTGCCTTTCTGAATGTTTCTGTGGCTAGCTAGTCAGAAATCACAAGGAGGATGTACAACTCTACAAATTGTGATACTGATGATGCCAAATATGAGAGGGCATTACTCTCTAGATCAGAAATCACTCATGGCGAGCATCCTTTGAGTCTTGGGAAGACCAGCGTGTGGAATCAGTTCTTCCAGGTATATAATGCAATGTGCTGCTACTTATCATTTTAAGGGAAAATCATCAGGTACCCTTCTGCTTAAAACTGTTGGTGGTATTCTAGAGGTGGTGTGGTGTGAGTTTCAAAAACACTCGAGCAATTACAGGATATGGTGGACTGTAGGTACTGTAGAATTATGCAGAAAAATAGAACAAGGAGAGTATTTTTGGGGGCTGAATAATTCTGTTTTCTTTGTTTTCTCTTTCACATTTCAGCAGCACATACACATACATTACATAGATGAATGACTCTTAAACTACAAGAAGTCAAAATGGTAGAGTCACAACAATAATTGACTATTATTGATAACAATGGATGGCACATTACTCATACAAACAAAACTATGTAAAAATCTCACTGCATTTGTTTTGTTTAGATACTTGTATTGTGAAGTATCTGATTCTGCATGAACATGTTGCATACATTCCATCAATATTGTCTCACGACACATCAGTTCATGATGCTTATAATTTTACATGAATGGGTGACAACTGACAAGTAACTACTGAAAACCATTCTACTTGAAGCTTTCTTTACCAAAAAAAGGTGGATTGATATCCACATTTGGCTTATCTGTAATGACAATCACTTATTGTCTACTGTGAGATGCTTCTCTAAATTTTTTTAACAGTATAAGATTACCCCCTGATCTATTTCTTCCAATAATGACATGTCTTTATGAAATTGGGCTTATCAAATTTGTTACCACATAAAAGTCTTGCTGCTGTCAATATTTAATCTTTAATGAATTCTGGTGTTCGTTACTGTATCACAATTATATAAATGTCATGCTAATGCGCTATAATACTCTGTGCAAAGGCTATTGTGAAGCAAATCTTCCTCTTTGCATTTTGTAGGATACAGAAATCATAGATCAAATTGACCGAGATGTAAAGCGCACTCATCCTGATATGCACTTTTTCTCTGGTGATTCCCAATTCGCTAAGTCTAATCAGGTTGTTCCTTTATTTGTCTTGAAATTCATACAAACTCCAAATTCAAGTCTTTTCTTGTGTGAACCCTTTATTATTTTTTTGGGGGTATTTCAGGAGGCTTTAAAGAATGTATTAATTATTTTTGCAAAGTTAAACCCGGGTGTAAGATATGTGCAAGGAATGAATGAGATATTGGCTCCTCTATTCTATGTGTTCAAAAATGACCCCGATGAGGAAAATGCAGTGAGTATATGTTAAACTCTTTTAATCTCTTAATTTTTCGTTACATGATCTATCATGGGATTGCATTATCAAACCCCTGATTCTCTGTTATTGTCCTTGTTTGTAATCCATGCTCTGCTAACATCACTTATAGATAGCGTAGTATGTTCATTTAATTGTATTTGTATTTTCTAAAGACTAATTGATTTAAATTTCATCTTTTATTTTTGACTTTGCAAATTTCATTTGAAGAAGTGCTTATCCATGATAAGCCAAATATGCTTTTCCTTTCTTATTCTTCTGATCAGATGCATGGTATGCAAGTCTGTCAGTATTTACCTTTTGTATGCTTACATTCTAAAAAGTGTATGTTTCCTTATCCATTTGGCTGATATTTTCCAGTGTATGCTTTAATAAAAGGGGCTGGTATAATGGGGGCAGGGGAGACAATTCAAAATTTGGGTGTGACCAGTTAAAATGTAATCATTGCTAACTTAGGGGAATTGGGACAAGAAATTTTACCAAATGTAATACAGCATTGCCCTGTATACATAAAATGGGAAGTATGTGAAATAATTAATATGACCATGGGAATGTTGATTTTGTTGTAAACATTTTGCTTAGTTGACAATATGATGGAGTAATGTAGATTCATATTACTGTCATGTTCTGTTATATTATTGGTTAACTCTGCTCAACAGTTCCCTATTATAATATGCAGGCCTTTGCGGAAGCAGATGCATTCTTTTGTTTTGTTGAGCTATTGAGCGGGTTCCGAGACAACTTTGTACAACAACTTGACAATAGTGTTGTGGGAATCCGTTCAACCATTTCGAGATTGTCCCAGCTTTTGAGAGAACATGATGAAGAGCTGTGGCGTCATCTTGAGGTCACTTCTAAAGTAAGACAGTTTCTATTATGTATTCTATCTTCTCACAGTTTCTCTTTCAGTTTAAATTTGGAAATATTGGGGGCAGTATAGGCATCTCTGTTAAAGTATTTTAATTCTTGATATTACAATTAGTCATTAATTATTCATTTGCACATTGCAATATTTACTGTCACGCTAACACTGTCTACTGCTGTGTTAAATTAAATTTTTTAAATAAGCTAAATAATAAATAAACAAGAAAGTGCGGCTTCTTCCTGCTTCATTTAGTGATATGACCTTCTCTGTTAGAATTGTTATTTTTTTGGCCATTATTTTTTGTCTGTTTATACTGTTTTATGTTTCTCGACCAGTTAAGTGGCCTTTGACTAATCGTAATACTTTTTTGCGTGCATACTTACTGGATGATTTAACCATGTATTTGCTTTTGGCTATTATACAGTTTATCAGAAATGGCTCATTTTTTCTGGTTCTGAATATCAGGTCAACCCTCAATTCTATGCATTTAGGTGGATTACTCTCCTACTGACTCAGGAATTTGATTTTGCTGACATTCTTCACATTTGGGACACACTTTTAAGCGATCCAGATGGTCCACAGGTACAATTCGTATTTAACATTGTATTATAATTGACCGGCATGTAGGCTTATGATCCACTGCCTCTTATTTGATGGCAGTGATAAGACAGGTGATGTTGCATTGATGTTGTAAAGTTACTTTTGTATAAAAAAATATATAACGCTACTTTTACTTGGCAAAAGAAAGGGGAAAGAATTTCTACCAAAAAAAAAAGGGGGAAAGAATTTGGCTCTACATGAGTAAGGTTCAAGTGAGCAAACCATTAATGAGAAAATGAAAATCAAGACAATTTTAAGTTTTTATGGACGATATATTTTGCTATTAGACAGCTTGTACTTGATAAAGTTCTCAGTTGTTTTTTTCATAATGGTGATCCACTTTGCACTTTACTCTAAAACGCACTGTCCACTAGAGAGGATCCTAATATAAAGGAAAGATGAAGATTCATCATGGCATATGGTTGTTACAACAATGAAATATTAGAACATATAAAATTTCCCCCCTTTTGCATTGAACTTCAGTGTGCTTAAGTGACGAGTCGTTTGCTTTTGGTGGTTGTTACTTGCTACTTAAATTCGAGTTCGTTACCAGGAGGTCAATGAGCTTGGCTAGTCTGTTTTTCTCTGCCTCAAAGCACTTTATAGTTATTTTATAAAGTGGAAATATAGGAAAACTGACACCGTACTCTGCAGGAGACTCTTCTCCGGGTATGCTGTGCAATGCTTGTTCTCATTCGTAAGCGCCTCCTTGCGGGTGATTTCACTTCTAATCTCAAGTTGCTGCAAAATTATCCCACCACAAACATTAGTCATTTGCTCTATGTTGCCAACAAGTTTCGTGTACAGTCAGTCTAATGGTTCACGCCCCTGTTCTTTTGCATTTTGTCATTGTATCTCTAATTTGTGTTTGAAATTCAATGCTTGTAGATGAGTTTTAAGTGAGGCTCAGAGCAGTGACTGTTTATTTTTTTAACTTATTATTTGTACGTATTTTTTCTTTTTTGGGGTGGGGGGTTCGTCAATATGAGCTCGGTGAAATACGCTTATAATAGTACAGGAAGTGTTTATTCATTTTTACCTTTTATTTTATACTCTAGGTTTTTTTCACGGTTTTCTTTCTACAACGTGAGCTTGGTGAAATACGCATACACTCAGGATGTTAAAACAAGAGTATTATAACAGTACACAACAAATAAATAAACAACGAACAGGCACAAACGCTAGTCATTTAGCTAAATATATTAGCAATTTTAAAGTTACAAACAAATCTTTCTATAATAAAGGAACCTTGACAGAGTCTTGAGTTTTTTTACACTTTTTTTTTTGTTATTCCTTCTAGATTGGTACTAGCTCAACAACAACACATTGAAACAATCCAAAATAACCTAATAGAGTAGTGTTGTGTAAAAGAGTTCACAATGAGCAACAAATTTAGGAAGGCAGTGTTGTCTAAGTACCTCTAGTGATTTGGGTACAATTGCAAATGAAGACCTTAATAGGTTCAGTTGGAAGGGGAAATGTGATGGGAAGAGAAAGAAACGTAGAAGAGAGTGGTACAGACAAGACACTGAAAAGTTGGAAAATGGGAGGGGATGGTGATGGTGGTGGCTAAAAAAGGAGGAAAGAAAGGTGTGGGAGTAGGCTATGGCCAAAGAAGGAGAGGTTGTGGTAGTGAGGAGGGAAAATGAAAGATGGAAGAAAAAAGAGACACTCACTAAGGAGAGAAAAAATTCACTTAAAGTGGAGAGAAGATCCGCTCATGGAAGGAGAAAGCCACCGCTATAGAGGGAGAAAGTTTCCTAAGGGGACTGTTGTCGCTTCCCTGTTTCTTGTGTCACTATTTTGCTTCTTGCGGGAAATATAATTATCCCACAGGCATTCACTTTTGTCCACTTTTAAGTGAACAATACATTGTTAAGACATTAGTTAAACTAGCAAGTTATTATATGTTAGCCATTGATTTAAAATTAAGAGGATAAGGCTAGTGCTAGCTATCAAATTTTGATTTCATTTACAATACAAATTGAAGTTGCCTCATATTTTGATTCTTCTATGCGTGATCCTTTATGGATTTAAATTTATTTAAGCTTTCTTGCATTTTTACAATTTGATATGTTGTATTTCTATTTTTATTTCCTTAAATTAGAATAGTTGTTAAAATTTTATTTATTAGAGATGTTGTTTTACAAATTGTTTATTTTGATGCATATAATTTTATTTAGACTATTTGATTGAGTTGCATTAAGTACTTTCGCATGTTTGTTATGAAATTTGAAAGAAAGAGAAAACCGTGCGTTGTTGTGTTTTTTCTTTTTATTGTGGTTACTTTGTCTTCAAAAATTTGTGTGATTTACCTAGTTGCTTTTTTGTATTTACATTTTTCAATTAGGTTAGGATCTGTTGACATCAGGTGTCAAAGGTAGTCAAATTACACCTGTAATAACTTTCTGTATAATACAAATTTAACCAATTCAACCATTGAATTATGTAATATTATATTCATGATCATATATATCAAATTATAAATCATTTAGATTTTTCTAAATATGTTATCTAGCATTGAATATTTACATATATTTTAAAATCATATTGTATGTTAAAATAAAGTGATATGATGAACTATTAGATAATTTTAAAATTGTATGAAATTTTGTATACTTAATTTAATTAATAAGAACATCAAATTCAACGGTTGAATTGATTAAATTTGTATTCTACAAAAAGTTATTAAATGTATAATTTAACTAACTTTGACACCTGGTGTCAATAGACTCTTTCCAATTATTAGACAACTAAGATTGACTATTCTAGCTGCAACCATTGCAGAAGATTGCTCCTTTGGTGGATCTCCTTAATTATTTGAGTGGCTCCTTTTGTTTATTTTGAATTTTTGCACATCTTACAACTATATGGAGCATCTTAAACATATTTTTGGATTATTATTTGGAGCATCTATATTTTATATTTTGATGACATTACTACAGTATATACATTCTGTCGGGTGATCGCGATTTTAGGATGTTGAATTTACTCATGAGATTTTGCTGAAATTTTTATTAATTTAAAAGGTATAATATATTTTGGATTAAGGTCGTATTAAAAATGTTATTGGGTTGGGTAGCCTTGCTAGGTTAAGTGATATTCTCTTAGCCCATGTGATCATGACTCCGGTTTTGGGTGGTGACACGCAACGATTTTACATTGTAACGTTTTTTATATTTTGGAGTTCTAAGGTAATTAAAGAAAAATTAGTTGGTCACGAAAAATTATAATCAACTAGTATTTTAATTTGTATATTGCACATAATAAATATTTATTTTAGATAACTTAAATTTATAACAAATAAATACGTCTGAATGTATAAATTATATTATAATTAAAATTTATAATAAATAAATATTTTTGAACACATAGATTATATTTTAAATTTATAATAAAGAATTATTGTAATATAATGTTAATTTTTAGTTATTGATAATTTTTTTAAAAAAAATATTGAAATTTAATTTAGAACTAAAAATATTAGAAATGATAGATTGAAAGAGATAAGAAATTAAAAAATTTCTAAAAATGACCTCATTGAAGAATAACAGTCAAAAATATTTTCGTTGAAAAATAGCAGTTAACAATATTTTTTTTCAAGATAACTGTTCTCATTTAATATATAAGGTGAATATTACATTGAGTATTTTATTTAAAGACACTATCAAAGCTAACGAAACAGAGTATATCTATGTTTGATTCAGTTTATTTTAGAGAAATAATTATTTATTTTGTCAGTTTTTAAAAAATAAATAATTATTTCTCTAAAAACAATCGTTTCTAAACATGCTCTACACGTGAATGATTGAGTGATTTACATGAAGTAATAAACATGTTTATTAAGAAGTAATTTATTTTAATTGTAATTTAACAACTAATTTGATAACATAAATTAAAATTATTATAACTTTAAAAGAGCAAGCTTATAAGACTAAGAAAAAATTATTGTTTTAAGTCAACCCAAATTATTTTATTATTTTTTGAAAAATTATTTTCAGCAAACAGCAAGATTTATTAAAAATTTACCAAAAAATAATGTAATAGTAATTGGTGTTCCAAAACTTATTTTTGAACAGTTTAGTTGAAGGTTGGATTGTTTATTTTTCTTTAGAAAAAATGATAAATATGCACTCTCGAGGTGCAGAAGGAGGAATGGAAAAAAAGAGAAAAATAAAAAATATGGTAAACAATGTAATATGACAGGAGAAGAGAAATGAAGAAAAAAAATAAAATAAAGGGTTAAATATGTTTTTGGTGCTCCAAAAATATGTTAGAATTAGTTTTAGTTTTCAAGAATTTTTTTCTTTGAATGAAGTCTATTAAATATTAAAAATACCCTAATTAAATCCTTGTGTTAAATTTTGTTTAACTTTTCTGTTAAATAATAGTTATATTAGCTTCCAAATAAAATATTTTATTACTTGAAGTGTTCTATGATAATTTTTAATAAAAAATAATATAATTACTTTTGTTTTAGAGTTTAAAAACCTGTGGTTGAAAGTTAAATATGTAATAATTTTATTTAAAAAGTATATTATTAATTTGACCTAAATATAACAATTGACATAAATGACCACATCAGTAAATTAATGATGACTGTGATGCTAATATAGACATCATTTAGCATAAAAATTAAATAGAATTTAATAAGAATCTAATTAGAAAATTTTTAATATTTAAAAAATTTTATTCAAGAATTTTTTTTAAGGACTAAAATTACTTTTGTCATATTTTTGGAAAACGAAAACATATTTAACCCCAAAAAAAAGGATAAAAAATGCTATGAAAGTAGGTGTATATGAGCATGAATATCATTGTTATTTACCCTGTTGGGGTCAATCATAATCCGTCAAACCCATAACACTGAAGCGAATCCGGCAAAGCAGAAAAGCGTAGTAGGTGAAATTCCTCGGATCCCCACTGGACGGAGTATTTCTTCCTTTGCTTCACCTGCTTTTTCTTCTTTTCGTTCATTCATTCACTTAATTAATCCTCTCTTACACTCTACGACTACTCTTCATCACTCATTTCCAAACGAAACGAAACGAAACGAAACGTTTTATATTTTTTTCAGATTCAGACCCAAACTCATGGTACGCTCTTACCGATCCATCCCTCATGTTCTCTTCAAACTGAACGCTGTTCAATTAAGCACACCGTTTTGCGTTTCAGGCAAGCACGTTGCGGTTATACTTGACCTGCATTCGGAACACGCTCGAGGCCGCAATGTGCCTCCAGAACTTTCCGTGTCAAGAAGTCGAAAGGCATAACAAGCCCGAGGTTGAACTCAAGTACGTTCTCTCACCAAAGACTGAAAATCTACTTATTTTAATTCCACCCAAATTTAATACGACGATCCACCATGTTCATCTTATTAAAAAAATCAAAGCGTTCGAGTTTTTGAATTTTATTGGTTTATGTGCAGGACCAGCCCCGAACTCCTCCTCAATCCCGTAAGATCCTTCTCATTTCATATCACTATATAGTAATGACCTACTTGGAATTTTTTTCTGCTTGCTTCACTCGTGTTAATTGGTATGATTTAAAATTATGTAACTAGGTTGTTGAATTGCTAAAATGCTATATGATATTTCCTTCGCAGTAGTTAAGCTTGATGAAAAGACAAGTTACGGTGCGAGGTATTCCGTGTGGCGACTAGTTAATAGAGGCTTTGGCCTTAGGCTAAAGAAAGTAGAAAATAAGGCAAATGATAATTTATGGTTGGGTTTTTTATGTTAAGAATGAGACTGATGTTCTATTTCTGCTTCTTCAAACCCCGTCCTTCTTCAGAGTTCAAATTGGCCAGTATTTAGGATTGTGGAGTCTAGCTTTTGTGGAATTTTGGATACTTCACTACCAGGCTTCTGTTTGACAACCTTGCTTGTACTCATGTTGTTTATTCACTTGGTTCATTCCTTTGGATCTTTTTCTTGGAATTCTAAGGTCCTTGTGAGGGTCAAGGCTTAGAGCTTTGGGAAAGTGATATACAATCAAGTTGTTACCGATAGATTTTGACCTTGTAAATGCCTTCTCTTTATATCTTCTTCACATGCACCAGTAGGTTGGAGATGCTTAACGGTCGGTTTCTGCAGAGGTTAATGGCTTGGAAAATTTAGTGCAGATTGCTTGCTCTCAGTTGGAAGGAGTGGGTTTGTGCTTCAACACTTGAGTTGATGGTATTGTGATGAGCGGTTTTACAGATTCCAATTAGAAGGAAAGCTAGAGCTTGTAGGCACCATGCTTCTATATTATCTAAACTCTGGCGTTTCTGGATTGAGTGGAGTGCTGAACTTCAAGACTTAACTTATTCCATCATTTTCCTTGTGATGGAGGCTTCATGCAACTTTCATCTGAAAGGGGGGGAAATAACACTAAGTGAGACTTATTTCAAAACAAAGGAGAAAAAATAACTGCAAGATAACTGAATACTTGCACTCAGAGGCACTAGAGAAAGCGAGAGAGATCAACATAAAATAGAAGGTTTTGTTTTGTAGGGAAGGTGTGGGATAAAAGAATATATCATTATTAGAAAGACAGGATGTACATATTTGGGTGCTGGGTGGGGCTAGGAATCCTCTCCATACTAAAACACTGGAGAACTGCATGTGCAACCCACTTCCTTAAACTTGGTATCCCTAGCTTTTCTTAAACCTTTAAAATATATCATCAGAAAGTGCTCCAACATGAAAGGAAACCTAGTATTCCCCAAATACCCCAAACAGGTTATTCCATAACATAGTGACCACTTTACAAATACAAAACATTTTTTTTGGGGGGGGGGGGGGGGGCGCGGGAGGACTGTTTCTGAAGAGTTGAAAATAGATAGTTTAGATATATGATATAGATGCTAGATGCAGGCTAAGATCTGGTGGCAGAGGGTGTTGCCTTTACAATCAGGGGTTATATCATCTTCCCTGTTGTTAAATGTAATAGAGGAAAATAATACCTTGGCTAGTTTTTGATATTCAAAGCATTTTGTGTAGTTTTGAAGATTAAGTACGAAAACCACATCTTTGCTTGCGAGTTTGCATAGTTAATGATTTTTGTCTTTGTTTTGGATAACAAATATTTACTTATTGAAAAGGATGAGCATAAAAACAGGTTTTCTGCCGCACTGATATCAAGATTTCTGGATTTACACTCTTCTATTATTTGCTTTTGCTGTTTTGTTAATCTGTTGCATAAATAGGAAATGGCTTTAATTTCTGCATGTCTTCATTAGGATTAAGCTGACTCTTATCATGATATAATTTCTTCTTTTACTCTACCTTTCTAAATGACATATATTTCATTAGGATTAAGCTGACTCTTGTAGGTGGTAATTGTATCTTAATAATTTCTTCTTCTCCTCTACCTTTCTAAATGATATATTACTTTTGCATCAATGCTTCATAGAAAAATGTGTGCAATTGTTGTTACAGGTTTTGATATGCCGAAATGAGGCTGAAAAATGCCTAATAGAAACATCTATCAATTCATTGCGGATAAGTCTCAAGGTAAATCTTTTATTTTTGTGAGACTTTTTTTATAATGTTTTATTGAAATGATCTAAAATTGAATCTCTGCCCATGATGATGTAACAATTTGTTCCCCAAGCTGGAGGCTATTAAATTTGTGGTGCTTCTTTAAGACATGAGCTGTCCATTCAGGCTCAGGACATCTTTCATGTATGAACTTATGATTTTTCCTTATGCTTCTTCCTTTTTTAGAAGTAAGTTTCATTTTTATGGTTTGCTGTTGATGTACTACATATTAACAATTTGTAAAACTTCAGATTGATGTACTGTACATACAGTCTGTACCTCTCATGAGTATTGGAACATGTTCTACTTAGTGTGTTTGAAATTTGGAATAGCTAAACAGAGGATGGGTAGGTAGAGAGGTTGTGTAGAATTTGACAATAATAAGAGAAAAAAAATAGTTTCGCTGTGCTTAGATGGAGCAATGATAAGGTGGCTCAATCTGAATTCAAAACAAATTCCGCTGGGATGACTGGAACTGAGATGCAGGCATTTGGACAATTGCACATTTAAACTTTGTTCAACTGGCACCAGTCCAAAAATTAATAAATTTCAATATAATACCTTTTCTTTTAGGGTCGGGACTGACAATCTTGAAATTTCAAGATTTAAGGCCCATATATGGTGAGCAATGCAAATGAATGTTATAGGGTTTTGCTGGAACAAGTTGTCTATGTTCTATGAAAAAGTTAGATTGAGGCCCTTTGTATCACTATACAGTTATTTATTTATTTATTTATTTCTAAGCAGACTCATCATCTTTACTTTGATGATATTTGATAGGTATTGAGTGTCATTTCTTGCCTTGTATAGTTAGATGTATGTACCATGTAAGATCCATGTTTAGAAGTCTGTGTGTGAGAATAATAGGAAATGTTGAAGTATATTAACTTATCTCTTCTTGTTAAATAAATTCAGATTTGAGAATTTAAGATAATAAAAAATGTTAAATGTTCATCAAATGGGCTGTTCATTTAACTTGACTGGGCAGCAGTTCATGATTCAATGATCATACTAGAGTCAGTTGTGCACTAATCAGAGTTTTTAAGATAATATTTTTATTGAATGTGTAATTTATTTAATATTGAGATAATATATTCATCCTGTTTAGCTGAACTTTCTTGCATTCTCTTCTTAAATGAAAGCATCTTGAATATGTTTAAAGTAGCTATAAATTGGCAACATATCTTTCAATTTGACTTCAATCAACTGAGGTGGTAAATTGTTTATGCAATTTAATTTTATCAGCAGCTTATGAAACTAATCTCTGAATGAGAGTTAGCTTTCAAGCATCAAATTCACATATGAAATATACCAATTCATTATAATTTGTCCCTAATTCCTTGTTTTAATTTTATTCCATTTCACCCTGTGCAGGTGAAGCAGGCTGATGAACTAGAAAACATACTGACCAAGAAATTTCTAAGGTTTTTGTCAATGAGAGCTGAGGCTTTCCAAGTACTGAGGAGAAAGCCTGTTCAGGTTCTATTAGCATTAAACTGGGTTGTTGTTTTTTTCATTTTTAACTGGGCAAGTGGTGTCTGGTGATAATTTTTCTGATCAAATAATGTAATATTTAGTTATTGATAATGGACATCAATTGGAGACAGGTGCAAAGGCTACAGGAAAAAGGGATAAATTTGTGTGAAATTTAATTGAATATTTTGATTATAGAAGTATTTGTTGAGGTTGTTTCCTAGATATTGTATATTGCATGTTTCCGAGGTTGTGTGTGGATTGATGCCTTGTCATTATTACAAAAGTTAGACAAAAGCAAGAAGCATAGAACATGCATTCAAGACTGTTATTATTCATTTCCACGGTGGTGCTTGGTGTAAAAGGTGAAAGAAATCCTCTGCACACATAATTCACTCGGCAGGTGACAAAACAGGGACTTGCAAATAATCCTGGCATTTAATTTATTCTTTTTTTTTTTAATCTGGCACTGATTTATATACAGAATATACTGCATAGTGTTTATTAAATGTGATTTTTAAATTTTATGCTCGATTATTTGCCTTCCAAACAATGTGTTGATCTTCTTGTGGGGATATTATTACTGGGAATCTCAGCAATGCTGACGCAGTTTATTCTATGCATGCTGTTTTTGACTCTTGATATTTTTTCCATTCACTTGTTAGAAGACAAAGTTGATTGATTAACATACTTTCATTTTTCTTGGTAACTTCTCAGTGATTATTAATGTCATCTTTTTTGTTGTTTCTCTTGACAGGGATATGACATTAGCTTCCTTATAACAAATTACCACTGTGAGGAGATGCAGAAGCACAAGCTCATTGATTTTATAGTGCAATTTATGGAGGCAAGAATTTTATTGACCCTATAACTTGGATTTGCATTTTATTTTGTGGCTTGTAGTAATTATCTAAATTAGGGATACTGGATAATCAATGGAGTGACTACGGAAAACATTGGCAAAGGTTCTAGGGAACATGATTCTCCCAGGGTAATTGGTGCAAAGAGCAGCATAACATGCAAACATAAAATAAAATATTAAAAATAGAACAAAATTTTGATATTCTTTATTAGATATTAGATACTAGACCATATACGTCAACTTTCAAATGGGTTAGGGTGTACAAGTGTTTTGCTTACAGATTTTTATAGCCAGGTACTTGAACTTGTGCTTGGTATTTGGTATAGTCGACTTAAAAGATTTACTTACAATTTGAATCAGAGGATTTGTTTACTTTTTCTATAACCTTCCTGACATTTAAAGTGGCTACTTTCATTGATCTCTTGTACTTTATATAGGATATATTGTTAATATTAAAATTTTCTGTCTTCTATTTTAATTCCGTTGAATTGTTGGCAGTTTAGTATAATAATGGTCTTCAAATTACAGGACATTGATAAAGAAATAAGCGAGCTCAAAATGTCGGTGAACACACGGGGGAGGCTTGTAGCTACTGAATTTCTGAAGCAGTTTATCTGATACTTTAGACTAGTTAGAACTGCCAAACCAAATCCGTGTAAATTGTACTGTTGGGTTTAGTTTCACTTCACTTACGAAGTGCTTGGTCCCTTGAGCCAATGGTTTGTGCTTTTATTATATTTAACAGAAGTGCAGAATAAATTTTGTAGAGTTTAGTACAGTATATAAAGAAAAATATGACAAAGCTGCATGTCACGCGGACAGAATGAAGCTACTAGAAGTTAGGCACATTTTCTTTCCCATGGTTCCTCGGTTTAGTGTAAAATTGTCAAAATAAACGTAGCCATTAATTTCTTTCGAAATGAAATATACATCGTTTATCACACCCGAAATGAAATAAACCCATTCTCCAGATGAAAATACGTAGGACTTTACTTAGCGGTAAAATTGTTGTGCAATACTGTTTCTGATGAAGAAAAACTCAACAGTATAAAATATAAGTGACACAGAATAATTTCTCGTGAGAAAAGAATAGAATTACAAAGAACGTATCTTTCACGATCTGCTTTCTAAAGAATTTGAATTTCTTTCTACTTCTCATTGTTTAAAATCTACAATTCTTCTACACTTGTTTATAATATAATGTAGACTAAATAATGATTGGATATAAAATAATTTATCTTTAATCATCTATTATTAATTAAATCATAAATCAATTTATGGATTATATTTATTTACTAAATATAGTAATTAAATTTAAATCACACGTAATAAAAGTTACTTTTGAATTTTTAATAGTAGTTAAGAAGTTATGAATTTTTTATTTATTGAAATATAAATATGTAATAGTTTAAAATTTTTGAATTTCACATGCTAAATGTTGAGCAAACATTTCTATTTGTAGATTATCATTTAGTATTAAATGTTTATTAAATAATAAATTGATAAAGTTAAAAAATAATTTAAGAGAAAATTTTATAAAAACACAAATAATTAAGTTATAAATGAGTTAAACAGGTTAAGCTTAAGCTTTATTGTTTTTAACAAGTCAAGATCAGGCTTTTAGTTAGATTTGTTTAAATAAATGAGTTAAGGTTAAACAATACTCCCTTTGGTCCTTAATATAAGGCACTTGTTGTAACGTTTGCCCACTTTCAGGATCGAAAATTGTCCTTACAAATCAACACAAAACTTTTCAATGTGCTTTGTCCTCACTCACACGCTTCTAGGAAACTTTCCAGGAGGTCATCCATCCCAGAATTGTTTCAAGTCAAGCACGCTTAACTGTAGAGTTCTTAAGTGATAAGCTATCGAAAAGTAGATGCATCTTGTTGGTATAGATAGTACTTATTAATTCTTTTAAGTTATCCTCAATTGTACAGTTTCATACCTACACAGCCTCTGGATCCCTCTCATTCTGGTGTATATTCGATTCATTCATGTGTTCCTCCTACTGGAAACTTGCTAGGAGCAGCTCTTTCTCCATGCCTCATCTCTTTGGCACCAACAATCACTCCGCGCCCTCATCAGTGCCCGGGATGTTACCCTTGTAACAAAATTACACAGACTAATAAAAATAGTTAAATTAGTTGATTTTTTTTAAAAAATTATAACGTACCAATTTTACCCTCATTAATCCTCATTAACTTGTTGTGGGTGACATGAATACATTAAAGTCTGAAAGTATTAAACACTACTATCAAATAAGGACATAGATATTCAAAGTCTTTAATAAGGACAAATAATGGGAAAAAAAATAAATGCTTCATAGGAATTTCAAAATGCCTTATAAAAAGGTCTATCAATATTTTTTAGATAGTGTCTTATATTAAGGACTAGAAGGGGTATATTTTTTTCACAAGCCAAACCTTCAAGTGCTAAACTCTGATCTACTTGTTTCATTCCTAGTGACATGAACCTAAGTCATTTCATATAGTAATTAATATATTACTAATTTAAAATAATTTTATTTGTTATATTAAATATTAAATCTAAAAGATATTAATAACATAGTTAAAATAAATGTGATGATTTAACAAATTGAATTTAAAATTTATTTAAAACTAAATAAACTAAAAACAAAATATATTTTTTTGATATACAATGACAGTAATGAGGATCAAACCTAAAACTTCATACAAATTACTCAAACTCCCACCACTAATTCGACCATAGTGGATAATAATTACAAAATATTAAAACACACAACATTTTACATTATTATACAAACACACCATACATAACAGCAAAGCCAAAAACAAAAGACCCAAGTTTAAAATAAACACACAGAATAAGAGTTAACCAACTACTAGGCACATGCGTATTATGTTATGATGCAATCCCTATCATAAATACATGAATATAATACATAAGTTAGTCTACTCTTTTATTTACTATTCCTCTTCTTTCTATCAAGCTCAAGAAGAAGATCCTTCATGTATAGTCAAATGAATCATCTAGTGTATTTTTTGGAGGAGCCCACATATCAAGAAAGACAAGTAGAAGCTAAGGGTCTTGTATCGAGTTAGAAACTAACATAAGTCTCCTCCTGACTGTGACGAGTCTCCATGTTCACATAACATGTGAACATTATAGTCGATATCTGATGATCTATCGTCCACTCTCTTCCTATAAACATGACATGACACTACTAGACATCTCCCCTCATGTTTGACATGCTCTTTAAATATAATAAATCATATTCAAACATAGAAACATAGAGGTAAGTAACATAATATTAAAAATAGTAGTTATAAAGCAAAAATAATAACAAGAACTGCAGTACATCAAAATAACTCAAAATATTATTATCATATACAATTTATATGTAACCATCATATAATTCATATGCAATGTATATACTTATGCATTGGCCCAAACTTCTACTCCATGGAGAGAATCTTTTACCCTTTCTTTTTATCAGAGTAGTGATTGGAAGCTCATGTTTTGTATCACACAACAATTATATGTTAGTGCTTTAATTAATATTTCAAACGCATGTGCTCGTGGTTGTACTAGAACACTCTCCATCAACCATTAGAAAAATAGAGCCTTGCTAGGTATGCCTTAACTTAACCTTTGCAAAATTGCCACGGTTCAGGGTTGCTACCCAAGACCCTTTGTGAAATTTCATACTAATTAGCACCCTTAAGGTTATCATGACCCCTCTATTTGACTCGCACTTGCAATTAGGTGTAGCTAACTCCATCATATCATTATCATTATGCCATACAGTCATGAATTTCACACAATCACAAATCAAAATACACTGTTCCATTTCACTATATCATGGCATACTCTATTTTATTTTCTTGGAACAACTTTTGGCAATTTACTAAAATACTTACATATTCTATTTATTTATATTTTTTTCAAATTTCATGTAGCCTCAATATCAACTCTAGCACATCACTCTTCACCACATTTATAAGATTGGAATTTTTTTTTTCGATTTTTTTCTAAAATTTCATATTTTCCTTATGTTGATTTTATAAAATAAGTACTAAAATTAATATTTTCTTTACAAAATAATTTATAAACTCCATAATTAATCTCAAATCATCATCAAATTTTATTTCATAATTTCTTTAATAACAAAACAAGCATTCCGAAATTTTAAGATTTTAATTTAATATCTAATTATTTCTTAAAATACATAATATTCATATTAAATAGCTTGAAAATTTTCTACAATACTAAAATAAATATTTTAAGATTTTAATTTTCTGAATTTAATTATTCTATTATATTTTCGTAATTTATTATTTAAAATAAAATATAAATAAGTATTTATTTAGTTAAAGTACTTGTTTTAATACTTAAATAACTTTTCAAATTACTTAAATTCTTAATTTATTTTTTACTTAAAACTTATATAGAGCTCCACTTATAACTTATTTGGAGTTTTTTTATTTTTCACAAAATGACTATTTATTAAACTATAATATAACATAATACGTTATAAATAAATTAAGTACATGAATATTTTTGTTTTTCAAAAGACACTGGGTCTCGGTATTAAATTTAAATCTACCCCAAATTTTCCAAAATTTTATTCTTTTGAGTTTCCAAAAAGCATAACAAAAATTCCATAGAAGACTATAATTTAAGCATAAAATTTCCGTTCAGTCATATATAAATAATGAATAATCAACTATAAATCACCAAATAAATAACATAAGCTATAAAACAATTATATCTACCATCTAAAATATTTTTTTGGCTCAAGATGACCATTTACTCTCTTTTACTAATTTTTCAATTAGTAAATAATTAGAGAGTAAATTTTACAATTAAGGTTAGAGAAACCTTAATATAAACAAATTATTTTTTATGACTACAAGATATTAACACTTCCTCCCCTACCTCTTCTATTCTAAGGCTTGCAAGATTAATTTTGAAAGTTGCTCTTTGGTTGATTGCTAATTGTTCAACAATTTCTGCAAAATTATTTTTAACAAAATAATTGTTAAAAAATGAAAAATAAACATAATAAAACATCATGGTTTGATCGACCATCTTAGTATGGTGAGGTCCACTTGAGTTTGTTTCTTTTTTAAGTTAAAGAACAAAAAAAATAAAAATGGTTGGTTATTATAAAGTATGTGAAATCTTAGATTAAGAATGTGTTAAATGATGTATGAATGAAAGAAGAAAAGAACCTACATTTTCTTTGGACAAATAATTGAAATGCCATAGAATGATAAGAATTTAAGCTAACATATGACTTTTAAAGTGAGATAAGTGACTTCTTAATAATTTGGAATTAAAATCAATTAAATTAAAGTAAAAGATTATCTTGACACATTATAAGGTATTGAACAAGTGTACACCTTATTTGAATTTGTTTAGGCTCGACCTTTTTTTAGGGTAGTCCAGCATATCCTCAGTAGAAACCTAGAGACTAATTTTTGAGGTATGGAAATCCATTTAAGGGACTCACCTCTCCCAACTGATGCTCTTCTATACATACGAACTTAGGCTTAACTTTGATGACTTAGTTTTGAGTTTGTTGAAATTGAACAATGTGGAGTGGTCATGAAAGAAATATGTACGTGAGTCATGTTGACACATACGACTCCATATAATTCACTTTTAATTTGGTTAGGAATTAGAAACAAATAAACTATGACTAGGTCAATTTTAGTAGCTGTCATACTATATTTTGTTTAAAATAAATTGAAAAGAATTTGGCATACATAGGAACTTGAACGAGACTTTATTGTTCCATATATTTATTTATTTATTTTAGTGATTTGAATAAAAAAATACTATTTTTTTTGAACTAATGCTATAAAAATAATGAAATATACTATAATTATTTTTTTAGCAATTGTCAAAAATTGTGTTTTATATTTTTAATATTCCAATTTAATTATTTTATGATCATATCATATTTTTCTAGTAATTATTTTTCTTGCTTCAGTACTTATTTATACTATATTATTACGAAGTTTATGCGTTATGGTAATTTGTATAAAACTCAAATTGTGCATGTTTATTATTAATTTTTGCCTAACTAGTTTTTTATTATATTATTGTAAATATTATTATTTTAGTTATTGTGAAAAATTTAGGTTGTTACTCTTGAGGTAAAATTGTTATGAGCAACAAATTTCTTTCTCTAGGTATTTAATGTAGTTGCATACTCAAGATTTGAACTCGAACTCGAGGTCACTCGTTAAGTTTTAACAACCCCATATTAGTTGATCCATACACTTAGTAGTTATTGTAACAATTTTACTTCTTATTCATTCATCCTCTTCTTTGTTATATGTTTTTTGTTTTTGAAATTCACTTAAAAACAATTTGATAAATTTTATATAATTGAATTAGATTAAATAGTGTATGCATCGACAATGTAAAAGATTTTTATTAAAAAATATAAAAAATTTTAATTACAAATTGTAATATATAGTAAGTTTGTTAACTTTTATAATAATTATCTTAAAAATCATACCAATAATAATTTGTGATTAGTTGAGAATATACATTGACAAATCGTAGAAATTAAACTCATTGAAATATCCCATTAGCTATTTTTGTTTTTTCTGCTCAATTTAATATTATATATTTATATATATTAATTATGTACTAGTTTATTATATACTTTTTTTTACATAATTTATTATATACTTGAATATTTATCAATTATTATAAATGAACTATCATATAAAACAACAATTATTTTTACAAAATAAATTTCCCTTAAATCGCTCGCTAGACAGAACTAGTAAATAAGTAAAACTGCCCAAGCCAAGCCTTAACACCATTATAATGGTACTATTAGGATTAGGATTAGGATTAGGATTACTCTCTAGTTAAACCTCGTATATATATTGCTTCTATTTCACTGCGAGTGTAGTAAGCGTGTGTGCCTCCTTCGCTTCTTATTTTTTCCCGCGAATGTACGGCCACCCATTTCGTTTCCGTGGCGGCCACCGCCCGCCGCCGCCGCAGTCCGCCAATGGTCCAAACCCTAACAACATCTTCTTCCAGCCACCGCCGCCGCACTCCGCAAATATCCCAAACCCGAACAACGCCTTCTTCCAGCCACCGCCGTCTTTCTCTCTCCCAAACACCGCTCGTCCTTTCCCTTTCCAAAACCCTCTCCCCTTCCCTCCTCAGAACCCGTCCCCTCCGTCCCCAAACCCTAAACACGCAATCGACAACGCCGACCGCGCCGCCGCCAACGCCTGTCGCGACCTTCTCGCCGCCGGCGACTCCGTCTCGGCGTGGAAGGTCTCCCAGAGCGCTCTCTTGACGCTCCAGGTTGATTCCTGGAATTCCTTGGGCATCAAAATGCAGCAAGTTCCCTCACTTCACCGCCTCATGATCGCCGAAGGCAAGGTATGTATCATTATACCATAGCACTTTAAAGGATTTTATTCTGTCATTTAATCATAAATTGACATGCATGATAAGTTTATGCACCTTAAAAGTTGTACTTACTTTAATTTCTGATTGACTGATAGTGTAAAAGTTTCTACAATGACCGTGCATAGAATTTAAATTGTTTGGAAATATTTTGTTAAAATTTAATTAATTATTTCAGTAATTAAGTTGAATAGTGAATTCTATAAAGAAGGGGGTTATTATGTTTTGGTTCATGTGCAGGTGAATGCTTTTGTCCATTGCTTTGTTGGGGTTCGGAGGATCACATCGTTGTATGATTTGGAAGTGGCGATATGCAAGAATGAGGGTGTTGATAGCTTTGAAGCGCTAGGGTTGGGACCTTTGTTGCGGCACCCCTTGGTTATTCATTATTTCTCACCTCGTTCTGATGTCACCCAGGTGTTTAAGATAACCAGTGAGGAGATAATTCAGTTGTTGAGTGAGTTTTTGGATGCTTCTAAAAGTAATGAGTTCATCAAGGTTGAACTGCTTTTGGAATTTATTGCCAAGAAGCGGTTGGTTAAATGCAAGGAATGGCTCGGGATTCGAATTCAGAACTTGGGGTATGTTATTTCTTGTTTCTCTTACATTTTGCTTAAGGGGCCGTGTTCATAGGTGGTATTAGAAAGAGGATGCAAACTTAATAGATTGAAGATGTTTATGTTATAATGATTTGATGAACCATCTTTGCAGAAAATTTTGACACTAGAGATTTGATTTAATGCTAAATCAATGAGCGCAGTTAGTAAGCCAGTTAAATTTCTTAATGGGTTATATCTTAGATGATATTTTATGTGGTGGGTCAAAATTTAATATATATACTAATAGTATCAGTGTTGATATAGGCATAATTTGCAAATGATTATCTTGTTTTGCTCTCATGGAAGATTCTTCAACACATACACAGAAACTGACTTCTGTTTAAGCAAAACTGTGTTTATATGATTATGTCATGCTGGACACACTGATAGAAAGGGTGAGGGTGAGGGAGGGGGATTATTTTATGATCACAGTCTTTGAATGTCAATTTGAGTCTAAATATTTTTTTTTTCCTGGTAATTGAAATTATTGTATTTCATACCTTCAAATTTTGGGGTGCATATAACCTCTACAAGTTGCTTCTGGCTGGTCTGGAAGCCCTTTTTCTTGAAATTTTATTTTTTATAGCCTTTACTTTTTTAAGCAACAGTTGGAACATGACTTTGTTGCAATCTAGTTATTAAACAAGAGATATTGTTATTTGTCCATAAATACTATTGCTTCTTTCTGGCCATTTGCCTTATTATCTTTTTTTTCACATCACGTCTTTGTCAAGAATCATATTTATATCTCCATTTTCCCCTTTAATTTTTGTGATTGGAACTATATTTTGCTGGAATTATTCGCTTGATAAATATTGTTGTTTCCAACATTCCATATTGAGATTTGAGTGTAATTTTCCCACATAATTTTGTTTGTGAAGACAAAAAATGCACATGGGCAGTTCACTATGGCAATATGCAGTGATATTTGCACACAACATCCACCTCTCCGACCTTGAAACACTCATGGAGGAGAGAAATAATTGCTTTTATCTAGTCAGGGTGTTTGTTCTCTGTTCTCTGTTTGGATTTAGAAAGGCTTTATTATCCAAATTACTAATTTTATATTCACAGAATGCATATATCTGCCATACGGGAAGCTAGAAATTCAGAGCAATCAACATTAGAGAAATGCTTGAAGACATTAAATTTGAAAAATGAGAAGTTCAGGAAGCGTCCTCTTTCTTCCTCACAGAAAAAACAGTTAGATGATCGTTTTAATGCCATTACTCAGCGCGTTGAGTCTTTTTCTTCTGTAAAAAAGTCTTTTTGTGGAAAGCATATAAGATTTACGTCATCAAGCTCAGAAGATGAAGATAGTGATTCTTGTACAGATGATCAAAATAATAACGTTATTATGGGTAGCCAGTCAAAACCAACATCACAATTCACCAAAAGTTCAGAACGAGTGAGTAGCTGTCCTTACCCATCTGCAACTGAAGAGATGGAACGACTTGGGGTGAGAAGTGATATGCTGGGGCACTCCCTTGTTAATAGCAACCTTAAAAATGGATTTAGTGAGCCACCTAGAAAAAAAAGAAAATCCAAAAATGTAACTTATACAAAATCTGCTCCTTATAATTTGCGTAAGAGAAAGAAATTTGAAGTTGATGCAACCCCAATCAAGAATGGTAACACAACCAAGGTATCAATCAATATGGATGAAGATCTTTCAATGGCCGATGATTCTTTGCAGATGTTTGTCACAACCTGGAAGGAGGCATGTTGGGAGCACGAGGTTACCGAGGTAGGTGTTTAATATCTCTAAAATAAGATGATAGTAACGTACTTTTTATAGCAATACTTCTTCCCCACTTGTCCCTGGAGATAGATAGGTTCATTTTGTCTGTTTGGTACAAAATTGCACTCTAATTATGAAAAGTCACTTTTTGAGGATTTTATTTTACATGGTGCTCCATTGATTTGAACGTTTCTCTTATTTTTCATTTTTGGTGAATTATTATTCTCTCTTGTATGCTTGAATATCAATAGCCGCTAGCAATATGGAAATTTACAAAATATAATCATTGGTTAGGCTTGATTGAAATTTTTTATTTTTTTCAAAATCATATTTAGCTGAAAATGAATGAATGTCCTGTTGTGTTTTTGAGCTTGATGGCGGAATTCAGAAGCACTTCCATGGCTTGAAGGTTGGCTCCTTTGGAAACAACTAAGAGTGATCTAAGTTGTATCCTATGGATTCAATTGTCCATAATTATTGTTGAAAATCAGAATCATATATTTTGTATTTATTATATAACGGTTTATAGGCAACTCATGTTTAGTTTATAGGAAACTCATATCTGATTTAGAAGAACAAAATCTCCTTTAATTATATGCATTTATTGTAATAAGCCTATATAAACCTAGCTCTGTGGTGTAATTCAAACACACGAATTCACTCAGTCTTCTCTCATTTTTCTCCCTTCTAACAATCATATTTGCTGATTTTGCAAGTATCTTATAGGATATTTATATCCTTGTCTGTTGCTTTATGATGCCTAGGAGGTGTGATTTCCTCATGGTCTAGTGTTTCCTTTTTCCTTCTATTTTCTTTTTTATATCTGAAAATTTTCAGTCAAATGTACTGAAAGGCATGCCTGAGAGCAAGGCACCATATGAGGTCATCTCCTTTGGCTAGTTGAGACTTGAGATGCTGCCCCTTGTGTGAGATCCCTGCCTCTAGTGCCTTGGATATCCTTTGCCATTCAAGCTCGGTATGTTTTTAGTGTCTTATTAATAACAAAACACTAGGAACCCACCCATCTAACTTGCTTTATGTGATGCTGAAGGGGGTAAAATAGTCAAAATGTTAAATAAATAACTAGTCCGTTGTCTCTGGTACTCTTAGGCCTTGGCAGTAAGCAGCCTAGGGTTTTGTAAATTAAACATTTTGATCTTCCATTTTTACTATTAATGTGTTGCTTGAGTAATTAATTTATGTGGAAAATCTAATCAAAATATTCAAATACTTTACTTTTTTCCTTCCCTAATATTAATGCATCTCTCTGGTGAAGCATGCATGGTTTGGTTCATCTTGCCTCAAATTGTTAACACTCCCTAATATTTTTCATCTTTGACTACTTTTATCAACCCACAATTTGTATGCACAATGTATGTCATCTTGATGACAAATAATTTATGTATCCAAGAATGTAAGTTGCATTTTAAATCTTGGTAAGGACACTATTTCTTTCCTAAAAAAGGATAAGGAGTAAAGATTAAAAAATGACAGTTAACAGCTGATTTTGCTTTGCACGCATTGTGACCTGTTTTAAATGTTTCTATAGTTTGATGCCTTCTGTACAAAGTATTTACATTTTAGTTCTTTCCTATGGTATGCAGCAGGTGAAGCAGTTAATTAGTTTTCTGTACATTGTTGTATGTATTTCTTTTCACTAAAAAAAGTAAAATACACTATTTTCCCCTTAGGTTTATCAACCCTATGCAAAGACTGAAAGACCTCATAGTGGTATAATTTTTTGATAAGAAAAAAAATCATCTTATGCAATTCTTTGGTGCATTTGGTTGAAGCAGGTTACACATTATCTTTGAAGGTGTTTCTTTGCCCGAAATTTTGCTACAGGGTGGAAATGGATTTATGTTTTTAGCTTCAATTTGGTGTTTAGGCCATGGCTGTTTCTAAGGAGTCACATGTCCAACATGCAAACAAATTGGATAGACTATTATTTTTGTGGAGAACTGGATTTGTCCAGAGAGTTTGAAGCAATTTATCATGATAACTTAGGTGTTTTTGGAGGATTAATGGATGAAAGGTTTTTTTTTTTTTTTTTTTGGGTGTGTGTGTGTATGGAGTGATTTGGTACCTGTGGATGGAGAGAAATGCCAGCTTTTATAATAATTTTTCTTACTGTACCACTTATCACTTCTTTGGGATGATGTAGTCTCCTTGGCTTCATTCCTTTGTGGTGCCCAGGTTGTTCATATTTTAGGAGTTTATTTATTTTCAATTTTGATAGTTCAATGTGCTTTTCTCATTCAATTTGTTTTTTCCTTCTCTTTTACACCCCCCTTCTCTTGTAGGATGGCTTATCTTGTACTCAATTTTTTCTCTTGTTTAATGAATTTCTTTTAGAATAAATGAGATGAATATTTTTATTCATCTACATCTTCAGTTAGGAATAGTCTTGAAGCTCTTTTTGTGTACTTGTTTTAGATATGCGTAACACAGTTCTTAACACAATTAATGTAGGTTTTGGAGAGGATGCTTCGATTCCATAGAGTAAACCGGTGTCGATGGAGGAAAATCAGAAGGATGTTCTCAACATATCCTTTCATTGGATTACTGAATGCTGCTGTAAGCTTCTTTTTTATCAATTTCATTATATTACCTTTACATATGTAATTTAATGTTACTTTTTTTATGGCACTTTGGTTAATTTTTATAGTGTAATTAACATTTTAAATTTAGCTCTAATCTCCTTTTCCATATACTAAGTTGATGGTGTCAAAAGATGACTCATTTTTGTTTGTTAATTCAGCTCCATCTTTATATCTTGGTCATAGTGAGCCAATACTAACATGTTATACACCTAGTCCCAGCTAATGCTACCTTTACCACTTTCTTTTCCTGTAATTTTTTGGTAGGATTATTTTTATTTATTTCTAATTTGATACAAGTGGAGTGGCTAAAATGGGGAAAGGCAACAAGGGTTATTTGTGATCGTGAAGTACCAACCAAGCTCAAAGACAAGTTTTATTGTACTACTATATGCTTAGCTATATTCTATGTAAGTGAATGTTGGGCTTCAAAAGGGGCAAGAGAAAAATGTGGGAATAACAGAAATGAGCATGTTAAAATGGATGTGTGACCACACGAGAAAGGATAGGATACGAAACGATTGTATATGAGGTGAGATTGGTGTAGCATTGATTGAGGAAAAGGTGACAGAAAATTGGTTAAGGTGGTTTGGATGCATAAAGAAAGCCATTGGAGACACCAATGAGGAGAGTAGATTGCATGATTTTTAGGCCTGTGAAAAGGGGGAGAGAGACCAAGAAATACATTGGGGAAAATTGTTAAGAGGGATCTCATGGTAAATAATATGTCTAAAAATATGCTCTTTAATCGAGCTAAATGACATCATGTGTGTAGCTGACCTCACCTAGTGAGAATAGACTTTGTTATTGTTATTGTATTATTTCTAATTTGATGAGAGAATAAAGCTCCACACATTTTGGAAATATAGCAACTATGCAGGATAAAGTTCCTACTTGCTACACCCATGGGCATGGATATAGGGCTCTTAATATACTCCCACTAGTATTCTAGAAAGAGCGTGATGTTAGCAAGTGATACATTTAGGAGTGTTTTATCAAATCTAAGTTATGACTTGTTAACATACTCTTTCTAAAAACCCAAGTATCTAGTGAGAGGACTATTTTTATAAGAGCAGGAGAAGAAAATTTTGATCATATAGTCACACATAGATGGTGAAAATTGAAGGCCAACTAAAATCACATGACCATTTAAAAAAGTCACCCAAGTTCTAAAAAATCCCATGTGTTCTGTGTTTTGATGTTGACTATTCATGATAAGATTTAATGATCAATATTTGTCCTTCTTATTCTCGCATAAAAGGCCCTTTCACTTGATATGCCCCTTATATATAAAACAGAAAGGGAATTCCCATACTTATCTCTTACTTTCCAAAGGCAAAGATTTCTTTTTTGGGTGAATGACAGTTTAGGCCTTTAAGGAAGGGAAGGTTACCTCACTCCGATAGAGGATGCCATAAGCATTTGTGAGTGCCTAAATTGGTACTTATAATGAGATTCACGAGGCTGAGACATGAGCTGGCAGACTTTATTGACAGAAAAACTGGTCTCTGGTCAAGTTATAGTGGCATTTTGTAAGGAACCAATCACTGATCAGCAGAAGGATGCATCAGATAGTCAGAACCCACTTTGGTGAGTTTGCAGCTCCAACCATAGGAGAAGAATGAGTTTAGCCTCTGCCACGTTGGTTTTGGCTAAAAGATCCGTAATATATTTGCTTTGAGATTAGCCGCTGCCATCAGGTTGAGGCTTGACTTCAATGCCAAGGAAGTAGTCCAAATCCCCAAGTTCCTTTAGAGAGAACACTGAATTGAGTTGAGCAATTAGATTTTGAATCAAGATATGATTGTTACATGTACCAGGTATGTCATCAAGATAGGCTAAAAACATAAGCAAGGTTAGAGTCTTTTTGTCTGGATGAATTAAGATGGATCACATTTGGCAGCTTTGAATTGAAACTGCTGTAAAGTGGACTGTAATCTGTCAAACCAAGCTCAGGGTACCTATTTTAAGCCATAAATGGCCTTGTTCAGTCTGCAAACTAAAGTTTTGTCATGAGACTCAACCTGGAGGTCTTTCATGTTGATGTTTTCTTTCTTTTTTCTTTCTCATGGTTAGCTTGGGCGTATTATTCATAATGCACTCTTTTTTTTTTTTTTTTGCATGCTAATAGTTATATTCAGTATAAAACTATAAATTGTTCAATTATTATTTTTGTTGATCTATATGGTCTTTGATGCTTGTTATGTAGTGGTTTCCTTATGGAACAGATGTATTTACTCACAGGCTTTTTGGCAAAGCTGTATATTATCATCTATTGAAAATTTCTGGTTCTTCAATGCTTTAGGTTTCATTTATCAAATCTGGAATGAGGAACAACATCTATGATACCTTCCAAGCTATCATCGATAATGAAATAAGTAATTCACCAACCAAGAGTTCTGAATTTGAGACTATAGATGTTGGACCAAGCCTGGAAAATGTACCAGTCATAACAAAGGATAGCTTAGAGAATACCAAGTGTGAGTCTTTGCCTTCAAATCAAGCTTTGACTGACTTATTTTCTTGCTATCATGTAATATTGGCAATCTTTTTTCTTTTATACTTCGATTCATTTTAATGAATTTTAACTAGTCAAGCTGTTGTACAAAATGGCAATAAATTGCAATTGGAACGTAATACAACTTAATCTGCTGGGTAGTTTTATATGCTGAATTTTATATTAGAGTTATATGTTTGTGATTTAAAATCTATTTTATGAGTACTTAAGAAATTTATTTTAAACCCCCAAGGATATGAGCATTATTGTGTTATTTTTTTCTTCGTAGTTTTCCTTATTATATATGCTATCTTTTGTACTGTTGTTGAAAGTGCAGACTTTGTTATTGGATGTTACAGGTATTTCTTTTGATGATGTCATCAGAAAAATTGGAACCTATTTTGACCTTGATAATGAGTTAAATAGAAATAGTAACTCACTAGTGCAATATAGAATTATGTTGTTGAGGAAGTTTTGCAGCTGTGAATGTTGGGTGGCTGAGCAGTTTGGTATGAAAAACTTTGATTCTCTTGGTCACGGAGATTTCTTATCATTCCTCGAGAAGTGCTTTAACCAGTTGCCTCATGAGCTACTGAAGTTGTTGGTTGGTGACACATGTAAAATTCCTCTTTTGGGGCCTGCATGTCCTCAAATCAATTGACTGCTCTACTATCTCAGGCTCTCAGTAGTTTGTGGGAGAATGAAACAGTAACTAAGCAGATGATATCCATGCTGCTTATGAGGCAGTTCCCTTCAATTACTTTTGAAGTTGTGGAAAATGGTTCTCTTGAGGATCTGCTGGATACTGTTCGGGGGCATAAATTTAGTGTGACTTCAAAATGTGTTGTATTTTCTGCAACTATTATAGAAAAGAACTATTATGGAGACTCATCAAGTGATAGAGATAACAATTGGTCAGAAATCACCACTGATAGGTCTGAGATGAGCCAGAAAACAAGAAGTACTGAAACTGTTATAGCAAAAAATGCAGTTGAAGTCTTGCTTAAGTCGCCAATGTTGTCTGACTTGAGCAAGTGGTCTCATTGGGATATTAGGTTTGCACCCTTCCTAGGCCCACTTATATCATGGTTGTTGAATGATGTAAATACCAAGGAATTGTTGTGCTTAGTCACCAGAGATGGAAAGGTGATACGGATAGATCATTCTGCCACCTTGGACTCTTTCCTGGAGGCTGCAGTTCAAGGTTCCTCTTTCCAAACTGCAGTGCATTTGCTGTCTCTGATCTCACTTGTTGGGGGAGAAAAATATGTTCCATTGTCACTTCTAAAATGCCATGCCTGTCATGCATTTGAAGTTATGTTCAGAAACTCTCTAGAAGATATTGAAGTTAGTGATGATGGGAATGCTCTCCACCAGTCTGTGGAAGCATTAAGTAAGACAAAAATTGTAACTGAAATTTCAACTGCTAAAATGAAAAGTGAGTTTAGCAAACACATTCATAAAGTGAGTAAGGTAGCATCCATTCTGTCAAGGTTTGTCCTCAATTGTCTTGGTAACCTACCGGCTGAATTTCATAGTTTTGCTTCTGATGTGTTGCTTTCTGGGATGCAATCTGTTTTCAAGGATGCTGCTTCAGCTATTTTATGTGAATGCAGCAATATGGAGCAACGTCTCATGCTTCATGAAGTAGGGTTATCTCTGGGTATTTCTGAGTGGATTAATGATTACCATGCACTTATTTCAAACAACACTTCTGACCTTTGTTGTGCTCGTGTTTCATGCTTAAAAGATGCCAAAACTGATGTAAACACAAGTCTGAAGCATGGCCAAGAGACCTTGGATAAGTCTCCTATACCTGAAGCAAATATGGGTACATCTCTTGTAGCAAGTCAGCTCATTGAAGGATTTACAGAAATCACTCAAACAGTTGATACAGAAAAATCTGAGGATGAATCTAACACTGGTTGCCTGGGAAATTCATTTAAACATGGTGAAGATATGGATGCTGCTCTGGTTATTGAATCTATTAGGCGAGATGAATTTGGCCTAGATTCAAGTCTTTCTGATATTGATAGCTGCATGTTGAAGAAGCAACATGCTCGGTTAGGGAGAGCACTGCATTGCCTTTCACAAGAGCTATATTCTCAAGATTCACATTTTATTCTTGAATTGGTGAGGATAATCCTTTAACCTTTTATCTTGGAGTAAACCACCAATTTTGTCCTCGAACTATTATCCTCTTTCCTAAATAGTTTTGAAAGTAATAAAACTATTTAAGTAATCCCTGAAGTATTGAATATCCATCAGTTTAGTCCTTAAGTTGATGTATTTTAGTAAAGTTTAAGGACTAATTTGAATGGTTTTTTAATATTTAAGGGACTACTTAGCATGGTTTTTGATACTTCTGGGACTACTTAAGTAATTTGTTTAGCGACCATTTAGGAGAGAATGTATTACTTTAAGGATCAAATTGGTGGTTTACTCTTTTATCTTGTGATTAGGAATAAAGGAGGAAAGGAGGATGTTTTGTGGTTCCTTGTAATTCCTTTTTCTTTTTATTGTTCATAAATACAATGTACTAAAATCTAAGGTGATGTTAAGCTTCAAACATTATTTCCTGCTGAATTTCACTTTTAACATTTCCTAAGAAGAATTTTGGTGAGAAGGGATAAATCTGATATAGATGTAAGACAGTGATAATGTGCTGAAAATGTTTCTCATATCTGAATGAATTTTAGTTTTTGGAATATTGACAACATCATATCCACACCAGTGATAGATTGTGGGAGAGTGAACAACTGAATGTGATTATCTTAGATGAATTCAGTTTAAATCTTTAGTATCATTTTGCATTGTTTATGTGCAGATGATAATGATAGTAATAAATCATTTACATTTAACATCCCTCTTAACATTGGAAAATTTGTCTATCTTGTTGGTACTTAGTGACATTGTTGGTAGCTCTGAGAGTCAATGTTCTGCACATGTGTCTGATAATTGCTCCTTTTGGTTCAGGTTCAAAATGCAGATGACAATAATTATCCAGAGAATGTGGAACCAACTCTTACATTTATTCTTCGGGATTCTGGTATTGTTGTATTGAATAATGAACGAGGTTTCTCTGCTCAAAATATGAGAGCACTTTGTGATGTTGGAAATTCGACAAAGAAAGGATCTAATGCTGGATACATAGGGAAGAAAGGCATTGGTTTCAAGTCTGTGTTCCGAGTATGTTGAAGAAACATTTTTTTTAGTTTCTCTTTTAAAATAGAATTTTTTTGATCCAAAGGCTCAACTTTGATATTGGTCCCCCAATATTATTTTTCCTGAATTTTGTCCCTCAATTTTTTATTGTTACAATCTAGTCCTTCAATTTTTTTAATTGCTACAATTAAGTCCCTCCACCGGTTTTCCTCCACCTAAAACTCTCGAATTCTCATTTTGGTTCTAAAAATTTCCTTGAATGAATCCATTAAATAATTTTAAACCATCTTTTGCTCAAGACTCCTTTGAAACTTTGGATGCTTTATATAAGCTATTGAATGATCTCCAACTGGTTGGAATGATCCATTCTATTGGTCCTGGCGATGATTGCCATATCATTTATAACCGGCATGTGGTTATTGTGGACAATACTGGTAAGGTAGTATTTCTATAAGAGTACAGTAATTGTAAAACCTTTCTACTTACCAGCTATTCCAGAATGGAATGGGCCCGTACTGTAATGAGTGAAGGCTGTTCTAAGATAAACCTCACACCATACAAAAAGTCTTTCAAATTTATGGATGATTATCGACTTCTAACTTCTGAACCTTTTAAACTATTTTGCATCTCAAATCTACCCTAAACCTCTAATTATTTGAGTTAAAAAAAAAGGAGTTGAGGGTTTTATGTAAATGGAAAGTGAATGAAGGACTCAGTTGTATCAATTAAAAAATTGAGGGACTAAAAATTACAATTAAGCCTTTTCCAAATATGAATGCTGAAAAACCAAAGGTATCTGGATAGTGCAGAAGTTTAGTTGCTTCATCACTTCTAATACTGTTCCTGAGTTATATCTTGTAGGGTCTAGATTATCTGCTTTTATTTTTGTAATTTTTCATTTGTTTTTTTTGCTTTTCTTTTTATCTTTATGTTTTTTCCTTTGCTGCATTATGCTTCTGTTAATCTGTTCTATCTGATGTTTGTCTGTGGTTTTCTTTGTATTTTTTCCCTCTGTCGGATTCTTCAAGCTGTATATATGATTCATTGCTTTTCCTTCAGTGCATTGTTTGCTGAAAAATGAAAATCGTAAATCATTTGTGTAAGAAACATCATACTTTAGGCTGAGATGATGTTAACAAAGTTTGAAAATTGTCAACTGGGTATATGCTTTACTGCATTCTAAAATTGATATGTAAATGCAATCAGATATATGGCCATCCTTTGTTACTACAGTTTTCTAATTAAAACACTTGATGTGAAAATAATTTCTTGCTTTGACTGTTTAAACAAGGTTCTATCTTTTGTAGCTTACTATTGAAGGTGTCAAGTTATTAGTATTTAGTATGCACACACACACACATGTACAATACATGTATCATTAGCCTGTTCACCAAAATATGACAGGTGTTGCTGTTGCATTTGTAGCAAAATGATACTTCTGAATAAATTTTAATTTGTTCATTATCAATTTAAAAACTTACTTTTCCCTAATGTTTTCTGATTGAATTTTTCCTCATAATAGATAATAGATAAAATTTAAAGAATTATATATATACCAAGTTAGAATTATGATATGCATTTATAATTTTGTTTTCCATATTACTTAAAAATGTACAAAATAATATATATTAATTTAAATTTATCCATTTGTTGCACTGGATCTCTGGTGACACACTAGTTCCGTTAATTTCAGCCTCTTATTGAGGATTATGTTTCCTAGACTCTGGCAGGATTACCGTTTCCTCCACCTGTATTGATGGTTTTATGCATTTTTCTTACTTTTTAAAATTTAATACAATTTTTGATTTAGAGGTGTCTTTTGTTTCTTTTCCTTTTGGCTTCTTTCTTTGTGCAAGTTTTCATCATATTTCTCCTGTATCATGTAATCTGTCACAGATTCATTGAGCTGACTTTGGAACTTATTTTGGATTATTGCAAACGCCTTTGTGATTACACATATTGTCTATACAGAAATATCACTACAAATATTTTTTCCTTCAATTTTTATATTCTTCACTACTTCAGATAATGAGTTTCATTAACCTTGGTTGTTTCCACTGCAGGTCACAGATGCTCCAGAAATTCATTCCAATGGTTTTCATGTTAAATTTGACATTAGTGAAGGCCAGATTGGTTTTGTTTTGCCTACAGTAGTACCTCCTTGTGACATTGGGCTGCTCAGGAGGATGACATCTACTGATACTGATTCTTATGATGATAATCCCTGGAACACATGCATTCTGCTTCCATTCAGATCTCATGTATCAGAAGGAATGGCCATGAATAGTGTTTTGACTATGTTTTCAGATCTTCATCCTTCATTGTTACTATTTCTTCACCATCTCAAATGTATCAAGTTGAGAAACTTGCTTAATGATACACTTATGGTTATGAAAAAAGAAATTTTAGGAGATGGTATCATTAAGGTTTCTCATGGAAAAGAGAAAATGGCGTGGTTTGTAGTATCTCAGAAGTTGCAAACAAATTCCATTCGCTTTGATGTGCAAACAACTGAAATCTCTATGGCGTTTACTCTGCAGGAATCAGATAATGATTACATTCCATGTTTAGATCAGCAGCCAGTTTTTGCATTTCTTCCTTTAAGAACATATGGCCTGAAGTTTATTCTTCAAGGTGATTTTGTTCTTCCTTCATCTAGAGAGGAAGTTGATGGAGATAGTCCATGGAATCAGTGGTTATTGTCAGAGTATCCTAATTTGTTTGTCAGAGCACAGAGAGAGTTTTGTGAACTTCCCTGTTTTAGGAATGAGCCTGGAAAGGGATTGTCTGCTTTCATGAGCTTCGTTCCTTTAGTTGGGGAAGTGCATGGTTTTTTCTCCAGTCTTCCTCGTTTGATTATTTCTAAACTACGTATGATGAATTGCTTACTTGTGGAGGGTGACAATAATGGATGGGCTCCTCCATGCAAGGTATTGAGAGGTTGGACAGAGCAGGTGCGTAATCTTATTCCTGATAACATGCTTCTCGAGCACCTTGGGCTTAGATACCTGGAAAAAAATATAGTATTGTCTAATGCATTAGCAAGTGCACTAGGCATTGAGGAGTTTGGGCCTAACATTCTTGTTCGAGTACTGTCATCTTTATATCACGCAAAGAGTGGCCTGATATTGATGGATATGAGTTGGTTAGCTTCTTGTTTAAATACTCTTTATGTAACAATGTTCAATTCATCTGGCTCTATGTCAATCAATTTTGAAATAAAAGAAGATATCCAAAAAATTCTTCAAAAAACACCATTTATTCCACTTTCAGATGGTACATACAGCTCAGTAAATGAAGGCACTATATGGTTGCAGTCCAATAATTTAAACACAGGATTTGATGGTGAGCATAAAATTGAAGCTTTCCCTAATATATGTGCTAAACTAAGGACTGTAAGTCCTTCCCTTTTTTCTGCATCTTCTGGTACTCCGAGCTTGAGTGTATCTTTTTTGGACAATGTTACCCAGCTACTTCAGAGTATTGGTGTTCAACAGTTGTCTGTACATGATGTTGTGAAGCTGCATATTTTACCTGCATTATCTGATGAAACAATGGCAAACCAGAACAAAATGTTGATGATAGAATATGTATGTTTTGTAATGCTGCACCTGAACTCTACATGTTCTGATTGTTTTATTGAAAGGGAGCATATAATATCAGAGCTTAGATGTAACTCTTTGTTATTGACAAATTGTGGTTTCAAATGTCCAGCTGAGGTACCAATTCATTTCTGTACTGGATTTGGGAATCCAGTCACTCCAAAAATGTTGGCCGATGGTGTGAATATGAGGTGGCATGAGGTTGACACAAGCTATTTAAGCCATCCAGTGAATGAATCAGTTTTGTCTGCACTGATGAAGTGGAGGGAATTTTTTGAGAAAATTGGCATCACAGATTTTGCTCAAATAGTTCAAGTGGATAAGAGTGTTGTTGATATATGTGATGCCACATTTAAGCAGGTGATGTGGGATAGGGGTCTAATATCTGCTGAATCAATAGTCAAAGATTGGGAATCCCCAGAAATAGCGCAATTAGTATCCTTATTGTCTAAAAGTGGCAATTTAGAAAATTGTAAATATCTCTTGGAGATTCTTGATACATTATGGGATGCTTGTTACAGTAATAAAACTACGGGTTATTTCTATTTTAAATCTATTGGAGATGGCCTTCCCTTTAAGTCTACTTTTATATGCAGCTTGTGTGATATCCAGTGGGTGGTGTCAACCATGGATGATCAGTTACACTATCCTAAAGATTTGTTTTATGATTGTGAAACAGTCCGGATGATCCTAGGAGATTTTGCACCGTATGCTGTTCCAAAGGTTTGTTTTTTGGTACATTTGTGTAATGCAGTATGTGTGGGTGATGTTAGTGATTTTTTTAAGTTTATGATGTAATTGTAAATCAGAAATTGGGGATTTATAGATTAATTACCAATATGGTTTATTTACTGTTTATTTACGGTGTCTTTTGTTATGTTATCTTTATGTTGGATTAGAATATTATTTCCTAGTTTGAATTTTATTTTTGTGTCATATGTTTGGATTGCTTGTCCTGCTAGAGTTAGGATTGTCTGTGAGGCATATTATCTGTCTATCTGCTCAATATTGAATTTTGAAAATTTGAATATTTGAGAAATTTTAGTGTTTATTGATGTTTCCCTGTGTTTCTAATACCCGTACTACATCTGTGTGTCTGTGTATTTGGATTTTGAATAATGTGACAGTGCTGGCTAAAAAAAGAATAGTGACTGTGGGACTTGATATTACTATGTTTTTTGTATTCAATCAGGTGAAAAGTGAAAGATTGGTAAAAGATTTTGGGTTTAAGACTAGAGTTACTCTTGGTGACATTTTGGATATTCTTAAAGCCTGGAGAAAATCATCAGAGACTCCATTCAAGGCGAGGTATGCATGTTTCTTTTCAGCTTTTATATCCAAACTGCAAAGTTTAAATTCAGTTGGTTGAGTAACTGCACACTTTTCATCTAGAAGCACAGATTTGACATGGAAGATGGATACACATGATAGATAAATTTTAAATTAATTGGACGCAGCACAGTTTGCATACAACATATAAAATTGGTATAAGATTAACATTACAAACACTAGACAATAACAGAGGAAGAAAATAGAATAACTTGTCATACATTTGTTGACTGCATTTTACACATTTAAATAGCCTAGAATAGGATATCACTACCAGTGCCATCAAAATGCCTCAACTATAGGCTTTTGGTGTGTATTAATTTGCTGCTTGGACCAATGGTGATTAATCCGACAGTAGAAGCAGATCACAGAACAGAATATTCCATTAATGTGTGTGATAAGGCACAGGATATGGTTAATGAATTCAATGCAAGCATTATGGTGAAACAAGGCAGGGACCAGATATTGGGCTCAAATCATACCAAGCCCAGGATTTGGAAAGTTTATATGCATAAGAAAAAGAAAGGCTTAGAGGTAGAGAATTAGTTACAATTGCTGAGTTGGCAAGTACGTTAGGCAATGCAGTATAGTTATAGGCCAGGGGGTGTTGGGTGGGGGGGAGTTAGTTATTTTGGTTGTTGTTGGCAGAGAAATAGTTTTGTTTTAGGAACTTAGCCTTGGTGGTTCCTTGTCAGAGCTCAGGCTCTCCTTTCTATTTTCATTAATAATATTCTCTTATTTTCTGGTGTTCTATCAGTGTGCATATGGGTAATCTAAATAAAACTGAATTATAACTCCACCAAAAAAATTTCAAGATATATTTGCTTTTTTTTATTTGGTTATGTTTAAATTTAGCGGAAGGGGATGACACCCCAGTCTAAGGCAAGGAAAGACTCTAGCTCAAAGAGCATTTACAGAGATACTTACATTTACCTCACTTTAAATAGACGAATAAGGGGCTCAAACTTGCGACCTGTTTGATGTGAGACCCTGTCTTGCTCTACTTGACTAACCCCTTGGGGTTAGATATATGTGCTATTACAAGATGCATATTTAATTTCATAAAACATAAACCCAAATAATTTGTTTTTATTCACTTAATTATATAAAAAATATGGGCTATTCTCTAATGTTTTAATTATTTGGTTACAAAGGGAATTTATGCCACAGACCCAAAAATATTATTTATACAACAAACAACCACAACCAAGCCTTATTTGGTTGACTACACAGATAAATCAATGTCATTATGCTTTATGGTGTTTAGATGAAGATCTTGTCTGATGGTTTCTCCAATGGTTTTCTTCGATCTATTTTTAACCGCTTTAATCATACTATCTTCCATTTGAACAGCTTTTGTCACTGTAACTTCTGTTAGCCTTCCTTTCATGACCAAATCACATTAAGTGAGTCTTTGTTACCTTCTCAATAACAAAAAAATTGGATTACTATAGCAATTTGACTTCCAATTTATTATCTCTTGCATTCCTTATTTTGTGTTCTTGTAACATTCAGCCTGTCCTTGGAGTCTTGTACAAACCAAGACTAGGATTAAAATTTCATTATGTGAGCTAACATAAAATAACCGAGTCTACTCTTTTTAGGACTTCATCTGCTTCTAAGCTTTCCTATGTCTCAATTTTTATTCAAAAGAAAGAAAAAAAAGGGGGGAGGGGGGGGGGGGGGTGTTCAACCTTATTGATGTTTGGACTTGTGATGATTTTATTGTTATTTTTGTAGTAGTTTTTTGTGCCAATAGAAGGTAGGTAGGAAGAAAAACTAAGAGAGTTGCTACATACACCAGAAATTAGTAACTGCCCATGCATTGACTATTGGTGCTTCCTTCTTTTTCTTTTTATCATTTTTAATTCACACAAGTTCACTCACAAATAATATGTATTGATTTTGCCAGCATAACGCAAATGACCAAATTATATGCATTCGTTTGGAATGAAATGGCATCTTCAAAGCAGAAAACTATGGAAGATTTGACGTCTGGACCTTTTATATTTATCCCATACTCATCTGTCTATGATCATGATGATGCTGTATGTGGGACATTTGTGTATCCCAATGAAGTGTATTGGCATGATTCAATTGATTCTGTTAAGCAAATGAAGGAGTTCCATCCTCAATGCAGCTCATCATATTCCCCAATAAACAAGTCATTATGCAATATTTACCCTAGTCTTCGTGGTTTCTTTGTTGATGAGTGTAGAGTACAAGAGGCACCTCCTCTATGCTGCTATATTCAAATTTTGCTGCAGTTATCAACTGTCACTTTGCCTTCACAAGCAGCAGATAAAGTAAGTTCTGAGCTGTAAATAATAAGTGATTTCTTTTGCCTGAAATCTTCTTACCCCGTGTCCTGTCTCTCTCTCTCTCCAGATTTTCCGAGTTTTCGTCAAGTGGGCAGATGGACTAAAGTCTGGTTTGCTGAGTGTTGAGGATGTCACATATTTGAAGGAATGTCTTTCGAAATTGGAATTTTCAGTGCTTCCCACTGTGCAAGATAAGTGGGTTTCATTGCATCCTTCCTTTGGTCTTGTCTGCTGGTGTGATGATAAGAAGTTGAAAAAGGAATTTAAACATTTGGATAACCTTGACTTTCTCTATTTTGGTGAACTGACTGAGGATGATAAAGAAATGGTGCAAGAAAAAATTTCCATCCTCATGAAAAACTTAGGTATTCCAGCTATCTCAGAGGTATGATCACTTTCTCCAGTGCTCCTCCTTTTTCTCAGTCATATTATTCTTGTAGTCTAGGCACTTCTCAAATTATGGTGTTCACACTAATACATATACTGATATACATGTATGCACATTTGCATATTTTCTCTTGCAGTCCTACATTTTCCGTGATTTTTTTCTTCTTGATTATATGATAATTTGCATCTTTCCTTAAATACTGGGAATTATCTTGGAGTGGCTTGGGCATGTATTAAGTTTCAAATACTGACAGTGGTTAATCACAACTATATAAATGAACATTCTTCTTAATTGCCTAAGCTTTCAGTGTGTTTTTGAAATGGAAATAATAGTCTTCTTGACCAAATAGCAACACACTAAAGCAATTCATTGATAACAAAATATATATATATATATATATATATATACATACTATTTTAATAGTTCTGTGATCAAAACATGGGGACAAATTAGTCCACAATGATGTTAACTGTAGCATGTTCTAATACAGTGCACAAACTACGAGACATAGCATGTTTTGCTTGCTGGATGAAGAATATTAAAAGTGGTGTTGCCACACAAGTTCACTTTTGTTTATAATCTGAATTTTTTAATTAATTTATTGCTTTTAAGTCTTGACTTAATCATATTGGACAAAGACTGGTACTTTTTGCCTTCCCTTTGACCTACTTGGGTTCTAGAAAAAGACCCTACTAGCTCTGTCACTGTTCATTCCCCTTCCTCTCTCAAACCTGAAGGTTCCGAGCTGATTAGCCCCTGATAATACCAATTGAGAAAATTTCAATTAAACTAAAGTCATAGTTGGATATAAACCAAATTATAGTTAACAGCGTGCGATAGCGCCACTATGTTGTTGCGGCCACGGTGGTCAAATTCGTGATTCAGCACGTAAGATCCCAAGAACCTATGATTCTTCTGGTCATGGTCGATTCCAATTAGGCTGTGAATTGCAATGTTGCAGGATTGATCTGAGTTGGCATTGAAGGTCATGGAAATGGTGGATTTTGCGTATCAAACAAGCAGGACGTTCACAGGGTTTTGTGACCCAGATAAAATAACCCCGTTTCTGCACTTCAAAACATGAAATCTAGCAGCTGTTCTTTCCCGCTTTCCCACTCTGAAACCCAAAAACTTCATGTCTTGCTTCCCACCTTCCCTCTTAGAGTCTTTGCTCCTATCTCTCATGCTTCTCTTCTCTGCTGTGACACTTCTTTTCCTTGTCTCTGCTGTTTCTGTGCCTCTCTGTTCTGCTTCTCTTCCTCCTCTCTGCTGGACTTCTGCGGTACTAGTTCTGTACTAAAATATCTTCAAATCCAAACCCGGCCGCTGGTATGCCTATGCCCTACAATGTGTTACGCTTGATGCAATCATGAAACTAAAATTCCAACTCCTAATTCAGTAAAATTTATCCAAGGTGTTGCACATCTTATTTGAGCTAACAGACTTTGATATCAGGAGTAAATTTTTAAATTTTTTATTAAATAATACATTATATTAACAGAACTGTAATAAAATTAAAGGCAAAATAATACAAAACTACAAATATATCTTATTAGTTATTTATAAATTTAAAAGTAAATATAAGTAAAGTTAAATTGTAATGCATCCCTCTTTAAATAAGGGTTAAATATATTTTTCTAAATACTACAAGATTTCATTTGGTCTCCCAATTTTTAAAAGGTTGTAATCTAGTCTTTCAAATATATGTGTGTGTGTGAATTTATATGCATATATATGTGTTCTATGAATATTGTACGATCTTACAATCCATATCATGATCTCACAATTTATGATCCTAACTCCCCTTCCTGATCTTGAGTAAGATCTCGATTTTGATTACCATGGTTGTGGCTGGTCATGCCCCCCTCTGCTATCACGACAAATGCGATCGTTATTGCATCAAAGACGAAAGTCCCTTGTTTTTTGGCCCCTCGAAAGATGTTTGGTGTTATTTATGGGGGACAATCTTGGGATTTTTCTCCCTTTTATTTCATTAGAACACAAACCCTATTTTCCCAGTTTCACTCCTTTTGAAGGCTAAATGGCGCTGGTCTCTTCTCTCTTCGATGCAAACCAGCTAACCCAAAGCTCTTTGTGTTTCCGACCAACCCATGGCACTTCGATGGAGTTTCTGGCTAACCCACACTTTGCGAAACTCTGACACACCATTTTGTGGTCTCTCCCTATTCACATCTTTTGGGATTTATTCTGTTCACGTCAAAGTGAGATTTATGTTTTGTTTTATATTCTTTCTTTCACTGATGTGTTCAGATAGGTAACCTTATGTTGCCTTTTCTTCTTGTACTTTCTTTTTTTCTTTTATATTACGTGACTATTGTTGTTATTAACATGTGTTTACCTTAAAATTATGAATTTTAGCTATTAATTATGAACATGCCTTTAATTATGGGTATTTTTTTTTATTTTTGAGCATTTATATATGTGTAATATAAATTATTTAATTTATATGTGGAAAATGGAAATTTCATAATAGTGGTCTTCCCGTAATCTTTCTAAAGTAGTTTTGTGGTCGGCCGCTTTGCTTCGTTATCTAGGAATGATAACTAGGTTTTTTATTGCAACAACTACTCATAAAACTACCAAGACATCCCAAATAAAAGGACAAAACACTATTTGCAATAAAATCTATTTTTCCTTTTTTATGTGATGTGCTTGAAAGCCTCCCAAGAGAGCAATAGTCTATTGGAAATATCCAAGTTATCTTTATGCATTTGATCTTGTCCATTATAAAAAGGCAGTTTAGGACTTAAGAGTCTTAGACACTGTGGGGAGGGGTAAATTTTTGAATATTGGACAGAGAAAACAACAAGGCCTTATCCGACTAGATGAGATCAGCTACATGGATGTCACAATGCCATTGGGCCTGATTAAAGACATATTGACCATGAGATCTCTCTTAACAACTTCCTCCAATATCTTTCTTGGTCCCCCTCTCCCTTTTTTGACAGGACTAAAAAACTTGTAATTTACTCTCCTCATGGGTACTTCTAGTAGCCTTCTTTGTACATGTTCAAACCACTTTAACTGATTTTTTGTTATCTTTTTCTCAATCAGTGCTACACTAATATCTCTTCGTATACAATTATTTCGTATATTATGCTTTCTTGTGTGGCTATACATCCATCTTAACATTTTCATTTTTGCTACTTCTACCTTTTTCTCATCTTTTTAAAGTCTAACATTTACTACCATAGAGTATAGTCAGACCTATAACAATACAATAAAACTTTTTTTTGAGCTTGGTAGGCACTCTGCGATCGCAAACAAGCCCAATGCCTTTTTCTATTTTAACCATCCAGCTTGTATCCACTGTAACATTCTCATTAATTTTTCCATCATTTTGTAATATTGATTCCATATATTTAAATTTAGAAACCTGTTGTATGACACCTCCCATTTTTACTTCCAAGTCACTTTCTTCTTACTCCTTTCTAAAATTGAAGTTCATGTCCTCTATCTTATTCCTACTTAAGCAATAACCCTTTGGTTTCGAAATCTGTCTCCAAACTTCAAGTTTAGAGTTAACCACTTCTCTTGATTTTTTAATTAAAACTACATAATCTACAAAAAGCATGTAATTAGGGATAATCTTTTGTATGTACCTGGTAAGCACATTCAAGGCTAGATTAAAGAAGTAAGGACTCAAGGATGAGCCCTGATGTAATCGTATCCTTATAGGAAACTCCTTATTCTCGCCTCCTGGAGTTCTCACACTAGTAGTTATCCCATCATACATGTCTTGCATAGTTTGGATATAAGCCACGTGTACACCTTTCTTTTCCAAAGTCTTCCACCACACTTTTGTTGGCATTTGATTATATGCTTTTTCCAAGTCAATAAAAATTATATGTAAGTCTCTTTTCCTTGCTCCAACACCTTTCCATCGTTTCTCGTAAAAGATAAATGTCTTTTGTTGTCGACCTTCCTAGCATAAAACCCAATTGATTCTCTGCAATCCTCATATCTTCTCTTAATCTATGCTCAATGACCTTTTCCTACAATTTCATAGTGTGACTCATATACACAATTTTGAATATCTCTCTTGTTCTTAACTATAGGAACCAAAGTATTCCTCCTCCATTCATCTAACATTTTTTAGATCTCAAAATGTCATTAAATAACTTAGTGAGCCAAATGATGCCTTGTTTTCCTACACACTTCCAAACTTCAATAGTAATACCATTTGAACCAACAAATTTAATATTATCCATCCTTTTAAGGGCTTCTTTTACCTCTGCAACCTGAATTCTACAGTGGTAGGCCAAATTTTGTTCGACCTCTTGGATTTTTAGTCCTTCCATATTACAAGTTGATCTTTGTCCATCATTGAAAAGCTTATAATAATAATTCACCATCTCTTTTGATATTTTGATCTGTGATCAAAACTTTTCCTTCATTCTTAATACATCTTACTTATCCAAATCTCTTGTTTTCCTTTATTAGAGTATAGTTTTACTCTAACTGTAACTATGTAGTTTTCTTGGTTATTGTTTTTAGTTACTTTTAACAACTGTGCACTATAACTAACTGAGAGTTAGTCGCAGTTAGCTTTCTCTTACTTGTATTGGTAGAACAACTATAAATAGATGGTTTAGTTTTCATTGTAAAATTGGGTTCATTTTACAGAAATACAGAAAAGTCTTTTTCTCTATTTTTCTCACTTAAATATGGTATCAAGAGCGAAACTCGATCCCTAGATCCAAGCTTCCATGGCTTCCGCTCACATTCCTCCTCCTCCACCATCACTGTTCAATCCTGAATTGATTTCCTCCTTTTCGCCGTCAATGACTATAGCAGCAACTACGTATTCTCATTTGATCTCCAAAAAGTTAGATTCAAAGAATTACCTTCGTGGATTTAGCAAGTCGAACCTGTGATTAAAGGTCATCGATTGCATCACTATCTTGTAAATCCTCAAATCCCTTCGAAATACCTCACCATTGTGGATTGCGATGCTTGCCGTGGTTCTGATTTGTATCTTGCTTGGGAGTAGCAAGATCAACTCCTTCTCTCGTGGCTTCAATTTTCTACTTCATGAGAAATGCTTACTCATGTTACTGGATGCAAATCCTCATGGCAGTTATGGGATAAGATTCACGCTTACTTTCACTCGCATACAAATGCTAAAGCTTGTCAACTTCATACAGAGCTTCGTAGCACTACCTTGGAAAATCACACAATCTTTGAATTCCTTCTTCGGATTTAGGCATTAGTTAATGCTCTTAGTGCCATTGGTGATGCAATTTCTCCTAAAGAGCATCTTGACATTATTCTTGGGGTTTACCAGAGGAGTACAAATAATCTACTGTTTCCTTGATTAGCAGCAAATTTGAGCTGCTTTGGATTGATGAAGTCGAAACGCTATTATTGGCAGCATGAGGTGCGTCTTGAAAAGTTCAAGAAGAAAGCCATTGCCTCTGTTAATGTTGTTGAGGCTATGTCGCAACCTTCCTCTACACCTCCGATTCAGTCACAAGCTAATGTAACTGAACGTCAGACTCAATCGAATTTTGATGCCTCTGCTGGCAATCGTAACTATGGTTCTCGTGGTGGTCGATTTGGTCATAGTGGTTGCAATGGCGATCGTAGTGGCTGCGGTCAAGGTCTTTTGAATGTTCAATGTCAACTCTACCATAGGTATGGCCATGATGCTTTCAACTGCTTCCATCACTTTGAGGAGAATTTTGTTTTGACAATTCCTCTTGATACTACTGCTTATGTGCCTTCTATGCTGAATATACAACCTCAGTGGTACAATAACACTTGGCCCTCTGCACAGTATCAGTATTCTGGTCCCGTTGATGTGCCTGCAGCTTTGCATTTTCGTCCTCCTTTGGCACCTCCACATCCACCACAGGTGCTTTAGCCTACTCCTCAAGCTATGCTGATTGCAACTGAAGCTCCTAGTTCTACTAATTGGTATCTTGATTCAGGAGCTTCACACCATGTTACCAGTATATCACACAATGTTCAGCAACAAGCTCCTTTTGAAGGACTAGATCAGATTCTCATAGGCAACGGCCAGGGCCTTAACATACATGCTTCAAGTGTTTCCACATTCTACTCTCCTCTCAAACCTAGTGTGTCTCTTGTTCTCAATAATCTACTATATGTTCCAACCATTACTAAGAATCTTACGAGTGTTAGTCAATTTGCCAAAGATAACTATGTTTTCTTTGAATTTCATCCATCCTTTTGTTTGGTCAAATCATAGGGTACTAATGAGGTTCTCCTCAAAGGCACTTTGGGTTAATATGGACTCTATAAATTTCCTTCCCTATTGCAGCACTCAAGCAGCTCGAGTCTTTAGCCCTCCTCACTCAATTCTTCTAGTTCTTTAAATAAATCAAATCCTGTTGTAAACATTGCATCTACTTGTACTGTTTCTTTTGCCACTTGGCACTCTAGATTAGGTCATCCAAGTGTTGATGTACAAAGAATGATCTTCAAATGATGTAACTTTCCTCCTATTAATAAAAGCAGTTCTGATTCTTGTTCTCCATGTTGTCTTGGTAAAGCTCATTGTCTATCTTCTTCTCTATCCACAACTGTTTATGCTAAACCATTAGAATTAATCTACAGTGACTTGTGGGGACCAGCTCCCTTTACCTCTACCTGTGGCTTTAACTACTTTGTAACATTTGTTGATGCCTATGCTTGCTTTACGCGGCTATATCTACTTAAAAACAAATCTAAACACTACAAGTCTTTAAACAGTTTCGTCTCATGGTGGAAAAACAGTTTCAACTACCTATTTAAGCTGTCCAAACAGACTAGGGAGGGGAATACAGACCATTTACCACCTATCTTAATCAACTTGGGGTACTTCATCGTGTCATTTTCCCACACACTCACCACCAAAATGGGGTTGTAGAAAGAAAACACAGACATATAGTAGAACTTGGACTCACCCTCTTAGCACAAGCCTCACTACCAATAAAATTTTGGGACTAAGCCTTCACTACAAGTGTCTACCTCATAAATAGACTACCCACATCCTTTCTTGACTTTGAAATCTCGTTTTATAAATTGTTCAATCATCTGCCAGATTACACCTTCCTCAAAGTTTTCAGATGTACCTGCTTCCCTCTCTTTAGGCCTTACAACAAACACAAACTTCAATTTCGCTCTCAAGAATGTATTTTTCTGGGGTACTCTGCTTCTCACAAAGGGTATAAATGTCTAGCAGCTGATGGTAGAATTTATGTATCTAAGGATGTAATATTCAATGAACTAAGGTTTCCCCTACCCAGATTTATTTCCTAGTCCACCCTCTCCTCCTTCATCCTCAGACTTCATCTCTGTTCCATTTACGTTGTCCAACTCAGTCCCTGCAAGTCACTCCACCGTCAGTCTCTTCCTTCATCCTCTGGTTAGTCTCCAAACTCTCCCACCATTCACTCTATTAGTCCCTCTTAGTTCAACCAGTCCTTTGTTCCTCCTATTTTCTCTCAGTCCCTAAACATTCACCCAATGCAAACACGCTCAAAGCTAGCACAATTAAGCCTAAGGTCCACCCCACACTCCTCTTAACTTATATGGAACCAAAAAACACCAAAAAGGCCTTGGCGGATCCCACATGGTTTTCAACTATGCAAGCTGAATATGATGCTCTCATTAATAACGGCACCTAGTCTCTAGTCAGTTTACCTCTTAATCGCATACCCATTGGCTGCAAATGTGTTTTTCAGGTTAAGGAGAACTCAAATGGTACAGTGAACAAATACAAGGCACGACTTGTGGCTAAGGGCTTTCACCAACAGCATGGTTTTGACTACAATGAGACCTTCTCTCCTGTAGTTAAATTAGTTATTGTCCGCATCATTCTCACACTTGCTCTCACTCATCACTGGCCACTCATATAGGTTGATGTAAACAATGCCTTTCTCAATGGCTTACTTGAAGATGTATACATGACTCAGCCTCTTGGCTTTGAAGCAACTGATAAATCTCTAGTTTGTAAGCTTCATGAAGCCATTTATGGCCTCAAACAAGCCCTTCTAGGTTGGTTCGATAAACTAAAGTCTACTTTACTTTAGCTTGGGTTTCAGGCCAGCAAATGCGATCCCTCACTATTTATCTACTCCCAAGATAATGTAGTCATTTACATCCTTGTCTATGTAGATGATATTATCTTCACTGGTAACAGCTCTTCACTTATTCACTCTGTGATTACAAGGCTCAATTTTCCCTTTTTTCTCAAGGATCTTGGTGATCTTGACTATTTTTTGGGAATTGAAGTAAAACCTCAACTGGATGGCTCCATTATCCTCACTCAAAGCAAGTATATTCGTGACCTTTTATCTAAAACAAATATGGAAACTGCTAAACCCATTGCCTCTCCTATGGTTGGTGGTTGCAAGTTAACCAAAACGGGTTTTGATTATCTACTTGATGCCAAAATGTATAGGTCAGTTGTGGGCGCTCTCCAATATGCCTCCATAACCAGACCCAAGATTAGTTTCTCTGTTAACAAAGTCTGTCAGTTCATGTCTCAACCCCTTGAAGAGCACTGGGTAGCTGTCAAAAGAATTCTTAGGTACCTTAAGGGTATTGTGTCTTGGGGACTACACCTATAGCTAGCTCCTTGCCCCTCTTCTCTCTCTCTGTAGGCCTACTGTGATGCTGATTGGGCCTCTGACCTGGATGACCAGCGCTCAACTTCTGGTGCTTCCATTTTTCTTGGTCCAAATTTGGTCCCTTGGTGGTCCAAGAAACAGACAGTTGTTGCTCGTTCTAGTACTGAAGCGGAATATCGTAGCCTAGCTCTTGCTATAGCTGAACTCACTTGAATTCAATCCTTGCTCTCTGAACTAAAGGTTCCTTACAATCTTCCTATAGTTTACTATGACAACATGAGCACCGTTGCTCTTGCCCACAACCCTGTACTGCATGCCAGGACTAAGCACATGGAACTTGATCTCTTTTTTGTCAGAGAGAAAGTGCTTAGTAAGCGCTTGCAGGTTGTTCACGTTCCTGCCTCTGATCAGTGTGCAGACATTCTGACTAAAGCCCTTGCTCCTACTCGGTTTGTAGCTCTCAAAAACAAGCTCAGAGTGGTTGATTCCCTGGTTTCTCACCCCTTTTGAGCTTGCAGGGGGGTATTAGATTATAGTTTTACTCCAGTTGTAACTCTGTAATTTTCTTGGTTATTGTTTTTTAGTTACTTTTAATAGCTGTACACTATAACTAATTGAGAGTTAGTCACAGTTAGCTTTCTCTTGTACTGGTAGAACAGCTATAAATAGCTGGTTTAGTTTTCATTGTAAGATTGTGTTCATTTTACAGAAATACAGAAAAGTCTTTTTCTCTATTTTTCTCACTTCAATATCCTTTCTCTATTTTGGGAAGCTTATATATCTTACATTCTCCATTCTTTGTCCCTAGATTTTTGTAAAACTCTTCAAAAGTTTTAGATCATGTCTCACTCCCAACTTTCCTTGTCTAATTTCTAGCATTCCAATACGTTATCCATCCTCTTTTGTTTCTTACCTTGTCTGAACACTTTCATTCCATCACCAAGATTCCTTATCTCTCGACTCTTCCACCCAAGACTAATTTAGCAACTTTCCTTATCTTCTTAGACATCTTATCTCAAATGAGGTTAGTATTACCTTGTAATTCTAAATTACTTTCCTCCAATAATTTCTTCTTAAAAGTCAAATGTTTATCTCCCTTGAGCTACCACCACTTGATTGTTGGTGTTAAAGAGAAATAAGAGAAAAGAAAATAAAGACATAATAGGCATAAATTGTGTGTATCAAGACACCACAGAGATTGGTTTATATAGGCTTATTACATTAATTACAAATAATTAGATGATATATTGTTTCCTCTAAATTAGAGATTTTGTTGCCTATAAATTGATATACAATAAATATAAAATATTCTGTTCCTAATTTCTAAGATATAAAAAGTATTCTATTCTTGATTCTCAACACTCCCTCTCAAGTTAGAGCATATAGATCATGTGCACCATGCTTGTTACATATATAGCTTATTCTTGGACCTTTCACGGATTTTGCTAATTGATCACTAGAGTTGACGAATCTATGGTGATGTCTCTGGATTCGATCTTCTCCCTAATAAAATGATAGTCTACTTCAATGTGTTTGGTCCTCTCATGAAAAACAGGATTAGACGCAATGTTCAAGGCTGCTTGATTATTCACGATCAGTGTCATCTGCGTAGTCTTTTCAAACTTGAGCTCTCTAATGAGCTGCTTCAACCAAATGAGCTCACATGTTGCTAACGCCATGGCCTTGTACTTAGCTTCAACATTGCATCTTGCTACCACATTTTGCTTCTTACTCTTCTAGGATATCAAGTTTCTTCCAATTATTACACAATACCCAGAAGTGGATTGCCTATCACTGGGTGAACTAGCCTAATCTAAGTATCCAACTACCTCGGCGTTTCATCTATCCTCGTAAATAAGTCCTTTGCCTGGAGCACTTTTGATGTATTTCAAGATCCGTATAACAGCATCCCAATGATCTTGGCGAGGTGAGTTCAAGAACTGGCTCACCATATTGATTGCAAAAGCAATGTCTAGATGAGTGACATTGAGGTAGTTTAGTTTTCCAACCAATCTCCTATATCTTTCTAGATTCGATAAGGGCTCCCCCTGATTGGGTAGCAGTTTGACACTAGGGTTCATAGGAGTGTCCACAGGCTTGGCATTTAAAAGGCCAGTTTCTTCAAGGATATCAAGAGCATACTTTCTCTGGGAGATCACTAGACCATCATCCTTGGATTGAGCTACCTCAATCCCTAAGAAATATTGGAGCTTCCCAAGGTCCTTAGTTTGGAACTACCAAGAGAGGTATTGTTTTAGTTGGACTATGCTAGGCTGATCACCTCTTGTGATCACGATGTCATCCACATACACAATGAGGTAGATACATCCTTGTGGTGAATGGTGATAGAATACTGAGTAGGTGGATTCATAGTGGATCATACCAAATTGCAGCTCAACAATACGAAATTTGTCAAAACAGGCGCTGGGAGACTGTTTAAGTCCATAATGGGACCTGCACAGTCGGCAAACCATGGTGGAGGACTCCCCTTGAGCAACAAAACCAAGAGGTTGCTCCATGTAAACTTCTTCCTCAAGATCACCATGTAGGAAAGCATTTTTGATGTCTAGCTGAAACAACAGCCAGTGGCAAATGGCCTGCAATAGAGAGTAAAAGTCTGACAGACACCATCTTGGTCATAAGAGAAAAAGTGTCAGTGTAATCCTGCCCAAACACCTAAGTGTAGCCCTTCGCCACCAGACAGGCCTTAAAATGGTCAATCTTGTCGTTGGGACCAACTTTCAAGGTGTAAAGCCAACGAACACCCTACAACAGATTTCCCTAGAGGAAAAGGAACCAAATCCCAAGTACCACTGCTTTGGAGAGCATACATCTCATCAATCATCACTTGCCTTCGTTCTGGGGTGGGATAATGCTTCGCTTGGAGAGTTAGGAATAGACACAGAGGACAAAGATGAAAGGCTATTATAATGCAAAGGGGAAAAACAATGATAACTCAATGTAACATAATGAGGGATAGGTTACGAGTAGATCGAGTACCTTTTCTCAAGTTAATAGGTAGATCAAGGTTAGATGGCAGGCCTAGATCCAATAAAGGAGTTGGCACCGTAGAAGAATCAATCATGGCTTGTCAACAGCTGCAGGAGCAAGCATAGGTACCGCAAGCAGGCGCGGGCGATGTTGATATGTTTGAAGAGGTCGCACTGCCAGGGGATGCTCAGGTGGGTCTTCCTGTGAGACAGAAGGCATAGGTGCAAGAGAAGGGGTACCCAGGGTGAAGGTAGGCGCCATGTCGAGAGTAAAGGGAGTAGACTCAAACAAGGTAACATCAGCAGAGACAAAATAATGGTTAAGAGTGGGAGAGAAGCAACGATAAACTTTCTGCAATCGATGGTAACCCAGGAAAACACATTTGATGGACCTTGTAGAGAGCTTATCAAGTCCTGGAGAGAGATTGTGAACAAAGCAGGTGGATCCAAAGACACGGGAGGTATTGGGTGAAGTGGTGCATGAGGAAACAGAATAGAGTGAGGAACCTGATCATTGAGGACAGAGAATGGCATGCGATTGATAAGGTAACAGGCTGTTAGAACAGCCTCGCCCCAGAAGCGTGGTGGAACATTGCCATGAAGAAAAGTCCAAGTGGTCTCAATGAGATGCTGATTTTTGCACTCAACAACCCCGTTTTGCTGAGGGGTGTGTGCACAGGAGGTTTGGTGAAAGATACCTTTAGATGCCACAAATTGCTGAAACGGATGAAACAATTATTCACAGGCATTGTCGCTACAGAGGGAGCGGATAAGGACACCAAAATGAGTTTTCATTTCATTATAAAATTGCTCAAAGTGAGAAAACAACTCAGACCTGTTTTTCATTAAACATAACCACATACAACGGGTGAAATCATCAATAAATGTAACAAAATACCTAAACTAGAAGAAGTAACAATATGAAAAGGACCCTAGACATTGGAATGGACTAAAGCAAAAGGGAACATGGCCTGTTTGTTGACATGATCAGGAAATGAGTAACGTGTGTGTTTCCCTAACTAGGCATGTATGGTAAGTGGAGAGGTTGCGACAAAGCACACTTGTGGTGGGGTAGAGAGGTAATAAAGGCCATGAGGCTCTCATCCGATGCCAATCGTTCGTCTTGAACTCTAGTCCTGCAAGGTAACAGTATCTTTAGTGAACGTAATTACACAATCATGGGAGTGAGTGAGACGATGGACAAAAAGCAGGTTAAGGGGACAACCACGTACATATAGAACAAAATCTACGATTAGGGAGGGAAGGGAATGTGTGGTGCTTATCCCTTGGGACTGTGTTTGTGAACCATTGGCAGATGTAATACTTGGTAAATAGTCAGATGTAGAAAGGGAAGAGAAAAGGGAATGATTACTAGATATATGGTTAGATGCACCAGAGTCAAGTACTCAGGGACCTGGGGAAGGAGACTGGGAGAAGCAAACAAAAGAATTACCAGTGTGTGCAACTGAAGCAATAGCATCGGAGTCAGACGAGCTAGTGGACGTCATGGTGAGAGAGCAACACAAAAAAGATGCATAAACACAAAAATAAAGAGGTGCACAGTGGGTCCTACCAAATGGCGGCGGCGGCGGTCATCAGAAAAATCGTTAGAAGGAGGGCGGCGATGTGAATTGGGAATTGGAGAGGAACACGATTTGCAAATTTTTTTTTCTCTAGGGACAATGGGTCCACTGGGCCAAACACAGTTCTATGAATGCCTCTTTAGGCTCTTGATACCATGTTACAGACAAAGAAGAGAAGAGAAAATAAAGACATAGTAGGCAGAAACCATGTGTATCAAGACACCACGAAGATTGGTTTATATAAGCTTATTACATTAATTACAAATAGTTAGATGACATATTGTTTCCTTCTAAATCAAAGATTTTGTTGTCTATAAACCGATATACAATAAATATAAAATATTTTGTTCCTGATTTCTAAGATAAATAAAATATTCTATTCTTGATTCTTAACACTTGGATTTGTAACTTGTCTGGTTTTTTGTTTATGCCTTTTGAAACGATCATCAAGGATCAAAGGAAATTCCACATAAAATAAAGAAATATATTGAGACTTTGAACTGAATTTTCCTTTGTCAGCAAGCTAATAACACTGTAATTTATGGTAGTCCTTAGACCTGTTAAGTGTTAGGACTAAGGATTGAATGATCCAAATAAAATTGAACTGGATAGGATAGTTTAGCCTATTTGGCATTATTTATTGTTTGATGAACACAGTAGCTAGTATAAAATTTATCCAAATTGTACTTTTTATTTAATGTTCTCTTAAGTTCTATCTTTATCTCGCTTGGAGGGTGGGTTGAGACAGGGTAGTATGAGATGAGAAGCTAAAGATTGTAACTAGTTTGTTTGTTCCCAGCATTCCGTTGCTGCTGACCCAACCACTAGTGCCATCACCATTGCCACAGACTTGGGTTTAATTGAGAAGCAAGGGTATTTTTGAAAGAAAAAAAAAATATTGTACTATATTGTTTTAACTCTGGTGCAAACAATGGGGATTTGGTCCTGCACTTCATAATTTGTTTTACACAGGCTTGTCTTTTATTACAATTTGAACCATTGATTTCCCAATTAATGACTATCATTCTGCTTTTTACCCTCTATAGTGAACCCCAAACAATTGGTGATGTTAAAAGGATTGTTATGAATTTATAGATAGATTTATTTTCATACAATGGAAAATATTTCAAAATTGTCCCCTTGGACTAGGTTAGTATTCAGTTGTCTTAAGTAAAATGGATACATGTAAATTTATTTAAAACTGATATTCATATAATTTTGATGTTGGTATGTTACATTAATGCATTATGGCGATGTGCAGGTGGTAACTCGGGAACCAATATATTATGGTCTTGCTGATTGTAGTTCGAAAAAGTCATTGATAAACTGGACTCTGCCATATGCTCAGCGCTACATTCATAAATTTCATAGCAATAAATATGATCAACTCAAGCAGTCTGGTTTTGATATTTTCAATCATCTTAAAGTCATCGTTGTTGAGAAGCTGTTCTACAGGAATGTTATAAAGACCTGTGGCAGTGTATCAAAAAAAAGAGTTGAATGTAGTTGTCTTCTGCAGGTATGTTGGAATTCATAAACTTTTCATCTAAATGCTACATTCTTTATTTGGATGTACATTCTTGATAGAAACTGAAAACCAAACCCTGATGGAAGTGTTCACTTGGATTCAAATGTAGAATATTTAAACAGGTAAATTTTAGTTTGAAAGACCATTTTTTTATTCACCTTGACCGGAGATTTGATTACAAGCTTGGATCAAAATTCTGGTTAAATGGAAGACTTGAATGTGAAACAGATTTTCCTCAAACTTATACGATACTCAAAATCTGAACAAGTTCCATCCTTTGAATTTTTTTTTTCGGGTTACATTTCCTGTGCACAATTTGATTGTCAATTCATCATCAGTAATTCAAGAGATTTTTAGGATATCAGTACTGCATCATTAAAGTATGGTAGAGAGCATTGATGATTTGTTTCCTTGCATGGATCAAGCAATTGCTTTGTCTGAGGCACAAGCATACATTACAGTTTAGTTACCTATTGCAAGTCACAACTTTTGTTGCAATAATGTTTCTCTTCTGAGCCTGTTTTTATGTTGTTTCTTACAGGGAAACATTTTGTACACCATTCAAGAATCAGATTATCATTCCTTGTTTATGGAGCTTTCTAATTTGTTAGTAGATGGAACTTCTGAATTACACTTGGCAAATTTCCTTCATATGATAACAACCATGGCAGAATCTGGTTCCTCTGAGGAGCAAATAGAATTTTTCATTTTGAATAGCCAAAAAGTGTCAAAACTTCCAGATGAAGAACCTGTTTGGGTATTATCTTCTGTCTCTTCACTTGTCGAGGCTGATAAGTTGAACCCTTCGGATCATGTCCCATCAGCAAATGAACAGATCTTTCCAAGAAGGAAGACTGGAGTATGCCCCAACTGGCCACCTGCTGATTGGAAAACTGCACCAGATTTCAATTATGCCCGTGCCAATGGTTTCAAGACCAAACCTGCCCAGATTAGCAGCTTTTCTGAAGGGAAGAAGGATGATAATTCTGAAAGCATAATTTCTCCACCAGTTTGTGCTGAACAAGAATCAGTTACTGTTGACTGGACCATTAAAGAAGATCCACCAGCAAGCTCAGCGGCACTAGTGTTGCATGAAAATGAAAACTTGGAAGATCAATCTTACCATGCTATCCCCGACCCTGTTAGTTTGGATGAAGCTATGGATGAGTCTCTGGATGAAGCTCATTTGAGTTCACCTGTTTTTGGCAAGAGAGATCGACTACAAACTGGTACATTTGATGCTGCACAAGCAAAGGTCACTGGCAGATTAGGTGAATTTCTTGCATGCAAATACTTTGTCAATAAAGTCGGCAAGACTGCAGTAAGGTGGGTTAATGAAGTTAATGAAACTGGACTTCCATATGATTTAGTCATTGGGGAGGATAACAATAAAGAGTTCATAGAAGTTAAAGCAACCAGATCTCCAAGAAAAGACTGGTTCAACATATCAATGAGAGAGTGGCAGTTTGCAAATGATAGAGGCGAATCTTTTAGCATTGCATTTGTGGCAATAATGGGAAATAATGTTGCAAGGATCACAATATTCAAAGATCCAGTGAAGTTATGCCAGTTAGGTGAGCTGCAATTGGCTGTTATGATGCCAAGACAACAGAAGCAGTTCTCTGTTGTCTCATAGCTTCCATTCTTGTTTTACTAAAATGTGGGTGGATAGACTTTGTGAAGCCCATATTTATGACTTTCAAAATGCTACCTTTTGCATCCAGGCTTGCCGAGAAATTCAATTGGATATCACTTAATGCAAGATATGTTGATCACGTGAGTTGTTGTACACAAGATTTTGCTGCTATGTGGATATATATATATTTTTTTGCACAGTCCGGTAACCAGAAGTAACTCCATGCAGGATACCTGAGGCAAATAGTGGGGGAATACTCTAGCAGCAATTTTTCGGCCTTTTCTTATTCCTAGAGATTCAGTTTTCATTCAGGTCTTCTATATTTTGAAAGAAGTTCCTGTCAGTTTCAGCTATTTGTCATGTGTATATCTCTAGTATCTATGGCTGCAACATTTGCGTGTAACATATTTCGTTTAATTGGGCAAAGCTCAAGGTCCATGCCGCTGAGCATGTAAATATAAACTTGTTTACATTTTGAATGTAACATGATAGGATCCCAATTTGATTTTCGATGATTTTGCTAACACTTGGGAGAGATGTAAAACTGCATGCTTTCCATGATAAATAAATATTGTTCTCCATTCTCCTACTTAGAAATTTTGGCTATTATATAATGCATTTCTTTGTAGCTCCTCAAATTTATTTTAACTTAGAAGGCCTATGCTATGTGTTAACCGATAATAATGTACACATGTCAAAAGCAAAAAATGGATGGCTGGAGCTCGAGGGTTTTACAATTTTGTATAACTTAAGCATGTAAGATGGAAGTCGGTTTCCTTTGGTCCTTTTCCTCCCATATTGACTTTCCAATTTTACCCCATTCATTGCTTTTGACTAGTCTATTATCCATTATAATATATAATTTCTAAATCATAGAATGTGATAAAGACATGATAGTAAATTTGTGCTGTATTTAATTATCACATCAGCTATTTGTGGTTATTCTTCACTCTTGATTTTTATATCTGTACCTTTAGTAATGCACCTTCTCCTATTTTTTTCCTCCACTTAATGTCATTTTGGTTATGGGTTCCACCTTTTATATTGTTATGCGGTTCCATCCATTTCTACTATAGTCATGGAACGTGCTTTAATTGTTTATTCATTTTGGTTTCTTTATTTCTATAAATAGTTCGGTTCTAAATATAGTTATGGTAACTCTGTTTTCTTTCTCCTTACCTTTTATCTCTCTTTTCTTGTAAAGTTATCTTCAAATTCATACTCCTCTTATTCTTATTATTTTTTGTGCTACATATAATCAAATTTAGAAATTCATTTGTGCAAAGCGCAAATTTACATATAGTTAAAAAATTGCTTATTTAGGGAAAAAATTTCAGTGTTACAGGCATATGTATTCCTATCAATAAAATTATGACACCTAACATGTATAGTTATTTCTTATTTAAAATTTTTGAGGTAAAAATAAGAATATAGTACACTGTGAAGTGTAATAACCATCAAAAGAGTAAATATTACAGGTGAAATTTGTTCATTCTTAAGTAGTTAGCTTTCCAATTGTTAATTTGTCATGGATCATGATCTGTAGTTGAATTTCAACTTTAGAGAATACCACCTTTTAAAACTTTTTTATAATAATGAAATGATAAAAACCAAATAATATAAATAAGAATATTTATTAAGAAGTTAATAAAATAAATATACAAAAAATAAAATTAAAATTAAGAAAGTATTTTGTGGAATTTGTGAGGTGACATGGTTTGAGAGATTGTTCTGAAAAGGAGAATGTTAACTAGTGTCCTAAAGACATTAGTTAAAGAAAAAAAAAAATTATGCGAAAGTGTAACATTTAAATTGACATCAACGCATCTGTGGCATAGTTTTTTTTATAAAAACTTCATATTTATTAATTTTTTTAACTCGTATGAGTTAGATCCTTTAAAAGTGAATGTTTGTTGTGAAAGCTATTTGACATTCTGTATATGAATGGATAAGTACAATTTACAGCAGAACAAGGCATGAAAAATTGTAAGCTAGGAAGTACAAATACTATGAGATACGATATGACACAAATACGGAAATATGGCAAATTTTAAGAATTATAACACATAACATGACTATAATATAATATATAAAATAATCTAATGTCAACATAAAATAAAAAAATTTAAATCAGAAGAGAGAATTTATATTTTAAAAATAAGCATATTTCATTATAAACATAACAATTTTATCTAATTATTGTGGTACTTTAGTTAGTGTTAATATAAAAGTTTAAAAAATAAAAGTATAAAAATTATAAAAGTACAACTAAAAGTGTTTGAAGTGTTCATACAGTGCTCGATTTCGATTTAGATATGTATCTGACATGGTTAGGACATGATCTAGCCACTATTAAAAGGTCTCCGTACTTCTATAATTTTAAGATGTTTAATTTTAGTATACAGATAAACGACGCTCCATATCTCTTCTTTTTATTAAGACATAAAACAGTAGCAGTAACATTTAAAAAAAAAGAAGCTGTAAACTATAAGATATCTAATAATAGTATACGGTTGAAAATAGAAAACAACTCTGTACTTCGATAAATATATATTTTAATGGTCTCAAGTTCTGATAAGAATGTTTTGTCTCAAGCATTTAATGAAAATAGATATACGACCTCTAAAGATTATTTATGGGATTGAATGCTGTTATTTCCTCGTGGTCGAACATAAAATTTAGTTGATTAGTTGTTATCTTTTCTGTTACATAACAACATCGAAGCATATGACCACAATCTCTAACATGCTAACATAAAGGCAAAAGTTGGTGACAAAAGTTATGTAACCAATATGGCTAGCTATTGAATTGAACCATCTTCCTTCCTATATGTTTTTCTTCATTGAATTCTATTCTCATATCTCTCTTTGGTAACATGTCATTGTCAACAAAAATGAATTTTAGTGCAAATGAGACTTTATTCTTGTCAATTGAACAAATCAATGTAGCCACCTATAATGTGTGCGCTGCTGCTCCACCTAATATTGTTTCAGATGGCTTATGGGGTGGCCAATTTAATGCCAGGACTCCAATGAAGTCTTCACTCCCAGTGTTTGAGTTGCAGGTGCTTATAATTTTCGCTATCACCCAAATCTGCCATTTCTTCTTAAAGCGCTTTGACTTCCCTCAATTTATTCCACAAATGATAGTAAGTATTCTTCTTTTACGTATTTTTGTGTTTGAGCCAGAGCCTATATAAATTAAAATTTCCTTGTTCACGTTGTTAATTAATGTTTCTCATAAAAGTAGAGAACAAACCAAACTCAAATTTATTGGGGGGAATGGAAAACATTTAAAGGGCTTTTCTTTATCGTCTACACATCATGGCCTAAAACCAATCCAAGTTATATGACAAAAGTAACGTGATAGATTATAATAAATAGTAGGTCATTATAGAGCACACGCATATATATAATATTAGGTGGCCAAATTTTTTTACAAAATGAATTGACATGTTTTATTTTTACTCTTGGATAGATGAGTAGTCCCTACACCTGTATTTTATCAACCCTAACAATTTGACACCATTTTACTTATACTCCCCTTTAGACTTCTTTAAATATTACCTCATTTGCTTATTTTCTATGTCTCTAGGTGAGGTCACTCAGAATATTTGTCACGTGTAGCATGCAATGTAAAAATGATGTAGGGAAAAGTGATGTGAGATGATAATCTCATATTTTATCCATATGCCACTCTTGGATCTAGCTGAATTATTAACATTTTGCCTGGTTCATATTAATACAAATAAGGACTACTGTCTCTCTTGTTACTTATAATTTCTGCTAAACTACATTAGTGCCATGCCCTCTGAGAGACACATAGGAAGACTCATTAACTGATTCATAACTTGTTTCCATGTGCAGGCTGGCCTAATTCTAGGTCCCGCTATTCAGGCAGCGATGCTGGACAAATACAACAAGAAGTTGTTTCCCTATCCAAGTCAGGACACACTTGCAACAGTAACATCAATTGGTTATGCACTATTCATCTTTATAAGTGGTGTGCAAATGGATTTGAGCATGATAACAAGGACAGGACACAGGGCATGGACCATTGCCATCACTGGATTGGCTTTGCCGTTAATGATTTGTATTCCAACCATAAACGTCCACCTTGATGATTTACATGTTTTCATTGGACATCAATCTTTGAACATTGCTCCTGTAGTGCTATCAGAAACTGTAATTTCATTTGCGGTAGTTGCTACCCTCCTCAGTATTTGTCAAATGAAGACAATCTAAACCATAAAACCATAAAACATAACCATGAGAAAGGAATGAGAAGAGAAGAGAGGAAAGGAGAGAGCAGAGCAGTTTCGTATCTGCTGTAATGCCCTATATCCTGCATACTTCCATACATATTTTAGTGAATTACAACTGAAATAAGAGCCATACATCATACCCATACTTGCTGTCAATAAAAAAGACATTTACCCACTCTATTAGGTGGACAGTTTACCCAAAAAACAAACCAAACATACTCACTATGCAGAACATTAGCAACTAACATAAGAAAAGTAAATTACATCAGCCAAGAAGTATTTTAGAAAAGTTTTACATTAGTTAACAGTATTGGTGAGTGACATATTGAGCAAAACCATTGCATGTTTTAGCAATGCCATAATGGATAGAGAAGAAAATAATATCTTAGTGATGTTCATATCATTGATTGCCTTCGGCATCCTTGTTCCATTAATTTTTTGGCCAACAATGTTTTGGATTTTGGATCATCAAACATACTGCAGAAGGAAGACCTGTGGATGATGGTTCTGTCTATCTTATCATCACAATTGTCCTTGCATTAGGTTAGGTTGCAGTTAAAATAAATCAAGAATTCATCCTATGAGCTTTTATTTTGGGGTTGGCTGTGCCAGAAGGACCTCCATTAGGATCTGCATTGGTCAAGAAGCTTCAGTTCTTTAGCAACTCTTTCCTCTTTCCAATATTTGTGACTTGCGGTGTGATGAAGGCAGATTTTTCCTTGCAATCAAAAGAAGTTATGCTCACTGGTTTCATCATTCTTTTTACTCACGTTGTCAAAGTAATAGCATGCATTATACCTGCCCTCTTCTGCAAGATGCCCTTGAAAGATGCCTTGGCTTTTACCCTCATTTTGAACGTTAAAGGCGTAGTGGAAGTCGGCATCTACACTATATTATATGACGATGGGGTAATATATTTAGTTCCACCTTAACTTGCCTTTCAATAAAATTGGGTGTAAATTATACTTTACTTCCTTAAAATTAGGTGTAAATTATGCTTTACTTCCTTATAACTTCACACTTTCTCAACTTACTTCCCTACACTACTTTTTGTGTTAATAAATACCCCTATATATTTTTTTTAATGATTGGGCCCCCCCTTATACCTTTTTTTTTTTACTTTATCTACAGTTCTAGACTAACTAGCCAGTTTTAACCGTGGTAAGAAAAAAAAGTTATAGAGGGTTTAGTGATACAAAAAATATGGAAGTAAGTTGAGAAAGTGTGAAACAACAAAGGATAAAATGTAATTTACCCTAAAACTAACCATAATCTTTTGAGTATGAAAAGACTTACCATTATCTATATTTAATGCAACATAAAATTTCATTTATATGTGCATACAGACTATTAATGGCTATACTTATGGAACCTTGATGATCAACATAATGGTCACAGAATGCATAGTGAAATGGTCTGTGAAACTATTGTATGATCCATCAAGAAAATGCGCTGGCTACCAGAAAAGGAACATCATGAGTTTAAAACCAGACTCACAACTGAGAATACTTGCTTGCGTTCATAAAACATACCATATATCTGCTATGAAAGATGTCCTTGACCTTTGTTGTCCCCCAACAGAACAACCTATAATTGTGGATGCATTGCATCTAATCGAGCTAGTTGGAAGGACCTCTCCCATTTTCATTAACAGAACGATTTCTAGTTCCCACAAGTCTTGTTCAGATGATGTCATTCTTGCTTTTGACCTCTATGAACGTGACAACATTGGTGCAGCAACTGCACACACTTACACAGCCATATCTCCACCCACCCTGATGCATGAAGATGTTTGTAAATTAGCATTGGACAAAGTGGCTTCCATTGTAATTCTTCCATTCCATCTAAGATGGTCTAGTGATGATGGCTTTGAATCTGACGACAAGAACATGAGGGCTTTAAATTGTAAGGTCCTAGAAATAGCTCCATGCTCAGTTGGAATCCTTGTGAGCCGTTCTTCCATTCAAAGTAACTCATTCATTCGGTTAGCAATGATTTTTTTGGGTGGAGAACATGACAGAGAGGCTTTGTGCTTAGCCAAACGAACAATAAGGAACCCGAGGGCCAACTTGGTTGTGTACCACCTTGCTCCTAAGGATCACACACCAAACATGGAGTATATATAAGATAATGAGGCATTAGGAGATATTATGAAATCACAGTCTGGCTTGGAAAATGTAAGTTATCACAAAGTCATAGTAAATCGTGGACCAGAGACATCTACTGTTCTTTGTCGTATAATAAATGAACATGACTTTTTCTTAGTTGGGAGAAGACATGATTTAGACTCACCTCAGACAGAAGGGCTTACAGATTGGAGTGAATTTTCAGAGTTAGGTGTCATTGGTGATTTGCTTGCTTCATCAGATCTTGAGACCAGAGCGTGTGTTTTGGTAGTGCAGCAACAAGTCAAAGACACAGTGAGTGAAAATTCTAGTAGGTAGCCAAAAGAAGAAAGAGATGAAAACCATAATGTAGAAACAACATAGCTACTCCTTTTTCACTTGGATATTCTTTTTATGTTTGCCTGTGTTGATGGTTAGGTACCTTTTTTCGGCTTTTTAACCAAAATGGTAATTAAAAAAAAAACAAATTACCAAAATGTTACAAAAAAAAAAAACATTTTACCCAAATGGGCTGTTCTAAACAAGTGGATACTAACGTAGAATTGTACAAAAAAATGTGCCTGTAGCAGTGGCGCCATAATTTTTTCAAAAGTTGTAAATGAAGAGGCCGGTAGCAATGGTGCCACCTAATCTTGTTTCCCAAAAGAGAAGGCGTTGGTTTGACTAGTGTCACTTGTTCGTTTCGATTTAACACTTGCAGGTTGAGAATTAGAGCATTAAAGGAGATAGAAAATTTTGTTTTTTCTGAAATAGAAAATTTTTGCGCTGACCTTTTTTTTTCACATCAAGATGTTAGTATAATTTAATCCATCACAATTTTGAACCTAGTGTTATATCACAAAACTTATATAAATGTTTATCTAAATTTAGATCATAATTTAAAACTAAAAAATTCTTGTCAATGTATGATTTACAAATTATGATTTAAACCTGCACCTAGTGTTACTTTTTACGGGTTAAGTGGTGAAGTGTAAAAAAATTGCAACATAATATAAAAAAAAAAAGTTAAAATTTAAATTTGGTGGATTAAAAACTTAAAAAATGTGCCATGTAGGCTAAAAAAAATAATGCAAGCTATGTGCACCTAATTTAAATATTAAAGGTTTATGTGTTGCAATGTTAGGAAATGCTATGAAAATATTTAAACCCTTGGACTATCTTACAATAAATTGACATAGGTATAGATCTTACATACGAAATTAATAATATTGACCCATATTTCTTAACCAACATTCTAGAAAAAAAATGGTATTATGTGAGTCATGCTTAATGATAACCTAGTTAAGAAATATTACACTTTATTGTTTTTAAATAATTTAAAAGTTAAATAATATGGAGTTAATTATGTTTTGTAGGCAGCTGATCAACGCCTTCCCTATTCAATGATGCTAACATCTTGATGTGAAAAAAGCAGTAAACAGTCGCATGTAGAATTTCTAGTTTCAAAAAAAATAAAATTTTCTATCTCCTTTACTGCTTTTATTCTCGACCCTGCAAATGTCAAATTAGAATGAACAAGTGGCGTTAGTCAAACTAGCACCTTTTCTTTTGGGAGACAAGATTAGCTGGCGCCACTACCACCAGCCCCTTCATTTGCAATTTTTGAAAAAGTTATAGCGCCTTGCTATTGGCACCTTCTCTTGTACCAATTTCACGTCAGTATCCAGCCTATCTAGAACAACCCATTTGAGTAAAATTTTTTTTTTTCTATAATATTTTGGTAATTTTTTTTTAATTACCATTTTGGTTAAAAAGCCCCTTTTTTGTTACAGATTAGCAACATTATTTTTTGGCTTAATTGTACTTTTTGTCTCAAAATTACACAATTTTGCAAATTTTATACTCAAATTTTTTTTTCATGAATTTTGCCCCTAATTTATAGGAAGTCATGAATTGTCTTAATTGTAAAAGTTTAAAGAAAAAACAACATAAAATTATCTTGATTGTGGCAGTTTAAATACGTCAAGACAAAATTTGTAATATTTTGTAAGTTTAGGACAAAATTACAAAATTGTATAACTTAGGGGACAAAAGTGCAATTAAACCTTTTTTTTTTGCCAATCTTTTTGGCATAGTTAAGGTCTTTTTGATGTTTATGTAAATTTCTATAGTTGTGTCAAAATGACGAAGATGAGAATGACAGACAAACTGTCACATTGCAAGACTTGTGAACTCATAAGCAAACATTAGTATGTCCTGCACTTGTAAATTTATCTGCGTAATACTTTTTCTTAAGAAAAATAAGATTTAAATATTAAATCTAGTGAACGAAATCACTGTTAGTTGCATGTACAACTCTTCAAGACCACAGGCGCTTTTTTCTTTTTTCCTTTTGCCCATCTTCAGGGAGTGAAATGGATACCAAAAGTAATCTTGAAAAATGGGTTTTGTTAAATTATATAGATTTAGGTTCTGTTCTGTGTAACTAACACAACCTTCAAAATTGAAGTGAGATTAGGGAGTGTAAAACACTTCACTTAGAAGCTGCACAGGAGTTTAAATTGAAGGTAGGAGCAAGCACTTAGATGCAGATAAACAACAGTGGCAATGATCATTTTAACGAGAACAGTGGCCAAGGTACTGGAGCCGCCATCTTTCTGTCCATAGTTTATGAGAATTAATTTCAAACAATCTTCATTTTTAAAAGAAAAAAATCTTGAGACAAGTTACATCTACATATACCTCTCTTCTTTTTTTTTATAAAGTACATATACCTCGTGTTAATTAGAGTTTCTTTTATCACAGAGCAACTTGCATCTAACCTTTACAAAAGTTCCAATCCTGTATTACTCACCAGCTGTACCTGTGCTTTGAGTAGAAAAAATAGATGTCTTTCTATTACTCCTTTGTTGTACATTAACATTCAATAATAAAAGTATCAAAAAAATAAGTTAATAATATTATTTTATTAAAAAAATACCTGGAGATAGATTTCCAGTAGTGGGGTAGCCTAGACTCGCCCAAGTTTTATGGAAGTTCTAACAACAAAAAACATGTAACGTAGGAAGCCACAATCTTCCTATATCTTGGCCAGATTCTACGCTCATTTTCTACTTGTGCTCTGGAATAGTAATGTATCATTTGTTTCTCAAACCCGAAAAAAAAATTAAAAAAAAATCGCTGTAACAAGTAGTGCAGTACCTCATTCCCCCATGCCTAGAAAGTTGCTTCAAAGCATTAGCCATCTTGACCTCTTGTTTCACCAATGCATGCGAGATGACCCTGACATCATCTTCGTAGTAGCTTTCTGGATGTCTAACTCTTTGATTCTCAATACACCACTCCATCAGAATGTTCTTGTACCTTCCAGAATCATTTTCTCGTAATCAGCATCTTAATATCTAAATCGAATTTCTGACTACCCCCATTATCTTCCATCCCAAATTAAGTAAGGAAACTTGCCCCAACACATAAAGTACCATAATGCTATCCAGATTAATTTCAATTGTCAAATAAAAACTCTATTCGAAGGTTGAATTTAATTTTATTTAGCGAGTGAATTCTTCTGTTTATTCTCTTTTTTCTTTTAAGGAAAAAAAAAAACACTTGAGAAAAGAACAAAGTCACCAAGACAATGGCATGACAACTATATTAACAAAAGAAATTATACTTCCGCGTAATAACTAGTAACTTAAATTTGATGGTCGACTACAATAATGATCAAACTTTACATGTCGTATCCCTGCAATTTAACTAAATGATGCTCAAAATGTTAACCTCTTTTTTATACGAAATTAACTGTTTTTGGGTCGGGCCCAGGGGTGATAGATCCAACTCCCAAGAGTTGAGTCTAAATCCAAGACTTTATCATTAATGGATAATTATCGTCGAACTTAACTACTTAACTCCTTATTTAGTAAAGAAAATCCGATTTACAACATCAACAGGTAAAGCATAAGCTGGATCTATCGGTTTCAGTCCTGGATATTCAAGAAGTGAAAGTCCTGCAAGAAAAAAACAAAACAACATCAGCGTCCCTAGTTTATAGTATAAAAGGAATATGAAACACGTGAATAAAACTAATAGGCGCTGTCAGGAACGGATAAATATGGAGGTCACGCTAAGCTACATCCCATTTTAGATATTGAATTTGTAACATGATATTATCTGACCAGCACTATCAAGGGGGAAAAAGTGAGACAGAATGCCAAGGAGAATAGGCAGGGAAGCTATATAATAATGAAAAGTAGAGCATCAAGTCTTACAATTCACATATATGCTCACTTAAACCTTCCAAACAACTAAAATATAAATAGAATCAGGATAAATATCCAGTTCTAATGTATCATTATAAGCATGTCGAACTAATATGATCAATCTTATCTGAACATAAAGCTAGCAACATAAATTCACAAGGATGCAAGAAGAATGGATTTTCATCTCTCTTTGGAAATAGGATGACTGAATGAAGTCTCTAATCACTACGGTTCCCACATCAGGTCATCTCAACGTATGAGAAAGGGAGAGGTGGGGTGGTTCACATATTAACCAAGGAAACCCCAGATGACAAGATTTTAGCACAACAAATAGAACAAAAAAAAAGCAAAAAGATGGGAGGTACTCTACCTGCAACCCCAAAGAATGTATGAAAGACATCCACAGCATCATCTGGCCTGTCTGAAATTCCACCATTTTCTATGTCCTTACAGTTTCAACATACATAATATTTCAGAAATACTAACCTGACAATAGTTAATACTCCAAAAGGAGGAAGGGGGGGAGGGGGGTGTGGAAACCACGTGCACATTTATGAACACAGAAAGACATCAACTAACTAACCTGGCAGTCTAAGATAAACTTTATAAGCTTCTCCTTACTGATCCAATGAACCCTATCAATCATGGTTAGGCTAGAAAGAACCCACCATGAGTAGCAGACCTGAGATGATCTAAAACCTAGTAAGAGAAAGGAGCATCTAAAGCAATAAATCTAAATTTGAAAAGATTTACTCACATCAGGAAGTTTCTCAGGACGCCCATTCAGACCTCCAGATTTAACCTGTCGCTCACATAACCACCAACCAAGTAGGTCCTTGTCAACAAGATCTAGTGACCCTGTTATCGCAAGGGCCCCCACACAACAGAAAACTGACAATTGGAAAAACAAATACTTTACAAGGATGATTCAAGCAACCTATTTCATTCTTTCATTTGAAATTCAGAAAATAGAAAAATCAAACAGACAAAGCCAAGCATTCACTGATTAAAAAATTGATTCATTAAGCATTCCTTGAGCGAACAGCAAGTAAATACAATGTATCAAATATTGTTACCAAATATTTGGCAATCATAATATAGTTAAGGAGTTCAATGTAGCTTGATAAAAATAGCACAAATTCAGGCTTAACATGAGTAAATTTTGACCGCAAAAGAACAAGAGAAAAGTACATCATTTCTATCAGGAAAACTACCAAGTAGTTGAATAATGTAAATACCAGGTTACATAGCTATACTATTAGTTGAAATATGTTATACACTTGCATCTTCACCTGTATTCTCTTTCTAAATAGACTTGTGCAGTTATTTAAAATACAGTAACTTGGTAGGCCCAATATACTTTTGTATTCCCATTCAGTGGTTTTTTTTTTTTTTCCCTTGTTTCTATCTCTTTTTCACTCATTTTGTATTTGCTGTTAGTTGTCACTTGCCAGAGGAGGAGATCCTAGTTGCTACTGTCTGTCCATCTATTTCAGTCATCATCCACTCATCCCACCATTGCTTCATTCGGTGTGTTCTGTCTAGGGCAGTGTGACCTTCCAACCCTTAGAGATCTTGAGCCCCATGGACATCTTCAAAGTCCTCCAACAAGTCCATCTAAGGACACCTATTGACGTCTCATGTGCCCCCTCAAGCAGCACCCTTTTTTTACTATGTGGCACTTGCACACCAGTGCATAACAGCACATATTTTACTTGCTCAATTGCTCCTACTCAGTCATCACATGGCTAAATCAGCTTAACTCCACCATGTCAGCAAGGTCAGGCATTTTTCTTTCCCGGTAGCAATGATTTCCCCATCAGTGATATTTTGTATTTCAGACACGTAAATCAATCTGAGTTTCCTTCAGTCCAAATGGTCATGTCTCAGCCAGAGAGCCCAATCAAAGAGCATTTTCTTTGCTGTTATTAGTGGTTGTCTTATTATCATTCTTAAAAAACTGATTGGCCCTAATTATTTATTCTGGTCTGCCACTGCTAAATAGTGGTTTGTGGGAGACAAGGTATTAGAAATTGGCCGGGCCCAACTTACTCCCAAAAGCTAGCTCAAAGGAGGATTGCAAGTCTTGTAAGGAGTATTTTAGCCATATTCTTAGCCAATGTGGGAGCGGGACATCTTAACACACACCCTCACACTCAAGATTGGACATCTAAAGCATGAAATTTGTAAGACACATTTACGGGTGGCCCAATATTAAGATTGGATAGATTTTGATACCATATTAGAAATTGACTGAGCCTAACTCACTCCCAAAAGCCAACTCAAAGGAAGAGGATTGTTCCATTCCAGTCTTATAAGGAGTATCTAGCCAATGTGGGATATCTTAACACAAGGTAACGAGGAACATCAATCTAGTTCAAGTGATAATGCAGATCACAGACGGCAATTGCAACTAGCAAGCTTATATGGATAGAGCAACTATGTCAAGAATTAAAATTCGAAGACGCAGGATATATGCAGCTGATGTGTTATAATCAAATAGCACTACACAGTACACATGACCTCCAATCCAGTTTTTCGTCAGACAGCTAAGCTAGAAGTTGAATGTCATTTCATCAGAAAGAAGATACTTTTTGCAAATATTGCTACTGGCTTTGCCCGATAAAACAACTAGCTAGTAGACATTGTCACTAAATCTCCCAAAGTCCATTAAATCGATTTGGTGGATATAGTATGCATGCCCCAGCTTGAGGTGGATGTTGAATAATATCAGTTGTACTGCAGCTTTACTGCATCTGTACTTCCTTTGAAAATAGACCTGTACAATTAGTATAAATACGATCACTACATAAGCCCAATACACTTGCGTATTCCCATATGGGCTTTCTCTCTTTCCCTCTCATTCTTTGCCATCGACACAAACAATTTCTTGTGAGCTAATCCTATCATATATTTTTATTTGGCCTTTTGATTATATGGCCTTTTGAGTTTGGCAAGCACTTGTACAAGGATGCATTATTAGTTTTTTTTTAAGTAATTTTTCCATCTTTTAATTTTTCCTTTTTCTGAAATCCTAAATAAACTTTGAAGCCCAAATAAACCCTACATCACATCTAATCCTTAAATACCACATAAAACAATCAATTATTGAACCATGCAAAAGCTAAGATCAACATTGCTACAATAGAGTTCCAAATTCTGAGAAGGCCTCCTAAAAAGGCTATTCAAACTAAGTACTTATATTAACCTCTTAAAGGTTTAAGGATTGTGTGATGCTCACAAATCACAATATTTAACTTATTAATCCAGAAAATATTATAGCTAAAAATAAGATGATGAATTGATGACTTAATTTTAAATATGATATTTATCACCAGTACACCCCAATCCCAAGATTTAACGTATAAGAAAAGTTCCCTCAATCATAATATTATCTTTATCCCTCTCTTAGTGTGCTGCCTAGGAGAAAACAGATTCTTGTACCCATAACTTAAAGCATTATATTCAAATTTCAAACTATGCCCTTCACCACATAAAGCACTCCCTTCATGTGGGAAAAAGGTAAATAACACAATCTTTGAAGGGGATAAAAGTATTAGTATATACATTGAGTAAGCACTGTAGAGAAATTAATAATTAAGTAAAGATCATGAATAATTTATGACATACTTTGACCAGCATGAGATTCCCCACCAGGAGTGCAACCAAAACCACCGTCCATATTTTTGCAACTTATAATGTACTTCACAGCCTTCTCCACATTGACTTTATCCAAACGATGTAATATTGATAGACAACACATAGCAATATACGAGAACCTAAGACAAATAATTCAGCGAATTTTAGTTAAAAATATAGTAAGTTCTTACATGCTCAATAATCAAAAAGGATCTTAAGAAAAATACCGTGTATCAACTTCACCCCACATATCCCCTGAAAAGGATCCATCTTCATTTTGCAGGCTGACAACATCTGGCATAAATATTAAGAAATACAATATCTAATATACTATGTAGTTTATGAAATTTCACTATTGTAATTTAATAACTAATCTATCAAACTGTACTAAAATTCACAATAATTTTTTATTTTTTTTATCTTTCTAAGAAATATATCAAGCCATTGAATCACAACATCAAAGTATGATAGTCCACTGAAGCTACATATCCTGATAAAAAAACAGAAATATAATAGTTAAAAATATCGCAAAAAGAACAAAGCTTCTTCTGCACCACAAAATATTTGTGAATACAGATTACAGGATCTTCAAAGCCAGCCAATATGTGTGTAAGGATACAATTTGTCACCTTATCTACATCAATAACATCCAGCTTATCAAAGAGAGCCAACACTTGCACAGCACTTAGTGTATACAGGATGTGCGGGTCATGTCCAACATTTCCACCAAATCCCCCTTCACAACAACACATATCTCATAAGAAATTATCTATGACACTGATGTCTAAATAATTCTAATTCTCAAAGTAAGGGAACAAATAAAACATTGAACAACCTGACTCATGCTGACAACTCATCAACCATGAAACAACCTCATCAACATCCACAGTATCAAGCTTTCCTAGAAGATCCAGGGCAGTCAATCCCCAGTATGCCCCATTCATTCTTAGATGCTCCATTACCACAGATTCAAAGTTATCTTTCTTCTGAAAACCATAAGAGGAGTGTGTAAAAGGAAAAACGAAGACACCCAACCTTTTATTTAAGCATAAAAGAAGAGTTTGCAAGTCACCCATGATACATCCACTCAAGACAATCTCTTCTTCTTTTCAGAAAGAATGTATAAATGGGAAGCACACCTTTTCAACTGACAATATGTATCGAACATGTTTCTCAGTAACTAGCTCTCCCATCTTGCGAGTAAACTATTCCAACAACAAAATTAGAAAGATTAGAATCAAAGGTTTAAAATGCCTACCCAACCCCATATGTTCTTTCTTTTAAAGAGTATGGGATGGGGATGGTTTGATACCTACCTACATAAGATATCAAATTATAAACACTATCACTACTATGAAATTATTATGTTTTCTGCACAAGGACATCCATAATACAATGACTGATCTCTTTGTGGTTCCAAAAAGAATACAAGTCAACAACAACAGAAGTCTTATCCCACTAGCTAATCTGTCATTAGTGATCCATGTTTTGGTATTTGAACCAAAAGAGTATATGTTAAGAGGGAAAGTTTCTTCTCCGTGAAGATAGAGAAATGAATCAGTAAGAATCAGTCAAAGGATTAAGTGAAAGAACATAAAATCTACAATTCCTCAACAAATAGGAAAATTGAAAAGAAAATAAATCAAAATTTGATGTAAAACAAACAGGTCACTAAACACTATTCATGGACAATGTCCATGTAACTCATTATCCCAAGTAACATTAAAAAAACAGCCAATCACTTAGTAAAGATCTAGAGTTCTGAATCCAATAGTTAACAATGAGTAAGTGTTCCAGTCTATAGCACCAGCATTGTCATACCATAAGGAAAAATCGAAGGCCTCAAATTAGCGAATAAGTCCACTATAACACTGAGAAGGTTCGAAGTTTGATGCCTAGCCAGAACCCCCAGAGAGAGAGAGAGAGAGAGGTACCTGACGGCGAAACGTGACCGTGGCGGGCGATGTCGATAGGGAAGACCCTGCAGTTAAGACGCGCTGGCTGGGACCTACGGAGGACCGACGCTACGGAGGCACTTCGCGCGATGCTGACGTCAAACAGACACGTGATAGAACCAAGCTTGAAGATTCTGAAACGCTTCTTGGTGGAGTAGGTTTTCTAGCTAGATCCAGCTACTCCTTCTACTCTGTTTTTTTGGTAGCACTAGGGTTTGTTTTTCTTCCGGATCGAAGGTGGCGACCTGCATTCGCCGGATGTGCCGTTACTACTTTCTAGTCGAATCAATTGGTGTTTTATTTTTTTAATATTATTTTATTATTTATTATTTTATAATATTTTCAATACATTAATTTTGAGGTGATATCCATGGAAGTCTTGCTCACTATGGGATTGTAAAAAAATAAAATTAATTAAAAAAAAAAATCTTTTTTTTTTAAATTGTTATAATTAAAAATAAAAAAAGTAAATATAAGGTTTATAATATACTACACAATATCTAAACAAATTGTATTTTTTACCATAGTGTTTTAAATATTAATATAGTTTTATGTAAAATGTTGAATCCTTAATTTTTTTTATTTTGTAATATAAATATTAATAATTTTTCATGTGTTTATTAGCAATTTTTTTTTTCACGTAAATTATTCATCTTGTTATAGTATATTTTTACTTTTAGGTTATAACTAGTATGATACCCATGTCTTTTTTTTTTTTGTTACAGGGGAAAAGAAAGAGAAAAAGGACTAAGGGTTAGGAAAAGAGACAACAATGGTATCAACCTATAAAACCAAATGCAAAGCTGTCAGTGGTTGTTGTAACATGACTAAGTGATCAATTGATCTAGCTCCTGTCTTCGCTAACACATTTGCACAAAAATTACCTATGCAATAACAAAAATGTCCAATCCTTCTCCAAAAACTTACAAATAATGTGAATCTCATTAGCATGGAGATGATGCACATGAACTCCTTCATGGACAAGACTAATTGCATGCTTGGAGTCCAAGTAGTAAACAACATTTCTAAACCCAGTCCACCAACGAATATGAATATCATTAAAAAATGGCCATTATTGCAGCATGGATATTAAAATCCTCCACTCTCCCATAAGATCCCTTTAGGCATTATCCATTGTGGTCCCTGCATAACCCACCAAATCTAGCCTTTCCTGGATTCTTCGACACACAGGTAGAAAATCTCTACATTCCCATGACTAAACATTGGTTTAAGCTAATATAATTCAATACCAACTAGTAAATGTATTTGAGACTTGTTAATAGTCATAACATATGAGATAGGAAATGTATTCTTGTAAGTTAAAAAGGTCATAGTGATTGGAATGAAGACATAGTGTGTGTTTGTTTTCACTATTTCCCACTTTCGAAAGCACATCCGACGTGAATCATACTCTCACATATCATTCATGTTCAACTTAACAAAACAGCAAATCAAATACAGTTATAGACATTCGAGAAATGTAAGTAGAATTTTCAATGTTCTTTTCTTGTATGATCTTTTTTTTTTTTTTGAAGGCCGTGTATGATCTTCTATTTTGATAACATGAGTTGCTAGTTAAATTGTAGTCTAAATAAATGCATTAAGTAGTGATAAGAAGTTCTTCCATATTCCATATTACTCATTTCTAGATGCTATTGTATGTTACTCATCATAAAGGGTCACACAATGCCTGTAAAAATATAATATTATTCAATAACTAACATATGAAAAATAAAATGAATTCACAAAACAAAAAGTGACTAAAAGTAGGATACAAATTATTTAGAATACATTAATAGTGCAAAGTATTTTTTACTATATCATCTAATTATAAAGAGTAATGTATGATAAGTTTATCAATTTTTATACTTAAAAATCATATTTATAATTTATAATCATTTATAATTTAGGATAACTTTTATTTAATATAATAATATGATAGATAGATAAATTATAAAAATAATACTTGTTTTTTAAACTTACAATGAAAATTTTTGTCAATATCTTTATAAATAATTAAATTAAACTAGTATTTTAACTCGTACATTACACAAAATAAAGATTTTTTATATAACTTAAATTTATAATAAATAAATACTTTTGAATATATAAATTATATTATAATTAAAATTTATAATAAATAAATATTTTTAAATATATAGATTATATTTTAAATTTATAATAAACAATTATTGTAATATAATGTTAACTTTTAATTATTGATAGTTTCTTTTAAAAAAATATTAAAAATTAATTTAAAAATAAAGATATTGAAAATGATAGATTAAAAGAGATTAGATGTTAAAAAATTCTTAAAAATGTTTTCGTTGAAGAATAATAGTTAAAAATCCTCTCATTAAAGAACAGTCGCTAAAAACACTCTTGTTCAAAATAGTTGTTTTCATTTAATGTATAAGGTGGATATATAAGTAGAAAAAATAGTTCACAAACAATGTTTTTTTTTTCTCATAGCTGAAATCTCTCTTACATAAGATTCAAACTTAAGACATTAATTAAATTATAATTATTCATTGTTTGAATATTTTTGGAGTTTAATGATTATTCATTGTCGGTATAAATTTTTTTACATCCAACTAATCATAAATTACCGTTGATATGACTTTTAAAGTAATTATTATAAAAGTTAAGAAACTTACCATACATAGTGATTTATAATTAGATGACAATGTAAAATTATTTTATACCTTTTGTGTATAGTGTATTTTTTCGTATTTTTTATAATATGATTCTACAAAATAAAATATATATTATAAGCCTAAAAATAAAAAATATATCAATTCAGGAGGGTTTAGTTCAGCCTAAGCCCTCCAGTTGAGGCGTGTTGCTGTCTTGCAGGAGAGTGTAGTGAGAGTGGAAGTTGGGAGCAGAAGCAAAGAGAGAAGAATGGGATCAAAGGGGAAGAAGAAAGGTTCTTCACCGGACGACATTCTGGAAACCCTAGGAGACTTCACGAGCAAAGAGAACTGGGACAGGTTCTTCACCCTTCGCGGCGACTCCTTCGAGTGGTACGCCGAATGGCCCCACCTCCGCGACCCCCTCCTCCACGCCCTCGCGCTCTCCCACCCTCCCCCGCTCCCCCTCCTCGTCCCCGGCTGCGGAAACTCCCGCCTCTCCGAGCACCTCTACGACGCCGGCCACACCGCCATCACCAACATCGACTTCTCCAAGGTCGTCATCTCCGACATGCTCCGCCGCAACGTCCGCGACCGCCCCCTCATGCGCTGGCGCGTCATGGACATGACCGCCATGCAGGTCGGGTCCCTCTCTCCGTTCTCCGCGCGCTCTGTTGCTTTTTATTTATCGCTTTCTTTTTCGATGACGCAGTTTGAGGACGAGAGCTTCTGTGCCGTTATTGACAAAGGTGGATTGGATGCTTTGATGGAGCCCGAGCTTGGTCCCAAATTGGGAAACCAGTACCTATCAGAGGTTGGTTTCTCTATTTTATTAATTCTATGAGTTCCGTTTTGGATAAACTTATCTATAAGCACTTTTAAGAGAAGAAAATAAAAATGTAAATAAGTTAAAACTAACTTATGCACATTAGCTCTTGCAGATGTTACATAGGAAAGCTTATATAAAAGTTGAAGGGCACAAGTTAATTTTAACTTATGAGAGAAGTTCAATGTATTTTACCTCATTTTCTTCTTTGTTCTCCTAAAAGTGCTTACAGAGAAGTTTATATAAACAGGGCTTAAATAATAAATGATTTTATGGATTGATTATTTCGTGTTTTTGCTAACTTAGCCTTTTTTTTTTTTTTTTTTTTTTCAGGTGAAGAGAGTTTTGAAGCCTGGGGGCAAGTTTGTGTGCCTTACCTTGGCTGAATCTCATGTACTAAGTAAGTTTCCTTAGTTTTTTTTTTCACCATGAATAAGGAATGGAAAACATGTGATATGTAGAGAATATAACTGAAAACGCTAACAAGTTGTTATGATGGTTTTTTGACTGGTTGCACTGCAAGGTGCTTGTTTCAATTGCAGAAGTTTTGTTTTTCTTTACCCTGGATAAAGTTTTACTCATTGAAATGCAAATAAAACTCTGAAGCTGCGTATTCCATTAATTGAGTCTGGATAGGGTTTAGTGCTAGTGTCTAGTTTTTTCTGACAAGCACCAGTCAACTCATTCTTATCATAGGAAATATCACTTCCCCAGCATGTTAACAACATCAACGTGACACTAAATGTATGAATTTTTTTTTCCCTTTTTTTTTTAATATTGTATGTCAGGTAGCCCTGAATTCCACTTCCTTTGTGTTTAGGCCACATGAATTCTTAGGGTGCGTTTGATATATATTAAGGTACAACACAAGCAGACAAATGTTTAAGTTACAAGACAATTTTTTATCTTGTATATTGTTTGATAGACAATGGACAACATAAGTAAAATAATGTAATATTTATTACAATATCTTTTTTAATATTAATGATCTTAATACAATTCATATTATTATTATATATTATAAAATAATATATATTATTATATATTTTAATTATATATATATATATATATATAAGTTGAAGTATTATTGCGAAGCTTCTATCCTCTTTTTAAATTATGGAAAAGGAGAGCATACCGATTGGCAATTTTAAGTGTGTTGCCATTAACTCGGTCATTTTTTAATTTGTTGATCTTCCAGTAAAAGACAGGTCCTTAACTCTAGACTCTAGTAATACCAAGTGGTTTTATGCTTGTTGATCAGTTATTAAATAAGATAGTGGGAACGAGAGAGTGGGGGAAGGAGAGACGGGGGAGAGAGAAAAGAGAGAGGAAGTGGGTAATTTTGTATTTGAGTAAATTGTACTTGGGACAAAAAGTTGTCCCATAATTTATTGAGTAACAAAAAAATAAGTTTTTGTTCTGTCCTTTTCATTTAATTTGTGCTGTCTTGTAATATTTTTTTAAATCAAACATATAACAATTATGTTTGTCCTGTCTAGTACCATTCTTTTAAGCAAATCAAATGCACCCTTATTGAAAGATACATGGAACAAGGCTCATATATGGTGCCCGTATTCTAAGCTTTCCCTTATTTATTAGCCATAAGAATCCTTGCTGAATGATACTTGGAAGAGGGTTTGCATGGGGTACCCACTTTCTAAACTCCTTTGAATATGGAGTCATAATTTATTTTTTGTTGCTTACCCTTATAAACTGTTTAGCACGAAACCCTTCCTATCTCCTGTACGACTTGGTAAAAAGAAACATGCCATCAAGAAGCTATACTGTGTTATCTTAATTTCTATTTGAATTGATTGTAGTGCACTTAGACAGGGTGCTTTGTTACTCTGCATTGCAATGAAATAATTTGCTGGAACTGTTTTTGCATTTTATCATTTTCATTTATTGACGTGCTTGGTTTGGTATAACTGGAAGATAAATATCACTAATTCGCACTTTCCAGATATACTTTTCTCAAAGTTCCGACTTGGGTGGAAAATGAGTGTTGATGCCATACCTTTAAAGTCTTCTGGTAAACCTAGCCTTCAAACGTTTATGGTGGTTGTGGAGAAGTTGTCGTCTACTTTAGTGCAGCAGATTACATCATTGCTCCATAATTCTTCACTTCATTGTAATTCAAAACAGGTAGCATATCTGGGCTATTTCTACTTTTTTGTTGAGTTCTCATAGGCATAAGAGCTTTCTTAAAATAAGGATTTATGGATGGTTAATGTTACATTTGTAAGTGGTATAGATAGTATTACTGTAGGTTGTTAAATGTTATGGTTGTAGAGAAGGGGTAGTTATTTTGTTAAAGTTGTAGCGTTTATATAGGGAAGGAGGAATAGAGAGAAGAGGCTCTGAAAATATTATGAGATTGAATTGATTTGATGTGTGTAAGATAAGGAGTACTAATACCTATTTGTACTGTGAACAGTATGTTGTAAATAACTGAATTAGTTTTCAGTTGGGTTAGTTAGGAAGCTATTAGTTTGACAGCTGTACTGTAACAGTCATCCTTGTAATGCAAGCTACTGTCTATAGTTCCTTGCAATGCAAGCAATGTGTAATGCAAGCTACATCACAGCCAGCTATAAATATTGCTGCTGTAACCACTGTATCTCTCTCTTAGAAAATCAATAAAACTGACTCTTTTTCTCTAAATTCTCTGAAATTTCAACATGGGATCAAAGCTTGAAGGTCCAGCATGGCTGAACAACCTCTTCCTCCTCCTTCCTCTGCGCTAGTCACATTCTCTCACACTATATCTGAGAAGCTTGATGAAAAGAACTTTCTCCTTTGGCATCAATAGGTTGAACCTGTGATCAAAGCTCACCGTCTTCAACACTTCGTCGTGTGTCCGCAAATTCCTCTTCGATTTTTGAGTGAATCTGATTGTGAAGCAGGAATCGTCAATCCTGCATATGAAACTTGGGAACAACAAGATCAAATGTTGCTGTCTTGGCTCCAGTCGTCACTGTCGACTTCGATTCTTTCACGTGTTCTTGGAAGCATTCATTCATATCAACTGTGGGAGAAAATACATGACTTCTTTTAGAAACAAACTCGCGCCAAAGCGCTACAGCTCCGCACTGAGTTGCGCTCCATAACTCTTGATGAGCGCTCTATCTTTGAGTATCTCTTACGCATCAAAGCACTCTCTAATGCACTGGCTTCTGTTGGTGATCCTATTTCCTTCAAGAAGACATTGATGTCATTCTTGAGGGTTTACCACAAGATTACAGCTCTGTAATTTCGATGATTGAGAGCAAATTTGAACCACTGCCTATAGAGGAAGTTGAGGCTCTCATTCTTGCTCATGAAATGCGACTACAAAAATTTTGCAAGAAAGTTCTAGCTGAATCTGCAAGTGTCAACTTGACACACCACAAAAACCTAATCCTGGGACTGCTCAATGCAATCTCACTCAGTCCTCCGACAGCCACAACCTTCAATATGGCTTTCGTGGCTCTAATCGTGGCCGCGGTGCTTGCGGAGGACGTGGAGGCAGAGGCCGTGGAGGCCGCTTTCCTAACATACAGTGCCAACTATGTCTTAGATACGGTCACTATGTCTCACGTTGCTTTCATCGATTTGATCCGAATTTTCATCCACCAGGTTTTGCCAACTATCAAGGTTACCACCCTAACGGGCAACATCAATCCATGCAACAGGATAATAGTGCTTTACAGAACCCTAACAGCTATGGTCCTTCTCCTCCATGGGGCCAAACATCAATGCTGCCCAAACAGCAGTTTTCTCAAGCCGCTAATTAACCTAGCACCATGATCACTAACACTAGCCCTACTACCAGCAACACATGGTTCCCTGACTCAGGCGCTTCTTTTCATGTTATTGGAGACCACAATAATATTCAACAAATTGGCAGCTTTGAAGGTCCAGACCAAATCTACATTGGAAATGGTCAAGGTCTGCAAATTTACTCATCCGGTTCCTCTTATTTTACTTCTCCTGTTAATCTCACTGTTTCTCTCATTTTACACAATTTGCTACATGTTCCCTCCATAACCAAAAACTTAATAAGTGTCAGCAAGTTTGCCAAAGATAATTTAGTCTGCTTTGAATTTAATGCTACTCACTGTCTTGTCAAATCTCAGGAAACTAAGGAAGTGCTGGTTCAAGGTCAAGTGGGTCCTGATGGCTTGTACAAGTTCCAGTCTCCACTTGCAACCTCATCCATAAAATACTGCTAGCTGTTTAGTTTCAAATTCTGTAAATTCTACTAAGCTGTCCAATCATAATTCTGCTGTACCTAGATACTCCCCTAATTCTCTTTTCTTGTGGCATTTTCGTTTAGGTCATCCTAATGATAATTCACTCAAACTTGTACTAAAACAATGTAATATACTTTTTCAAATAAAGATCATTTCTTCTGTTCTGCTTGCTAAATTGGTAAATCTCACAGGATACACTCTCCCTCGTCCATTACCAAATACAATTTTCCTTTGGAATTGGTGTACAGTGATCTGTGGGGACCAGCCCTGTTCCTTCCTCAATTGGCTGCAGGTATTATCTCAGTTTTGTTGATGCTTACTCAAGATACACCTGGATATATCTTCTCAAAAATAAATTTGATTCACTCACCTTTTTCAAACAATTTAAAACCATGGTGGAATTACAGTTTGGAACTGCACTTAAAACACTACAAATTGACTGGGGGGGGGGGGGGGGGGGTTGAATTTAGACCTCTCACAAAATATCTTACAGATTTAGGGATCATACATAGAATTACATGTCCTCACACTCATCACCAAAATGGGGTCGTCGAAAGAAAACATCGTCATATAGTTGAATTAGGACTCACTCTATTAAGTCAAGCCTCCTTACCCCTTAAATACTGGGATCATGCATTCTCCACTGCAGTCTACCTTATAATAGGTTACCAACTACCTCCCTTAATCAATCCATACTATATACTACTCTGTTTCAGCAACCTGCCACCTATCAACATCTCAAAGCCTTTGGGTGTGCCTGCTTTCCTCACCTCCGACCATATAACTCACAAATTGGAATTTAGGTCTCATGTATGTGTCTTTTTAGGCTATTCTCTCTCTCACAAGCGCTATAAGTGTCTATCTCCAACGGGCAAAATTTTTATTTCCAAAGATGTTGTCTTCAATGAACTACATTTTCCCTATCTCACCCTTTTTCCTTTACCCTCTGTTACTTCTCCCACCCCTTCTGCACCTCTACCCCTTGCCTCCATTCCGCTTGTCAGTCCTCCACCAAACCTCTCCACACCTTCTCCACCTGTCACTGTACCCAATTCCATCTCTCCTAGTCCCTCCACCTCTACATCCTCACTTGTCACCTTTGCATCTGTCCCTTTGCCTGTCAACACTCACCCTATGCAGACTCGGTCTAAATTTGATATAGTTCAACGCCAGATTCATCCCTCACTGTTTTTGGCTCACACTGAGCCTAAAACCGTTAAACAAGCGCTGGCTGACCCAAAGTGGTTTGCTGCAATGCAAGATGAATATGATGCACTGCTTCGTAACAATACTTGGACACTTGTAACTCTTCCCCCTAACAGGAAAGCTATAGGCTGCAAGTGGGTGTTTCGCATTAAAGAAAATGTTGATGGAACAGTTAATAAATACAAGGCCAGGTTGGTGGCCAAAGGGTTTCATCAAGTTCAGGGGTTTGACTTCAATGAAACTTTCTCTCCAGTAATTAAACCTGTCACAATCCAAATTGTCCTCAGTCTGGCATTGAGCAAACACTGGATTTTACATCAACTAGATGTCAACAATGCCTTTCTTAATGGCTTACTTGATGAGACAGTGTATATGCAGCATCCCGAAGGTTTTGAATCCCAGAATCGCTCCCTTGTATGCAAACTGAACAAAGCCTTGTATGGCCTCAAGCAGGCTCCTCGCCAATGGTTTGAACGCCTACAACACACTTTACTCCAGTTTGGCTTCAAAGCCAACAAGTGTGATCCATCTCTCTTTATTTACTGCAGTAAATTTGACGTCGTTTATCTTTTGGTATATGTAGATGATATTATCATCACTGGCGGCTCTGCCTCTCTAATCAAGCACCTCATCACTCAATTACACTCTGTTTTTGCTCTCAAATAGCTAGGACATCTTGATTATTTTCTTGGCATAGAGGTCAGATATTTGCAATCTGGTTCAGTTCTTCTCACTCAAAGTAAATACATCAGAGATCTTCTTGCTAAAACCAATATGACAGAAGCCATGTCCATATCTTCTCCTATGGCATCCAACTGCAAACTGTCCAGATCAGGAGCTGATCTTCTCACCGATCCTACACTGTATAGGTCTGTGGTTGGTGCACTCCAATATGCAACAATCACACGACCTGAAATCAGCTACGCTGTCAACAAGGTTTGCCAATTTATGGCAAAGCCTTTGGAATCTCATTGGGTTGCAGTTAAGCGTATTCTGAGGTACCTTAAGGGTACTCTAAACTTTGGGCTCCAATTTTGTCCAGCCAGCTTTAGTAAAACTCTGAATCTTCATGCCTATTGTGATGCTGACTGGGCAGCCGACCCAGATGACCACAGATCTACATCCGGTGCTGCAATTTATTTAGGCCCAAATCTCATATCTTGGTGGTCCAGGAAACAACAGGTTGTTGCTAGGTCCAGCACTGAGGCTGAGTATCATAGCCTTGCTCAAGTCACTGCTGATATCCTCTGGATTCAAACTCTACTCACTGAACTTGGAGTTCCTTTCTCCACTCCTACTGTCTACTGTGACAACCAAAGTGCAGTATCCCTTGCCCATAATCCTGTTCTCCATACCAGAACAAAACATATAGAGATTGACCTGTTTTTTGTCAGAGAAAAGGTCCTGAAGAAACAGCTCTTTGTTCGCCATGCCCTAGCTCAAGATCAGTGGGCTGACCTCCTCACCAAGCCTCTCTCCCCTACTCGTTTTCAGTTTCTTAGGGACAAACTCAAAGTGTTTGAGCTCTCTCCTTTAACTCAACCACCTTGAGTTTGTGTTGGGGGGGGGGGGGGGGGTGAACAGTATATTGTAAATAACTGAATTAGTTTTCAGTTGGGTTGTTAGGAAGCTATTAGTTTGACAGCTGTACTGTAACAGCCATCCTTGTAATGCAAGCTACTGTCTATAGTTCCTTGCAATGCAAGCAACTTGTAATGCAAGCTATATCACAGCCAGCTATAAATACTGCTGCTGTAACTACTGTATCTCTCTCTTAGAAAATCAATAAAACTGACTATCTTTTTCTCTAAATTCTCTGAAATTTCAACATGTACAGAGAATTAGGACAAATACTTAATAATACCGCTAATACAAGTCCAAACCACTAATACAATAAGATTCCTAACCCTAATCACATTAGGAAAATAGATTAGGAAGCATAATAAAATTAGGGACAACTCCTAAGATTGCTCTTCAATTAGAGCTTAGAGAACTAATTAATCCTATAATATATGCATGATATTTTAAAAATACTCTGAAGGTTTTCTAAGATGTTTTGTACATATTATATTTCTAGCTTATTTTTTATTATCTTCTGCTTATGCTTTTTTTTTTTTTATTTGTGCAAGGTTTCTGGACTCCATGAAGCTCTTGAAAATGAGAATCAAATTCGTGAAAAATACTCCAGTGGCTCTGATATATTATATTCAGTGGAAGATCTGCAAGAGGAGCTGATGAAGCTTTCTCAAGGTCAGCGATTGCAGCTAACATTGGGTGGACAAGGGTACTCTGCTTTTTCTTATAGAACTGTTATTCTTGATGCTGAGGAACAGGCTGATCCATTTACATATCACTGTGGGGTTTTCATTGTGCCTAAGGTGTGTTTTAGCAGAGATCCCTTTCAGATTTTTGTTCATGCATTCCTTCTAACTTCATATCGAGAAAAATAATTCTCTTGTATAAGCTCATGAATTTCAGAATGAGTTACTGATCCTTCTCTTGAGATTCATGCACAGTGATTTTAACAAATGAATAAATGGGAAATTGTTATTAACAGAAGAGAAAGAACCATTGCTAATTTGCTTTTAACTAGAATCTGCTGCTGACAATGTTTTTTGAAACTAGGAAGGATAATGGACAATTGGATACTTGTTATTTTCAAATTTGCTGAATTATTTTTTTAGTGGTCTCAACCTTGTTCATACTGAAAAACAATCAAAGTGTAATTGTTTTGTTCTTGAATATTTATTCAGTTGTACTGTGCTGTGGTGCTTCTAGGATCACAGATTAATAGTTTATTATAGAGGTAGGGATACTGGTTTGTTACTTGGCAGATAGAAGGAGTTGGAGTTTCTTTCTTAAGTTCTTCCTTTATTTGTTTTTTTCATCGAATTTTATTTATTTTATAATTTTTTGGATTATGATGTGCATCAATACGCATTTATAGAGGTGATTCCACAGGATGTCAGACTTCCTTGTTTTGATATCTATCTGCAATTTACACCTAGTGCTTTGTTATGCAGTTATTCTGCTTGAATTTCATGACTGAATGTTAAATTTCAGATTCGTGCACGTGAATGGCTTTTCTATTCTGAAGAAGGACAGTGGATGGTGGTCAGAAGCTCCAAAGCAGCTCGTCTCATAATGGTACTATGCTATTAACTTAATAAAATTACAATTTGCTGGTATTTTTGAGTATGTCACATTACTTTTGTAATTGAAGCTTCCAAGCAAATCTGTGACCTTAGGTTTTCTTGGATGCCAGCCATTCGGATACCAGCATGAAGGAGATTCAGGTAGAAACATCCTCTTTAAGTTATGCTTCATGGACATGCCATTGTAACAGGTTAACTGTGCTGCTTTTTACTGAATTGTGTTTGTTATCCCTCTTCAGAAGGATTTGTCTCCATTGGTGAAACAGTTGGCACCTGCAGAAAATGAGAATGGAGCTCAAATACCGTCTGTATCTTGTACCAGTTGTATTTTTGTGATTTTTCATTTATTTTGAGCAATGATAACATAAATGTTTATTTTTTTTCCCCCTGTTTTCCTATTGATGCCAAAATATTTAAACATGTTCTATTATGAATTACAGTAATTACTATATTGTAAACCATTTTTTTACAGGTGCTGTTGTCATACTTATAGCATGTCATTATTGCTTTTTTGTGAAAATCTCTCTCTAGAAGTTGGCAAACATGAGCTATTATTTCTTCAAAATAAGCTGAACCAAACACACATTAAAGTATTAAACACTAAATGAATTACAGTTTTTTTCTCACAATTACTTGAATACATGTCTACAGTTTCATGATGGCAAGTGAAGGTATTAAGGATCGGAACATCATTCACAAGGTTAGTAACAGTATACATAAATGGTGTTTCTCTTTTGTTGTTATTAGTGAACTCTCTCTGTCTATGCAGGCTGTGTGATTCTTAAGTTGGTTAGCAGTTAATGATTGTATTTTAAATATACCACGCTGTTTATGAATCTGATTTTGCACATGTATACATTTAGCTCCAAACATGTTGGATCTTCTACTATTTTGCTTGGTTTCTAGGGAATTGTTTTTTAACAATATTATTTTTAAGTTCTAACCTTTTTTATTTTGCTAAAAAAAGGAAAAAAAAAAAAGAAAAATTAGTAAGATGCAAAGAGAAAAAATTACAAAGAGGGGAGGATAAGGAATCCTTCTAGACAAAAGAATAAAATAGAAAACAACCAAGAAGGAAGAGAAATTTGATGGAGCAAAGTTGCCCAATCTGTCAACATATATGATACCCAATGAAAAAGGCCACGTGCTTTACACTAAATAGGCACCAAATGCCCAGTTTTATACAAAATCAGTTTTATCCAGCTTGGAGGAGATTCAGGTGGACACATCCTCTTATGGATTGTTGTGCAAGGTTGGCTGGGTTTGCTGTCTTGTTGTGGCTCCTTGTGTATTTAAGTTTTCCTTTGGTTGGGAAAGCCTCATGCATTTTTGGGATTCAGTGGTTGGTTTAGATGATTGCTTAGAGGCTTAATAATTGGTAAGGGGCCTATATCGTTCTTTCTTTCTTCCTTTTGTTCCCTTGTGGGTTTGGGTTGGGTCCATATTGTAGTGCTGCTTGGATTTGGTTGTTTTATTGTTAAAATATCCATGTGGTTCTTGTATCTCACTTGTTAAATGCATTTTCATAGAAATTAGTATCTAGGAAGTAGCACTCACTTATTCCTAGCCTAGGAAATAGTGCCCACTTAGTTTATATGTATGGATGTTCTGCATAAAGGATGTACATGCATAAGAATGAAATTTCATTCAAGCTATTCCATCCTATTTCCTGGTGTTATTAAATATTGGTTATTGTGGCGCAATAATGCTATAGCGTAGCGGGTTTCACCGGAAATGCAATCGTGTTGCAAAGGCCGCAAGAAACACCATCGCGGTTGCCTTATTCCTTGTGGCCGACTTGCTTGTTGCGGGTCTTGCGTCTCAGAACGAGCATGACAAAGGTAGTGAGGTTTCAGCCGTCTGCAGAGGCAGAGTCCAGGCGCGGGTCGGGTGGGCATTTAGGGTTTGCGCCTGAAGAAACAAAATGACAGTGAAGGTGCGGTTTGGGCTTGTGGGTCTCAGTGTAAATTGGGCTTTATGTGTGGAGATTGTGTTTGAAATTGGCATACACTTAAAAAATCTCACGTGCTGCCATACTTTAAAACTCACGTGACTATTTAGTAATAAGAGTCTTTTATTCAATTTTTTCTTTGCTTTACTAACTGACTTGGGCTTCTTACTTTTAAAATAAGGCCAACGTTAGCCTTTTATTTCCATTCACTTCAGCTTCACTTAAATTTATTTTCTTGTAAAGCTTATTACATAATCCTCTCTCTCAAAACTCAAAACACTCCACTATTCTCCAGTCCAGCAATACCTCTGTTTTTACAAGGTAACGTTGCTCTCTTTTTATTTTTGTTCTTTCTTCTCTTTAATCTTTCCCTTTTTTCTTTCTTCAATTTTTTTCTCTTTCTTTTTCCCCTTTTTTTTACCCCTCTTTCTTCCAAATTTCAAGTTCTTTTTTTCCTTCTTCTTATTCTCTCATGTTCTATAAAAATTTGTTCTTTCTAAATTTTTATTCTGATTTTTTGTAAATAAACCTACAATTATGTCGATGTTTGTACACTTTATCTTTATTTGCATATAACTTAATTTTTTATACATATGTAATCTCTCTCTTTATATATATATATTTCAACTGCTATGGGACTTCCATTATTTGCCCACAGCACTATCTGCTACACGATCTGCTATTGACAACACTGCTATTTCCTCTCTTTTTGTCTTTCTGTCCCTCTAAACTCAACACTTATCTACTTTATATGCAAAAAATGAAGTGCGTGACAGGTTGGCATGCTGCATGCCTGATGTTTTACTCTACATGAATGGCTCACATCAGATTACTTGTCTGTCTCTGACTCTCTGTCACTGCATTCTCTTTCTTTAGTGTTTTGATTGCTGAGTTGAGTGAGTTATTTCTAAATTTAGTGCTTTTAATCTTGTGATTTTCATTTTAGTGCTTTGCGTTGTATAAATTCTTCAACAGTTGTTGTGAGTTTTGTATTTACCCTCTGTGTGTGTTTGTGGGGTGTGTGCGTGTTGTTGTGTGCATGTGCATTATTTAATTAAGCTTACATAGTTCAGCTTAATCTCTTCTCTCTGCATCTTAGTTAATTCCCATCATCTTCTGACTTTATTTTCATGCTGCTTCTCACTCTTGGAGTTTGCTAGTGCTTCATTTCATTAGTTTTGCTTAAATTTCTTTGCATCAGTCTCTGCTTTTGTTTCACTGCTGCTTTCCTTGCATAAAATATACTATTGCTTATTGATTGTCATTTTCCTTATGATGCTCCCATTTCTGTCCTCAAACTGTGTTCCCCCTGTTGTCTTTCCCTTCTCTTTACTGTTCATATTTTCCCTACATAGCATGTCTTTCTTTTCTATCTGTACTGCTAGTATATATGTACTAAGATTAACTCTAGTTTTTTTCAAGAAACATCATTCTTAATTTCTTACTAAGCTTCTTTTTATGGTGTTCAGTCCCTGGTTCCATTGGTCATTAGAGGGAGTTGGGGCTCTACTGGGTCATGTTCTTAATATATTTATTTTTCTTTTTATCCACCGGCTTTATTGATCTACAAGTAATTTTACCCCTTTATTCTATTAAATTTTTTGAAATGCTGCTTTTATCAATAAGAAAGAAAAAGGTATTTATTCACTGGTCTTTTGCTTTTGTGATTCCCACTTTTTACATGGATGCTCATTCTTGTAGTGGCCTGCTTGATTTAAATGATGGCCATATTCTCATTATATCATTTATGATTGTGTGTTTTGCAGGTTACATCTTCATTAACTGGATCAATTATTGTTGAAGATGTAATTTATGAAAATGTTGATAGTGAAGTCAGTTGTATTTTTCCTTCTAGAGAGTTGGTGTTTCGACGCCTTGTATTTGAGAGAGCTGCAAATTTGGTGCAGTCTGAAGCTCTGCTAAAAGATGAACAGTTACCTACCAAATTGGTTAGTGAGCCAAGGAGGAAGAAAAACAATGCATCTTCTAAATCTAGAAAAAGTGGATCTAAGACTCACAATGTTGGTAATTATTTTTCTCTTGCTTCCGGTGTATTTAAAATCACTGTTCAATGTTCATTGCTGATGCAACTCCTGCAAGTGTTTCTTCAACATTATTGTCAAATCCTGTGAGTTTGTTAATATATTTGTTGTATATGATTAAGTGTCCTTATATTTTAGATTTTGGTAGAATTGATTTTGAACTGTTGAATGTGATTCAAATGTGTGTCACAAATTTTTCTTAGCCATAAATTTTACATTGGAACACGTGCATGGTATGGGAAATTGATTTTCTATGTAAATGTAATTGGGCCTACGAGGAATGAAGAATTGAAGATCTCTCATTGTAATTTTCCCTTCATTTTACTATTTTTTTTCTTCTATAAAAAAAGTTGTGGATTGTATTTTTGTGTTAGCAATATAGTTGTGCATACTTTCTTGTTATGCTTCATTTGTCACTGATGATTGGACAAACCTTTTAGTACTGGATTGGATATCTCTTCCATAACAATGTGTATCCAATGAAAGGTCTTTGAAGACTTTTTGGAAATTATATATTAAACCATGAATAGATGTGTTTGTCAAAACATTGCAATCATTATTCTGTCTTGGTCTGATTGCAATCATTATTCTGTCCTAGTCTGATTGCAATTGGTACAGGGTTCAAGTAGACCTTTCTCACATGATGGTCCAGGAAATCTCATGTGAAAGTAGACATGCAATTAGTGTTAAAACTATTGGCATAAATTTTCATAATACTCTACTACTTAAACTACATTTTTCAATCTGTTATTAAATTGATATACATTTTCTATTTGTTTCATAAAATAATACTAATTTGTGTTCATCATTTGCCAATTTGTTGAAGCCTTTCTAATGTTGAAAAGTTATTTTGGATGAAGGAGATATGTTTTTAGCTTTTGTTGAATTTCCATTGAACTGGTTTAACAACAGTATTGGAGAGAGGATTTTTACAATTTCAAAACTATTCCTTCTGTAGTTTGCAATATTTGGTTGCTGTTTATAACTCTTGCCATTGTGATAATTTTTCCTGATGTTGCAGGAGCAAACAGCCAGTTGACAGTCTATCATGGCTATGTAGCTAGTTCTTATCATACAGGGATTATTTCAGGATTCACATTAATATCTTCTTACATGGAAAATGTGGCATCAAGTGGGAAAATGGCAAGTATTTCTGACTTTTACTTGGGGAAATTATAATAAAGGAACTTCTGGTTCTCAATGAAATATTTCCACTTTAGGAAAATTTAACCATTCAACTGGTTAATGATGTTCAAAGAGTAGTTAATGAGTAATCACTTGTTGACAAGTGGTTAATTATTTTTTTTTTTTTTACTAGGTACCCTTTTTCTTTTGTGTAATCTTCTGTTTTATTTTCAATTTTTTAAGGAATTTTTTTAAGAGTAAAGCCTTGTATTAGTCCCTAAAATTGCAAGTGTTAATCACTTTAGTCCCTGACTTTGTAAAAAGCCATTCTCTTTAGTGAGTGACTTGTCTTTCAACGACGTTAAGGATTGAAGTGAGTGACTTTTGCAAAGTTAGGGACTGAAGTGACTGACCTTACAATTTTTGGGACTAATCTGGTGGTTTACTTTTTTTTTTTTTTTTAAATCGAAAAAAAACTTCTGAAAATATATCTGATCATCAATCTTGGGCTTCAAATCTAGTAAGGATAATTGAAACTTGAAAGATGCTTCCTTTGGCTGATAAATTTAGTGAACATATGATTGAAATGAATTAATGTTGTCCTATTAAATTGCCTATTGGAGTGATCAGTTTTCTGTGATGTCTTCTTAGCTTCCCCTTGGTGGTCTGCTCATGGTTTTCTCTGAGGTTATTCTTTGTCCAACATAAGATAGTTTGACATGCTTGGTTATATGATTCAATCTTGATAAAATTAAATGTTTGCAGCATGCGTATGTGTTAGATTTGTGTATAATGAATAGTAATAGTCATTATACATGTACCAATCATCTCATGCATTTAATACTCTTTTTAGTATAAATACCTACCTGTGTAGACAGATTACACTCAGTTTTACCTCAAATCCTCTCCTATGGTATTGTTGGAGGCCATATTGAGATTGACATCAGTAAAATCTAGTGGTAATTGCGTATTAACCTGTAATTCACTATGTAATAAGGCATTTGTAATTTGTAATGTCCAACAAATGCAGTGGCCGTTGATGAACAGTAGCCATGTCAAGGAAGTGACAATCATAAGCAATTTTAGCCTACAAGAGAAAAGGTATCTCAATAGTTAAGGTTGAATATATGTGTATATCATTTGGCCACCAGATGGGCTTTTAGGCTGTCAAATTTTCCGCTGGGCCCAATGTTAACATTATAAACCCATTGACAACTAAGAATCATTTTACCAGAGGTAAGGGGATAAGTTCCCAAATATCACTAGAGTGTAAAACAGCCATTTCATCAACAATAGCCTGTTGTCATCCAAGATTTCACTTGTTTTCTGTATAGAGATAGAAGCCAATGGGAACACCACATAATAGGAAGGAGAAAAACAATGAAAATAAAAATGACCAACGTAAAGAGGAGTATGGTTGAGTAGATTTGATACCTTTATGCAATGATGTGGACATTCCCATTTCAGGGAGCAAATTAGGAGAGTCCAATGGAATAGATGAGTTACGAGGAGGGCTGGGAACAGTGTTGGGAGCAACAGGGATGACTAGTTGAATAACATGGTTGATAGATGCATCAATAGGTTGTGGTCATGGTCTGCATTGATATGTGGGTGGAGATTAGTGTTGGAACAACTAGAAAAGAAGAATGACCAGCTGGAACCAAACTATCAATGTCTTGGTGCATATCTGAAATAAATGAGAAGGTACAATAGATAAAGTTGTTGGCTATCCTGATGCTGATTGTGCAGTTTCACTGTTGGATAGAAGATCAACTTTAGGGTATTGTATCTTTGTTGGAGTAAAGATTCATGTATCATGTGATGCATGAATCTACTATTTCCTAGGTACATTAAGTACTGTAGTTTCCAATAATGGGAGATTGTAAATAATGCCAAATTAACTTGTTTCACACGCTCTAAAACATTCTTTCGTTCATTATTGCTGATACATTCAAGTGGCATATCGCAGGTAAAAGCAGTAATAATAGGTCTTGGAGCAGGTTTACTTCCCATGTTTCTTCACGGGTGTATCCCCTTTTTTGAAATTGAGGTAATATATATTCTTTTTCCTGTTGTATAGGGAGGGGAAATAATTAGAGTTCAGACCTAGTCCCTATTTTCTAATGATTTATTCTTCAGAATGATTGATATCACATGTTTGGTAATAATTTATATCTACAGACTGTGGAGTTAGATCCCGTGATTGTTGATATTGCAAGGGACTACTTCAGTTTTGTTGAGGATAAACGCTTAAAGGTAGTTTAATATACATTCATGTCTTTCTCTTGAGGTGTCGTGCTTAAATCTAAATTAGGATCAACCAAAGAAGTAAAGCCAGATTGCTAACTTACATCAAAGGAAATATCCACATGAAACAGTAAATATTTTTAAGATTATCTATCCCTACTTGAATCATACAATGTTGACTCTTGCAAGTAGTTATTTTGATTTCATGATTTTTTTGCTGTTTTAAACACTAGTTTAAAATTTGTGAGTGTATGGATGATGATAAAAGTGAGGCAACTGCAGATAAAGCGACTTCAGTTTTTATTTGTTGGGTGAGGGGTGGTAGTGGCAGGCTAGGTCCAGAATACTAGGAACCACAGTATAATTTAAGAATTTGTTGAATTAATCTTGTGATGGATGATTACAACATTGGCTATTGAATCTTGTTAATTTTGGGAATCCAGGTGCATATAGCTGATGGGATCCAGTTTGTCCGAGAGATTACTGGTTCTGGAGCAGCTCAGATTCATGGAAAAAGTAATGATCCTACCCATATTGAGTCTCCTTTAAATGCAAGTTCAACTGCATTTCAAGCAGGTGTAGAAGTGACAAAAGTTGATGTAGTTATTGTTGATGTTGACTCTTCTGACCCAAGGTGAATTGAATTATGCATTTGGTAACATTAAGATCCTATTAGGGTAAACTTTTCAATAAGTACTTATAGGAGAAGAAAATAAGCTAAAATGAATTAAGCTTCTCCTATAAGTTAACTCATGCACTTCAACTTTTATAGAAGCTCTCTTTCGTTTAACTTCTCCAAAGTTAATTTTAACTTATGCATAAGTTAATTTTAATTTATGAAAGAAGTTTAATTCATTTTTTCTTTCTTATTTTCTTCTTCTATAAATGCTTATTGAGAAGTTCATCTAAATAGGACCAAAACTATTAAAGGAAGGCCTAGAAGAAAATGGTATTAGGCCATTAAAGGATTTGAAATAATATCTTCTATGATTTAAAGTATCCTACTTATCCACTACATATTTTGTATAGCTCGGGATTGACATGCCCTGCTCCGGATTTTTTAGACGAGTCTTTTCTTGAGACTGTAAAGGATAAACTTTCAGAGGAAGGTCTCTTTGTTGTCAATTTGGTGTCACGGTCCCAAGCCATTAAGGATTTGGCTCTCTCGAAAATGAAAAAGGTAAAAACAAATGAGTGAAATACTATTTAGTTGGGACTTTACCTTTGATAGTGTATATAATATACTGTGTAATACTGTGCACCTGTAATCTGTTACATAACTGCACCTAACTAACTGACAGCTGTTAGTTAGTTAGAAGGCTTGCTCAGAAGCTTTAGCCTAGTTAGAAGACTTGCTCAGCAATCTTCACCTTAGCTTCTTAGGCAAGTTTACTGTAAATATATAAGGATTGACTCTTGTAAACTAAATACTTTTGATATACAATAAATCTTTTCATAGTTTCAATATAGTTTTCTCTCGTGTGCTTAGTTTCTTCATGGTATCCAGAGCTTGATCCAGCTTCTTTAATGGCTGGCGATCCGACTCCAATCAACTCGCATCCACCACCGTCCTCATCGGCGGTAGATACCTCTTCTACTTTGATCACCTTTTCGTACACTGTGGCGAAAAAGCTAACTGATCAAAATTTCCTTCTCTGGAAGCAACAGGTTGAACCTGTTCTAATCGGCCATAAGCTAATCCGATACGTGGTCAATCCAGAAATCCCTCCTCAATTCTTCAGTATTGAAGATCGCGACACTGGATCTGAAAATTCGGCATATTCTGCGTGGGAGCAACAAGATGCTTTTCTACTCTCTTGGCTCCAATCGACATTGTTTGCACCGATTATGACAAAGGTGCTTGGTTCAAAACACTCATGGCAACTGTGGGATAAACTTCACAGTCACTTCAACGCCCAAACCAAAGCCAAAGCTCGTCAACTTCAACTTGAGCTACGCAATACGAAGAAAGGAGGACGAACAATTGCTGAATATCTCTTGCGAATTAAAGCCTTAGTTCAATCCCTTGTTTCAATTGGTGATCTTGTTACGTTTTAGGATCAACTCGATGCCATTCTTGGTGGCTTACCTAGAGATTATGAGTCCATTGTCTCACTTATTGGCAGCAAACCAGAGTTGTTTGATCTTGATGAGATTGAGGCTCTATTGTTGGCACATGAGGAACCTTTGGATAAATTCAATCAAGATTTAACAGACAGTGTTTCAGTCAATCTAACTCAAACAAAATCCAAGAACTCAAGTTTATCCCCTGACACGTCTTTGACACCTCAAGCCCAAGCTCATGTTACTCAAACCAGTGCACCGAATCATCCTCATTAGCAGCCACAGTTTCCTAATGCGACAGCTAACATGCCTAATACTGGTTCTTTTCATACGTCTAATCCTGATATCCAGCAAAATAATGGTGGCTATAATGCTAACTATGGAGGTTTTAGAGGACAATATGAAAGAGGCCGTGGTGGTAGATCTGGTAGAAGAAACAACAGAGGAAGACGAGGCTCAGTGCAATGTCAAGTCTGTTACAGGTTTGGAAATGAAGCTTCAGTCTGCGCTAATCGCTTTAATCCTGCTTTTGTTGCACAGCAGTTCCCTCAACAGAACCTATATATACAGTACTCCACCTTTCTGCCATCCCCACAACTATATCTATGGCAGCAGCATCCTTCGGCCACTACTCAGATGACTCACCCACCTTCAAACCCTAACTTACAACATCAGTCTTGGTAGTCTTCATCTCAAGCACATATGATCAGCACCTCCTTCCATGCTCCGTCACAACCTTGGTACATTGATTTAGGCGCTACACATCATGTAACATCTGATTCTCAACACTTGTAGAATGAAGCTCCTCTTCACGGACAGGAGCAAGTTTATTTTGGCAATGGTCAAGGTTTGCCTGTTAAATCTGTTGGCTCAGTTTCTTTCAAATCTCCCATTAACTCTACTGTTAATCTCATACTTAACAACTTACTGCATGTCCCATCTATTACTAAAAATCTTATCAGTGTCAGTAAATTTGTTGGTGACAATTCAGTGTTCTTTGAAGTTCATCCCTTTTACTGCCTTGTCAAATCACAGGACTCTCATAAGATTTTGCTGAAAGGTAACTTGGGTGCTGAAGGCCTCTACTCCTTTCCTTCCCTCTTGAAGCTGGGAACGTCTTCTCAGTCCTCTTCTAAGTTGTCAAAGTCTGTAAATAATGTTCAGTTCCCTTTATCCAATATGTCTTTTTCAAATACGGCTCCACAAAACACTGTAAAAACACCCACATTCACTAGTTCCAATATATGGCATTCTAGATTTGGACATGCTAACTCCACTGTTGTTAATCATGTACTCAAAAATTGTAATATCCCTATTATAAATAAAGTTGAGTTTTGTGCTTCATGTTGTATGGGCAAGAGTCACAGACTTCCTTTTTATCTATCTACTTCTGTTTACTTTAATCCATTAGAATTAATATACTGTGATGTTTGGGGGCTTGCACCTACTATGTCATCTGATGGCTACACTTATTATGTTTCCTTTGTTGATGCCTATAGTAGATATACCTGGATCTACTTTCTACATGCTAAATCTGAAACTTTGAATGTGTTCAAACAATTTCAAAACATGGTTGAATTGCAACAACAATGTAAAATCAAGGCTGTTCACACAAATTGGGGAGGTGAATTTTGTCCATTTTCACAATATCTAAACAAACTTGGCATACTACATCGGCTGTCCTGTCCTCACACGCATCACTAGAATGGAATAGTGGAACGTAAGCATCGCCACATTGTTGAAATGGGACTCTCACTGCTATTTCACTCATCTCTGCCTCTGCTATACTGGGATCATGCATTCCATACTGTAGTATACATTATCAACAGACTACCTTCCTTATCTTGTTAGTCAGTTGTTCCACTCACTACACTCTTCCACAAAGTTCCAGATTACTGCTTTATGAAGGTGTTTGGCTGTGCTTGCTATCCATTTTTGCGTCCCTTCAACAAACATAAACCGGATTTGTGCTTAGCCAAGTGTATTTTCTTAGGATACTCATCGTCTCACAAAGGATACAAGTGTCTACATCCTTCTGACAGAATCTATATATCTCGTGATGTCATTTTTAATGAAACTCACTTTCCTGGTTCTCCAAGCTCTGCTGCCCCCTCCAAGTTGGATCACTCTTTGGTGCCTTTGGGAGTTATCTCACCTGCAACACAGCTCTGACCATCAACTTTCACTGCTCCTTCTACTACACAGAGTGCCTCAATTCAGAACTCCTCTACAGAACTCCCATCATCTACTTCCAGCATTGTCAACCTTGACTCATCCTCTGCTGCCATACCCAATGCTGTTCTTGCTGCCCCCATTCAATCCACTCACCCAATGCAGACACGTTCTAAGTTTGGAATCGTTAAACCCAGACTTAATCCTACATTTCTACTCACTCACACAGAACCAACTACATTCAGACAAGGTTTGGCTGTCCCTCATTGGAAACAGGCTATGCAAGCTAAATTTGATGCCTTGATAGCAAATCAAACATGGACTCTAACGTCTTTACCTGTAGACCGGTCTGCAATTGGCTGCAAATGGGTATTCAGGGTCAAAGAGAACCTTGATGGCTCTATCAACAAATATAAAGCTCGTCTTGTCACTAAAGGGTTTCACCAAAGGCCTGGCTATGATTTTACAGAGACCTTCTCCCCTGTTGTAAAACCAGTAATTGTACGTATAATTCTCACTCTTGCACTCACAAATCACTGGCCCTTACAACAAATTAATGTCAACAATGCTTTTCTTAATGGCTGCCTTGATGAAGATGTTTATATGGTGCAGCCCCCTAGCTTTGAATCCACAGATAAAGGTATTGTTTGCAAGCTAAATAAAGCCATCTATGGTCTAAAGCAGGCTCCCAGGGCATGGTATGATAGATTAACTCGCACACTCTTATCCTTTGGGTTTACTCATAGCAAATGTGATCCCTCTTTACTCATCCTAAAAATGTTGCCTACTGTCTTTATGTTCTGGTTTATGTTGATGATATTATTATCACTGGGTCCTTTACTCACTCTGTTTAGTTGCTAATTACTAAACTTAGCAAAGTTTTTGCTCTTAAACAATTGGGTGATTTAGATTACTTTCTTGGTATTGAGGTCAAAAGACTTCCCTTTGGTTCTTTGCATCTATCTCAAGCCAAATATATTTGAGATCTTTTGCACAAAGCTAACATGTTTGATGCAAAAGGCATCTCTACATCTATGCCTAGTAGTCAAAAGCTAACCAAGTTTGGCAGTGACTATGTTGAAGATTTAGCCTTGTATAGGTCTATTGTTGGAGCATTACAGTATATTACAGTCACACGACTAGAGATAGGTTTTTGTGTGAACAAAGTATGTCAATTTATGGCACAACCTTTTAAAGAACACTATAAGGCTGTCAAAAGGATTCTCCGTTACTTAAAAGGCTCTTTGGATTTTGGATTGCTACTTCAACCTGCAGCTTCTCACGCTCATTATACACTTAAAGCCTACTGTGATGTAGATTGGGCTTCTGATTGTGATGACAGGTGCTCTACCTCAGATGCCTGTAATTTTCTTGGTTCAAATCTCATCTTTTGATGGTCCAAAAAGCAAACACTGGTAGCTCGCTCCAGTGTTGAAGCTGAGTATAGGAGTCTTGCTGTTACTGCTGTAGAGCTATTGTGGGTTCAATCCCTTCTAGCTGAACTTCAAGTTCAGCACTCAACTCCCACCATCTACTGTGACAACCAAAGTACTATTGCCTTAACTCACAATCCTGTTCTTCACACCCGCACCAAGCATATGGAGCTGGATATTTTCTTTGTTCGTGAGAAGGTTATTTTAAATCCCTGATAGTCTTGCATATTCTTGCTCTAGATCAGATTGCAGATATTTTGATCAAGCCTCTCTCTACAGCCTATTTCTGTGCACTGCGTGACTAGCTCAATGTTGTTTCAAACCTTCAGCCCAAACACCCTTGAGCTTGAGGGGGAATGATAGTGTATATAATATACTGTGTAATACTGTGCACCTGTAATCTGTTACATAATTGTACCTAACTAACTGACAGCTGTCAGTTAGTTAGAAGGCTTGCTCAGGAAGCTTTAGCCTAGTTAGAAGACTTGCTCAGCAAGCTTCACCTTAGCTTCTTAGGCAAGTTTACTATAAATATATAAGGATTGACTCTTGTAAACTAAATACTTTTGATATACAATAAATCTTTTCACAGTTTCAAAGTAGTTTTCTCTCGAGTGCTTAGTTTCTTCAACCTTTTAATGTCTGGCTCTATATCTTGTTTGATTAGAGATTTATTACAAATGTTTTTGATAGTCGCCCATTAGTTAAAAAGGTGTATGTTAGGCAGAATAGAAAGAGAAATAAGAGTCAATAGAATTAGTGTGCTTTTGTTATAGGAATAACAATTGTAATAGTTGTCAATAACTGAACAGTTGAGAGTTAGTTGGAATAAGATGAGTTAGTTACTCTGGAGAGGGGGGGAAATAAATAGGAGAAAGGCAAGGAATAAGGGGAGTTTTTGGGAAAATACTGTTAGAGTGGAGAGTGGGCCTCTCGAAGAGCCTAAACACTGATCTTGTATTTTGAACACTTGAATGAGAATTATACCATTCTTTTTGTGTGATTTTACACCTAATTTTCTTGTTATCTTAGTGCCAGTTTAACACTGGTATCAGAGCTCCTACGATTTTGAGAGCAATTCATGGGAAACACACGCATGGAGGGGCGAATTGAAGCATTGGAACAGGGATTTGAAGTGATGAGGCGAACTTGGGAAGAAGATTGATGAATCAAGGAAGAAGAACGCTGAGAAAATCAAGTGCGAGTGCAGAAGCTGGAGGATTTAATGGATATCTTGGTGCGCGGGAACCATGGGAACAACGATTTGGGGGGTGGAGGTCCTAAAAATACAACGACATATAGCGGTTCCAATGGAGAAGGGGATAAAGAAACCACCATGACCTGTAGAGAGAAACGTTGGAGGAAATTGGAACTTCCATTGTTCTCAGGGGATTATGCGTATGGTTGGGTCACACGGTTGGAATGCTACTTTCGATTAAAGGAAGTAATCGTGGAAGAAAGATTATAAGTAGTGATGGTGGCAATGGAGGGCAAGGCTCTGAGTTGGTTCCTATGGTGGGAGATGGGTTCAACGAATCGATCTTGGGAAGGGTTCCAAACGGCAAGTGATTAAGTGCTTCCAACCATCCATGATGTAGAACCCATACGAAATCTTGATACATTTGAAGCAAACGGGTACAATAGAGGAATTTAGGGAGTAGTTTGAGTTGTATGTTGGACCTTTACGAGGTACGCAACCAAAGTATCTTCAAGGGATTTTTCTTAGTGGGTTGAAAGAGGAAATTAGGGTAGAGTTAAAAATGCATAAAATAGTGGAGTTAGCAGAGATGATGGACATGGCCCAAATGATTGATGAGAGGAATTAGGCTTTGTTGAAAGGAAATTAGGGGTTAACATGGAGAAGTGGGATGACGTCCCGGGGATATCCTTCAATTAGGACAACCACCTATGAAGGAAACAATTGCACTCAAAATCAAAGGGAGAGTGTATCAAGTGTCTCAGACAGAGGCAGTTCCAACAATACATAGGTAGGAGGGAGCAGAGGAAAGATTGAAGGCCAAAGGAGATTAACTTAGGCAGAGACACAAGAAAGAAGGGAAAAGGGTCTTTGCTTCAAATGTGATGAGAAATTCAGCAGAGACCATGTTTGTAAAAACAAACGATTGAGGACATTGTTACTTGAAGAAGATATAGAGGAGGAGGAGGTTGATATCCCAAATCCTATGGAAACACCAGAATTGGAGCTCAAGTTATTACAGCTTTCGCTATACAGCAGTGCTGGCTGGACATCTAAAGGTTACTTACAACTGTGGGGAAGCATCAAGGGCAGGAAAGTCAGGGTGTTGGTGGATAGCGAAGCATCCCACAATTTCATAGACAGCAAGCTAGTCCATGAATTGGACTTATCAATACAAGACACCCCTAGGTATTATGTTGAAGTAGGGGATGGACATAAAATTAGCTGTCAAGGGGTATGCAAAGGAGTTGAGATGCAATTGTAGGATTTATTGATCCAGCAAGACTTACTCTTATTTGAGTTAGGAGGGATAGATGTAGTGTTTGGCGCGGAATGGTTGGCTGAATTGGGGGAGATCAAGGCCAACTTTAGGGAACTAACATTATCCATGGAAGTAGGAGGGAAGGTGACTGTATTAAAGGGGAAACCAGCCATGGCAAGATCAACTGCATCACTCAAATCTATTATGAAAGCTATTGGCAATAAAGGGGATGGATTTATAATCGATTACAAGTTAGTGCAGCAGCATGAGGACAGGGAAGAGGAAATTCCAGCAGCTGTTGCAATGGTACTGGAGCAGTTTGAGCTTGTGTTTCAAGAACCACAAGGTCTGCCACCATCAAGGAGCCACGACCATGCAATAAATTTGGAGGGAGCTGAAATCCCAAACTTGTGGCCATATAGGTATCCTCACTATGAGAAAAATGAAATAGAAAGATTAGTAGTTGATATGTTGAAAGCTGGTATCATATGCAACAATACTAGTCCTTACTCTAGTCCAATAATTTTAGTAAAAAGAAGGATGGAGGATGGAGATTTTGTGTTGACTATCAGGCGTTAAATAAAATAACCATACCGGACAAATTTCCTATACCTATTATAGATGAGCTATTGGATGAATTGGGAGGAGCCACCTTTTTTTCCAAGTTGGATCTAAAAGCTGGATACCATCAAATTCGAATGAAGGGGGAAGATATCCATAAAACAGCTTTTAGAACACATGAAGGGCATTATGAGTTCCTAGTGATGCCTTTTGGGCTCACAAATGCCCCCTCCACATTTCAATCGTTGATGAATGAAGTCTTGAAGCCTTTTGAGGAAATTTGCCTTGGTATTCTTTGATGATATATTGATCTATAGTAAGACAATGGAGCAACATGTGCAACATTTAAGAGAGGTACTTATTGTGCTGCAAATTAACTCCATAGTGGTTAACAAAAAGAAGTGCAGTTTTGGGCAAAAGAAGCTGGAGTATTTAGGCCGCATTATCTCAGGTGCAGGGGTGGAAGCAGATTCACAGAAGATTGAAGCGATGTTGTCATGTCCAACACCTAAAGATGTGAAAGGATTGGGAGGTTTTTTGGGGCTAACCAGATACTATAGGAGGTTTGTCAAAGGCTATGGCCAATTAGCCAAACCTTTAACAGATCTTTTGAAGAAAAATTGTTTTAACTGGTCTAAGGAGGCAGACTTGGCTTTTACTTCATTATGCCAAGCTATGGCAGACTTACCTACTCTTGCAGTACCAGATTTTTCAAAATGTTTCACATTGGAGACTGATGCGTCCAGCAAAGAAGTAGGAGCAGTTTTGTTACCAGAAGGAAGACCGATTGCCTTTTTCAGTCAAGGGTTGTCAGAAAGAGGGCAACATAAATCTGTCTACGAAAGAGAATTAATGGCTGTAGTCCTAGCACTACAGAAACGGCGCCATTACTTGTTGGGAAGGCATTTCATAATCATTACTGATCAAAAGAGCTTGCAATTTTTAAATGATCAGAGGCTAATATGCGAAGAACAGTTCAAATGGGTATTGAAGTTGATTGGATTTGACTTTGAGATCAAATATGGACCAGGAAAATCAAATGCAGCAGCTGATGCATTGTCAAGGAAGATGATTTTTCCTGCTATGTCAGTAATTCAGTTTGATGAGGTGGAACAATTGGAAGGAAGAAATTAGCCAAGATGCAAAACTCTCTTCTATTAGGCAGCAATTGTTGATGGATAAAAATGCTCATCCTGGGTATCATGTGCAAGGGGATTGCTTATTTTACAAGAATAAACTGGTGTTGCCCAAGAGTTCTAATAGGATTCCAGTTCTTTTGAAGGAATTTCATTGCTCACCTATGGGAGGACATTCTGGTTTCTTTCATACCTTTAAGCGGTTGGCAGCAGTAGTGTACTGGGAAGGAATGCGTCAGGATGTGAAGAGATTTGTTCAAGCTTGCGAAATTTGCCAGCGAAACAAATATCAAACCTTAGCCCTAGCCCTAGCCCCAGCAGGGCTATAATTGCAACCTCTGGCTTTACCTCAACAGGTTTGGTCCGAGATTACTATGGATTTTGTATAAGGTCTCCCGAAGTCATATGGCAAAGATACAATTTTTGTGGTGGTTGACTGACTTTCTAAGTATGCTCATTTTATGGCTTTGGGGCATCCTTTCTCTGCCAAAGATGTTGCTGCAGTGTTCTTACAAGAGGTGGTGCGCTTACATGGGTTCCCGAAATCCATAGTATTAGATCGATACTAGTTATTTCTTAGCCGCTTTTGGTCAGAATTGTTTAGATTGGCTGGACCCCAACTGAAATTCAGCTCAGGCTATCATCCCCAGTCGGATGGCCAAACTGAAGTGGTTAATAGGTGTTTGGAGACTTATTTGAGATGCATGACAGGATCACAACTGAAACAATGGCCTAGACTCTTGAGTTGGGCTGAGTTTTGGCATAATACCAACTATCACAGCTCAACCAAAATCACTCCATTCAAGGCATTATATGGTTGTGATCCTCTTGTCTTATTGAAGCATTCTGCTATTCCCTTAGTTGTGGAAGATATTAACCAAATGTTTGTGGAACAAGACCAACTTCTAGCGGAGTTAGAGAGTAATTTGGCTAAAGCCAGAGATTGCATGAAAATACAAGTTGACAAGAAGAGAAGTTATGTCGAGTTCAGCATGGGGGATTTGGTCTACTTAAAGTTGCAACCCTATAGATGCAGATCTCTAGCTAAAAAGATGAATGAGAAATTAAGTCTATGGTTCTATGGACCCTTTCCAATATTACAAAGGGTGGGACAAGTTGCTTATAAGCTCCAATTACCAAATCATAGTCCTATTCACCCAATTTTCCATGTCTCACTATTGAAGGCTGCTATTTCACCTACTGCACAACCACAACAGCTTCCTCCTATGCTGACAGAGGATCTAATGCTAGATGTGCAACCTGAAGATGTTGAGCAACTTTGTGCAGACTCAGTTGGCAATCAATTGGTGCTTATCAAATGGAAGGATTTGCCATCCTTTGAGAATTCATGGGAGACCATGGAGTCCATGCAGCAATCTTTTCCCTCTTTCCCCCTTGAGGACAAGGTGGCTTGTTTGGGGGGAAGTGTTGATAATCGCGCATTAGTTAAAAAGGTGTATGTTAGGCAGAATAGAAAGAGAAATAAGAGTCAACAGAATTAGTGTGCTTCTGTTATAGGAATAACAATTGTAACAGCTGTCAATAACTGAACAGCTGAGAGTTAGTTGGAATAAGATGAGTTAGTTACTCTGGAGAGGGGGGGAAATAAATAGGAGAAAGGCAAGGAATAAGGGGAGTTTTTGGGAAAATACTGTTAGAGTGGAGAGTGGGCATCTTGAAGAGCCTAAACACTGATCTTGTATTCTGAACACTTGAATGAGAATTACACCATTCTTTTTGTGTGATTTTACACCCAATTTTCCTGTTATCTTGGTGCCAGTTTAACAGTGTTTAAGAACATCTCTATTTTTTTTCTCTCTTCTTTTGGACAAAACTCAGTTTCTTAGGTGCTTTTGGTATCGTTCTCCAATCTCCACTCAAAATTGGAGTTTCATATTGTAACTTATGTTGACCTTTACAAACCTTTATTATGTGAATTACTTTGGTAAAACTTTAATTCTGATTGGAGAGCAACATTAAAAGCATTTGCAGTGTGTTTGGATGAGCAATTCAAGGAATTTGAAATACTTAAAATTTGAATTGCTTTGATTTAAATTTCTTTCATTTATTAAATGCTTTGTTTGGATAAATCAATTCAAATTTCTTAAATTTCAAATTCTTAGTATGGATATGACATTTTAGTTTCCACCATATGCAAAATATAATTTTTAAATATATATTTAAAATTTAAAATTTTAATATTAAACTTTATCAAAAATAAATAGTAGCCAATTTTTAAATATCTAATAATTTAAAAATAATTTTAATAGTAGATAATATTTAATAATTCAAAAATACAAATATTGATATTTTTTACGTCAATATTCATAGATGAAGAGAGAGTACAAAGAAGAGAGAGGAGAGATGGGAGAGAGAGGAGAGAAGAGAGTGAAAAGAGGGAGAGGAGAGAGAGAGGTCATAGAGAGAGGGAAGAGAGAGAGAGAAGAGGGAGAGGAGAGAGAGAGGACAGAAAAGGAGAGAGGATAGAGAGAGGAGACATAGAGGTGAAAGAAGAGAGAAAAAGTAAGCATAAAGAATTTTAAATTCTTACTTTTTAGGTGGAATTTGAAATTTTACAATTTTAGATAATCAAAATACCTTAACAAATTCCTAGAATTTTAATTTCTTACTCAATCCCCTATCCAAACAACATATTTCACCACAAAACATTTTAAATTCCTTAAAAAAATAAATTATCCTCTTAAAATTCCTCATCCAAACACAAGGTTAAGGAATTGTATCTAAGGTTTGTCCTTTTCTTTTTTATGAGAAGCAAAATTCATCCTATAATTGCCAAAGGTGTCCTGGTTGAGTAATACTACATAAGGAGCTCTTATGTGTGTGTAAACATAAAGTCCCAAGAAGCCATGAAAACATTAGCATCCCAAAGCATATCTATCTAGCAAGCAGAGCAAATGTTTTCCTTTTGAAGCTGTTCTCTCCAATTAATGACACAATGATGGCAAACACCATACACAATCAGCACACTTGGGCAAAATTCACTCACCTTATTCTTGCCAAAACCTGTGAACTTTTCAAAGAAAAGTACTCCAAATTTGAGGGTTTAACCAAGATTTATAAAGAAAAACCCTCCCAACTATAACTAGTTGCTGGGAAAAGTAGAAATGATTATGGTTACTTGTTTCTGAATTCACAAGACATCAGGAGACAAAGTCTTGTTAGGTCTACCATTCTGCAGCACAGCATTAGTACTAATCTTATGAGAAATGTTGTCCAAATGAATATTTTGTGCTTAAAAGGGGATTTAGAATTCTGGAGAGGCTAGAAAATGGAGATTTTAGGACACAATTTATAAGTGGTGTAGCTCATTACAAAACTTATTTAATACTTTCAGTGAATATTTCTATTACTTTGAAGGTTGTTGAGCCCTTGTTTGCATAAATACTGTCCTCATATCTTGTTTCTAAAGTTTAGGACTTATTTTTATTAGGGAATTGAATTGTAATCCTTGTTTTTAACTTCCCAACTGTAATTCCAATATAGTACCCAAGTCTTCAGATTGAAAATGCTAAGATAAATGCTGTTTTACAGATTTCATGCTTTCTTGATTATTTCTTGTAATAATGATAATCCACATAAATAAGATGTTATACCAAAGGTATCAATCCTGTAGTGTGGCATATAGTGAGATCACTGCTATTTCAAAGATTACAATGCTATATGAATAATTTATGCTATACATGTAAATATTCAAAAATAAAAAGTTACCCAAAATTAAAGACATTCATAAAAAGTCATAGTCTAATTCTAAACAAATAATCATCCTCAATTTAAGGTAACAATCAACAAGTCATTAACAACAAAAGCAATGTTGTGGTTGAGTGGATGATGTAAATCAGAGTACAGTTGCTCTGATCCATAATCCAGTTCTTCACACTAGAACCAAGCATATGGAGCTTTATATTTCTTTGTTCGGGAAGAAAGTGATTGTGAAATCCTTAGTGGTTGTTCATATCCCTGCTCAGGATCAAGTTGCGGACATGTTAACAAAACCCGTCCTCTATTCAATTCTGCACACTGAGACAAAGTCAGTGGTTTCGAGCTTTCAGCTAAAACCACCTTGAGTTTGAGGGGAGAATGATAGTGTATACTTGATCAGTAGCATAGCTTGGCATTCTGTTGTCTGTTGTAACTAACTGACATTCAGTTATATTGAGTTGTCAGTTAGGCTGAGCTGCCCCCTAGCTTAGTTTAGCTTCCTGAGCAAGCAACTGTAATCTGTATAAATACAGATAGTTGTAACTCAGCTCAATTAATGAACTCATATTTTTCAGTTCTCTCAAAACCCTATCTCTCTCATTTTATTTTCAGTTTATGTTTACTTTCTTCAAGAAGCAAGATGAATAAGGAAATAAATAACTAAAATGAGCAAATTACCCTAGGGGAAATACATGATGTTGATAGATAAGCATAATAGATATTTACCTATCGAGAGTGCAGTTTTGAGAACAGTTATAATGGGCAATCTCATTGTTTACAAAATTGAGCTCTTTATAGACGAAGAAGTGGAGTAATGAGTTTGACAATTTTGTCCAGCTGCATAGATCCATTTCCATGCTTCCATCTTGCAGTAGTAAGTTTCGAATGTCTCTTGGTCCTGTTTGTACCAAGGTGATGGTACCAGACTATTGTGTGTATCTTGTGAAAAGCTTTAGGCCCTTTTTTGGGAATATCTTTTTTTTTTTACCCTTGGTAACTAATCATTTTTTTCGAAAGCTTTCTCATGAAATTGACAAAAAAAGTTATTTCTTTAAAATAAGTTGACCAAATACGTACTTTATCTCTGAGAAAAAGATAAATTTTGTTTCTGATAAATCCTCACTAAAATTTTACTTTTATATTTTGACAAATTCTTAATTATGCTTGAATTTTTTTCTCATTATTTTAATGAAAATTTTAGGATTAATATTTGATATGTTGATAATTTGAACATTGGCAGTTTTAAAATTGCTTGTAGAATTAAAATGATCATGCATTAAATATGAGAACCTTTATAAAGCACCGAATATTTCAGTTTCATATATATACAAGCATAAACGGAAAGGTTGTTTCTGAGAGTGGAATCCATGACCATTGGGTTAGAAGGCAGCTGCCTTATATTATTGTGCCAAGGTTCACCCCCAAATTCAAGGCATTCTTGTGGTCAGGATTTTAATTTATAAAAGTTAAACTCTAACGAATTGTGTCAAAGTATGTCTTAAGCAAGTCTAATTCATTCATATTGTACGTTATGTATAGGTGTTACAAAATTAACAAATATGTAAAAATGATAATGGGGTAAACTTTTGTATTAAGTTTTAACAAAAATATTAACCTATTCTTTCTAGTATGATATTTCATTTGTTTACTAAGAAGAAACATTTTTCTAGTTCGTTAACATTGACGATGTACCCTGGATGTTACTGAATATATAAATATTTATTCAGTATTAATTTTGATTTATTGATTGTGGAAAGATTTTTTACACCATGTCTTGTCAACTGAAAGCATGGTGTTTACTGTATTTAGAGATTGATTATTCTGAATATTACTGTTTTATTTCTGTTGTCTTTACAGGTTTTCAGACACCTCTTCTGCCTCCAGCTTGATGAGGACGTCAATGAGGTCCATTTTGCTCTCAAATCGGAGTCCTGTATTGAGGATAACTCCTTTTCTGAAGCTTCTCTTAAACTTGATAAATTGTTGAAGTTTAAACATCCGGAGATAGGTCAAAACATTATCAATGCGACCAAAAAGATCAGACGTTTGAAGTGAAACTTGCTCTCCTTCCTGGCTATCGTTATTAGCATGACACTCTTCATCCGTGTGAATGCTTGCTTTCTCAAACGCAAAAGTGATTTCAACCAAATATTTGTCATTGATCTGCGGATCGGACTGTCTAGTAATCATCAGTAGTACTGGTTGAGTGATGTATAAATGACTTGCGATAATACTGTAGCGCGTTCACCCTTTATTTCATATGGGTGTTTGCTTCAACTTTTAAGGGTTATGATAACATTCCCTGGAATAACTTGCTGTGAATACTATTCTCTAGGAAACACTTTTGGTTAAGATTGTTTGGCTAGCCTTTAAAAAAGTTGTCCTGATTCGTGGAACAGTAATACATTTAATACTTTATAAAGTATTAAATAAAATAGTGAATGCATTTAATATTTTGGAAATATGAAATGTATTTAATTCTTTTATTTAGTAAATAGGAGGATTTGTAGGAAGATCTAAATTTATTCTTCCTGAAAATAGTTTAAAAGCTTGTACGTGTGTATATGAAAAAAATTATTATAAATTTTTGCGTCTCCAGGAGATGAATGTTTAGGTCATTTACTCTGATTTTATAGGACATTGCTTTTTGACAACTATCAGCAAGCCTCTTAGTGTTGAGAGTTTCCGTCCTGAAGATTTTAAAAATTAATTCTACAGTTTTTCAATTTTTTTCAATTTATGAAACATTATATTGGATATTGGAAGTATTTAAAAAGTTGATAAAATATAACTTTTTTTTTATATGTTTTCAAAAGGGCTTGTACGGGAAAAGTAATTTATGTTACTTGTAATTATAGTTTTAATTTTCAGTTTCAGCGACCCTTCATTGACGATGCCGATGACACCAACCAAGCAATGCTATTATTTTTGTACGCAAATGTAAGGTACGTACCGAGTATGGTGGTTTTGGAATTTTATAAAAAACTAGTGTTAAACTTTCTCTAGACTATATTTCTTTATTAGATTTAAAGAACAGATTATTTTATTTTTAATTCAAATGATAAATTCTGTAATCATTATCAGATTAAACTAATAATTCTATTCAGAATTATTTTTAAATATTCAGGTCTTTTATAACTAAATTATTATGTTCGAAAGTTATTTTAAGAATAAGTAGCTGTTTTATGGTGAAAAAGCAAATATTGCTCATAAAAATTCGCTTAGAATAAACGATGCATTGCTTGGGTGATCCTGTAATGAAAATTGTTCAATTTTTTTTTTTTTTTATTACTCGGCAATCCTTCCCTGTTTCAAAGATCTTGTACATTAAAAGGGGTGCTGATTGTGTAACCTTCATCAACACTATTCCACAATGGATAATCAGATTGAACAACCATTGATCAGCAGAGATTATTTATTTGATCTCGAAAGTCAAAAGACCAAGTATTATGTATTCCATCATGACATTTATGGAAGTATCATATATATATATATATATAATCGAGTGAACACAATTAAGGGCCATTTCTGGTTAGCAACATTGTCCAGTTGGTTGGCTTGTACTCACAAGGTTCACACCGAACCTCATTTAGAAGCTACTTACAGCCTCTTGAAAGAAACCATCACTCAATGGCGATGTGCATCTTGCTTCCACAGACAACGTTTTCACAACACCCGGACAGGGGTCACCTCCGAATACAGTGTCTGAGATTTTGATGGAGCAGCTCCTTTTCCCTTGGCAAGCCTGCAAAATGTGAAAAGTATATCAAGAAGGTCTACAACCTAAATCACGTAAAATCACTTAGAAAGGCCATACTAATTTTGGCACTAGAAAAGTTAGGTTTTTGTCAACCATGCCCACTACTGTTTCGCCTGATACAGACATGTATTAGTACGGAGTAGCTCCATGCTCGCCGTTTAATCATTTCATTCCTCAATAAAAATAGCCAACCCAAAACCAACTTTCTAAAGATGAATTGTAAATTGTATGCATAAAACTGAATTGCAAGTAATTCTTTGCTTCCAGTTTTATGTATTGGGTTATTCTTATTAGGCAAGTTTTTTTCCCCTTTTCTTCTTTTGGTAAACCACAGAATATTTTTCATCAAAACATTACAAGCCTGCAGCTAATAAGACGCAAAACACTACAGTCCTTTTTTTCCATACTACAGATCAACATTAGCCAGACGCCTTATACATTTCTTAACATACAAGTTCTCATCAATTTTCTAGTGTCTACAGAAATGTTTATTCAGTGATAACAATAAAATTTTAATTGTAATACTTAAAACAAAGTATAGGGTTAAGCATTTTGGAATGTCCTGCATCATCACTTTTATCCAAGTCCACAACGCCAAAATCTTGTGGAGCTTTTGCTTTCGTGCAGAGAACTATGTCCACAATTTTTCTTTTTCAAAGGTACTTGCCAAGAGTGAAAAGCTACCCAATATAGACTTTACCTTGGAAACTATAGACATTGAACTAGGTGCGTGGCAGTTTCCTCTAGAAAAATTCTGACAACTACCTCCTGGAGTGCCAAAGCTAGCAAATCTTATGGAGGAAATTGTGTGTCCATCTTGACAATATAAGTGCAGTTCAGGTATCATATTATTTGCAGAAACTTCTTCACCAATGAAATCTGCATTCACCAACTTCTGCAAAGGTGGATAGTTGGATTCTGACACTTGACCACATAATATTCTGGACGAATGTAACTTGACAGAAATCCCAAAGGGATTTCCTCCGGTTTCCTCCAAGATAACAAGTAAATTGTTTGATGCTCTCAACCATGATCGTGGCACATGGTACCTGGAGATTGACCAATAACTCAGAAGTTAAGGAAAGTGCAGTGATATTTATTTCCACTATGATTGTACAATAAGTAATGCTGTATCCTCCTAAAAAGTCTTTCTAATAATCCTTGCAATACTTAATAAGGAAAATATTAAAGTAAAAAGCTGAAGTATTTAATATCATGTGTACGTAAAAAACATTCAATATTTTCCTCATCTGGTAATTAGTAGGATTGTTAGGAGGATTGGTTAGGAGAATTTAAAGTTATTCTAGTACAATATTGTACGTAAAGGTGCAAGTAAACAAGAGATAAATGATGCTTCGAGTGGCTTTTCATAATTCGTCCATAAAATATTTTTGGAGTCAGATGAAACCCACAGTTTTAGCTACTTTGAAACTACATACAAGGTCTGAGTTGGTTTTCCACAATTTGTTGAACACTTGTCAGAATTATATGCTCCACGATAATCACAGACTTGTTCACATCCACTTTTTGGGGAAACCCGAGTCCAGTATCTTCCTATATGGTGACCATTCACCCAAGCCTGACCTTTCCCCATGCTTTCCAAGTCAAGAGCAACTGGATCTATGCCACCAGGGACATCAAAATATGTCTGCTTAAAATAGATAGATGGTTATTATTACATTATTGTGATAAAAACAAAATAGCATTGGGGAAGAATGACCATTAGGCTTAATAGAACCTTCAAACAGTCTCCGTAGTGATATCATGATTTTAGATTCACTCACTCTGTAGTTGTGCTTTGGGCATGATAATTACCATAAATAAATAATTGGACAATTTCAGATGCAACACAGAACAAACATCTATAGAATTGAGCAAGTGAGCAAGAATATACATTTGATTTTTCATATAGACGAATTCATTAAGAGAGAAACAATGTTAAATGTAGAAGGATCATGGATCTTCCTAAAACAGATCACAAAATATTAAAAAAAGGAACTACACCAGGTCAAAGCAGAGCAAACAGTTCTCTGAACGTCAGACGCAGAAACCCTGCAGAAAGACCATGACCCCCAAGTAGGCTAAGAAAACAAGTCTATCCCACAAAATGGAGGAGATGGCATCTCTGAATATACATTTTGGAGTTGAATCCAGCTAAATAGAACATACTCCAGGGAAAAGCACAATTCATAGTGCCCCCTACTCTTTCTAGTCTCAGATCCTCTAAACTGGATAGAAAGAAAAACTTCAAAATTAGTTTGAAAGATCTAATATTTTCTGTTAGAATGTATAGGTTAGAAATCTTATTTTATCAGTAGGCTTAAGCTTGTACTAGTAGTATCTTATTCTGCCTCTGCTAAATTTCTCACTTAAGAAAGATTTCATCATAAACATTCTTGGAAGAGGCTTTCATAACCTGCTACTCATCATATAGCCTGCCCTTACAAACTCTAGCCTATCAAAAACATTTAACTCTTGCAACATTTTACTTAAATTGTACTGGACATATAAAAGATTTTCATTCCAAATCATCTGCTTTCTGGCTAAGGAATTCAGCATTTGCATAAATTTATAATCATCTCGTCCATTGACCTTACACTCTTTCTATCAATCATGAATTTGTTTACTATAGGAATTTTTTTGAAGCTAAAACATAAATGGCTTGGGCTGTCTGGTAAAATATAGAAGGAAAATAAAAACATATAAAAAATCCAAAAGTAAAATAATCCATCTAATTTTTGTTCTTAGTTGAATAATAAGAAAATTATAATAATCTAATGATTAGAAAGTTCAAAATATGATCACTTGTGTCTACTGGTTTCAACCAAGTGAAATAGAAAATAAATGCACATATTATAAATTCATTTAATTTGTATTCTAAAGACAAATTTACGGTTGGAATGCGTTAACAACATGCTTAGAAATGGAAATGGAATGAGTAGAAATTCACCATTTCATACATGCCTGGAAAAGCATGGATACAACATGAACATACTGTGTTTTGAAGGATATCATGTCAGGAAAAGATGGCCTATAATACTACACAGATTACATACATTGCATTGTTCAAAAGTCAACAACAATAGTGATGAAGAAGAAGATATTTTATTATGGATATCATTTGTGTAAAGCCGAGGGTGAACCTTGATGCAATGGTAAGGTGGCCGCCTTACGACTTGGAGGTCATTAGTTCTATAGAGAGAAGAAATATCTGGATGTTGTGTCTCTAGGGGGCACACATATGTATGCTATTTATAATAGGTAATTTGGGTACAATCAAATATACAAAATCAATCAAATCCCTAATTTATAGAAAATGATATTTGATATGGACTTGGGTATTATGGGATGCCTAAATCCCACATCGAGTAGTACAGGATACTCGGTGGAGTACTTAAGTGGCTTGGTTCTCCTCATTTTACAGCTAGCTTTTAAGGGAGGGTTCCACAAGTTCTTATCATTGGTGTATCAGAGCTGGTTGCCAGTGTCTCGAAAAGAGCTACTCACGAAGGGGCTAACCAGAAAGGCTGTGTACAACTAACATCCCTAGACCCCACTAGGTGTGAGCCTCAAGTACTGGGTTGCCCTTTATCATTTGTGATAAAGCAATTCTTGTGCCTACAGTCACCTAATAGCTTAGTCTTTTTGGGAAGTTTGATCCTTCTTGACATGGTATAAGAGTCGCATCAACTAACTGGTCAAACATTTAATGTTGGCTTACCACATTCTCTCCACAAGATTGATTAGTGGCCTACTTGTTCATGTCATCTAGAGAGAGAGCATGAGACAAAACTTATTCTTCGGTGAGTCCTAACAGCTTAAGCAACATCAGATTTAAAATCTGTCAAGGACCAATGCTCCTAAAAGGTCAAGTTTTTAGGCAAAGGTTTGTGACTGATTTATATTTCTAACACAGCCTCTCATGCAAGAGAGAGCCCCTTGGGCTTAAAGCATGGATAATGCATGGCCATTTTACCTTGTGCTTTGTTGAAATGATGGGGTTTTGTTAGAGAAAGATGAAAAGAGAGAGAAAAAAGACTTCAAATAATATTATCATGTATTGTGACATGAAACAAAACACTAATCAAGTAGTCCTATTTATACTAATACCAGACTCCAAATTCTAATTAATTAACAAAATGAATAACTTACTATACATAAGATAAAATCTCTAAGAATAAAGTAAGATTCCTAACAAGCTAAGGATTCCTAAAAATTAGGTAACACAATTATTGGTATAACACAAATTATCCTAATCATTGTGGATCATTTTTTGTTCCATAAATATTTTGCAGATATTTTGACATGCTTAAATTTAGCTTTATCTAGAAAAATGAGGGCAACTAGTATCAAACTCCTAACCTGGTCATGGAGGCACTAATACCATCTCTAGAACGAACACTCTAAGAAGCTTAAGCTCTTAAGGAGGTTCATGAGTGATTTTATATTTCTAACAAAAGCAATGTAAATAAATTATAAGTTCCTTTGCTTTTCTATTTTCTTTCACCAACAGTTCTCATAGATATCACTTCAACAGCTCAAAGTTACCTTGTACCATGTAAATGTGGATGGGATGGAATCAAGAGTCAATTCTACCCATTCTGCATTTTCATTCTCTTCACTGTAAAATTTTAAAAACTCACCCTGAAGCCCAACCTGGGATAAAAATGAATGAATAAGGTGGAGTTAGTATTTTGAAATTCCTCAGACTATAAAAATAACAATCCCACCAGTATAGACTGTGATGACATGAAGATGAAAATTATAGAACAAGGAAATGAACTTAGAATAAAGATAATAAAACTGATACATGCCAAGAAAACACACCACTAAAACAGCATTTTAAGTTTATTTGGAGTGAAGGCAGAACTAGGATGACCAATTCATATTGAAGAAAGAATCAAAACCAAGAAAAAAATTAATGAGATAATGAGTCACCAGCATAGCTCATAATCATTTTCAGCATGATTGAACAAAGCACATTGAAGTGGATAGGCACTTTATCAAGGAAAAGCTCGACTGCTGCTTGATTTGTACTCCATATGTTCCTTCACAAATTCAACTTGCAGATATTCTTACCAAAGAATTATGCAGTCCAGATTTTGAAAGAATTATATGCAAGCTGGGAATGGAAAACATCTATTCTCTGGCTTGAGGGGGAGTGTTGGAAATAGGAATGTTCTAGGAGATAAGAGTTTCTTTAATGTTTATTTTTCCAAGTAGCCTAGATAGTAGGTATAGATAGGTTTGAAGCATCTTAGGAAGTAGTGATATCTTAATTGTTTTCTTGTAAATTCTTTTGGCATTAATTATCTTTGTAATACTCTTGAATATAAATAAGTCCATTCTGTTGGGTAGAAAAAACAGTCAAGCACATTGAGAAAAATTTCCTTGCAAGACCTAAACATCTAACCCATGAATTCCCGACTAGCATAATCAATAATTACTGCATTCATCCTTTTGCAGTTCTTATTTACTTCAACAAAAGTTTTTTTTTTATACAAAAAATAGAATTGTGTTCTTTATTGCTGACCCTAATTATTTTAAAGCTTATAGAGACAAAATACCAGCAATGAGTATCTGTATCACAGAACACACACACACACACGCATACATACATTATAGAGAATGAGAGAGAGAAAATCCATGGAATGGACATGGATTAAACAAGTGTTTGGTTTATGTACTTAGGATATTTATACTAACTACACGGGTTTATTTACAGAGAGAGTACAGCTGTAGTCTACCTAAATAGCTTATGTACACCTAGTAAGTACTTTATGTATGGACTAACTGATTGATTCACCTTAGAAAATGTTTGCTTGCTAGCTGGTCATTTAAATTCAGAAGGACAATTGTGTCCAGAAGGTACCATGTAGAAAATGAGAAGGAGAAAATACAGGGTATTAGGCTTGTGTATTTACTGTATCTATACTAACTGTAAAAATCTTAGAGAGTACAGCTGTAGTGTACTACATCTGCTGGAAAGCTGCTTTAATTGTGGCCTTCTTTGGAGGCTGTCTTGATTGCAGCCTCGAGGGCTGTATTTAGTCCCATATCGACTAGAGATAAGGCTTAAGTAGAGCTTAGTTTGAGCAATTATCACTTTATAAGCTAGTTTTGTAGGGTTGAGTTAAATCCTAAGCCCAAATTCTAAGACAGTATTAGAGCCTATCCTAGATCTATTATTGGACTAGATGTCTATTCTTAGGTGTGAGGGGGTGTTGTTATCGGCCACCCGCATTTGTTCACACTTTAGATGTCTAGTCCTAGGCGTGAGGGAGTGTCTTGAGATCCCACATCGACTAGAGATATGACAAATGTAGTCCATATAAAACTTGGATAGTCCTCACCTTACAAGCCGATTTTATGGGGTTGAATCAGGCCCTAAGCTCAAATTCTAAGAACATCTAATAGTATTTTCCTTAAAAAACCAGCTAATAATTCACATAGTTCTTTTGGATCAGTTTAGATTTTAGGGTTAAACATTATATACGTACCTGGTAGGTCCATAATGATTTTGAAAGATCTATGTCTCCATTTTCAAATCCAGTGATCTTCGTTGTACCTCTAATCCCCGCTCCATCCTTCTCAAGAAATGCACCATAATTCTGTAACATTGTTTCAAATAGTGTGAGAATATATGTATAGTCAGTAATCTTTATGCCTCAGTTGTTTGATAGGAGAGTAAGTTGAAAAAAGTCGAAGAAAATAAATAAAGTGACAAAGCATACAGATGGAAAGGAATATGCTGTTCATATTCATGTGAACACATTGGATAATCCTTTGTCATCAATTCACTAATGGAAAAAAAGTATAAGAAATAAATAAAACCATTTAACTATATGGGTATCAATTACCAACTGGACTAATAGGCATGGTTAATATTTTCTACTGCTATTTGATAGAATCTACGCATGTGCGAGAAAACAAAAGGAAAATGTAGGAAATTGAAAGAAATTAAGAGAAAGTGAAAGAAAGTAAAAACTAGATAGTTTCTTAGAATCCATGTAGCTGATATTTTGATGAACTGAGTGTTGAGTTCTTACATTTAGAGTCTGTAGCTAACTCTAATAGACTGAGTTAACAGCTAACAGTTACAGTAGAACCTAATGGTTTTGGTAACTAAAGATGACAATGGATAGGTGGTGGTGGGGTATTATAGTACCTATCCCTATACTTGCATTTTAAAAAAAATATTTGTCTCTAGATGCAAACCAATGTGGGTAACAACTTTGATGCCCATCCCCGTGCTCTTTGTACCAAAATACCCATACCCATTATCCACAGTTTACTTAAACAGAAGTGTTATTTTATTTCATATCCCAATTTCTAATTATAAAACATAACAAATAAATATTTAACTAAATTTAAATCCAACATAATAAATTAATCACAAAATATAATGTATGTCTAATACTTGTGACAGGCGGAGTATAATTTAAATAAAGTCAAGTCCAACATAACAATTTTATGAAACAACTAAGTTATAAACTTGTAAGTATAGTGCTTTCACTCCAAGATATGTCAAAAGATCATATATTAATACTGATAAGTTATATATAGTGATTTGTGAAGTTGAAATAACAGAGTTTTTTTATTTTATTATTATTATATAGTGATTTTGGATAATATTTGTTATATATAATGATTTAAATAATACGTTTTACTTCTTACTCCTTTGTGAGACTAAGTCGCCTCCAACAAAGACACAAAACCCAACTGTTGATCTTCTATCTAAAAGCGAACCTACCCAATCAGCATCAAAATAGCCAGCAATTTGAATATTACCTTTGTTTTCGTAGAGTAACCCTTTTCCTAGTGCATTCTTAATGTATCTAAGAATGTGGACCACAACATCTCAATGTATATCACAAGGGTTATTTAAAAAATAGCTGACTACACTTATAACAAAAGTAATATTTGGCCTGATTACTGTAAGATAGTTAAGTTTTCCAGCAAGATGTCTATATCTGCCAGGGTCTTTCAAGGGCTCCCCCAGATTTGATAGCAGTTTGGCGTTGGGATCCATGGGTGTATCACTAGGACAGCAGTCCAACATTTTATCCAATGCATACTTTTGTCAAGTATTGACTATACTTATGTCAGATTGAACAACTTCAATTCCCAAGAAGTATTGGAGAGGATTTATATCCTTTGCCTGAAAGTTATAGATGACAGGTGGTGCTCAAAAATATTTTGGAATGGATGGGGCTGCATCTGGCATCTCTCCCCTCACTTCCCTCCTTTCACATATGCCTTTATTGACATTTCACTCTACTCCATCAACTCGTCCTTCGGGCCTTCCAATGGATAAATCTCCTTGATATTTCTTTAAATGTCTGACTAATTCTTGTTATTCCGCCATTGTTGCAAGGTCTTGCTCTCTTTCAAGATGGTCTCTTGCATGATTTTCCTTGTATACTCAAATTGTTTCTAAAAAAACACCAATCTCCTATATCAACTAGGCTCTGATACCAATTTGATATGGTTCAGACTATAGTCCCTTATTTATGGTTATAGGGCCTTGAATGGTAAAGTCTGGTTGTAAATCACCAGATTTCTCACTTCTTCTTCCTATTTGTCCTACTTTATTAACAAACCCAACAATCTTCAAGAGTAAAAATTTCTCAAGAACTTTTTGGAAAATTCCTGCGTAATACTTTCTTTTTACTGCAGACTAGCTAATATACTTACACAAATAACTGCTTTAAATTGTTCATCCTACAAAATAACAGTTATAGAATTATTCTAACATAAGAAATTGCCATACTAACAGGTAGCAGTAACCTCCAACCACACTAAATTATTTATTATCTAAGAATAATATTATCTAGGCATAATAATTGACACTAGGTTCTTCAATTCTTCCTCTTCCTCTACTAATAAACCTCTTATCAGAAGGAACTACTTTAGCGACCAAATTTGATTGATCAAAGACCATAACAGTGTATGAATTATGAAATTTTACACAATCGCCAGATACCTACACAACACAGTACACACACAAAATAGCGACTTTAAATAATTTAAGGTTTTGGCATTATGCATAAGGATACATAAAATATACTAGGAATTTCACCTGTAAACCCACTGTTTGAGTTAACAGTGTTAAATCGTTGTATCCTGGGAGAAATTGAAGAGTCTGTACCACCTTGATCCAATGACCAACAACATTACCTTCACTTGGAAAAGACATGAAACTATATAAATATATAGACAAGAGAAATGAATATTAAACCTCTAAAGCACAACAGTTATGATATAACTGATGCTTTGATTTGAAAAAAAAGGGACCCATTGTCTTCAAAAAATAAACGTGCTATTCTTACAACAATGTTCAACTAGAATTTTCTAAATGAATAAATAATGAAAACACTCATTTAAAAATCAAAATTATATTTCATGTCTTATTCAAGAAATTAGATTATACCAATTAAGCTATATTGACTTGACATGGTTCATTGAAAACGAGAGATGCACATAAAATGTAAATAGACATTATCTCAAACCTAAGCTGAGAGATGGGGAGGAACAGAAATGCATGTAAAATGTAAGCAGTAGTTATTTCTATTGAAATTATCGGGTTTTAGGTGAAGGATGGAAAGAAGATAAAAGCAATTGTGAATAATATTCTTTTGTGTAATTTGATATGATATATTGTTTTGGATATGATACAAAAGATAAAAGATTAATCCCAATTTGTACTAGTACTAAAATCTTAATTAAAAAAGAAAGGTTTAATTCATTTGGTCCCTATACTTGCACCAACTTTTTGTTTTAGTCCTTATACCTAAAAACTCTATGTTTTAGTCCTTATACGAGCAATTTTTTTAATTTTTTTTTTATGTTTTAGTCCCTATTGTTAGTTTTATGGTGGTGTAAAATAGCTACAAAATGGAGGCATAAGGACTAAAACATAAAAAAATTGCTTGTACAAGGACTAAGACATAGAGTTTTTAGGTATAAGGACTAAAACCAAAAGTTGGTGTGGGTATAGGGACCAAATGTTTAATTAAACCAAAAAGAAAACAAGTCATGACATATAACGGAACATGAAAATCAATATGAAGAGATAATCTATGATACTCTAAGATACAATTAAGATATTATAAGATATTTTTCATATATTCTAATTCTAACTATCTTAAACCCAATTGATGAAAGGAGAAAAAAATGCATTTAAAATGTAAGCAATCATTGTCTTTCAACTAAGATGCATATAAAATATAAGAAATAGGTCTTTCAATAGAGATGTGCATATAAAATGTTTATTGATAGTGAAAAAGTGAAAAATGTTTGTGTTGGATATTGTTAGATATCTTTAATTATGTTAATTAGGCAATTATTGGATATTGTTAGCTTGTTGAATAGCAAAATTGAATGCCTTCATGGAGTAGGTGGTTGTTAGGCAAAGTGCACTAGAAGAACAAATGATTGACCTTTCCATTGTGGTTCGAAGAGCAACTAAAGGCTCAATCAGAGAGAACTCGGGGAAAACGAGCAATGGTAACAAAGGAGGCAATAGTTTGGGAGGCAAAAACGATTCTCAATTTGGAGGATCCATGGTTCCCCATTATTCCAAAATGGAATTTCTCACTTATGATGGCATTGGGGATCCACTGGGATGGCTGAAATGCTAAGAGATTCTTTACAAATCAGAGGATAGCTGATGGAGACAAGGTGGGATTAGAAGCATTTCATCTAATAGGAGAGGCACAATAATGGTTTGACTAAATTGAAGGAGAAGAACCAGATATAGATTGGGGGCACTTCAAGGAATGTTGTCATATATGGTTCGGGCCACCTATGAGAAATAATCCATTAGGCGAGCTGGCCAACCTTAAGCAAATGGGTTATGTAGAGGATTATCAACATCAGTTTCAATCCTTACTAGCTAGAACTTCCGATTATAGACCTTGCCAACAAGTGGACCTTTTTATTTCTGGTTTGGTAGAAGAACTGAGGATTGATATTGAGCTTCAACAACCAAGTAATTTGGGCATAGCCATGAATATGGCCCAAGCATTAGAACGCAAGTAAAGGGGTCCTCAAGGAGGGCTAAGACCACAACATACTATGGGAAACAAGTTCAGCAACTAAAGAAGGGGAGAACACAAATAAACCAGTTGACAATAATAACAAAGTAGGTTCTTCCGCACCATTTATAGAAAAACTGACGAGGGCAGAAACGGTTGAAAGAAGAGCTAAATGTTTGTGTTACAATTGTGGTGAAGCTTGTGTAGTGGGGCATCAATGTAAAAGGTTGTTTTGGATTCAAGTACATAGGAAGGACAACGACTTAGACGAGGATGGTCACAGGGAACCTCTTGTTCAATTTTTGACAGTTTATCTTGAATTTGAGCATGAGGACACACTTAAAGTCAAGGCAGGGAGTGATGATGTGAACCACTAATTAGGATTATCATATCACTTTATTTAAATCTTAAATTATTTCAGTTTATTTTGCTTCTTTCTATTTCCCTATCTTGATAAGATCTGCATAGAAGAATCCCTGACTTCAGATCCTTAGTATTATTACTTTTGACTAGGATAATTGTTAGTTATGATTATATTAAATAGGGATCTCTTTATTTTTAATTTTATTAATTAGAATAATTGTTAGATATGATCCTACTAATTAGGGATCTCATAATTTTTTATTTTATCAATTAGGATAATTGTTAATTATGATCCTATTAATTAGTGATATCTTTGTAAGTCTTTTTTAAAGGGCAAAACTGATTGGAATATTATCAATGAGAAATTATTTTAAGAAAAACTTGTGTTAGTTTAGGAGGGGTGTTAGAAGAGAGAAACAATTATTTTCTGAATATGCTTGAGGGATTTATTCCACCCAGCAGAATGGATTTATTTATATTCAAGAGTATCACAAAGATAATTAATGCCAAAACAATTTACAAGAGAACAATTAAGATACCACTACTTCCTATGATGCATTGAACCTAGCTATACCAAGTATCTAGGCAACTTAGAAAAATAAACATTAAAGAAGTTCTTATTTCTAAAATATTCCTATTTCCAACAAGGAGCTTTGTCAAGGACGAGTTTGCTTCTTGCTTTCATTATAGGTTGCAAGAAGGGGTCTTTCGTGGCTAGTCCCGTGACTCAATCCTATCTGAAGGTTCATAACAGTATCCCCATACATTTAACACATGCTCACATTTATAACAAAAGAAAAAGATTCAAAGGGATAGTCTTAGTCAATAGAAAACAATTATGAAAGTCCAAGGCAAGGATACTAACTGAACACAATCAACCAAGATTTCACGTAATATAATTCCTCCCAATGGTCAGACAAACACTATCATAGATCGCAAGTGCTATTTTCTTAAGCATCACTGAGCTTCAAGCAGAAAATGCAACATGTTAAAGAGTCTTGCTAGGGCAACCACATAATAAAGTGCATTATTCAGAGAAGACATTCCATTAATTTAAAGAATAAAAGAACAGAAACTTGCTCATTTTCAAATACAGCATACATATAATACTATATGATCAATTACCTATAAGCTGGCCATTGACAAATACACGCAATATATCACGGACACCATCTATAGTAAGTTTTGGATGGACATTGTTTTCCTCCCAAAACAAGATGTCACTATCTGAAACATATATTCTGCATTATATACACAAATTAATGGAAATACAATTAGAAAACCATTGAATCAATATTTAAAAAAACTTTTGAAGAATGTTTTTTTTTTTTTTTTTTCATTGCAGCTTTATGGAATTCAGAACATGGTTTCTTCCATGGAATTCCTTTGACAGATATACAAAGGGAAAACTGTGGAGCTCTTTAGTTTTGAAGTCTTTTGATGCATCTTATATCTTTTCAATTTTGGCATGGAGGATATCTTCTTCTCCATAGTCTTTCATGTTCCTTTTGTTAGATATAAAATCATTCACAAGCCTTCACCTAGCTTAAGCTTTAAGCAATCCTTGACATTGTAACATTCTACGGCCAAGTAGTTAGCAGTTTGCCACTTCCATTGTAATAAAAAAGTTAAATTTAAGATGGTAGTGTAGACCAGTACTTTGTCCACATGCTTTAACACTTTGTGACCTTTCACCTAGAAGTTTAAGCTTTCAAGAAAGTTGGTCCTTGAAACCTAAACCTATAATGAATTCCTGTTTATCTAAAAGAAGATAGATAGCAAGTAAAGCATGCCTTTTTCATAAAAGTAAGGCATGATAGACCATACCACATATATCAGAAACTATAAGTAAAAACAAGCTACATAATATCTTATGTGACACATCTGGTACCACCGCAGAGTATTCAGGAGTGCATAATTACCTGGTTGAATACCAAAGATAGTCAGATTGATCCTTTGTTACATTTAAGTGCTCCCATATACCTTCTACGGTGAAACTGCTCTTACTCCATATATTGAGTGGCTCTTTTGTAGTCATCCAAGACTTTGAGATGTAGTAAATTCCATTGTGGTGCCTCAATTGCTGGGCTGGGAAAATATTAGAGACAGGTGGCAAATCAAACTCTACCAGTTTGACAGAAGTTTGTACTCTAACCTGTGCAAATTTAAAGAAGAAAGTTTCAGACAACCCCAAAATAATATAACATTCCTGTATGTCTAGCAATGGGCATTCATCTTGCAAAAAGAATAGACAACAAGGGTTTCACTTGAACAGCCAAAATGCAAACAACCAAACAAAAAGGTGATACCAAAATTTATTTAATCAAGGGTGCTGTCAAATCACTCTATAATTCATCAAAGAGATCCCCCCAAAAGAACCATCATCTAAAAAAATAAAACTGCACATAATTCCACCAAATAAAAAAGGGGGGAAACTCAATTCAATAGAACAGGCAAAAGAAGCAGTTTCTAGCTGAAAAATCTAGAATTTCAGTTCATTTAAGAAGTGTTCAATAAAAGGATCCATAATCTTTAAAAGACATTTACAAACAACTATTTATAATATATAAATTCTGAAACACAAGTTATCATGTTGCCATATCAGTGGTATAGTTGAAATTGTTTTGCCATGCCAACATTTTTGCTCAGGTGTCACTCTCCTTCAATCTAATAATTTTAAAAACAATATTATCCCATATCACTACCTGTTAGAGTATAGTGCTTATGTCACTGTCAGTGACAGTTATAGTTAGTTATCTAACTGTATTCAGTTACAAGTCAGTTAGTATATTGTAATCCTCTATATAGATTGAGGACTCTGTATCAGAACACTAATAATATACTTCAATATTATTTTCTCTGTTTCTCTCAATTCACTTTCTCTCTATTGATTATCAACACTACCAGAAACATGTCTTTCTAACTCCTATTACCATGGTCACACAGCCACACTTTAAGAATACATTGAACACTTTTATCTCAATCTCTCACTCTAACTGTACACTCTCAATGTCTTTTCAACTATTTGGTTGACCCTTCACCTTTTTCTTTTTTTGGTAATAATTTTATTAGTGACAGTATACAAATCAATATAGGGTTCAATTTTTATAATTAACTACAAGGTTATTAACTAGTGGTATCAACTATGGTTTTCTATGTCCTATGAATCAGTTGTTTATTATTTTATGCTTCAATTTAACATTAATAAAACAACAAAAGCTTTATCTCACTAGGTGAGGTTGGATACATGGATCACATGATGCCATTGGGCATAAACTGTTGTGAGTGATCCATGTTTGTGATATCGACAAGTTTTACGTTGGCTGCCGATGGCCTAACATAACCTTCCTCCTTTAGCTGGGCTTGTGACCAATTATGAGACCATAGGTGGAGTTTAATAAACAACTTTCTACATGTTTAAAAATCATGACTTTTACAAGTTTATGACCCCCATACAACATGGGTTTATATCTAGTTCTTTGTAATTCCTATAAAAAAAGGCTGAGAAATGAGAAGATAAAGGGATTCATGAGGGATTTTCTGTTATTTAGTGGTGTACGTGTATTTGGAAGTGTATCAAGCCAATTAGCTCTTTTCTGTTACCGACGAAGACATCCAAATATGACATATTGTTGGTTCATTGGCCTCATAAGGCTCTTTCCCTTTGTATGAATGTCATTTGTGGTGTTTGCTCAGAACTAGTTCCTCACCTGTACATACATTGTTCTGCTGCAGCTTCTCTATGGAATTCCTCATTTGGAATTTTGGTGAATGTTGGGTGTGTCCTCGGTATCTGAATCAGTTCTTGATGATTAGCTTATGGTTTTGGTAGAAGTAAATAGGCTAAACTTTTGTGGTAAGGTGCAACCTGTGTTACCCTTTGGTACATTTGATTGGAATGTAACTGATAGAAACTGGATCAGATTGTAAACAGATATGACCTTTACTGCTAGAAAAACAGTGTTACACTCCAGGTATTCGAGAGACTTGGTTCTCTCCCAAAGACTTTCCAAATCCAAAAGACAACCCTTCTCCCTCTTAACCCTCACTTATTTATGGACAACTCCTAACTAACTAATGGGTAACTAATCTATCATAACTAACTACTACCTAACAATACTCCCCCCCTAAACATTCACCTTGTCCTCAAGGTGAAATGCTTGTGTCAACTGCAAGCAAAGTTCCATTAGGGTTCCAACTGTTTAAAGCATGATGATCATTGATCAAGCTGAATCCCAGCACTGTAGCAACCCCAAAATATCACCAGCCCCTCCTGGGTCAAATACAAACAGTTGAATGCCTCTAATCTTCTCCAATGCTCTATGTTCTGTAATACAAACAATGTGGACAAGGGGTATGGGTGCTGTGGAACTTATTTTTGTCATTCTAGCAACTGGACTTGGCTTACTACTAACCAAAGTGTCAAATGCAGCCTTTTTGTTCATGCTTCTTGTCAACACCTCTAAAATAATCCCTACATCCGCCACTGTACTAATACCATTGTCCAGTGGCTCCGGTGTGGGGCACTTGGCTGGTGGGTCAAAGACTCATAGTTTCATTAGCACTGTTGTATGGACACCATCACCAACACAGTGACCATTGATACTAAGACTGCCTTCAAAAAAAGAGCCCATTTCTGTTGCATTCTTCATTGTTGTCCTATTTGATTCTTCCTCCCTTTTCTCCTTGCAATATTCTTTGTTGATTTCTTGAACCCATTCCTCATTCTTTGGAATTTCTATTTGCTTTTCTTGTAGGAAGTTTCTTCCATACTCAGAAACTACAAATTCTTGTGGTTCTTGCAGAGTCATGGTGTTCAGCCGTATCCCCCTCACTTCACCGGCTTTTGTTCTTCCTCGATGCTTCTTTTGTGATTGTTCTTGATTCTTTTCTTGGCCCATTCACCAATTTTAATTCTTCAGTGCTTCCATGATTCTTTTCTTGGTTCTTTATCCCAAAAAGTTCATCTTCACTTCTGTCTTCTTCCTCCTTTGAATCTTGAAGACAAAGCTAGACTTCTGGTTGGAACTTCTTGAGCACTGCCTTCTAAAAAGTCCACCAGGTTGCAGTCTAGTTGTTCTCCTTACAGGAAATCCACCATTTGAAAGCTTCTCCTCTTAATGCAAATGCACAAACCCATGATAGTTTCATCTCTTTAGGTACTTTGTTCCCAAAATACTACTTTGCATTGATTAGCCACCAATAGGCCTCCTTTCCATCAGGAATCATCTTCAAGAATCGATACCCACAGCTCCAAGATCGAAGCTCTGATACTAGTTGATAGAAACTGGATCAGATTGTAAACAGAAATGACCTTTATTGCTAGAAAAATAGTGTTACACTCCAGGTATTCGAGAGACCTGGTTCTCTCCCAAAGCCTTTCCAAATCCAAAAGACAACTGCTCTCCCTCTTAACCCTCTCTTATTTATAGATAACTCCTAACTAATTTATGGGTAACTAATCTATCATAACTAACTGCTACCTAACAATCAATTGATAAGCATCTAAGCACTTGGGAAACCCACCCTTAAAAGTTAGCTGTTAAGGGGGGAGAACCAAGCCACTTAAATATTCCATCAAGCATTCCATACTACTTGATGTGGGACTTAGGCACCCCATAATACCTAAGTCCCTATCATAGCACCGTCCTTGAGAGCCGACGTCTCGATGACTCACATTCTACAACACTTCACTCGGTGAAACTTTACTCAACTTCCTCGTTGGTTAGAACCCTCCACCGGTTAGAACCTTCCATAGGTAGCCCTTTCGAGACATGGACAACCAGCTCTAGTACCAATTGATAAGCATCTAAGTACTTGGGGAACCCACCCTTAAAAGTTAGCTGTTAAGAGGGGAGAACCAAGCCACTTAAATACTCCATCGAGCATCCCATACTACTCGATGTAGGACTTAGGCACCCCATAATACCTAAGTCCCTATCAGTAACCTTTATGTTTATAAGGAGATTTCTTTGGTACAGCACTTGATTTGTTTTGGGACGAGATTTGGCATTTGGCTTCTATTCGGTGTAAAGCACATGACCTTTTTAATGAGGTTTCATTAACAGATATCTTGAGGGATTGAGTAGTTTTGGTCCATTGATTTTCACTTAGCTGTGTTCTGTTCTGTTGTTTAGGAGAATTCCTTATCCTCCTTTCTCTTTGTAATTTTTCTCTTCCTGTTGTAGAATTTCTTCTTACAGAAAATGATTTTAATTATCTAACCATTACAATAATAATTAATTATTATCTAGAACTATCATGTCAAATTTTAGAAGATTTGAAAGTATTTTATATAATCAAGTAATTGATATTTTAGTTTCTTTTAAAAATACATGAAGTAGAACCAAAAATACAATGTTGGATTAATAAATTTTGAGAATGATACAAACTTTCAATTCAAGGGTGGATATCAGGAAATCATTATGCAAAAGTTATTCATTGATGTAATAACACACACACACACACACAGAGGTGAGACACAAATTAATGTCATGCCAACATTTTAGTATCCCCAAAAAGATCCCCTGCATAAACCAACCTTGGCAGTATTGAAAACTGTATTTCTGCAATCTGGCAATACACTCACAGACCATGGTGGTATAGTGTATGTTTGACCTCGAAAGGTCACAGTTGCCTCTTTCCGTTCATCAATGTTGGCAAGAAATGCTGAGCATATGGTTTGAGATTCAAACAAAGACAAGTTCAATCTGTCAGGGTGAACATTTGCTTGGTACACATGTGCCTGAAGTTGATGAACAAAAGTGATTCAGAAAAAAAAAAAGTCACCATATAATTTTCCATACAACATCCAAGCCTTATCCCTCAAGGTATGATTGACTACATGTGCTTGTGAAGACATAATGTAATAAATAAAGTATATAAACATTCAGAAGCATTATCACCAGATAAAATACAGACATTGTGACTGTCTATTTCAGCATAAAAAGATTGAATGTAAATGTTGGGAATGATAACAGCAATTAGTGTAGTTTTTGAAATAATAGGAGTAGGTTAGCATTGGGATTTCTAGGATCATAGGAAATAGTTCTATTCCTAATTATAGTTCATGTAAATGTAAGACGCATTCATTCTTTTATGTATATAAATGTGAGCTAGCTGAGTGCAAAACTGCAAATTACTATAATATTTAATAGATTACAGTCTTGCTTCTGCTCACAGTCTTTGGGTTTTGCCTTCTAGTCTAGCATAACCCCAAAATCTCTCAAAACCCAAATATAAGGAGTTTGTATGAGCTCTACACTTGTTCCTAAAACGGCTAGGTCAGTCAAAGTTAAGGAATTTTTCCACATTAACCTGATTTCTAGTGTTTATAAGATAGATGCAAAAGTACTTGTTTCTAGGTTGAGTGAAGCCCTTTTAGATGCCATTTCTGAGAATTAGTATGCTTTTATTACAGGTAGACAAATTCTTGATAATGCTTGTAGGTTTTACTGAATGTGTGTCTCCTCACACACTTTAGGTCTGTATTTATAATAGTAATGAAGAGTACAAATAAGGTTACATGGAAAGAAAATCATAAAGATTAAAAAGATCCCTAATTATAGCTTTACATATTTCCATATTTACAGAGATCAAATCATATCTTTAACACTCTCCTTCAAGCTGGAGCATATAGGTCATATGAGCCAAGCTTGTTACAAATGTGGTCAACCTGAGAGCCTTTGAGAGATTTTGTGAACATGTTTGCCAGTTGATCATTGGAGCTGACAAAGTCAGTGACAATTTCTCCTGAAAGCACCTTCTCTCTTACAAAATGACAGTCTATCTCTATATGTTTGGTTCGCTCATGAAAAACCGGATTAAATGCAACGTGGATAGCGGCTTGATTGTCACAGATAAGCTTGGTATCCTGAGTATCTCCAAATCGTAATTGTTGGAGAAGTTGCCTAAGCCATGTAAGCTCGCATGCAGCCGCTACCATAGCACGGTATTTAGCTTCGGCATTGGATCTAGTAACTATATTCTGCCTTTTGCTTCTCCATGAGATCATATTCCCTCCAATTAGGACACAATAGTCAGATGTGGACCTCTTGTCTGATGGTGATCCTGCTCAATTAGCATCAGAATAACAAACAATTTTGGCATTGCCTTTGTCTTTATACAATAATCCGCAGCATGGTGCATTTTTGATATATCTCAAAATGCGCATGATAGCATCCCAATGACTATCACAAAGGGCATTCAGGAATTGACTGACGACGCTAACTGCAAACGTGATGTCTGGCCTGGTGATAGTGAGATAATTGAGTCTACCTACAAGTCGTTAGTATCTTCCTGGGTCTTTTAGTGGCTCTCCCTGACTTGGAAGAAGCTTTGACATTGGGGTCCATAGGAGTATCGCAGGGGTGACAATCTAGCATACCGGTCTCAGTAAGAATATCCAGAGCATACTTCCGTTGGGAGGCGACAATGTCGGAGGAGATTGAGCAACCTCAATGCCCAAGAAGTATTTGAGTGGCCCCAAGTCTTTGGTTTGAAATTGACTGTGTAGATGGGATTTGAGTAGGCGGATACCGTCGGAGTCATCGCCAGTAATGACAATGTCATTAACGTAAACAACAAGATAAATGTACAGGCCAAATGGAGAATGAAGGGAAAACACAGAATGATTAGCCTCACAGCGAGTCATACCAAACTAAAGTAAGGCGGAACTAAAACGGTCAAACTAGGCACAGAGGGATTGCTTTAGACCATAGAGAGAGCGACGAAGACGACAGACAAGTCGAGGGTCACCCGAAATAGTAAAACCCAGGGGCTGATCCATATAAACCTCTTCTTACAACTCACCATGCAAGAAGGCATTTTTAATGTCCAGTCGGTGAAGAGGCCAATGGCGAATGACAGCCATAGCAAGAAACAAATGTACATAAGTGATTTTGGCCATGCGGGAAAAGGTGTCCCCATAATTGAGACCGAAAATTTAAGTGTAGCCTTAAGCTACCAAGCGAGCTTTGAAATGATCAACAGTGCCATCCAGGCCAATCTTCACCGTATAAACCCAGCGACAGCCAACAACAGTCTTATCAGGAGGTAAGGGAACTAGTTCCCAAGTGTCACTGGCTTGTAAAGCAGCCATCTCTTCCAACATCGCCTGTTGTCAACGTGGATCAACCATGGCTTCACCTGTAGACTTAGGAATAGACACAGAATCCAAAGAAGAAAGAAAAGAGAAATAGAAAGGGGATAAACGGTCATAATGAAGATGACAAGCATATAAAGGGTTAGGGTTGTGAGAAAACTGAATACCTTTGCGAAGGGCAATGGGAAGTGCTAGGGCAGGTGACATTGGCGGAGACGTTTGGAGTAGGAGATGATGCTAGAGGATCAGTAGGTGGATCTGCCAAAGGGAGTTGGTGTCGCTGCTGATAGGTAAGTAATAGGGGTGGAGTAGAGTCGACAAGTGGAGCTGGAACAATGGGTGGGATAGGTAGAGGAGCATCATCTATAGTGGAAGTGGTGAAGAAGGGAGGTGACTCGAAGAAAGTCACGTCAGCAGATACCAAATATTGTTGGAGTTGGGAAAAGAAGCAACGATATCCCTTGTGAAGGCGAGAGTAACCGAGAAAAAGACACTTTAGATATTGAACAGAAAGTTTATCTTTACCTGGAGTGAGATTATGGACAAAACAGGTGCAACCAAAGACATGAAGAGAAATAGGATAAAGGGCCTGTGTAGGGTACAGAATGGAATACGGAATTTGATTGTGGAGGACAGACGAAGGCATACGGTTGATTAGATAACAGGATGTAAGAAGCACATCACCCCAAAAACGAAGAGGAACGTTATAGTGAAGAAGAAGAGTACGAGCTGTTTCAATTAGGTGACGGTTTTTCCGTTTAGCAACACCATTTTGTTGTGGTGTGTGAGCACATGACGTTTAATGGAGAATTCCCTGCGAGATTAGAAACAACTGAAATTGGGAAGACAAGTATTCGCGTGCATTGTCAGTTCGTAAAACTTTAATTGAAACCCCAAACTAATTATGGATCTCTTGGAAAAAACCTTGAAAAATAGAGAAAACATCAAAACGTCTTTTTATTAAGAAAACCCAAGTACACCGGGAAAAATCGTCAATAAAGGTGACAAAATAGTAATAGCCTAAAGTTGAACAGACTTAACTAGGACCCTAAATATCGGAGTGAACTAAAGCAAAAGGTGACTCAACATTTCTATTGATACGAGGAGTAAAAGAATGACGAACATGTTTTCCTAACTGACACGACTCACATTGGAAAGACTTGAGTGTAGAAAGACTGGGGACCAGAAGACGTAGTTAGTCCAAACTAGGATGACCAAGGCGCTGATGGATAAGAGTTGGGGAGGCAGTGGAGATACAGGCAATCGGCGAAGAAAGATGATACAATTCTCGAGACTCATGTCCTGCTCCAATCGTCTGTCCGGTATGCCGATCCTGAACAAGAACAGAGTTATTAGTAAAAAGAATGGAGTAGTCAAGGGTGCGGGTGAGCTTGCTAATGGAAATTAGATTAAAAGGACAACCAGAAACAAATCAGATAGAATTTAAGGGAAGGGTAGGTAGTGGGTGTGTTTGGCCAATGCCACTAACTTTGATCTGAGAGCCATCAGCAAGGGTAATAGTGGGTAATGAGTTGGAAAAAGATAAGTGAGAGAAAAGAGATTTGTTACCAGTTATATGATCAGAGGCCACGAAGTCTAGTATCCAGGGTCTAAAGGAGGAGGATTGAGAGACAAAGGCTACAGATTACTAGACTGAGCCACGACAGTAACAGGCGAGGTAGGTTGTTGGGCTGCCCGAAACTGAAGGAAATCTTTGTATTCGGTGGTAGAAATAGTGACATTGGCAGGAGGGGCAGGTGTTGTAACTTAGGCCACATTAGCCGACTTTGATTGTTTGCGAGCCTTGGTGCGACACTCCACTTCCACGTGGCCAAAGCGACTACAGTAAGTGCACCGAGGACGACTTTTACCTCCACAACCCCAGCTACGTCCACCACGGTGGGAAGAGTGGGAGACAAGGACAAAGGAATCACCAAATGAGGCAGAGGAATGCCCAAAAACATGTGGAGTAGAAAGGCGCAACAATTGTTCACTAACCATGTCATAGGCAGGAATTGTAGGAGCCAATAAGATCTGATTATGAACTGAGTCAAGTTTGGAGGGTAGACCAACAAGGACAAGAACCGTGAAGAATTGGCTGCGCTGTCGGGAAAAGGTCTCTACATCAGTAGTAAAAGGCATAAGATTAGCAAAATCGGCCAACAAATGGTCAAGCTTACCAACATATGCCTGCATGTCCATATTTTCGAGCTTCGTGGACATCATTGGAATAGACTTTCTTGGCCTTGGTCCAAACATCATAACAAGTGAGAAAGGCTTGGTATTAGGCTTGGAGGTTGGGAGCAATGGAAAGCCAAAGGACGCTGCATAGGGAGGCGTCAATTTGCTGCCAACGAACGTGGTATTTGAGGGGGATATTAGAGGCTTGGGTGGTTAAGTGGTCGGCACGGCCTTGGCCTTAAAACCAGAGTTGGACAGCAGTAGCCTAAGTGCTATAATTTGTTGTCCCGGTCAATTTTTCACAAGGGATCAGTGGTACATTCGTAAATGTCGCAGTAGAAGTGGAGTCGCCGGAGGAACTGGTGGTGGCCATATGAAAAGAGGAAATGAGGGTCTTGGGAGGGTTGTCGAAAGGAGGGAGGACTGGTGGAAGGGTTGTCGATGTGTGGGTGCGCTGGAAAAGAGCTTACACGCCGATTTGGTGCAGGCGCGTGAGATTCACGCGCCAGAGAAAGGCGGTGCATCCAGTGGTGGGGCAAGCGGCGTTTTGGTCGCCAAAGAAGGGCGACTCCGGTCGTGTGGTGGTGCCAGAGTGGGTCGAGCTTGGTGGCAGCGGCTAGGGCAAAAAATTGCTCGCGGGTACTGTTCAATCGTGAGAAGCCCACCCTTGAGGCGAAAGGTTTGCGACAGTAAACCTAATCACTAATACCATGTAGGTTTTACTGAATGTGTGTCTCCTCACACACTTTAAGTCTGTATTTATAATAGTAATAAAGAGTATAAATAAGGTTACATGGAAAGAAAATCATAAAGATTTAAGAGATCCCTAATTACTAGCTTTACATATTTTCATATTTATAGAGATCAAATCATATTTTTAACAATGCTCTCATTGCTAAAAAGGTAGTCGATGATGCTAAAGTCCAAAGGAAACAAGGTTGGGTTTTTAAGTTAGATTGTGACTAGGAGTGTTTTGGAGAAAATGCTTTGGATTGAGGTGGAGAAATTGAACTTTTGGGTGTTTGAGTTGAGGTTATTTGGAGAGAACCAGTGTCTCTTAAGGTATGAACTACAGATGGTTGAATATTTATTTCTTTCAGGTTTGGAGGATACCTCAAACGATCCTTCTAGGGTTGCATCCCAAGCCATGGCCATTTTGATAAGATTAAAAAACAGGAAACAACTATTTTCTAGAAAGAAACGTAGAGATCAAAAAATCAAGGTGACTGTTGGAGATATAAAGGCATCTATGAGCCTTATCGTAATAATTTAAGCTTTTAGAAGAGTTGGTTCCTAATAGGGTATGAAAGCCTATATGACCAGATGATCAAGAGTTCAATCTTTGTGGTAAAAAGTGGATCAAAGAGGAACAATTGGAAGAAAACAAAAACTTGTTTATTGTAAAAAAATGAAAGATGATACAATTGAAACATAGGTGTTCGAGAGACCTGTATCTCCTATTTCCCATTATTCCTGATTTTTCTCAATTCCCCTTTTTATTTCCTCTGCCCCCTGCCTAACTAACTAACCAATGTTAGTTATTAGTTACAATACCAGGCCCAATTTCTCCTAATTTCTTATTCCTCCTTACATATACTTTCTTAATAGGAAGGTGCTGTCTATCAATACCAACCCTCCCCCGCTCCCCCCCCCCCCCCCCCTTCCCCCCCAAAATCCTATAAGATCCACCTTGTCCTCAAGGTGGAAGTGGGGAAAGGTTTATTGAACTGCTGCTATCGGTTCCCAACTATTTTCACATTCTAGAAGGTGCTACCACTTCATGAGTACCTCCACCACTCATAATGCCTTTCTTTTGGATGACAAAACTGCTTCAGGTTGCACTTCTAACTCCTGCTTTATTGACAATACTTGAGCCAACGGTTGGGGAGTTTAACCTAGCCTAATTGCTTTCTTCAACGGGGAGACATGGAATAGTAGATGTATGCGATTGTGGGTCGGTAAATCTGGTTTATATGCAACTGTGCCAATCTTTTTCAGCACCTGATATGACCCATAGAAGTGAGGGCAAAGCTTCTTATTGGGTCTCTTGGCTAAGGTTCTCATTTTATAATGCTGTAATTTGAGGAATACCCACTCACCTTCACTAAACTCCACATCCCTTGTGTGTTTATTAGCATAAGTGTGCATTTGGTCTTGAGCCTTAAGTAGATTGTCTCTTAACTCAGCTAACAACTAATCACGCTGCTGAGTTAGCTTATTCACCTCTTTTATCTTGGAGGGAACTGCAGTGCCTTTCAGAAGCATAGGAGGGTCTTGGCCATATAGTGCTTTGAAGGGTGACATTTTTGTAGATGCATTGTAATTGGTATTAAACCAATAATCTGCCTAAGCCAAGTATTCTGGCCACTGTTTAGGATTAGTACCTGCCAAACAATGGAGGTATGCTTCCAAACTTGGGTTCACAACTTTCGTTTGGCCATTCGTTTGTGGATGGCACGCAGTACTAAATTTCAGTTGAGTTTCAGATCTTCTAAATAACTCCCTCCAAAACTGGCTCATGAAAATTTGGTCTCTATCAAAAACTATGGAAGAGGGGAACCCATGTACGCGCACTATTTCTTTCAGAAACAATTCTGCCACTTCTTTGGCAATGAGTGGGTGCCCCATAGCCATGAAGTGAGCAAACTTGGTCAATCGATCTACTACCACCAAAATAGTATCTTTCCCTTTCGCCTAGGAAGACCACCAATAAAATCCATAAAGATGTCAATCCATACCTTAGTGGGAATAGGTAGGGGTTGAAGTAAACTAGCTAGCGATAACATGTCATATTTGTCCCTCTGACAAATTTCACAAGCTGCCACATACTCCTTTATGTCACCTCTCATTCTTTCCTAAAATACCACTCCAGCCAACCTTTTATATGTTTTGAAAAATCCTGAGTGACCCCCCATTGGAGAATCATGGAATTCCTTCAAAATTATAGGGATCCTAGTTAAGCCCTTGGGTAGCACTAACCTCTCTTTATAGTACAATTTGTTTCCCTTCACTTCATACCCTTCATGGGCTGTTGCACTAGTAAGCAAATCTTCATAAATCCTCTATAGGTGGACATCTTTTCTAATTTCTGTCTCCCAATCCTCCAAATTATCCAGTTGTACAATGGATAAGGCCGTAAAAGACATCCTCCTTGATAATGCATTTACTGCAGAATTGTCTTTCCCAGGCTTGTACTGAATCTCAAAGCCATACCCAATCAGTTTGGTGGCCCATTTAAGTTATTCCTTGCTAATAAGTCTCTGTTCTGTCAAAAATTTGAGACTTCTTTGGTTTGTACGAGTTATAAAGTGGCCTCCAAGCAAATAATGCCTCCATTTACAAAGTGCCCTCACTACTGCCATTAACTCTGTCTCATATACAGACTTCTTTTGTGCCTTTTCAGATAAGGCTTGACTCCAAAACGCCAACGCCCTACCTTCCTACAACAGCACAACCCCAACCCTGTCCCTAAAGCATCCGTTTCAACCATAAATGGTTTGGAAAAGTCAAGTATAGCTAAAATAAGCAACGCTGTTAGGGTGTTTAGTCTTTTATGAATCTACGGCAATAGCTTGTGATACCAAGGAATCCTCATAGTCCTTTGAAGTTTCTAGGAACTGGCCACAACCACATAGTCTCCAACTTCTTAGGGTCAGCAACTACCCCTTCTCTTGAAATGATGTGGCCTAGATATTCTAGGCTAATATGGCCAAATAGACATTTCTTCTTGTTCACCTTCAATGCATACTGTTGCAACACTTGTAATACCACCCTTAAGTGTTCCAAATAGCTTTGCATATCCTGGCTATAGACCAGAATGTCATCATAGAAAACCAACACCATTTCCTTAAAAAAGGCCTTAAAACATCATTCATCAAGGCTTGAAATGTAGATGGGGCATTTGATAGCCCAAAAGGCATCACAAGGAACTCATAATGTCCCTCATGAGTTCTAAAGGCTGTCTTCTCAATATCTTCCTCTTGCATCTTTATTTGATGATAGCCAGACTTCAAATCCAATTTAGAAAACACCTTGGCTCCTCCTAACTCATCGAGTAGTTCATCTATGATTGGAATGGGGAATTTGTCCAGTACAGTTAACTTGTTTAGGTCCCGGTAATCTACACAAAATCTCTAGCCACCATCCTTTTTTTCACCAAAATTACAGGGCTTGCATATGGGCTAATGCTTGGCCTAATCACTCTAGCTTTCAACATCTCCATTATCAACTTTTCAATTTCAGTTTTTTGGTAATGGGGATACCTGTAGGGGCAGATATTAGGTATTGAAGACACTGGTTTCAAAAAAATGCCATGATCATGCCTTTTATGGGGCAGAAAACCCTCTGGTTCTTTAAAAACTTCCTCAAAAACAGCCAACACCCCTTGTATAGCCTCTAGTATTTCAATATCTTGAGCTGGTTGCTCCTCCAAGTGGTTGCACTTCACTATAAACCCCTAGTTGTGTTCTTGCAAAGCCCCTCAAATAGCCTTAAAAGAAACAGTAGCCTTAGTCAATTCAAGTTCAGCCTGCAAAGTCCTTTTCTGCCCTCCCATCTTTATGATGAGTGTCAGCTCATCAAAGTTAACCTTTATATCTCCTAGTCCAGCTAACCATTCCAACCCAAGAACCACATCAGCTCCTCCTAATCCAAACAAGAAAAAATGTTGTTGAATTAATAAGTCTTGCACCTTCAACATAACTCCCTTACACATCCCCTTACACCTAACCTTATGACCATCCCCAACCTCCACAAAATAAGGTGAAGTTTCTGTGATGGGTAGCTTCTCCTTTTCTACTAACTCATTAGATATAAAATTGTGTGTAGCCCCACAATCCACCAACACCACTACTTTACAGCTCCCAATCTACCCCCAAATCTTTAGGGACCTCCTTGTTGTCAGCCCAACTATGCTATGCATGGACAATTGGGCATTGGGTATAAGTTCTTCGAGATCTTCATCCTCCTTATCTTCTTCTCCCCTAGCTTCCTCCAAGATCATCACCTTCAACTATTTGTTCTTACAAATGTGATTTCGCCTGAACTTCTCGTCACACCTGAAGCACTCTCCCTTTTGCAATTTCTCCTGCACCTTTGCCTCTGACAACCTCATGAAATTGGTTCTCCCTTTCACTTGACTGGCCCCAGTGTTGGGTTTGTTGCTTGTGGATGCTTGAAAGGTCATAATCCCTGTGTAAGCTGTCTTGCTGACCCCAAAATTGCCTCCATTACTACCTACATCTTTTCTTCTTCCAAGACTCCTCGCATCTTGAAGTATCGCTCTAGCTTGCTGACCCACCCAGACGCATCTTTCCCTTCAAAAATGGGAATTTGTAATTTTCTTCATTTGTCACCAGGCCCAGACCCACTCTGCGCTTCGTTGACTGATTCATTCGGCCTCTCCGTGTTTGTTTGAATATTCTGGTTGGGCCCCTCCCATGGTCTTTATTCAACCCATTGACCAATTAGTCAATCATGTCCTCCAGCTTCTTGAAACGCTAATCCTGTTTGGTACAATGCGTTTCTTGATGTAACACTCACGCCTCCATTGCTATTTGGAAATTTTGAACAACCTTCTCCAGATCCTCAATTCTTGCTTCCATTCTTGACGAAACCATGTAATTCCCTTTAGTTTGATACCCACAACTCCCGGATGGAGCTCTGATGCCAATGTGGTAGAAAATGGATCAAAGAGGAACAATTGGAAGAAAATAGAAACTTGTTTATTGTAAAAAAATGAAAGATGATACAATTGAAACACAAGTGTTCGAGAGACCTGTACTCGCTTATTTCCCACTATTCCTGATTTTTCTCAATTCCCCATACAATTCCCCTTTTGATTTCCTTTGCCCCCATCTAACTAACTAACCAAGGTTAGTTATTAGTTACAATACCAGGCCTAGGCCCAATTTCTCCTAATTTCTTATTCCTCCTTACATATACTTTCTTAATAGGAAGGTGCTGTCTATCACTTTGCTACCCTTATAAGTTGAATTTCAGCAGAAGGTAAAATGGCCCATGCATTGTATAAACTTCAAGCCCAAAGGGACTTGCATCAGAAGACTTGGTAGAGATATAAGCCATTAATGAGCCATTACCTAATAGCTTAAGCTTTAGGAGAGTAGGTCTTTGACTGTAGTAACTACCAATAAACTATTAAATGTAATCAACCATAATGCTTGAAAATTTTATAGAATATCTATTTCAGGCTAGGCTTAAACCTCCTGCTTTGGACCCAATTTTATATATGTTGGTGAATCAGTGGCCACCAAGGCAGGCTCACAAAGCTTCAAAGCAGCATGTAAATCTTTCAAGTGACCCCATTTTGGCTCACGCAGCAAACCTAGAAAAACAAGGTTCATTGAGCGTTATCAACCATGTCAACTGCTGTAGCCTATATGAATCCCATTAGCTAAATCTAAACAACAAAGTCTTATTGGTATTTTTCTACATACCATACTCATCAATTGGAGCATCATAATCATAACTTGTAATTTGCAAGGGTCCCCCTGCAGTGCGGCCAAAATTTGTTCCGCCAAAATACTGTAACATAAAAGGGCTTATTAAGATGCGGGTTACAGATACTCATATCTGCAAAAACTAAAATATACATCAGATATAGATAAACCTTGTATAATACATAATATATTCATCCTAGATAAATCTTGAAAGATATCACCACACTGAGTTTGAAGTTTATTTTTCATTGAAAATAAATTACCATAAACAAATAGATGGAAGTACAAAGCAAAGGACAAGGCATCCTGTAGAATGCAAAAGCAAAATAGGACATTTAAAGCATCAATGACATAAAGACCTCCAGTAATGTTTAATATACATTCCTTCACTTTCCTGGTCACTTTAAAAGTGGGTAATGGTTCTTGAATCAGATTTCGAGAGGAACATTACATAGGGGGTTTATCTTTTCAAGAGGTCTTCCCTCACCTTATAATTTTTCTACTTTTTCATCAGTAGAAATCCTTTCATTTGTCCCCTTATTTGAAGAGAATAGTATGGACTATTGATGCCATTGGTGGATTTTTTAGAATCCTTCTTTCACTTTCTAACCCACCATGGCTCCTTGATACAAGTACTTCTATTCCTCTAATCACATTTTTAGTAACAGGCATCTTTTCTAATACATTACAAGTACTACGTCTATTCATGGTTAACTTAGCAGCTTAGAAAATGATTCTAAACAATAACTAATAAAGGCATACATCAAACTACTTCCATTATTCCATCCTGCAAGTATGTGTTTACTCAGCTGTTGTATGTTGCCTCTCCATGTTATCCCTCCAGTGAGCCCTATATTTGTTTCTACCTATCCAAATTTTTCTTTTTTATCCTGATCAAGTTTAAATATGCTTTTACTCTGCATTTTTAGTATCAAGACAAAAGATATTTTATGCTTGTAAATTGGTGGTAGTGAACATTCACAACTTACAATAGAGTTTCAATTTGATATTTAAAATAAAAAGCAACTTCGTTAATAAAAGACAAGGAAATAGTAAAGCAGAAGCACGAGACATACAAAACAAAATGTTGCAAAAGAACAGCAATATAATAAAGCTCTCCAATACAATTATACAAACATTGGACAAGAATCCTCCATGAGATAACCATTAGCTTAGAATAGCGAAGAAGCCAAAAGTGAACTGTCAGTCCAAAACTCCAAAAAAAAAAAAAAAAAAAAGACCTTAAACTGTCATACCATGTAATAATTTTGAAAGCTTCCTCCACGTTGGAAAAAACGTGCAACTGCAAAAGCAAGGTCTTCAACAGGTCTATGAGGCAATCTTCCACCCCATTGTGTATACCTTCAAAAGTCAATTGGAAGCAATCAAAATATTTATCACCAAAGCCAAATACCGAATCAGCTCTCAACACATTATTTCTTTCACCCTCTATTTCTTATCAACAGTTCAACACACATAGGTGTATGCAATTACACACATACACACACACATAGAGAAGCACATAACACAAATATATTGGCTAACCTGAACGGTTTATGAACAGTTTATTATTGACTCCTAAACTTGTATTTATATTGTCATTAACTATATAGTCATACATATACCCTTTAGTTTCTTATTTTGGGTGCACCTACAAGTAAATAGGTTCCTATTATCATGATGCTTTCCCAACCCACATAATTTCCTAAATTACTGGACAAGCTAGCAGTACATATATAAAAAGAAAAGTAGGTTATGGCAAAATGAAGCACAGAGAAGTCACCCCCTTAAAATGCTACAGTGGAAAATCGGGAAGTAGCCATAGTAGCAAAGAAAGCAGACAAGGGAGTTCATAATTCTGTTATCTCTGTTTAGATAATTGACAGAAAACCATGGGATTATTCAAAATAAGTACGCATATAAGAGATATAATATATAGAACTAGAACCCCTTCCCACCCCAAGCGACATAGAGACATATATATCGAGCATGGACACATAGATACAGTGTACAGAGGACCACATAGACAATTGAACATGTTGCTACTGGCGACAAGAGAGAACCATGCCGTGAGTTGCTGCCTAAGGCCACTGGTTATTGTGGGCAATGTAATAGAACTCCAATTCAATAGAGCCAGTAGAAATGATTGAAGATAGGGTACCAAGAGATAGAGAATAGCAGCTTCTATGGAAGCTATTGGTGGCCTCTATACTATTGTGCCTTGCTATGCTTCAATAGCAGCCACTATTGCTAATATTAAAAGGTGATCCCTTGAAGGATGTGTTTGTTCATACCATCCATCCCAGTTCTCGGTCCACATCGTTGGCTTTTTAGGAGAGTTTGGTTTAAATCCATCACAGTAGTATGCATTGCATGTATCAATCTGTGTACAACAATATTGATTTGTTAACCACTTGAATGGTTAGTTATTTGAAACAGGAAATATTTTAACTACATTTCCCTTTTTGTTATTTTTTCAAAATCTATGAGGGAGAACTGAACACATATTTTTAGTGAGTATAGGTAAACGTCAATAACAGTTCTTTTCGATAGTGGAAAAGGATATAATTTACAATATCATATGGAGCATCCTGTTGTCTACACATGACCCATGGGACCCCAGCACCAAGACTTAGAGCCATCCTAGCCGCCCATTTAACATACTCTTTACCTCCTCCGCCATAGGAGCTCTCTATGTTCCCATATTCATTCTCAATCTGATAAAATCCAGTCACATGCTTTGTTAAACATTGCATTTTACAAAGGGAAGTATCAAAAGTAACACTTGCATGTGGTAATTCCAAGATAACAGAATAAAGCATAATCAACAATTGTAATTTCACTGCCAATTTTAGATACCCCAGCAGCACTGTGAATATGCTTCAAATTATGAAAAATAAAATCAATTAATGCATATAAAGCCCAAAATCCACACTCTCTTCCAACCTGCAACAAAATTATAGGACCACCTTGCCAAGAAAACAACATTTCCTCTCTCATCAGATTCACCACCTTGGAGACAAACTGCTGCATCTCCTCCTAGGTTTAAAAAAAAAATAAAATTGATCAAAATCATGTTAAGACAATCCATTCCAAGTCCAATAAGTAATAACAGAAGTTAATATAAAATTAGGATGTTAAATCACATTATCATTTATTCTATGATTTTAGGTAAGTTCATAGAAATCCCACCCCTGCCCTCAAACATTGAGGTACATCACAAAAAAGAGGAAATTTGACACAATTTCCTGCATAAAGTAGTGCAACCAAGAACAAACAGTTGGGAAGTCAATTGTAGTCCAAAACCGAGAATGCTGAATAAACTGGATAAATGGAATAATCACAAATACAAGAGGAGAAGCAGAAACAAATGATATAGATCTGTTTACAAAATAAACATAAAAGACAGTAATGCCAATCAACAAAGCATTTCACCTTGAAAGGTGCATTGTTTGTTCGAAACTCAATACCAGGGATATCACGCAACCACACCGGGAAACCCCTGCAAACATAGATCATAAATCAACAAACAAGTTGTCAATATTTATCTACATTTGAGAAGAAAAATAAGCACTACTAAAAAGAAACAAGCAAACCCAAGGGTGAGGATAATTTACCCTTGAGAGCAAAAGAAAAAAAAAAAAAAAAACACCTAATCAACTAAAAAGCAAACAAAAGAAACAGATGAAACTATGGGTGTAGTGGGGATGCCAAATCTGAAATCCCTATGCATTTTTTTCAACTATACACAGGGTTCAACAGATAACAAATGGATAGCATCAAGACAATGATGCTGTAAAACAGGCAATATCCAGATAGGGAAATAGGATAGATCAGCAAGTATTGATCACAAACAAAAGCTTAATCTATGCTTTCATCAAAGTACTAGTAATATTAACAGCATTGTACATAGTCTATGCTTATTTCTTTTGTGCAAAGCAGAAATTATTCTAATTTTGGATTTCCTTTTTTAAAAGAGCCTTTCTTTCAGAATAGAGTAAGTTTATTTTTTTAACATGAACCAAACACTTAAAACTGATTCACAACAAACCGTTAGAAAACAGGAGTTAAAAGCACAGTTTTAAAACTAAAAGTGTGTGTGAGTCTTCTACAATAGTTAAGGTAAAACTTGCACAATTCATTGTTGCTGATGCAATGACATAGTTGTTGGATTTTGATCATATCCATTTTAGTTTCTGTTCCACAAAGTTGGAAATTTTTTGTGTTGTATTTTAACACTATTTTCCACAAACAAAGACAAACTATTACTCGCATCAAAGGTAAATGATTAAATGAAAACTATTACTCACACCAAAACATTACAATAATGACTTTCAGCTAGATATGAATGTAAAAATCCTAGAACATGGCATAAAAAATCCATGATAACTAGACAAGTAAGGATTTTTCCCGTTTAGAAGTGTAATTAATTAACTATCATCATGTAATCTCTTCAAGTTGTTTATCTAAACAGAAACATCAAATGATGATAATATGAGAAAAGGCTGAGACCCAAAGTTCCACTCGGCACACGCATAAGGACCTATTCGGAGAAAGAAATAGAGTCCATTGGATGCAGCTAGCTTCACAAACTTCACAAGATCATATCTCCCTTCAAAATTATACTGCACATGTGCAAACAAGTTAAATGAAAAAGGAAATTAATATTTCAGTACTAATAAATAAGTATCAAATATACAGTCGAAGAAACAAGACAAGGCTACTGCCCAGATAGCAGGGAGAAATATAATTCTGCACCTGTCCTCTCACTGGCTCATGCCCATTCCAGAAAACATAAGATTCAATCACATCCGCCCCACCCTCCTTGGTCTTTGCAATCAAATCAGGCCACATCTAAAATTATGCCAAATGCATAATAAGACACAGTAAATCAAATTTCAGAAAGCAAACATCAACAATTTTAACATCACACTTTCGTATCCTATTTGACTATCACGCACTGCCCTCAATTTGGGAAAAAAGGTTCAATGAGAGTGATAACGAGACTTGTGGTGAATCTGTTGATTTAGTTTCAGAAGAATCTTCAATTTTCTACTCATACAAGGAAGAAATTCAGAAGAACGCAGCTGAATAGCTGATAACGCCATAACGCAAAATCTCGGATTTGCATAATAATCGATTATTTTCTCAAACTAAAGTAATCCAGAGAGCAAATGGGATTTTGACTTTTGAGATCGAACGAGAATGAAATTCTTGGAGGCACTGAAACAAAAGCAAAAGAACAGAGCAAACATGCTTGTTACTCAGCTCAATGGCACTGCCTTCACTCATTAAAGAAAAAAGATATAGAATGAAAAAGAGAGAGAGAGAATTCGATGATTCAGTTTAATTGCAGTTGCATGTTACTGTTACGTTAGTTTCTTTGTTCGTCCATGATGACGAGTTAAATTGATTTGAGGAACGACCTCGGGAGTGGCGCGAGGATAGTGGATTCCGGCGGAGATGAGGATGCGGCGGTGGCCGTCGAGGATGAGAGCTCGGTGATCGTAGGTGACGTTGAACGGTTTGAAATATTCTTCTGCCTCTGTCACTCTTACCCCATACTCCATTGCTACTATGAAAACACAAGTGCATATCACTGCCACTATCATCTCGTTCCTATTCTTTCCTAATCCTGATCCAAATCCAAATCCTCCTTTGGAATTGGAATAATTGGAATTCCGCGACATCTTCTTCAACCTTGCTCTTCCAATGCCCCCGACTCTGCAACCTTGCGTGCCTAGTTCGCAACGCAACTGCAACCGCCGTTGAAAACTATATACTAATTGCCTATACGGATGAATGGTTCCTTCTCCTCCGTACTAACTAATATCACTGTACTAGCTACTCAAGTTTATTATAAAGATAGACGATGAAATGTCGCTCTTATCCATTGTTTTTATTTTAGCATTTATCTTCAATAATAATGATAATATATATATATATATATATATATATATATATATATATATATATATATATATATATAGTGAGCTATCTTTTAAATTTATTTTAATTTTGAGTTTAAGTTATATATATATGTAATGTAAAAAAATTTACATTATTAATCAAGCAAAATCATCGTTGGGTATTACAAGATAATTATTGTAAAAGTTAACATATTTACTATATATGATCATTTCTAATTAAAAGACAATGTAAAAATTCTTATACTATTAATATATAACTATTTACTCTTTAATTTTTAAGTTTCAATTTAATTTGTTCGTTTCAAAGTTTTCATCTTTATGTATTAAATGTAAACAATCCAAAGTCGTTAATAGTAAAAAAAGACAACTCGTTTTATGGCATCCTTTTAATTAAGATTGGAAATCTCACTAACCCAAGAAAATACACACCAAACTAACGTCTGTCTCTCGTACTTGCGAACACAGTATATTGACACCAAATAAAACCAAATTTTAATTAATGTCATGTCAATTAGAAAAAAAACTAATTAAAAATTTCCCCTTTTATAAAATAAAATTAAACTTAGGCAAAGTCGTGCTTTGATTGCTTTCAATGCTCTACTTGTCAATTATATATATATATATATATATATATATATATATATATAGTGAGAGGATTATTTTTATATGAGTGTGAGAGAAGTTAATATTAGCCATACAACCATACATGGAGGGTCAAGATTTAATGTTATGTGACTACTTAGAAAGTCATATGATTTTTTAAAAAGTTCACATGACTTTGTATATTTTAATCTTGACTATTCATGACAAGATCTAATGATAAATATCTATTCTTCTCATTCTCACATAAAAAAAGTCCTCTCACTTGATACATTCCCTATATATATATATATATATATAGTGAGAGGGCCATTTTTATATGAGAGTGAGAGGAGTTAATCTTGGCTATATAACCATACATGGAGGATCAATATTTAATGTCATGTGACCACTTAAAAAGTCATATGTTTTTTTAAAAAGCTCACATGACTTTGTATGTTTTAATCTTGATCATTCATAACAAGATCTAATGGTTAATATTTATTCTTCTTACTACCACATAAAAAGGTCCTTTCACTTGAAACGTTCCCTATATATATATATATAAGGTGTAATTTTCATACACAACTTATCTTATTTAAAAAAAAACTAAAAATAAACAAAGCCTTCCTTATCATGCACAATTTGCCTAATTTTAAAAAATATTTATAGTTTTGTAATTACACTAATTTAATAATTTTAGTTTCAAACTACACTGTTGGAGGAGACAAAAGTCCTGCATTGAAACTTAAAATAAGTGTGTGTTTGGAGGCATGTTCATGACATAATCTCTACAAAACCACGTCAATTTGAGAGAAAAACATAAAAACTACTCTTGGTAGCTTCTGTTTGGACATGGGTTGTAACACCCCTAATATGTGTATATAATAAATAATAATATCTTTTGCTATACGTTCATTATGTTGAAATAATATTCTATAAAACATAGTCAAATTACTAATTTTTTTTTTATATTATGCTCATCATATCATATAACCATATACAAACAAACATATATAGGTTTTACATCTTTGTTTGTCAAAATAAAAGCACACCAATATATACAATATCGGGGTTTGACCAAAAAAATTAATGAACCACTCCATGTGAAGAGCTATAAAACATTAACAGAAGTCAACTTTAGTACCGACACCACTAGTTGGTTTGAAACAAGCAAAAGGATCTCAATGTTGGTCGAGATCATAGAACTTGTTGTCTAAAGAAAGAAAAGAAAGAAAACATACACAAAAAGAAAAGACAGGGAATGAGTATTCAGTGGGTCAAAAAGATTTCAGTTGGTAGCAGTGTTACACAAATTGGGCTAGGTGTTTGTTTTTGGCCTAGCAGATGAGGGGAAAAAAAGTATACACTTAATATCCTTTCTTTCTTCAAATAGAATGAATAGAGATAGAATCAGAGCGATTCCCTAAAATCCTTTTTGGATATTCCTCAATATGCCGACTATTCATGGAACTTGAGAAGTAAATGAATAGTGATCTGCTTCCGGAAGAAATAGAAGAATTTCTTGGGAATCCTACAAGAGCCACTTGTTCTTATTTCTCTAACAAATGGTTAGAGCTTCATCTGGGTTTGAATCCTACTGAGATGTTTACTAGAGATCACAAATTGTTGAAGAAAGAACAGGTACATGGTCTGCAATTCTGAAGCCCAAAAAAAGGACAACTAATTATCTTACTAACTCAAAATCTATTTATCTTTTAACACACTCATTTAATTATTTGATTTAGAGAAAATAGACTATGCACTAAAAGTGTAAAGCAGTTTTACACTATCATCTAATCACAAATTACCGTGTATGATAAGTTTGTTAATTTTTGCAATAACTAGCTTAAAAGTTATATCAATAGTGATTCTAATTGGTTGATAGTGTAAAATTTTTTATATTGACAATACATGACCATTAAACTCTTTAATTTAACCTTCCTTTAATTATTTATTTAATTAATTGATTCTTACACTCTCTTAATTAATTTAACTATCAATTAATTATTTACTTAATTTTAGTTAATTATTTTCACACATACTAAAATTCCTAATCTTTTTATTAAACCTCCTATTAATACTTAAAGCCTCACAAATCTTATTTTGATCTCAAATTCCTAATATTTTTCTAGACTAATTTTTATGAATCTTTTTAATTACATTAATTTAGCATAAATATAATTATACTATAATTATTTAAACTAACAAACAATCACAAGCAAAAATAAAATAAAATATTATTTTTATTTTTATTTTTTTTGGCAAATAAAGAAAATTTGGAAAAAAAGATGTTACACGGATTAGGGCAAACAGGGATTCAAACACACAGTAAATAAAACTAAAAAGAAAAAGATATATACAATAATTTTATATTATATAGAGTCAATTCCTTCTAAATCCTATACATAATTTACATGTATATATACAAAAAGAAAAACTAATTATATTTAATCTCTATATACACAGCCAGCAAATTTACACTTAAACATGCATAAGACCAAATGTGTTTACAATATAGTTACATCAAAACGTGCAACTTGTTTTATCTAAGCTGTTTATGTCTCTTAACACAAGACTGTAATAACACTGGTAGAATGTTAAGGACACAACGTCTTTGCTGCAACTGAGACTTCAATCTCTCATGTAAGGAAGCAAATAACAAGCAACAAGATTAATAAATGTTTGTAAATAGCCACAGCTTAACTGTATACATATGAAGCTTGTTTAATGCTTCAATAAGACAATAACTACTGCAGAACATTGTCATATATATAGACAACCACCATGACACATTGACACATTTAGGTGCAGAACTTAACACAAGAAAACTCACCATCTTAAGGCTATTTACCTCACTAAAACAGAACAGCCACATGAACAACTAGGTGCAGAATTTAACATATAAAAACTTATCATTTTGTGGCTATCTATCAAGTGGATTGTGTAAAAATTATGCATGTTTCTTGTTGTCCCAAAATAGTAAAGCTTCCTTGCTATTCCTTACAATTTCGGAATGAATTCTAAGAGATGTTTCAGCAGCCCTTAAAATATGCTTCTAACCGATCCTCCAATCCTGCTGTCTTCCTCCTCTTCCCAATATTTAATATTTAAACTTAATACTGTAAATCTATATTAAAAAAAGTCAACAATGCAAGTCATTTTGAATTGCTGAACTTAGGCAATGGCTCTACTAGCATTAACAAAATCTGGGGCATCGATCCAAGGGAAAATAACAACATTCAATACAAAACCAAACAATACAATTGACTGAAAAGCACTTGACCCAACAAATAATACTATCCCTCTATCCTCACTACAAATCCTGTGTCTCTGGCATTTAGCAACAACATTGCAAACTTAAAATAACCTCTGACTCAATAGAAATCACAAAGTTTTTGGTTTTGTACTACAGAAAACAAACCTTGATACAATGAAATACAATCAATGCCACTTCCAACCTCTAATAACAAATAGGAAAGATTTGCCACCACAACAGAGTTAAAATTGCCAAATAATGGTAATTGGTTTATTTCATGCGGTAATAGAATCTGAATTTATTTCTAATTGAATTAATAGCATCTAATCTAATTTTCCATTCACAAAATAACTCTAAAGGCTAATTAACCAAATATTTAAATAGTCAAGGCAAATCCATACATCTCAGAAAATAACTACTAATTCTAACCTCCTAGCTAAACTCTGGTAAGTGATATGGAACATTTTATATAATGTTGTCCATACTTGTGTCAACTAAGATTTAGTTCTTTAAGTAATCAAGGTAGGAATTACATTTTCTTGTCTACTATGTGTTTACTTAATAGTTATCGAGCCCTTCTGTAAAAAAATTTCTCTCACACCCAGATAAATCATGATACACACAAGGCAAACTCTAAGTCAAAGTGGACTAAGTTTATTGGCACAACTCTCCTTACATAATTAAGCCATAAACTTGGTTCCAGACAGTTCTATAGTCCAATATATACCCAATCACAAAGAATTTTTCGTAGAAGATGAAATTGGACAAAAGCTATTCACTTTGCAACTGTATAGATCAATTCAAATTGTGTGTAACTTAATTGCATTAATAATTTGACATGTTCTTGTTTACTGGTATACAAGAAGCATGTGAGTAAGGTGATGGTAAAAAAAGTTAAAATAGAAAGAATACATTTTTCAAACTGAAAGTGCAAGAATACAGAAGAAAAAGGAAAGATTTGTGGTCTTGACAAAATATGATTAGACAGTGACACTGTGGAGCACAACGGTCTCAACAGTGAGTCCAGGGCCAAAACCAAATAGCACACCCCATTCAAGTCCTTCACCGGTTGTGCCAAGTCCATTTTCTATTGACTTCCTCCTCATTTGATCCAAGATGAATAGCACGCACGCACTTGACATGTTACCATACTCGCTGAGCACATGTCTTGTAGCTTCCATTTTTTCAGGCTTGAGGCCTAACTTAGCCTCGACTTGGTCCAAAATAGCCGGCCCACCAGGGTGAGCAATCCAAAAGATAGAGTTGTAATCAGAGATTCCCAAGGGTTGGAAGGCTTCAACTAAGGCCTTCTCAATATTCTTTGAGATGAGTCCAGGAACATCCTTGAGGAGATGGAATGTGAGTCCAACTTCACGAAGGTGGCCGTCAATAGCCCCTTCACTATCTGGAAGGATTGTTTGCGCAGTCCACGCAAGCTGAAACAAAGGCTTTTCAACTGGTAAAGGGTCTGATCCAACAATGACCGCAGCTGCACCATCTCCAAACAAGGCCTGACCCACAAGGCTATCAAGATGGGTGTCACTTGGGCCCCGAAATGTGACAGCAGTGATCTCCGAACAAACCACAAGCACACGAGCACCCTTGTTGTTTTCAGCCAAGTCTTTGGCCAAACGAAGCACCGTGCCACCAGCAAAGCACCCTTGTTGGTACATCATGTAACGCTTCACGGAGGGACGGAGACCTAGCAGTTTTGTGAGCTGATAATCAGCACCGGGCATGTCCACACCACTAGTGGTGCAAAAGATGAGATGAGTAATCTTGGACTTGGCTTGACCCCATTCCTTGATTGCCTTTGTTGCTGCCTCTTTTCCCAACTTTGGTACCTCCACAACCACCATGTCTTGCCTTGCATCCAATGAAGGTGCCATATAAGCACAAACATTAGGATTCTCTTTCAGTATCTCTTCGTTTAAGTACATGTATCGCTTCTTAATCATTGACTTATCACCTGGAACAAATTAATATCGAAAACATTTTCGTCAGTATTAATATTCACTACTTTATAATATAACGAAATGAAGATAGCTGGTAGTGAGAGAGAGAGATGTATATATCTTACACATGCGCTTGAACTTTTCTTTGAGCTCGGTCTTGTGCTCACTGTTAGTGATGCGGAAATAATAGTCAGGATAGGTACTCTGATCCACGCAGTTGGGAGGAGTGGCGGTGCCAATAGCCATGACGGTGGCAGGGCCTTCCGCACGTTGTGCCTTACGAATCTCTTCAACGCTCACCATCTTTATTCTTTGAACCAACTTATAAATTAGCTTGGACCAAAGAAATCAAAACTTAACTTAAGTAGTAGCTACGAAAGAAAATTAAAGGCTATGATGGGAATCGATCGATGTTGCAAAGTGATTTGGAAGGGTGGATATATATACTACGCATACATAGATAGTTTAAGTGGGTAGGTAGGTAGATGCTATGCATGCTTCCTCTGAGTAATGGCTGCGTTTTCTTTCCACTATGTGGTGCACCGCATGTCTATGTAGACTGCTGACTCTCCCATTTTACCAACCGAGCTTTTTTTTGTTTTTTAATCTTCTAATCAATCAGCAAATTTTCATTATGACAAGCGACAGTGATGATTTGGAAAAGTTAATGGTGAAGGTAATAGTGTCGCCAGAGTAAAGAAAACATAGGGGCGCTTAGCCTGAGGGTGATCCTATGGAGGGACTATGACCACACCATTAGACAGAAAATGTAGGGAAGCCTCGTTCTCCATTAGAGTGTAATTAATGAAAAAGAGTAATTATAAGCATGCCTCTATTTTTTTTTTAATTTCTTTTATCTTATTTCCATCTCATTCTTACATCTATTACTTTATCTTTTTTTTTTTTTTCTTCCTACCTCTTCTTTCACTCAAAGAAGGACGGCGTTTATATTTTTCCAATAAAAAATGAGGTGTCTTTTTTCCTTAGGTACTTTACTTTTAATTTAATATAGGACACATATATAGACAATTTTGGATGGTTTTTTGTTCAATATGTAATAAAGACAACTCCATATAACATGTACAACTCGGTTAGAGCTACTTTTATTAAGTTTTAGGATGAAGTTAATGGTGTTGCAAAATAATAAATCAAAGGACTAAATTAAAATAAAAAAAATATAGAATGAAAATACTAATTTAGTCATAATATTATTACATATTTGTTAGTATTATTATGTTAAATTTTACATTAATATATTAAGTAGTTTATTTAAAGGCTTAAGCTCCATTTCCTATTTACATAAAGGATTGATGAAAGTCTCTATTCATACTTTATTGGTTTTACTGTTGTAAAATTGGTAACAATTAAATATAATTTTTAAATAGTATATAAATATAGACTTAACAAAATTTTTGGTAACTAACAACACCCAATTATCTCAATCCAGTGCCTAGCTCCTGCTAGGCTATTTGGCAGGTACTCAAGGCCTTGCCTTACTTTGTATCGATGGCTGATTGATTAAATTGGGTTATTTTTATAAATTATTTATTGATTTGGGAATTTTTTGAAATATATTGCTAAAGTGAGATAGTCAATGCTAGTTAAACTAGCATTTTTAGTGTCACGTTAGCATTTTTATTATTTTTTTTAATTTAATTCTGAAAATGTTAACAATTGGCAGATTTGGTGATATATGGTAATGCTAGTATTACTAGCGTTTTTAATTAATTATTTTTTTTTTAAAAAGGACAAACTAAAAAACAGACACGTGTAGAATATGCTAGTACTGATATTTTTTCACTTATTTATTTATTTATTTATTTTAAAAAGGACAAACTGAAAATACAAGTAGTACTAGCTTTTTAATTATTTTTTTTAAACAGACAAACTGAAAAATGGACAAACTAAAAAATGGACACGTGTAGAATATGCTAGTACTACTAGCGTTTTCACTTTTTTAATTTTTTTTTTAAATGGACAAAAGTTGCATTGGGTAGAGGTGGCAATACACAAAATGCTAATAGTAATAGTGTTTTCAATTTTAATTTTTTAATAATTGGCACGATTGGACAATATACAAAATTCTATTACCAATAGTGTTTTCACTTTTATTTAAAAAAAAAAAAAACAATTTTTGCATGCCTATAAATACATGCAGAACATTATTGCAACTCACACATCTGAAGACCACATTTCATATATGAGTTCAGCAATTGTTGTGTGTATTACAATGGGCAAATTACAACAAATTCTAAAGGGATTGCTTTTGAGAGTGATACCACAAAGATGTTTAGGATAAAAAGAGACATCATATTAGATGCCCTTAAGGAAAAAAGAAAAAATAAATAAATAAGTCAAAACGCTAGTAATACTAGCATATTCCACATGTGGCCGTTTTTTAGTTTGTCCGTTTTTAAAATAAATAAATAATTAATTAATTAAAAACACTTGTAATACTAGCATTTTTCATTTTTAAATAAATAAATAAATAAATAAGTGAAAACGCTAGTAATACTAACATATTCCACATGTGTCCATCTTTTAGTTTGTCCGTTTTTCTTTTAAAATAAATAAATAATTAAAAACACTAGTAATACTAGCATTACTAGCATTTTTATTTTTAAAATAAATAAATAAATAAATGAAAACACTAATAGTACTAACACATTCCACACTTGTCACCTTTTTGTCCGTTTTAAAAAAAACCAAAACGCTAATAGTACTAACATATTCCACACGTGTGACCAAATCTGCCAACTGTGTTTCAAGTGGTTGTCACGTTGGAGACCCTAGTGACAATAATGTTTTCAGAAAATGCTTCTGCCATTGGGGTATCCCATGTGGCAGCCACTTGGCATTTTCGGAGTTAAATTAAAAAAAGAATAAAAATGTTGACGTGGCACTAAAAACACTAGTTTGACTAGTGTTTTTCAATGTTGACTACCCTACTTTAGTAATATGCTTCAAAAGAACCCTAAATCAGTAAATAGTTTATAAAAGTGACCCAATTTAATCAATCAGCCTCGTATCAACCATTGTAGCACTTACAATTTTTCCTTTACTACCCTGACGTGGTGAATATTAGTATTGAATTGGTGAATATTACGCTCATAATTTCTGGAAGTGTTAGTGAATATTATTGTTGAAGTGGTGAATGGTAAGAATTCGTAAAGAATTTTCATTTTATAATCATTTCAAAAACTTACTGTTATAATTTTACCGTTGTCAATGGTGCACTCTAAATTGTGTTTGAGGCTGCAAAATTTTACAAATGATTTATCAATTTAATCTTCACTCTTTCATGAATTTTATGCAAAATTATTAGCCATCTACCATTGAAAATCCACAAAATCCTTTATTTTTCCCATTTCCTATCACTACCAACCAAAACAACCATGTTCTATAGGTCTTCAACGAGCACAAGTTGGCCCAACAAACATTACGCTCAATGAGGAAGGAGGGTGTGTTAGTAAAATAAATCCCAAGTTAGTTCCAAAATGGAAGAAGATACGCTTCTTATCCAAATATGGCTAAACATTTTGAAGGATGCAATTGTGAGAGTTGATAAAAAAAAAAAAAAGGAGATGACTTTTTGTTAAGTATCAAAAACAACTACAAGTCCTGTCATGGGCAACTATGAGAAAGATAGGTCAACTCAAATCTCGATGGCATTGAATAATGTTGTTCAAAAGTTTACTAGGTGTTACAAGCAAGCTATTCATAGAAAGAAAAGTAGAAGGTCAAAAAATGACATCATGTCTGATGCACAAGCAATTCTTTTTCTCAAGATGAAAGTAAAAAGATTTAAATTTGAGTATGCATGACAATTATTGAAAGATAAACCTAAATGGACAACAAAATCATTTTGAAAGTTCTTAAAAAAAAAATAAAAGATTTCTATTTTGGGGGTGTATTTAATATCTTCTAACCCCAGACATCCCAACAAGTTGCAAACATGACTCAACATCACCATTGATTTGCCTAATGGGAAAAAAAAAGTAGAAAAGAGGAAGAGCAAAGCAAAAGTAGTTGAAAATTCATCTGACAATGTTGACTTTACCGTCATGCAAATCGTAAGAGGTATATAAGGAAAGAATGAATGTTATGACTGAATTTGCACGTGCTAAAGATGAAGAAGATAAGTTAAAGGATGCACAACTCTCTTGGGATATAACATGTCTTTCAGAATTGGCAAGTTTTTCAAATTAAACAAACCTAGGTTCTAAGAATCTGCAAAAGAGAAGAGGGGAAGAGGCAAAATGATTTCAAAAGTCGAAATTTTGTGAAACAATTTTTTTAATTAGGATATAAATTAAAATCAAATACTAAACAAATATTAATGCGAATTAAAAATGTAAATTAATGAAAAGCTTACATTTTTTATTTCTGACCAAGTCGAAAAAACGTTCACATAAAACGTAGATTTTCTAATAAGCTCAAATTTAAAATTAAAATTATCTCTAAATAATTAATTAAAGCATAATACAAAATTTTCATGAGGTCTATTAACCAAACAATTTGCACTGCATCAAGTCTACTTGGCACGATCTCATGCACGTGAACTCACACCTATTACTTGCTTGTTTAAAAGATCTTAAAACATGTTGATATATATAAACACTTGAAGGTAAGTAAAACCAAGCAATATGAGGCATAAAAATTTTGAAATACTCCAAAAAACACTACAAGGATAATGAAAATTAAGTTTTATTTTAACTATATTTTTTCATAATTTTAACTTATTTTGATAAAAAAAATTATTGAAATAATCTTTCAATATTTTTAATATACTTTTCGTGATAACAATTTATTCAAATATATTTTATTTTATTTTTAGTATATTGATTGTTTTAAAACTAAAATACTAATGAATAATTATCTTGAAACAAAAATAAATATAAAAAATATAAAAATGTGTTGTAACATGTGAGACTCATTTTAAGTTCTTTAGTGATTTTATGATAAGACAAAAAAGTTGTTGAAATTCTTAAATTTGTTGTGACATATGATAGGATCTACAAAAAATAAGTTAAGAATCAAAGAGAGAATTTCACCATTGGAGATGCTACCAAAGCATTTCCATTGGCTGTGGGGATACCTTATTTTGAGGGGAAAAAAACCATTGGAGATGCTATTAAAGTATCTAAATGGAAAACGAAAACTAAACTTAACAAAAAAAAAAACTAATTGAAAAGTAACAAGGGGATTATTTGATAATGAAATTTGTTTTACATAAACCACATTTAGAAAAGTTTTAAATGAGGAACTCAATAAATTTTTAAAAATTTTTAGGGACTATTTTAAAAAAAAAAAAGAGAGTAAAAAACCGAAATAAAAAAGTAATTCCAAAATTACGAGAAGCAATTATAAAGACTTAAGGGGTGAAAAGAAGAAAAACCAGTCATTTGCTGACTCATTAGTCATTAGAGAAAAAAGAAAAAAAAAAAAGGTTGGTAAAATCGGAGAGTCACCGGTCTACTTAGACATGCGTTGCACCACATGTTTGAAAGAAAACGCAGCCAGCCGTCAGAGGAAGCATACACGGCATCTACCTACCTACCCGCTTCAGCTAGCTATGTATACGTAATATATATATCCACCCTTCCAAACCACTTTGCAACATCGATCGATTCCCGTCATAGCCTTTAATTTTCTTTCGTAGCTACTACTTAAGTTTTGATTTCTTTGGTGCAAGGTAGCTTAGTTTGTTCAGAAATTTAAGATGGTGAGTGTTGAAGAGATCCGTAAGGCACAACGTGCGGAAGGCCCTGCCACCGTCATGGCTATTGGCACCGCCACTCCTCCCAACTGCGTGGATCAGAGTACCTATCCTGACTATTATTTCCGCATCACTAACAGTGAGCACAAGACCGAGCTCAAAGAAAAGTTCAAGCGCATGTGTAAGATATATACATCTCTCTCTCTCACTACCAGCTATCTTATATTATAAAGTAGTGAATATTAATACTGATGAAAATGTTTTCGATATTAATTTGTTCCAGGTGATAAGTCAATGATTAAGAAGCGATACATGTACTTAAACGAAGAGATACTGAAAGAGAATCCTAATGTTTGTGCTTATATGGCACCTTCATTGGATGCAAGGCAAGACATGGTGGTTGTGGAGGTACCAAAGTTGGGAAAAGAGGCAGCAACAAAGGCAATCAAGGAATGGGGTCAAGCCAAGTCCAAGATTACTCATCTCATCTTTTGCACCACTAGTGGTGTGGACATGCCCGGTGCTGATTATCAGCTCACAAAACTGCTAGGTCTCCGTCCCTCCGTGAAGCGTTACATGATGTACCAACAAGGGTGCTTTGCTGGTGGCACGGTGCTTCGTTTGGCCAAAGACTTGGCTGAAAACAACAAGGGTGCTCGTGTGCTTGTGGTTTGTTCGGAGATCACTGCTGTCACATTTCGGGGCCCAAGTGACACCCATCTTGATAGCCTTGTGGGTCAGGCCTTGTTTGGAGATGGTGCAGCTGCGGTCATTGTTGGATCAGACCCTTTACCAGTTGAAAAGCCTTTGTTTCAGCTTGCGTGGACTGCGCAAACAATCCTTCCAGATAGTGAAGGGGCTATTGACGGCCACCTTCGTGAAGTTGGACTCACATTCCATCTCCTCAAGGATGTTCCTGGACTCATCTCAAAGAATATTGAGAAGGCCTTAGTTGAAGCCTTCCAACCCTTGGGAATCTCTGATTACAACTCTATCTTTTGGATTGCTCACCCTGGTGGGCCGGCTATTTTGGACCAAGTCGAGGCTAAGTTAGGCCTCAAGCCTGAAAAAATGGAAGCTACAAGACATGTGCTCAGCGAGTATGGTAACATGTCAAGTGCGTGCGTGCTATTCATCTTGGATCAAATGAGGAGGAAGTCAATAGAAAATGGACTTGGCACAACCGGTGAAGGACTTGAATGGGGTGTGCTATTTGGTTTTGGCCCTGGACTCACTGTTGAGACCGTTGTGCTCCACAGTGTCACTGTCTAATCATATTTTGTCAAGACCACAAATCTTTCCTTTTTCTTCTGTATTCTTGCACTTTCAGTTTGAAAAATGTATTCTTTCTATTTTAACTTTTTTCCCCATCACCTTACTCACCTGCTTCTTGTATACCAGTAAACAAGAACATGTCAAATTATTAATGCAATTAAGTTACACACAATTTGAATTGATCTATACAGTTGCAAAGTGAATAGCTTTTGTCCAATTTCATCTTCAACGAAAAATTCTTTGTGATTGAGTATATATTGGACTATAGAATTGTCTGGTTGTGTAAGGAGAGTTGTGCCAATTGACCTAGTCCACTTTGGCTTAAAGTTTTCCTTGTGTGTATCATGAGTTATCTGTGTGTGAAAGTAAAAATTATACAGAAGGGTTCGATAAGTATTAAGTGAACACATAGTAGCTAAGAAAATTTAATTCCTGACTTGATTGCTTAAAGTATGGACAACATTATATAAAGTATATATAAAAATGTTCCATATCACTTACTAGGCATAATATAGGCTTTAATGTTATAATTGGTGGAGTTATTTTCTGAGATGTATAGATTGGTCCTTGACTAATTAAATATTTGGTTAAATTGGCCTATAGAGTTATTTTCTGAGTTGACAAATTAGATTAGTTGCTATTAATTTAATCAGAAATAAATTCGGATTCTATTAGTGCTTGAAATGAACCATTATTTGGCAATTTTAAACTCTGTTGTAGTGGCAAATCTTTCCGACGTTTTATTAGAGGTTGGAGGTGGAATTGATTATATTTTCTTGTATCAAAGTTTATGTTTTTTGTAGGACAAAAACAAAGAAGTTTGCGATTTCTGTTAGGGTTATTTTAAGTTTGCAATGTGGTTGCCAAATGCGACAGAGACACAGGATTTGTGGTGAGAATAGAGGGAGAGTACTATTTGATGGGTCAAATTCTTTTCAGTCAACTGTATTATTTGATGGGTCAAGTTTTCAATCCTCCTTTAATGAGATCAGAAGCAAGTAGAATTGCTTATGATCTTAGTAAACAAGGATCAAGATGATGATGCTTAACTTCATCACTTGATAATTAGCGTCGAATAACTATTGATTCGTCCAACATTGCGCGTGCAACCAAATACACAGTGAGATGGAGAACAGCTTGGAAAGGAAAGGAGTGAATGGTCTCTACTACGGTTCTGATGCAACTTTATACCGTTCTCGTTCTCGTATTCCTGGTCACCAAAGCCGCTTGGCCATGAAGAAGCAGGGCGATGGGGTGCTTTGGTGGAAGGGGATCTGAACCACACGCTGTTGCTAGTCAGAGCTGGCATTGTAGATGCCTTCTTCTTCGTTGACATGCTCGCCGTCCTTAGTTCCAGAAAATCAATTTCTGGAAGTGTTAAATTTAACACTTCGTAGAATTTAGTTTTCACAAGCTAAAACACTAATTTCTGAAAAAATAGTATTTTTGAAAAAAAAAATACCAAAAAAAAAAACGAAAGAAGAGTTTATAAATAAAGCAGAAGTGCATTTAGTGACTTTTTTCTTTTTAGTAAATCAAGACCCATTTTGTGGGCTTGGTGGAGGGCTCCCCTCTTAAACGGTCATTCTTTTTGCACCACTAGTTTTTGCTATACACACTAGCATTTTCTTTTTTTTTATTCTCATGATGACTTGAACTGGTTTCGGTTGAATGCGACCAGCAAAGACAAAGCACTTTTTTCAGTAACCTGTTGGATGATTTGGAAGGCTAGGAATGAAGCCGTTTTTCAAGACCACGAGTGGTCTGAATGGTACATAATCAGTCAGATCAGTCTACATTTTGAACTGTTAAAGGTGTTCCCCAACTCTTCTAGACATCAACTTTCATTGCATGTTAGGTGGATCCCTCCACACGACAACTTTCTCAAGCTCAACACCGATGGCAGTTCCTTTGGCAACCCCATTAGACCTAGATTTGGTGGAATTATTCGAGATAACTGTGGTCAATGGATATCAAGATACTCTGGTAGGTGTGGAGGTACAACCAATCTTAATGCTGAACTTCTTGGAATTTATCATGGTATAAAACTTGCATGGGATAAAGGTTTCAGATTTATTGTCTGTGAGTTTGATTCCCAAACAGCGTTATCTTTGATCTCAAGAGGAGTTAAGCCACCCTCAATCTAGAGAACACCATTCACCACTTGCAACATTCTTTCCTTTTTTCTGTGCTATTTGTAACATCTTGCGGAGTTACATTAACCAAACTGACTTATAACTCATTTTAATATAAGAATTTGTGGAAGATCTTAACTTTATCAATCACTAATAGAATACATGTGCTTTATTTATTTATTTATTTAGCAAAAAACATTGGGAAAAATGTGATACATAAAACAAATTAAAATCCAATGCAAGTAAGTAAACTTCGAAATACAAAGTAACATAGCATAAAAGAATATAATCATCGCTCAAAGGCATCACGTCAACTGACAAAAATAAGCAAAAATACAAGCATATACTAAAAGTCTTGAAAATCCAAAGGTTGAACTCCAAAGCGAAAGACATGTAAATAATTCTTAAAGGGATTGTCTTACTACAACAAACATTAAAACATACACCCAGCGACATGTGTGTGTGAGAGAGTATCAAGAGAGCTCAAACTTTCCTAAGTTGGTCATCTATCTAACACAATACCTCCTAATTTAGGGTCATTGGGGGCATCCTTCTTCTTACTAGATATGTGTGTTATTTGTCAGGTCCTATAACTCAATCCTCAAGACGCTGGGATACATTTTGTGATGTGCCATTTACTCGCCAAACAAAATGCCGCTAAACAAAACATGACAGAATACAAACATACAAAAAATTTGAGGTTTCATACTCAAGTACTACTGGAAAACGTAAGGGACAACATACAAACACACATGTTATGCAATACAACAATCAAGGGTGTAACTGGCCCAGGTTGGGTTGGGTCTAGTTGTGTTTAAGACCCAACTCAATTAAAAATAGTCGGGTTAGGTTTGCTTTTTTTTTCGAAGCGACTCAACCCGACCTTAATCAGGTTGGGTAATTGGGTTAGACAATTAAAATATTAATATAATTGTTATATTTGAAAAAATTCAAAAAAATAAAAAAAAATAAGAAAAATAAAATACTTAATTAGTTTAACTTATTTGATGCATGCCTAATTTAAAATACAAATCTAACTACACAAATTCAATACTCAAGAAAAATATAAGAGTTAAAACATCTTTTTAGTCCCTACAAATATAGAAAAGTTTGTTTTTAGTCCCTCATTTCAAAATCGTCGACTTTTGGTCCTCCATTTTCAAAAATGTGTCACGTTAAACCCTCAGTCACTAACGCCGTTAATACAGTTGACGAAGATGTCACGTTAGCACTGTACACGTAGGCATTTTAAACGACGTGGCATCACGTGGTTGTCACATGGCAAGTAATATTTTTTGTTGTCCCTATAAAATTTTAAAAGTTTGATTTCAGTCCCTATAAAATTTAAAGTTTGGTTTTAGTCCTTATAAAATTTAAAGTTTGATTTTAGTCCCCATAAAATTTATAAGTTTGATTTTAGTCCCCATAAAATTTAGATTTTAATCCTCATATTATATTTATAATCATATTATTTATTGTATAAAACTTCTTTTATTATACGATTTAACTATACATAATGTTAATATTGATATATTAAGTTAATAAATTAGATTTACCCAGTTTTATCCCATATATTGTCAGGTTTTAATTGAGTTCGATTTGGGTTCATGTAAATGACCCTAACAAAGTTTGGGTCGAGTAAGAAAAAATATAAACCTATCTCAACATGTCTCACGTTCACCCCTAGTAATAATATTATGGTTATGAATATTATGTTATTTTTTTCAATATTGCTTAATATTATTTTATTATTTAGGTTTAACCAATATTCAATCATAATTAGACCATTAAACCTTGAACCATTACCGTCACTGACTCAATGACTGATCCAATTTTAAAAATCTTGGTTCAAACTATTATTAGGGATTAACATCAAAGGTCAAAGAGAAATCATGTGGCCTTATATAATGACAAACAAATAACCTAAATGCAAATTGGACTAAAAAATAGAGTTTTGCATATGTTATTGAATTAAAGCTCTAATTGTTGGAACTTTTGTTAGCTATTAAAGGTTGTTAATTTATAATGGTTGTTTAAATGATATTGTGTGATGTTGGTTGTGAGGTCAAAGTGCCAGTGAATGAAACTTTGAGTTAAGGATTAAAATCAAACTTTAAATTTTACAGGATTAAAAAATAAACTTTGAATTTTATGCGGAGTTATAATCAAACTTTTGAATTTTGTGGGGACTAAAACTAAACTTTAAATTTTATAGGGGTTAAAATCAAACTTTTAAAATTTTATAGGGACAACAAAAATATTACTTGCCACATGGCAACCACGTGGATGCCACGTCATCTAAAATGTCGACATGTACAGTGCTGACGTGGCATTTTCGTTAACTACATTAACGGAGTTAGTGATTGAGGGTTTAATGTGACATATTTTTGAAAATGGAGAACCAAAAATCTACGATTTTGAAATGAGGGACTAAACGAACTTTTTTATATTTATAGGGACGAAAAACATGTTTAACCCAAAATATAATATATGTGAATATTATAATATTTTAATTTTTTTATTAATAAAATAATAGATCGGGTTGGGTTGGATTTGGAATGCATCACCTCGTGGCCCAACCCAATCTTAATTGGGTCAGTGAAAATGAACCCAACCCAACCCAACCCGATGACCCGACCTAACCTACTGAAATGTTGTTGGGTCAAGTTGGTTAGGTGATATGATCCCAATTTGGATTCATAATGTTTTTTATGGATTGTCCTTGAGTTGGTTATCTTGTAACAAGAATTATAAGAATAAAAAAAGAAGAAGAAAGGTAGAAGATAAGACTTGCGCAAACAGATAAAAGAATTAAAGTAAATGGCGTAGAAAAAAAGTAGCAAGAGAATTTAAAAGACAAAATGGAACAAGACAAAAAAATGAAAATGATAAATAAAATAAAAAAAGCGGAATAGACAAGAAGGTGGAAGAAGGCGGCACACTCTATGGAAAGTGATAAGCCAAGCGAAAATTTGCCACAAAGGTATGGAAACCTTTGATAAGAACCGAGAAGGTTCAATCTAAGAACTCAAAAGATGAGCCAATGTTCAACTCACACTCACAATGAGCAAACTTCAATATTATTCAACTCTGTCAAATGGAAGATATTACATCTCTATTTATAGAGTTTATTCTAAGGAGTCTAACCCCTAATTCTAAAAAAACATAAGTAAAGACCCAAAAAGCTTAAGGCCCAAATTATAACTTAAATTAAATTCAAAAGAAACCTAAACTAGGATTGAAACTTGGGTTCTTAATTAGCATTAAACTAGCCCATTTATTACAATTAAAATAGGTTCAAAAATATTTAAATAAAATGAAATAAAAATTAGGTTGCAAGCCCATGGTTGGTGCATTATTAAGTCTCCTAGGTTGAGCCTTTTTCTACTTGAATCAAGTGTACCATCTTGGGCTATCTTCTCCCTCTTTGGGCTTGGTTTTGTAGTGTGGTGATCATCTCTAAATGCTTCTTAGGTCTCTTTACTCTTCCCCTTGTAGTTATTCCTAACCCAATCATATGATCTTCCCTTTTAGCTTTTCCTTTCTTAGGTCCTTTTGGCCCAATTGAGGGGTTTTTCCTCTTAGATCTTCCTTCCTTTCTTGGAGGCCTTCCTTGATCTTCATCATCAGGTTCGCAGGTCGATCGCGACCCACTTACACCCCTAAGTCAACAATGGTAGAAAATATGTCCACAATATCAAAATGCAACATCATATGCTCATGTATGAGACCATAACCTAATTCTACTCCATGGAGTAACATCAATGATACAACCAGTAGTGTTCCACATGTTACCCCATATTTTTAACCTTTTTATATTTTTTTGTTTCAAGATAATAATGCATTTGTATTTTAATTTTGAAAGGATAAATATGCAAAAAATTAAAATAAAATATATTATTTCAATAATTTTTATCACAAATTTTTAATCTTAAAATATAGAAAAATTATTTCAATAATTTTTTATCACAATAAGTTATGAATTATGAGAAATACATAACATTATATAATTAAAACAAATTTTTATTTTCATTATCCTCACGTCCAAAATGTTTCAAAATATACTCTACTAAATTGGGGTGTACACGAGTCGGGTTAGGTCGGGTCTGGCCCCAACCCGGTCAAAATTGTATGGGTCGGGTTCATGCATTTTTAATATCAGACCCAACCCAGTCCTTAACAAATTGGTTTAGGTCGAGTAATCGGGTCCATGTATTTAGAATTTGTTAATTTTTTTAAAAATTGTATTTTTTTTCTTATAAATTTTGACACATTATAAAAATATTGTATTTAGTTTTGAACTTTGTTTCTCATCATTCTTGCTTCTAAAATTAATATAAAGCTTACAAGAAACTTAGAATGAGAGTCGAGATAAAAAGAACAGCAACAACATGCACGGAATATGTAGTGATCCAAAATTAACAAGGGTTCACGACTTCATAGGTGTATGGGGTGTCTTTACTCTTTGTCTTATTTAGTATTAGTAATCATTAATTAATAATTATTAGTATATAAAATATATAAAAAATAATAAATTAAATAAAATGTCACTTCAATGGGTCGGGTTCACAGGGTAAACGGGTCTGTAAATTAAAACCTGTTACCCGACCCATACTTGAACAGGTTGGGGCGGGTGTGATCCAAATGCTAAAAAAAACCAAACCAAAGTAATTGGGTGGGTTTGAGTCAACAGGTTACCCGTACCCGTGAACACCCCTACTACCAAATCTACTTAAACATATACAACAACTAGTTTGATTGACAACTAGTTAAACATAACAACTAGTTTGACTAACAACTAGTAGAACATAACCACTAATTTGACTATGATCATTAGGTTATATAACATATCTAATTAGGTTACAATGTTATCCTAACTAATTACATGCTTTTCTTTAATTACGTTAAATAACATTTCACAATCTTTGTGTCGTCTCTTTGTCATTCGAATTTATCCTTGAAGAGGATTTTGAACTCCTTTAACTTCAACTCTCTTTCCTTTAACTTTTTTAACACATGAAAACTCAACCATAATAGTCATTATTTCCTTTATGTGCCCCTTGCACAATAGTAAAGTCGGCATTGTCAGATGAAGTTTGAGTTGCTTTTGCTTTGCTCTTCCTCTTTATTGCCTTCTCTTTTTTTTTTGTTCTAATTGGGCAAATCAATGACGATGTTGGGTCATATTTACAACTTGTTGGCATTCTAGGTTAGAACATGATAAGTACACTGCAAAAACAAAAATCTTTGCTTTTTTTGAGAAACTTTCAAATGATTTTGTTTTCTATTTAGGTTCATCTTTCAACAATTGCCATGCATACTCAATTTTGAAATTTTCACCTTTATCTTGAGAAAAGAATTGCATATGCATCAACCATGACGTCATTCTCTGGACTCACACTTTTCTTTTTGTGAATAGCTTGTTTATAACACCTGATGAATTTTTTAGCAATACTATTCAACCACTGTCATTGAGATTTAGGTTAACCTATCTCCATCTCTCATTGCTGCCAGCAATAGTAGTTGTAGTTAACTTCGATTCTTAACCAAAAACCTTTTTTTTTTTTGTCAATTCCCACAATTGCATTATTCAAAATGTTGAGTCATTCTTTGATATATATATATATATATATATATATATTCTGCTGTGAATCTGACTTGGAATTATTATTTTTTACTACCGCATCCTCCTCCCTCGTCAAGCATAATGTTTTTTAGGCCAACTTGAGTGAAAATTTGTAGACTTTATGCTTAAGGAATTTTTTACTCCCCACTACTTGTAGACTCTAGAACACAGTGGGGTTGGTTGGTGGTGATGGAAAAATATAAAGGATTTTGAGGATTTTCTTTGGTTGGTGGTTGATAATTTTGCATAAAATTTAAGAGTAATATTCACTATCACTTCTAGAAATTTTTAGCACAATATTCACCAATTTAATGGTAATATTCACTATGTCAGGCAATATAGGAAAAATTGTAAGTGTTAGAAAATGGTCGTGACTCGTGATAAAGCAAAACAAGGCTAAATATTGTTGTTGGGTGCCTTCCAAACAGCCAAATGGGAACTAAATTTGAGTAGTTGGGCATTGGCTAGTTTTGGCGCAAGGCACTGGCCACAGGGCGTCAGGAATTGGGTGCTATGATGGCGCTAGACGTACACCATTAAAACTTGGGCGTTGTGCATACTTTTAGGTGGTTAGGCGTCGTGAAATGGAAAGTTTGTGCGCTCACATTTTCCCTCATATTTTATTACAAGCAATCGTTGCTTGTATAAACAATGTTCCTTACATGTGGCGGGATAGGAGCGCTCCAATGATGAACTATGTGCCAGTTCTATCCTTAAATATATGAACTCATTATGCAATGAGCGTTGGAGATGTTCTAAATACGATAACCTTCTTATTTATTTCGTCTAAATATCATGATTTTTTTCATTTGGTCCCCTAAAGTGAGAGACTAAAAAAAACTCGTGACATTTAAAAGATCAAATGCAGGAAAAAATATGAAAAAATAATGAAGTGACCATTTAGTAGCAAAAATATTTAACGGAAGACTCGTTTAAGGACCAAATAAAAGAATTATGAATTTGTTAGTGACCAAAAATTTAGTTAAATCTATATAATATTTAAGAATTATATTAATTATTACCAACTTTATCATAGTCAAACCAACTACTAATAAAGGCTTTCATTAATCCTTTTTATAAATAGGAAACGGAGCTAATTAAGCTTTTACATAACTAGTTAATATAAATCATCAAAACATTAATACAAAATTTGGGTGATTGACTAGTTTAGTGGTTTTTTACCAACTATTTACTAAAATGGGTTTGTTTTCATGCTATTTTGAACTACTATAGTTCTTAAAACCGTCAGTAAATTAATTACCACTATTGAGAAAAAAAAAACTCCCCAAAAAATAACAGGTAATAACATACAAGTACTTTGACAAAAAAATATTAGAAATTGACAATTTCGACAGTTTAGAGAACCGCATGAAAATGATCACCTGTAGGCCAAAACAGCCCCATATCATTAATTTGTTTCAAAACAAACATATTTTAGTGAATAGTTAGTAAAAAAAAAAATATTAGATTGGTCAATCACCCCAAAATTTAACATCATAATACTAACAAATATAATAATATTATGACGAAATTGGTATTTTCAGTCTCTGTATATTTTATTTTAATTTAGTCTTTTAACTCTCTCTTTTTTGTTGCAACAGTTTCCTTCACCGTTAACTCCATCTTAGAACTTAACATAAGTAGCTCTAACGGAATTGTACATATTGTGTGGAATTGTCCATATTACATATTGAATAAGCTCTAACTTTGAACGGTTCTTATTCAACAAATTACGTTTTGAATGACAATTATTTATTGAATAAGAAACGTTTTTCATGTGTCGTGAACTAAAGTAAAGCGAAAAGTATAAAGTTCTAATGGAGAACGAGGCTTCCCTACATTTTTGTCTAATGGTGTGGTCGAAGTCCCTCCATATCCCTCTCAACACCCCTATGTTTTGATTGTTATGACCTTCACCATTGACTTTCCCAAATCATCACTGTTGCTTCTCATAATGAAAATTTGCTGATTGATTAGAAGATTAAAAAACAAAAAAAAGTTCGGTTGGTAAAATGGGAGAGTCAACAGTCTACATAGACATGCGGTGCACCACATAGTGGAAAGAAAACGCAGCCATTACTCAGAGGAAGCATGCATAGCATCTACCTACCTACCCACTTAAACTATCTATGTATGCGTAGTATATATATCCACCCTTCCAAACCACTTTGCAACATCGATCGATTCCCGTCATAGCCTTTAATTTTCTTTCGTAGCTACTACTTAAGTTAAGTTTTGATTTCTTTGGTCCAAGCTAATTTATAAGTTGGTTCAAAGAATAAAGATGGTGAGTGTTGAAGAGATCCGTAAGGCACAACGTGCGGAAGGCCCTGCCACCGTCATGGCTATTGGCACCGCCACTCCTCCCAACTGCGTGGATCAGAGTACCTATCCTGACTATTATTTCCGCATCACTAACAGTGAGCACAAGACCGAGCTCAAAGAAAAGTTCAAGCGCATGTGTAAGATATATACATCTCTCTCTCTCACTACCAGCTATCTTCATTTCGTTATATTATAAAGTAGTGAATATTAATACTGACGAAAATGTTTTCGATATTAATTTGTTCCAGGTGATAAGTCAATGATTAAGAAGCGATACATGTACTTAAACGAAGAGATACTGAAAGAGAATCCTAATGTTTGTGCTTATATGGCACCTTCATTGGATGCAAGGCAAGACATGGTGGTTGTGGAGGTACCAAAGTTGGGAAAAGAGGCAGCAACAAAGGCAATCAAGGAATGGGGTCAAGCCAAGTCCAAGATTACTCATCTCATCTTTTGCACCACTAGTGGTGTGGACATGCCCGGTGCTGATTATCAGCTCACAAAACTGCTAGGTCTCCGTCCCTCCGTGAAGCGTTACATGATGTACCAACAAGGGTGCTTTGCTGGTGGCACGGTGCTTCGTTTGGCCAAAGACTTGGCTGAAAACAACAAGGGTGCTCGTGTGCTTGTGGTTTGTTCGGAGATCACTGCTGTCACATTTCGGGGCCCAAGTGACACCCATCTTGATAGCCTTGTGGGTCAGGCCTTGTTTGGAGATGGTGCAGCTGCGGTCATTGTTGGATCAGACCCTTTACCAGTTGAAAAGCCTTTGTTTCAGCTTGCGTGGACTGCGCAAACAATCCTTCCAGATAGTGAAGGGGCTATTGATGGCCACCTTCGTGAAGTTGGACTCACATTCCATCTCCTCAAGGATGTTCCTGGACTCATCTCAAAGAATATTGAGAAGGCCTTAGTTGAAGCCTTCCAACCCTTGGGAATCTCTGATTACAACTCTATCTTTTGGATTGCTCACCCCGGTGGGCCGGCTATTTTAGACCAAGTCGAGGCTAAGCTAGGCCTCAAGCCTGAAAAAATGGAAGCTACAAGACATGTGCTCAGCGAGTATGGTAACATGTCAAGTGCATGCGTGCTATTCATCTTGGATCAAATGAGGAGGAAGTCAATAGAAAATGGACTTGGCACAACCGGTGAAGGACTTGAATGGGGTGTGCTATTTGGTTTTGGCCCTGGACTCACTGTTGAGACCGTTGTGCTCCACAGTGTCACTGTCTAATCATATTTTGTCAAGACCACAAATCTTTCCTTTTTCTTCTGTATTCTTGCACTTTCAGTTTGAAAAATGTATTCTTTCTATTTTAACTTTTTTTACCATCACCTTCCTCACATGCTTCTTGTATACCAGTAAATAAGAACATATCTTGTTATTAACGCAATTAAGCATACACATACTTCATCTATACAGTTCCAAAGTGAATATCTTTTGTCCAATTTCATCTTCAATGAAAGATTCTTTGTGACTGAGTATTAATTGGACAGTAGATTTTTCTGGAACCAGGTTAATGGCTTAATTGTGTAAAGAGAGTTGTACCAATTAACTTTAGTCCACTTTTCGGCTTAAAATTTATGTTGCGCGAGTTATTTGACTGTGAGAAAAAACATTATACAAAAGGGATTAATAAGTATTTAGCTTAGTCATAATTTGCTGTTTGCTCTATCCAATTAAGGGCTTATTAGTTTTTGCATTTAAACACTAGTTGTAATACTTCAAAAGTATGCAAAAACTGTGTGTTCACTACTGAAATTTATCAAAGAGTTTTTGCTCCTTTCTCCTCTAGTTTGTGTGGTTTTTATGCTCAGTCCCACAACTTTTTTTATGTTCTCTTTTATTAACAAAAACACATGCATCGTGGTATAACTTCCCCTACACCCAAGAATGAAATCAAGGACCAAATAAGTTCAAATTTTCCCAATTACAAACATAGCAGTCTTCCGGATCCTATAGATGTTTTTTCTTCGTCTTCAGATGATGAAAATGATCGGTCTAATATGGCCACACATCCACTTAATTATTCTTTTATGTCCTGTGACAAATGGAAACAATTCAATTGATAACTTGTCTTTGATACTCTTCAGTGTGAACCTCCAGAAGCAAACCTTCAAGTTTAATTCTTGGAGTTTTGCCATCAGTTGATGCATCCGTCACTTAATAGTAAAGATCCAGAAGTATGTTCCTACTGCTTCTGCTTTACTATCTTTGTCAATGTGACCTTGAAAGATACCTTTCCTTTTCTGAATTGTTGTTATTATTATTACTAAGTGTTGTGTGGTGAATACGTGGAAAGATCTCCTGTGAGCACCCACGGTAGTCACAGACGTCTCCAGTAAGAGTGAGTGAGAATGAGAGAGAGCGTATGTACCTGATGGATGTGAAGCCCTTTATATAGAGTGTTTTGGAGGAAAATACGGTTAAGGTTGGATGTCACGTGACAGTGTGCGTTTAGGTCACTCATTACACTTTTTCCCTACCATTAGGTGTTTTCCATGCCGTGTTGGGATAGGCATAAAACTCGGATTGAGATGAGCGAGGCCATATCATCTAGGATATATGTAGCTATGTTAGCCGAGATAGGCAGTAAGTAAGCCGACTTACGACTAAGTGTCCGAGTAACCCCAAAACACTAAGCATTGACTTCCAGGTTCCTACTGCTTCTGATTCACTATTTGCAAAGCACATGCCTGCTACTTCTGCTTTACTATCTTTTGCAAAGCACCAAAATTGATATGGATAAAAAAATTAGGGTGCTAAATGGAATTTATAAGTATTATAAGTAGACATAATTTGGATATTCAGGGAGAAAGTTTTCATACCAAAGGAAAGTTTTCTATTCCATTTCTCTAAGTGTTATTACAGATAGCAATCAGTATATATTCTAGTCTGATAGAAAGAAAGAGTGAGAATATTCTAGAGTTAGTAAAAGGGAAAAATAACCAAATAACAAACTTAGCACGCCACCCATTCTGTGATTCTTCACGTGGCGCATGCCCACTCACACTTGGTGTATCATCCCTTAACACTGCTGATACCCCTCACAAGCTGGAAGATGAAAGATGTCAATCATCCCAAGCCTGGAAAGGTGATCCTGGAACAGTTGAAGAATGGAGGCCTTGGTAAAGATGTCTGTAACCTGCGCATTAGAGGAGACTGGAAGAAGTCACATAGGTCCTGCTCATATCTTTTCTCGAACTACATGACAATCTATTTCGAGATGTTTTATCCTTTTGTGCTGCGATGTGTAAAGCACTTTGGCTATCGTAGTAGATGACTGAGGTGCAAGATGGCCTTTGGTGAGGGTCCTGCAGAAGATAAATGATCCACTGAAGCTCTCGAGCGGCAAAGGCCAGTGCTCTATATTCTGCCTCGGAAGAAGAAGCTGATACCATGGTTTGCTTCTTAGACTTCCAAGTGACTAATGATTTTCCAATAAAGAAACAATAGCTTGAAATGGAACGCCGACTATCAACACATGCACCCCAATCTGCATTGCTAAAGCCAAGGACTTGCATATCTTATTGTCTAGGAAAGAACAGTCCACACCCTGGTGATCTCATTAGGTAGCGAAGAACCCTTAGCGCAGCATGATGGTAATTCTCAGTGCGACTGCTCATGAATTGGCTTAGTTGCTGGGTTGCATGACTAATATCAGGCCTTGTCTTAATGAAGTACAATAAGCGCCCAATGAGGCAGCGATAAGAGGCTGCATCTTGGAGTGCAGGGCCGTCATCTTAGTGAAGTCGAACAACAGGGTCAAGTGGGGTGCTGACAGGTTTGCAGCCCATCAAACCTGAATCATCAAGCAACTAGAGAGAGTGTTTTATTTGGCATAATGATATTCCTTATTCCACAGGGGAATGTGCCACTTCCAGGCCCAAAAACTGCTTCAACTGCCCAAGGTCTTTGATGCAAAAGAAAAAGGCTGCATCCAGAAGCTGTTTCAGATGGTTAAACTCAGTAAGTGATGTTCCGGCCAATATGATATCATCTACGTCCACAAGGAGGGCTATAAAGCTAGAGATGGAGAGTGTATGATCTGAATGAAATTGGTTGAATCCACAATTAAGCAAAAAGGAGTGCAATTTTTCAAACCACTTTCTACTTGCTTGCTTGGGTCAATGAAGGGGCTCGCACAATTTGCAAATCTGACCTGGTTTGGGGGCACAAACACCATGAGGGACATGCATGTAAATATATAAATCTTAATGCAAGAAGGTGTTGTTCATGTCTAATTGGTGCAAATGCCATCTGTGTATAGAAACAAGTGCAAGCAGAATTCTCACAGTTGACAGCTCAAGTCCCTCTGTTTGATTATATCCTTTCACTACAAGTCTTGCTTTAAAACGCCCAATGATGCTTCCATCGGCATGGCGTTTGATTTTGTAAACCCATTTGCTTCCAATAAGCGGCAATCAGGTGGTGCATCAACAAATTCCCGTGTTCCATTTGCATTCAGGGATGCTATTTCATTATTCGTAGCCTCTTGCCATCGCACATCTTGGACAGCTTCCTCATATGTTCGTGGTTTTGTATTAGTGGTGATACTTAGGACAAATGACTAATGAGATCGAGAAAGATTTTGCAGTATAAGATGAAATAGGACGGTGGATATGAAATGTAGTTGTAAGGTTACAGACATAGTCATTCAAATAAGCAGGCTTTTTTCGTGATGCGGGCAGAGTGACACGATTGGGTGTTGGTGACTTGGTCCTGCTCTATGGTAGGGGGTTGTTGCTGTGGGACAAGAGTAGTCATTTTAAGAGCACCAAAATAAATTCGAGGTGAGGCAGGGTGTTGTCCTGGTGTAGTTTGTGTTGGTGCTGCTTCTTTGTGACGGAAGGGAAATTGTAGATCAAAGAATGAGACATCCCGGGACACAATAATTTCCTTGGTGTTCACAGCCAACAACGCATAACCTTTGATGCCCCTTTTAAAACCCAGGAATACACATTTCATGCTCTAGAGTCAAACTTGGTGCAATGTGAGTGTAATGTTGAGGCATAACACAAGCATCCAGAGACATGAAGCATGCTAAAATTGGACTCCTTAGTGCATGTTTAGGTTAAAATTTACAAACTTATGTTTGAGTAGTTTTCATTTTGCAAACTGAGTTTGCAAAAGGAACCTTGGTCTTGCTTGTATGGAAACTTGGTTTCAAACAAAATATAAATGTGTAAACCTACTTTTAAGAGAAACCAAACTTGTCACGAAACTAAGTTTACTTCTCAAACTAAGTTTGAAAGAGCTCAAACTGCAATCCAAACATAGCCTTACTATGCAGAAGTTCAAAGGGTGACTTGTTATAGAGAATCCGAGTAGGAATGCGAATGGCATGCAAGACAGCATAGGACCAATAAGTTTTGGGAAGCCCAGACTGTAACAACAATGCACTGCTAACATTAAGTATATGCTAATGGTGCCCCTAAATTTTGCTGAGGAGTTTTGATAGAACATGACATTTGAGATTTAGGCACGCTAATCTATTTACTATTAAGACATGTGGCATCACTTGGTTAATTTATTTCTCACCCAATTTTTGTTTCCTGCCCATTTTCGTTACACCCTTTCTCATTTCTCTTCCATCCGGCATCTGCTGATGTAACTGGCATTTATTGTACACTATGCTCATGTATTCATGTATATACTAGACTTTGGAGTCGATAGAAAGAAAACAAAATAGTCTCTTTTCACGTACAAAAAATAATCTTGTTGTTTCAACTTCCAAGAAATGAGCTTTTATTTTTTTAAAAGTGAAAAAAAATAATAACGACAGATTGGATAATAAAATACTTTTTATTAGGATTCATTCCCATAAAATTTTATGAATAGATACTTTCGTCTAAATTCAAAAGTTTTTAATAGATAATGCACCTTTTTATGATAGATATTTTTTAATTTAATTTCTATGTATATTAATGTAAAATATTTTACAAGAAATCATTCATTTGTACACGTGTGTTAATCTCACAAAGCAAAAATATAGAATAATCCAAAAGTATCAAACTTTTGACCTCCACTACAAAAACATAGCTTTCCATTGACATTTTATGTTGTTATATCTAAGACAAATATATATATATATATATATATGTATGTATGTATGTATGTATGTATATTCATGTTCCTATAATTTATATTAGTTTATGTGATTTAATTAATAATTTACTGGTCTAACTAATAACTTATTAACCCAGTAGTCTTACCGAATCAATGACAAATCCAGTTCTGATAACATTGTTCTTAGGTAGTAGGTGAGTGGGTACTATTAACAAGAAATAACACACTCACACACATATTATTTTAACATATTATTTAGTGGATAAATTACACTTTATCTCTTTAGATTTAGCCCTTTTTTTTACATTACACTAATTTTCTAATTCATATAATTATATATTAAATTAAAGTGAATATATGTTAACAAAAAATATATATAATATTATATTATCATATAAATTAAAAATTATTTGTTTAGGATTAATAAAAATATTAATTATAATATCATTAAATCTCCTGTGTTGATAATAATTAAACAAATTAAAAAATTTAACTGTAGCTGCAATAATAAATGTGAGACCACTTGTCCAAAATAATAAATGATATAGAGATTAAGCAATACATTGTTATTTCTATTAACTGTTTACTTTTTTTTTTTTGGAACAACAAGTTGAATCTAATTGAACTTAGCTTATTTTTTCACATTAAATTTATTCATATTACGTCCTCTAACAACATTTATATTTTAAAAACATGTATCCAATTACACACATAATTACTTCTTCTATTTTCAGATATTAAAGTTATTATTTATTTTTCTTTAAAACAAAATAAAGTATCCTTTTATTATACATTTAACCATCACGTTAATATAATTATAAGAGAATTGTTAGAAACACACTCTCTAATACACTTTTTCGTATTAGTTAAAATTTATTAAAAATCACAAAATTTTGTGGGTTTCACATCTTATTTAATAAACATATCTCCTAATTTTATAGTTTTCAATAAATTTTAACAATAAAAAAAATGTATTAAAAAGAATATGTTAAAAAATGTATTGCTAACACTCCTCTAAATATAAATATCAATGTGACTCATACAATTGTACAGGTAAATATACTAGTTTAATAAAAAATTACAGCAGGAGCTGTCCTAGTTTTAACAACTCCTACGGGGAATTACTCTGTCCAAAGAATCCAAATGCACTCCCCGAGCCACTCCTTTCCTGCAAAGCATTTTCTATGCGAATTTCACATAATAATTGCTCCTATAAAACTTAATAACTGCCCACCATTAGACCATACATACAATAACTGCCCCTAAAATACATAACTGAACCTGATAAAACAATACACACATTACTACTCCCAATTTCTGCCAATAACTGTCATAACTGTCCCTAATCTCACGTTTCAGTGCAAGATCTCTGATGTATCATCCCTTTTGAAGAGTAAAATTCTACCAACATAAACTCGGATCTCTCATGTCATAATTGCTCCTACTTTTCATGTTGTTTAGCCAAACCAATCTTCCGATTCTTCTCCTGAATGACACACGAATCGGAAGTGAAAGTCAAGGTACAATCAAGCTTTGTGGAAGCTTTGAGATCGAGACAAGATTAAACGCAAACTGTGGGAGGAATAACACATTGTCAATCATTAGCAATTCTGTCAACTTAACAGCACCAGCAAAATGAGCTAATACCATGTTTCCATTTGGTAATTTAACTGTTATGGGATCTATCCATGCATAGTTAACAAACTTGTAAAGAGAATTACGTATATGGTCAGTGACCCCAGTGTCTAACACCCAAGGTGTATGTGAACAGTAAGTATTTATGGACAACGCCATATGGAATGTACCGGAGTGCTACAAGCATATGTAATCTTGGCCATATTTGTAGAGTGAGATTTGCTTTGCTGCTCCATAAAGCTATGCTGTAGTAATGCTATTAGCCCATTATACTGCTCTCGTGTGAAAGTAACAGGGCCTTGATCCTTATATGATCTTTGTTCATTCTTTGATTTTCAAGTTGTTGCACCCTATTTCTTCAATCACCGCACTATTAGAGTAGCTGTTTCTTTGGCCAAGGGAGGGTGGATACCTATGTTTCTTGCAGCAAACCTCAATCGTGTGACCGATTTTACCACAATATGAACAAAACCTTGCCCGATCCTCTACCTGTTTCTTTGGCCAAGGGAGGTCCCTCTACCTCTTCCTGTTGGTTTCCTTGTCTCAGTCTCAATCAATGACCTTGATTCTTCTGAAGTCTTAAGCTCATTTTTCCTTTCTTGTTGCAAGATCATCGAGAAAGCTTTGTTCAATGGAGCCAAGGAATCCATTAGTAGGTTTTGGGATCTTACCCTACTAGAATGCTCATTCAAACCCATTAAAAACCTCGTGGCTCATAACATAATTTTCTTGATGAAACAATCTAGCATTTCTCATTGTCAAGCAAGCACATGGTACATTAATAAGAAATCTCAAAAAAAAAAAAACATATATATATATAAGGGGGAAAGAATAGAAAATATAAAGCAAGTATAAAAGTTCATTAATAATGCATACAAAAAAGAAAAAAAAAAAAAAAAAAAAGGTAAAGGGTTTTAGAGTTTATATCAATGGAACCAATTATTGTTCCCAAGCCTCCATTAACCTTCAACACCATATAAATAAGCTTGCCCGAAAGACTATTTATATTTGAAGAGCCTACACAAATTTAGTTTCCCGTTAATATGGTAAACTTTATTACAACAATAAATCGATCAGAGCAAACAGAACATGATGGTTCGTTACTATTAGAAGTTGGCACCAAACTGTGATAAGCCACAAGGCCCACAACCACTTCATCAGTAGGTGATGCGATCTTACACCATTTGACATAGTGCATTTTGCCACTGACACATTCAAAAGGATGGAGTTAATTAGAAAAGGGGGCGAAATGAGTCACATGTATACAGTTGATAAGATCATTAAGCCAAAAGTGAATTATACATGTGGTATTATGTGAGAGATTTTTAAAATAAATGAAAGGTGTATTCTTTCATGAAAGTATGTATCTATTCATGAAAAGGTGTAAGTGTGATAGGTTATATTCTTTCATGAAGTATGCGTTCTTTCACAAAAAGATGCAAGTATAAAAGGTTCTACCATTTCATGTAAGTGTGTGTTCTCTCATGAAAGGATGTCTCTCTTCACCAAAAGTCATTGAGATGTGACTCTTCACCAAAAGTTGTGGCTCTTTACCAATAGTCATAAGATGTGTCTATTTGAAGGGTTGTATCTCTTTATCAAAAGGCATAAGATGGTCTATAAATAGAACTAATCCATATGCAGAAAAGATGCCAATGAGAATAGAAGGACACAACAGAAACATAGAATTCACCGAATTCTTTGTATTCAAATCACTTTCTTTCTTTTCTTGTGTAAAGAGAGAATTAAAGAAATTATTATTCTATAAATTGTCATTGACAATACACTTGATTGTGGGTGTGCAAACTATATCAAGGAACTTCATTGTACCTTAAAGGGGTTTCGTGAAAACACCCTATTGCATCCAATTTTTATAAATTGGTGGGACTATAATGAACCTAAAAGTTTGTGTTTACACATGCCTTGAGATTTTCACCTTCTCTTCATTTCTTCTTTCTTGCAAAACCATCACCACCAACTATACCAACATATTGTGACTTATGGCCTTACAGTTGATCTATACATGTGACTCATTTCCACCTTTCTACAGTCCAATTTATAGTCAGTCACAAAGAGTCTCTCAGTGAAGATGAAATTGGACAAAAGATATTCACTTTGCAACTGTATAGATAAAGTTTGCGTATGCTTAATTGCATTAATAATATGACATGTTCTTATTTATTATACTGGAATACAAGTAGCAAGTCAGATAACTCACGCAACACACAAAAAATTTTAAGCCAAAGTGGACTTAGTTAATTGGTGTTAAGAGTAGTTAGTTTGTTAGAAATATTAGTTAGTTGTGATTGGTTTGTTAGAAATTATCATTAGCTCTAATAAGCTCTATATAGAGAGCATCTACATACTCTCATTGTATATCATTTCAATCAATTCAATGGGGTATTTCTATGAAATCCTCTCCCATTCTTTGAGCTCTATGATCTTTGGCCTCATCATGTTAAAGTCACTTGTATCTCTTCTCAATTTTCTGATAATTGGCACTAGTCTCTTTACACAATTAAGCCATAAACCTTGTTTCAGACAGTTCTACAGTCCAATTTATACTCAATCACTAAACTGAAGATGAAATTGGACAAAAGCTTTTCGCTTTGCAATTGTTTTAGAAGTAAGCTTAACTGCACTAATAACAAGATATGTTCTTATTTACTGGTATACAAGAAGCATGTGAGGAAGGTGATGGTAAAAAAAGTTAAAATAGAAAGAATACATTTTTCAAACTGAAAGTGCAAGAATACAGAAGAAAAAGGAAAGATTTGTGGTCTTGACAAAATATGATTAGACAGTGACACTGTGGAGCACAACGGTCTCAACAGTGAGTCCAGGGCCAAAACCAAATAGCACACCCCATTCAAGTCCTTCACCGGTTGTGCCAAGTCCATTTTCTATTGACTTCCTCCTCATTTGATCCAAGATGAATAGCACGCATGCACTTGACATGTTACCATACTCGCTGAGCACATGTCTTGTAGCTTCCATTTTTTCAGGCTTGAGGCCTAGCTTAGCCTCGACTTGGTCTAAAATAGCCGGCCCACCGGGGTGAGCAATCCAAAAGATAGAGTTGTAATCAGAGATTCCCAAGGGTTGGAAGGCTTCAACTAAGGCCTTCTCAATATTCTTTGAGATGAGTCCAGGAACATCCTTGAGGAGATGGAATGTGAGTCCAACTTCACGAAGGTGGCCATCAATAGCCCCTTCACTATCTGGAAGGATTGTTTGCGCAGTCCACGCAAGCTGAAACAAAGGCTTTTCAACTGGTAAAGGGTCTGATCCAACAATGACCGCAGCTGCACCATCTCCAAACAAGGCCTGACCCACAAGGCTATCAAGATGGGTGTCACTTGGGCCCCGAAATGTGACAGCAGTGATCTCCGAACAAACCACAAGCACACGAGCACCCTTGTTGTTTTCAGCCAAGTCTTTGGCCAAACGAAGCACCGTGCCACCAGCAAAGCACCCTTGTTGGTACATCATGTAACGCTTCACGGAGGGACGGAGACCTAGCAGTTTTGTGAGCTGATAATCAGCACCGGGCATGTCCACACCACTAGTGGTGCAAAAGATGAGATGAGTAATCTTGGACTTGGCTTGACCCCATTCCTTGATTGCCTTTGTTGCTGCCTCTTTTCCCAACTTTGGTACCTCCACAACCACCATGTCTTGCCTTGCATCCAATGAAGGTGCCATATAAGCACAAACATTAGGATTCTCTTTCAGTATCTCTTCGTTTAAGTACATGTATCGCTTCTTAATCATTGACTTATCACCTGGAACAAATTAATATCGAAAACATTTTCGTCAGTATTAATATTCACTACTTTATAATATAACGAAATGAAGATAGCTGGTAGTGAGAGAGAGAGATGTATATATCTTACACATGCGCTTGAACTTTTCTTTGAGCTCGGTCTTGTGCTCACTGTTAGTGATGCGGAAATAATAGTCAGGATAGGTACTCTGATCCACGCAGTTGGGAGGAGTGGCGGTGCCAATAGCCATGACGGTGGCAGGGCCTTCCGCACGTTGTGCCTTACGGATCTCTTCAACACTCACCATCTTTATTTTCTGAACAAACTAAGCTACCTTGCACCAAAGAAATCAAAACTTAAGTAGTAGCTACGAAAGAAAATTAAAGGCAATGACGGGAATCGATCGATGTTGCAAAGTGGTTTGGAAGGGTGGATATAGATATATATATACACGTACATTTACATATTCATAGTTGAAATGGGTAGGTAGGTACATGCTGGGCATGCTTCCTCTGAAGAATGGTTGCGCTTTCTGTCAAATATGTGGTGCGCCGCCTGTCTAAGTAGACTGTTGACTCTCCCATTATACCAACCCAATTTTTTTGGTTTTTTTTTTTTTTTTAATGACTAATGTCTATGAGTCTGCAAATTACTGTTTTTTCTTCTTTTTTTGGAATTACTTTTTATTTCTGTTTTTTAAAAGTGTTTTCAAAAAAAATAATTATTTACTATCATCATCATGTGTTGATGTGAATGAAAGGGACTCAGATCCATTGTAAACATTTAGTTTTGAGTTTCATGTTATGTATATGAAAAAAAAAATTGTTACGAGGGATTTATATTATGTTTTAATGATGCATGTGTTTGAAAGATTAGTCTCCTTTATCGGATCGAAAGACAGTCGGAAAAACAAAAAAGAATAATTGTTTAAAAAAACTGTTTTCAAACACGAGGTTCTTTTGGGGGGGATTAAAGTGAATTTAATTCTAAAATAAGTGTGCGATTAAATATATAATATATTTTAAATTTAATATATATCGTGGTTTCTTTCTTGAATTGGTATGATGCAGAAATAAAACGATCATCAAAATGATGAATTTAGGATTCATATCATGTAATAAAAGATATTTGTCTCTGATTCTTTATAAATTGTGTATGGAATAACACCTATTGAAATAGGTCATTTCTTTAAATGAATTTTATTAAAGATGTGATATACACACAATATAATAATTCATACAGCAATTTTTACAACAACACTATTTGTATCTATCACTCTTCATTATTATAAAATACAATAAATGATGTGTAGAAAAAAGATAGACACAAAAAAATATTGTTATGCAAACTATTGTATGAATTATTGTATAAATAATATGTTTCATTTTATTATCTTGAAGCATTATTCTTTGATTCTCAGTTGAAAGATACTTTACTTTCACCAAAAAAAAAAATATTTTTCAGAAATTATATATAAAATTGACTTTTATTATAACTAATCACTTTTAGCTTTTATTTATTTATTTATTTATTTTACAGTGTAGGTTCATTGCTTTTGTCATTCTTTTTCTTTTAGGAGAAGGTGCATTGCGTTATAGTACACTTGCGAGAAAGGAGAAACAAAATAGAGCCAATTTTGACTTGGCCAGCAAAAATAGTACTTTAAATCTTAAAGTAGTTTTATCTAAATTATTTTCAAACTTTGATCTTGGTTATTTATTTTAAGCTTGTTTTTGGGATACACCATAGTTTTACGTTCACTTTTAATTAATAACTAGTATTTTAGTATGTTTATCGCATAGCTTAAAAATTTATTGTTATATAATTAAAATTCATAGCAAATAAATATATTTGAATATATTGGGTTTTGTGTCATCTTAATAACTAAATATGTTAGTAAACAAACTTCAAATACCAAATATTAAAATCATTTAAAATAAAATATTCAAAAAACATTTAAAATAAAATATTCAAAGAAATTTAAAAGAGAAGCTTCCTCAGAGAAAGAAAATTAAAAAAAAAAGGTGGAAAGATAAAAGTTAAAAAAATCAATTAAATAAAAAAAGAGAGATACTTTTAGAAAATTTAAAAAAAGATATAAAATATAAATTCTAAAATAAAAAATAAGCCTTATTTTTGTAGCTTAATAAAACTCCTTTTTCTTCTTTTGTGAAACTTCTCTCGTTACAAACTAAACATCATGTTCCTTTCCTCTCCTCCATTAAAATACCTCTCCTTCCATTCTTTAAAATCCTTCCTATCCTTAATTTGAATTAAATAATGTGTGAGTAATATACAATCATATGACAACACAACTTAAAAAATAGAAGATAAAAAAACATGAGCATGCACCTTCACGACCAAACTCTGACTTAACCATGGAATCAACTAACATAAGTGACAGAGTAGGGAAGGAAATGCAATTTTTATTGGTTCAACTTCAAGATGGAATGTGGATCTTCTCCACAACTACTCCTAAAACTTTTTTAATATAAACTGTGTACTCATTGATCCCACCCTAGCTATAAACAGCAAGTTGCTTAGTTTTCAAGTTTCAACTTAGCCATGATGGATTTTACATAAATTACTCAAATAGGGAGTAAATATTCCAAATTTCTAAGTTTAGCTCAAAACGGATTCACAACATGACTCTCCCAATGCCAGTGAAGCACAAAATCATTCTTGTTTTCGATGTGTCTCCCCCCATGAAGAATTGGGTATGTAATGTAGGCATTTATGAAATTTGAATCATACTGTCTGCCCCTAAAAAGCATTCATCTTTATTTAGACATGGGTGTCCTTTCTTCATGGTTTGCCCACTTTCCCTATCTTTTAAGAGCATGTCAATACTATGCTAACCATTGCAAGAGATAGTTAGACAGTTTAAAGCCTTCCAGAATCATCCTTGAACATTAGGATTTCAAAAAATGTGAAACATGGATGACCAGGGTTTTCAAGAACATATTTTCAGCAAGTTATTTCTGTCACAAGTATGCTTATCACGGGCCAACATTTATCGTATACACTATGTCAATCGAAGAAGTTTTTAATAATAAGTTGTGGCTGTAGTTCATATGGCACCCAAAACCTGGATAAGTGTCCGTATTCCGCTTCTCCCAACCCTACTCTCGTCCCACCAAAAATTATAAAACCAAAGAAATTTATTAAATCTTCTGGTGGGGCTTGAAGTATGCATGATTGTTCTCATATAAGAATATCGTGGCCGTCAAGTGGAGCTCCACAAACTACAATCTGGTTAGGAATTGGGGAGTTGGTACTTTTTTTCTATTATTAGGTATGATTGTATATTCTGTCTAGTATACAATCTGGTCATCAGTTAACAACATATAAGTCTACTCTGAAAAAACTGTACAAGTGTTTTTAAAAGAAGAAAATATGGACATAAAATGAATTAATCTTTTCCTATAAGTTAAAATTAACTTATATACCTCAACTTTTTAATAAGCTCTCTCATCTAACTTCTCGAGAAACTAAGATGTATAAATTTATTTTAACCTAATAAAAAAAATTGATTCATTCTACTTCCTTATTTTCTTCACCTATAAATGTTTGTTGAGAAATTTTATCCAAATTGGCTCATATTTATGTAAGTTTTTAAAAAGGTTTGATTGCACCTTTGGTCCCTTAAGTATTACAATTGTGCAATTTTAGTTCCTCAAGTTATAATTGGGCAAATAAGGTCTTCCAAGTATTGCAATTGTGCAATTTTAGTCCCTCCATTAGTTTTTTGTTAAATATTATTATTATTATTATTATTATAAGTATAAATTTGTTTATTTAGTAATAGTAAATGTATGTGCAACTTTTGTCTCCATTTAATTTACGTATATTATATTTTTCATTAATATACTAAAGAAACTTATTAGTGTAATGGTTAAAAGTTGTTAATGAAACTTAAGGGCCCGTTTGGGGTGATTTTTAGTTGTGAGTTTCAAAAATTTTAAAAACTACAACTAGTTTTTAGTTTTTAAAAATTAGTTTTAGTTTTTTTCTTAAATTTTTAGTTTCAAAATAAACTTATTTTGAAAAAAAAATTATTTTGTTAAAATTAGTTTAAAGATATGTTTGTGTGATGGCGGCAAAAGTGACGATAGTGATGGTGGTGACGATAACAGTGACAGTGGTAGCGGCGTTGATGATCGTGGTGGTGATGGTGGTGGTAACAGCAACGGCGGCAGCAACGGCGACGATGTTAGTAGTGGTAGTGGGAAAAACCATTGTCAAATGTAGTGATGTATACTTTTTAAAAACTAAAAACTAGATTCACAAAACCTTTTTTGTTGGTTTTGAAAATGAATGTAAAAGTGTTTTAAAATTGAGTTAAAAACCATTTCAACTTGAATTTAGCCAAACGCGTTTTGTTTTGAAAATTGGATTTGAAAACCAAAAACCAAAAACTCACAACCACCCCAAATGGACCCTTATTTCTTAGTTTTGAAAATGAATGTAAAAGTGTTTTAAAATTAAATTAAATACCATTTCAGCTCTATTTTAGCCAAACGCGTTTTGTTTTGAAAATTGAATTTGAAAACCAAAAACTAAAAACTCACAACTATCCCAAACAGGTAATGGGTTCAAATCACACTAAGTCCAATTTAATAATTTCATCTTTTATTTTTGCATATCACATCATCATGCCATGTTATCGACACATCATAACATACGTCAAATGTCACATTATTATCATGTTAATCGTCACGTCATCAATCATGTCATAATATTATTATTAATAATATTTTTATATATTATTAGTATATTAATAGATAAATTAATAATTTAATAAATATAAATTATTTAAAATATGATATAAACGATGAAGAAATATATTAATAGTATAATAATCCTAGAAAAAAATATTAATATTATTAGTACTATTATTTTATTAATATATTTATGTAGAAGTATAAATTAATATTAACAATATTATTAATAAATATTATTAGTATTAATGTTGAGGCGATTAAGATCCATAATGATGTTGAGCCTCTAATTTGCATATTTTAATCACTAAAACTTATATTTATATCATATATTTAGATTAACCTAATAATTTATACCAAATATTTGTATATTTATATCATATTTTAAATATCTTATATTTATTAAATTATTAATTTATCTATTAATATACTTATAATATATAGTTATTAATAATAATATTAGTATTAATTTATTAATAATATTATTAATACTAATAATATATATAATAAATACAAATTTATTTATTTAGTTTTAGTAAATATATGTCCAATTTTGGTCTCCTTTTAAGTTACATATATTTTGCATTCATTTATCAAAGAAATTCATTGGTTTAGTATAGTAGTTAAAGGTTGTTATTGAAATCTAATGTGGGGGATTCAAACCCTACTAAAGTCTTTTTGATAATTTTGTCTTTTATTTTTGTATGTCACATTATCATATCACATTATCGACACATTAAAACCTACAACAATTGTCACGTCATCTTCATTCAGTCACCACGTCATCCACCATGAGCCACATCATCTACCATGTAATCCATCAACACCATGTCAACAAAATTCGTTAAATATTTAATGAAAAACTAACAAACAAACCAAAATCACACAATTTAGATACTTGAATGACCTAATTTACGTAATTAAAAATTGAGAGACTAAAATTGCACATTTATAATACTTGAAAGGCCAAAAGTGTAATTAAATTTTCTAAAATAATGGAAACTTCTGCCCAGAAAAAAGTACAGGAAGTTGGAATATTTTGACCAAAGTCATCATTACTCATGGCAACAACATTTGATAATTACAAATTAATACAGCGATAAACATGATTGCAAGTGAAAGACAATGCAAATAGTTGAACTTAGTAACTGTAAAATAAAACAAATGTTAAGTCTCGTGGTTAAACAACTTGCCAAAGAATATGAAACTATAGTAAATAGAACTGAAAGTTGTGAATGGATATTGTTTGCAAATTTCAAATTACTACAGGATAAACATGATTGCAAGTGAAAGACAATGCAAATAGTTGAACGTAGTAACAGCAAAATAAAACAAATGTTAAGTCTCACGGTTAAACTTGCCAAAGAATACGAAACTCTAGAAAACAGAACTGAAAGTTGTGAATGGGTATTGTTTGTGAATACTCACCCCCATTTACTTCACTTAGGTATGGGTATAACAAGGGGTGAGCATAAAAGAATATTTTCTGTGAGGGTATGAGATGTGTCTATATATACCAATTAAAATAAAAAATAATATTTGATCAAAAAATTTATATAAAAAAAAAAAAGATAAAAATTCTAATAAAGTTAAGAATCAGCTTCATTCATAGATCCTCACTATAATCTTGTAAACCAAATATACAAAATGAACACAAAAAAAATCCAGTAACTATAATCCAGTAACAAAAAAATGCTGGTTCAAATCCGGCAGGTCGGACCAGTTTGATGCAAACCCCAAACAGTATAGACAGTAATAGAGTAATCAATCACAGAGATAACAGCAAAGATGAATATTATTTCTGTGAAACAAGGAAATTACAGTAGAAAAAGTCTCCTACTGCCACAGAGCTAGGCTCCTATAGAGAGCTACTGCTCTCTAACCATAACAGACATGCTAAAACCTCCTCAACAAACCCTTCGCTACTCTCCCCCATCCTCTAATACTCGCACCACACCCATGTAACTAACTTCCCCCCTAATTCTCTCTCTCTGCCAACTCAGCCACTCACAGCATCACCCTCTACTCCTCCTGGTATAAACCTTCCAAATCTTAGGCCCATGTGACACCTGATGGCCCAACACCTCTCTTGGCCTATCTAAATTCTCTTCTAAATTATTCTGGGCCCTATCAACAAGCCCGAGTATAGGTGAACTTTGTAAGAGTAAAAATGTAAGGAAGAAAAAGGATAATTAAATGTAAATCTAAATACATATCTCAATTTCTTTCCTCCATGAGAATCCCTTTACATTTTCATTGTACCAAACGCACAGTAACACATCTGACATGTGCATGAGGGTTAAAATCTTAAAACAAGGCCAGGATTAGCTTATACAGAATATTTGGAAAGAATATAGGATATGAACTTAGTTAAAGTATAGCAGAAAACAATAACAAAGGATGAATAAGCCTAGATGTCATCTGCTGTTTCATTAGCACTACAATGAGTTGGATTGCACATTAAAGAACCAATAGAAAATTACTCCTTGAATGTATGAACATATTATAGGCTTCAAATAATAGATGGTTTGAATAGAAGCATTACAACATGCATTGGACAAAAAATGTGACCTTTACACTCACAGTTTCATAGTTCAGTAGACGAAAACAAGGAACAAAAAGCATTATTCATGTCGATTAGTTACACTAAAATATTATAAACTAGACAGTATACAATCATACCTAATTGAAGAAAGTACAATTAAAAATGCATTCAACAGTTATGTGCACTTTTCGCCACTTCTTGTAACAGAAATGTTCCTGGACTCCCCAGCACAGATACACAAAATGGCAGAGAAACATCATCCGTCAACAATGAATTGATCTTCTTGATTATCCCCCTCAACCCTTGTGTCACCATGAACAATTCCATTTACATGATGCAAATTTTGCATCATTTGTGAAAGATAATGGTTGCTAGCACTAGTATGATCAGATAGGCCAGCAGGTTGGGCAGGCCACTGCGAGAATATACCAAGCAATTGGCTGGTAAGATTTTGTTGCTCATGAAGAAAACGAGTCTGCATCTGGCCCATTTCTGCTCGGTGCTGACTTAACATCTCGTCAACCCTCTTCTTCCATTCTAGCCTCCTGCAATTCATCCTCTCCTCCCATTCCCTCTCATGAATCAACTCTTCCTCCCTCCTTTTCCTTTCCATCTCTTCGTTTTCCTTCTCCATAGCTTCCCACTCCGCCATCCTCTGCCTCCTCAGCTTGTCCCTCTCCTTCTCCCTCTCCTCCCTCTCTTTTTCCCTCTCCTCCAGTTTCTTCTCCCACTGCATATCAAGCTCCACCCGCAAGTTCTCCCTCCTCTGCCTCTCGCGCTCCCTCTCCACCTCACGCTGCTCGAACCGCGCCTCCATCTCCCTCAACTGCCCCAGCTGGTTAGCAAGAATCCTCCACGCCTTCTTCTCCATCCCCTTCACCGCCTTCCTCTTCTTCTTCAAACTCGACCCCAGCACCCCCCCTTCCTCCTCAAACACAAAACCATTCTCGGCCGCATCCTCCCTCACCCGACCACCCCCATTATAATTCACCTCCCCTTCCTCCCCCTCATACTCAAACCCCAACCCCATCACCTCGTTGTCAACCCCATCCATAGCAGCCCCAAAATCCCCGTCCCCAGAATGACCCATCTGCCCAAACTCAACCATCTCCATCCCCCCACCACCAGCAAGAAACCCATCCCCATCACGATCCCCATCCCCATCCCCCTCCCCCTCCCCCTCCCCATCCCCATCCCCAATCACCATCAACTCGTTACCACCATGACCACCAACAACAAGTGCAACATCCCCAAACACGTCCTTATACCTAAGAAAATTAGACCAATGCGTAAGTCCCTCCACCCAATCAAACTCTCCCCCATCACAATCCCGTCCTCTGGAACCCGAAAACTCCGGCCTCTTGATCTTCTGCTTCACCAGCAGATACTGGTGCCGCATGTTCTGCACCTTCGTCGAAACGTCCTTCCAGCTCCACTGCCAAGGGTACGCCACGGGATCGCGCACGTGGTGCACCGAATTCACGTGACCCGCAATCGGCTTGAACTTCTTCTCGCGAGTCCGCATCTTCGCCAGCGAACCGTCCGCCACCATCTCCCCGTACTTGTCGATTAGGGTTTTCTCCTCCGCCTCGGTCCATTTCTTCCGTCGAGGAGGAATCATCGGGAACCAATCCCTACCCTAACGCTCTCTCTCGCTATCCTCCTCTTCTTCTTCCTCCTCCTCTTCTTCCTCCGCGAGCACCAAAACCTTCTCCGACAGTGATTCTGATTGCATCGAGAACGCGACGATCGTGCAAGTTGTTTTTATTTTATTTTTTTCGCTTTTTCAATCCGCGATTTTAACCTAACGATTGGGTAATCGAATGATTCTCACCGAAAATGTAAACATAAGGAAAAGAAGAGGGATGGAGGTAGCTTACCTTTTCGGATTTCGGAATTGGAATTGCGAGAGCGAGAGCGAGAGGAGGAGCGGCGTGATTTTCCCGGAAGTTAAATTTTCTCGAGAAAATATCCAAATAATAATTCACTGGGGAATGAGGTTACGAGAAGCTATATTCCAAAGCTGAGAGAATGAGCTGAGACCGAAAATTTCCCGGCCAATTTTATGTTCCAGAATAATAATAATATCTTTTTTTTTAAGATTATTTTTTGGGTTTTTTAATTTGAAATAATTAATAAAGTAGAAAGACGCTTATCATTTCAGTGGGCATGCCGGAGTGGTTATCGGGCATGACTAGAAATCATGTGGGCTCTGCCCGCGCAGGTTCGAATCCTACTGCTCACGCTGTATATAAATCTTTCTTTGCTTAATTTTATGTACTGTCAAGATTTTTTTTTTCTTTGTGATGATTACTGATTAGGGACTAAAATCACCTCTCACATATTGTGTACCACTGCCTGTCCCTCCATTTAAAACCCACCATGTCAATTAAAAAGACGGGTAGGATTTGAAATAGTCTCATCACTTCTTTCATGCGATAAAACCACGAGCCCCCTTAATTTCTTCACTGCCTAAGTTCTTCGTTTAGCCATGGCATTGCTAAACGGCGACAGAAAACTCTCGTTCAAGGTTCTCAGCTGATGTCTCTCTGTCGAAGACAAATCAGAAAAAGAAGCTTATTAATCGTGCCAATTTCATCAGTCTACATTTGAAGATGGAGGCATCGTTAACAAACAGACGGGCCTGAAACATATTCGAGCTTAAGGCTAATAGGTACAACACTGTCAGAGGAAGTGTTGTGTATAAGGAGGTGCGCGAAGCGAGTGTATGCGTTGTGCGGTTGCGGTGGCGTGTGAGGAGGGGAGTGAAGTTCCAATGAGCATATGCAGTTGCATCAAGGGGTTTAGTTTTTGGGAATTGAGGTAGAGAAACATGAATTGTGGGAGTTTTGAGGATTTGGAGGCTTCGTGGTGCTCGATGAGGGTGGGATTGTAGAAAATTGGACAGTGAATCCAGTGAAAAAATCACAAACAAGCCTGATAAGAATGTTGTTACGAAATTGGACACGGTGGAATTGTAGGACAGGAAGCGTCTCTTGTCTCTAATCATGTGAGTTGTACAATGGTCCCTGCTTTGCGTGCATCACATTGCATCAAATTGTGAATGGTACAATGGCAATTGATTTTTCCCCTAGTGCGGTGGTTTCAGAGGGAAGGAATAGGCGGAATAATGGTGCTTTGGTGGAGGGAGTAGGCAGCAAAGAACGTAAGGGTCGCGGGGCGTATTTTTACTGCACAGAAGATTTTGTATCCTACACGTCTTTTGGCAAATTCTAATTGGCAGGGAGTGGGACACAATATGTGAGATAGATGATTTCAATCCACTGATTAGTAAGTAGTAACATACTCACAAATTATGTTATTATGACATTATATATGTATATATTTTCTTGTTACTTTGCAACGAGATATCTTGCATCCTCTAAAGCTAGTTTCTGATTACTGACAACTTTTTATTCTACTTTCATGTCATCCCTGATTTTGTTTCTAACACCTTAAGGGCGAATTGTGCTTGTATCTCGTTTCTTAGTGGCTTTTGATTGCCTTCGTTTATAATATATTTATTTCACCAGAAAAAAAAAAAAAAACTTTCTACACTCATGTTCTCTTTTTTTTTTTAATGAAAAAAATAATAGATATTATATATTTGATAAGTGTAAAATTTGGATTCTTTAATAAATATTGCAATGGAATTCTTATTGTTGTCTAATGACTTTCAACAAGTGTGTTAAAAGTTTGTGGGGATGTGCTTTAGAAACTATATTTACTTCACACGTTTGATTGCACAGTCAACCTCCAAAAAGTGCACAAAAAATGTGAAAACACGAATGCGATAGGACGTAGCTTTACAATCAACTTGAAAATATAAGTGTATTTCTTTCACTGTCGCAAAACCAAACATATGTTTCATATGTGTGTTTTTTTTCTTGGGCCCTTTTTCTTGCCTGTTAAAGCAAAACACATCATCAGTATTGTTTCACCATTCAAGTTTGCTGCTATTTAAACAGGGGAAATAAAAAAGATGTAATCTTAACTCAAGAAGTTATTTGAGTTTGAAAATTTTTATCTAAAAAGCAAGTTAATGAAGAAAAAAATTTAATGAAGAATTTAGTATAAAATTCTTAAGTTATTTTTTTTTTTTTTTCACTTCTAATCAAACATGCTTTTAAGAACAAAAATTTGGAATATACTATTAGCAATTACAAGGGATTTGTATAAGGTGGTCTTTGAATTACTAGTGATCCTTTGTTGATGGTCGTTGGATATAATAATGTAGTATTTAAAAAATATAATCAATAACTATCTACCCACTATTGTAGTCTAGGGACCATTATACAACGTTGTAGTTACAAATATGTTATACACTTCCCTGATTGTGCCTAGATTTTGGCCAAAAGGTTAATCAAAACTTGAATTCATCTTGTTAGAGTAAAGGACTTTCTATTGTCTTAGAAATTTAAACTCTTTTTATGTACTTAGTTATCTGACAAGTGTTAGTTATTGAGTCAGTTAGGTCAATTCAGATTCAATTAGTATATGTTCTTTGAGTATATGATCTTTGTGACAAAATTCATAATTTCTTCCAATCACACTCATGCTAAGGCAAGGCAATTGCAATTTGAACTGTGAAGCATTAAGAAAGGCACCAAATGTATTTATAAGTAGTATGTACTTTGTGTCAAAGTAATTATTGACTCGTTGATTTTGATTGAAGATCTAGTGCTTCCACGAGATCACATTGATGTAATTATCATGGTCTTCCCAATTAATAAGACACATTTGTCACTTCTATCTAGTTGTTTTGTACCCTATACCATGAATAAGCTTTAGGGTTTACTTATGGCTCATTAAGCCACTTATTATGTATCACCAATTAAGCCACACACCACTCTAATCTTTAGCAACTTTCTTGTTCCTTCCATTACCAAGAACTTAATCAGTGTAACCAATTTACAAGAGATAACTTAGTCTATTTTGACTTTCATTCTTATCATTGCTTTGTATCAGCCACACTACTTAGCAATACATATTAGGTCACGCACATTTGGCAACTTTAAAATCTGCACTGAATCATTGTAATATATACAATTTAATAATAAAAAATGAGTTAATTTTTGTTCTGCTTGTTGTTTGGGTAAAGCATCTTGTTTACTTCACACTTATCCACCACTACATATAATGAACCATTGGAATTTATCTTTAGTGATGTTTGGGGTCCAACATCCTTGGCATCAACTGGTGGATACTCTTTTGCAAGAACTTCATCTCTATTTTTTATCGCGAGACAATCTTAGCACTTAGCAATGTCCTTAGCTCATAATACTGTCCTAGTGTCCTTCACTCTCGAGCTAAGCATATGGAGTTGAATCTCTTCTTTGTCATAGAAAGGATGCTCAAGAGAGATCTACTTATTTGTCATATATTAGCCCATGATCAAATTGTAGACATTCTTACTAAAGCTTCGGAAAGTACTCGATTTTGTGAATTGCACACCAGACTTAGAGTGATTAGTCCTTTTTCTTTAGTTCAACTACCTTGAGTTTAAGGGGACAATATTAAAGAACTTTCTAGTGTCTTAAAGAATTTTCAACTCTTTATATGATAGCTGCTATAGTTAGCTATCTAACAATGGTTAATTACTAAGTTATGTCAACTCAGATTCAATTAGTATATGGTCTTGCTATAAACATACATAAACGTATCAGAGTATAATGAGATTCAGTGACAAATTCTCTCTTCTAGTATTATTAATTTTCTATTATGTTCTCTCAACTTCTATTTCACTCTTGAATCATATTACATTTGGCCTAACTAGAAAAGAAATACTTAAAAAAATTGAGTTTATCTTTTTTAAAGGATTTAGAATACATGTACACTCAACCAAATGTATTTTTCAAAATTTCTCCTTTACTCACAAATCAAGATAACATTTAAGTATATGAATACCATAATATGACCTTCAAATGGAATCCAAGGATCACGATCTCATATTAATGAAGACTAACTTTAGCCTGCTAACTATTCACAATTTCACATAAAAATTATCTGCTTATAAGGGAAAATCAAAAGAAAAAGATTACAAGAAACTAAGTAATAGTATTATTCTCTAATGTTGTCTGAAATGCTTCTTGTAATCTTTCACATTAACAGCATACTTTTCATTTTTCCTTTTCTGACATTACAAGCTTGTTAGAAGCAGACAATACCACTCATTCTTTGACCTTCATCTCCTTGAAATACCATAACTAAATCTTCATTGGATTTTGAAAACTGTCTATTTAGCTTGGGAACCTAGGTGAAAGACCATTGTTGTCCAAGCTTGAGTTTTTCTTTAAAAAAAATGGCTATCAAGTCGCTAAGTTATTATTAGCATGGTTTGGAGTTGTAAAAACAGGGGTCTCTATAGGTTTATTTCCCATATCTTTGGTTTTGTGAAGAAGAAAGGTCCCAGACAAAATTGTGACAAAGCCACAAACCTCAGTAGCAATTTGTGATGCATCTTGTGTGTCCCAATCCTGTAGCAAATAAACAAAGCGGAAAAGCAAATAATGACTTGCAATCCATTTGCAAATTACCAACAAAGATATTATTTAAGGCTAATAATAATGCAGATAAGTCTAACAAGACAATATAGAAATACAGATAATCGACCAATTGTAGATGTTAATCATGCAGTATAACCGGGCCAGTGTAACCTTGCCAAAATCCCATCACCCATTTTTTTGTTCTTGTCATTAGCCCTCTAGAATGTACTATAATGATTTCTCTAGTGATCTCATTGCCCTTTGTAAATTTGTAATGACTATACTAAAGCTTCTTTTAGATAATCACTAACATATCCTCATAAATGTTAAATCCATTTTACCTCAAAAAGAATTATTTACCATAATATCTTTTCTCCCTTGACCTTTTTAAAAGAACTTCAATTTTTCTCAAATTTCAATGTATACTCTTAGTCTTTTATATGCAATTAAAAATCCTATTCTAAAAATGATTGTGATGGCATAAAACCTTGAACAGTCCAAAGTCATAAAAATGTTACCACTCTAGTTGGATTTTATAAATAGAAACCATCAAGAAGTTATAAACAAAACATGACAAAAAAATGTTCTTTATCTTCAAATTTACTCTTTCTTCGATAGTTTTATTTTCTTCATTGTAACTAAAAGAAATAAAGAGAAACAAGAATCTTATGTTTGAAATACCTAAATTGGGTTATGTCCTTATCATGCTATATATCCTTTAGGCATTTTCAAATGAAATATGGTTCTTCTGAAATTTATGGATTTGAAAGTCATTCTTGTGACTATCAAATACATTATGACATACAAGTACATATTGAGTGAATTAAATATCATATTGCTTGTTTCTTAAAAAAATAAATAAAACTCCTCAAAACAACAAAATAGAACAATAACTAATAAACAAAATAAAATTTATATGTTAGAATTTTCAGTTAGTTAAGTACTAAAAAACAAAACACATGTGCTTTTATAACAAAATATGAATTTACATGAAGACGACATTTTAATGGATATGATCTTCAAAGAACTACTAAGCAAGAATCAATCATACCATTAGCAACCAACACTTAAGACCAAGAGCAGATCATTGCCTCAACAAAGATTTGCCAAAATTATATAATATAATCTTAAAATTCATTGTGTCTGATTTGATAGATCTTAGGGGTCCAAGGTCTTCAAAAGCTTATTCAACTTAATATTATTATGCAAGCAAATTCTAGATATGATTAGTCCAATACTATAGATTATTATGTTTCTCACACTTTCATATTTGTCATTCAGTTTTACTATTCCATGCACAAGAAGAAAAGAGGTAGTTGTGTTTTATTTCCATAAACTACCATATGTCTAATATGATGAGTTGATAAGATAGGTGATAGCCAATAATTAAAAGTAGAGGAAAACTAATAAAAACTTCAAGCAAAACTATTAAAAATGTTTTAGATCTCAAATAACCTTTTCAAAAAATTGGTTTCTTGATAAAGTACAATGGTATCTTTTCATTCATGTAGCTAATTCAACCTATTGGAAATAGGCTTTTGTTGTTGTTATTGTTTTAAACTAGTATATGATTGCATAATTTAGTAGCATCACCAAGTACATTTTAAACAAAAACAAAAAAATATAAAAATATGTATATATGGAACCATAGATGGCAATTAGTTACCTTAAACATGATTATGCTGGCAAAGATGGTGAATGATGTAAACATGACATAGTAAACTGGTGATACAACTGCAGTGTTAAAGGTGTCCAAAGCCTGAAACATGTTCTCAAAATAAATAAATAGAATTACAATATAATTGATAAGCCTATTTGTCTTGAACTACTAACTGAACACACTTATTTTAAGGATTCTAACAGTATTGGTTTAATTGTTAAAGAAAGTCTAAAGAGGATGTTAAATTGAAGTTCAATTGTAAGTCAGTTGGAAATTCCTAATGTAAAAAAAAAGGCATGCCATTTCTAAAATATTGCATGTTAAGTTTTACTCGTATTTAACTGAAAACGAAAGAAAATTAAATAGTTCAATGCCAATTAAAATGAGCAATACAAAACCATTTTTTTATAACTTTTCCAAATGCCACATACTAGATTAAAAATGCGAACATTGTCATTTCATTAATGATAGAGGCCCCAAAAAATGCAAAAGCATAATTAAGTTTTTCAAGCATTACAAATTATCACCTAATCACTAAGTCTCAAAAGCTCAAGATCATAGAAAAATCAAAATAATGTTTTCAATATTAGCACTCCAATCACCAATAAAAAAGTTTTAAAAAATATGTTTAACTTTGACATAATTATTTTAAGTTGTACTTTGGAAGACATATCACAACGACAGCCAACAATATATTTAGCAATAGATATAAGTCAAAGTTTACCTTGTTCAAGTAGTTAATCTGTAAAAGACAACATCCTATCACAACAAGCGTAAAGAACCAAGTCTCAAAGTAAATGAATTGGTTTTTGCCTTCAAGTGTTAGCTTTATAGCTATTGACACTGCTTTCACACCCATAACCTATGCAACAAGGAACAACATTAAGTTTATAGAGGGTATGTACGTTTATTATGGTCAATCATGACACATGAGAATTGAAGACATAATTGATACCGTAATTGAGCCTGTGAGAGAACATATTCCAACATATATAATCAGATGGGTTTGTCCACATCGTGGAACATAATAGAAAATAAGGACGCAAACCAGAACCACAACTACAACTGAGTATATTAGAAAGCCTGTTGATGAAGAAAAGAACTCAATGTCAGCTTAATTAACCATAAACGAATGCCTTGAATCCATTAAGATCATAATGCATTTCACTCATCATGTATCCTCCTACTTTGTTTTTTTACAAGATTTAATGGTAAAAAAATGTTGAAACTAAGCAATCAAGGATTAAAAATTACCTGGTTCTGTAGCAAGGTTCCACACTTCCTTAACAGAATGAATATCTCTTTCATGGGGAGCATGCAAAACAATAGTTGTAGATCCCACCACACAAAGAGCACATCCAAGCACACCAAATATGTGCAATTTTTCTTTTAAGATGAAGTGAGCTAGTACTGCACTGCATCATGATATTAGTTTGTAATTATTTGTTGAATGCAAGCAACATCCAAATTAAAATTTGATGGATGAAGATGCACATCCACATTTGTGTCAAAGGAAGCAGAAACATCCTAATAATTAATGTTAAGAAAAATACCATGCTCTTTACCTAAAAATAATACTTAAAGCTCCCAAAGGAGTTACAAGAAGTGCAGGAGCAAATGCGTAAGCTGCAAAATTGGCTATTTCCCCTACAATCACTACAAAAATTTAAGCATACATATAGAATTAGTTAATGAAATTTGCAATAATAAATAGGGGCAATGCTACATACTCACCGTTACTTAATGTTTGAATAGATTAAAAGCTTGTTTCTTTCATAAAAAGGACAACTTATTAATATGGGAACCAAGCATAAAACACAATAGTGAAGTATTAGATATCCTCTAATTATATCTTGTAAAAGTATGAAACTTAACATAATAAAATACTTTTAGATTTCAGAGAGTAAACCATCCAGTTTTATTGAAGAATTTGTCAAAATCTACCTCTAATTAGACATTAAATTGACATATCATAAGTAGAATAAAACTTCAGTCCTTTGGCTGAATTTTTCATAAGATAGTTAATGATAAAAGCAGTCTTAATTTTGAACTTTTGAAGCTTTGTCAAATATGAAAGGTCCATCTACTTTGCTAGTTGCTTTTATTCATCACTTGTAATGCAACTCCTTTGATGTACAAGAGATGTCCACACTTTTTTCCATTTAAGAAAGTTTCACTATCATCATATGAAATAACAAATACAAAATACAGTCAACATTTATCAGATTAGACCATAGAGATCAAGACTAACAAAACACCATTTATAAAGAAATTAAACTTTGCATTACTTATGACAAGAATAAAAATTGCATCCTCGAAGAGATGTCCAAACCGCCTTGCAATTAACAACATCACAAGGACACATTTGGAAATATCATGTGCTAACTTTTGATTATGTTGTTAGGTAAAAGATATTCTATGTCTGTTTTGATGATTCAATGGACTTCATGGTATTGCATTAGTTTACTAAAATAATTTCTCTTGTTTCCTTCTAATATAAGACATTAAATCCAAAGTCAAAGGAAACATTATCAAAGTCCCATTACAGAATTAGCAATACCTTGATTCAGTGCATTAGACTTTTATCTTTAAAATTGTTTGGGGTTCCCTTTTAGTTCTTATTACCAACAAGAAGAGAAATAAATATTCCTTAATTTATTTATTTAAAAAAAAGTTCAAATTTTAGTGTTTGTGTGTTTGTTTAGTGGGTCAAATCTTAGTGTTATGAATCAATATAAAAATTGCAAATTCAAAACACTATCAAAACATACTAATGTCCCATTAAAAGTTTAATGATTTCATAAAAAAAAATTGTCTAAAAGCATAGTCTGTGCGTTAGAACTTAAAAGTGAAAAGGGACCTAGTGTGGGAGGCTAGTTCCTAGTGGGGTTTGGGGAGGGTAAGCATACACCCACCTAATGAGAAGGTTGTTTCCAAGATTTAAACTTGTGAAAAGTATTAGAACTTAAAAGTAATAAAAATATTTTTCTTTGTCTAAATAGAATTAAACCTAAAATCAATTAAGGTTCAAGATTTTATTTTATTTTTTTGTAGTCCACTAGACTTGAGATGTAATGGAATTATTCCACACAACTTTATCTTTTTGCACCCTCCTTTATACCCTTCACCGTAAAATGTCAAATCAGCTTATAATAGAGATACAGATGAGACAGCTTTTCAGTGAAATAAACTTTAAAAAGTTCAGGCATCTTCAAACATCTAATTCCTTTGCATTGAAGCTAAAACACAGCCTTAACTTGAAAAATTAATAATAAAGGTGGCAAGGCAAGACATTACCTAGACACTCAAACCTTGATATCTTGTCACAAAGTTACATGACCTAAATGCACAAGTGGTTAAGAAAAAGACCGAGAAGAGGTCTTTTCAAGTCATTTAGAATAATCAAATGCATACATCTAGAAAAAAATGAAATATATCGTGAAGTACTACAATAAATACAAACACACAATTAAAGATGAATTAGTTCAAACATGAAATAAAATTGGTATCAAAAAATTCTATATAAATTAAAACAGGTAGCTTATATATTAAACCTTGTCAAAAGTGTTTTGCAGGTAAAAATGCTACATGATATACTAAAGTTCAGTAAATGGAGAACCAAAATAATTTAAAAAAAAAAAAAAGACTAAAAATCACTTACTAGAGATCATTCCAAACCACCACCAAGGTTCATATAGGTATGAGTGCCCTCCCAAGGCTGATCAAATTAAAACAAAATAAATATAAATTAATGATTAAAGGAATGATATTAATTCAACACTTAGCAGGCCAAAAATAAAAAAGAAAAGAAAAACATATGAGTGGAAACATGAACCTGCTCTTTTCCCAGTACTGCCAGCCTTTTTTAGCCCCATTTTTTTTATTATAAAGCTAGAGCCAATGAAAATGCTGGAAGAGACAGCCAGAACAAACCCAGTTACGTTATCAGAAGACGTCCCCATTTATCACGATCATACAAATAATACCCAAAAAGATATCTTCTGATGAAACGAACGAGGTAATTGCAGGGCCAAGATCTCCAATTCAATCCCTTGACCCTATAAGCCATTGATTCAACGTGCATATTCACAAACAAGAAAATTAATGGAATGAATTGTACAACATGATATACAGCATATACATACACACATTAGAAGGGTATGTCACGTACCTTATTGGCACCTTACATACAACTTTATGGCTAGAAATTCATGCCCCGTCAAATTATAGAGAAGGTGGTTTGAGCATGAAAATTGAAGCCTTAATTGTTGATGTCAAAGGTGCGGGAAGAAGAGATCATGGAATTGGAATTGAATGGAGACACAAGAGGCAACCGTATGTTTGTCACGCATGTGCTACAGAAATAATTACCCCATATTAAGATTCTCCGCAATTCCCGTTTTCCGACACCTTCAGTATTAATAATTAGTATTATGAATATAATTATTACAATTTGTGCTGAGTTGTGCGTCTGCCTCTTTAATTGTGAGAGTTATGATAATAGTGAATGTTATAAGGATTTTAGCTAAAGAATAATTAATACTAATTAATAGTCGTACATTTTGATAAATTAAAAAAGTATCAAATAAATTTAATATTTATAATATACTAGAAATAAATATATTTTTATTTTTGTTTCCTTAAATAATATATATAGAGAGAGAGAAAGATATTAATGGTCATGCACAGTCAGTATAAAAAGTTTTATATTATTAACCAATTAGAAATCACCGTCAGTATGACTTTTAAGGTAATTATTATAAAAGTCAACAAATTTATCATATATGGTGATTTGTAATTGAATGACAATGTAAAATTATTTTACACTGTCAGTGCATAACCTATTTTCTCATATATATATATATATATATATATATATATGGAAGAGAAATTAATTTTTAGTAAAAAAAATTTACACTATTAATCAATTATAAATTATGGTAAGTATGACTTTTAAAATAATCATTATAAAAGTCAACAAACTTACCATACATGACAATTTATGGTTGAATGATAATGTAAAAACATTTTACATTGTCAGTGCATAGATTTAAAAAGAATTTAATTTTCATTAACTGTAAGTCAAAAATCAATTGATTAAAAAATACTCTAAATATAACTTGTAATAGAATTGTTACAAAAGTCAATAATTTTAGTATATATGTTCACTATGGTTAGCCTAGTGATAGGGGTTTACATAGATATATAATCAATTTTTTTATATAGCATTAATTACAGCATTTATTAAATATAATATATAATTAAATTTATTAATATTTTAAAATATAAATTTATTAAATAGAATACTAATTAGATTTAATAAATATATTATATTTTTATTAAATGTGTGACTTTCCTCATTGTTTTGAGAATCGAATCGAATTGGCTTGGCAGATCGAAAAATTAGTGAACTGGTTAAGTGTTCGTTTCAAATGAACAACATGATCAACCTCTAGAAATATCATTCAAAAACCAGCAAAAAATCTATTCACAAAAGGTCAATAAAAAATGCTTAATCCAATGTCATTTTCATTTTAAAAAAATAAATAAAAATCAATCCAAAGAATTTGTCATTTCCTTTTTTGCTTTAGATGTAAACTTGTTATTGCTAATGAACATGGTTCTATACTGTTAAAACTTACACATAAGTCTTATGATATATTTCATTTGAACTTTTGTATGTACTTTGAATGTTAAAAACTTGTAAAATTATGTTTTTAATGCTATGAAGTTATGATATTATTATTTTTAAAATTATTTTATGTATTATTTAATTATTATTATGATTTTTATTATTATTGTTTTATTATTAATATCAGTTCTATTACAATTGAAACATTAAACCTTGAACTAGTATTTGACCAATTCAATGATCAATCCAGATTTAAAAATATTTACTTTTCATATCATTCTATGAATATTAAAATTATATTATTAAACAAAAAGTAATCATTAAATAGTTAATACCCATATATATTATATTTAATAAATATAATAATTAGTATTATATAAGAAATTTTCTATTTGAAAATTTGTTTTATAAATTAATTTTAAACAATAATAAAATACTACATTAATAATATTACTAACTATTACATTTATTAAAACAATATATTTATAAGATTTAATACATATAACATATTTTTATTAAATGTATGACATTCTACATAAATCTATATGAATTAAAAATATATTATTAAATAAAAATTAATTATTATAAACTTTAATACCTAAATACATACATATATAATATACATTAAAACTTTTATTATCATTTAAAAAACTAGTCTATAAAACTTATTTTAAAATAGAAAATTTATAATATATTTTAATTATATATATATATATATATATATAGTAATTTATCTCTTGAATTCTTTCGTTCATTATTAAATTAAATAGAATATTATGAATTATTTAAAATTTAACTACACATTTATAAATATGTTTATTTTTAGAGATTACATTTACAATACATAAAATATCTTTCAAAGTAATTCAATTTAAAAAGACTTCAACACAAATATTAATGAAATATATAATGCTATTAATGTATTATTTATATGAATACATAAATAAATAAATTTTTTCTTTATTTTTTTAAATTATTGTATTTATTAAATATAATATATGTATCAGACTCAATAAATGCAATACACATTGGTTAAACTTATGACTCTCTTTTTTTCTAGGGACTAGTGGTATCCTTTAAAGAAACATTTTTGCTTAAGCCGTGTAAGATTATTACGAGCAACAAAACTCTCCTTCCAAATATTTAATACAATTATATATCTAAGCCTCGAACTCAGGATGACTAATTAAACTGAAACAATTCCGTTTCAATTGATCTTATGACTCTTGGTATAAACATATATATTAAAAATATATTGTTAAATAAAAAACAATTATTAAAATATTTAATGCCAAAGTATATATATAATATTAAAATATATATTAAAAATATTATCTTTATAATTGTTTGATTAAAAAACAATTTATAAAACATATTTTAAAATAAACATTCAAATGTATATTAGTATAATATATATTTCCTAATTTATATTCTTAATTATTATTTTCAAAAAATAGAGTGTTAATTTTTTAAAAATTTAAGTTTATATTTAGAAAAATCATCATGCTTAGTTGTTATTATACATAAAACATATCTTATAGTAACCATCTCACCCAAAAACAAAGTATCGTATACTAACCAAATTAAAAAAAGTAAAATAAAATTGAACATAAATGCTAATTTAATATTCAATGTAATTATTATATTATTTATATAAATATATAAATAAATAGACTTTTTCTTTTATTGTATAAATTATTTTATTTTATAAATATATAACTAAATAAGATTTTCCTTATATAATATTATTATTATGTTTATAAAATATAATATATAATTAATATTTATTAATATTATTAAATTTTGTAAATATAATATATTTTTATTCTTAATTATTACTTCAACTAGATTGTTATGAATTATTTTAAATCTTAATGTATATTTATAAAAATCCTTTTTTTAATTATTATTTTTTAATAAAACATATTCTAATGTAATCAAATTAAAATGTATATTAATATAATTTTATAATTTTTAAAAAATAATTTGTTAAAAACTAATATAATTTAATCATTTTTTACTTGTTGTATTTTTATTTTATGCATATAATATCATAATTTAAATTTTATTTACTGTAGATTATTAAACGAACAACTAAAACCATAGATTTTTATTTTTTTTTGTACATAACGGCAATGAGGATAGAACCTAGGTTCTCATACAAACTAAACCAAACCCCCACTATTAGGCAAATTGTAGTAGTTCACATAGATGTTCTTTAATTTATAGGATATTTTATATATCATATATAAATTAAGTTACATTTTTTTTTTGATAAAAAAATAAGTTACGTTATTTTATATAAAAGGTATAAAATAATGGAATTAAAAATTTTATTTACTAAATCTTGAATGTATTATTAAAAAATGTAATAAATATAAATTTTAAATGTAGTGTTATTAAGAAAAGTATTTTTAATTTGAGAGAAAAATTATTAAATTAAATTTAAAAAATAATTATGTGGCCCATTTTTTGTTATTTAATTAATATAACAAGTGTCTATTTTTACTTTTTGTTTATTATTTCACTTATTTTTATTTACAACGATAGTATCATTATCACCCCAATAGATATAAAGGTTCACGATAAATTTTAAATATTATTAAATATTTTAAAAGAAAATATATGCTTATAAATATATGTATATTTAATTTAGTTATTTTTTAAAAATAATTACTTTTTTTGACTTTTTTAAAAGATTTGAAGATAGAAGATAATTATTACTTGTCAAATTTTAAGATAAATAATACTTGGCCAAACCTTGTTCAATTAATATTGAGATTGGGTTTGAAGCACTTGATCATTCATTCAAAGACATTATTAGGTATATGTTTCTAAACAAAATGAGAAATAAATTTTAAAATATTGTTGCTACCCAGATAGTTAGTAAAACTTAAAAGGGGTTGAATTGAGTTCTTTAAAAAAAATTTGCAAAACAATTTTTCAAATCATGAAGGATGTTAAAAGATGAAGAGAAAACTCAACTGATTCAATTAACAATAAAGAAGAATCACAATCAAGTAATATCAGAGCATAAGGACAAAGAAAACATACACTAGAGATTTATAGTGGTACAACCACCAGTAGTGATCTGCATCCAGTCCCCAACCTATACTTGAGATTTTTTTCATTTTTCAATTAGACTTTACAAAATAGCAAGCTTTTTACACTCAAGAAACCCTACCTTAACAACCCACACTAGAATACTTCTCATTGAAGCACTTCGATCACCCTCTAGGAATCACACACCCTCAAAATCCTAGGAAACCCTTTTCCTGTATCAACTAAGGGAAACCACCCTCGTTCACAAACAAGCAAATTAGAAAGCTATGAATCAAAAAACCTCAACCAAGACTCAAGAGAACACAGTATGGATCATATTACTTTTACTCTTTTGATCATTAGATTTTTAGAAAATATTAGTTTATATAAGGGTTTTAATAATAAAATCCATTAACTTTTGAAACGTAATTAAAGATTTAAGTTGGGAAAAGATAAAAAAAAAAATAAGATTTTAAGCCAAATCATCCAAAATCTTATTAATTTTATTGAGACTCGGTTCTCTCAACTGATATATCAATTTTCTCATAGGGAGAATTAATTCTTTACCTAAAATCACTAGGGTGAAAGTTTGATTCTCTTCAGCACATTGGATTTTTGTGAGATTATTTATTTAAAAACTTTGTTATTATTTAAAAATTAGTTTTTAATTATTATTTTGTACCTTTTAGAAAACCTAATTTTACATTAACCTCACAGATTGAATCTCTTTATCCATACTCAATAAACATTGAGAGTCTTGCGTAGATTTCTAAGTCTCTAGCTTTGTCTTCATTAAGATTTTTATATCTCTAACTTTGTCTCCATTAAGATCCTCAATTCTTTGGCTTTCATTAAGATCCTCAAATTCCTTGGCTAAGTCTTGATCGAAATTTTCATACCTCAACAGTAAGAGGTCATGTTCGACAATTGTGAGTTATCAAAACCACTATTGATGGAGAAAATTCTTTAATGTGTGAATTTAACAAATGACACCACTAACATTTTATGAAGGAAAAAAATATTGAGTTTAATGGCTATGCACTGTTAGTGTAAAAAGTTTTATACTGTCAACCAATCACAAATCATCATTGTTATAACTTTTAAGGTAATTATTGTAAAAGTCAACAAACATACCATACATGTCAGTTTGTGATAGGATGATAGTGTAAAATAGCTTTACACTATCAGTGCATAGCCTTTTTTCTCAAAAATATTTCTATATAAACAAAAATGTCAAACTAATGTTTATTTAAGTCAATGAATGATTTACTTAAAGCGTATATCCAAATTTTAAACAACGTATAAAATAAAAATACCAAAGAAAAATAAAAATGACCACTCTTTTATAAATGACAACATTGTTGGGATTAGGAATTATTTTTTTTGCATAATTAGATCATTAACAAAATAGTACGAAAGCTTAAATCAAATTAACAAAAATAATTAATGGCATTACATCTATCTTATCCTATACAAATAATTATAAGTTGTACTGACAAGAGTTACATCATCAAAAGAGTTACAATTTTTATTGTTGTGAAAAATGAGAAATATGCAAGCTACATAAAAAATGTAGTTTAAAATAGAGTGTTTAATAAATTATTTCAATATTTTCTATATTTAAATTTTTTTTAATTATAACCTTACTAGTATTTTGGCCTACACATTGCACATAATAAATGTTTATTTTATATATAACTAAAATTTATAATAAATAAATATTTATAAATAAGTAAATCATGTTATAATTAAAATTTGTAATAAATAAATATTTTAGAACATATAAATTATATTTTAAATTTATGATAAATACTTTATATTGTAATACAATATTACTTTTAATTATTGATAATTTTTTTAAAAAAATATTGAAATTAACACAAAACTAAAGATATTGAAAATAATAAATTGAAAGAGATAATTAAGAAGTTAAAAAAATTCCTAAAAACGCTTTTGTTGAAGAATGGCAGCTAAAAATACTCTTGTTTAAGATAGTTATTCTAATTTTTATATATACTAATATTTTAACTTGTGCAATACATAGGATAAATATTTATTATCTAATTAAAATTTATAATAAATAAATATTTTTGAATATATAAATTATATTATAATTAAAATTTTTAATAAATAAAAAAATGTAACACATAAATTATATTTTAGATTTATAATGAATAATTTATATTGTGATACAAGGATATTTTTAACTGTTGATAATTTATTCTAAAGAAATATTGAAATTTTATTTAGAAATAAAAATGAAAAAGATAGATTGGAAGAGATAAGAGGTTAAGAAAAAATCCTAAAAATGCTCTCATTAAAAAAAAAGCTAAAAACACTCTCGTCGAAGAATAATAGCTAAAATCACTCGCATTTAAGATAATTATTCTAATTTATATATATAGAAGACTAGTATGTTAACCTATGCATTGCACAAAATAAATATTTATTTTATATAAGTTAAATTTATAATAAATAAATACTTCAAAATATATAAATTATATTATAATTAAAATTCATAATAAATAAATATTTTTTAATATATAGATAAAATTTTAAATTTATAATAAATAATTATTATAATGTAATGTTAATTTTTAATTATTAATAATTTCTTTTAAAATATATTAAAATTCAATTTAGAACTAAAGATATTAAAAATGATAAATTAAAATAGATAAGAGGTTAAAAAATTTCTAAAAATGCTCTTGTTAAAAATAACAGTTAAAAACACTCTCATTAAAAAATAACAGCTAAAAACCCTCTCATTCAAGATAAAACGTTCTCATTCAAGATATCTATTCTAATTTTTATATATAGAGGATGGAGGAGACAAAGGGATATTTGATATCATATGCATGTTAGAAGCATATTTGAATTTTGAAGACTATATATGTGTGTGTGTGTGTGTTTGTGTTTAAAATTGGTTTCTAATAGTGAGTTACAGCTTATTGAACCGTTCAATTGATATTAAAAGCATAAGAAGATATATGAGATACGCATTAGGAGCATATTTGAATTTTGAGGAAAATATATATATATTTGAAATTGATTTTTGATATTCAGTTATAGCTTGTTAAATCGTTGATATTAAAAGCATAAGATGAAATATCAAATGTATGTTAGGAGAGTAAAGTCCACCTCTTCATGAAAGAAGAGTATTCAAACGAAAGTTAATCTAAGGGAAAGCGGGGAGAATAGAGGCCTGAAGAAACAGATAGTTTTACACATTTATATAGAGAGGGATTAAAAAAGGTTGATAACTAATATTGTTAATCTTAACAAAAAATATACACAATATATTAAAAATATTTTTCACAATGAATAATTTATAACAAACCATATATAAATTAGTAAAACACTTTTTTCTTAACATAGTTTTTACATATTTAAATTATATTTTTTCATATTCAAATAAACTCATACAAGATAAGGTGTCAGATATAGTTCTAATTAAATTATAAATAAAATATAGTTGAGCACAAGTACTAATGTAGTCTTAATTGATCAATTTCATGTTTTTATCAGTTGTTATCATCCTTATTCAACTTATCTAATTAATGAGTTTTACATCTAATCTGTCATTTTTTCTAATTTTAACTCATATTTTCATTCATTTAGAACAATAGTTATTATTCTGTTTAATTTTTTCACATGAAACAAAAGCTTAAGTCATCAAAATTTTATTACTATGTCCGTTGGCAATAGTAACTTTTTTTTTTTTTTTTTACAAATTTCAATGAATTCATTTTTTTATTGGAGAAAAACCAATTAACTAAATTAATTACAAATAAATTAAATTCAGAAAACTAATTACAAAATTCTCCATTAAACTAAAAGTAATTACCAACTATGTTATATACATGTCATAATATTTTAAATCAATTTTTTATTGACATTAGTTTATTAATTTTGAAATAAAATTAAATTAAAATTTCATATCTAAAAACGTGACAAGAAAAAAAAAGCATATTAAATAATAAAATACAAGTTTCTTCAATATAAATTAAAAATACATTATTTAGAGTGTCCAGTTATATATGGTATAATTTTTAACTTTGAAGGGAATTTGTAAAATTTGAAAACTCTACTATAAAGATAATAAATTAAAATAAAACATTTTAAATTTATTATGATGAAATAAAACAAAATAAATATTAAACTAACATTATGAAAAGACATATAAATCATTCTAATATATATTTTTTTTATATTCTGTCTCTTTATATGAGTCAAATTGATTATATATACATTAATATTAAACACTATATTTATTAATGCAATATATAGTTAACACAAATAAAACTATTAAATATTGTAATCATTAATTATACCACATTTTCAGATGTATATTTTTTCACGGTAATAAATATATTAAAAAAATATTGGTATAAAAAGTAACTATTAAAAAATTAAAACTAAAATTATATACTATAAAGGTTTATTATTTTTTATTACTATTTAGAATAAGTTAAATCTAAAATTATACACATTAAAATTAATTACACAATTAAATAAAATGATATACATATCTGATGCATAATACACAATCAACTTAAATAATAGTATTAAATATTACATTATTTAATTATAATATGTTTCACAAAATGTATGAAAATTTCCATGTTAATAATTATTACAAATTTTATACCTAAAAATATATACTAAAAAAGTTTATTACTTTCATTATTATTTAGAAAAAATTAAATTTATAAGCATATTTTAAAATAAAAATTTTAAATACATATTATTATAATTCATATAATAATGGAGAATATATGTCTCATGACATAATACCAACACTTATAGCTCTCATTAAAGTTGTAAAAAATGATCCGGCTGGGCTCTCAAAATTGAGGCCCAAAAAGAACTGAGCCAAGCAGGTCAGGCTGAGCCCAGTAAATGCGAACCTAAAAACTATGAGGCTTATTTGGCCCTATATTATTTGTTTTTTCTTTTGTAAAATTTAAATAAAATTAAGTAAAAAAAAAAAAAAGAACATACCAATTTTGGCTTGACTCGATGGGCCAACAAGCCAGTCCATGCCAATAAAAAAGTAGCCTATAAGAAATTTAGGCCAACCCCACCTAGCCCGCTTATCACCCCTTAACCTGTCGAGCTGAGTCTAGTAGGGCGACCCGTTTTACCACCTCTAACTCTCATCTTGTCTTTGACACTACAAATCAATGTTGAATTTGAATATAATGAGTACCCATTATAGTAACTATTATGAATTGTAATTGAATGTCGGGTTCTAAAGTACTTACACGAGGCAAAATCCATGTAGGCTTATTTCTAGATAACGACGACCAACCCTCCAACCTTTGATATTCGTCCACAGCTCTGATAAAAAAAATCATGTAAAATGCACTATAGGTTTAAAGTTATAAAATATATCACAAAATAAATGTATTAGACATAAAAGCTTATGAATCAACTATGCTTTTAATTGGTAAGTTCGTCGACTTCTTGTGCAATGAACACAATAACACCACAACATTTTGCATAGGACAAATAATCAGCAATTGTCAATGGGCCCTACCTATATTGGGGAACAATTAGTGAAAAGTCAAACATAATTTTAAATGACTTGTAAAAGTGTACTTATAAATTAAAAGTAAGGTGTTAAGTAACACTGTTTTTTGCCTTCATGTAGCCTATTTTGCAAGTAGGTCTGAACCTCTATTGGCTTACCACCAACACTTTCAATGGAGAGAAGGTCAATGAATCCATATGTGTATGTGTATGATCCCTTTATTAGTACAGAAGCAATGCAAATCCTAAGATATTGAAATAAATGTTAATTATAATAATTTGATACTTAATTGGTTAACTGATTTGCAAATAAAATATATTTACATCAACCATAATTGTAGTACAAGGATGCAAAGCATTTCAGTACCCGTACATACGTCCAAAACGTCCCTTTGACAGAGATAAAATGGGATAGTAATGGTCCTACCTATGACATTGGGTTCCAACTATAGCTGTACAGCGTCCCTCCTAATCTTTATAGCCACTACACATAAATGCTTAAGCAGATAAAGTTCAGGTTCCAACCTTTTTTATGGAAGATCTTTCTTAGATCTTTCAATATCCTAAACAACAAAGATAGGGCAATATTAGTAAACATGGTTAAGTTATTTCAATTGTAAATAGAGAAAGACATAAGTAAAGAATTTATTATGAATACCTTAGCTGAAACAACTTTGCAAGTCTTTTTGCCCATAGAATGAAAGAAATTATTGGGGCTTACACCACTGTTTGAACCTCCTTTGTGGGCATATGGACTCAAGCATTTGCATCTCAAACCTTTTCAACTACCACCCTTACCTTATCATCCTCTATTTTCTAGTGGTGTATGATTGACCCCATATTATATACTTTGCCAATGACCACTAAATGGGGAGGATCATCAACATATAGCTCACACTGATCTAGGATATTAGCATCAGTGTCCTCCCCTGATGGATCAGTAACATTATAACTCCCCTTTGTGCTCACACGAATAGGAGAATGAGGTTCTGACTAAACATTTATATTCTACTAAAAAAGACCAAGATGTGTCAGTTCTTCTCTAATATTTTATTTCAACTTCTGCGTAAGCTGCTCCTATATACATCAAGTAGGGCCACAAAGAAAAACACACAGAAAAGGGAGTGAGTTTTGCAGTCATAAAGTGGTAGGCAAGAGAGTAAACAACATATAACAACTTGTATACTCTATCTTAGCTGCTTCTTAAGCTGTTGTCGTATCTAATCTTTGATGGCTTCCAACTATTCGCTGCTGATAACTCCAAAGGTGGGGCTATGATGGGAAGGTGTTTCAAAGTATTGTCGAATACCCATACCTCATGTAGCAGCACAGACATGACCAAGGTGCTTTGGTCATCCGACGACAATAGGAAAGATATCTTCACGTCCCTATGAAACAAAGGATCCTTGTGTGCTTTGATCAACCAGGGAATCCTACAAAACACAAATTCCCAAACATGTGTAAGATAGTATGTAAGCTTGTTACAATTACAATTAGAATTGAATATTTACTTACAATTTTCTCAACTACAAGTCATGTTTCCTCTGATGTATACTTTCTTGATTCTTTTAGTCGGGCTCTCTTCCATTCCTTATGCCAATGGGGTGGAGATGGAGGATCAATAATTGAAGCAGGATCAAAATGGGATGCCTACTGACATTGTTTAAACTTCTCTCTCATAATGTTCTGCTAAAGTTTATCAAAGCCCCCACGAAACATCTGTGGGGGTGGGCATTCTTTTTCTGAATCTCTTGTGCCTTTTTTTTTCTTTTTCTTTTCTCATGTTATAAATAACACAACAATGCATTTAGTAAAAATAAACAAATTTCTTTGGCCGAGTAAAAAACTATAAATCCAACTAAACTACTTGAAAGGCGGGGTTTAGTCGGCTCTGAACAAACATCTGCCATGTCTCCTGATCAAGGAACAAATAATGGTCACAAGGATTTTTGTCCTTGAGATGCCCATATATAGAACAGCTAGTGAGTTGGGTCTTAAATGATCATTAACGCTTACCACATATGAAATCCATTTCGTCCTCAATAAGATGGTATTCAAAACATCATAGGTGAGCTACATAACACAAGAAAATGGAAGGAATTAGTGTCTCATAATTATATGGTTAAATACAATAGACACAAACATAGTGGGTAAAAGTGATATACTGTGATAGTTTACCAAATCTGATTCTTCACACTTTCCTATATGTGTTCCTAATCCTCAATGAGAATACTAACCTTGCTTTGACCAAGGAAGGCCACAAAACCATTGAACTTGGTGTTGTTTGGCCCTAAAGCTTTGCCACTATGGTGATCAAAATCAATGGCTACCCTCTTATCACCATTATAGCTCAAGGTCAACTTTTTTAATCGTGTAGCACGTCTACCATTTTTTTGGGTAGACTCACTATTCGACCTGCTATGTAAATGAGTGGCGATCGATGGATCATCCATGTACATGTTTAGACAAAAAATAATAAAGGTCATATTCATGGACTTAACCTAATGAATACACTTAAATTAGGGTTTCAAAAAATTTACAAAAAATTCGACTGAGTTTTCTCTATTTTCTAGCACTTTCTCATATACCTATTTATAAGCATTCAATCACAATACCAAAGCTAAACCTGTTAGACAATCCAATCTACAACAAATTTCAAATTCCATGAATCCAATCAATTCTAATAAATTGCACATTCACAAACTAGGATATCGTCCTCTTATTAAATCCACATCACTTGTGTAATCATAGGACAACATAATTAGAGCTAAATCAACACAAATCATCATTTAAATCACAGTTTAGTACTATTTAAAGTGGCAGAGCAGCAAACATTTTTTTTTACAAGAGTTAACAAAAACATGAATTGTGGAGTTCCAAATCATTAGAATTAATTCTTAAAACTTTCTTTATCACTTATATGATCAAAATATAACATATAGGAATCCAATTTATCACAAAATCATCAATTAAATCATGATTTAAGATTGATTCAAGGTGCACAATAGTGTTCACGTTTTTATGCAACAACACTCACAAACCATGCATTTAAAGGTTCCAAATCAAGAGTATCATGCACCAAAACACCCCACATCATACATATAATTATAAGGCATCATATGGAAGGTTAATTCACTCTTAAAACATCAGTTAAATCATGTTTAATGATAGATAAACACTGCAAGGTAGCAACTCTATTTTTCTTTAGGATCATGCATAAATCATACATAAAAGGTTCTAATTCAAAAGGTTATAACTATGGCACTTTAAGTTTTTCATGTGCTTAAATATATTAAATCACCATGTAATTACGTAATATAACCAAGAAAATAAAAATCAATTCAAGCTCTCCTCCACATAACCAAAACTGTGGAACCTTCATGCAATCATAAAGTCAAAATTTTAATTTTTCAACTATCATCTAGTAAGTCATATTATTCAATTCATATTAACTAACATTATCCAAGAGGCAAATTAAAAATTTTTAAATAGTCCCAACATCACAAAAGCGTAAGAATTAAGTTTCTAAGCAATTTCATGCATCTTAACACAAACAAGCACTAACCAAAGGGATTAAGGGCCTATTAGAGGATAAAACTTGTTTATAATTTTTTAAGTTTTTATGGTTAAGTTTTATAAAATGTTAAGTTTGAGCTATGTTTTAAGTCAATTAAGTCAATAAAATTAAGTTTTCTTTATTTTGTGAATATATATGGTTTTTACTTATTTTATGTGTTATTATGTGTAGATTAGAAGCCCAACAACAACTTTGTGGACAACATAGGATGAAAACCCAATAAATTGAAGGTCCAGCCCAAGTGTGTCAAGGAAAATCGAAGTAAAGTGTGAGGGCTTAGCCCCCATCTTAAGGGCTTAGCGCGTAATGGCCAGAAAGGATAATAGTTAGGATGTTCAGCACCCATTCAGAGGGCTTAGCCCCCCCATCTACCAGAGACCCTTTGAGTTATTGTTAAAAGGGCGCTGGAAAAGTGCTAAGTGCACATTAATGAGAAGTCTTCCCTATTTAAAGTGACTTTTTAGAAGAATTAAGGAGACTAATCATTTTCTGAAGAGTTGTGCGAAGTGAAGAGGAGTTAAGGAATTGGAGTTCTTTTCTAAAGGCTTTCAAGATCAAGAATACAAGAAATTGCAATTGGGGATTGTAAGATGATTATAAGTGGCTAGTTCCTTAGTTGTTGGGGTGTAGGTTAGCTAGATTGATATCTCAATATAAATGTTATACTCTGTTTCTATTTGAATTCCAAAGTTTTATGTTAGTATTTGATTTCTATTCTTAATGCTTTCTTTGGATTGATCAACCTTTAAATGATCTAAAAATTTGATTGGTGATTGGGAAATACTAATTAAATTCTAAACTGAAATCAAGTACCTAATGAGACATATTTTAGGAATGGGATTTGCTTCATTAGAGAAAAATAGAGTTCTTGTTCTTAATGCAATTTGTGCAATTGAACTGGCTAAGGAATTGGGGGTTAATTACGGAAATTAGGCTTATGGTTTGAGGGATAGAATCATAAGTAATTGTGTAAACTCTTTTTAACATTGAAACTTGAAATTTGAATAGATAATCTTTTTGAGCATGAGATGGATATCAAGGCTAACTGAACCCCCAACAGTTTTTTTATTTGCAAGAACCCTTTTTAATTTTATTGTCTTCTAAAATTTTAAAAAGAAAAACTGTTAGTTTTATGATTTTAGTGTTAAAGCTTAAATTTGCATGCTCAGAGGTAGATTGAAAATTTCATTTAATCATCTAAATAGTGATAAAATTAGAAATTGTTAGGCACTGAGCTAAGTCTTTAAGGGAACAATACCCTTATTCACCCTTACTATTTATGCGACTAGGTATACTTACCAAGAGGGTAAACAGGGCCATCCCTCAACCCATTGTCAGGCAATTTCAAACAATGGCGTTTTGCTTGCTAATGATCATGACTCAACAAGAAGCCTATATATATATATATATACACATAATTGAAACACAGACCCTCAATTGCCTATGCTATAATAATAATAATAATAATGATGATGATGATGAGGAGGAGGAGGAAGAGGAGGAGGAGAAGGAGAAGAAGAAGGAGGCAATACTCAAAATGGACTTGGCTAACAATAATAAGAAGAAGAAGAAGAAGAAGAAAAATAAGAAGGAGGCAATACTCAAAATGGACCTAGCGATGGTGGCGCGTGGTGGTCGAAATCAAGAGTGGCAAGAGTCCTGCAAACACGTGGAGTGGCATTTGGTTAAGGTTAGGGAAGAACAAGAAGGGTTGTGGAAGAAGTACCTACTTAGGGTTTGTTTAAGTTGACGACGGCGACAATGGCACAAAAAAGCACGAGCAATGGCGTGTTGAGGGAGCGTAAGCATGGACATAAGGGAGCACGTTGGTGGTGACAATGACGTCATCGTTGAGGGGACAATGGAGGTAAAGCATTTTTTAGGGTCTTCAAACTCGCGCATATGACTAATGGCTGAGGCACAAGCTTGTTTTAATTGACTTTTTACATTGATTATATAGCAATCGATGTAAAAAGTACTTTCTACATCGATTAAACTTTTAACTGCTCTAGAATGTACTTTTTACATGGGTTATTTTACAACCAATGTAAGAAGGTTTTGATGTATTTACAAAAATACCGTCATCTTTTTATTTATGTCGGTTATTAAGCGACCAATGTCAAGTCTCGTTATAATTTCCATTTTTTCCACTAGTGGATGATTTTTTTTTTACCATTGTTGCAAAACATGTTTTATAATGGTTGTTTCTCAAGAGGTATTATTTTTGAATTCCTTTCATCAAACACCAGTTTACATTGTAATGACACAAAATAAAAAGTGCCAAAGAAAGAAAATACTTTTCGATTGAATCTAACTCTTCCAAAATAAGCAGTTCAATTTAGAGAATAAAGTAATAAATATCAATTGTTGATTAGAACACTAATGGTCAATATTACGTATATATGTATAATAAATCATGAATGTGTTAAAATATTAATTGTTATTTTTCTTATGGACAATTGAAACTACTTACTTTTGTGTATAGTGACGACAATGAAATTTAAATCTATAACCTTATGCAAATTACTCAAATCCGCCACTATAGTCCAATACTAATGAGTATAAATTTAATCATGCTTATTTTAAAAGAATCAAATCTAATAATTTCTTACTCTCTTTTATTTTTTAATTTTCACATATTTTCTTCTTCTTTTGCTCCCTAGATCAAAGAGTGGTAATACGTGCATTGGTGCGAGAAACTAATTCAAATTGAAATGAATTCAAAATAAAGTTTGATTTGACTATGGTGTATAAAAGCTTGTTTGGTTACGTTGCTCTAAACTTAAAATTAAAACAAAAATTAAACCAATAATCGAGAATTGAGTTTGGTTTGAAATTAAAAAAAAAAATTCATTAATTTCATCATCCATTATATCAGTGCTTTGAAAACCAACTTGAACCATTTGGTCGAACTGAAAAACCGGTGAACTAATCAAGTGTCAAGTTCAAATAAACCACAAAACTAGATTAGAAAAGAAAATCAGTCAAAACTTATCAAAAACCTAAAAAAAAAAAAAAAACTGGTTTACAGCAAGTTAATGAACAATGCTTTATACAACGTCATTTTGATTTTTTTCTTAAAAAAGAAACAAAATTAACCTAAAATGTTTGTCATTTTCTTTTTTATTTTAAATGTAAATTTGTTATTGTTAATGAATATTGTTGGGTACTGTTAAAACTTAGACCTAAGTATTATGATATATTTGATTTGAACTTTTATACATATTTTGAATTTTAAAGGCTTGTAAAATTATGTGTTTCTTTTTTAATTTTTAGTGTTATAAAGTTATGATATTATGTAGTTATTAGAACCGGCTCAGACCAGCTGGTCAAACAGGCCAGACCGAAAACCAGAGATACCACCGGTTCGAGTCGTTTATTAGATCAGGCATGCAACTGACACGATAAAAATTAGTTGACCGACCGGTTTTGGAGAAAATCAGTGACTAGCCATTCACAATAAATTGAACGATCGTATAAAAAAATAAAAAAAATCTTTCCTGCAGCGATGTATCCTCACCAGAAGTTTGCCGTTACACCTTCATTAGCACATAGTCAATCGTAGGAAGGCTATAACAAAGAACGAAAGGAATAAGAAACAGAACGAGAGACATTAATGAAATATAAAGAAGAAGAAGAAAAGAACTCTAGTGTGCTTCTTGTCAAATTTGCAAAGGCTACTATATGTGAGCAACTGAGCATTACAACTGAAGGTTTTTGCTTTTCACAAGTAAACCTTTCCTTTTAGTCTTTTAGAGTCCATTTTGTAGTCATGATATGATATGATAGGATAAGATAATTATTTTACCTTATTGTAATTCGTTGTTTGCTGTGCCAATAGGATATGATAACATTATCATTCTCCTTATCCTATCTTATTATTTTAGTGTATTTTTTATTTTGAGAAGGGAGTTGGGTTAGAAAACAACATGATAAGAGAAACACTCTTTCTCTATATAATAATAATAATAATAATAATAATAATAATGATGATGATAATAATAATAATAATTTTGACATGTAAATTTGAAATATATTATTAATTAAAATACTAAAAATTAAATAATTATTATTCAAACATTTTTTAAAAGAAAAATATTTGAATAATAATTATAATTTTAAAAATCTTATATATTTTTTTTTATAATTTTAAGAAAAGTAACTACATAAATAAAAAATAATATTGTATACTTTATTTAAAATTATTTTTTTGTAGAAATTTAAAAAATTAAATTAAAAAGTTACTTTTAAAAAACTATATGTAATTGTAACGAAATAGGAATTTTGACATTTGAACATAATTTATATTTTATTCTATCATTAACTGGTTTGTTATTTAGTGTGTACCAAACATTAGATAAAATTATAACTTATGCTGCTCTTATCCTATTCTGTTCTTATCATGCTCTCATGTTTTATCTCATCTTATCATATCCTGACCACCAAACAGGCTCTTAGGGTTTCAAAACTAAATAGGTTGTTTCATGACCCAATCCATAAAAAGCAATTTATTTTATTTATGTGGGCTCTTATGATAAACCACTTATTTAATTATTATAAGCTTATCTAATTAGATTCTTTTTTTATCTCATATTAGTTACATTACTACAAATTTTTATCATCTGGTTGGACAAAATTTATCTCTTATTATATTAGTCATTGTCTGAAAATTTTTATTTCTAAGTATTAGACTTAAAAATCTTTTTTTATAAAAAATATATGCTACTAATTTCATACTCAATCATTAGTTAAAATTAAAATATTTTAAACTTATATATATATATATATATATATATATATATATATATATATATTAAGAATTTTAAAGTAGAATATGATTTTTTAATAATATTTTAGTATAAAATTTATAGGTTATAATTTTTAAATTTTTTTAATATATATTGTTTCATGCGGTTCAACCAGTGACTCACTAATTCGACCAATAACCCATTGACCTAATGTCCTAACTGAGTCGATATCTGGTTTGAGTCTGATAACATTTATTATGTTTCTTTAATATTATTTAATAATTATTATTATTTTATTAATATCAGTTCAACCACAATTCAACTATGTTTGAACCATTGAACCCTGAACCAGTACCTTGAACAATTCAATGACCAATCCAGTTTTAGAAACATTGACATATGCTTACTTATTTTTTAAAAGGAGTATCTTAGCAAATTAAAACTATGATTATCTTAAAATACACTCATGGTGTATATTTCTAATGTACTCATTCTAAAAACAAAGTAAGTGTATGTTAGCAAATCCTTATAGGGTTTAGTGACGTACACTCACTTATTTTTTAGAAATACTTTAACAAGTTATAATTACGATTGTCTTAAAATATACTCAAGGTATAGTTTGCTAACACACTTCTTCTAAAAACAAGTTGGTGTACATTGACAAATACCCACCCACCAACCTAAGGTTAGGGTTGTCAAAATTTGGCTGACTTGATGGCCCGGTGGGCTAGGCTAAGTCAAGCTCTCAAATTTAAGGTCCAAATAGAAAATCGAACCAATTTGGCCCAACCTGATAGGCTAAACAAGGCGGGCCATAAAATGTGGGCCTGAAAAACTACCGAGTGCTTGGTATTATTTTTTCCTTTGTAAAATTTAAATAAAGTTAGACAAAAAACAAAACATGCCAATTTTGACCAAGCCTAACGAGCCAAGGGCTATGATGGGCCAGCAAAAGTGCAGCCCATAAGAATTTTGGGCTGGCCTAACCCAGCCCACTTTTCACCCTTTGGCCTATCGGGCTAGGTGTAACATCCCAGGCGATGACGAGGGCAGGGAGTAATCGCTGGTGCAAAAGAAATGAGGCACGGGCAAGGAGCTGCTCCTGGTAGGCTTTCAGTGGAAGGGACACATGAATGAATCGAATACACACCAGAATGAGAGGGATCCAAAGGTTGTGCAGGTATGAGATTGTACAGTTGAGGATAGCTTAAAAGAAATTAATAAGTGCTACTTATACCAACAAGATGCATTTATTTTTGGTAGCCTATCACTTAAAAACTCCACAGTTAAGCGTGCTTGACTTGGAACAATTCTAGGATGAGTGACCTCCTGGGAAGTTTCTCAAGAAGCGTGTGAGTGAGGACAAAGCCGCTAAAAAGTCTTATGTTGGTTTGTGGGGACAGTATTCGATCCTGAAAGTGGCCAGGCATTATAAAGTGATATCAGAGCCAGGTTCTTTCTCCCAGTACGGTGTGATTCGAGGATGAACCATGCAAAAGCTGGTGGGCATGTAACATCTCGGGCGCTGACAAGGGAAGGGGGTGATCACAGTGCAAAAGAAATGAGGCACGGACAAGGAGCGGCTCTTGGTAGGCTTCCAGCAAGAAGAACACATGAATGAATCGAATATACACCAGAATGAAAGGGATCCAGAGGCTGTGCAGGTATGGGACTGTACAGTTGAGGATAGTTTAAAAGGAATTAATAAGTGCTACTTATACCAACAAGATGCATCTACTTTTGGTAGCCTATCACTTAAGAACTCCACAGTTAAGCGTGCTTGACTTGGAGCAATTCAAGGATAGGTGACCTCCTGGAAAGTTTCCAAGGAAGTGTGTGAGTGAGGACAAACCACACTAAAAAGTCTTGTGTTGGTTTGTGGGGATAGTATTCGATCCTGAAAACGACCAGGCGTTACACTAGGTAGCCTATTTTGACACTTTTACCCAAGATATAATTTGCTAAATACTTCTAAAAACAAGTTGGTTAACATTATCAAAGACACACAATTTTTTTTAACCATAAAAAGGGTGAGTGTAGTTAGGGGTGTTCATCAGATTGGATTTACTTAATGAACCTGACAATCCAAACCAAACCAATTAAATTGGTTTGGATTGGTTCGATTATCATCAGTTCTTTTTTCTTCAAATCTTAACCAAACTAATTATAATTAGTTCGGTTATCAAATTTATCTCTTTTCACCTCGAACCAATCCGATTAATTATTTTTTAACTTTTAGATTAATATATTTAAAGTTAGAGCTTAAATTTTGATTTAGCTTTTGTATTTCCTTTCTTTTTCATATTTTAATTTTCTTATGATCTCATCTAATATTATCAAATGTGTTAATTTGGTCATGTTTATTATGCAAATTTTTTATTATAATTTAAGTAAAGAAATTAATTATATATGTAAAATGATAATTATAGAAAAACAAATATTTTAAATAAAATAAATAATTAGTTATTAAAAAAAGAAATATTTTTACTTTGCATTAATATAAATTAAATATTTATATCAAATAGACAATAAGTGAAAATAAGAACTTGAAAAATGTACTAATTTATTTTTTTATCATAACCTGCTGACCGAACTAAACCAATCCAATTTTAATCAGTTTGGTTTGGTTCGGATTGGCCAAAAAAATTTTCAAAACTCAAACCAAACCAACCCAATCAAATATAATTGGTTTGAATTTAATTTTATCTTAAACCTGAACCAATTCAACTCGTGAACACCCGCAAGTGCAATTCATGTGATAATTTTTATTATAACTAACGGTTTTCTTAAAAGGGTTACACGCACACAAAGAGTTTTTTTTTTTTTTTTTACCATTAAAAAGGTTGTGTGCACTTCATGTGATAATTTTTATTATAACTAACTGTTTTCTTAAAAGGGTTTATTTTACATTTTTAGAATTATTAGATGAATAATTTGCATGCTTTTAAACTTTAGAAATTATAATTCACACATGACCCAAACATTAAGAGAGTAACATGTATTTTTCTCTTAAAATAATAATTATTATAATAATATTAATTGACAATTAGTATAGAGTTAATTAGTAGCCTATAAATAAAAAAAACTTAATTACTAATCAAAATACTGCAAAATCTAAATACGTACCAAGATTAATTTTTCCATTTATTCATTATTAACTCATAATAATAACAAATAGTTTTTAATATGTATTTTTTTGAATATATGTCATGAAATAAAATATATTTTTTTAATTTTTTTTCTTAAGTCATTCGCCCATCCCTATTACTTGAAAAATAAAAGCATCCGATGTTTAAATTTTTTAATACCTTAAATTTTTTTTATTAAGGTGCATCCAAAAACACAAGAAAAGGTAAAGTCTATAAGTAACAAACAGGAGATAATATTATTTAATATATTGAAATTATAAAGATTATTTAATAGCTTGTTTTTAAATAACTAATGAGGAGTATTTTCTTTTTTAAAAACTAGGTATTTGGGTTTAATCGAGCTGCTCATGACACCATCATCAGCCTAAAGTTGTGAGCTGTCGCCATTAGTTGTGTTCAGTATCAATTTTTTGAGATGGATTATTCAAACGAAATATCGTTAAATACACGCAAACTAAGCTTCGATGGTGTACCTGTAATGATTTCAATGCTCAAATGAGTATTTGCAAGATACAAAATGACGATAAAAGTTAGAGAGTACCTTAAACCCTGTGAAATTTATTTATATTGATCCTTCATTGGTTATCGTAGTGTTCCCTGTATGAGGTGGTGTGAGAAATGTCCTTTTGGATAAATCCTAACAAAATTGTAACTTCTAACACAATATTGGCTACGACATCCTACTTCGCGTCTATGATATGGTCTATTCAGTGTTAGAAGGTTCTCGATGGTGTGCATTTAAGATTTAAAAGTTAGATTTTTTGTTATTAAGACAACATACTAGCTTACTTACTAAACTGAACCCAAATTCTCTAAAGAAGAGCCAAAACAAGTTGTTAATTTAGTTTGCAGTAATTGTGAGTTGTCCCTATCAATTTTATCTTTGCAGTTGTAAGTCACCGTTAACCCCTAACTAGTTGTCAACTACCCATTGCTATTCATTCCAGTTGTAGCAACCTGTCGTCATCCCTCCTAGTCGTTAGCCATTGGCTTCGTCGTCACTCATTTGAATTGATGTTCTTGTGAAGACTCTAACTTAATCTTAAATCTTAGTACTTTGTTGAATATCCTTGATTTTTTATTGTGTTAAAAATTACCGATCTAAGTGGTCTTAATCCTATTGCATTTAATGTTCCCTGTTGATGTTACTCTTTTTAGTCATTTATGAGGTTTTATGAAAAAAGAGTTATATGATATGGTCCTAGGTCTATAAGTGTGCAACAATTAAGGATACACAACTCTAGTTTTTTATATATTAAACTAGAATTCATTTTCTCATAAATTAATTAAACATTTCAGTACACTGTTTGTCTGGAAATATTTTGTCATTTTAAACTTAATTTTGTCTTGATTATTTATCTGTATTTTTAAAAAAACTTAAAATTATTATAAATATCTATTTAATAAGTTTAAGTATTGTTAATTTTATTTATTTATTTATATATTTTTAATTTTAAAAATATGTGTATAATTAATGAAATCTTCATTAATAAAATGTATTTACATGTTTTGAACTTATAGAGTTAGGATACATACCAACAAAGTTTAAGTGCCCATTTGATGGTCAGGATATGATAGGGTAAGATAATATATGATAGCAAGACAAGAATAGGATAGAATAAAAGTAGGATAAGTTATAATCTTATCTAATATTTTGTGCACACCAGATAACAACTAGATAATGATAGGATAAAATATAAAACATATTCAAATGACAAAATTACTATTTTGTTAAAATTACATGTAATTTTCTAGAAAGTAACTTTTAATTTTTATAAAAAATATAATTTTAACTAAAGTATATAATTTTTTTTATTTATGTAGTTATTTTTCTTAAAATTATAAAAAAGTATATAAATTTTTTAAAATTATAATTATTATTCAAATATTTTTCTTTAAAATATTTAAATATTAATTATTTAATTTTCAATATTTTAATTAATAATATACTTTAAATTTATATACAAAATTATTATAAATATATATATAATAAAAAAAATATATAATAAATATAACATATAGTTATATATATATATTAATTTATATAATATTACAATATATTATATATATATTTTTATTATATATATATATATATATATATATATATATATTATAATATATATCATCATATATTATTTATAAATCTTATATATATTTTTCACAATAATATTATATCTATTTATATATAATTATATATATGTAATTATATATATACAAGCATTATATAATAAAAAATATTATATATATATATACAATATTTGTTATAATATTTAACATATTACATAATATATAGAGAGAGGAAAAAAAAGAGCTTATCCTATCTTGTTGCTTCCTAACCCAGGTCTTCTCTCGGGATAAGAAATACATTAATGTAACAAGATAGGATAGTGTAATTATATCTTATTGGCACAACAAACAATGGATTACAGTAGGATAGGGTACTTATCCTATTCTATCCTGGCCACCAAACGAGCCCTAAATATGTTTTATGTTTTTGCATTTTATTGTGTTTTTTGTTTTAGTCCTTGCCAATTTTTTTTTTATGGTTTGTGTCTCTTATTAACTTTTCATATGCATATTTAATTCCTGCATATAGGTTGGGTCTGTTAAACGCTAATGTGGCCAATGAAGTACCACATCATCACTGCCACATGTCACTAATTAAATGATGTGGCATATATGAGTCAACAATGTGACCAATTAGGACAACACACGATCAGCATGCACATCATGTCTGATTTCTTTCTAGGATTAATCATAACCTGAGTTTTGCATTACTATGACACAAACGATCGAAGAGGCAGAAAACGTTGACCAATAACACCATATTTTTAGTGATTTGGGATCGAAAATTTGAGGCAATAAAAGGGCATAAACGTGCACTTATGAAGTTTCAATACACACATGCTATGTTGCTTCCTCTTCCTATTGATTATTGTTTTGCCATGAGGCCACAACAATGGCCTGTTGAAAACAAAGCACTAATGTTACAAAGAACCTTGCATCAAGGGGTTTCGGGTTCTGCGACAAGTCTTTAGTCGTAGAAGTGAAAGTGAAATGCCTTAAAAGGAGGTTGACATTATAAGAGAATATTGGGAACCTAGTGAATTCTATAGTGGATATGAGTAGCCTTGGGATTCTAACGTATGAATGGTGGTTTGAAGCACTTCATGGTGTCTCCAACATTGGTCTAAGGACACGTTTTTCTAGTGTCGTGCCTATTGTGTGTGATAGTATTACAAATTATCTAAGTCTCGCATTTCTTGGTTTTACATGCTTCCAAGTGTTTATATATCAATCTTTATTTTAAGCTTTCAAACAATCTAGTAGAGACATGGGCTCACGCACGCGAAATTGGGCCAAATGGGTATGGTGCAATGTAAATCCTCTTACTTACCCTTCTACACATATAACTTTTTATCTTTGCATTAACATTTTTTTTTTTTTACTTGGTATACCTATCCAAAAATGTAGGAATGAGTATCCTGAATGTGGGGATGTGGCTTTTGCTAACCTTTAGATATTTTACCCACAAAACATTTATTTTATTTTTCAAATTATTTATTTTAATGTTTTTATTTGGAAAACCCTTTTATGATGGACCCTAATTTTCAAAGACACTTATCTCTCTCCTCCTTTATGAAATTTTTGAGTTTTTAGGTTCTGATAATTTGATCTTACTAGCTTCGTAATCTCAATAATCATCAAGAAGAACTTGTTATATCATGAGGACTTGTACACCACACAAATACGTCCTTAAGGAAAGTGCGAGGTCACGCGTCTTAGGTTTTCGATTGTCATTCAAGTTCTAGTGGTTCGTGATTTTCATATGCAACAACTATGATCTCAAGGACTCATGGCCAAAGATCACACCAAACCCTATATTCTATAACCTATTACTCTTGCTTCTATGTCATCACATGTGCCAAATTGTTTTTGGACAAGTCAAAAATTGAGCTTTTTGGTGGCCAATACTTCCATCAATGGCAATAATGCATCTACACAATTCTTGACATGCATGGAGTTGCATTGATTCTCATAAACCCTAAGACTTCCTCCTCTATTAATCTTAAACAAATTAATAAGTGGACTTATGAGAACAAGGTATGTTGACACACCAAAATTAGCATTTCATATAACGAATTATTCAATGCTTACTGTTCTTACAAGAAAGCAAAGGAAATTAGGGACTTAATGACCATGAAGTACACCATGGATGATGTTGGAAGATAAAGGTTCATTATAAAAAATTATTATTGCTAGCAGAGAATTAAGGACAAAGGCAACAAGGTCCAAATCAACGAATATCATAAATTGCTTGAGGCTTTGAAGAAAGAAAATGTTTTCCTCTTAGACGAGTTTGTGTCAGAGATGTTGATTGAGAAGTTGTTGGAGTCAAAAACAGATTATAAGAAACAACTTAAGCACAAGCATAAGCATATATCGTAGTTAGATCTAATCACACAAACCATCATCGAAGACACCAACCAAAAGTAATGTAAAGCTTCAACGCAAAGGCTTTAACTTCCTAGGCAAATATGGTGCAAAATAAGATGAGGCACAAAAAGTACGATCATAGACTTGGTCACAATAAAATAAGAAAAAAAAATTGCCTACATGCACCTAACCCCACCTTCAAGAAGAATGCCTTTTGTTATATTTGTGGAAAGTCAGGTCATCATGCACCTCAATGCAGGCATTGTGTTGTAGGGAACAATAATCCTTCCAAGCCTAGGGTTATGATGGCAGAAGAAAATGATGTAATTGTTGCGATTGTTTCTCAAGTTAATATTATGACTAATGTGAACAAATGGGTGGTAGACTTTGGGGCTACTGGCACATTTGTGCAAACATAAATGCATTTACCTCTTACACTTTTGTAAAGGATGGAGAAGAACATGATATCTTGGTGATTCTTATACAACTCAAATTTTATAAAGGATGTGAGTTTTTTGGAAGCAATTACTTATTTAAATGCATAATTTTGGGAGCAAGCTATTAGGACTAAAATTGATTCAATTGGGAAAAACAATACTTATATCTTAGTAAATTTATCTCAAGGAATAAAACTAATTGGATGTAAGTGGATGTTTAAGCGAAAATACAACCTTAATAGATCAATCGAAAAGTATAAGGTTAGATTATTAGTAAGAAGGTCTACAAAAAAAAGAAGATATAGATTACTTAGATAACTTTGCTCCTAATTCTAGGATTCCTTCTATCCAAGTGTCAAAAGCCTTGACATTTATAAGTTAATGATTCATCGAATGGATGTAAATATTGCTTTCTTGAATGGTGATTTAGAGGAAAAGATATATATGACACAACTTAAAAGGGTGCATGACAAATCTACATTTTATGTAGATTTATAGAGCAAATTCACATGATTTTTGCATTAGCTCATAGGAAATTTGTGAGAAAATAGACCATTATGAAGGATTTCATGTGGCATACGTTTTTGAGCTTTCTATTTAAAATTGCATGAATTGCCTCAATTTTTGTTAAATTTTGTGAAGAAAAGTTAAATGTGCAGAAAAAGAAAATACAGTTCACAAGTATAAAGAAGTATTGTGCTAGTCAAAGAGGACTTAAAAGAAGCAAGGACCAAAGTGAAGATTGCAAAAGAGACTCAAGCACAAGTCGTACCCGCTCGGCAGGCCTTACTTTAATGGCACACCACCTAATGGGTGGTGTGTCCAATTTTCAAAAAATGCCGCCCAGCGGATTTCCAACCCCACAGGGCGGGTCCAAGGCTTTCTATTTTGTGGGCCTAGTTTATTTTACAGCCCATTTAGCCCAAATTCACTATAAAAAAGGAGAAATATATACATTTGAAGGCATTCTTTGACTTATCTAAGGACCGGGAGTGAGGAAGAGCTTGAAGATTCATCTCCGGCTTTGGATCTTGAAGAATTGTGGTTTGATTCTTAAGATTCATGGCTTCTTTTCTATCTTCTTTTTATTTTCTTTGTGTGTTTAGTTTCTTTATGAGTTTCTAAACCCCTTTGGGGTTAGGTTAGGATGAACCTTGATTTGAAATTAATGTAATCGATTTCTTTTCTAAATCTTTCTCTTGTTTTTGTTAATTTAGTTGTTGAATTTGTGCTTAATGCTTTTCCATGATTGACACTCATTAAGAAATTGATTAATAATCTAAATCTTACAATTGAAAAATTAGGGTTTAGACCGTTCCAATTCAATAACCATAAACTCTTGAGCCTAGGGATAAGGATAGATTGTATGTCTTCACACGAATTTCCTTCTTTTAATACTTATGACTAATTTTGCTTGCCTAAGGGATTAGGGATCATCATTGGGATTAAAGGGTTTATCGCCTAAGGAATTAGGGTTAAACTAAGTTAGGGAAATAGAAGGTAAATTGCTTAACAAGAAAAGGTTTGGGAAAAAAGAGATTATTTTAAGGAAGAATCAAAGGGATTCCGATACCTAACCATTTTTATTCATAAATTTTCTAAATATCTTTAAATTGTGTTCTTTGTTATTTATTTCCTTTGAAATCCCTATATGATCTAAAACAAGCACCAAAACAATGACATTAAAAATTTAATCAAATATTACTTGGTGATGGTTTCTCTTCAAGTAAAACTAGTAAATGTGTGTATACTAAATTTATGAATGGTGATTCTGAAATTATTCATTTATATGTGGATGACATGCTTATATTCGGTACTTGTAATGATATACTGTTTAGAACCAAGTCATTTCTTGCATCTAAAATTGATATAAAAGACATGAGTGGAGCGAATGTAATTTTGGGAGTTAAAATTATAAGGAAGGGTGATAATATATTACTATCCCAAGATCATTTTGTTGAGAAATTTTTTAGAAAGTTGGGTTATTATGACTTTAAATGAGTGAGTACTCCTTATGATGCTAACTCTCAACTAAAGAAAAATAGAGCAAATTCAATTGATTAAGCTTGGTATGGCCAAATCATTGGGAGCTTACAACATTTAATGAATTTTCATAGATTTGATATTGTTTTAAAAATAGGTAGACTGAGCAGATATATTAAAAGTCCTAATTAGGACCATAGCATCCACTTGCAAAACTCATGAGATATTTGAGAGATACCATGAAATGTGGTATTGAGTATAGTAGATTCCTCATTGTATTAAAAGGATACAATAATGCTAATTGGATCTCTAATTTAGATGAGACAAAATCAACTGGTAGTTATGTGTTTACACTTAGTGGTGGTGCAGTTACATGGAGGTCATCCAAATAAACAATAAGTGTTAGCCTTTCAATGGGAAAAATATACATATACAATTTAGAAATAATGTGGTAAAGCAACTACTAAAAGATGGAACAATATCCATTAATTAGGTGAAGCTAGAAAGAAATTCGATGGATCTTCTGAAAAATCCTTAAGGAAAAATTTGATATATGAAACATCAAGAGGAACTAGACTTAAGCCATTTGAAATTAACAAATGATGGTAACCCAACTTTGTGATGAAATATCTTATGAAGAATCTTCATATAGGTAGGAATAAGTCACTTGTTAGTTTTGCTAACACTAAAAATTATTTCTAGTCCCTTTTTATAATATTAGAAAGTGCTACATTAATGAAAAAGTTAACCTTATAAAGCTTTCAATGATTTTTCATATCTCTTATGAGTGGTGTATGATTTGCAGCATGCACTTGATGAAATCACCTATATAAGTGTTAAGTGTGGTTGCTTGTATAAGATCGTGGCGAAATCTTTATAACACTCATGGTCTATGGCGCATAACAATTATAATGACAATGATTGTGGGGTGTAATGTGATTGTTAAACCATCAACATAGTGAAGTGTTTTTGGTTCATATAGCTTGCTACATCAACTATATTGTGTGTTATGTTATCAATATATGTCTAGTTTATTAACTTGCTATATCAAGTCCTATGTGGTACATACAAGATGAGAACCTAAGAATTTTTTTCCTCTTAAACGTTTTCTTTAACCTTTTGAAATATGCAAAGAAATGTTGTATATATGAAAGTATCTCAAAAGGTCTAAGTCACGCATTGCTTAGTTTTGCATGCTTTCAAATATCTATGTATTAATCTTTGTTTTAAGCTTTCAAACAAGCTAGTAACCAAGTGGGCCTGATGCAATGCAAATCCTCAAATTTCCCCCCTGCACATGTAGTAATGGGCCTCTTAAACCTTTTATCTTTGAGTAAATTACATTAACAACCCTTGGGATTTTTTTATATTGCACATAATTCTTTTGCTTTTTTAATATTTATGACAACCTTCCTTATAGAAGTACATGACGTAATGTTTTTCAAACAATTAAGAGGGGTTAGTGTAATGTATAAGGAATGTTAGTGTAATGTTTTTCAAACAATTAAAGGGGTTAGCGCAAGGATAAAAAAAGGAAGGGTATCATGTACAATCTGAAAAATTCTTAAGGGGTGTCAATGTAATTTACTCTTTATATTTTGCATTAATTATTTTCCTGTATTTAATTTTAAATTCAAATTTGAGCTTATCCAAAAATCATCTTTTTGCTACTTTTTTTTGTTGTTGTTAACTTGGTTTACTTATTCAAAAAATTGGGAATGCGGCTTTTGATCGTGGGAAATTTGCTTCTGCTAATGTTTAGATATTTTATCCACAAAACATTTATTTTATTTTCTAATTTTTTTATTTAAATATTTTTATTTGAAAAATCTTTTTATGATGAACCCTAATTTTCAAAGATGCTATTCTTTCTTTTCTTATATGAAATTTTTGAGTTCTTGAGTTATGATAATTTGATCTTGTTAGTTCTATAATCTTGATTATCATTGAGAAGAACATGTTATATCTTAGTGGACTTATGCACCACACAAATAAGTTCTTGAAGATAGTGTAAGGTGACACTTATCAAGTTTTTGATCATCATTCAAGTTCTAGTGGTTTGTGATTTTTTGCATATTACAACTATGTAGTGCAACCAATTTTCCCATGCCCATTCTCATTACCCTTTTTTCAACACTTCATTTTTTGAAACAACAAAGTTACTATAGCAAAAAAATTTCATATGCTTTGTGCATCTAACATTTTTTTTGGTTAAATTACTCTTTTAGTACTTCTTTTTATTTAAAATTTTCAATTTGGTCCCTCTATTTTTAAAATGTTTGATTTGGTCCTCTAATTTTAAAAAATGTTCCATGGTATCCTAATGTCATTACTATCAAACAAATAGAAGGACAACATTGAACATTTTTTTAACAAATTAGATGACCAAATTAAATAATTTAAATAAAATAAGGGACCAAAAGAATATTTTAACATTTTTTTCTCCCTTTGTACCTTTTGTCCTTTAATTTGAGCACATAATAAGAACTCAACCCAATGATGCTTTTAAAGATGTTGATTAGTTTATTGAATCCCAACTCTGTTTTTCCTTGTAACTTTTGTCATGCAACCATAATTAATTTTGCTTAAATATTGTCAAAATTCTTTGGGAAAACAATGATGTTATAATAAACCACGATAGAAAACTCGAGCAAGATCTATTGCATCTTACACAACAAGGAATAACTCGCCACATAAAAGCACAATCCAACTTTTCTAAATGTTTAGTAGGTGTTTTTTATATTCAACCTGTATCTTAGTTTATATCAAACAAATAATGTTTATTTCTTATTAATGGATTTAATTACTCTAACTTATTTGCATTAGGAAGTTTCCCATATTATTACAAGATTCATTTGTATTTTGTTCATTTTTCAATGACTACACAATACATTAGGGGTTAAATTACTCTTTTAGTCCTTCTTTTTATTTAAATTATTCAATTTGGTCCATCTATTTTTAAATTGTTCAATTTGGTCATTTGGCTTTCTAAAAAATGTTCAATGTTATTCTTCCGTTCAAATTGACACTAATGATGTTTAGGGAGGCTGATGTGGCACATGATGTGTCAAAGTGTGAAAATTGACACATGTCCAACCACACTAATGCCATTACTATCAAATAGATAAAAGGACAACATTGAAATTTTTAAAAAATTAGAGGACCAAATTTAACATTTTAAAAATAGAGGGACCAAATTAAGTAATTTAAATAAAAAGAAAGACCAAAATAGTAATTTAACCATACATTAGGATCACACACACACACAAGACTGCATTTATAAGTGGAACAAGCATGATCATTTGTTGTTTTTCCTTTACTGATTCTACTTGCCATGATATTGTCCTACTGCTAGCAGGAACATAATTTGCAACATATTATAGAGTTTTGGCTTACATTGGATATTCTTGCTTCAACCATTCATTCTTTGGTATAACCAACCCAGTTGGACACTTCCAACAAAAAAGTTACTGTTATTAATTTTTTATATTTTTATATTTTTTTCTTTTTGCATTTGTATGATTATTTAAACTCTAAAACTTTAAACCTAATCACACTAAACTTTTCCTACTCAATATATCATTAATTTCCTTCTTAGTTCTAACTCACTTCTCCCTCTACATTAACTTTCATTCCATTTATGCTCTGGCTTGCTTCTCTTGCACTTAAACATGTGTGTTTCTTTCTTCAACTTTTGCAAGTTTCTTATGAGCAAATTGAGAGCATTTCAAAATGAGGGTTGCGTTAAAAAGTACCAAAGCTCAAAGCTTTTACATGTTCTTGGTTGCCTTGCTTGTGGCTTTTGTCTTAGTAGTGCTTTTAGGTAACACCTTAACCTTAGTGATACATATTACATAGTATTTGTACCACTGTGACTACAACATTACACACGCATGCACATGTGTGTTAGTCAGATGCACATTTTTTGGTTTTATGCAACATAGTGGTGCTTCTTCTTGGACAATGCAAGAATTGTTACACACCAAATGATTATACACTAAAAATGTTGTCAAACTTATTAAGTGTGGCAATGATTAGGGACTAGCTACAACAAGTTGGCCTCAAGCTTATCTTTTCAAGTGGGTGGAGGGAACACTACTTCTTTGCACGTGAGAAATCTTGAGAGGGAAGGATATAATTTTGCACTAGAAAAGTTGATTTCACCGTTGCCATTTGTAGGTGGGTTTACATCTCGATGAGTAAGAAGATGACATTGGTGACCTAAATCAATTATCTAAAGACCTAAAACAAAACAAAAAACTTACTTATGTGACATAACAAAATGGTGACACACGACATTGGGTGATATAGGCAACAAAGGGCCACATCATCACTTAACACACTCACTTGATAACAAAGATTTTTGTAATGGATGAAAAATAAAACCAGGAACTAAATCTATAAAAAAAAGTGTACATATACTAAAACAAAAAATACACTAAAATACAAAAACTTAAAAAGTATTTAAACCTGACTTTTTTTAGGGGTGTATAATAACAACAACGAGATTAGAACCTACAATATTGTACATACTACCAAACTCCACCACTAGGCCGACCCTAGTAAGTTACATATTTAAACCTAACAACAAAATCCTAAATAAAAATAAATACTCTTTAATCTCAAGAAGGTAATTAGCATTTGATATTTTTTATTCAATAATCCAAACTCCAAAAAAGATATTGGTAAGATTATTTCATTTAACAGTTTTGCAAATTATTTATTTATGACTAAATTACTATTGTGGTTCCTTATTTTTTTTATGAAATTATATTTTGGTTCTTTATCTTTAAAAAGTCCGTTTTAGTACTTTATGTTTTAAAAAAGGCTCAAATTGATCATTCTGTCAGTTTAAAATTAACACCTTTAATAATTTAAAGATAACGATGGTTAAAAATCGCCACAAAATAATTTTTTTTTCTTTCCTTTTTTCCCACTCTCCGCTTCATCTTCCCACCCCTTCTCTTTGTCTCTCTCACCCTTCTCTCTCGTCTAAAGCCAATGAACAGAGATGTTGGTCAAAGCCTCACGGCCACTTCACTATCATGGCCATGGCTACTTCGCACCACGACCATCTCAGCTTCCTCGAGGAATCCGATGACATTGCCGCCACTTCATAGCATGACCAAGGCCACAACCATTTCCCAAATCCCAACCACTTTGATGACGACAGGGACGGCTTCAACAACTTCTCCGCTAATTTCAACTCGTTCGCCGAGGAGGCATTCATGAAGCCCACGATGGACGACAAGGACTTCGTTGTGTTGAAGGAGCACAACTTCATCACCATCGTCAAGAACAACTGCTTTGTGATGGTGGAGTTTTATGCCCCCTAGTGCGGCCACTGTTAGGCCCTTGCGTCGGAGTACGCCGCCGCCATTGAGCTCAAGCCTGACGGCATCATTTTGGCCAAGGTGGACACCATCGTGGAGAACAAATTGGTGCACGAGTACGACGTTTAGGGTTTCCCCATTGTTTTCTTCTTTGTTGATGGGTTTCACAAGCCTAGACGAGAGAGAAGGGTGAGAGAGACGAAAGAGACGAGAGAGAGAGGTGGAAAGATGAAGAAGGGAGCAGAAGAAGAGAAAAAGAAATTATTTTGTGATCGTTTTTAATTGCTATTATTTTTAAATTATTAACGATATTAATTTTAAATTGACGAAATGACTAATTTTAGCATTTTTTAATATATAAGATACTAAAACAAACTTCTTAAAAGATAAAAAACTAAAATAAAATTTTATATAAAATAAATAAAAGACCAAAATAATAATTTAGTCATTATTTCTTTATTTTTTAACAGGTAAAGCATGTTCCCTTATATATCTCACCGTGTCCAGGACCCCTCCTCTTACCATCTGACTTCAGAAACCATAGCCTAAACCTCCTACGCCAAACTTAGCCATCACAACGAACAGGTACACCTTCTCCCACTTTTCTCTTTTCCCAATCTGCCCTCCATCTTCTCTCAACGCATAACGATCATTTCCTTTCCCTCAAACTTCATTCCACTCCATTCATTTCCACGCCCTTTCTTTCTCTCTCTTTGATTTTTCAAATTATTATTATTATTGAATAGGGTCTTCCCGCACTAATTCTAGGGTTTCTTCACTTCTTGTTTGATATCTCCGTGTTTCGTTTCTTTGTGAATTAACATTTTTATCGAAAATTTCCCTTCACCGAAATTAGGTATTTAGTATTTATTAGCGATTGGTGACATTTTTCGAAGGTAGGGTTGATGGGTGATCGGGGTTCGGGCGTTGCGAAGCCGATTTGGATGAAGCAAGCGGAGGAGGCAAAGCTGAAGAGTGAGGCGGAGAAAGCCGCGGCGGCGAAAGCGGCGTTCGAGGCCACGTTCAAGGGTTTGGAGAAGAATCGCGAGAAGGGGAGCGTTCAATCGGACAGCGAGTCGGAGGAGTATGAGGACTTGGCCCAGAAGCCCATTGGGCCTGTGGATCCGGCGCAGTGCACCGCCGCGGGGACGGGGATTGCCGGCGGAACGGCGTGCGCTCCGTCGTCGTTTGTGGTGGTGACTAAGGACGCTGATGAGAGGAAGGTTTTCACTGGGGGCGCGCAAATCAAGGTGAAGGTGACGCCCGGGTTGGGTGTTGGAGGGTCTGAGCAAGAAGGGATGGTGAAGGATATGGGCGATGGAACGTACACTGTGACTTATGTGGTGCCCAAGAGAGGGAATTATATGGTTAGTGTTGAGTGTAATGGGAAGCCTATCATGGGGAGTCCCTTTCCTGTATTTTTCAGTGCGGCAGGTACTACATCACCAAACCCTCTGCTTTAGTTTTTACTTTTTTGAATATAATATGTATTGCTCAGCAGTGGTTCTTTTGAGTTGTTTGTTTTTGGTTAGCATTTCCACTTGGTTGCCTTTTATATGTATAAGTTGGTTTGTCTGGTATATAACTATGGGTAGTGACAAAACAAACAACAACAAAAGCCTTATCCTAGTAGGTGAAGTTGGCTACATGGATCACAAGATGCCATTCGGCTCAGTTAAAGGCCTGTCGTGAGTGATCCATGTTCAGTATGTGGTAGAGTTTTACATTGGTTGCCGAAGGGCTAACTCAACCCTCCTTTAGCTTGGCTTGGGGCTTGGGATCGGCTATGCATAGGTGGTGTTATGTGTAGTGACAAAAAAGAAAAAGAGAAATGTTGAAGTTGAATTGAAAATTCCCTCAATTTGACGCTAAGCTTATGTTTTCATTGTTGAAATCATGTTATGCTGTGTACAATCTTGCGATTTCTCTTAAACAAAAATGGAAGATAACCTTGTTGCTGTGTATATGCCTGTCTTTTGGTTTGTAATGATCTTCACGGTGGTCAATATTCAATGCTTTGATTTGTTTTGTGGTAGGTAATAGTAGTGGAGGGCTGCTGGGTTTAGCTCCTGCATCAACATTTCCAAATCTGGTTAATCAAACTATGCCCAACATGCCGAATTACTCTGGGTCAGTTTCAGGGGCATTCCCTGGATTGTTGGGAATGATTCCAGGGGTTGTTGCTGGAGCTTCTGGGGGTGCTATTTTGCCTGGAATTGGGGCCTCGCTTGGGGAAGTTTGTCGTGATTACCTTAATGGGCGTTGTGCAAAAGTTGATTGTAAGTTGAATCACCCACCTCATACTTTGTTAATGACTGCCTTGGCTGCGACAACCTCAATGGGAACACTTAGCCAAGCTCCTATGGCACCTTCCGCTGCTGCAATGGCTGCAGCTCAGGCAATAGTTGCTGCCCAAGCCCTTCAAGCGCATGCAGCTCAGGTGCAAGCTCAGTCTGCAAAAGATTCTGCTGGTATGCTGTTACATTAATTTTGTTTTGTATTGGTGGTATGTTCTTCATTTCACAGTTCTAATATGATGAAAGCTCTCTCTCCTTGATTTTGCAGTATGATCAGTTGTGTCTTTCTTGGCGTTCTTTTTTTCTTGTTGTGTTTTACTGTTTCCTAGTTTTTTCTTATAATTGAATTTGCTACAATAATCAGGTTCACCTGAAAAGGCTAGTAAGGATGATGCATTGAAGAAAACCCTCCAAGTTAGCAATCTTAGCCCTCTACTCACTGTGGAACAGCTTAAACAACTCTTTGGCTTCTGTGGCACTGTTGTTGAATGTACAATCACTGATTCAAAGCATTTTGCTTATATAGAATACTCAAAGCCTGAAGAGGCAACTGCTGCTCTGGCATTAAACAACATAGATGTTGGGGGGCGCCCTTTGAATGTTGAAATGGCAAAATCACTTCTGCAGAAACCATCCATTGTGAATTCTTCACTTGCTTCATCGTCTCTTCCTTTAATGATGCAGCAAGCTGTTGCAATGCAACAGATGCAATTCCAGCAAGCACTGCTTATGCAACAAACTATGACTGCACAGCAAGCTGCTAACCGAGCTGCTACCATGAAATCTGCCACAGAGTTAGCAGCAGCCCGAGCTGCAGAAATAAGTAAGAAATTGAATCCTGATGGACTTGGATGTGAAGAGAAAGAGACAAAGCAGAAATCCAGGTTTGGTTACTTTGTCAATTGTGTTGAGGATATAATATGCTTCTTGTCTTATTTTATTTCAAAATTTTTATTGCTTCAACTCTTTATTAGTATGTCCTACATAGGAAGTTTAGGAATATTGAGCTCATGATATTTGAATTCATGGTGTGAAAATAGAGAAAACTGATAGAAAAAAGTTTCTGTATTTCTTATTATGTTCAGAATAATGGAAGATACAGAATTTTTGTTACAGAACATTTGCAATCAATTGCAACTTGCAATTGATGTGATACTTAGCCAACTATCCTAACTGAAACCAGCCAGCTGGCTGCTGACAGACCTACCAGTTGGCAACCATCTGAACAATCTAAGATATGAAGCTTGGCCCCTGTGCAGGCCCACTACTACAATGCACAGGCCCAATAATATAGCTAGGATTCTATATTTGTTAGAATACTATAGAATACAACAGATGGCTGTATATCTCCAATAGATGTGATTGCTTGAAATGGCTTAAGACATTACAAATTGAGTAAAGAGGTCTGAATGTATATAGTAAGTATATGTACAAGGTTGTAAAGTTTTAAATAAAGCAAAGTATAATTGTTTTGCTTTACAAGGTTCTGCGTAACACAAATCTGGTACTGCATTCATTTTTATATATTGTTCATTCTATTGCAGTTTTTTGTTTGTTTGTTTGGGTGGGGGGGTGAGGAAGTATAGTCATTTTTTAATTTACCATTCTTCAGTGTTGTTAAATGGCGGCGCCATGGCAGAATGGCGTGGCAGATTTTTTGCCAACCGCCATAGGCAATTTGTGCAGGGAGAATTCCATGTTGCTTGGTCTACTTTCCTTGTTTGTGTAGATTCTGTAGAAAGGGGGATTTTTCATAAAAGAAGTTATGTATAGTTGGATATGAATTTCAATTGACGTACATAATTGAGCTCATGACTTAATGACCAAGAAGATACTCACCTTGGACCAACAAGCTGTCCTGGATTATTACAGGTTTCAACATAGAAAGTTTGAAATATTTGAATCAAATGAAGTTTCTATTTTTCTAGCTACATGGTGTAGGGTTATATATATGATTAGATGCTAAAAAAAGGCAGCAAGAATAAAAAAAGGTAAGAAGAATTGTATTTAGAATCAACTGGTGTCTTCTGTGGAAGAAAGAAATATATTGTTGGTGGCCTGGCAATTGATAAGTCTATCATTGCTCATGGATTCATGGTCATTTTGAATTAAATTGTGGTGAAAAAATCTTCTTGTAATGTATCTTTTTTTAATTAACTTTTGTTGTACCAGTCATGATCACATTCTGCTTTTCTTTACAAAGTTCTGTGTCTAATCTAAAATTTCATTACCTTTGGCAGATCGCCCTCTCCCGCTCATGGAAGATCTCGATCGAAGTCAAGATCTCCTATCAGTTACCAGAGAAGGAGAAGGTCTCGCTCTTATTCACCTGCCCGTCATTCTAAGGATCATCGCTCTAGGTCACCATTGAGGTCCAATCATTACTCGAGCTATGAAAGGGAAAGGCGGTCCTATAGAGATATTAAGGAACATAGTGATAGGTACAGAAGACGAGATTCAGATAGATCACTTGCTCATCGTTCATCTACTTCAAGAAGAAACAGAAGTAGGAGTGTGAGTCCTTATACAAGGAAATCATCTGTTTCTCCCAAACATCATAGAGAACCTTCACCTCATAGAGGAAGGAAACAGTCACGTGCTGATTCTGGCTCTCCAAGTCATCGCAGGGGAAGTAGGTCTTCTCCAAAGATTGATGAAAAAAGACCAAGAAACAGAAGGCGCTCAAGGTCAAGATCTTCAGATGATAGGCTTCACTTCTCTAGCAAAAATGAAGAAATCTTGCATGGAAAGTTTAAACACAGAGAGAAAAGGCGGTCCAGGTCAGTATCTGTGGATGAGAAGCCTCACAGAAGGAGCCGATCATCCCCAAGAAAAGTGGATGAAAGTAGATCCAGGCACAAAAGGCGGTCGAGGTCAAAATCTGTGGATGATAAGCATGATTCACCTGAGAGATTGGATGAAAACAGAAACAGAAAATTGAGGCATAGTGACAAAAGACACTCCAGATCAAGATCTACAGAAAATAGGGATCAAACTGATTTCAGAGGGGATGAAAGCAAGAATGAAAAGTCAAAACATCGTGATACTAAAAGGAGCAGGTCAAAATCTGCTGAAGGGAAGCATCGTTCTAAAGATAAATTGGGTGAAAATAGAGATAAGAAATCAAAGCATCGTGATAGAAGACGTTCAAGCTCAATATCATTAGAAGGTAAGCATGACAAAGGAGGCACTTCACCCCATATAAATTTGGATGAGAGAAGGTTTGAACTGAGACAATCTAGGTCAAAGTCCCCTGAGGGCAAACATCACTCCAGTGATAAATATGGTAGAGGTGAAAAATCAGAGCATAAAAAGAAAACCCCATCTAAATCAAAATCAGAACGATTTGATGGGAGTGGGCCCTTCCGAGGAAATTTCAAGGAGTATGAGTCAAAAGGAAAATCACAATCTGATTCTGTATCTGCAGAAATTAAGCATCATTTGAGTGATGGAGAAAATGCTACTAGTGAAGAAAATTCAAAACTCTCTGGAGATGCCTTGCAGGAACCAATTATAAATATGAAGGACTCAACAATCCTGAATGATAATGGGATGCTGACTTCAGTGAATGGAAACTACAAATCAGAAGGGTCAAATGAAAATGCAGGAGCTGATGATAACGCAGGTATGGGAAGTTCTATTGTCAAACGTTGTCTTTAATTATATTATGTTATGTTAAGTGTTACAAATCTGAGAATCCTCTTTGATGCAGGATGGATATGCGTGGAAGAAGTGAGAAGTGGAAAATATTAAGCAAACTTGGCTTGGTAATGACTAATGACCATAAATATAGAAAAAAATGATTATGCACTTGTATGGTATGATTATTAATGCTTGGTTACTTTCTGTGCTTACAGGAGTGGTGGTTCTAAATGATATCGAAGATTCTACCTGGCTTTTGATAATGCTAACAATATAGCTACAAGTATAGATTTCTGTTATTTAATCTTGAATCAAAGTATTTAAAAGGCAAGGATAATCGAAGTTCCTTACTGATCAGAGAAGCAGTGTCACCCATGGCTGCTATCATTTCTTGTCACTATAGTATAATCTTATTTCAAAAGCATTGCACAAATCATGGCTTTCTCTGTGATTGAAGATTTCTCCACCTGTCAATGATTATGGGACAAGAGCATATTCTAATTAAGGATTCTCATTTTGGTTTCCTTAACAAGTTCTTTCGAAGGAATATACTGTTTCTTCTTAGAAGGGCCACAATTCTCAGAGGATGATGCCTCCACTATTTGCTTGGTCCCCAGAATATTCTCTGTTAGCTTATGAACATCTTCCATTTTTTATTTCCTTTTGCAGGTCGGGTTGGAAAAGATCAGGTGTAGAATCCCACAGCTGTTGGTGTGGTTAAGGTGTCAAGAAGTGTCCTGCTTTTGTCATGATCAACCGTGCAGCGCTTATATCATGCTTCTTTTACTACTTGATTGATGTATGTTGGAATGTTATTTTAAGTATACTATTCGTTTTATTGAAGGTAATTTTTGCTATGTTTGGGTCTTGATATTTATTTTTAAAATTTGATGGTGTCTGAATATTTTTGGTTTCTAGTTCTTCAAAACTAATGATAGTGCAGAGGGAGAAACCCTTTTAACCAGTGTCCAATTATATGCATCTAAAAGTTGTTGGGCTAAGGATAGCAATAATATGCTAAACTGAACCTTAAGTGATTTTATTTTTTTTTCAGATTATCTCCTCTTTGGTCTGTTATATCTAGTTGATGTGACCAATTTTGTAGCATGATCTTGTTTAGTTGCAAGCATCGATATTTGATGTGGCCAACCGTAGGCTCCGTTTTGTTTACTCATGTTTTGTGGTATGGTGGGCATGTTATATCCAAAACAAATGCAGGTTATTCTCATTGAAATCTGTTGGAGCTTTGAGATACAGTTATGCTGGGTTGATTTTCTCTTGTATAAATGAAGGTATGCAGTCAGATTCTGATGCTCTATGGTTTAGAGCATAATTGTTTTTCTTCCAGTAAGTGTTGAGAGCAATATGGAAGGCTGCTTAGCTTTGTATTATGTACGAATGCATTTGTTCTAAGTACTGTTTTCCAATATTTTTACCATCATCTGGTGTCTTATATTGTCCTGCATTTTTTTCCCATTTTTCCTTTTGTTTTTCTTTCCTTTTTCTTTTTTCTTTTTTCCCCCACAAGAAATTGTCATGGTTAGGTAAAGCTTCTATATAAAGGTCATCTGAACCTGGATGTTGCTGCAATGAGTTTCATCATGTTGCGTTTGAGCAATTGGCTGAGTTACAGTTTTTACTTTAAGTAAATGCTGAAATTCAAATGATTTCAACAGGTAATTCTCCGTGAAACTATTGGGTTCTTCTATTTGTGTAGGATCTTCAATTTATTTTGTCAGTCTTGTCTATGCTTTACCTAGTTCTTTATGTTGTCCTGTTCACATTGATGTTTTTGCTTTTCATTCTTTTCAATTATTTGCAGATTGAGCGGTTTTCAGTGTCATCTTAATGATTGTGTTTTGAGTTTTTGTTGTGTTGATTTGAGATGGTCTCACAACTTAAGTTGTGGTTTTGAAAAATGTTTGTTCCTGAGAGGTGCCAAAGGAATTCTGGTTTTTTCCTTTCTTTTGAGGACATACGGGATTTTTTGTTTTGGTGGATCACGACTAAAAGTTTACCCCCTTGTTTTGCGCTCTTTTCTCCTCCCCCACCCCACCCCCGTTCTCTCTTTGGCCCCCTCCTCATCCCTTCTGGGTTTTTTTTTTTTTTTCCCCCTGGTTAGGTTAAGCACTGGATATGATGATCTCATGAGCAGCTGCAAATTCTCTACACCAGATGATTGTGTAAAGTTTGTTCTTGGAAGTTCTCTTGGGGTTTTTGTTTCCTCTTTCTATTGTCTCTGCATCAACTGGTCTAGTGACCGATGGCAACTTGTCAATTTTATGTCTTCTCCAGTTGGCGCCTAGGCTTTTACCGGAAAGTGTTTGTTCTTAGTTGTGCATGGTTTAATAAAAAGAAAATTTAAGTTTAATTTTAAGGTTGAGGGCTCAGAAATGACTAGTAGCTAATTGAGCTCTGAACATTTTGATGCGTGCCCTCCAATATATACAAATGACCAGTGGCTAATTGAGACAAGTATTGCGCGTTGTTGATTTAGGCTTTAGGGAAATATTTGATCGAATGCCCTTTTTTTCCTCGATAATAAACAACCTATTCGCTCGTAGCGAATTATCCAAAGCAAAAACACGTCGGTGGATGTATTTCTTGCTTCATGAAGCACAAAACCAAGTTTTAAAATTCGTGAAATTTATATTTTGAATTTGAAGTGAAAAGTTTGTATTGGCAATTCTAAAGTATATAAAGTGAAATTTGTTTTTTTTTTCTCTACATACTATGTGGCGCTTGGTTTATGTTGAATCCTTGCTTTAGCTCTGATTCAATATTCTAGAGGATTTCGTGTGTTTGGTTTGTGAATTTTCTAATTTTCAATACCACGTTTGACGGAAATTCACTCTCAAGAAGCATTCACGTTCAATGAAAGGTAACATGAAATCAAACACACATTTCTTCTATTAGGATACTTGTGTACATTTTCACTAATTTCTTCCTCTCAGGCTCAGCAAGCCTTTTTTGACCACGACGAACTTAGAACCAAGAAATTTTAAGCTGAGTGGATACACAAATTAGGATCATTAAGAATATTCTAGAATCAAATTTAAGAAATTTTTGTTTTATTTTCATAAATTGACTCATATTTGAAGCATGAGGAGATGATTGTTTTGGTGTTGGTTTCTTTTAAGATTTTTTTTTTCATTTGTTTGAAATAAAATTAGAGGGGTGGGGGACAATTGCTCCGTAGTGGGGTACATATGTCCGTCATCAGATAGTAACGATATCCTGATCAAACTTGGAAGAAAACCATCAACAGACATTCTAGATGTACATCTGCTAATTATTTTGTTCTGTGGTCCCGTTTTAACGTAAAGTTTATTGGTGTAATAATCTTTCTAAGTAAGGCTTTTCTATTGTTTTTAGCAGCAGTCTTCTTGTGTAATAAAAGCTAATAATGACATGCATAATGAAGGCCATGTATGTGTGTGCTGTGAATGAATGTAAAATTAATTTTGAATGAAATTGATTTTGTAAAATTGATTTTTAAGTAATATAAAATAAAATAAAATAAAGTGAAGTTATTTATTTTGGATGTTTTTATTTTAAAAGAATGTTAGTAGTAAGAGTTAGTATAAATTTTTTTATTTAATGTAAAAGTTATCTAAGATTGTTTTAATTCAATTGACTTTGGACGTGGAATCAATTTTTTAACATATTATTAAACATGTAAATGTTTACTTAAAATTATGTTAGTTGTTATTTTATGGTATGTTTGGTTTAGGAAATAAAGTGACAGGAAAGAAGGTAAGAGGAGAGAAAATGAATAGAAAATGAAATAATTTTGTAAGTTGTTTGATAGAAAAGAAGATGAAAGAAAAGAAAGTTAAATATGTATGTAAAATGACAAATATTCTTAATAAAAAAGTGAAGTATGTAAAGATAAAGATAATTTAGTCTTTTACCTATTAAAATCACTTTTTTCCTCAATTTGGAAGGATTAAAAATATTGGTGGGGTTGGCCATTTTTTTTTCCCTTCTCCTTTTTAAGTGATACCAAATAATGAAAAGAATAAAAAATTGGATGCTTTCTTTTTTATTTTATTTTTTTCATTCCTCTCACTTTCTTCCTTTCCAAACGTAGCGTTAATGTTTTGATAATCTAACATGAATCCAAAGATATAATATATGAATACATTTGAAATCAAGGACAAGTGTAGTGTAAGCAATGAATTGACATCAGATTACCTTTACCATTGCGTTCAAATTTAATGTGCAAATTAACAATTAAATATTCGTAACTGACTCTGGCGTCTAAATCTGTGAGAACATATGAATTCAACAAAAATGGGACCCTCTTCAAGATTATCCAAATCATTTGTAACACTAACGTTAAGTTCACAGAAGGTATGGATCACAAGAATACAACCTATATATTCCTAAAAGTTAACAATGTTGAATCGGTGACTTAAAAATGTCCAACAAAAAGGGTAATCCAAAAGATAGAGAAATACCAAAAAAACCTTACTTTGTATGTAATATATTTTAACAAAAAGATAAATATTTCGATTGTACTATCAAGTTTTGTTAAAGACTTCGAAGTCTCAAATCTTATTATAATATGTCCATTGAAATTCCATATATTTGGAAGCACCCAAGAAAGCATAAAAAATGTGTCTTGGATTAAGTAAGTGATTTTTGAAATTGTGATAGAAATCATACACTCTAACAAGAGTAAAATAAAACGATTAGTTTCGGACACATTGACGACAAAATCCTAAGTATAAAACTCACTGAAACTATTATTGCTTTGGTATGAGTTGAAGAAAATTGATCTAAATTTTTACAGTAATGATGAATATTATGAAAAAATTGAGAAGATAACAGATATAATAAAGTCTTTATACAATGCCTGAACCCTTTGGAAGGGTAGTAATAAAATTCTATTTGTTTCTTATTGAAAACTCCGTTATTTTACGACATTTTTTTGGGCATTAAGAGAACAGGTTTCAGAATGTGTATTTGTGTGTTAAGAAATGCCTAGATTGGGTTTCATTTGATAGTACTCCCTTTAGACTCCAATATAAGAGGAGGAAAAAAAAAACTTATAAATAGTGATCTAAAATATAAAGAAATCTTAACTAATTTCATCGTATTTAATAAAATTCCTAAAATACCCTTAATGTAATTCAAAATTTATTTTTATTGACCTCTTTGGTTCTTATGATAATCACATGACTTTCAAAATGGAGAAAAAGTATTCCTGTTTGGACATATAACTTGTCAAAGATCTATCCGTCCAGCGAGTATTATTTGAAATGAATCCAAAGGTCATTGTAAATATGGTCACCCTTGGCCATTCACCACTATATTCAACCTCTCCTAAGGAATGTACTTAATCTATTCAGTCCGATGATCGATCTTGATCTATTACACATGTATATACAGAAGCAAATAGTGCAACTGATTTCCTTGCAAACCTTGGTCACTTAAGATCCTTTGGTATGAAATCATTGATGGAGCCTCCACTTGTTAGCAATCATCCTATGAGATGATGTCGAGGCCTCGAGAGTGTTTCCCTGCCTAATTTTATTTCATTATAGTCCTTTCATTCTATACCCTTTTCATTAAAAAAAGAAAAGAAAAGCTAATACTAAAGTAAACCTAAATAGGGAAAGTAAATTTGAGAACTTTTAAAAATGTTCAAACTCAAATTAATTTATTTACAAGTATGCAATATACAATTGTTAATGAAGCAGCATTACTATTTTCGACCTTTCATCTCTCATGCTAATATTTTCAAGGTTGGATTTTGTCATTACATTAATGTTTTAATATCTTTGTTTTTGGTAGGAGTAACCTAGCACACAATTAAATAAGTTTAATCATTGATTTAATTATTAACTATATATATGGAAAGGACTTTGTCGTAAGAAAAAAATTATTTTAATGAGTTCTACATTAATAGAGGGTTTAATTTTTATATAGGTTCAAGTGGATATGACAAAAATACCTGTACTTATATGTACTTTCACTAATTACCTTTGCTAGATAGGAGATGGATACCCGTTGAGTATAGGTGAGAACCATAATACCCATCTTGTGGATATTAATGTACTTATAAAATTTATTTTTCTATTAAATATATTATATGTAATGATTTTTCTATCATTTTGAGACAAGATAAAATTTATTTTTTATCATTTGAAAACAAATAAATAAATGATGATAAAAATGATCATATATATATATATATATATATATATGTAATAATTATTTATGTAATTGATCATTACAAAATATTTAAATATTTGATATATTACTTATAATTATGAAAATTTTAAATAAATAAAGTTAAATTATGTGATGATACATGAGGAAGTAGTACTTGCACCCTATCAGTCCCATTATCGTCCTTAACTAAGAGGTACACTAATTAATCTACACACATAAAAAAGAGGGGAAAAAGAATTTAATCATTTTGGTTCATGGGAGATTTTAATTGCCTTTGGACGTGAAACTGACCCTTTTGAGGATATTGATACTTTCCTCTTTCACAAACACTTTTTCATGGGCTTGAACTTTCACATTGTAAAAGCTTTTTAATTGTAGAGCTTATGCCACCCCTAATAAGTTAAATGAATTTAATTTGACATTAGTAAAGTAAATTATATCCTCATCTAATCACCTCCTCATATTATATATTGTTTGAATAAAAGAGTGATAGCATGATGAGGCATCATCATAGGACATTTATTGAAGAGTTTCATTATAGAGTAAGAAATTGTTGAAGATATATTGTGATAATTTTGCAGCTAGATTATTCTCTAAAAAATAATAGAAGTCAAAGTCAAAGCAAATATATTGACATAAGGAATCTACTTATGAAGAAACATATTAAATCAAATGAAAGTATTATTAAACACTTTAGCATTGAATTGATAGTTGCAAATCCTTGGACAAAAACCACACCTCTATAGATGTTCAACAATCATGAAGTACATATTAGGACTTGATTTAATTATATATGTAGAGTTACTTTTGGTTGTACTAAAACTTGTATCTATGTTGAAGATCTCACATAGATTAGTGATATGGTTAAAATAAAGTATATAAGTTTGGGTCAATCCTCACCTCTTAAGCTAGTTTTTGGGGTTGAGTTAGGCTAAATCCAAAATTATAATATGGTATCAAAGCTTATCCTAACAATTGTTGTTTAGTTTATTGAGCTACCTGTTATCGAATCACTTGTATGTGTCCAATCCTGCAAACTTCATACTCGATATGTCCAGTCCTCAATGTCAGGAGGGAGTGTATTGGAGATGCCACATCGAATAGTGATATAACCAAAATAGAATATATAAGTAGGGGGTAACATTTTCATCTTGAATTAGCTTTTAATGTTGAGTTAAGCTCAAACCCAAATTCTAAAAATCTTAGTTAATTTGTCTTCCAATTTTCATGTATATTTTTGGTTTTGAAAATGACATATTTACTTTGGACCTAGAGTAATTATCAGATTTGTTAAGAATTTTTTCTTAGAAAAAATTACATTATAATGCATAAAATGTAATATTTGTTTATGAAAATGTACTGTTATAATTAGCTCGTGTGATTAAATCTGCTTGCTATTCATTGTTGTGAATATCATAAAATATAGAAAATGTTTGGATCGAGTGAGAAAATTTGTATTTTTTGTTTAAATTTAAATTAATTTTTTCGTGGAATTGTCCATACTTTTTGTTCACATTATACTAACTTTAAGAAGCCAAAGTAAGTCATAAAGAGAAATGTTAACAACATATTCTTTTGAATTCATTCTCTATTATTAACTGAAATTTATTAAAAATTATAAATTTTGGTGAGTTTCACTTCTTATTTAATGAGTCTCACTCATGATTTTATAATTTTCAATAAATTTTAATCAACAATAAATGTGTTAGAAGTATGTTAGAGCGTGCAATCCTCAAATAGTAAATTACAAGTTCATTATCCATAATTTGACTAGGAAAGACTTGTCTGAATATTAAAAATAACCACCCTATGCTAATGGGGAGAACTTCCTCTATTGAAGAGAAGCTAAACTAGTTACGTATGTCAAATACAAATATTACCCTCTTTCATGTTGACTGCACTATTTTTGAAGAATTTCGTGCATGCTAGTGGGTTCACCTACTGGAGGTTAGTAGATCAAATCTACACTTTATTAGTTGGAAATTGCTTAGTGGTACGAAATTCGTACGAAAACACGTGGCTGATTTCTGTTAAAGTCCTCTGTTTTATTTTTGCTCATTAATTCATTAGAGAACTTCATTTTCTCTTGATTATGTTGATTCGTGCCAAAAATACGAAAAATTTTCGTACTATATAGCAGTACTCTTAAACTAGTGTGATTCCTGTGTGTGTAGTAGGTTGGACTATCCTGAGATCCAACAAAGGCCTAATAACTTATTAACTTTAGTTGGATCCAGTCAAATTAATCCTCATGGCGTACATGACGGATACATCCTTTTCTAGAAGCAAAATTCTTGCTGTATTTCCTGTACCTACTTCCTGATACAATATGGGTTGTATATGCCTAGAAATCAACATGGAGACTCCTAATAAGTGTTTTGTTACCCCCCTCCACTTAACCATATTTCATCCCCTCCTTATAAATATCAAAAGCAAGCATCACCCTTAGATACATATCTTACTTCAGGGCTGAAACTCTGTTGGATTTCCTATTCACCTAATGGTCAGAATATTTGCAGATGTCCACCACCACTATTAGTTTACCTTCTGCCTCTGCCTGGACAATTAGAGTCCTAACTCAACATCCACCTATGAAACGTTGACGTGACCAATTTGAGCAAGATATATATATATATATATATATATATATATAGTATTACAATATTTTTAAAATTAATAAAAAAATTAGTAAATTAAATCTAATAAAAGAGATCATACAAAAATTATTCAAACTGAAGAAATAAGATTTCTTAATACAATTTTTAAATAAACTGGATGTTAGATGATAAATCTATATTTATGTAGATTTATAGAGCAAGTTCACATGATTTTTGCATTAACTCATTGGAAATTTTTGAGAAAATAGACCATTAATGAAGGATTTCATGTGATGTGTGTTTCTAAGCTTTTTATTTAAAATTACATGAATTGCCTTAATTTTGTTGAATTTTATGTAAGAAGTTAGTTGAGCAAAGAAAAGAAATTCAGTCCATAGGTATAGAGGAGTAATATACTTATCAAGTGGGCTTAAAAGAAGCCTATAAGCACAAGAACGGGCCAAAAAGGAGACTTGAAGCACAAAATGAAGTGCACAAAGTTGCGCCTGCCCGGCGGGACTTGCCTTGGAGGTATTCCGCCGGGCGGGTTGGATAGCCCGTCCGGCGTCAAAGCGAAACGAATTCCGAAAAACCGTCCAGCAGGTTTCCAACCTCGCTGGGTTCGAGGTCTAAGTTTTTATTTTATTTGAATTTTTAATGGACCTAGATTGGGCAAAATGGACCGGGGTTAAGTCTTCTACTTCAAAATTCTGAAAATATATTACAAATAGCAAGGAGCAAAGCAGAAGAGGGGACCCCTGTCTTATCTTTATTCTTTTCGAAATTCTTCTTTTTTTTTTGGGTCTTTGGCTTTTGGAGAAAGATTTTTGAAGGGTAATAGGATACTTAGAGTTAGAAACTGGAGAAAAACCTTTTCTTGTAAAAGATTTCTTCTTCTTTTCCCTTTGATGTATTTCTTTAAAATTATGATATCTCTTCTTGTTATGAGTAGCTAATTTTCTTGTTAGGGTTGTGGTGCACTTAGTGTTTGGAACCCCTAAATGTTTAATTTTAATTGAATTCTTGTTTTTATTTAGTCAATTAGATTGCTCTACTGTTTTTATTTTCTTACTTAGAATTGATCATCTCCTATATGCTTTGAATCGATTAATTGAATGGCGGCCGTACCGCAATTAATTGGTAGACGTGTAGGGTAATCAAATTAGGTATTGTCGTATGATCAACCTTCATTCCTAATGTCCAATTGGATTAAATAATTAATTTAATCCTCCCCTTTTATTCTCCATGCCTTCCTAGGGTTTTAATATCTCACATGATCAATTGGAAAATTAACTTAGAAAGGACTATTGCAATTTATGACCAACAATTGACAATAAAATTCTTAGGAAAATATTGGTAATTGACGAATAGTAAAAGGTTCAATTAGAATTAGATGTGAAGGAACTTAAGAGCACGAAGGAAACCACAATCCTAAGCCTATCCTTTTCTGAATTTTTCTCTACTTACCATTATTTGTTTTACAATTCCTATTTCACATTTATCATTATTGAATCAACCCAGTACCTATTTAATTTTACCTAAACAATATAGAATCTCTAGAAACTGGTAATCACCATTTAGTCCTTTGGGTTTGATATTTGGACTTACGTCCTTTTGTTACTACTGCGATAAGGGTACGCTTGTCCTTGAGCGTATTTTTAGCGCATCATTAGAGATTCATTTTTTTTTAATTTTTTTCATGTTATGATCGGTGATCATAGATATATAATTTAGTGCCTATTGTTTTTCAACTCATAAGAATAATGGTGAAGGAGTTTAGTTACTATGTACTTTATTGTTTGGCAGAATGCAATTCGGGTAGTTTTAAACCGTGTGCAACTCGAAACCGTGTGAAGTATATTCCCCCTGCTTGCTGGTTTCGAAACTGAGTGTTTGTAGTTGGAATAGGTACAACTAACCAACAAACCAGTTAGTCGACCAGCCGTGCGCGATTGCAATATGTTAGCTAGAGAACAGTGATGTAGATTTGAGAAGTACACTTGAAGATAAGGTGCAATTATAGGAAATTACGTTGATATTTTCTGAATTTTTTTCAAATTATATACAACTAGGATTTTGCCCGCACAATGCACGGGCTACAAATTTATAATTTTATTTTTTTATAAATTTATATATTAAATATTTTTAAATTTTTAAATGATTGTATCATCTAAAAATATGATTTAATTTGTAGGAAAAATTGATTATCATTTCATATTAGTTTATAAAAGAGAAATGTTAATAACACATGTTTTTAACACACTTTTTCAATAATTTTTTTATTATTGGTTGAAATTTATTAAAAATCAAAAATTTTGGTGTGTCTCATCTCTTATTTAATGGAGAAATTATTAGGTAGTCCACGACTACTAAGTGTCTATGGTACTAGCCAATGTATTTATAACACATATTCAACTTTTACAATTCATGAGAAAGAATTAATAACACTTGATTACATGTCATATGTAGATTAATAGGGACCATGGTAGTTCAGGACTACCTAATAATTTCTCCATTTAATGAGTCTCTTTTCTAATTTTGTAGTTTTCAATAAATTTAAACCAATGATAGAATGTGTGTTAGCAAGAGTGATAGAGAATGCAGTGCTAGCACTCCTCTTTATAAAAAAAATAGATCACAAAAATATAGATAAATATATATTTTATATAAATTCAATATTTCTATAATATAAAAATATTATAACTGTTTAGTATATAGCATAGAAAATATATTTAATAAACAAAAACAGATACATATTTAGGAAGTACATTATCATATAATCATAGATCATATATATATTAAATTTCTTAAGTTTCATAATAATTAACAATATTAAAATTTCACATTGATATTAGTTGCCTATCAAACTCTTTATTAATTTACTACGTAGTATTTACTTGTAAAATATTTATTCAACAATATATAATAAGTGGAAATCTTATAGCCAAAAAAGTGGAAATCTTAAAATACACAAAATAAATATTAATTATAAAATATTCTAAATATAACTATAATAAAATAATAATATAATTAATATCATATTTCAATAAACCATTACAAAGATAAAGAATGATGACAACTAAAGAAGAATTTCACATAAATAAGAACAAAATCAATGAAAATATAAATTCACTACTTCCATATTATGTAAATATTAAAATTGAATAGTTTATATATCATAATTAAAGTATTTAATAACTAAAATTAGATTTATATTTAATGATATATTATTTAATTTATTCTACAATGTTGTGAAATATTTGTTCCAAAATATAAAAGATGAATATAACACTCATATATCATATAATCATTAAGTATAATAAAAGTAGAAATTTATAGATAAAAAAATAATATATTATTTGAAATGACCTCCCTATTTGGTTGGAATAATTTTTTATTATGGGGTCAAATGTTCACTTGACATTTATTTTTTATTTAATGAAAGACACATAAACATAACTTTCTAGATTATTATGCTGAAGTTCTTAATTTGGAAGACCCTTTTTTAGGGTGGAATGTGCATAACCTAACCTAATAATTTTGTGGTATCTATAATCTATTATTATGATATATATTTTTTTGTCTCTACTTTTTATTGAACTACTATATTCTTTAACCACTCTCTAAATTATTTACTACTTTATTTTTTAACTACTCTCTAAAATACCCATTATACTCTCTCTTTTATTTTACTTTTATTTTTTAAAAAATGAAGAGAGACAGAAAGTGCCTTTTTTTCCTAATTATTAATAAAGGTGATACTTTTATTTGGTCTTCGCATTTGTTTAGATGTTTTTGTTCCTCAGCTAATTTTGTAAAGGCTAAATTACATTTTTGATCCCCTATTTTTCCCAATCTGTAATTTTGGTCTTCCTACTTTTTTAGAGACATTTAGTCTTTCTATTTTTAAAAATCCACAATTTTGGTCCCCCTATTTTTTTAGAAACATTTAGTCCTCCTATATTTAAAAATCCGCAATTTTGGCCTCGCCGTCAAATCTCTTGCATTGACTGTTAGTGATTTAATGTTAACTCTGAGATGTCAACGTTGACTCTAATGTTGACTTTGACTCTGACACATTATTTAAGTACTGATACGTTAGCACATCAAATTTAACGTTAAAATACTAACAGTTGATGCAAAAGATTTGATGGCAAGACCAAAATTGCATATTTTTAAAAATAGGAGGACTAAATCCCTTTAAAAAAAATAGGGGGACCAAAATTACAGATTAGAAACAATAGAGGGACTAAAAATATAATTTAGCCTTTTGTAAACTATCCAATTATATTCAATTTTAATCTCTTATACTAGTTACTTTTATTTAACCTCTACTCCCCTCTCTTTCTTTTTTATTTTATTTTTATTTAAAAAGTATAGAGAGGTATGGAGTGTCTCTCTTTTCTCTACTAAAAAATAAAACCCTATTTTGAGAATCCAAGTTTTTATAATTTAATCAAAATTAAATGAAAAATAAAATTAAGAAGCTAGAAGCTGTATAAACAAATCATATAAAAGTCCAATTTAGTAATTTATATCATATTAAATATCAGTAACATGTCCATAGAATGTCGACCCGTGCAATACAAAATTTATATTAAAAAATATAAATTTTATATTAAAAGATTATATTCTATTAAAATATTCACCAATAGCAATTTCGAAATTAATATTCTTTAATGATCAAATATTATTAGATTTTCTTGAAGATATTATTTTGCTTATATGCAAAATGTTCATTTCTAACTAATATATTAACTATTAGTTAAAATTTACTCCATTAATTTGAAATGTCAAACTCTATGAAGAAATAAAAATAATAATTAGAACTAAAATATAATTTATTAAGTCCTATATAACAATTTACATTTACATTATATTAAATATTAGTATCGGCATATCAATAATATGTTGTCACTTGACACAGTATTTTTTGAAAACAGGCCATGCATTAATAATGTAAAATAGTTTTATACTGTTATCCAATAACAAACCACCATTTATTGTGAGTTTGTTAACTTTTATAATAAATACTTTAAAAGTCATATCAATGGTGATTTTTGATTGTTTGACAGTGTAAAACTTTTTACACGGACAGTGCATGACCATTAAATTCTAGTATTTTATATATTTATCTTTTTATATTTATATTTACCTTTATTCCATTGAAAATTATGTAATTTCATGTAAAATTTAGTGTAATATACTTTTGAAAATTTTAATATTTTAAAATTGATAATTTTTTTATTTTAAGTTGTTTAAATGAATTTTTAAGATTCCTTTTAATTATTCATATAAACATTAACTAATCTATATTTTTTCCGATTTCAATTCAAAAATATTTAAATTTAGATTTGAACTCATAATAATTTACTTAATAGTATTGATTGTAAATTCTTAAATTATAATTAAAGCAATTACAATAACTATAGTTACAATAATTATAGGTAAATCACATAATTCCAATGATTTAGAAATAGTATTAAAGCTGAAATGGCGATGGGCGTTGAAGCCCAACAAATATTTTAATTGTAAAATTCTTCTAGTAAATTTAAAGTTAAAATGTCTATTGTCTAATTTTTATATTTAACTTTAGCTACTCTAACTTTGCATTAGCTGAAACTTCCTAGCTGTTGATAGTCGTGTTCAATGTATTGATAGGCCCTCACGACTATCATGATACTCTCCTATTGTAGTTTTTCCAAATGTATAGAATTCAGCAATGGCACACAAAATGTAAATCAAAGTAGTTCTCAGATGCACATACCTTGAAAGAGTTATTCTTATAATTAAATAGCCTAAAAGTCATGTGACTTTGCTATGTATCCTGTGGTAATATCCTTAGAATCTCACAGCTATCAAGATGGAGCTACCATCTCACGGCTATCAACATCTCAGAAGTCAGACTTGCTCTATGTAGAGGAATCTAATAGGTACAATTCACTCAAAAGCTGCATTGCCAAAATTAATCCCACTCAAAAGGTCTATGTTCAAAATTAATCCCACTTAACATCAGCTAACACCCCAACAAATTAAACTTCTCATACAATTTGATCAAACAGTAAGTTAATGGTACAACATGTCATTTGAATGGTTGAGATTGGCAGCTCCATCTTTGTAGCAAACAGAACCACAGAAGTGTTGTAAACTCAACAAATCATCTTCTTGGTGTAAGTACTGTAATTTTCTTTCCAATTGTAGCTATCACTCTATATGCCCACATCATAAGCCTTGCAACAATTCCAAATCCTCCCCACGCAAGAACATTAGTTGGAATAATGATATCAGTTCCTTTGGTAGCACCTTAAAGTAGCACCTTAAAGTAGCACCTTAAAGAATTGTTAGTGCATCAAGGAAAGAACCTATGGCATTGAAAACATCATTTCCACCATAAGAAAATGATATGAAACATACTGAGGGGACCTGCCTGTATCCAAAGACTCCATAAACTATTTCCAGTTGGGTACGCCTTTAGGACTTGCAATATCAGAGGGGAATCCAATATGTTTGTGGACAATTACTTCATTTGGCTCAGACTGTTGAGTAGTAGGCTTGAGATGATGACCAAGTTGTTTTCTAATGATTCAATCAACTATAAAAGCACCAGTAGTTCCACAGGCTAAGGCTTGAGTGAGAGCTAAAGGAAAACTTTTACTAAGAGGAAAGGCAGCAAAAGAAATTCCAATAACACCAAAAAAATACAACAATTGGAGATTGTCCTGGATTTGATGTATTATAGAAACAGAATAGGGAAAATATTAATGGGGTTGTACCAAAAAAAAATTAGCATGTCTTCTTGTAAACATTTTCAATTTTTGAGAAAGTTGCTTAAATGGCATCAAATTGAATAGAAGAGTTCTAACTCAAATGTGCTAGGCTCAAACCTTATCAAGAGAGACCAATAATATAAATGAGAGATGGATGACTACCGTGGTGTCTAATCTAGAATTTAATGAACAAAAAGAAAATGGTTAATCATATTTGCAACAATAAAAAATTTAAAATTAAAGGAGCAAGTTTTCAAAAATTTAATAATAATAATAATAATAATATTCAAGCGAAATAATTCTTTCATAAGTGATTGATATCCAAAAATATTTACTATAGGAACCAAAATCTAAATTGCATGAAACTACAGGAACTAATTGTTTATCTTAACCAAACTAATACCTTGCAAAATATATATGGTCAATCGAAATACAAATCTTGCAGTGGAAGGTCCTGTAAAACATTAAGGGTCACGGACAGGTTATTGTTTTGTAAATGGCTACCAATGAGGAAAAAGTTAGATTGACTACAGAGTGCAAAGAGATAAGTTCAAAAAAATCATCTTATTAAGACAATTCTCACATGGTGGTCAGAGCTGACAAAAAATATATGTTAGAATACATCATATGCAAAGATAGTTGTGTGACATAATTATGCATAAAGAGTTGGACATTGCCCTACATACCTTCAACCCTACTTATTCCAACAACAATTTCAACTTCTTGTATAACGCCAACATCATTTGCAACATCACCTACGGCTAAAGTGGTCTTCCCAGTTCCTTCTTTCACTAACATTGTTACCCGACACAAGGGTTAAAGGACTAAGACACAACAAAGTAATACACATATTATATATATATATATATATATATATTCATACATTTTATATAGAGATAGAGATTAGATAAATTTTAACCATAGAAGCAATTAAGTATCGATTGTACACAATATAACTCTTAGATCCATACCTAATCTTCTCATCTAAAATCAACATAGGGTTATGCGTGCAATTGTGCACATTTTTCACTCCAATAATTGTTTGACTAGCATAATTTATAGAGATCATGATCAACTATTGAAATGCAGTCTAAAATATTAAAGTAGAGCCCAAAAAGGTACAAACGAAAGAGGATAAAAGTCCTGCTAATGCCTTTTGCTTTAGAGATACACGACAGCAAATAACAGATTCACAATCAATAGTCAATCTCAAAAATTGGTGCTTCACCTCATCTTTTAGAGCATACATTGAAATTTAAATTAAATCATGTTTTATTTTAAATTATAATAATTGCTATGGTTTTAAATTTAAATTAAATTGTATTAATTATTTTTATTATAAGTATGTTATTATCTTCAAATTCAAATTAAAAATTATTTTATTTTAAATACTAACAAATTCTATTGTCTTTAAAATAGTATTGTTATAATATACAATTATCTTTAAATTTGAAAAAAATTAAATGTTATTATATATTAATTTAATTCATTAAAATAATTTAACAAAGTGATTTTAATTTATATAATTAAATAATTATATATAAAAATATTTATCATGTATATTTATAGAGGTTAAAATATTAATTTTATATAAAAATTGATCTAAAGGAATTTTCTTTTTCTTTTCTTGCCATTTATTTATAAAATAAATAAATAACCTGATAATTAAATGGACAATCATCTAAAATTGTTTCATTTAATTTTTTCAAAAATATTTTTTTATAATTTTTAAGATGTAAAAAATGTTTTTGGCCTAATTACACTTTGTGCCACCCAAGTCTTATTATTTTATGGATTTTGTCACTATGTTTTTATTTTCTCTTGCATTTGGCCACCCTATTTTTGAAATCTTGCAAATTTTTCCTAATCATCAACTGTTCATTAAATAAAAATTCGTAAGATTGGGCAAAATTCGCAAGATTTCAAAAATACAATAACAAAACATGAGAAAAAAAAATACAATGACAAAATCTGCAAAATGATGAAACTTGGGTGGCAAAAAGTGCAATTAAGCTAATGTTTTTTTATAATAATTTATTTAAGCATTCCCACACACTATACTTGTTTACACTTTATGCTAATTCCAAGTTGATTTAATATAAATTACAAATCATTATTACGGGACTGCCTCAAGTTCCGATTGCTACTTTGCCATCAACTGTAAGAGTAGTACCATTGCCTTTTGCTTTTGACTTGGAGACACACGACAACAAATAATAGATTCACAATCAACAATCAATCCCAAAAACTGGTGCTTGACATCAATAGTCACTACTCTACTGCTTATTGATGTATCTTGTTGTAAGAAAATGCAAATGTACTATAGTTAACAAAATAAGTTGAATTGTCATATTATCATTTTCCTTGTATTATTATTTTATGCCCCACCATGCAAGTCATGCTATCAACTAAATCTAGCTCATTCCCTTTAAACTTGTTAAACTTAATAGCATGGCAAGAAGTTATTCACGAGCACATAATTGTCCAAAAATGTGAATAACAAATAAAAACAACCAAAGGAACAAAGTGAAATTTTGTGTAACTATTCAAATCCCTTCAACTAAATATGAGAATAAATAATAATGGTCATGATGGCTGATGCTTGAATGAAGTTCATAAATTAGAATGGGAACAACGAACCAGGAGACCCACAATAATAAGTACAGAAATCTTGTTATTGCCAACCCTCAGCATAACACTATCACTAAATAGTTTTGGAAAATCCAATCCCCCATACACAATAACTTCATTTATACAAGAAATAGATAAGTAAAACCTGAGTTTATTATAATAAAATAGTAGAGTGGACAAAAAACATTAATCTTATGCACCTGAAACTTGACCATTAATGAGAACATGCAAAGCATGGCTGACATGACAGTAAGAACAGTAGATTGTCCATTCTTTATAAAACCTTAATTTGCATCAATGTTGACATTGAAAATGGGACACTAATGTTTATTAGATAGAGCGAGGATATAAACATTAAATTTCAAGAAGAGGAGTGTTACAAGATGAGCATTCCAATTAATAGACTTCAGCCGTTAAGGACATGATTAGTTGAAAGATACTTACTCTATCATATGCCACAAATAATCTGTAGAATCTCAGATGATATTAATCTACTCCCAGAGTACATACGTTGTCATTGAATCATCTTCATTGGATAATGCAGGCTCTTTATTGAATGATTGCCAAGTAAATGCACTGTTCACAACAGTGATATTTTTTCTAGGAGTTTTGAGCACCAAGTTGATAAACTCCAAACAACCATAAAAACTGCTTTAGATGCAGTCACTGTCTCACTGCAAAGGATATCATATGGTATGTCTCCTTTCTAATCAATGTATAATTTTATGTTCCAAGGCCATTGGTCTTTATGCTCCCTTTTTTGTTTTATTCTTCCAACCTAAATAATACATATATAAACATGTGAGTATGAAGCTTGACACATTGACAAAATCAAAGATACACATAATACAATATAAGTAACAAAATCTTTAGCATGTTCTGTCTTTGCACTTCATAATAGAAATGAAAACATATGCTCAGGAAGCCACAAGAAAGTCAATTATTTCTTATGTAAATAAAGCAGAATTCATTGATTTGCTGATATATACATGCATGCTTAATAAGCAAATAATAATATGTGAATTTACTATGGGAAAAGGCATTTTCATGCAAACTATTGCTCATAGAACAAATAACTCTCTTTATAGAGCTCTTACAGAAGTCACCAGATCATAACATTCCTTTTTCTTCATTAAAGTTACCAGATTAATGTTGAATTCTCATCCTTTCAAAGTAAAAACAATTGTCACAAATTTCTGCAAAAAAAAAAAAAAAACAAACAAACTGTATAAGTTAGAAAACAAAGCCAATTATTCAGATATGTTTATCATGAAAATGGAAACGAAGGTTACCTTCGGAGTAGCAAAAGAATGGATTTAGAGAAGGAAAGAACTAAATAGAAATTCAAAGGGTTTTAGATGAACCAATAATACCAAACTAAAAAAATCTATTTGCATAAAACATATTTGAGACCAAATAAATATTGTTCCACTTACAGACAATTGTAGAACAAAGAAACTTGACACATCCTTTCTATGGCTTCTGAAAGAAAAAGAAAAATAAAGAGCAATGAGAGAAGCAAATAACTGTTTACTTGTAGCTACCCAAACTTAGATCACACCCACAAAACAACCCATTATGAAATAGCAACTCTGTCTTTAAAAGGAACAACCACTGTAAATGTGTGCAACTTTACTCTACACAGCATTAAAAGCAAGCCTGCCTTAAATGTTTTATACCATTTTACAACAATAGAAGGCAGAAGGGCTATATATTTTTGCCCCAAACCTAAAAAAGAAGTAGCAGCCCGCAATCACTTCTTAACAAAGTAAAAAACACTACAAAGACATAACTTGTCATTTTAAATCATAAAAGGAAGTACTTAACAAAAACACTCTCATCAAATTCATGGATGCAATGCCTTCTTGTTGAACTCTCACTCATGGAGTATTGAAATGCCATGAACATTGATAGCATGGTTAACAACGTTATAAATAGCATCAATAAGGTTCTTAAGATGAAGAAAAAGAGAGAATCATTAGTGATCCATAATATAACCTCATCTCACAGGGTTTAGCGAAAATTCCCAATGTTGTTTGTAAGCTATTCTGACCTTTTTCATTATCAATCAACATTCATTGATAAGTGTATAATATAGGTGTGTTATACTTCATATAACATTCAGAAAAGAAGAAAAAGCATATTAAGCACACAAAACCCCCCTGTACCACAATTCCCTATGCATAGGTACTGATTTTGTCTGTGTCTATGAAAATGACAAAGTTTGAAAGAAAGTAAGATGGAAGCAAAGTCACCAATTGGAATGCCACATATAGCTACAACCAACTTCCCCCTCCAAGGTCAGTCATCAATGACAAGCAACCTATTTTTCTCTAGAACAGAGAGCAGCTCCTTAAGTCTCTTTCTCATCCTTAAGATGCTTATCAAATAGTTGTTGAAGGAGCTTACTGAAAGAAAAACATTCCCAAGAAAAAATAGGAAAGGGAAATGATAGACCCAAAATTCAAAAATTAAAAATAAGAGATTAGATGGCTTGAACTAAGTTTCATATTGTCGTGCTTTTTTATACCTATAAGTTCTTTGTATCGGCTTTATGTAGGTCACTGCATGAAGATCAAGGATGAACACCCATTTGGTCATCTCATAGATAATCATCCTTTTTGTAATCCTTTTCATGCAACCCCTCCTCACGAACCTTAGAATAGTCGCCTTTGTGATGCACCACCTTCTAATGTCTTTTCTGCACCCAACATTTCGCTCAAAGACGATGGTGTTGGAATATGGAGGTGAAGACTTTAGCAGTATGCCAATGTAACTTTCAAAATTCAAAACCCAGCACCTCTTCATTCACCTCATATCACGGCACTGATTCTGATTCTGGATTCACCTTACATCATGGCACTCTCGAGCAATTTCACACGCAATGTAGGGTCCTTCATAAAACAAAAGGATGAATAGTCGATAGGTGCCTCAGTGAATTTTTTACCAAAATAATACAAAAAAGAACATTAATTCTCAAACTACACTATTCCCAAACATTATTTTCTAATATACATTAAATTATTGTTCACTCTAAGAACACCCCCCCCCCCCACGAACCGACTTCTTAACGGGTCTTTTTTTTTTTGTTAATTTTATCATTTTTGTTAAATATAAATTTAATTTGATTATTATTATAATTATTGGTTAAATAATATGGTTAAATAATACATTTAGCGGTTAATTAAAATAATTATACTTGACCAAAAATATTAAATATTAGATAATTGTATTAAACTAGTTGTTATTTTTGGCAAATTAAAATAATTAACATGTTTATTTTACTAATGTGGTAATTTTATGGAAAATGAAATTGTGGTTAAATAAGCAAATAATTTTAAAAAAAAACACAGGGAAGGATTAAATTAATAATGAATTAAATTAATAAAAGTTACATAGGATTAAAAATCATTGGGGCTGCCTTGACGTTTCAGCACGGTTAGGACATTTATTTTTGGTATGTCCTGGTATGCGACATGCCGAACATCTTTTTGGTTGACCCCTTTCTTTGAGGTCCATCTCAGTATGTATTCGAGTCGATTTTGGGCGTCGACTGATATTCCTGTACATAGTGGGATTGTGAGATAATTCTGGTTCGTCATATGTTGGCCATGACCCTTTATTTGGCAATATGTGGAACCTTCCATTATAGACGTTGGATACATATTCCAACGTGTACACTGGACTCACATATTGCATATAGTCATAGTGAATTTGGTTACAAGCAACAACGGCATGTGCACATGGGATGTGCAGTTTCTGGAACTTTCCACATTCACATTGTTGCTGTTCCAATCTAACACTGAAATGCCCCGCAGGTCGCCTTTCTAATGGGTTAATCAACTCGTGCACCCAAAATGTTGAACTGTCTTGATCGAAGTCCTTCACGTAGTGCGTGTTCGCCTTTGTTGTTGCATCTTGTACGGCCTTGTTAAGAATCTCTGTATATTTTTTTCCAGAGTTTATCATCGTCATCACTTCCCTCCCCCTTCTGACGAACAATTCATTACACCTAAAGTATGTTGCTTCGACCAATGTTGAAATGGGTAGGTTTCTTGTTTTTTAAAGTACTGAGTTGATTGCCTCCACGAGATTGATGGTCATATATCCCCAACATCGCTCTCCATCCCATGCGAGAGTCCATTTTGGCCTTGGGATTTCATTAAGCCATTGCGTGGCTTCTGGATGCACGTGACAAAGATTGTTGTAGTAGTAGAAGAAGTTTCTCTTCGTCATGGCATATGTTGAGGAGTTGGAATGAAGGATTGTCAGTAATGCTATGATCAGAATATTAAAAAAAAAATTAACATGTATGCAATATGTACCCATATTTACAACTTGTTTTTTTTTATCAACATTCTTGAAGTGCTTCATGAAATTTTGTGCAATGTGTTGAATGCAAAACACATGCACTGAATCTTGTTCTATCCAACCACTCCCTCGTCGCGCGTAGGCACTCTTTATCGCTTTATGCCTGTCTGATATTAAGCATAGACCATGTTGGGGTGTGACATACTTTCTTAACTACTTGAGGAAGAAGAACCAAGCATCTTGGCTCCCCCTCGACTATAGCAAAGGCTATTGGAAGAATATAGTTGTTCCCATCCTATGCAACTGCCACCAAAAGAGTACCTCTGTACTTTCCATACAACCAAGCGCCATTGACCTGAACTATGGGCTTATAGTAGGAAAACCCATCGATGCATGGCTTAAAACTCCAAAAAAGAAGATGGAAAACGTTAATGTCACCATCTTGTTGTTACATGGCAGCGTCTGCATCCTAACAATCATCCCAGGATTAGTCATTTGGATTACCTGGAGCACTTGTGGTAAATCCTTGTATGACTGCTCCTAATTGTCATAGATTGTTTCTATAGGCTTTTGCTTTCCCAGCCACGCTTTTTTGTAGGAGGTGGTCAACTGCTTAGTTGTTTTTATGTGTTCAATCGGCAATGGCACCGAGATCGAGGGATCATTTCTAACCAGTACCTCGATCTCTTTACTGATCATTGGTGACGTAAGTTGACGATGATCTTAAGACAACATTGGTGACACACATATATAGGGTCCTTACAGTTTTCTGATCTCCCATTGTCTGCAAACCTTGCTATATGCTCTCTACACCTCCAAGTGCATCCTTCAATATGACATTTTGCAACAAATAATTGTTGGTCAGAACTTACAACTTTGAAGTCCAGATGGTTCTTGATGTGGTGCTCCCTAATTGCAGACAAGCATGATTCTTTGTCATGGAACCGCATCCCAACGTAAAGGGATGTAGGTGCTGCACATGAAATGCCTTCACGATCCAAGACGTGCATAAACTCTGCATCGTCTTCTGTTGCATCTAGTTCGACAGCATGCATGTGTGAGGCCGGATTGTAAGCATTGTTGGTTGTTGAAGGGTCTACATCTTGCTGGTGGTTGTCATCTTCATCATCGTTGTTGTTCACATGGTGTTCCAGAATGTCTTCTTCATTATCACTAAAAGGCCCAACATATTCGTCATGTGAACCAGCCCTAGCATCATCAACTTGTTGTGGCTCGTTGGGTTGGGATGGTGGTTGTTCAATATATGGAGGTGTTGATAGTAGTTGGGTGAAAGAAGAGGTGGTTGGCGCAAATTCAGAAAACTAAACTGCATACTGTTTAAATCAAATGAATGGGCATATGGTGGGAGTAGGGTAGAAGAGGGGTTGTCTCCCATTCATTTTGGTGGGTATACTGTTGGTTAAGATCAACTGTTGTTGCATGCGATGATGTAGGAAATGCATATGATGATGTGGGGAAGAAAGCATTGTTAGGTTCAGGATATGTTGTAGAGGGTGTATTCTCCAATGTGACATAGAGCTCTATGCATCCAAGTGTCTTGTATTGGGCAGAAATTGTGAACATACTTTAAACATCCTCATCCTCGGAAAGTTTCACCGCCTTATAACGTAGAACTCATTTGCCAACACATAAAGGGCATTGATGAAAGATACTGTCAACCATTGTTGTTGGTTGAAGTTTGAGCTTTTGCTAGATTCTTCGCTTTAAGGTCTCAAGTGAAAGGCCTCTCTTGGTGGTGAGGATGACTGGGTTTAGGCATTCAAACTTTGCCCCCTCCTCGGATTGAGTCATTTGGCCATTGTAGTAGATAATAAGATTGAAGGTAGATGAAGTCATGGCGAAGGTGGAGAGTTTAAGCTTTTTGGCTGAGAATGGATGTTGAGTGAGGATATGTTTCTGGTTTGCAAACTGAAGTTGAGTCGTGGTCTATATATAGACATGGAGAAGGATTGAATCTAGACCATTGGATTCGTGAATACAATTTGGGTTGTTCATTTTTTTAGACTGATGCAAAGTAAGGAATCTCTGACGCACTGAAGCAAAGTAAGGATTCCTTGACGTAAAGTATGGATTCCCTAACGCAAAGTAAGGAATCTCTGAAGCACTGACGCAAAGTAAGGATTCCCTGACGCAAAGTAAGGATTCCCTGACGCAAAGTAAGGAATCTCTGACGCACTGACACAAAGTAAGGATTCCTTGACGCAAAGTATAGATTCCCAGATGCAAAGTGAGGAATCTCTGACGCACTAACACAAAGTAAGGATTCCCTGACGCAAAATAAGGATTCCCTAACGTAACAAAATCAACGGCTAATATCGCAAGTGCACTTTTATAAATACATTACATGACTATCTCCCACATACACATACCTTTACTTTATCGCGTTCAGAGTAACTCCTTCTAAAAACCTTTCTTCTTTCACTTATTTTACAATTTTTTCCTCAGAAAAAACATGGATTTAGAACTTGCGTTTGTGCACTTCAACGGTCATATAACAACAACTTTTGAAGGCATTTACTTTCAGTGTCCTAATCCTAAGTCATTTAGGATATCTCATGGCATCACATTTGTTGGCCTCCAACAAAAAATAATAGAAACGATCACGCTTCTTGGACATAAAAGGGTCGTTGAAATTTATTATCGATGCCCTACAAGTATAGGGGATCGTTGTGTTGTATACAATGTTATGAAAGTTTGAAACGATGCCGATTTAACTGACATGTTCTCGATTTTCTTCCAACATAGACATGTTGGGCCTATCGAGTTTTATTTTACGCTGGCGAGATAATGGTGCGCCTGAGGCAACCTAGATCTGTGGACCAGATCATGGTGTGCCTGATGCAACCACAGACATCAACCAACCATGACCAGGAGACCATTACTAACTTGTCTAAACCATGATCAATGTTATTATTGCCCTTCGTCAACTACTTTCAATAAACTACATTGAAGTAGAACATGTCCTATTCAGTTCATCAATGTTGTTGTCGTCTTATGTCTAGTGTTTTCAATTCCATGCATCCATGTACAAGTTACTATATTCAACTCATCAATGTTATTGTTATCTTGTTGTTTCTGTTTATGGCTTAAATTGTGTTAAAATGTTTAGAAAAACAATACTAATAACAATATTAATGTATAACACAACTAAAAGAAACATTTCATTAAATTATAACACTTCAATACATGCGATTCATGTTCGTAAAGTGGTCTTATCAAATCTTCTCATCTTTCGTGTAATGTGATCCAAGATTCATGGTTTCATCAAGATATTCTGACAAGCCATTCCACAACCATGAGCTTGACGGATGGGACTGTGGTTGGTTAGACGCCTGTGTTTGATGATCCTTGATAGTCTCGTATAACTCAACAGACGTGAGGTTAGGCACTTCAGCGAATACAACAAACATTGTGTGTACATCCTCATCTTCTTCAAGTTTGCACACACTGTATTGAAAACAACCGCCCAAAAAGGATATTGGACATCGAAAATGGAGGTGTGCCACCAATTTTCCATCCCCCGGTCTAATCTTATTTTGAATGGCTTGCTTCAACACATCAAGTGTCATACTTGTGTGGACTTGGAGTATCTTCGGGTCATTATTGACAAAGGTTGACCCATGCTCAGTTTCTTTCATATCCCCATTGTAATATACAAAAGCAAATACAGGTCTGGATGCCATGGCTAGGGTACGGCTTAAGGTTTAAACCTAGGGTGATAGCTGAGATGATGCATGTGTTGTCAAATTTAACATCCATACACATTACATTTATACACTGTTTAGCCAATCCAAACATTTATGATTATGTTGGCAGAAAAAGTAATAGTCATGATCGCACTGACAAAACCAACGATCCAGATCGCCCCGATCCAAGTGTTTTCACTGTTCATCTGCCAGGGAATCCTGTAGGGTTTTGTCCCCTTCGGCAGTAAAAGCAACGGTCATGATCGCACTGACAAAAACAACAATCTAGATCACCCCAATCCAAGTGCATTCACTGTTCATCCGTCAGAGAATCCTGCAGGGTCTTGTCTTTTGCGTCAGTAAATATTCAATGGTCGAGATCGCATCAACGAAATCAACGATCCAGATTGCCCACAAACTTTTATAAATAGAAAACCTTTGATGGTCCCAAATAAACACACTCAACTTAAGTAGTTCACAGTCATCCTTCCATTTCGTAACATACAAATAACTTCGACCATGGAACCTGCACCCTTGCTTTGGAAACAACACCTATACAGATCTGCACACATACCTGATCTGGTAAGTTCAAATCAAATGTTAATTACATTAATCTTCTTTACACTTTCTTAATCATGATGTAGTAATAAATACAATTTTGCCATGTGCAGGGCACAAAATAAGATCTAATCGAATCATATTGTCATTCAATACCCCCTCCACATTCGTTAATAGAACCGTTGTTGGAGCGAGCTGGGTTTTCCCAAATCGCAAAGATGAGACATTTCAAGGTCGATCATTCTTTGATAACTGCTTTAGTAGAGCGGTGGAGACCTGAATCACACACATTCCATCTTCTAGTTGGTGAATGCACAATAACTTTGGAAAATGTGGCGCTCCAACTAAGGTTAAGGGTCGATGGAAAACCGGTCACTAGCCCAACATACTTCGATTGGGAAGAAATGTGCGAGATATATCTAGGTGTCGTTCCACCAAAAAGGGTAGCACTAAAAGGATCAGCAATTAAACTTAAATGGTTGTGAGATAATATGATGCCTCTGCCTGCAGAACCAACACATGACCAGTTATAAGCCCATTGTAGAGCCTACATTGTAGGCTTGATTTGGGGGGGGGGGGTATTAATGACTGACAAATATGGCAACAGAGTTCATCTAATGTATCTACCATTATTGACAGATCTTGACCGTGTTGGACGTTACAGTTGGGGTTCAACTTATTTAGCAACTTTGTATAGAGAAATGTGTAGGGTTGTTTATCCGAATTCTAAAACTATGGGCGGGTATGCATCATTGTTGCAATCTTGGGCATGGTATCGCATGTCATTCATTGCACCCCAAATTAATCGTCAACCAAAATATCCACTTGTTCTCAAGTAAATAAAAAATTCAAACTAAAGTGTACCTACCTATCTACTAATTCTACTAACGTTAAATGTCTTTTACTAGATGGAGTGGCAAAGGATTACAATTTACAGGAACCCCTCATGGCAATATTATAGGACACAAATCAAGAATCAATCACATGCAATTTGAACAGGTTATTATATATACTAAATTATCCTTTGTCATACATGTATTATCAATTTACTAACCATGCTTATGTTTGTAGTTCCTATGGATGCCATACAAAGGATGTGAGACATTTATGCCACCACATGCATTCCAAGATTCCAAAATGTGGAGTGCCTGTATTGTTTTAATTTGTTTTTCTATTATAGAATGGCAAGCAACAGACAGGGTAAAGCTCCAATTTGGACTATGGCAAGAAGTTCCATAACCACCTAATAATTTAGATCACCTTCACCAATTAGACATGCGAGGAAATAATTACACGAACTGGGCAAAAGAGCATGTCGACTGGCTTGGAATTTGGAAGGAACGACGCAACAACGTCTTAGCAGGGCAATCTGTTCAAGGGCCTTTGCTGCACACGCGTGACTACATGCAATGGTATTGTGCAAATTTGATACCTTTTCTATCTGTGCCACAACAATTGCAAAACCCACGAGTTGCACGTAACATGGATGTTGGCGATACAACACATGCAACACAACATACGCCAACACAACAATGTGCACGACGGCAGAATACACCTCCCCAACGTAGCCCCCCAATTGTTCAAACAACGCAGGAGGAAGACTTTGAACCACCTCGTCATTCATTTGCATTCACTCCATCAGAACAACAGGCTGATGAAAATGTTCAGTATCATTGACACTCATGCATCTAGTTCAGCGGACTTCATGAGCTACTTGTTTGGTGCAGACATTCGAACTCCGAAATCGGCTCACACTTATATGCAGAGTATAGCCGTTCCATCGTTTCACCATCAGCTTGTTGGAAGTTCATCAATACCACACGTCAACCATTATGCAACTCATCAGCCAACTGTTGATGACGAGGAGAATGTAGTACGACATCAAAGACAAATTTGTCGAAATCCTCCGTGTAGAAGGCGACCTTCATTGTGTGGAACTGGACACCATTACGGAGTTTAAGTCTCCTGTCTCTTATGTAATATTTATTCATTTTATTTTCAACTAATTATTTTAATGACAAATGACAATTTTAATTCGGTGTCTTAATTTGCCAAAAATAACAACTAGTTTAATACAATTATCTAATATTTAATATTTAATATTTTTGGTCAAGTATAATTATTTTAATTAACCGCTAAATGTATTATTTAACCATATTATTTAACCTATAATTATAATAATAATTAAATTAAATTTATATTTAACAAAAATAATAAAATTAACAAAAAAAAAGACCCATTGAGAAGTCGGGTCCTGGGGACCCGAATTCCCAATGGGTTTCAAAAAAAATAAAAAAATAGGGGTGAGAAGTCGGTTTGTGGGAGATGTTCTTAGAGTGAATAGTAATTTGGTGTATATTGGAAATAATGTTTGGGAGTAGTGTAGTTTGGGAAATAATTATTTTTTTTGTATTATTTTGGTAAAAAATCTGCCTCAGTTACTGATAAATATTAACATAATCCCTCACCAATAAAATAAGTGGACACACAATGAATAGTGCCCTACATTACCCCAAAAAACCTTCGATTGTTATGTAAATAGATTTTTCTGTTTTTTTTAACATTTATAATAATATCTCTTATAAGAGTACATGTTGTAATGTTTTTCAAACAATTAAAATGGTTAGTATAATATATAAGGGATGTCAGTATAATATTTTGTAAACAATTAAAGAAATTAGAGTAGAAATAAAAAGAAGAAGAAGTATTGTGTGTGATTTAAAAAAATCTCGGAAGGTATCAATATAATTTGCTCTAATAATTATTAAAAGCAAGTGAGCTTAAACACGTTACTTAATAAAGTGGGCCAAATGGTATTTGTCAATTTTTTGAAATATAGGCTACAAGCCAAAATAAAATTACAACTAGAAAATTAGGTAAGACAACATCTTTTTAAGAATAATAAAAGATTTTACTTATAGAAATGGTTTCTCTCCCCTCCTACATATAATTTTCATAAAAGTTAACCTTACTCGAGGTAGAGCAAGGCACAAATTCTTATTTGAATGTCGTAAATCTAAAAAATATAGGGATAATATAAATAAGAAAAATACTACTAATGTGCGGTAGCAGTTGATTGCGTTACTGTCTATTTGTGCTTTTTTTTCATTACTTCTATATCTATGTATACACACACACACACACACACACACACACATATATATATATATATTGTTACACTTCTTACTTCTATATCTATATTTTTATTTATACCTAACATTAAAATTCTTGGATTACGATTATTACATGATATTTTCTCTAAATTTTTAATTTTTTTTAAAAATAATTTATCCGATAGTTAAAATGGTTAAAAAATCTTATATTAAAATTACTTAGTGGATCAATTATTGATAAATTTGGTGTCAATGAAAAATTTTCAAAATATTAAATTTGACTTGTGAAACTTAAATAAATAAATATACATATTTCAAAATAAAATAGAATATTTTGTAAAAATTTAAAACCGGATTAGATTTTATTAAAAAATAATTATGTAACTTTTTTGATATCTAAAGTTATCTTCCCAGGCATATCCTTTAAGGAAAATTTAAAGTTCAAACCCAAAACGACAATTATGGAAAGAGTGTATTAATTGCAATAATGTGTGAATGATTGATCGTAATAATGCATTTAAGAATAGGATAAAGGTTATATTGAATTTTTTAAGTATTTTAGTGTTGTTATCCAATTAAAATTTGACTTTTACCTTAGTAATTTACGTAATAAAAGTTTGTCTTAAAAGTCAATATAAGTTATTTTTCAATTGTAATTAAAAAATAATACCAAAATACTAAATCTACCTTTTGTCTTTAGGAATACTATAATCATTTCAAAATAAAATAAAATAAAATATTTCATAAAAATTTAAAATATGATTGTACTTTTATTAAAAAAATAATTATATACTCTCTTTTTCTTTTTGTCTAAAGTTATCGTCCTAAACATATCTGAGGGAACAATTTAAAAAGTTTAAATCCAAAAATGACAATTATTGAACGAGTTTACTGAATGCATTATTATTAATAGCACATTTAGGGATATATATATATATATATAAGAAATGTTTTGTAGGGTTTTAGGGACATTAATTTATGACATTAGGTTTTTAACAGCTTTAATTGTGATTCTTTAAGGTTTTCGTTAGGGTTTTGTAATCATTAAATTATAAATTTGACATAGAGTATAAATTACCCGTAATTACATCATTAAAAATGAGAAAACAATTTATTGCAAATATATTAATCAGCTTTTGTCATTAGTTTTTATAATTAACTTCAAATATATACTTTAAAGTTTAAACATATTTTGGTGTATAATATATACTTTAACTTTTTTTGGGTGAATATATATACTTTAAATATTATACAAAAGTATTATTTAATATATATAATCAATTTTTACAATGAATTCAGAGGTAATCAATATAATCAATTTTTATTATGGATCATAAAAATCATTTTGAATTTCAGTATACTATTCATTAAATCAAATATTAACTGATTTCAATCAATCAAAAATTAACGTATTCAGAATTAATATATTAAATCAATTAAATATGTAAATACTACTCGTTAATATAATTTATTTTTGTAATAAATTCCACATTAATATATTACATTAATTAAATAGAAAAATACTACTCATTAAATCTATTATTGACTGATTTTAATCAATCAATAATTTCATATTAAATTGTTTCCAACATAAATTTTAGTATAAATTTCATATTAATTTATTTATATGTATAAGATTACCATATTAATATTAAATCTGTTAAATACGAAGAATAGCAATAATTAATAGTACTCATTAATTTAATTTATTTTCATAATAAATTTTATATTAATAGATTTAATATCTATATATATAAAAGAAATGTTTTGTAGGATTTTAGGGACATTAATTGGTGATATTTGGGTTTCAACAGCTTTAAATATGATTATTTAGGGTTTTTGTTAGGATTTTGTAAACATTAACTTATAAATCCAACGTAGAATATGGATTACTTGTAATCACATCATAAAAAACGAGAAAACAATTTATTGCAAATATATTAATCTGCTTTTTTCATCCATTGTTATAATCAATTTCAAATATATGCTTTAAATATATTTTGGTGTATAATATATACTTTAAATTTTTTTATTAAATGTCACTAGAAATATTTTATTTTTATTCATAAAATTACATAATTATATATTTATGGTATTTACGAATGATTATGATAATTAATGTAATTATCATTTATATATTTAACATAATTACCTTAATTATATATAATTATTTTTTCCACCGAAATGTATGTGAGACAACTCTTGAACTAATAAAGGTAATTATAAACTGTATTTTAATTAATTAAGGTAATGATGAGATATATTTTTTAAAAAAGGAAGTAAGATTAATTTAAATTAAGGAAATATATTATTTGAAATATAGTTAAAGTAATTAATGAATTATTAAATAAATAATTAAAGTAATTAATTTTAATTATATATATAATTAATAATTTATTTTTTAATGTAATTCTTAAATATACATTTAATAAACAATAAATTATTAAATTTAATCTATAATCTATTATTTAACTTTGAAAAAGTTCTCTTTTGTATATATTATAGATTATAGATAAATTATAAATGGATTATATGTTATAGATTATAAATTATAGATATTTTGCAAAATAAAAAAAATTCAAGCAACATATAATATTTACATTTAATAAAAATTAAATTTTATATAATAATTACAGGTGATTATCTTAATTATATATATATATATATATATATATAGATAGATAGATAGATAGATAGATAATAATTAATAATTATATTAACAACTTTAATTGCATTACTAAAAAATTTCCAGTGACATATAATACTTGCATTTAATAAAAAATAAATGATATACAATAATTATAGGTAATTATCTTAATTTATATATTTAATATTTACATTAATTACTTTAATTATACATTTAAAATAATATTTATCTTAATTCAAATTAATATTTATTTCATCTTTTAAAAAATTTTATATCTCATAATTACCTTAATTAACTTAAGTATTGTCTCACACGCATCTCAGTAAAAAAATAATTATATATAATTAATATAATTTTGAAAATTATATAAAATTGATAATTATATTAACTATTGAAATCAGTTGTAATTACCATAATTATAATAATTTTTTCTTTTTTTATAAAAAAATTAAAAAATTTCTAGAGAACAATTATGTCATTACATTTATTTCCCACTATCCATTTGTTACAACTTCATAAAAAAACTGTTAGAGATAGTTAGAGATTGTTAAAGGTTAGTTGCAAGTTAGTTAGGACATAAGTTATCTTGTTAGGATTAGTTACCTTGGTTAGAATTACTATATAAAGTGTATCCTTCTCTCATTATAATCACTTTCTTATCTTGTATTTTCTCCCATTCAATCAATACATTGTTCACATATTTTTCTCTCTACTTTTTCTTCCATGGATGCCATGTTTCTTAACATGGTATCAAAGCAATCATGGTATCCACCTTGAGGAATGTGTTTTTTGCTCCATTCAATTTCTTTTTCTTTTTCCTTTTTCATTTGTTCCTTTTCATTCATTTTTTTTTCAATTTCTCGCTCATGTTTCCTCCAACGATTCAATTTTTATTTTCAGATTTGCATTCGATTTTGATTTCGATCTTCACATGTTCGATTCACAAGATGTAGAACTAATCTGAGTCTCGATTCCTTCTTTCGTTCATTTTTGTTATTCATCTCGATTTCTTATTCGAGTTCTTGATTCATTGCTTTTTTTTGCAAGTTTTACTTGATTTTGGTCAATTTTCAATATGAGACTCACTCGCAGATGATTCTATTGATGGACATGTGTTATGTGTATCGAGGAAAATGGAGTGATTCATCTTCCTTCTGTTGATGCTGCGGATTAAGCTTCAACGACAGTGGTTTTATAATATTTAACAAAGTTATGGTTTTATAAGTCAGTGGAAGGTGCATTTTTATTTAAGAACAATCAAATCTCCCATTAATCAATGGTTAAAGATTAATTTCTTTTAGATAATAATTGATTAAAGTAGGTTTTATTTTCATTAATAAGTTTTCTTTTATCATATCAAATGATAATAATAATACTATTTTTTTAATAAAAAAGATATCTATATTTAATATTTATGGGCATCTCCAATGCAATTGCTTACAGGAGTTGCTAAAAGTGTAAGATATGTAGCTTGTCAAAACTTGGCGCTAGAGCATTTGACATGGCATTTCTTATACAAACAATGTTGCTTGTATAAGCAATGTTGCCTAACCATTTTTTGTCGATAAAAAATGTATTTTCCAAGCCAAAAATCAACAGAAGAGGAGGGAAACATAATGGTTCATTATTCACAACACATTATCATTCACAGAATTAAATATAAAGAGATCATTTGAGACTACTATTGCCATTGCACAAACAGAAAATAATTTAAAAAAAAAATCACAAAGGCCAGAACCAGATTTGTACAAAAAACAATACAACTGAAATGTGGAAACAAAATCATGAAATAAATTGTAAAAAAACACAGTTAGAGTTGTTGGGGAGGGTTGATCTACGCCGAGGCGAGTTGATATGCATTGGGGTGAGTTGTTCTACGCCGAAGATTGTCTCGAGCCGTCCTTGTGCAGCGAAGGACTGCCGAAGATTGTTGTGGCGAGAAAAATGCAGGATAAAGAACCCTTTGCCATTGTTAGCATCAGATTGAGTTAGTGTCTTTGCAAACAATGCTGGCTTTTCGGTACTCGTAAGGCATTATTGTCAACGGTATGTGGAGGAACCAACCTCAAAAAGATGGTGGAGTGTGGAGGAACAACTCGTCAGAGGAACTTGAAGCAATTGTTGGAGGAACTTGAAGAGGAGGTGGAGTGTGGAGAGTGAAGGAAGATAATTGGAATGCGTAAATGAAGGGGCTCCCCAAATAGAAGGTTCTAGAGAAGGAATGCTTGAATTTGGGTTGGACCTTTTGTAAATAAAAAATAATTTATACAATTTTAACTTAATATGGTAAAAAATGAACCATTTGAAGGATTATACCATTCTGAAATTTAACTTAAATTGGTAACAAAGTTATTGTTAAGTTAAAATTGTGTGCTATTGTGAGAGTAAAAATTTCCTATAAATTATGCTTCAAATGTTATTCAACTCACAGTCGATCTCAAGCCAATTTATTTACTATTGTTATTGCTCTCAAGTTAATTTTACTTATTGTTGTTATTTTCAAATCACAATTTGTTGTTGTTGTTGTTGTTGTTCTCAAATGGATAACAATCAATTTAATTTTTCTTTATAGACTTTTATGCAAAATCACTGACCTTTTATGGGTGAAAATTCTCAAAATCCTCAATATTTTCTTATGTTTCCAACCTCACCACCCTACCCCACTATGTTTCCTCCATCTTGGCTTATGTTTCCAACCCCTTCTCCAACCAACCAAACCCCTACAAGTGGTGTCAACTCCACTAATGAAGAGCCAAAAACATCAGTTGGCTCTATATTGAAGTTAAGAACTCATCTAAGAAACTTTAGCATTGGAGTGAATGTTTTGCATAGAGTTCTTAAACTTAAGTGGTATTGTAGGGTCCACAAATTTAAAATAAGGAACTCACTTAAGCAACCCATGATTAGAGATGCCCTAACAGTCTTTCAAATAAAATTGTCTTTAAAAAAGAATAGTGTGCAAACCATAAAAATATCAAACATAGTTTTTGTGCATAAAAATTTTACCTTTATTTTATTCCCTATCCTCTTCAAGTGAATAATAATAAAAAAAATAATCGCTTATAATTTAAAAATTAAGTAAACCAACCACCTAACTTTTTTTAACTAACAATAGCTAGTCTAAAAAAATAAATACGTACCTCATTCTTGGTACATCTCTGTCATCAATAATGCACGTTATTAATTTAAAGTATAACATATTTATACTACAATAAAGTTTGTGTAATCATTTAAAACTAATATTCTTAGTTAAGGGTATGATTCATGTGACTTGATAAAATCTAGATAGACCGCTTTTTAGTATTGTTATATAATTAAAATTAAGAGTTTAATTGCTATGTATTATTAGTGTAAAATTTTTTATACTGTCTACTAATCAAAAATCAGCTTTAGTGTGACTCTTAGGTTAGTTATTATCAAAGTCAACAAACTTACCATATATGGTGGGTTGTGATTGGATGACAGTATAAAACTGCTTTACACTGTCAGTGCATAACCTATTTTCTCTAAAATTAAAATTTTATTTCAATAATTTATACTGATTTTTAATATAAATCTTTAAATTTAGTTCTCATATATTACCAACATGAAATTTTTTATTCTATCAATCAATAAAAAATCATTCTAAATATGACATTTAAAGCAATTATCACAATAATTAATAAATTTATCATACAAAATGATTATATTTAGATGAATATGTAAAAAACTTTTATACTACCAATATATTATAATTAAAGGAAAATATGTTATGCATTGACGGTGTAAAGCAGTTTTACATTGTCATTTAATCACAAACTAACATGTATAATATGTTTGTTGACTTTTACAATAGAGTTTAATTGCTATGCAATGTTAATGTAAAAATTTTTACACTGTTAACCAATTAAAAATCACTGTTAATATGACTTTTAAAATAGTTATTATCAAATTCAATAAACTAACCATACATAGTAATTTGTAATTGAATAGCCTATTTTTTCTTTACAATAATTATCTTAGAAGTCACATCAACATTATTATTTTTTAATTAGTTGGCAATATAAAAATATTTAAACTGATATTGTATAACTATTAAACTCATAATTAAATGAGTTTAATGACTATGCATTGTCAGTGTAAATTTTTTTATACTATTAATTAATTAGAAATCACGGTTATAATGACTTTTAAGATAATTATTGTAAAAGTTAAAAAACTTATCATACATAATTATTTATGATTGAATAATAATAGTACAAAACCTATTTTCTCTGACTAAGTCCTAAATCTTGATTATATATTATCAAAATAAAACTTTAATTCTAATTCAACGACAACCGGATTTGTGTAACCCACCCAAGGATACAAAGTCCAAACGTTCCCTCCCACTCATCTATGGCTAACTAAAAGGACAGCTAACCACAAATAAATAACAAACCAAACCAATCACGCAAAAGTAAAAGCAAGAAACAAAACGAAAGACAGATCCATATAAAATCGATAAGTACAAAGAGCAACACCGACACAAAAATCTAGTGGTAAGAGGTACAGTGAGAGAAGGAGAAAACGAGAGAGATAATGCGCTGTTACGGCCTAACCATACCGGGAAGCGACCACCATCGCTTCTGCGTCCCCACCGTATCCCCGATGTTCCCGAGGCCCAGCAGGCCCATCACCCGGATCGCGTTTCCGAGGGCGACCCTGAAGGAGGGTTTCGTGGTGGAGCTGAGCTTCTACGAGCTTCTGGGCATTCCGGAATCGGGCTCGCTCACGGAGATCAAGAACGCGTACAAGCAGCTCGCCCGGAAGTACCACCCGGACGTGTCGCCGCCGGACCGGGTCGAGGAGTACACCAAGAGGTTTATCCAGGTGCAGGAGGCCTACGAAACCTTGTCTGACCCCTCCAGAAAGGCCATGTACGATAGCGACATGGCCAAGGGCATTAACTTCGCCTTCAGCGCGCGGAGACGCTACAACTACCACGATCAGGTACGGTTCCGATGTTAAGCTTCTCATTATTTAGGGTTCCTGTTTTAGCGTTTCGTGTTGTTGACTTAGCGTGGTTTTAATTATTCCATTAATTAGGTAGATGATGTCTATCGGGAATAAACCATCAATTTAGTCTTTGTAGTATTACCCTTTCTCCTGTATAGTCCCAAAAGTAATAAAATTTCGTAAGTAGTCCCTCAAGTATTAAAAATCATAATAAATAGTTTTTCAAGTATAAAAAATCCATCAAATTAGTCCTTGAATGTTAGTAAAATATATCAACGTAGGAACTAAATTGATTGATATTCAATACTCAAAGCACTATTTATATAATTTTATTTCTTTAGGGACTATATAGGAGAGAGGGTAATACTTCAGGACTAACTAAATTGATGGTGTGGATGGGATTCAGAAAATAGTTGTTAGAATCACGTGATTTGCAATTTGAATTGTATGATGTGGCAAGCTGGTGATTCTTAGCGTGGGATGAATTGGAAATCGCTTTGAATTGTTCGTTAGATGCTTGAGTTAGTACAATTTTGTATCATGGTTCAATGAATTGTTGTGTTTTGGCTTTTTTTTTTATTAGGGGGTGGCTTTTCTCTCAGCGATCGTTATCATAGATATTGAAAATTAAAATAAGCTTAAATTGTGAAATGAAAAGGAACAGGGTAGTGGTACTTAGTGCATCTTGTATTGATTGTTCCATTATTTTGTTTTCATTCTCTCGAAACAAGGACTCTACACAGACACACACTCCATGTATGTTATTTAGTTGTTCTGTTGCTTTGTTTTAATTCTTCAAAAACAAAGGCTTTGCGCTCACACTCACACTGTCGCTCACTCAATCCATGTGCACTTATTTGGCTATATCGTTGCTTTGTTTTTGTTTTGACTTATGACATATTACATATGGCTTATGATGATGTTTCGTGAAACTTATGATTAATTTGTTTTTGTCAATTCCTAGTTTAAAATTATTGCATTGAGCTCTATACATCATTTATCTGATATATTTAGGATATTTTTCACTGTGTGTCTAAATCTTACCATTTGATGAGTTAGGATTTACAGTTCAAAAATTAACTTGTTGATTTAAAATTTGAATTGTGAGTTAATCAAATCTAAATTTGTTTTACTACTGATTTGTTTAACCTATCTCAGAAAACAAAGAAATGGACTGTCGAAGTATCATACAATTTTAACCTGGAACGGAAATTGCTTCATTGTACACTTTTGAGTTTTGAAATTTGATATTTGTGGGTGCTTATTATAAGTTAGTAATGGGAACTTGATTCTTTCTATGTACTATGCCCCTTTTCTTCAAGTTCAAAAAATTTACAGTTCTAGCGGTCACCTTGCCTCTGTAGGAATTTCTTTTTCATGATTTTATAACAGATTCCTCTTGCTGTGAGCTTATATTAGTATTTAGTATCTCTAATTGTGTATTAAATTTATAAATTTGACTTCTGCTTTTCACCTACCATTATTGCTTCTATTTTTATAAAATACGAGGACTATGACAGATCCTTTCTTATGACATTTTCCTGGTATTAGTTCTTATTTAGATAAATTTCTCAATAAGCACTTATAGAAGAAGAAAATAAGAAGGTAAAATAAATTAAGTTTCTTCCATAAGTTAAAATCATCTTTTGGAGAAACCAAATGAGAGTGTTTCTATAAATTGACTTATGCATAAGTTAATTTTAACGTGAGAAATCTAATTTGTTTTACCTTCTTATTTTTTTCTTCTATAAGTATTTATTGAGAAATTTATCCAAATAAGGCCTTAATATATTGTTTTTGATTTCTATTATGGGTTTTGTCCTTTTTTCCATTTTTTTCTTTTTGAATATGCCTACTTCAATCCCAGCTCATCGCCACAAAATCTGAATAAGTTTGTTGTATAAAAAATGGATAGCTGGCTCTTCAGCACATGAAAGTCTGTTGTACTAGTTAAATTTCTTTTGCGTGATGGTATAACAGACTCTTCCTGCTGTGAGCTTATATTATTATTTGCAATGTCTATTAACTTCTGCACTGTACCTACACACGATCATTCTATTTTCAAAAATTACAAGGGCTTTTGGCAGATACTTCCATATGACATTTTCCTGGTATGAATAGATTGTTTCTTGATTTCTATTCTGGCTTGTGTTCTTTTCCTTCTTTTTTTTTTCTTTTTGAATATGCCAAGTCAACTTCAATCCCAGTTCACCACCACAAAAACTGAACAAGTGTGTTGTACTTGTAGTTGTATAAAATGTATAATTGGCTCTTCAGCACATCAAAAGTCTGTACAAGCTAACAGTGTCAAAAGATATAAATATTAACAATAATAATGATGATGAAAGGTATCCTCTAAATAATGAGGTTGACTGGGATCATAATTATTTCTTTATTCATATAATACTGTTCGGCATTTTTTTTTATTATCATGCACTCTAAAGAGTAGGGACTTTTTAATTTATTGTATTAGCTTGTTCAGTTGTCCAATTCACTATGAATTGTTCTCCCATAACCTTTTTTTTTTTGTTTTAATTTTATTTTTAAATTGAAGAAAAAGAGGGGGGGGCGCATGGGGTTTGGCTATGCTTAGTTTTATATACTGATCTGAGCTGTTACTTTCCAATCAGGTGGTTGAACAAAAAAGTGAATGGAAAGCTCGGTGGCAAACTCAACTGTCAGAGCTGAAGAGAAGAAGTAACAGCAAGGATGCTGGAGGGAATATGTCATGGGCAGCTCGAATGCGCCAGCAGAGGGATGAATTGTCAAATGAATCATGACTAGGGTTTGCTTTAGTTCTCTCTATGTAACTAATTGTATATATAAATGTGTACCTCTTCCTACTCTAGATCAAATCAGATATAAAATTAAAGTTGAGAAACCGTGCCATTGCTCCTCACGCAGTTTCCAGTGTGCTAACCACAGTTTGGTGAAATAAAAAAAATTGCATCTCTAGGTCATTGTGTGTGTTTGGGTGAGCACTTGGGCATGCAAAATTGATTTTGAATAAAATCAATTTTGGTTAAAATTGATTTTGAAGTGAAATAATTTATGTTTAAATATTTTTATTTTATAAAAGAAAGTTTATATTAAAATTTAGTATAAAATTGTTGACAGGCATATGTACTTTTATTTTAAATTTAAATTTCAAATGGGGGTTTTAGAAAATTTAGGTAGTTAAGATCAAGATTATTCAAATCTGTTTTGATTTTATTCTCTTTTATTCTAGGAGATTTAGTGAGTTAAGATCAAGATTAGATTATTTATATCTGATTTGATTTGATTTTTCTTTATTTTCTTCCTGTCTTATCTTCATACGTAATTTTGTAATCAGATTGGTTAGGATTTCTCTTAGCTATTTCTATCTATAAAATTCTCTCATGTAATTCTAATCAATGTACAAAAATAAGGATTGTCTTCTTTTCCTAAAATTACAAATTTTTTTTATTCAACGCAAAAGTTACTTGTAGTTTGTTTCAACTCAAAATTGATTTTAGACTCAATTGTTTTCTTAATGTAGAATCAAATATATAAAAATTTACTTAAAATCATGTGATTTTTTTTTCTTTTTTATCCTATGTACTTAATGTAATAATGGGTGGTTCATTATGGTTGCCGGTTGCTATTTTGGCTGTGAGAAGATTTTTTGGGTGCCTATTGCGTAAGGAGGGAGGAAGGAAAATATTTTGTTTCGCTTGAAGATGGGTAATTATCCCAGTTTTTACCAACAAGTGGGATTAGGAGCTTTGGTTTTCGTTTGTGCATTTAAATGGAGGAATATCAAGGGTCAGTTAAATTCCACAAATTATATAATTTTGAAGCCACTCATGAAACGTGTTATATTGAGAAAGATTTGTATGGTGTTGAGGGGACGTTGTTCGACCCATTGTTAAATGGAAAAGGATGAATGGAAAAGCTATTGGTTTGATTAATTAGGCATTGGTTGGAAGTACTAGTATGTATCACAAGGAAACTAAGGTTCGTAATATGTGGACGAAAATGAGCAAAAGAACATACAGAATGAAGCATTTATGATTCGGAAGCTAATGAATATGAAATACGAATAAGACGATTCAATGGTAACGCATCTGAACATATTTCAAGATATTGACAGCCATAAAAGTTACATTAGGTGATGAGTTGTGAGCATTGTTCTTGCTTAGTTCATTGCCTGACATGTGTAGGTTTTTGGTTGTAAGTTGTGACATTGATTAATTTAACTTCAAATTAGAACTTGACGTTGTCAATGGTATACCACGTTGTCTTGTAAGAAGAGGGTATAAGTTCGATTTCCCACGAGGCACCCTTGTCCCTTCCCCATTCCCATGCCCACATGCTATTCTCCTGACAAAAGAGAGAGAAAGAAAGAGGAGGATTAATTTGCATTTATCAACTAAAGATGTAATGTCAAAATGTTGCAAATTTGTAAGTCTATTAGTGATAAGATAACTTTCTTTTAATATAACCTTGAAGTTAAAGATGAGAGGAGACTCTTCCCATTGAAAAATCGGTTATATAAAAAAAAAAAGTCAGGACAACTATTAATTTCAAATCTTCTGTCATAGATTCAAAGTCATGCTTTCATCAACAAAAGGTCAATCAAGTGAGATGGCCCTCATCACACTCTTCTCTCTTAAATAATGAAAAGTATTAAAATTTAATTAAGGTTTAATTAGCTTTATACTTACATTATCTTTACTTTTGGTACCTATATTTGTAAACTATCTGTTGTAGTATCTATACTTGCACTTTTGATATCGTTTTACTTTCTGCTGTCAAGTATGTTTTAATTCCGTGAAATAAAATCGTCACAAAATAGAGATTGGTGGTGTAAAACTGAAACAAAATTTCTGGCAGTTTTTAAATTGCTACCAATTAGTCTCATTAAATAAAAAAAATGCATAAAATTTGTAGTGGTTTAATGACCGTCAAAAAAATTATAACTGTTTTACACTGCCAATTTTCATTTTATGACAATTTTATTTCACGAAGTTAACACACACTTGATAGCAAGACCAAAATGATATTAAAAGTGCATGTGTAAGGACTAAAGCAAATAGTTTTTAAGTATAAAAACCAAAAGGGAAAAATGATATAAGTATAGGAATCAAATAAGTAATTAAACCTTTAATTAATATAAATGAACCTTTTAACGGTAGCAAGAAATTATAAACGAGTCTTTTTGAGGCAACCCACCCCCTCTGTACAATTTTCAGTGTCATCGCTGGATAATTTTGAACTTTGTTATCAATTTTAGGATTTAAGAAGAAATGAAATTTAGAACATTCCTATTATCGATTTCGACACTTATTCAATGTCTTCATTTCACGTTATAAAGTCCCAAATTCAATAGTATGGCTTCAAAACTATCTGTTGATGATGTTGAAAGTTGCAAAGAAAAAAATACTCCTTAATTTACATCAAAATAAATTAAAGTGTAACATTTATTAATCTTTCAAAAGAATGAAGTGTTACTTTTAAAAGAAATGGGAGGACTGTAATATCTACAAAGTGAGGAGAACTCTTAATATTTTTGTTTTCATTTTTTAAAGTTACAACCCTATTTTTGAATCATTTCTTGGTGGGTAAAATTGTAATGTCCTATTAGAGAGTAATTCTTGCGTGAATATAATACCTATAGACAGAACAAATCAAAAAGCTCAGAATGTATTAAAATAACAATAAAGACCGTGTTAAAATTGTTGGAAAATGCCAACATAATTTCCATCTCCTACGACTCAAAATAGGCATTAAGCGAAAACGTAAAATAGCAACACAAGAAATTTTTAACGTGGAAAACCTTCTCAATGTGAGCAAGGAAAAATCACGGGACCCGTAGGCCTCTTAAAACTTCTACTATAACAATAATGGGATTACAAGAATACAACAATATATCTTCAATTTGTGGATAACACTCACAAATTGACTAACTATTTTTCTCTTAGAAACTCTCTTTAAGGAACTCTCTATTTTTCTCTCCTGTGCTTCTCACTTTGCTTGTGTGTCTCCAATGTGGGTCTCTCCATCTATTTATAGAGGAAGGTTTGCACTTGGTGCAATCAATGCACTGTATAAGTGGTTGGAGGTTGAAATAATTTCAACATTTTATTTTATTGCTTCACACATGGTTCTACATGGTAATTTCCATCCTTGCATCACTTTCTTACATTCATATTGCTTGCATGGACTAAGCATCAATTTATGTACATTGGCTAGAATTTTTCAATAATTCTCCCCCTCCAGCCAAAGGAAAATATCTTTGATTCAAGTTGGGTTTGATGCTAAGTTTGCAACTTCTTTGCAAAATTCTAACTTCTCTTTTGTTAAAGCTTTTGTCATCATATTTACCCCATTGTCCTTAGCGTGTATTTTCTCAACCTGCAAGAGTGTACTTTCCAACACATCATGTATCCAATGATATCTCATGTCAACATGTTTCGACCTTGCATGAAATGTCGAGTTCTTACTAAGATGAATTGCACTTTGGCTGTCGCAATAAAGAACATAGCTTTCTTGCTCTTGGCCTAATTCTTGTAAGAGCTTCTTCATCCACAGGATCTCCTTACAACCTTCAGTGATTGTAATGAACTTTGCTTCTGTGGTGCTTAAAGCAATGCACTTTTGTAGTCGTGATTGCCAAGAAATAGCTCCCCCTGCAAAAGTAATCAAATATCTTGATGTAGACTTTCTTGAATCCACATCTCCTACCATATCTACATCTAAATACCCGAGAAGCATTAAATTTCCTTTGCCAAAACACAAGCAATTTTTGGCAGTTCCTTTCAAATACCTTAGTATCCATTTCACAACATTCTAATGCTCCTTTCCTAGGTTTGATAGGAATCTGCTCACAACTCCTATAGCAGAAGCAATGTCTGGTCTTGTACAAACCACTGTATACATAAGGCTACCTATTGTAGAAGAATAGGGCACGTTGCTCATTTCTTCTTTTTCTTCTTCATTCTTTGGACACTGTGTCTTACTGAGTTTGAGATGGCCAAGCAATGGGACATGCACAACTTTGGCATTATGCATGTTGAACCTTTCAAGAACTTTCTTGATACAGTCTTCTTGTGACACCCGCAACATTTTTCTAGACTGATCTTTGATAAGCTTCATTCCAAGAATCTTCTTTATTGCACCCAGATCTTTCATGGCAAAAGATTTGCTCAATGCCTTCTTGAGAGCAGCTATCTTTGTCTTATCTTTTTCCAAAAATCAGCATATCATCAACACACAATAGAAGTATGATGGATTCACCATTCTCATAGTTCTTCACAAACACACAATGGTTTGCGGAGGTCTTCTTGAAATTGTGTTGGGTCATGAAGAGATCAAACTTCTTATATCATTATCTTAGAGCTTGTTTTAGACCATAGAGGCTTTTCTTTAAGCAACACACTAAGTGTTCCTTGCCTAGTTATGCAAAACCTTCTGGTTGCTCCATATAGATTTCTTCCTTTAGGTATCCATGTAAGAATGCTATTTTTACATCAAGCTATTTTATTTCTAAGTCTAGTTTGGTAGCTAGACCAAGGATTGCTTTAATAGATGTCATCTTCACCACTGGTGAGAAGATTTCTTCAAAATCTATGCCTTTCTTTTTATTGCACCCTTTCACAACAATTCATGCTTTGTACTTGGGGTTTGGGTTATTCTCTTCATTCTTGAGTTTGAACACCCACTTATTTTTCAATGCCCTTTTTCCTTCTGGTAATTTCATTAGGTCATATGTTTGATTCTCTTTTAGGGATTGGATTTCTTCTTCCATTGCTTGCATCCATTTCTCTTTGTCATTTGTCTCAATGGCTTCCATGAAGCTTTGTGGTTCCCCTTCATCAGTGAAGTTGATATACTCATTTGAGAAATATCTTTTCGAAGGTCGTCTGTTTCTTGTGGATCGTCTTACTTGGGGATCATGTTTTATTGGAACGTTATCCACTGCTTGCTCTTCATTCATCTCATTCGGTTGCATTATTTGATGAGGCTGTTCATTTCATGAGCCTCTCCCCTTGAATTATTTATTACGATAGGGTTTGAATCTCGAACCACTTTTTGCTTTGGCTTCTCAGACTTTATATCTTGGATCATCTGGTCTTCAAAGAATACCACATCTGTACTTCGAACAATCTTCTTGTTTGCAGGATCCTATAATCTGAAGCCAAGTTCATCTCTTGGTGAACCAAGGTATATGCATTCCTTTGCTTTAGCATCAAGTTTTGCTCTTTCATCTTTCGGAATATGAACAAATGCCTTACATCCAAAAACTCTTAAGTGACCAAAAGAGGCTTTCTTTCTAGACCATACCTCATCTGGAACCTTTCCATTTAAAGTTCTTGAAGGAGACATATTTATCAAATCAATTGTAGTTTTCACTACTTCGCCCCAAAATGATTTGGGAAGTTTTGCTTGAGAAAGCATGCTCCTGACTTTCTCTGCGATTGTTCTGTTCATCATTTCAGCTACTCCATTCATCTAAGGAGTCTTAGGAGGCACTTTCTTATGTCTTATCCCATGAGTTTTGCAATATACCTCAAATTGGCCTATGTATTCTCCACCATTATCAGTTCTCAAGCATTTCAGGTTTCTTCCAGTTGCTCTTTCTACAAAAGCATGGAACTCCTTGAAAGCTTGAAGAACTTGATCTTTCGTCACACTTTCCTAAAGTGATCATCAATGAAGGTAACAAAATATTGGGCACCACCAATGGACTTTTTAGATGTTGAGTAAACATCTAAGTGAACAAGATCCAGAATATTGTTTCTTCTTGCATCATCTGCTCTTTTGAAAGATACCCTGTGTTGTTTGCCTGCTAGGCAGTCTTCACAGGATTCAAGTGGCTGCCCCTTTATGTTTGGGAGATGATATTTTACGAAGATCTCCAAACCCTTCTCACTCATGTGGCCCAATCGTCTTGTTGGAACCAAAGACGTATGAAGTGTCTAGTCTTTCAAAATTTAAAGATAACAATAACTTATTAAGTTTTAAGTCTCTGTTGTAAAAAGGCTCCTTAAGCATCCAACGTGTGTTTAATATCAAGGCATCCAAAGCACTAGTTTTTAGCAAGCGTCCAATGGATTCTTGTATAATGATCGTCCAGGTGTAAGTCTCTTTAACGACTATGTTTTAAAAGCTTGTTTGAACTCTGCATTTTCACAAAAAGACCTTGAGATTGATGCTTTATCTCTTAGATGTAACGTTCAAATGTCTAAGCATTAATTGAAAATCAGATACATGTTGGTATATAAGCGCAGTGTTGTAGAAAAAGAAAGTCAACTTATAAAGTTGGTAAGCCGAATAAAGAATGTTTAGAAAAACAGTTCTTCAACACAACACTGCACTTTCCATTTTAGTGCAAAAACAAAAGTCACTTTTCTAACTCTACCGCAAGCTCCACATACCCGCACACGGTCCTCTCTTGAAGACTGAAGTTGAATATTTCAATGGTTATTTTTTTAAAGACTATATATATATTAACTCAGAAGAAAAGAAGTAGAAGTAGAGCAATCATGAATTGTGTGTTTATTGGATGACTTTGAAAATTCTTCAAATTCTATGTAGAAAAATCTTTTGTATTGCTTTTATACCTTTATATCCTCACGTTGTGAGTTATTTTGTTTGTACAACTGTTCCACGTTGTGAAAGCCTGGAGAGGCTTAGTGAAAAAGAATACTTGAGTGGTTAAGTAATTTGGGTAAATTGCTTTGTAAAGCCTAAAAAGGCGGAGAAAAATACTTGATTATAACCTAAGGTTGGTTAATTGAACAACTTTAGGATGAAGAGACTAGACATAGATCTAGATTGAGTGAACCAGTACAAAATCCTCTGTGTGCTTTTGCTTCCTTATCTTTATACACGCCTAGTTGATTTGTTTTCTAACTAGACTTTAAAATTAGTTAAAAAGTTTTAAATACACAATTCAACCCCCCTTCTTGTGTATTACTTGTTATTTCACGTCTATGCCACAATTCTTTAGAAATGTCTTGAGTAATATTCGTTTCTTCTTTGCATATCTTTCCCTGCATCATATACAGGGAGCTTTCCTTTTTCCATGAGCAATAATCATGTTCCCTCGACTGAGTTTCCATCTATTGGTACCAAACTAGTTTATCATTCCAGCTTCATCTAACTTTCCCGTTGAAATAAGGTTGAGACGCATGTCTGGAACATGTCGTACCTCCTTTAGCACAAGCTTGTTTCCATTCTCAACCATCAAAGTTACTTCACCAATGCCGACAATCTTACTCATGACATGGTTACCCATCTTCACCGTACCGAAGTCTTCTTTTTGGTATGATGAGAAGAATCCCTCATGGGGAGTCACATGGAAGGATGCTCCTGAGTTAATTATCCAAATGCAATCATCAGATGCAACATTTAGATAATTTTCCTCGCTAATAAGAAATATATTCTTATCATTTGAGGCCACCATAGTGGTTGTTCCATCTTTCTTCTTCTTCTTTGGGTCAATCTGGTCAGGGTGGACTGTTCTAGCATGTTGGTCTTTCTTCAAGAATCTGCACTTAGACTTCTTGTGGCCCTGTTTACCATAGTAATAACAATTTAACCTAATGTGAGATTTGGATCTGCCTTGAGATTTTCCTCAATCTCCTTTTCCACGACTTTTACTCCTTCCTCTATTTTCAACAACATTGGCTTCGAATTGGTTGTTCAAGCCTCTTTCTCTTCGTCTTGACTATTCATTCAACAAATTGTCTATAACAAAATCCATGTTGAGCTTTCCTTCTGGAGCAGAATTGCTGAAAGTGATAACTAAAGAGGCAGAGAACTAAAGAGTAGAAGAGTTTGCACCTCATCATCTATCTTTATTTTGTTTTCATTAGTTGATTCACAATACCTTTGAAGGTATTCAAATGTTCGATCATGTTTTGACCGTCCATGTACTCTAACTTTACTAGTCATCTGAAAAGGTGGGCTTTGTTCCTAAGCGTCTTCTTTTGAATCAAAGATTCAAGTTTTGTCCACAACTTATATGCATTAGTATAAGTTAAAACATGCTCGAACAAGCTTCGATCAGTGTATTTTCAGATCACAACTACTGTTTTTCGATTTTGGAGCTCCCAATCTTTGTCAGTCTTCCCCTTCAGTTTATCTTAATGGGTGATTGGTTCGTGCAAATCCTTGTAGTATAAATGGTCTTCCATCATCGGCTTCCAATATGAGAAATTGTCAGTAGTTAGCTTGAACATATCTCCACCATGAGTAACAGCTCCCTCCATCTTGAGTTACACAGGCTAAATAACAAACTAAGAATTACCGTATACCAAAATAATTATCGTAGTTTGTGAATAGTGCACCAGGTAAGTTCTCAAGAAAGAGAGGTGGGTCAATAGACACATTTAAATACCAAGTCTTTCCTTAGCCAAAACTTTCCTATGCATGTACTTCCACTCTACCACGTTTTATTTCCAGTAATAAGAATAATCCTTTTTTGATGTGGAAGATCAAGTAATGCTGCAATCACAGAGCATACTAAGAATTTTCTTATGAATACGGCACACTGATACCATTGTTGGGAAATGCCAGCATATTTTTTCTCCTCTATGACTCAAAATAGGCACTAAGCGAAAACGTAAAATAACAGCACAAGAAATTTTTAGCGTAGAAAACCTTTTCAATGTGAGAAAGGAAAAATCACGGGACCCGTAGGCCTCTTAAAACTTTCACTATAACAATAATGGGATTATAAGAATACAACAATGTATCTTCAATTTGTGAATAACGCTCACAAATTGACTTACTATTTTTCTCTCTTAGAAACTCTCTCTAAAAAACTCTCTATTTTTCTCCCATGTGAGAATGTGTTTCTCACTTTACTTGTGTGTCTCCAACGTGGGTATCTCCATCTATTTATAGAGGAGGTTTGCACTTGGTGCAATCAATGCACCATATAAGTGGTTGGCGGTTGAAACAATTTCAACATTTTATTTCACTGTTTCACACATGGTTCTACATGGTAATTTCCATCCTTGCATTATTTTCTTACATTCACATTGCTTGCATTGACTAAGCATCAATTTACGTACATTGGCTGGAATTTTTCAAGAAAAATTTATGCTAAAATAATTTTAATACTACTTTAAGCTTTTGATTTTTTGTGCCTTTGGGCATTTTAGTTATGCCAGGATTACTAATTCCACTTGTCTCAATCTTAAATTTATGATAAAACTTCATTTACGGTACACATTGTGACGCAAACTTCTTTGATACACATTAGACGAGCCAATTTTTTATTTTTTTTTCCACTTTCCCAAAATGAAGGTCACGGGTCTCTGTTTTTCCACCCCATTTTCCCTTAAACACTTGCTGCTTTTCCCTTAACTTGGTTTATATAGAACAAAAAATGAGTTGTAGAAAAGTGTAAAAAAAGTGAGTAGGAAGAATATAACTCTCAATAATATATTGTCCCGATCATACGCTTCCTTTCGTATGAAACGTTTCACCTTTGCATTTCCATTCATCAACTACTATTTCAGAACCTACTATACAATTATATTAGATTTAGTATTGGTGTGTTGTACGAATTTATTTGAATATAAAAAATATAATTTAATTATGTAAAAAATGTGTTAAGAAATGAATTTTTATTAGCTTATAGTTTATTATAAATAATATTTTTAAGATAATATGTGTATTTTATGTAAAGATTAAGAATATTAATTGTAATCTTATTTTAATTAATGAGGTTATGATTAAAAAAATGAAATGTATGATTTCATTGTAGATTACATTTTAATGTAGTTTGTATACTTATTATTTTTTGGTAAAGACTACAAGTATCTTTTACTGTAGACCATTGGTGACATTTACAATTTTACACAATAATAAAAATCAAAATTTTTTTGGTGATGTAATTCTTGATAATATAACATATAATAAATGTATACAACAAAATAGACGTATTGTTATTAGTTACTTTTATCAATCTAGTTGTTATTCCTATAATTATGCTAATAATTAATTATTGATCTCAATAATATTGTCGTTCATAAAGAGTAATCATTGCTCTTTCTACGTGATATTTTTGTTTTACATGTGTTGTTTTAAATTTAGATATGTATTTTGAGTAAATCACTCATTGGTTTAAATAAATATTAGTTTGGTATTTTTGTCTATGTTAAAATATTTTCTCCTTTTTATAATATTAGTATTTTTCTATTACCAACATTTGTAAAAATCATTTGTTAAATTCACGTGCCAAATAATTTACTTTGTCTAAAATAGTGTTGATAACTTTTAGTATATTAATATTTATTTATCGTTTCATCTAGACATCTATTACTAATAATGTATTAAGGGCTTCAAAATGAATCTCTTGATTAATTGAGTAAGTTTAACCCATGTATGTTTCAACTTAAATTTTTTAAAAATATTCACCTTCTTTTAAGAAAAAAATTCTTTTCAAAAAGTTGGCAAACAATACTATAATTTTTAAAAATAAACTAAAATACACTTATATTTATTTAATTTTGTGCTTTCTCTAAAGTATTTAATAATATTTAGAATTTATTAAGTGTTATTCCATTTATTGGAATAATAATGATACAATAATATAGTTGTAAATAAAAATAAGTAAATGACAATAAGCCTAAAGTACATACACACATTATCTTAATTAAATAAGAAAACTTAAGCCATAAAATTATTTTCTAAATTTAGTCTAAGCGATGATTTTTTCACCAAACAAACGGTCTAAACACAAGTATAACAACCTCACAACCCAAGTTTTGCACAAGTCTTTCCAAACTCATGAGTGTTTGATCAAACATCAATAATTTTCTGATGGATTTTAATGACTTAATGATCTCATAACATACAACAATAACAATTATAACAGATTTGAAGGGTTGTACAGAAAAGATCGAATCCATATTCGCTACCTTAATTGGAATCATGAACAATGAAATAAGGGATAACTCCTCTTGATGGTTAGAGTTTCTCACATAAAGTTGTGCATTGCTTTGTCCCACAGAGTTCTTCCATGCAAGAGTAAAGACTCTTCATTTGATCACCAAATCAAAGTTCAACTAATCAAAGACTCATTCACATCATAACCCAAATAACAAACATTCATCATTATAATTAAAATAACATAATATCTATTTTCATAATTAATATTATTTAATAATTCAAAATTAATTTAATAATTAAATAATACTAATTTACGAAAACAAAAAACTCTAACATCTTCAACTTTTCACACCCCCTTGTGTTTATAAAGAATAAAACAAAGACTTTAATGTTATCCTAATATATTCTACTGAAGAATAATTATAACTTGCAGTCACACTTGGAAGTTGGAAGGAAATAATGAATAACTATACAAAGAAGAAAAGACTGGTCCAGAGATTAAGCACCGCTTAACATGTACCAGGTTAAAATTAAGTGATCTATGATGGAATAAATCTAATTAAATTTTATGTCGATGAGTAAAACCCGTTCCTAAATATTCATAGGTGCATTGAAGAAATTTATTTTTTTTAAATTTTATCTCATACTTTTAAATTATACAAAATAAAATATTTCTTACTTTATTTTTAAATAATTTCCTAATTTATAAAGAAAAATGAATAGCACATCAATAATCTAAACTAAAATGGAAAAAAATATATAGATATATTTACCTTGAAGACGACAACTCTTCATGCATCACTCTTGTTAGCAATTAGGAATTCAACCTTAGCATTTAGAGAAATGCTAGCAATACACTTTCTGACACACTCTTTTAAACATATTCTTTTTTATTGGTTGAAATTTTTTAGAAATTGCAAAAAATTATGGGTTCCACATTTTATTTAATGACTGTCTCTCATAATTTTGTAATTTTCAATAAATTTCAACCAATAATAGCGTGTGTGTTAAGAAGAGTGCGTTAAAGAATGTGTTGCTAGTATTCCTCTTTAAACTAATATGGAGGCTTTATGCATTGCACCAAACTCCAAGTTAGTCACTTTTTTAAATGTCTTAACACTTGACAAACTACTCTTTATATTTAAAAAATATGATTTGAAAGAGTGCTTGTATTTTTATGTGAGCCTTTAAAGACAAGGGTGAAACATAAGTCTTTTTCTTTCTTTCTTTCTTTTTTCTCCCTTTTCAATATGGGACTTCCAAGGTAAAGAGAACTTCAAGATTTCTTTTTCTTTATTTTTCTTTTTTAATTATTTAGTTTTTAAAATCTAATCAAAATTGGGTGCTTATAGTAGCCCCTTTTGCTTTTTCTTTCGATTGGAAAGAATAAGCAAAGTAGTGAAAGCAATCAATTTTGACCGAGAGACACATAAAACCTTACGTAACTTAAGACATAACACAAGTGTCAACCTTGCGAAGATTAATAACTCAAAGTACAAAAGGCTAGGTAACTGAAAACTTAGCTAAAAAGAAAATTGACGACTCAAGACCAAAGAAAAGCTAGGCATCTCAAGTGCTAGTAAAAAGGATTGACAACTATAAGACCAAAAAATCTAAACAACTCAATATCTAGGTAAATGATGCATAACATTTTATACTATAATTTGCTCTTCAATTCATGTAGGTTTGCACATATTTTAGCTTATTAAGATTAATTTTATCTTTAATTTCCTTAATTCCTTTTGGCTATTTGCTTGAAACTTTTTAGGTGTGTTTTTGTGTTTTGTTTGTGGATTAGGGAAGTTTAGCATGAATAGATTTAGTTCTAGAGACTTGGAGTGATTTAAAAGCAAGAAGGAGCATTTGGGAGTGTGCTCAAACTTTATGCAAGCAAGGAAGGGATCACAAACATCCATACTTGGAGGAAATAATGAAGAAAATTGTGAATTTCCCAACTAGAGAGCACCATAGGCTGACCGTGGTGATCTCCACAAGTGTGGCAGATTTCAGGAAAAGTACTAACAAGCACCACACCCGTGGTAAATTCCAGGAAGCACCATAGAAGCTACCAGAAAGTGCCATGGGCTGCCCGTGGCAAACGCCACACCCGTGGTGCGCTACTGATATGAATTATTTTTATTTTTCTGTTTCTTTTTAGTTTGGGCTTGGACCCTTTTGTAATTTGAGACTTATATAGACTTCTTAGGTTTAGGAAAAAAGGTCTGAACCTTGTGTTCTTAACGATTTAGAGCGAGAGCTTTGGATTACGATCTTTTTCTCTTTTTCTTTCGGTTTGAATGCTTTTCCTTCTTTCTCGTTGGTTTTCTATGGCTATATGTGAGTAGTCATCTTTACGTTTAATGAAATGATTTCTTTTATCCTTGTGTGATACTTGTTCTGCTCTTGATTTCTTCTTTATTGATTTTCTTTATTGCGAAATAGATTGGCCACATTTTAACCTTAGGAATTTGGGGAAGTATCGAAATGTGAACTTAAATACCGGAACTATAGGAAAGAAACCTATGTCTAAACCATGAAAGTAGTTGAAATCTTTGGGGATTAATTGAATTGACAAAGAGCTCATTAGGTCTAATTAAACACAACCACTATGAATGTGGAGGGCTAATTTGATTATATACCCCTCCGTATCTTGAAAGGGAATAGAGAGTGCATTAGGTTAATTCACCCTCAAGAAGAACAAGTAAGAGCACGAGGTAAGGAAATTAATTTAGTAAGCTTCATAGAGTGAACCTCGATCCTAGAAGTTTTCTTTTATTGAATTAATATCAATTTTATTTGCTTCTTTAATTGAATGTATAATTCTTTTGCTCTCAAACCTAAACTCCCAAATTTAATTCTCTTTGTTTAATTTATATTAAATTGCGATAATTACAAAGCCAAACACAGTGTCCTTGTGAAGAGAACAATATTTATTATTAGGATGATACCATACACTTGTGGTAGCGTATCAGTAAACAAAAATTAGCAACTCAAAAGGCCAAATTAAAGAAAAGCTAGTGAAAAAGTGGTGAGTTTGGTGACTATAAACTTAGGTAAATGATCTAAACATGTTATAAATCCAAACAACACATTTAGATAAAAAAAATAAGCGAAAACAAATAATTAGATTGAGATACTTACCTCCAACCATTGCTTTAATCTTTACCTTCACGGTTTTGACTTTTCTGGACCTTTACTCACTTAAACTTGATGGTGTGTTTTTCTAAAGAGAGGAGTAGGTACAATGATCCAAAACAAAGAGCACCTCCAATTTATAGAGTTCTGTTCATCATAGAGTTCAATTGACATAATAGAGTGAATTAATGTCCCTGAACATTTCGTTAAAATTAATGGGTTGCATCTGACTAAAAAATGAACCACATTCAGCCATTGATTTCAAATTCAAACAACGAAATCAATACCCAACTGTAACATAATTCCTATCATTGATTCTGAATTTGAATGGCCAATAACAAAAAATTCATTCAATGATCTGTAATGAAAAATATGTTACAGTGACAACTCAAGTTCTAAGTAAAAAGAAAACCAGCAACTCAAGGCCAAATAAAATTAAAGCTACACAACTTAAGGCCTGGCGAAAAAGGGTGGCAACTCAGGGCCGAAAAGTTAAACAACTCAAAGTCTAATAGAAATAGGGTGACAATTTAATGTCAAAAAGGTGGAAATAAAATCCCACCGTTCTTAAATCATTCGTCCTAAAACAGTTATCCTAAATTGATTATACAAATATTTGTTTTACTCATTTAAACAATAAATAAGACCAAAAAAAAGAAGAAAAATTAAGAAAATTCAGTATTGATTTGGTGGATTAAACTTACTCGTTTATATCTACAAGTACAATAAAGAATTCAAAAGTCACATAATTAAAGTTTAGTCAAAAAATACTTATGATTTGGTTACTTTTATTTTTTAAAAATTTAATCATATACGTTTATATCAAATGAAACAAAATATATTGTATTTTCTAAATAATTTTGTAATGGTTTAAATATGATTTTTATCCCTATAATTTAGTGCTTTTTTATTTTTCATCTCTATAATTTTTTTTTTTCAAAATCATCACTATACTTTAGCGTCTTTTCATTTTTAGTCCCTACCGTTTAACTCCGTTACAAAAACGCTAAATTGTAAACCTTAGCACGTGACACGTTAGTGATGATGTCATCATGTAACAGATCGACACAAATGATAGGTCATCATTGCCAAGTCAACAAAAAGTATTATGTTGCAACAGTGCCACATCATCGCTACTGTAGAGGGACTAAAAATGAAAAAAAAAAAATTTACATGGACTAAAAAAAAAAGAATTTACAAGGACAAAAAATGAAAAAAAAATTACATTGACTAATAGAAAAAAAAGAACATATTTGCAGGCATAAATAAAATTAAGCCTGAAATATAATGTATAAATTTAATTTATACTTAATATAAAATAAAAATCTTAATGATAAAAACACTACAGCCAATCTTAATGTATAAATTTAATTTATACTTAATTATCTAAATGGTTTGATAGTAGATGATGACTAAAATATATCAGGTGCACTTTTCCATTTTCATGTGTTGCTACTTGTGTTCTGTATAGAGGGCTACCTCTAATTTTAAAGATAATAGGTGAGAAGCTATACTACTCAACTCCAACATAATTACTCGGATATAGCTAGCTCTTTTAGATGCTTAGATATTTCCCAACTATCCTGGCTCATTTACAGTAATTACTTCTATAAACATAGTAGCTAAATAATCCCAACGTATTACATAAGGCATATATTGTATAATTGTTCAGTTCTCTACTGTTTTTTCCATTCCTTTGTTTAAACAACCCAATATTGGTTCACAATCAATAACATCCTCACCATCTAGAGTAACAATAAGTTTAAGAACATCATGCATTGATGGGTGGTGAGGTCCTATATTGACTATCATGAAGTCCTGACATAGATGGCCAAATTTGTTCGACAAATTATTTATCTCTTTCAAGTTTTTTACTTCTCTTAATTGTTTCATTTGATCCATGATTTTTGTATACCTATTGTTAGTACATATTAATTGAGTTTTGTCTTTCCTTTGAAGTTTATCTTTCCTTTGAGTTTTGTCTTTCATTTGAATGCCATAAGATTGGTTAATTTAAAGCAAATGATTGTAAAAATAGTCAAAAATATTTGAAAGATGTAGCAAATGATTGGTTAATTTTTTTATGCGCTTGCAAATATGTCCTTTTTTCTTCTTTTAGTCAGTGTAATTTTATTTTTTTTTGGTCCCTATAATTTTTTTTTTCATTATTAGTTCTTGTAAAAGTTTTTTTTTTTCATTTTTAGTCCCTTATATTATTGACGTGCCACCGTGCTAACATGGCAATTTTTGTTCACATGGTAGTGATGATGTGTCCTTTTGCTAATGTGGTAGTGATGACGTGTCATTTGCTGATGTGTCATATGATGACATTAGAATGATATCATCACGACATCATTTGTTGAGGTGTCAAGTGCTGAAATCAGTATGATATCAACAATTTAACGTTTTTTGTTACGAAGTTGGATGACAGGGACTAAAAATGAAAAGACACTAAAGTATAGGGACGATTTTGAAAAAAATAAATTATAGGGACGAGAAATGAAAAAGCACTAAAGTATAAGGACGAAAATAATATTTAAGCCTTTCCTAATTTATAACGAAAAATAAATAGCACACTATAATCTAAACTTAATTAAAAGAACGACAAAAGATATATATTTGCCTTGAAAACGATAACTCTTGATACATCAATTCCAAAAGTTTTTAAGAATTAAATCTTAGCGTCCAACCACAATCTTTTCACCAAAGACTTTTAAACTGATATAAAGGCTCTATGAATTACATTGACCCCTAAATACACTTTTTTTTGAATGTTTTAACAATTGGTAAACCACTTCTTATATAAGAAAAAAAATTAATTGAAAGAATTTTTTTTTTTTTTCTTTTCTGCAAGGTTATAGAGATAGGAATGAAATACAAGTTCTTTGTTTTTTCTTTTCAATATGAGACTTTTAAGATAAAGAAAACTTCAAAAAAAAAAAAAATCTTCAATTTTATGTTTTATTTTTTAATTATTTTTTAATAAATTTTGGTAAAAATTAAGTATTTACAATAGTATTTTTTTGGTACAAGTATTTACAATAGTATAATAGATAGATAGGGAAAAAACAAAAATATATTAGATTAAATGAATATGATCAGTGATGAAGAGATAGTGAAAAAAATAATTATAAAATATTATATTTGATGAAGTAACGGCAGGTAGTAGAATTTGAAAATGGTACTATAAACATTGCTTTTAGAATCAAAAAATTGTTGGTGTTATATTAATAGGTAATGATTTGATGATACAAGAGGGAAGTTCTGTAAAAGCAACAAAAATTGCACATGGTGCCGGTAAGTGGGGCTTATTCGTGTTTGTTGGCACACTTCCTTGTTTCCTTCTGAAATTGTGATCAACTAATTCCTTATTTTTCTAATATTTTCTCATATATAAAATTTGTGGTTCATATTTTATACATGAGTATCATTACACCATACGAAATCAGAGCCACAAGCAACCTCCCGCTGCATGAGACCCAAAATAAAGACCAATATTTCAAATTGAATTATCAGACAATAGGCTGGTTTTCATGATTTAAGTTACGATGGATTTATTTGTTTTTATCTCATCCTAAATTTTGGTAGAGTTAATTATTTGATTGATCAATTTAAGATTTGATATTATATTATATAACATTGGATTTATTTAATTTGTTGATATTTTATATATATATATATAATTAAATTGTAAAATTAAAAAAATACAAAATTACAACTAAAATATATTTTATAATATATATTTCAAACTAAATAATATCAATATCAATATAATATCATATTATACAAAATATTATTAATATATTAAGTAAAAAAATTATTATTAATACATAATTGTTTTAAAAAAAAACTATACATTCTAAAAGAAAATAAAATATAAGACATCGGATGAGATTGGGATAAACTGATGTATAACCTAAACTCATTTTTAAATTATATCAAGTCTGATTTTTACAACTCATATATGCAAAATTAATTTTAGATTGGGTTATATTAATAAATGAGAGTAGTTATAAACACTCTTTCGAACAAAAACTTATGAATAACATGTAACATCTTTTTATTGGGACAATCTTGTTTGAGTTTGAAATATGGAAAATGTATAAATCCACCTTATGCATTGTTACAACTCTTTAAAAGTTTAGACTAATTAATAAGTGATGGATGCATCTCCCATGGTCCATTTCGATCTCAAATCTTGACTACAGTAAGCAAGTGGCGAATGTGCGAAATTGTTTGTCTTGTACGTGTTGCATTAATGGTATGAAAATCGTTTCCATCCAAAATTATGAATCTGCCTCGCCTACGTGGCTTGAGTTTGTTCCAAAATGTGATAGACCACACACCACTCGCCTGCAGAACTTACCATATAGTATTACAACATTTCATTCATGCGATGCCTATACGAAATTGTTTGTCTTGCACGTGTTGCATCAATATTCAATGGCATGAAAATCGTTTCCATCCAAAATTATGAATCTTCCCCTACCTTTAGTTTGTTCCAAAATGTAATTAACAGTCAAACACCTACCACTCATTTTTTTATAAGCCGGAAACCATTCCGTTCATGCATATACAACATTTCATTTCTCATCATGGAGCTTCTTATTCCCTTTTCTCTCTTATTCACCTTTGCCTGCATTTTCCTTGCATTGTTCAACACTCTGAATCGTTCACATTCCAACAATTCCCTCAAAAACTTACCACCTGGACCATGGAAACTGCCTCTTCTAGGCAATATTCCCCAATTTGTTGGGTTTGGGTCACTTCCCCATCAAACTTTGAGAAACTTGGCTAACCAATATGGATCCTTGATGCACCTACAACTTGGTGAAAAGCCACACATAATAGTCTCTTCAGCAGATATAGCCAAAGAGATTATGAAAACGCATGATGCTATCTTTGCTAATAGGCCTCAGCTTCTTGCTTCCAAATTCTTTGTTTATGATAGCTGCGACATAGCCTTTTCTTCTTATGGAAGAACTTGGAGGCAACTAAAAAAAATATGCATTTCAGAGTTGTTAAATGCAAAGCATGTTCAATCACTGAGGCACATAAGAGAAGATGAGGTATCTAAACTAGTTAAAAATATATATGCAAACGAAGGATCAATTATCAACCTTACTAAGGAAATTGAGTCGGTGACAAATGCTATAATTGCAAGGGCAGCTAATGGTAAAAGGTGCAAAGACCAAGAAGCTTTCATATCAACCATGGAGCAAATGCTAGAGCTCTTGGGAGGTTTCTCAATTGCTGATTTCTACCCTTCAATCAAAGTGATTCCTTTGCTTACAGGAATCAAAACTAAACTTGAAAGGGCGCAGAGAGAGAATGACAAGATCCTAGAAAATATGGTCAAGGATCACATGGAAAATAAGAACAGCCATGTGGAGACGCAGGAGGATTTTATTGATATTCTTCTCAAAACTCAAAAGAAAGGTGACTTAGAAATTCCCTTGACTCACAACAACATCAAAGCAGTCATCTGGGTCAGTATGCAATTTTCTTTAAGATTACTTTAAGCCCATGTATACTATACATCTATATGAGATTTGATAACATATATATTTTTTAGAAGAAGTATTATAACAAGTTATACTTTGGTATATTTAAAGAAAATTAAAGTAATAACTTGTTAAAACATTCTTTCTAAACAAATAAGTGGGTGTACCATACTCATTTGTTTTTTAGGAGTATTTTAGCGAGATATACTTACTGATTTTTTCGGTTACATATACTTGCTGATTTTAATAAAATTGAAGTTATAACTTATTAAAGTAATCTTTTTAAAAATAAGTGGATAACAAGTCTCTCTCTTTACACTCCTTCAGTGTATACTTGAGAGAAAAAAAAGAGAATAAATTTAATAAATAATACAGTAAAAAATATAGTAAAAATATAAAATTGGGATATAAAAAACCAAGATTAATAATTTATATAATTTTTGTTTAGAAATTCTCTCTCTGTCTTTTTCATTATAAAAACAAATTTATAATTTTTCATACACATTTTACATTTATCATACACATTTTTTTATTAGGGTCATGAGCATTGGTTAGGGAATTCAAAATGGATAAAACTTAGATGCAGTGCTATAGGTATTGTTGGTACTGTTCTCCAATTAAAATTGGAGTTTTATTTCAGTAATACACGTTAACATTTAATGAAATCTTTTATTATGCAAATTATCGAAGTAAAACTCTAATTTTGATTGAAAAATAGCACCAACAATACATAGCACTGCATCTAAGTTTTGTTCATTCAAAATACTCCCTTTGGTCCTATTTATAAGACCCAGTTAACTATATCACCAGAATTAAGGAAATTGGTTAATTTAGTTGATAGCATTAAATTTATCTTAATTTTTTTTTCCAAAACTACTCCTAGCGTTAGACTTTTTGTCTTCCAATGAATTTAAATTTAATAAATCCACTAATTACTTATTAAAGTCAGATAAATGACTTTAATTAAGAGTATTTTTGTAAAGAAAAAAATTATTGCAAGAGACATTATGTATTGGTTCCTATAAAAAGGATCAAGTAACATTTTCAATTTGATTCTTATAAATAGGATGAGATGTAGTAGAAAGTTTTTATTGGAGTTTACAATGCGAATGTATTGGAAATCACAATAGATATGCATTAATGATATTTTTTAATATATTTTTTTTATTCCTTAACCAATGCCCTAAGCATTTGCCTTTTTATGATGTTATTTGTTACATTAATTATTTGAAAAGGTTAATAGTAATTAAATTTCTAGGAATAGGTTCTTTTTGGTGAAGTTCTTGGAATGGGGTACTGGCTTTGGATTGTGCTGCATCACAGAATTAATTAGCTTTATTATTTATGTTCTAAATTAAATTGATGGTTAATTAATTTCAGGACATGTTTGTTGGGGGGACCGCAGCACCGACGTCAGTTACAATATGGGCAATGTCAGAACTCATGAAAAATCCTAATGTTATGGAAAAGGCACAGACTGAGGTAAGAAAGGTCTTTAATATTAAAGGTTATGTAGATGAAACAGACCTTGGACAGTGTCAATACTTACATTCAGTGATAAAAGAAACCTTGAGGCTACACCCCCCTGAAGCATTATTAGTTCCAAGAGAAAACAGTGAGGTATGTGTAATCAATGGATATCAAATACCTGCAAAGAGCAAAGTCATTATCAATGCTTGGGCCATTGGAAGAAATCCAAAGTATTGGAATGAAGCAGAGACATTTGTGCCAGAGAGATTTCTAGATAACTCTGTTGATTTCAATGGCACAAACTTTGAATACATTCCCTTTGGCGCTGGAAGGAGAATATGTCCAGGAGCTGCATTTTCCATGCGTAACATGTTGCTGTCACTGGCCAATTTGCTTTATCATTTTGATTGGGAGCTGCCAAATGGAACAAACCCCCAAGAATTGGACATGACTGAGTCTTTTGGCCTTACAGTTAAAAGAGCAAATGATTTGTGCTTAATGCCCATTCCTTATCACCCAACCGCACTGGGCCACCAATAAAAACTATGGTTTATAATTTATATGTTCCAATTGCGTTAGATATTTATTTATCTTTTTCAAGTGTATCGGGACATGTGGTTTAGATTTATTTATCTTTTTCAAATGTATCGGGACATGTGGTAATTAATAAAATGACTAGGTGTGTTTATCTAGACATATGATTTATTTGTCTATGTTTATCCCTCAATTTATTTTAAAAATGTAATCGCTAATTAATAATCACTTATTTCTATTAGTTCTTTAAGAAAAAAATTAAAATTAAAAATAATTATTTCTTAAAAAGTAATTACTTTCGAATATGTAATAAGAGAGCAATAATGTCAAGTACCCATTGGATAGTTTATTGGTGATAGATGTAAACTTTCGTACCAATAATTTAGCACAAGATTGATGGATGTCTAGTTAACACAGGTTGACACAAGTGGTTAAGAATTTGGTACGAACTTTTACTTTTTTTATAGTGTGGGTTTGCATACTCCTAACTCCACTTTTCTTGTTTGGTAGCCAACCTTGATAGAGATCTAATCAACCAACCCAATGACTTTTTGTGTGACATTGGAGGTCTGATGACTATGTCCAAAACTAAGATAATAAAAATGGCTCACTTTTCTTCAAGTTGATGATGATTTGAACCAACTTGAAAGCAACATGAAAAGTCAAAATTCATATTACCAAGAAGCATTCATGCGCTAGAGTTTAATTAGTTGGGTTAATTAGTTTTTTAGGTTGAATATTTAATTAACACTCATTTTCTTATTTTTCATGTAATTTTCGTATGTGGTGGAATAAATTTAGATGATTTTTGATATTTTTTAGGTTAGTTTTTAGTATTTTTAAGCTTCTTAAACCATTATGATGGTTAGTGGGATTAAATGAATTGAACCATTGTAATGGTTAGTGGGAACTAATTTCTAGTGGGAAGTTATTGCTAGTGGGAATTTAATGCCTAGTGAAATGTTAGTGGGAATTTTCTTCTTGTACTTCAAAGGTTGCTTAGTTTAGCCCTTTTGTAAGTAACCAATTTGAAGATTAATGTAATTTTATTCTTTCTCCATTGTGAAAGCTTCTCCTTTGTTCTTAGGTTAAGAACTGTATAGTGTTGGTTCTGTCGACAGGTTGCAATTAGGGTCATGCTTGACAACTGATGTGTCTAGAACATGCTTAAGGGCAAGCATACCCTATTGCAGTAGTAACAATGAACTTAAGTACAGATATTGTACCCAAGGAATGATATGGAGTACCTTTTGGAGAAATTCCTATGTTATATAGGTTGTTTGAGTTTCAAGGGTTGAGTGTAAAGAATTAAAATGCAAAGAGTTGTAAAAAGATTAATAAAAAATGATTTGGATTTCAATGAGTTAAGAACTTAGGATTATGGGTTCACCTATGCCTTTGATTCCTTCCCTCTAAGTTAAAATATAATTTTATTCCCAAGTTCAATTGTCAATATCCCTCTATTGAATCCTTTCACAACCTTTGGTCATGGTTTGTAAAAACTCTTTCTTGTATTAAGTCCCTGGTTGGTCATATAGTGGTTTAATCTAGGAAAGGAAAAAGAGCAAATAGGGTGAATGAATTCAATTGAGACCTTAATTCGTAGTTTGATCATGCAACATCCTAAACCCAATTACCCTAAAGGTCTACCAATTAATTACGGTATGGTTGTCGGTTAATTAACTGATTAAAGACATGCAAGGAGTGATCAATTCCAAACAATGTAATAAAACACACAAGGGTAATTCAATTGAAAGAAGAAAAAGGAATGAAATTAATAATCAAAATAGAGTCATCTCAAGCATAGCTATACCACAATCCTAGCTTGGAGATTAGTTCTCCATAGCAACAGAGAAGCAACCTATTACAATATTAACCATTAGAAACTAAAGAAACCTTAACAAAAAGGCAGGCCTCTAGTCTCTATCTGTTAGGATGCAAGGAGATTCCTTTGAAGCTTTGGGGGAGTCCTTCCTCAACTAAAATCCAAGAGAGAGAGAGAGAGAGTAGAATATAAAGAAGGTGTTTTTGAAATTGCATACCCCCTATGTATAACTTCAACAGGCTAGTAGGCTTGATGAAAGCACGGTCGTGCATAATGAAGCACTACCGTGCATATTCTTTATAAGTGGAGTCTTGAAAACTAAGCACAGCCATGCATAGTGAAACACAACCATGCTTAGTGAAGCACATTTGTGCTTCTTTTTGTAAGCGTAACTCCAAAATAGAAGCACGGTCTTGCATCCTTGGCAGCAGCAACCCTTCCTTTCTTCCAAAATGCTGCTCCTTTCATCCTCTACACAAAAATAAAGAAAAATAGGTCAAAATGTACATGAAAATAAGCTGTCCTTAATAATTAGAGACCCATATTCTCCATGCTAACCATAATAATTAAGGGTTTATCAATAACTTTGGTTCTACCAACAAGTCGCAGTTAGGGTCAAGTTTCTCTTAGTTTCCTTTACTTATTTTCAAGACAATCCTAACTAAATTGCATCATCTTTTGAAGCGATGAAGCACCCTCAAGAAGAATTACCATAAATCAATATGTCAAAACTTATCAATTGAAATTCATTGCTATAATAATTTTTTTGTTTATTCTTCACTCGAATTAATTTGGCTTAATATTCATAAATTGTATTTTCATTGGGAATAAGATTCATCATATGATAGATAATAGGTATAGTAGATATTTTTAATAAAATAATATAAAAATAAAAGTAATATAGGACATATAATGATGATTAGAATTAGAATCAAAATAGTAATAAAATCATCTATTGTCAATTAAATTAAAAAAAATGAACATTTCCCATTAGTGATAAATAAATGAAAATAACACTAACAAATTCTAACGAGTCTCGTTTGTGATAAAAAAGTAAGAATAACAATAACAAATTTAGAAGTAAAAAAATTCAAATATATCAATGATAATTACTAAAACCAATGACAATCAATTTATTCTAAATTTTGTTATATTCAAATCAATCAATACATCATTATAAAAATTATTTTTGAATCAATCAATGTATATATTAGTTCTTTGAATGAATCATGATATAATTAATTATAATTTAAAAGAAATTATATTAATTAAAAATTAATTGTATTTATTAAAATTCAAATAATTTACATTAATTATTTATAATAATAGATTTGCATTGAAACTGATATACGGTCAGATTAAAATTAATTTATATTGCTTGGGATTAATTTATATTCCTTGAAACTTAAATAATCCAAACACTTTATGTTGATGGATTGTTTATGATAAAAACAATTCAAACATTTTATATAGACCAAAACATTTCAAATAGTTATTAAAAAACATTGTAAGTGATGTTTATTGTTTTTAATTAATATAATTGAGTTTCTTATAAAAAAAATTAACATGAAGATTGATATGCAACAATCTCCTAAATGCAATTTTTTCCGTAAATAAACATTTATTACCAACCACCCCAATTGAAAATGTATTGGGAAATGTAATAAGAAAGTTTTCTAAGACAACAACTAGGAGCAACATGAGTTAAGATTAATTAAATGAATTAATAGTTGAAATGAATGAATACACATTTCCTTTGGCATGCCTCATAAATAACACCTATATATTTAATAAATTTTAATTTTAATTATGATCATAAAGTTACATTTTTAGAGAAAAAAACCCTAATAACCACTTTTATATGCATAAACAATATTTGCATTCAGATTCATATATTCTTGTTGATGGATTTGGGCCTAAAATGACCTAGATTATATATTCATGATGATCACCTATTCATCTATTTCTATCTTTTTGGTTCATTTTACTATTTTCTATTTATTTTCTACAGAGGAAGGGGAAATATCAACCTTTCGAGAAGATGGAAGCCAATTGGGATCAAAAGGAGGGGGAAAAAAATAGAAAGATAGAGATCATTGCATCTTCCTATAGAATGCAAAACATGTGTGGAGCATTAAGACAATAGCTTAAGACATTTTTTTTTGAACTTTAATTAAAGATCCTTATAGTTTTATTTTATATTAGGCCAAGTTTCTAAACTCTAATTATAAAATAGGTTTAAAAATACTTAAAAAGACTTTTGTCACTTTAACGACTCATCGTGATAGTTAGGTTAGAGTTCTCCTTTTCTCTTCTAGTTTTCTTTTCTTTCTCTCTTTGTATTTCATGGGTCCCATGAGGAGCTAAACATTTTTTTTCTAGTCTTAGAATTTTTGGTATTTATATTTCTACTATTCTTAACAACAAACACTACTTTGTGGGTTGTGCAAAAGGGCCTTCTATCCACTTTATGAATGTGTGTAAAACTAATTAGGGTTACAGATTAACAATTGTCTACTAGTTCTAACAATTAAGGGTAAACAATGATTTTCACTATGTAGAAATATAATCTAGCTTAAATAAACTAAGCTCGTGCATTTATTGGTTAGAATTATGTCTCTATAGAACTTAACCCTATATTAAATCCTAAAACCTTATTTAGGGTTGTTTATCAACAAGAGAAGTAGTTTAAAATCTTATCTTAATTACTATAAACATAAGGATGAATAGATTATTAGATTTTATCAACAACTATAACTAATTTATCTAAAAAGAAAAAATATATCTTTGAATCGATGATTACCTTAGAAAACCAAAACAAAGATTACACCTTAGGCGAGAGTTATCTAATTGTAGAATTTCAACCATGTTTTTTTTCTCTCATTATTTTAATTATTGTTTTGTTTAAATTCAATTTCCCTACTCAAACCCCCTTTTTATTATATAGTTGTTTTAATTTCATAAAAGAAGTAAACTTTAGTTGTCCCTATGGGTTCGACCCTACTCACTGCTTTATTAAAATCTTTTATAAAAAATCATAGGTTTTAAAATTTTTTGGTTTGACACCCATCGAATTTTTGGTGTCGTTGCTAGGGACTAGTATCAAAGTTTATTACTTCTTTTATGCTTTGTTCTTTTTTTTTTTGGCAGACAAATTGAGTCTTTTAATGAGTTAAAAGCTAAAGAAAAAATCACGGTCAACCTAGAAAAGGCCTTGGGAGAATGTGCAACTCCAAATATGACATTGTAGCTCCATTGTATAGAATACAAGGATTGGAATAAAGATTTGGAGTTTAAATATGGTTTAATACATTTGTCGTGGTTAAGAAAATAAGGACCCACATAAGCACTTGAAGGAGTTTCATGTTGCGTGCTTAAGATTTAAACTACATAGAATTAATGAAGAGGAAATCAAGCTAGAGCCTTCCCTTTCTCCCTAACTAACAAAGCATTAGCAAGGACTAACTACTCTACCTATCACCGGGAAGCTTTTAAACATGATAAGATATATTGAAACTGTCTCTTGAGATGTTCCCACTTCTAAAGTTGTTAACATAAGAAAGGAGATATGATCCAATTGGCAGAAGACTTAGAAACCATTTATGAGTGTTGAGAACAATTCAAAAGGTTTTGTACAAGTTGCCCCCAACATGGATTTCATAACAACTCTTTATGCAAAATTTTGATGAAGGCTTACCACCAATGGAAAGAAGAATGTTGGATGTAGCTAGTTGAGGTGCTCTAACGAATAAAACCTTTCGAGTCATAAGGGATTTGCTTTCCATTATTGCTACAAATTCACAACAGTTCAGATTCCTTCATGACATGCCTTCTAAAAAGGTGAATGATGTAAATGTTTCTAACCTTGAACATCAAATATCTAATATAACCTTTCTTTTCCAACAGCTTGCCATGAATCAAGCAAAAGTAGTTAGAGTCTATGGGATTTGTGTTACCCTAAGGATAATCCAAGGAGTAAGCAAATGCAATTGGAGGATTTCCTAGCTAGCCCTATATGAGTTATCCCACATATAGAATATGACCACCCAATTTTCAGAACTTCCTACCAAAAAACTAGGCAACCACTACAACCAAATTCTAACCCAGGTATGTCTCTAGAGGATATGGTTAAAACTCTTTGTTACTAACTCTTAGCAATTCAAACAAGAGATCAGATCAAGCATTTAGAATTTAGAGACACAAATGAGCCAGCTAGCATCCTCTATGAGTAGTTTGGAATCACAAGGGATGCTCCCTTCACAACCAATTGTATAACCAATGCAAAATGCCATCATCATCACCTTAATAGATGAAAGTGAGTTGAAGGAATTAAAGGAAGATGATGAAATCACATATGAACAGGTCCAAGTTAGAGAAAGAAAAGAATTAGAGTTCCCCCAATAAGTAGCTGACCAACTAAAGTACACCAAGGACAATCAACTAAAGCCCTCAATGATTAAGTTTCTTGATGATTCTTCAAAAGCCTTGGTGATTATATCCCCTTACAAGAATTTGCTCATACTAAGAAAAAAAAGGAAGGGCAAGAAATCTTTAGGACTTTTCACAAGGTTGAGGAATACACTTAAGGTGGAATGTGAATGCATAAATTTATCATCGACATGACATGTGTGAGGTGAATGCTTGTTATCTAAGCTTCTTTTGTGAAGGTCTCCTAACAACCCACGTGGAAGAAATCAGCTAGAAAAAGGAAGACGTTAAAGAAAAATGCTTAATGATATACAACCTATCAACTTAATAATTCTTGGTTTTTTATCTTTGTTTAGTTTTATTTAAATTGAGAAAAAATAAAAAAAATAGCTAGAGTGGGCCACAACCTTTACAAGTTATAGAGGCATGGGTTCTAAAAAAATTCATCGACCAAAGGTGCCCATAGCTCCCATTTGGCCATGGCCATAACTTGTGGGAGCGTGACTATAACATCCTGGACGGTGACGAGGGTAGGGAGTGACCGTCAGTGCAAAAGAGATGAGACACGGACAAGGAGCGGCTCCTAGTAGGCTTCCAACGGGAGGGGCACATGAATGAATCGAATACACACCAAAATGAGAGGGATCCAAAGACTATGTAGGTATGGGACTGTACAATTGAGGATAGCTTAAAGAAATTAATAAATGCTACCTATACTAACAAGATGCATCTACTTTTCGGTTGCTTATCATTTAAGAACTCCACAGTTAAGCGTACTTGACTTGGAGCAATTCTAGGGTAAGTGATCTCCTGAAAAGTTTCTTAGGAATCATGTGAGTGAGGACAAAACACATTAAAAATTCTTGTGTTGGTTTGTGGGAACAGTTATTGATCTTGAAAGCGGCCAGGTGTTATAGTGACTACCCCTAAAAGAAATTAAAAAAAAACATTTTTTTTTTCCTTCTTATCTCTTTCCTCTCTTTCCTCTTTTTATATTTTAAACTTTTCTATTATACATTCTTCTATCCTATTTTTTTTTATTCATCTATCTTTATTTACTTTTCTTTTCTAATGCTCCTGGACTTTTAAAAGGATGCACACGCCTCCTTTCCTCCACCTAGAGCATTATAGCTACTCCATCATTATCTAAGATAGTGCTTCCTTCAGGGTGAGTTTGGCCTATTTCCTTACATATCCTTTCTCCTTAGTTCATGTTGAGGATAATGTGAGTTTTAAGCTTAGGACAAGTATGTTTAATATTTTTCTTCTCCTTCTTCATTCCCTAACTATAAGAACAATTTTGGCCTTGTGTCGATTTTCAAGAATCTTTGAATTTTCATTGAATTAGCTAGGACCCATTTTTTTTTTAATTCTTGTGATAGGTTAATAAGCAAGATTTGAGTAAAGATGCTTTTGAGTGCATTGATAATTAGTATAAAATCCTTTATCTTAATTTTCAAAATCAAATTAGCTTCTAAATGTAAGATTTATGCCTATATTTGGGGCTTATGTTACATTATACTATTTATCTTGTCTCTAATGTGTGAATTTTCCTTTAAGTCCCTTTTTTCTACAACTGGACTTGCAACATTTTTAAGGCAAACTAAAAATTGTGTTTGCGTGCTTCGTTATGATTAAGGCACATTAGGCATTTTTTAGACTCTAAAACTTGCATTAAATATCCTTTAATTTCCCATTTTGAGCCTATTGTTGCAAAACTATGTTTCTTCTTGATACCTTTGCTTTAATTGGACTATGTATTTAGTACTATCCGTTTAGAGCATAAATAGAGCAATTGAGTGAATTAACAATTGTATGCATGGTGCTTAATGAATTCTTTATGGGTATGTATAATTGCGAGTTCGTTCCCAAAAATAGAAGAAAAAATAGTACAAAAAGAAGGGGAGATAGAAAAAATACATAGAGAAAAATATGGAAAATGAAAAAAATGAGGAAAAGAAAAAGAGTTGAAAAAGAAGGAAATACATGAAAAAGAAACAAAGAATGCAATTCGTTCCTTAATGTTTCTAATTTTGTATAATTTACACAACTTTGTTTAAGTTCTAAAATGGTGCTCTCTATTGTTGTATAGTTGTTATATGATTAATTATTAGCCTTTTGAGTATCTATTTCTTTTTATAGCTCACCTTTACACCTTTTGCTATGACCACATTACTATCAAAAGAAAAACCCTTTTGATTCTTGCATGCATTCAAAATAAATAGTAGATATTAGGTTGTTTTTCAAGCCTATGGTAAAACATTTTCTTAGGAGGAATTGAGAATTTTATTTATACACTTAAACACTTTGAGAGAAAAGGGAGATGAGTACTCAATTGATGGTGGGATTATATTTAAGGAACCTAAGCCTATAATTAGATTTGCTCATAACATTATCATTTATGATTGCCTATGCTCATCACTTGGGATTGTTTTGTGTCTCAAGTTTCTTATTCGATGAATTTCTTTGATTCTCTATCTATTTCTCTTGACCAGGATTTTTGCTTGAGGATAAGCAAAACTCTAAGCTTGAGAGAGTTTGATACATCTACATTTAGTCATAGTTGCACATTCCTTTTCTATTCATTTTTAGGGCATTTAGGCCAATTTTCTTAAGAAATTATATATTTTTGGTTCATTTTACTATTTTCTATTTTTTTATATAGGAAGGAGAAATTTCAACCATTGGAGAAGATAGAGGTCAATTGGGATCAAGAAGGGGAAGAAAATAGGTAAAGATCATTACATCTACCTATAAAGTGTGAAACATTTGTGAAGCACTAAGAGAATAGCTTAATACATTTTATTTTATGTTTTATTTTGCCTTTTGGCATAGTTAGGAACCTTTTAATTTTATTTTGTATTTTGGACTTTAATTGAATATCCTTTTAGTTTTATTTTATTTCAGGCTCAATTTTCTAAACTCTAATTATAAAAAGGATTTAGAAACACTTAGAAAGGACTTTTGCTACTTTGACAGCTCATGGTTAAAGTTCTCCTCTTTCTCTTCTAGTTTTTTTTTTTTTCCCTTTTGTCTTTGTATTTCCTTGACTTTCATGAGGAGCTAAACATCTTTTTCTAGTCTAAGGTTAATCAAAGTGTAGTTTTCTATGATGGTGAGATCTTAACAATCTTTATCTCTTTTCTAATTTTATATATTTATATTTTTACTATTCTTAACAATAAACATCATTTTGTGGGTTGTGCAAAAAGTGTAAAATTATTTAAAAAAGGGAAAGATTAAAAAAAAGTAAGTGGACCTAACCCATTGAATCATACCTATATCTACTATTCTGATATTCAAATTTGATAAAGATGAAATTCGAACAATGATTTTTTTATAAACGAAAGAAGACTTCCATCTCTAAATTTGACTCAGACATAACTCATTTCTTTTTGGATGTGAAGCAATGTCAAACTAAATTACCCAACAAACATTAGTTCTCCCTGAAAAGGAGGTGATCCAGCCACACCTTCCAGTATGGCTACCTTGTTGCTACTTCACTCCAGGCACTAGCCCTGCCTTCGACATCCCTTTCCTTGCGGTTAAGGTAACTTTTTCCAATTTATGAGATTGTGTAAAACCAATTAAGGATGTAGATCGGAAATTGTCTATTAGTTATAATAATTAAAGGTAAACAACGATCTTCGTTGTGTAGAAATATAATCTAGCTTAAATAAATTGAAGTCGTGCGTTTATTGGTTAGAATTGGGTTCATCTAGAACTTAATGCTATTGATAGATCAAATGCTAAGAACTTGTTTAGGATTATTTATCAATAAAGGAAGTAGTCAATGATCTTATCTTAATTACCATAAACATAAGGAGAGATTGGTTGTTAGATCTTACCAATAATTATAACTAATTTATCTAAAAAGAAAAGTGTATCTTTAAACCAATTATCACCTTAGAAAACTAAAATAGAGATTACACCTTGGACTAGAGCTCTCTAATGATTGAATTTCAATAATATTTTTGTTTCGCTCATTATTTTAATTATTATTTTGTTTAAATTCAATTTCCTACTCAAATCTTTTTTGATACTGTTCTTTTAATTTCATAAAAGAAGTATACTTTGTCAGTCCATGTGAATTTGACCCTACTTATTGCTTTACTAAATTTTTTTATAAAAAGAAATATTTTTAAAATTTGTTGATTTAATACTCATCAGTCGGATTCTTCAGTTTTTGGTCGACCTTTGGGTTATTGCCCACTCGTAATTGCATTGGTCACTGTTTGTAGACCTTATAAAATACAAATATAAAATAATATAAAATAGGTTTAAATGTGTTTTTAATTTAGTTCTAATTATTGGAAAAATAGGTAGACCTGATTTTCATAAATTTTATTTTTTTAAAATGATTTATATCTGTTAGTAATGATATATATTTAGATATGTAACATCAACGATTATTTTGAAATGACATATGTAATATGTCCATATACATATCACGTTATTAATAAATAATAATAAAAATTATTTTAAAACTTATAGAAACTATAAAATCACGATTAAAACTAAAATTTGCCTTATCTACAATAATTAACAAACAACCTATGAAATTCTAAAAGAACTTCACTGTGAAGAAGCTATTAATGCTTGCATACTATTTAAACTTGGCTGCTCTTTAAAATTTGACCGTCCAATGTGGCTTGCAGAACAATTAATGATATAATTTTTTACCAACATTTTTGTTGATACGGATAGAATTGAGCTACTGTCTCTTAACTAAGGTTTTAGATTCGAATTTTGTGAATAAAAAAAATGTAGTTAGAAGGAGAAATTCTTCTAAAGGTGATCAGTTAAGTTTTTTGGCAAAAATTAGTCATTGACAAAATTGATAAATACTTCTCACAATGATACAATAGCCCTGAAAAGATCATATAATTCTGGTTTAATTATTAATTTATTTCCTTAATTTATTTATTTTATTCAATTAGATCTCTTTTATTAAAAAGTTCTATTAGATCTCATTATTTTCGAAAACGTTGTAATGTTACCCTTTCCTTCCAAAATGATGTGTTTTGGATGACATTTTTCACGTTGTTTAATGTAAAATTAGACGAAAAATAACATTTGGACAGAAAGAGCCACATTTGAGCATTTTTAAAAATTATGTGACCTAATTGAACCTTTTAATAATAAAGGAACCCAATTGAATAAAATAAATAAATTAAGAAACTAAATCCACCCTATATATTAAATAAAAACAACTATATTGATCGAGAGTATTTTTAGCTGTTATTCTTCAATGAGAACATTTTTAGCTGTCATTCTACAATGAAAGCATTTTTAGGAAATTTTTAACCTCTTATCTCTTTGAATTTATCATTTTCAATATTGAATTTCAATATTTTTTTTAGTTCTAAAATGAATTTCAATATTTTTTTAAAAGAAATCCTTTCTATATATAAATTAAAATAACTATCTTGAACAAAAGTGTTTTTAGAAACCATTCTTCAACTAAGAGTGTTTTTAGCTTCTTTTTTTTTACGAGAGCATTTTTAAGAGTTTTTCTTAACATCTCATATCTTTTAATTTATTATTTTTATTTTTATTTATAAATTAAATTTTATTTTTTAAAAAAAAATTATCAATAGTTAAAAATAACATTGCATCACAATATAAATTATTTATCATAAATCTAAAATATAATTTATATGATCAAAAATATTTATTTACTATAAATTTTAATTATAATGTAATTTACACATTCAAAAATATTTATTTATTATAAATTTTAGTTACATAAAATAATTTTTTTCCTGCGCATTTGCACAGACTAAAATACTAGTTAGTAATTATATCTATAATTTTTCAATTTTATCTTTTTAGCAACAACTACTTCACACCCCGAGGGAAAACCTTTTCAGCACTGTTTTGAAAATCGGACCGGACCGACCAGTCAGATCGGAAAACCGGTGAACCGGTTACCTGACTGATTCAAATAAACCACAAAACCGGCCTGAAGAAAAACCGGTCAAAAACTGGCTAAAAACCAGTTCACAACAGGTCGAAGAAAAATGCTTAATACAATATTATTTTGATTTTTTTTCTTAAAAAAAATAAAAACCAACCTAAAGTATTTATCATTTTCTTTTTTATTTTAAATATAAACTTGTTTTTATTAATAAATATTGATGTATATAATTAAAACTTATACTTAAGTATCATAACATATTTGATTTGCACTTATAGGTATTGTAAATGTAAAGAACCTATAAAATTATGTTTTATTTTTAATTTTTAGTATTACAAAATTATGATATTATACTTTTTTAATATTATTTTATGTATTATTTAATTATTATTATTATTATTTTATTAATACCGGTTTGACCACGGTTCAATCCCAGTTGAACCATTGAACCTTAAACCAGTACTTTAACCAGTTCAATGACCAGTCCGATTTTAAAAACATTGTCTTTCGGTCCCAATCAAAAGTAAATATTGCAACCGGTAAAATAGCAACTTTTCAAGGGTGTTTGGTTCTTTTAGCTTTGATTTAATTACCGGCAGTACTTTCATATTGGCTAAATCCATCACATACCTGCAATGAGGTTAGGCAACGAGGTTAGTTTGAGCCTAATCTGTCGCATACCTGCAACGATGTTAGGTTGAGTCTTTAAAATTAAAACTACAAATCCTTAAAAAACCGCGCTTATAGTTACTATAGCTATATGGGATGGACTTCCTAGCTACATTTTTGCTGTAATAAAAAACATATACTATAACAGACTGTCAATTTTACTTATTTGTAACTGGAAGCATCTACAATACAAATTCACTAATGAAAATTCATCTCTTCAGTAGTAAAATTTTAATCCAAACGCCTTTTCTTTTCAATTATTTCTCAGAAAACAATTTGCAAGGATGCTCATTTTGAAAAAGGCAAATGAGTTTTAGTTGTTTTTTTTTTTTTTTAACAATACATTTACTTATATATGTATTTTTCCTTTCATCGCCATTTTCTTTTTATTTCTCTTTTCTTTTTTGTCACATCACGTCATTATATATGTTATTTCCTCTCTCCTTTTTTTTTTTTTCTTTATATATCTCTCTTAACCCTAAAATGGGACGTTATGCTTATGATTTTTTTTTTCTTAAGTAGGCAAGTTTTTCTCACAATCGCAATTTCTGAACTCTAGGAGGTGCTTAATTAAACTTTTTATACAAAATACACACTTAAAAGCAACAAAATTAAGATAGATAGATAGTCAATAATGCTACTTACTGGTTAGTTTCTTCTACCTTGTGTTTCAATTTTCAAAATATAAATCCCTAACAAGTAACAACTATATAGAAAAGGCTTGTCATTTACGGCACATTTATATTTTATAAGGAAAAAGTATATATAATTAACCTAAATTTTATCTCTTATATAAATAAAAATTTAAACTTTAATTTTATCTCAATCAATTTTCTTTTTGGTATTATCTGATTGATCAATCTTTTAAACTTTATTTTATCTGCTGATGGAGAAAATTGAGTTGTGAAATAAACGCAAGATTTTACGATATGTGGAGTAGCGCTTTCTTGTTTTAAAATGATAATAATGTCGCCCGTTTCAATCTTGGAAACAGGGAGGAATTGATTGTCGAATTAAAAAAAGAAAATTATTCACATAACACATTTTCACAATACCTTTTATAATAAGGAGACCTTCTTTTTTGGTGGATTAATAAGAGACCTTTTAGTCTTTTACAATAAGGAGAGAGTCAGGACAGGAGGGGAAAAAAAAAAGAAATATAAGATAAAATGAATGATTGTGGTGAGCCGCAAAAAAAAAATTGAGATGGAACTACCACCAATATAGTTAGAATTAAAAAAATTAAAAAATCCCAAAGTTTAAAATTCTTGGCCAAGTTAAATTGTTTGTGCATAAAGAAGAGTGGAAACTTAATCATACCATGTTCCAAAATTCTGGTCCTAAAACATACCCTAAATTAATTGTGCAAATATTTAATTTATCCAATAAGAGAAAAGTAAGAAGAAGAAAATTAAAAAAAAAAAATTGACTTTATGAATAAAACCCACTCTTAAATATCCCTAGGTGCATTGGGAAATTTTAATTTTAAAATTTTATCACGTACTTTTAAATCATATATACAAAACAAAATACTTTTACTTTTTAATAATTTATATAGAAAAATAAATATCACATCAATAATCTAAACTAAAATGGAAGATAAAATATAGATACATTTACCTCAAAAATGACAACTCTTTGTCCTAACAACTCTTCATGTACCAGTCTCATAAGCTAAGGGTCTTGCTAACCAGAGCTCTTAAGGAATCAAAAAGTAGAAAGTTTTTAAGTCAGATTGAATTGGAAACCATAGTGGAATGCATTGTTACATTTTTCAATAAAAAAGCTTTCTACTTTTAATTTCTTAACTAGTGCTCTAAGAACACTGGTTAACATTTTCCTTAAACTAATATGGAGGCTCTATATATTGCACTAAATTCCAAGTTAGTTGATTTTCAATGTTAGACTTTAAAGATAGGGGTGAAACATAGGTTTTTTTTTTTTTAATTTTCAATGTGGGACTTCCAAGATAAAGAGAACTTCAACATTCCTTTTTCTTTATTATTATTATTTTTTTTGTAAAATCCAGTCAAAATTGGGCGCTTAGAATAGCTCCCTTTGCCCATTCTTTTGATTAGAAAGAGTAAGCAAAGTAATTAAAGCAATCAATTTGACCGAGTGACACTGTGGACACCCAATTTTATCCGGGTAGTTGTAGTTATATTTCAAAAAATAAATATATATATAAAAAATAATAATTATATAAATTTTTGTCTCTTTATTCTTATTGGGGTAAAACTGTCATGGGCCATTACTAATATATTGAATTTCTTTGTTGGGTTGAAAGCTTTTAAACCCACAATTATCCAAAGAAAAAAGGAAAGAAAGCCCAAATTGAAAAGCATGTGCATCAGGATATTAATAATAATGAAAAATAAAAATATAAAAGGGAATGAAAATAAGTCACGTTTTTTCTCTCTAATCTCTCATACACATCTCGCATGGCCTCAGTTGCCATATATAGAGAGCATATACCATACATACATAGCATCACAACTTGAGTTACATCAGCATATCAGGAAGGGCCCATGCATACAAATGATTCACCATCACCATCAAAAAGGCATAACACGTCATAAGGGGAAGAGGAATCAAGAAAGATTTTCGGTTAAGACCCTTGCTGAGTTATAAATAGAGGGAGAGGTATTGGGAAAGGAAGGAGACAAGAGGAGAGCGGATACACTGCTGAAAAGAGGAAAAAAGTCTGGAGATTGAAGAAAAGGAGACAAAGTGGTAGAAAGAGGGATACAAAAAACAGAGGGAGAAGCCAGGTGGAGGGCAGAAGAGAAGGAAAACACAGATCATAGAGGTAAACCAGTCTCTGTTATGCTCAGTTCTCAACTGCAGTTGTAGATCCCTCTGTTCGTTCTAAATGTTTGCTTCATTGATATAAACTGTTTTCAATTCACTCTCAGGATTACAAACATCATACCATTCACACACCAATGCATTGATTCATAATCACAAATAGAGGCGTAATATATCAATTCGTTCTCAAAAATCACCATAATAATATAGATTTCAGCACATACATCGTTTTTTTTTTTTATCACACAAATCCGCACACTGTATTCATTCTTCATTGAATCCAGAATCCATATCAATGTTCATATGTTCATAAAAATAAAAAATATATATAATAAAAGACAGTTGTTGAGGACTGCATCTGAAAACCGATTCGAATCCGTCGATCCCTTTGTTCCCCTGTTTCTCGTGTCCGCAGCTTACGCAAGATGCTTCCGTTGTGACACGAAGTGGCGCCAGCAGGTCCGCATCATCACCGGAGGCCCTCTGGATTCATGAATCCAAACTACCGCGCTGCCGCCGGAAAGTGACGCATCTACCACCGCGAACCTGCGACTCGAAGTCACCGCGTCGTCAATCGCTGAGACGACGTCGCGTCGCTGTGAGGAGAGTCGTCGTCGATCTGCACCATCTCCATCTCCTCCCTTATCGGTCACCGCAACTGGCGGAGATTCGTTCAAGCTATCTTCGCCACCGCGATACCATCCATGCCGACCACCATGACTCTGTCTACTTTGTTTTTTGTCACCGCCCCTCCTTTTTTGTAGCAGCGCACATGGTCACTGCCCTGGGACTTTGGAACTTCGTTTCTCGGGAGAAAGGGCTGTATGCCCATCGTATTACCTGAACCTGCAATGAACTGAATGGGCTTAGGCCCAATTCCAAATAGAGAATTTCTTTGCTTTGAGAGACAGAAGTTTGGACCCTTCCGTTTTTGCATTTTTCTTTTAGTTACAATATGTTGGGTTCATAAATATGTCTTAGATTGATCTGTAAACATTTCTTCCATTCTTTTCCTTATTAAGCTTTCGTTAAAATTTTCTTTTAGTTAAAACGCTTAGGCAAAATAATATCGATATAATATATTTATATATAACTAACGTAATAATTAGAATTCGCAGATTACGTTTTTATAATGTTTTAATTTCTTTTTATAATAATAATTTTAACTAGCTTTCTTTGGTAAATAAGGAATAAATAAATAAATGCAGTAAAATAAATAAATAAACTAAATAATGGTCATTTTGGATGTACTTCTTATTTGGACATTATTAAGGTTTTAAAATAATTAGTGGTAACCATTTTAGATATACTTCTTATTTGGTTATCATTAATTCTTTTAAAAATAATAAATAATATATTAAGCTTTTTAACAAAAAGGATTTAGTGATAGTCATTTGGGTGCACTTTTTATTTGACTATTATGAAAATCTTAAAAGGTGTATTGATAACCATTTTGGATGCACTTCCTGTTTGGTTATTGAGTAAGCCTTTTAAAAAATATATACAAAAATAAAATATCAACCAACAAAGCATTTTTCTATCCAAAGAACTACGTGAGTCTGATTTCTCATTGCACCTGATGATACGTAAGAGCAGGGGTCCACCCCTGTCGATCTTAAAAAAAATATAAATTAATTTCTTTCCAAAAATAAAATATTATCTTCTTAATTAAAATTCTTTTGATAAAAATAATAAAATTTGTAAACATATTTTCTTTTCTTTAAGGGGTAAAATGAATATTTTAGAAGCTATCCATTTTGTACATTTAATTAGGGGTAACCGTCTTTATGACGGATGTTGTAGGGTGCTAACACCTTCCCTATGCGTAACCGACTCCCAAACCCATATTTGGTTTCAAAGACTATTTCTTCTTTTTAAAAGGTTTTTCTAAGGTTTTCCTTAATAAACTTTGGTGGCAACTCCTCTGATTTTTAATTTTTTTTCGCCGTCTAGTCATGACCCGGGTTGCGACAGACACCTAAAATCTTATATAACCTGACACATTAACATAAGTGTCAACCTTGAGAAGAACAATAATTCAAAGCTTAGGAAAAAAAGAAAATTGACGACTCAAGGCTAAAGAAAAGCTAGGCAACTCAAGTGCTAGTAAAAACGGATTGACAACTAAGGCCAAAAAATCTAGACAACTCAATGTCTAGGTAAAGAGGAAATTAGCAACTCAAGGCCAAATAAAAGAAAAGGTAGACAACTCAAGGCCTAATGAAAAAGGGTTATGACTCAAGGTCTAAGTAAAATGAAAATCAGTAACTCAAGGCCAGAATAAAATAAAAGTCGAGCAACTTAACGCCTAGTAAAAAATGGTAGCAACTCAAGGCTGAAAAACTAAACAACTCAATGCCTAAGTAAAAAGAAATTTGATAACTCAAGCTCATATAAGAAAAAGTTATGCAACTTAAGATCTAATAGAACTTAAGGCCAAAAAGCTAGACAAGTAAAGACAGGTAAAAGAAAGTTGGCAACCAAAGGCCAATCAAAGAACAAGCTAGACAATTAAAGACCTCAATATGAAAATTAATTTCATAAGTCTCTTCAATAGTTTCATACTAATACAAGATTTGATTCAATAAAATATTAAGAAAGACTATACTTAGAAAGCATTTTCCATAGAGTTTTCTAGAATTCATTCATCATAATTGTACACGTACTTTGTTTAATTAAGATGATTTTTCATAAAACAAAAGGGTGGCTATAGATGACAACAAAGCGAGTTTGGCTATCACCATTCTCACCTCGTTGAAGGTGAGGCAAGTTTAGAAGAGACAGGTATAAAAAATTAAAACTCAATCCCATCCTATTGGGGTTAAGGAAACTTGTGAGGAACTCGTCCACATATTTTAAAAAAAATTAATCTAGTTATATATAATTTTAAAAAAATCATATGTTAAATTATTAATTATATTTTAATTCAAATCATATATAAAATTTAATAAACAACATGAATGATAAAAAAAATAAGAAATTTAAAAACTAAATTATATTTTTAATAAATTATGTAATTTCAATTTTAGTGTGTATGTGGAGGGATCCCCCAAGAGTAAATCTTGGTAAATTACTCTCTTCAATAATTCTTTATATAAATTAATTTTTTATTAATCTAACAGTTAAATAAATTTTTATTTAATATGAATCAAGTCTACAAATTTTTATAAAATTTGTAATTCATTTGATACTTCATTAAATAAATTCAATTTCACATATAATATATTTTTTAAAAATATAAGTAAATGTTGACAATAAAATTACATAACTACAAATAATTGATTTATCTAAAATTTGATGTGCATGATCGTGAAGTTGTATCAAATTATTCAATAATTAGATTAATAAAATTTAATTTTTACAACTTGTTATTGAAATGAGTAACTCTCTCTCTCTCATACACATCCTCGAACCCAAATCCGTTTCTACAAAATAGAGAAAACTTGAAGCTAATCGTGGTCAAAGCAGGTTTTCTTGTTGAAGTTCGGTCGAGATCAAACAACTACCTACAAGTTCATATTTAATTCTCATGCATAGGAGCGATGTATATTTAAAAAGATAACACAAATCAGCCATTTGAGATAAGCCCGCAAGTCTTTAATCATTGGTCCCTACATCTCCATGTTTATTTACCTTTTTTATAACAAGAACTTTTTAAAATAGTCCCAAGTGACCAATTCAACACCACTTTGGATTTAGAAAAAATTAGAAGATGACACAAATGTGAACAAATTAATTAAAGTTAAAAATGATTTTCACAATCAGTTTAGTGGGCTTGATCTTCAAAATTTTCTTCAGTGGAGTCACAACTAATCCCTCTATATAGATAAGCGTGTAAAATTATTTGTTTTCTTAAGCCTCCACTCTTCCCACTCCCCCTCACATTCACTCTTATTTGAATACTCTCTTTTCATAAAGAGGTGAACTTCACTCTCTTAACATGCATCTGGTATATGCTCTTATGCTTTTAATAAATTGTAACTAAATATCAAAAACCAATTTCGAATATAAGTATATATATATATATATATATTATCTTTAAAATTCAAATACGCTTCTAATATCAATTAAACGGTTTAACAAACTATAACTAAATATCATAAATCAATTTCGAATATATGTATTTTATCTTTAAAATTCAAATACGCTCTTAACATGCATATGATATTCCGCTGTATATATAAATTAGAATAATTATTTTAAACGAAAGTGTTTTTAGCTGTCATTCTTCAACGAGAACACTTTTAGGAATTTTTATTAACCTCTTATTTCTTTCAATCTATTATTTTCAATATCTTTAGTTTTAACTTGAATTTCTATATTTTTTTAAAAGAAATTATCAATAGTTAAAAATAATATTGTATCATAAGATAAAGTATTTATCATAAATCTAAAATATAATTTATATGTTCTAAAATATTTATTTATTATAAATTTTAATTATAATATAATTTATACATTTAGAAGTATTTATTTATTATAAATTTTAATTATATAAAATAAACATTTATTATGTGCAATGCATAGGCTAAAATACTAGTTTTATTAAAATACGCAAATATTGAAAATTCCTAAAATTTAAGAAACTTGATAAAGTTTAAGAATTGCTTATGCATTGAAAATGTGGAAAATAAATCCAATGTCATCCCCAATTCACCCATCCTAAAATAGTTATCCTAAATTAATTGTACAAATATTCATTTGAGAAAAAAGGTCATACATTGATAGTGTAAAACAGTTTTACACTGTTAAAACTATTATTTATCATAAGTTTGTTGATTTTTGTAATAAATACTTTAAAAGTCATATCAATAGTGATTTTTAATTGGTTGGCAGTGTAAAACTTTTTACACTAACAATGCATGACCATTAAACTCATATTTGTTTTCTCATTTAAACAATAAATCCCTCTCTATACATAAATATGTAAAACTATCTACTTTTTGAGGCCTTTACTCTCTCTACTCTCTCACATTTACTTTCACTTGAATACTCTCATTTCATGAAGAGGTAAACTTCACTCCCCTAACATGTATGTGGTATATCTTCTTATGTTTTTAATATCAACTGAATGGTTTAACAAGCTATAACTACATATCAAAAATCAATTTCAAATATATATATATATATATATATATATATATATATATATATATATATACATATATGTATATATGTATATAGATATATATACATATATACATATATGTATATATATATATTATCTTCAAAATTCAAATATGCTCTTAATATGTATATAATATCCCTTTGAGAGCACTTTTAATTGCCATTTTTCAATAAGAGCATTTTTTGGAATTTTTCTTAATATCTTATCTCTTTCGATCTATTATGTTCAATATCTTTAGTTTTAACTTGAAACTAGTATTTTAACCTGTGCATTGCACAAAATAAATATTTATTTTATATAACTTATATTTATAATAAATAAGTACTTTTGAATATATAAATTATATTATAATTAAAATTTAAAATAAATATTTTTTTTGAATATATATTATATTTTAAATTTATAATAAACAATCATTGTATTATAATATTAATTTTTTAATTATTGATAATTTTTTTAAAAAAATATTAAAATTTAATTTAAAGCTAAAGATATTAAAAATGATAGATTGAAAGAGATAAGAGGTTAAAAAATCTCTAAAAAATTATCATTGAAGAATGACAGCTAAAAATACTCTCGTTGGAGAATAGCAGCTAGAAACGCTCTCGTTCAAGATAACTGTTCACATTTAATATATAAGATAGATTCAATATTTTTTAAGAAAATTATCAACAATTAAAATAATATTGTATCACAATATAAAGTGTTTATCGTAAATCTAAAATATAACTTATATGTTCTAAAATATTTATTTATTCTAAATTTTAATTATAATATAATTTATATATTTAAAAGCATTTATTTATTACAAATTTTAGTTTCATAAAATAAACATTTATTCTGTACAATGCACAAGCTAAAATACTAGTAAGAGCAAAAAATAAGAAAAAAAGAAAATTTAATTTTGATTCGATGGGTAAAACCTACCTGTAGGTATCTCTAGGTGTAATTAAGAACTCAAAAGTTACATAATTTAGTTAGAAAATAATTGTGAATGGTTTTTATTTTTATTGAAAATTTTGTTACATATTTTTTAATCAAATAAAACAAAATATATATCTTGTATTCTTAAATAATTTCCTAATTTATAAAGAAAAATAAATAACACAGCAATAATATAAACTTTAAAGGATGACAAAAGATAAATATACCTACTTCAAAAACGATAACTCTTGATGTCCCAACAACTCTTGTAATCTTTTAAGAATTAAACCTTAGCTTCCCACTACAATCTTTTTACCGAAAGACTCTTGATCGAATTAATATAAAGGCTCCATACATTGCATTGTCCCCTAAGAGTCACTTTTTTCAATGTTTCCACAATAAGCAAACCACTTCTTGCAAAAGAAAACAAAAGTGATTGATTTTTTTTTTTTAATGAGAGATTTTAGAGATAGGAGTGAAATACAAGCTTGTGCTTTTTCTTTCACTTCTTGTTCAATGTGAGACTTTCAGGATAAAGAAATTTTCAATATTTCTTTTTCTTCATTTTTATTTTTTTCAATTTTTTTTTTTATAAAATTAGATTAAAATTAAGTGTTTACAATAACATAATAGAGATAGTTTAAAAAAACAAAATAGATTGGATATTAGATAAAATGAATGAAGTAATGAAGAGAGTGTGAAAAGAATAATTATAAAATATCATATATACGATTACTCTTTTTTGGTGGGTCCCAAGGTTATAGGCATTGCAACGGCAGATAACTCTTTGAATTGTTTGGTAGGGTAAAAGTGTGAAGAAATTTTTAAAAAAACATATGAGATCCATCCTAAAATATTTGTCACTATTTTGAGAAGAAAAACAAGAAATGCGTGGAACTCCGCACCGTCTGCCTAATAACGTCCACAGCCCCGCTGTTGAAGCCAAGTAAATCGATTTTGCGTCAAGCTAATTGATTTACTTGCTTCTTGCTTCATTATATAATAATAATAATAATAATAATAATAATAATTATATATAATAATAAATAATATTATTATTATAATAAATAATATTATATAATAAATAATATTATTAATAACAATAAAATAATATTAATGATAAAAATAAATAATAATAATTAAAATAATCTTAATTTTCACTCTATTTCTTACTTATTTCTCTTTAACAAAAAATTTTAATTTATACACTATTTTTCACCTATTTCTCTTCTCTTCTCTTCCTTTCTCTTTATTTATTTTCTCTCTATCAAACACACCCTTCCTGATTGCTGACACACTTCCTTGTTTCCTTGTGAAGTTGTGACCAATTAATTCCTTACTTTTATAATATTTTCTCATATAGTAATAGTTTATATAACTATAAAGTATCATTACACCAAAAGAAATCCGTGCCACTGAGCAACCTCACGCTTCATGTGACCAAAATAAAGACCAATATTTTAAATTGAATTACCACACACGAGCTCTTCAAAAAAAAAAAAATTATCGCACACGAGGACGGGTGTTCATGAGATCAGTTAAGATGGATTTATTTGTTTATGTGATCCAAAATTTTAATAGGATCATTCAATATGAATTCAGTATAATTATAAGATCTGACATTATATGAGATAAAATTCGATTCATTTCATTTGTTAATTTAATACATCAATCTCAAGCTTATCAAAAAAATAAAAAATACCAATGTCAACAAAACATATAATTAAAGAGTTTAATGGTCATGTACTGTTAGTGTAAAAAGTTTTACACTGTCATCCAATAAAAAATCACCATTAATATGACTTTTAAAGTATTTATTATAAAAGTCAATAAACTTATAATAAATGGTGGTTTGTGATTGGATAACAGTGTAAAACTACTTTACACTGTCAATGCATGACTATTAAACTCATAATTAAATTGTAGAATTAAATAAATATAAAACTAGATATATTTTATAATATATATTTCAAGATAAATAATATCTATATAAATATAATATCATATTATACAAAATACTATCATTTAAGTCAATAAATTAAATTTTATTGTTAATACATATTTATTTAAGAAAAATATATGTTTCAAAACAAAAATATCAGGCTAAAACAATCCAAAATATAATTTCGAATTCATCTTCAAAAAAAATCAAATTTAATTTCGAAAAACTTCATATGTCAAAATTAACTTTAGATCAAGTTAGATTAATGGATTGAGACAAGTCATGTACTCATTTGAACCAAATCTGATGAATAAAATGTAACATCTTTTTTCTTTCTATGCTAAAGTCTTGTTTGGGTTTGAAATATGGAAAATGCATAAATCCACCTTATCTAGTGTTACAACTCTTTATTTAGAATATATAAATATCTAGGGAGAAATTTTCTTAAGTAAGGTCTTGTTAATATCATCATTTTTTGAGAAAATCGAAAAAAAGTCCTTCGATGACATTTCAAGAAACTAAAAAAGAATGGTCTTTTAAGAAACAATTTCGACTAAGTGCTGAAAATTGATATTTCAGCATACTATTTTTACTAAGTGTAAAAATATCACTTTTCTACTAATTTCACTTTGACAAGACGTAATAGTAAAATTGAAGATTCATAAAGCATCAAGGCCAAAAAGTCATCAACGGTGAAGATTGAAGACAAAAGTCATCAATGGTGAAGATTTAGTAAAAGTTTGTAGCGGTTATTAATAGTTAAAAATCCTTTGTCTATAAGTACTAGTTTGTACTATGTAATAAGGGTTGAATATTGTAAACACCCTACATATCCTAAGTCTTCGATGTTCACTGATAACGAGTTACTACAATGTTCTCAACCACCATTTTAATTCCAGTAATTTACATTTATGCATATCTATTTCTCCCCTCATTTCTTCTCCAAACTTTAATCTCTTTACATTTTCTGCACTCTTTTTCTACCCCTTTCTCTTGTTTGAAATTTCAATTCTTTTCACCTTTCCTCTTAATTCTTTTCTCTTTTATTTACAATTTGTTATCATGATCAATCATCGAAATTAATAAAAATTTAACCATAGACCTAGGGTAAAGGGTCTATAGAGGAGGTTAAAAGGCCTTCCTCAAATTCTAGAATGGGATTATGTTTGTTAACAAAAAAGGCGCAAAATTTCATTGTCAACAGGTTTTAAATTCGAATTTTATGAATGAAAAAAATATAGTTGAAAGAAGAGATCCTACTAAAAATAATTAGCCAAATTTGTAAGCAGAAATTAGTCATCAATAAATTCTATGAATACTTCGTATAACCAAAAAACATATCTACTCTATTTAGAAGTTTAGACTGATAAGTGATGGATACATCTTTCACCAAAAAAGTATCTTCCGTGTTCCATTTTGATCGCCAATCTTGTCTATAGTAAGCACATGGTATGAAATTATTGATGGCAGAAAAATCGCTTCCATCCAAAATTATGAATCTGCCCCTACGTTGAGTTTGTTCCAAAATGTGATAACCATACACCACTCATTTATTTATAAGCCTGAAGAACTTATTATTCCATTCATGCATATACAACATTTCATTTCTCATCATGGAGCTTCTTATTGCCTTCTCTCTCCTATTCACCTTTGCCTGCATTTTCCTTGCATTGTTCAACACTCTGAATCGTTCACATTCCAACAATTCCCTCAAAAACTTACCACCTAGACCATGGAAACTGCCTCTTCTAGGCAATATTCCCCAATTTGTTGGGTTTGGGTCACTTCCCCATCAAACTTTGAGAAACTTGGCTAACCAATATGGGTCCTTGATGCACCTACAACTTGGTGAAAAGCCACACATAATAGTCTCTTCAGCAGATATAGCCAAAGAGATTATGAAAACGCATGATGCTATCTTTGCTAATAGGCCTCAGCTTCTTGCTGCCAAATTCTTTGTTTATGATAGCTGCGACATAGCCTTTTCTTCTTATGGAAGAACTTGGAGGCAACTAAAAAAAATATGCATTTCAGAGTTGTTAAATGCAAAGCATGTTCAATCACTGAGGCACATAAGAGAAGATGAGGTATCTAAACTAGTTAAAAATATATATGCAAACGAAGGATCAATTATCAACCTTACTAAGGAAATTGAGTCGGTGACAAATGCTATAATTGCAAGGGCAGCTAATGGTAAAAGGTGCAAAGACCAAGAAGCTTTCATATCAACCATGGAGCAAATGCTAGAGCTCTTGGGAGGTTTCTCAATTGCTGATTTCTACCCTTCAATCAAAGTGATTCCTTTGCTTACAGGAATGAAAACTAAACTTGAAAGGGCGCAGAGAGAGAATGACAAGATCCTAGAAAATATGGTCAACGATCACAAGGTAAATAAGAACAGCCATGGGGAGTCGCACCAGGATTTTATTGATATTCTTCTCAAAACTCAAAAGAAAGATGATTTAGAAATTCCCTTGACTCACAACAACATCAAAGCAGTCATCTGGGTCAGTATGCAATTTTCTTTAAGATTACTTTAAGATTCCCCATATATACATATACATCTCTATATACATATATATGAGATTTGATAACATATATAATTTTTAGAAGAAGTATTATAGCAAGTTATACTTTGGTATATTTAAAGAAAATTAAAGTAATAATTTGTTAAAATATTTTTTCTAAACAAATTTGTAGGTATACTATATTCATTTTTTATGAGCATTTTAGCAAGATATACTTACTTATTTAAAAAAAATTGAAATTGTAACTTGTTAAAATACTACTCCTCAAAAAAAAAAAAAAACTTGTTAAAATACTATTTCTAAAAAATAAGTGAATAGCAACTCTCTCTCTCTCTCTATATATATATACATATATGTATGTATATATTTTTCATTCATTTTTCTTTATCAAAATTAATAAACCACTCATTCATGTGAATTATAATTTATGAAAATGATCTTTTTACACTCCTTCAGTGTATATAACTTGAGAAAAAAAAATAGAGATAAAAAGAGAATAAAAAATAATAATGTAATAAATGATACAATGAAAAAATATAGTTAAAATTATAAAATTGGGGTATAAAAAAATAAGATTAATAATTTGTATAATTTTCGTTTAGAAATTTTCTCTATCTCTTTTTCATTATAAACATAATTTTATAATTTTTCATACCTTAATTTTTACACTTATCTAACAAATTTTTTTATTGTGTTATTTGTTACATTATTCATTTTTTTCTGTTTTTTTTCCTTTTCATTCAAGGGTTCCCTTATGGTACAAATTTCATTTTAATTTTCATATAACTAGTAACACTTATACAAATTATTGCTTATATAATTTTTCCTTAATGCTTTGTTTGGTTTAGGAAGGAAAGGTAAAAGAAATAAAATGAAATGAAAGAAAATGAATAAAAGTAAGATATATAATTTTTTAGGTTATTTAATTTGGTCATGTAAAAAGTGAAAGGAAAGAAAAGAAATGTGTATAAAATAATATAAATATCCCAAATAAAAAAAATAGATGTATAATAAATAAGAATATTTTTATTTTTATACCTCTTTAAGCTTTGTCTTATTATCTTTCTCTTCAAATTGAGAAGAAATAATATTTGAATGGGTCCCACTATTTTTTTATTTCCTCCCTTATTTTCTTTATATCAAAGGAAGGAAAACTTTTTGATAAATGTGTATCTCTCTCTCTCTCTACTTTCCATTCCCCTTGTTTTCTTTCATTCCAAACGATGTGTAAAAGTTGTGAGAGAATTGTTGCTGTGTGAAACCAAAAATGTTTCCTATTTCATTTTTCTCTTACTAATTTTGCAACGTGCTACACATAGAGTAGAAATAGGTAATAGCGCCTATCGCTTTACCTACACCATGTTCAAGTCAGACCATTTTTTCTTAAGAAATAAATTAGGTTAAAATTTTTATATAAGTTCATTTTGTTAAAAAAGTTATATTTTAATTCATTCAAAAAGCATTTTAATTAGATCTAACAAACTGTCCTATTTAAATAAATATAAATAATAATTTTATGTTAGTATTACTCCCTCTGATCCTTAATATAAGGCACTATCTATAAGGTATTGATGGTCCTTTTTATAAGGTGTTTTACAATTCCTATGAAGCATTTAATTTTTGTCCATTATTTGCCCTTATTAAAGACTTTGAGTATCTGTATCTTTATTTAATAATGGTGTATAATGCATTTGGACTTTAATGTCTTGACGTCACCCATAACAAGTTAATGATGATTAATAAGAGTAAAATTGGTATGTTATAATATTTTTAAAAAAACTAATTAATTTAATATTTTTATTGGCCTGTATAATGCTGTTACAAATGCCTTATATTAAGGATCGGAGAAAGTATTATTAATTAAATTTTTATATTATATTAAAACAATATATTTGTTTATCTTTATAAATATTAAGCATGTTGATCACATAAAACTTTCTATTGACCTTTATTCTTTTTGAACAATTATTTTCATAATTTTTACTTATTACGATATGATTTAATTACTTCTTTAGTCCTTAGGGTTACAAAAATTTTCTCTTTTAGTCTCAATATTTAAAGGTATTTTCTTTTAGTTTTTTACACATATTATTTTAGTCTCTTTTAGTTCCTGCAGCAAAAACTAAAAGAGATTTAAAACGGTATGTATAAGAACTAAAATGAGATATTTTTAAATATAAAAACTAAAAGAAAAGTTTTTGTAACTATAAAAATCAAATGAATAATAAAACCTTAAGATATTGATTTTCCAGTAAAAAAAAAAAGATATTGATTTCTGAGCACCAAAACCCGAATAAGTTATTATAAGGAGCTATATCTAAAAAAAGTTGTAAAGAATAAATAAATATATAAAATTATATAAATTAAAATCTTATTTAAACTTTTTTCATTTGAAAAGGTTACTGTAATAGTTATAATTAAATTTCTTGGAATGAGTTACCAGCTTTGGATTGTGCTGCATCACAGATTTGGGTTTATTATGTTCTAAATTAAATTTATAGTTATAATTAAATTTCAGGACATGTTTGTGGGTGGGACTGCTGCACCGACAGCAGTTACAGTATGGGCAATGTCAGAACTCATGAAAAATCCTAAGGTTATGGAAAAGACACAGATTGAGGTAAGAAAGGTCTTTGATATTAAAGGTTATGTAGATGAAACAGACCTTGGAAAGTGTCAATATTTAAACTCAGTCATAAAAGAAACCATGAGGCTACATCCCCCTGAAGCATTATTAGTTCCAAGAGAAAACAGTGAGGCGTGTCTAATCAATGGATATCAAATACCTGCAAAGAGCAAAGTCATTATCAATGCTTGGGCCATTGGAAGAGATTCAAAGTATTGGAATGAAGCAGAGAAATTTGTGCCAGAGAGATTTCTAGATAACTCCTTTGACTTCAGCGGCACAAACTTTGAGTACATCCCCTTTGGGGCTGGAAGGAGAATATGTCCAGGAGCCGCATTTTCCATGCGTAACATGTTGCTGTCACTGGCCAATTTGCTTTACCATTTTGATTGGGAGCTGCCAAATGGAGCAAACCACCAAGAATTGGACATGACCGAGTCTTTTGGTCTTACGGTTAAAAAAGCAAATGATCTGTGCTTAATGCCCATTCCTTATCACCCCTCCGCACTGAGCCATCAGTAAAAACTATAAGTTGAATTGGGTGCTTGTAGTTGAAATGAGTACCTCAAACCAACAAACCACTTAGGTGGTTGAAATAAGTTGAAACGGGTGTTCCAATTTCGTTAGATATTTATTTATCTTTTTTAAGTGTATCGGGACATGTGGTAATAAAATGACTAGGTGTGTTTATCCAGAGGTATGATTTATTTATGTATGTTTATGCCTCAATTTATTTTAAAAATGTAATCACTTATCAATGATAAGGGTAAAAATAGGCTGGGTCAGGCCAAGTTTTGGTAGGCCTAAACTTGACTTTCATTAAAAAGATAAAACTTGAGTTTGATCTATTTATTTGTTATAAGTCTTTTTTAAAGGCCTAACCTAGCTGACCTGTAAACTTGCGTAAAAACCTATTTTCTTATAAGACCTATAAAAGGCTGGTAAGTCTATTAACCTAAAAAAATCTATTAGTAATTATACATTCTTTTATATTATTATATTTAATATATATATTATATATAATTATGTATATGTAATATAGCACAATATATAATATAATAATATTTTATTATATATGTATATAAATAGGTCGGCCTATTAGGTTTAATAGGCTTTTTTAAAGGCCTAAGACCGGACCTTTTTATTTAATTAAGTTTCTTAAAAAGCCTAAGCCTAACCTTTTTAATAAACTAGTCAAACCAGACAAATCTTACGTAGGTCAGGCCATAGGCCCCTAATAGAGGGCCTGGCTTATTTCCACTCCTAATTAATAATCACTTTTTTCTAATAGTTCTTTAAGAAAAAATTAAAATTAAAATAATTATTTCATAAAAAGCAATCGCTTTCAACTAGAGTTATTATATTCACTAACATGTCGTTGGTCTTAGCGGTACTGGATTCAAATTTCTTAAACAAGATCTCGGATTCAAGTCTTATGAATGAAAAAAATGTGATTGGAAGGAAAAATCCTATTAAAAGTGGCCGGCTAGTCAAGTTTTTCAATAGAAATTAGTTATCACTCATTGGCAAAGTTCACACTTATAAACATGGTTATAAAAAAAAATTACTATATTCATACATCTAACTTCTCTTCAACTCACTTTTATTTTATTTTTCTTCTTATCTTTTTCTTTATTTTTCATTACATTTATCAATTTTTTTTTTCTCTCCATCTCTTACTTTCTTCCACACTTACACTCCAAAGTCCAAATATAAGATCTACATTTAACAGTTTCCTTTCAAACATGTAATAATGTCAAGTACTCCTTGGATAATATATTGAAGGTGATAGATTTAAACTTTCGTACCAATAATGTAGCAAAAGATTGATGGATGTCCTCTTGAATTATTATTATTTTGTCGTGTGTTTGTATCTAGACCTGATTCTATCATTATGTTAAGGATAAACATGTGTTGGCAACATTCATTACATTATGTAAATAATTTTAATTTTAACAAAGTTTCATTATTATATTTATTTTAATTAAATAGTTAATTATTAAGATCCTTAATTAAAATTAGAGATGTATATTATAATGAAAGAGATTATAATAATGAGAAAAAACTTTTTTAATATAATTACAATTATTTTTTATCATAAGATCATATATATATATATATATATATATATATATATATATATATATATATATATATAAAGAGAGAGAGAGAGAGGCATGTCATATCAGAATAACTTTTTTAAAATGACTAATTTCAACCGTTAAATTAAAATAGGAAGGCTTAGATTAAAATATTTAAGAATTCAAATTTAAACATCATGTAACCATTAAATTTTTAAAAGATTCACCAAACAAAAGTCAAATCTCCAAAAGATCTTAATTATCACGTACTAAAATATCTTAATTATCACATCACTCTTTTTTAAGATTGTCATTAACCTATCACCATCACCACCATGATCCTTGCGCCACCACCGTCATGACCGTCACTACCATAACTGTCGCTACCCGATCACCGCTGTTGTCGACAACAGTGGTGACAACAGCGATGGAGATGATGGCAGTGGTCATGACGATGATGACAATAGCAATCATGGTGGTGACAGCAACAGTAATGGCGGAGACAATCATGGTAGTGGTGGCGGCGACGGTCATAGCGGTGGTGGTAGCAGTAGTGATAGCCATAACGGTGATAATCGAGATCTTGTAAAGTTTTGATTTTTGTTTAGTGAATCTTTTAGATATTTGATGGTAGCATGAGGTTTTAATTTAAACTCTTAAGTATTATAATCTAGGCCTTCTGTTTTAATTTGATGGTTGAGATTAGTCATTCTCGTTTTCACATCAAAATGTCATTCTTATAGTATACGCCCCATATATATATATATATATATATATATGGAGCAACTTGTGTGAGAACACTTGCTTATATGAGAACATGAGAACAACTAATATCAACTCGTGGATCAAAATTAAAAATAATAGACGGTTCAGATTAAAACTCAATTAAAACACCTCTTATGAGATCATCAATATCGTTGCTTAGTGCCATCACTATTCCTACCACCATCGCCCCTCTCTCACCACCACTACCACTGTCACCGCTACCACTATCGTAGCCACCACCACTGTTGTCATCATCACCCCACCACCATCACCGCCACTACACCCCTACCACCTCCCCCACCATCACCGCTACCACCCCTACCACCACCTGTGTGTGTGTGTGTAAAAAGGTTTTTTTTTTTTCAAAATAATGGTATATATATCATTGGATTCCACTAAGGCACAAAGAGAACACACATATTGTTATTACTCTTTTCTTATGCCATCAAATCATTTTTGACAATTAAATTCGAGTGTAACAAGTTGCTTTTACTTTTCTTATATCCACTTATCAGATAGCATAGGTTAGTCTCGTGGTGAATATACGTAGGTTATATTTGGTAAAAGTTATTGAAAAATTAAATAACAACTAAAAAATTTAATTGAAAGTTAAAAAGTTAGTTAGTAGTCGAAAGTTGTTAGTTGAAACCTGAAAGTTGTTAGGCTAATTTATTAAATTGTAAGTCTTTCATAAAACTATCTATTAAAGTAGTTTATGAACGTAAAATGACAAATGGACATCTTTATAAGATATTTTTATATAAATTTTAATTTTTTTATGGATAAAAAATATTTTTAAGTAATTATAATTTTAGTTTTTTCAATTAATTTTGAACTCTTATAATGTTTTATTTAAAGATCAATTATTTTAATTATATCTTTTAGTTTCAATTATTATATTTTTTTCATATTGTGCATTTTGCTATTAATCTTATATTATATCTTAAAATATTTTCAACTAAGTTTAAAATAAAATAAAAATAACATTCACTTAAGTAAACATCATACTTTCATTATGTTGACTAGTATCATAATACTATTGCATGCTTTTAAAAACTATTGCGTATTAGTGTCGTCACACTTATTCATTATTAATATCTTGAAGTACAATGTTAAAATAATAAAATAAATAATGTAAATGGTGTAATGGTTAAAATAAATAGTGTAATATAAAAAATATCTCAAAAATAAATAATAAATAATTAAAGGTTTCCAGCCTTTAATGGCTATCTTTGAAGTTTCCTTTCATTTTCCATATATTATATGTTTATTTGTAGGCATTGAAGATTAAGTTTAAGTCAAAGTTCAAATCTTTAATAGAATTGGAATGATGTCATTTCAAGGTATAAAGGCATCTAAAGTTTAGTTTCTTTATTTGGATTTCATTTGAATACTAATCGACTTAAATATTAATTTTTCTTTTTCATTTTGGCGTGATTGGTTAAGGGTTATTATGGTTGTTAGCTGCTATGAGTTTATTCTTATGAGGGAGACAATGATAAACATTATGATAATAATTAATTAAAAGTCTAAATCTTAAATTATTATATGAATAGACTACTAAACAATATCCACATCAAAGAAGAGTAAGTCGCGTTTGGAAGAGTTTATAAAGAATTTATTTAGACTTATCTTATGTTATAAGTATTTGTGAAAGTATTTGGGGACGCTTATAAAAACATCTTATGACTGGTTCATAAGATGTTTTTAACTTATTTCATAAGCTTTCTAATATAACTTATAGGAATAGCTTATGTGGAGTTTATAAAAAAAGTTCACCTTCAAATCCTACCAAGACCAAACATATAAAAATTGAGTTTTTTTTTTTGGTTCTTTCTCTAAATTAAATATTTTAATTTTTTTTCTTTTCTTCACCCAAAATAATATAAATATTAAATTCTACACAAAATAGATTATAATTATTCATTGGTAGTAAAAAAAAATATTTGTTTATATGTTTCCTTCTTTTTCACAAAAAAATAATTTAATTAAATAAATTTATGTTTTTATATGTTGCTAGTAATTTCTTTTATATGTTGCTAGTAATTTTTTTATATGTTTCCTTCTACAATGGTATTTAGTAGTTGAATTTTTATAATGATTTACTATTTTTTTATACTTATATTTATTTATACATGTGAATGGTGAATTTTAAAAGCTTATATCATGATTTTATGATATAAATATGATTTTAATTTTAACACCTTAATTTATATTTTAATCATGTTTTGATTATTACATATTTTAATGTTTAAAATTATTGATAAGTGTATGTGAATTTTTTATTTTTTTTTGTGTGTCACATAATTTTTTTAAATTTATGATACTTAAATTTTTGTTTTTTTAAAACTAAAAATAGGTAAATGGTAACTATTGATTTTTATTTTTAATGTTTTTGTGATATATATAGTGTTATTATATTAATTATTTAGTTAGTTTTTAAATTTTTAATTTATTTTTAGTCATGATTTGATTTTTTTAAAATTTTAAAAATGAGACAACATCTTATAAATACTTATGCAACAATAAATCCAAACACTTTAAAATTGTGTAAGCACTTATTAACATGTATATCCAAATGTAATAACTTATTAAATTTTAAGCAATTATAACATAAGTTCGTATATAATAAAAACTTATTGAAAAACATCTTAATTAAACTATTGGCTTAAATATACTTTTGGTTGTTTATTCTTTTACTAAAATTCGTTTTGGTCTTTTATCTTTTAAAAGATTGATTTTGGTCCTTTAACTCTCAAATTTGAGTCAATGTTGTCTTTTCATTAACAGTGATTGTTTTTTATTTTGGGAAACAATTTTGAACCCTTTTTTGATTGATTTAAGACCTGAAACTTGTCCCTTTAGATTCACCTTACGTGAAAACTATGGAACCCAACTAATATTCGAACTTAAAAGGGCCACAAACATGATGAAAAATGCATGAAAAGTAAGTCTCATGAACAACCGAAAAAGAATCTGATATTATATTTTCAGTTTGCCAGTTGCTTGTGAGACTCACTTTTCATGCGTTTTCCATCACGTTTATTATGCCCATTTTTTATTCAAACATTAATTAGGTCCATAGTTTTCATATAAGTGAATCTAATGGATAAGTTTCAAGTCTTGAATTAATCAATAAAGGGTTCAAAATCGTGTTCCAAATTCAAAAACGATCACTTTTAACAAAAGGACAACATTGACTCAAATTTGAGAGTTAACAGACCAAAATAAATCTTTTAAAAGATAAAGGACCAAAACAAATTTTAGTAAAAAGATAAATGAACAAAAGTTTATTTAAGCCTAAACTGTTTTTCCAATCGGCCTAAAATATTATGGGATGGATTTGATTTGTGGACTCGATTGATGTAGCAGTAACTCAAAGGGTCCTGTATTATTAATAAGGGTAGGTTGAGTATTAATATTCCTAATTAACTCAAATAAAATATGTAACAGATTTTGAGATTTTATTCAACTCAAAATGAAATAAATGAAATAAATTATATTTTTATAACATTTCAATATTAAAGTGGCAATTTAAAATTTCGTTACGTGGTTTTTATAATCCAGTGAAACTTATCGGACTTGAGCAAATGTTACTTTTTAAATAAAGAATTAATTACTAATTTGGTTTCTTAATTCATTTATTTAATTTAATTGTCTTTTATTATTTTTTGCTTTAATCAGGTCCTATTATTTTCAAAAAAATTTAAGTAGGTCTCATAATTTTCAAAAATGTTTCAATGTTACTTTTTTTCATCTAAAACGACTTAGTTTTTTGTCCAATTTTACACTAAACGACAAAGAAAACGTAATGAAAAATAACATCATTTTGGATGAAAAATGATAACATTGGAATATTTTTAAAAATTATGGGACCTAATTAAACTTTTTTGAAAATAATAAGACCTAATTGGAATAAAAAAAATAATAGGAGGACTCAATTAAATAAAATAAATAAATTAAGGGACCAAATTAGTAATTAAGCCTTAAATAAATGAAGAAAATATATTTAATAACCCAAAATAAATTCCTGTTAATTAATCAAAGCCAATGCCTAATAAAAGGAGATTGAGATTGTACTCTTATCAATTTTTTTTTTTAACAGGAATAAAAGGAAATTCGCTTTGATTAACAGGAATTTATTTTGGGTGATTAAACATATTTTCTTCATTTATTTAAAAAGTAACATTTGTTCAAGTCAGATAATTAAGTTTCACAGGATCAAAAAAACTATGTAACGAAATTTTAAATTGCCACTTTAATATTGAAATGTTATAAAAATTAAATTTATTTAATTTAATTCATTTTGAGTCTGAATAAAATCTTAAAATCTGTTACTTATTCTATTTGGGTTAATTAGGAATATTAATACTCAACCCACCCTTATTAATAATATAGGTCCCTTTTGAGTTACTGATACATCAATCGAGTCCACAAATCAAATCTATTCCATCATATTTTAGCCTTAAGTTTAAATATATTTTTGTTCTTTATAAAATATTATTTTTTATTTTTGATCCCTGTAAACTTATTTTTTTTAAAATAGTCCTTATAATTTTTTTTTTATTTTGGTCCTTTTATTTGTTCTAATCCTTTTAATATATATATTTTTCCATTTTAGTCCCTATAATATTTTGTTCATTTTAAATTAGTCCCTTTGAAAAAAATTTGATAAGGACTAAGAACAAATTATTTATATATTACAAGGACTAAAATAAAATAACAGAGACCAAAATAAAAAAAAATTATAATGACCATTTTAAAAAAAATTATTTTTATAAGGACCAAAATCAAAGAAACAATATATTACAAGAACTAAAAACATATTTAAGCCTTTAGTCTTATTTGGATTTGGCTATTGTTTAATTGTCTATTCATATATTAATTTAAGATTCAGACTTTTAATTAATTATTATCATAATGTTTAAAAATATTTATTATTATAAATATAAATAAATATATCAATATTAAATTAAATACACCTACTTTTAATACATAATAAATTAGAAATTTGTATGCAGCAAACCACACAAAAAAGCAATCTAATATTTTGAATAACTCACAAAGTGACTTGCCGTCTTAACTCATTATTTGGTGACACAAGTATGAGCATAGATTTTGTGGCTGAAGTAATTGAGGCGGTCTTCGTTAAGGCACAATAAATATATGTTGATTATTAATTTTTATTATAAATATTTATCAATTTATTGAATATAATTAATAAATAATAGTTTTTTTAACAATTCTTGTATGACTTAATTATACTTTTGGCCCTGAGTATTACAATTATATGATTTTGGTTCCCCAAATTTTAATTGCATGAATTAGGACTTTAAAGTATTGCAATTGTGTGATTTTGATCCCTCTGTCAGTCTTCTGTTAAATATTTAATAGATTTTGCTGACGTGGCATTGGATGATGACGTGATAGCTAATGTGTTGCTTGATACATATGCTAAAGTGGTTTAATTGTACTTTTAGTCCCTTAGGTATCACAATTGCATGATTTTACTCTTCTAAGTTCTAATTGTGCAAATTGAGTCATTTAAATATCACAATTGTGTAATATATTTAAATTAATAATATATACTAATAATATTAATGATGATATTATATAAATATAATCATAAATTAATATTGATAAATATAAATTAATATTAATACGAAATGCATTATAAATTTAAACTAATTTATATTTATTAATTAATATTTATGACATCCAATAAATCTATTTAATATTGTTAATATCCAAAAAATATATACTAATTTAAATTTATTAACTTATTAATATTAACTTTAATATAATTAGTCTATATTTATTAATTGATATTTATTAATATTAATTTTAGTATTATTAGTGTATATTTATCAATATTAATTTATTAATATTAATATTGTTTATTTAGTGGTAGTAAATATATGTGCAAAAAGTAAGATAGTATTAAATGTTTTGGTATTTTTTTTGAATTTTATTCATATTATTTATTTTTTTCTCTTTATAGATATGTTTATAAATATTTACAACAATTTTGATTTTAATTGTCAAGTGCATGATAAATTTGATATTGATAAATATAAATTAATAAATATATATTAATAATATTAAAATTGGAATGTGGGGATCAAAATTAGGGATGTTAATGGGGCGGAGCAGGGCGGGTACGGGTAGTAGCTACCCGCCCTGCCAAACAAAATCGTACCCGTATCCGGTATCCTGCGAATAGTTTCAAAAAATAAAAAATATAAAAAAATAACAAATTTATTTTATATGTTGTGGACAATCATAAAATACTATAAATATCACTTTAAATTTATAAATTTAAATCTATAAATTAAAGAGTTGTTGTTTAAAATAATCACTTTGAATATAACTTTTAATTATTCTAACAATTTTTCTTAAAAAAAAAAGTTTAAATGCTCACAAATTTATGTTCTTTTTCTCTTGTAATATAATTGTATAAGATTTCTCTCATAATAAACAATCATTTTAAAAATTTTAGATAAACTTATGTAATTTTATCTATATTAATATATAAAGGTATTTGACTAAATATATAATTACGGATAACGGGTATCCACCAGTACGGGTACCATGATACTCGTACCCGCCTCGTTTATAAACGGGTAGCGGATATACCCGTTTAAAATATCCACGAGTATCTATTTAAGGTACCTATTTTCTACCCGTGGCGAATTTTATCCGTGGATATTTGCGGGCGCGGATTTTTTTGCCATCCCTAATCAAAATTGCACAATTGCAATACTTGATGGACAAAAATCGCAATTAAGCTACATTAGCATATGTGTCAAACAACACATTAGCTGCCACGACATCATTCAGTACCACATCAACAAAAACTGTTAAATATATTTAATGAAAGACTAACGGAGTGACCAAAATCACATAATTGCAATACCTGAAAGACCCAATTCATCCAATTAAAATCTAGGGAACCAAAATCACATAATTATGATACTTGAGAGACCAAAAGTGCAATTAAGCATTACACACACACACACACACACACATATATATATAAGCACACGTTTTTCTCGTATATACTATTTCATTAACATTAAATATACATATTCTCAATTGACAATAAATTAGATAGATCGATACTAAAAATATTTCCATAAAGCAATTTGGTATTTTAAAGATTCAACAAAGTACAGGTGGTCTAAATTCATAATAAGTAAATACAATTGTTGTTTTATATTTATTGAAAGTATTCTATAGCCAGTAGATAAAACTGTTTTTTTTCAAGATATAAAGATTATATAAATGTGTTTTATTTTTTTAATAAAACATTTGCTACTATAAATTTTGTTTCGAATTAGATAACTACAAGCCCAATTTGTAAGAGTTAGTCCATTTCGGCTTAAAATACTTGTTAAGCCTAAAAGGCTACTAAAGGCAATTTGGCCGAAGTCTACAGTAGGTGACTCAGTTGCAAAGCAAATTCAATACATCCTAGAGTAGGGATTATACCTCAGCCAAGAATAAATTGATAACATATTATTTTCAAACAGATAAAAATTTTCCAATAAGAGACATTGCATCCTGAATAATGCACTTCAACTCAACTCATAGTATCCTTACAAATAAGTCATAGTTAATAGTATCAGATACACATTTATAACATTTACTATCACTTTACTAAAATTCTCACTACCTTAAGTGTTGAAATTTTTTGCAATTACCTCTACCATTGATCACTTGATCTCTACAACACTAGAAAGGAAAACTACTGCGAAAGTGCGAAAGTACCTCTGAACTTGATCAAAGTTAAAATCAAACATCTTAGACCAGTTGAAATTTAGTTAATCAGAGTAATCAGAAAATTTATCATGTCTTTGAAAGTTTGGTGTCCCTCTCTTACCATCCAAAATAGTTGTGAGTAATTATGATATCGACACAGAGAAAATTAAAGACCAAACAACATAACACTATTAGGCATGGAATGATAATCAAGTTCAAATCAAATATCCATCCAATCCGAGAAAAAAAAATCGTTTTAATTAGATTTGGATTTTCCTAAGTTGCCAAAGCAAAGATGAGTTTGGGGAGTGGATATCGACTCTATCCTCGAACCTACCTTATTTTTGTTAGTATATATTTTATTTAACAAAAACTAAATTATTAATTTAGACTTATAAATATATATCAATAGTGTAATATTTGATGCATTAATAATTTATATATAAAAAATTTATTAACCAAATTATTTATTAGTATGATGTATTATATTATTAATATAAGTTTATAATATTTATATCAACTAACATTTTAACCCTTGTAAATATATAGTGTAAATATTTTTATATGCAATCATTTAATTCATAAATTAAATCACGTTATTATATTCTTTCAACGAATTAACTTAATATAAAAATAATATTTAATTTAAATTTGAAGATAATAATATAATTATAATAATAATATTTAAAGATAATCGGATTTATTAGAACACTAGGAGAAAGAGAGACACTATGTGACTCTTTATTTTATTTAAAAAAATAAATTAAAAGAGAAAGAGAGAGAAAAGCAAGTTAAATAAAATATAAAAATGAGCAATTAACTTCATGGTAGTTATTAAAAATTAAGGATAAAAATGCTCAACACCAAAATGGAATATCCCATTATAAGGAGTGATTCTTGTGAGAACACTTACTTATATGAGAATATGAGAACAAGTAATAACAACCCTTATATCAAGATTAAAAATAATAGACTGCTGATATTAAAATCTTATTAAAAACACCTCTTATGAGACACCAATGTCGTTGCCACCGTCGTCACGACCCCTACCACCATCACTCCCACCCCACCACCACTACCGCCATTGCCACACCCTTACCATCGCCACAACCACTACCCCCACTGTTGTCGCCATGTGGCAGCGATAGTGTGGGTAGTGGCTGTGGTGATGGTGAGGGTGCAAAGGCAACAGTGGTGGTGGTGCCATGGTGGGGTGGGGACGATGGTGGTAGGGGTGGTGATGATGGTGACAATGACATCGGTGGTCTTATAAGAAGAGTTTTTAATAGGGTTTTAATCTTAGTAGTCTATTATTTTTAATCTTAATCTAAGGGGTGTTATTAATTGTTCCCATGTTCTCACATAAGCCATTGTTTTCACAAGAGTCGCTCCTTACCATTATAATAGTTATAGATAAAATAAAATAGGATTTAATTTGAATATAAAGATAACAATATACTTATAATAATAACAATGAAATTTAATTTAAATTTTAAAATAATAATAGTTGTTATAATTTAAAATAAAATATGATTTACTTTAAAATTGAATTTAAAGATAATAACATACTCATATAGCAACAACAAAGTCTTATCCCATTAGGTGAGATTGGCTATGTAAATCATACAATGTCATTTGCCTCAGATAAAAATCAAAGTTTCAGAGATGTTATTTACCATGAGGTCCCTCTTGGAAACTCCATCTAATGTCTTTCTTGGTCTCTTTCCTTCTCTTCATAAGATTAAAAATCATGCAATATACTCTTCTCACCAGTGCCTCTTGGGGCCTTCTTTGTACATGTCCAAACCACTTTAATCGATATTTGTTATCTTTCCACAATCAATTCTACACCAATCTCTTTATGTATACAATCATTTCATATCTTGTTTTTTCTTGGGTGGTGTCACACATTCATCTTAACATTCTCGTTTCTCTCTCTACCTTTTTTCTCTTGTTGTCCCTTTAATGTTCAACATTTACTAACATAGAGTATAGTTGGACATATAATAATACGATAAAACTTATTTAAAATTGAGAGGTACTTTGTGATCACAAATAATCCCTGATTCCTTTCTCCATTTTAGTCATTTTGCTTATATCCTATGTGTGACATCTTCGTTAATTTTCCCATCATTTTATAGTATTGATCCCAAATATTTAAACTTGGAACTTATTGTATAACATCTTTTCCCAATTTCACTTCCAGGTCACATTCCTCTTATCTCTTGTTAAAATTGTAATGCATATATTCCGTCTTACTCTTACTTAGCAAAAACTCTTTGTTTCCAAAGTTTGTTTCTAAATAACATACTAATAATAATAATAATTTGAAAAAAAATGTAAAATCTTAAAAAAGCAATCTCACTCTCATAAGTTGTGTGTAGAGATTATTATGTAATGAGGAAAGAGACAAAATATGTACATGAGTTAATTGAGAGAAGAAGGAGGGTGGAAGTTTTATTCTTCAAAATAAAGTACTCAAATTCAGAATACAAGAAAAAATAATTTAAATATTTTAAGACTTTAATGGTCATGCATTGTCAGTATAAAAAGTTTTACATTGTCAATTAATTGGAATTCATCGTTGGTATGACTTTTAAAGTATTTATTATAAAAGTCAACAAACTTACAATAAATGATGGTTTGTGATTGGATAACAATGTAAAATACTTTACACTGTCAGTGTATGACTTGTTTTCTCATATTTTAAATAGAAGTTATACCAATAAAAACTAATCTAAGACCAAATTTTGGTATAAGATCACAAATATCCTCTATGAGAAATAATCCTTCTTAAGTAAAGTATGACTATTGTGGGTAACAAAGTTTTTTCTCTGAGTATTTAATGTAGCTGTATATTTAGAATTCAAATTCAAAAGCATTAATTAAACTATAACAAACCTATACTAATTAATTCATGTACTTGGTGACAATTTTTTTTACTTTTGATTTTTTTCACTAGTACTTAAAGACACTAGCTAACATTGTTATTTTTACTCAAACACAACTACATATGGGGTTGATTAACCATTTTGGGGCCCTTTTAAAAACAAAACACCAAAATGGGGTTGTTCCTAAACATATTACCGGCATGAGGCTATTTTGACCATTGACTGGTCAAACTCGCTAGTCAAACTAGCGAAAATCAGGCCACGTCAGACATTTTTAATTTTTTTTTTAAAATTACACGTATGAAGCTGATTTGGCAAAAAAATGCAAGTCACAGTAACAAAAATCACAGATGACGCCACGTGGCATCATCCTGTGATTTTCGCTAGTAGTAGTACGAAATGGGCAAGTCACTGACACATGATTTTTGCTACTCACAGTAGCATTTTCAGTACTTATAAATTGGTGCTTCAACCATCCATTCACAACGCGACTTTTGCATTGTAGTTACATTTGTTTTTTTTCTTCTACTATGTTTTTTAGTCAATTTACATTTATATATTGTTTATATTTATATATATAAATATAGAGAACGTTTTTATGTTTCTACTATTACGACTTGTGCATTATATATTTATATATATAAACAATATATACATTTATATGTTTTTTTCTACTTGTGCATTGCTAGTTTATATTTATATATAGAGAGAGAGAGAGAACATTCTATTGTAGGAATGTAAATTTACGTATGTTATCTATGTTGTAGTATGTAAATTTACCTTTTCTATTTATATAGATGTTTTTGTATATATATATATATAAATTTTGCCATGCATTATTTGTGTTTTTAATAAGTAATTAATAGATAAATAATTTTTTTTTATTGTATATGGATTTATTATGTATTTAATTTAGCAAATATTCATATATAAATTTTTATTTTTGTAATAAGTATTCTCACTCTTATTTATGTCATGTTTTATCTATTACTAAATTAATATTACTTTTTTTGTATAGGTACATTGAACAAAATCATGAATCCAATTGTAGCATTTGTGTATGTAAATGGAAGGATGTATGAAGGTGTCGAAGGAGTAATATTTGAAGGGACAAAGAAAGTAATACAAATTAGGCATGGCATTAGTTTTAATGTTTTAAAGAGAAAGATTCATGACAAATTTAAATTGCAGGCAAACTAAGTTATATCTTCTGTTACATGTAGGTTTTTAATTTCAAAAAGTGAAGGCAAATACAATGCATTACAAATATGTGATGATGAAGACGTAGAATGCATGATTAATGAATTTCAGCAACAAGATGAAATGTCAATAATAGAAATGTATGTTGAAGTAAAAGTTGTTAGCAGATCTATAATTCCATTAGAAGGTGTTGGAACAAACTCTTGCATGTCTGGTGATCACAACTTGTCTTGTAATCAGTCATTGGCACCATTTGGGATGCGTAGACAGGTAGAAGTAGATGATGATGACAACGATGACGACAAGTATTATGTGTTCCAATCATATGTTGAGGAATCATTTGATGATGATATGCCTAATGACGAATCATCAGACATAAATGGGGAGACAGCATCTAATGAAGTAAATCGCATGATCGAACCATTGTCAATATATCAATCTGAAAAAGGTATGTTTTTATATGACATGTTACTGTTATGTTATTGTTTAATTAGTTAATATTTATCATGAAGTTAAATACAAATAGGTAGTTTGAAATTAGTACATAAAATAGTCGTACATATTTTATTTTATTTTTGCCTTTAAATTTAATGTGAAATAAGATACTAATTTTAAAAGGCAAACATTAAAAAATAATAAAGAAAAAAATTAAAATTATATAAAATTGGAATATGATAAAATATTAGTAAATAAAAATTGACAGACAAATACAAAATAAAACAAAATAAAAACAAATAGTTGGTACTCTATAAATGTAATAATCTTTCAATAACTAATAACATTAAATAAAAAAAAATACAATAACTCAAATATGATAAGACGGTGTTTAAAGGGAATTACATTCACCGGAAGTAAATATTTACATACTACAATCAACTTACAATTGTGATACATCGCATCTGGGGTAATTGGAGTACAATATTTCTATGTGGCATTAATTCCTTGCCGTGTTGAACTATTTCGTTCATGACTTTCATACTAATTTATAGATATTATTATGTTTATTAATTATTATGAAGTTGACGAATGAAATAGTAACCGATGGCAGGGAATTAGTGTCACATAGAAATATAGTAGATTGATTATTCCATGTGGGTCGTTATCGCGATCAAATTTGATTGGAGTATGTATATGTTTATTACGTTGGATTTAAATCCCTTCCTAGACCGTCTTTACTTATTTGACTTATTGTATTTTTTTTATTTAATTTTATTATTCATTGAAAGGTTATTACATTTATAAAGTACTAATTATTTGTTTTTATTTTGTTTTATTTTGTATTTGTCTGTCAATTTTTATTTACTAATATTTTATTATATTCTAATTTTATATAAGTTTAATTTTTTCTGTCTTTATTATTTTTAAATGTTTGTTTTTCAAAATTAGTATCTTATTTCACACAATGTTTGTATTTACATTTTTTATTATTATTAACCAATAATTAAACAATGTTATGTCGGTGCAACTCAACGTCCATTTTGGAATGATTCTTCTCACTATACAAACATTAATTGGAGTCACCCTAATTAGGAGGAGATGTCAACCTTAAATGTTTCTGCTGGTTGGAATGTTGGGGAAGCATTATATGTGGGGTTGCAGTTTGAGAGCATACAAGCTGTACAAAATGCATTAAAACATTATGCGGTGAAGTTGCATCAAACGTTTGTTGTTGTTGAATCCAAACCCACAAAATTGGTTTGCAAATGCCCAAATAAGGACTACGGTTGCCCATGGTATATGAGGGTAATTTTGTATATAAAAAAAAACCAATGCTTGGGTTATCACTCAATGGGGTGGACGACACACATGCTTGAACTTGTCATTGACACAAGATCGTGACAAATTAGATTTTGAATTGATTTGCTCATGCATAGAAGGTTTATGCCAAGTTTAAATATTTGACTTTCTTAGTCTATATCAAAATGTTATTATTAATGATTTTCAAATTCATTTTTCTTGTATAGGAATGGTATCCAAAGATCCAACGGTAAAAATAAGTTTGATTCAAGAGAGAATAACATTTATGACGGGCTACAAAGTAACATACAGAAAGGCATGGAAAGCCAAGCAGAAAGCAATAGTTCATGAATTTGGTGACTGGGACAAGTCGTATGCCATGCTTCCTAGATGGCTTAAGAAGATGCAAGGGAATGCGTCAGGTACATATTATCAACTTTGCCACAATGAATTTTTTGTTGGTAATCAAGTCATTCGCGATTATCGACAATTCCATTGAGTCTTTTGGACATTTAAGCAATGTAGCAATGCTTTTCGGTACTGTAAGCACTAATACAAGTTGATGGAACACACTTATATGGCAAGTACCATGGGACTTTGTTAATCGCCACAACATAAGATGGCAACAGCAATGTCCTTCCCCTTGCATTTGTTGTGGTTGAAGGCGAGACTTTACAAGGGTGGTCATGGTTCTTGTTGCATTTACATCTACATGTCACAGATAAACAAGGCATATGTCTCATTCCTGATCGACATTGTAACATAAAGTCTGCTGTGTAGAATGAGGCCCTTAGATGGCAACCTCCACATGCTTATCATATGTATTGTATCCGACATATTGCAAACAATTTTAATCATCGCTTCAAAAAATGGAAAACTAAAAAAAATGTTGGTCAATTTAGGTATGCTATTAGTTTATAACCTTATTAATTTTTTACACTGTCATATTTTCAATAACTAATGTTTTGTTTTTATCATTGTAGGCTATACTTCATGCAAGCACATATTTGACAAAAAACTACAAACATTTCGCGAGTTTAGCGCAGACATCGATAGATGGATAAGTGCCATTTCTATTGATAAATGGAGTATGGCATATGATGTGGAGGGGTGTAGATTCGGTCACATGACCACGAACTTGTCTGAATGCATGAATAAAGTACTTAAGGATTGCTGAAACATTCCAATAATTGCCTTGGTTAAGTCAACATACAATCGATGTGTTCAGTACTTTGTACAACGAGGGTCTCAAGCGAGGGTAGATTTGTTAGCTGGCAATAAATATTGTGCCAAGTTAGTTGAGGCAATGCGAAAAAATTTGGAGGAAGCATCTTCCCACCAAAATCGTAGATACGACATCTAGTTAACACAGTTTGAGGTTGAGGAGACATTTAATCTTGTGACTCAGCGAGGTGGTCAAAAATGGATAGTTAACCTGAATGAATGTTATTGTCAATGTCGATGGTTTACAGCATTTCATTATCCATGTTCTACGCTATTGTTGCGTGCAGTGTAGTTAACATTGACTACAACCAATACATAGACCCAATGTACACAAAGGAGTACATACTGCATGCATATTTAGGACAGTGGTGGTCATTGGGTAATGAAGAAGCTATACCACCTGATGATGAGCAATGGATACTTATCCTAGACCTAACCGTTTATGGAAAAGGACGACCAAAATCAACAAGAATCAAAAATGAAATGGACTGGGTTGAATCACAACCCAAACAGAGATGTCATAAGATATGGGTGGAAGGTCACAACAGGTGCAATTGTCCCTTATAAATGCAGACAGACAATTCCAAACAAAGTACAGAGGATAACATATAGTTGATAACAAATTCAATAATGTACTATTATGGAATTTTTAAAGTGTCTCTTTATTACCTAACTTTGTCGTTAGCATTTTTAGACTTGTTTGTAAATGTGATTTTTCTTTTAATAACTTCATTATAAACACCAACTAAATGAATATAGATAATAACATTATGCGTGTGGTGAACGAAATACAAATGTTATGTACAATACATGATACAATGAACCTAAAACATAACAAAAAAAATCAACTATCATCTACAGAATGTTTGTGACCCTCATTTGGAGGCGTAAGAACACAAAGACGTGACCAGTTTCTAGCAAGTTGTGTAGGATTTTTTCTTGCTGGTCGTGCATCATCCACTGTAACAGCAACGTTTGTTTTAGATAGTTGACTAGCACTATCTGCCTCTGAAGAAAATTGGGCGTGTAGATCTACACCCATCATATGATCCATCCCCTATAACCATGGAGATTTAGGTATGTCATACAGGGGGGCACCTGTAGTTGTGTATGGCGAAGGCATGTTTGGTGTTGATGTCGAGAACAAAGTCCTAAATATTTGTTCCATTGTGAAATTCGACATGGGCTGATGAGCATGAGGTAGGTATTGTTGCGAAGTTCCAGCATAAGCATGTTGCTGAAAAAGATAATAATACATAGGTTGTGAACCAGGATAATGTGCATAATGTGTAGGTGTGTAGTACATCCCATGTTGACGTTGAGGCATTGTCGAAAAATCATATGTTTTGGCCTCAACAACCCTTCTTCTTCCAAGCCTTCAAGACTCAACACGATGCTCATGAATATGAAATGGTTGTACCTCAAATGCCGGCGGAGGAGGTGGAGCTGATGCAATAGCCTCAGTGACACTATCCTTTGCATAAGCTAAAATCATGATTTTCTCGACATAAGGCACCAAATTGTCCACCTCCCATATACCTCTGCCTTATTTGGAGACCATGAGCTCCCCTACCTCCCCCTGTAAGATAACTGAATCATACACATAGTGGTATTAATAAGAACAAAAATTGTCCAAGTTAATTTACATAAGTTTTTATACTAGAGTTGCTGCCCTGTCATTCTTGGGGTCGACAAACATCTTTGTCTTATGTCTATACCACACCATGTACTCAGAATTGTGACCCAAACTTCCTACCTGTGGGCCGGTGTTTTCAACTTGTAGTTCGTGCCTATGATTCCATACGTCAATTGCTGGTGCCAATATGTTATGCCAATTTTCACTGTACTTTCCACAAAGAGTCAATGCATGTAACTCTTGAGGCTGAAGCGAAGGACGTGGAATTGGTTGCCGAAGACCAAATTGTCTCATCACTCTATCGGGTTGATGCCATTCACATACATTAAAACATATCAATGGCACAACAGATTTCTAGACAATATGTCCATCTCGGCATACTGGTAGCATTGCATGCATAATCGAGTCAGTGTATGGCTCCTAAACAATCTACAAAGAACAATCAAATTAACACCATGTATATCATATTACAATTATAGCTACAAGCTATACAAAATGTCAAATACTTACATCATGCCTCCTCATAATGTCAAACGATCGTCGGTGTGATGTTAAATCGTCATTGCCTATGTGGCTATGTCCACGTCAAAGCAACCTATAAAATTGAACCATTAACAATTTAAGTTGAATGTGTAAATGAAAATAAGTACATATTAACAACATCAGTGTTACCTCATCCCTAGCGGTTGACCAACAATGAAGTCAGGCCTTTTTTTTGGAGCTATGCATTGGAATCTTGCCTATGCCCAAAGTTGCAATAATAAACACATGTCACCAATAGATTGCATCCTATAATTAGTGGCTATACATAACTCACGATATAAGCAGCTAAGTATAACAGCTCCCCACACATAGGTCCTTGTCTCGTTAAAGTCTCATAAAAATTGAAGATATCTAAACGAGACTTTACTACTTGATTTGTCAACTAATAATGCACCACCTATGAATCTTAGAATCCACGCCTGAGCATACCTCCTTAGTTGTTCCTCATTGATGACATTTTGACCAATGTCATCAAAATGTTCAGCTAACCAGCTTAATTTAACAAAACTACCATCTAAGTGTGCTGGTCGAATACCCAACAACTTTTCACACAAAGCTCCCTAATCAAGCCGTGTTGCCCCAATAAGAAGCAGTCCATCAATAGGAAGCTCTAACAAAATTGCGTCATCCTGGAGAGTGATCGTGCACTCTCCAAATCTTATGTGAAATGTGTACGTTTTAGGTCTCCACCTTTCCACCAAAGCATTGACCAAACCCGCGTTGACTTTTAAGAAACCCATTCTGGCAACCCAATAAAAGCTAGATTGAGTAAGGAATTCAATAATTACTTCCGGAACACCCTCTACTCCATTATGCGTAGAAAGAGCCTGTCTAACAATTAATTTGCGTTTCGGTTCACCATTCCACACATGTTTCGAGACATGTATACTTTGCATCCACAAGGCATCATCATTAATTGGTCCGGAATGAATGCTGCTTGTACCGGAAGATGAAGAAGACGCCATTTTACCAAGATTGGTAAAAAACACTACATAAATTAATGAAGAAAAAATATTAATCAATCAATAAATTTGTTATAAGTAACTGAATAAATAATTATTTTCTATTATTATTGTCCTAAATAATAAAACCTCCATCGTATTAACATTATTAAGAAAGTTAATGTTAGTAAAAATATAAACATATCACTAAACATAAATAAAACATTCCTTAAAATTTTGAAAACACTAATTAGTTTGAATATAATTAACCAAAAACTAAAATAACAAAGATACATAATATATATGCTCAAACAATAAAAAAAACTAATATTCATTTACATTAATAAGTAGTGTACAATTCCTTGTGTATATAGCCATACACAATCCAATATAGTTTGCTAACACGTAAAATAAATAATATATACATAGTCATATTAAAAATAATATAATCATTTTCATCATTTAAATTAAAAAAATAACCATATATATATATATATATATATATATATATATATATATACACATATATATAACATAAAATACAAACAGTTATATGCCCATGGTATAAAAAATAAATGAACAAAATTATAAATTAACATCGTTAATTACCAATATTAATGCTAACCAAAAATTATAAGATAATTTTTTTATTGAAAAAATTAAATAATTTACCAAAGTACACATTAATCACTTAAAAATACAATAATATATGTAATCGATGAAATTATTACAATACATTACATAACATAAAAATTTACACAATATCAAACAAATATCTAAAATATAAATACATATTACAAATTGAATAACCAAAAATTAAATAAGTAAATAAAAACTATTTTTCATAAATTAATTATTATTTAAATAAGAATATGTACAATAAATATTTAAATAAAACACTAATTTTCATAATATATATACTCAAACAATAAAAAAGAAATTAGTATTCATTTACCATAATAAATAGTGTATACTTCTTTGTGTATATAAAAATACGCAGTCCCATATAATTTCCCAACGCATAATAATAACCATATATATATTTAAACAAAAAATACAAACAATTATATTACAAAAATAAAAAATAAATGAGTTAAATTATAAATTAACATAGTCAATTATTAAAATTAATGCAAACCAAAAATTAAATTAAAGTAAATTAAATTAAATATAATCAATTATCAAAATTAAATAAAATATACAATAAAATTTTTATTGAACAATTAAATCATTCATTGAACAAATTAACCACTTCAAAATACAATAATACGTGTAATTAATAAAATAGTTACAATATATTACATAACATAAAAATTTACACAATATCAAATAAATATCTGAAATATAAATACACATTACAAATTGTATCACAAAAAAAAACTAAATATAAGTAATTTTCATAAATAAATTATTATTTAAATAAAAATCTGTACAACAATTCTTTAAATAAAAAACTAATTTTCATAAAATATATACTAAAAAATAATTACCTATAATTTGTAGAAGGTAAATACTCTTGAAAAGCAAAATGGCAACACTCTTAGAGCCCCTCAAGCCGTAACTTTCATTGTGGGGTGTAATGGGACTTACAGTTATATTTAAGGGGGGGCAGGATAATTTTTTACAGGGTAATCTCACTACTGCAAGTAGCATTTTACAATGTGACATGACCACACATTGAGTGATTTACTGAGCAGTTTGACTGTGTGAGACCCACTATTGTTAGTAGCAGAAATGGTCTGTACGCACCACGTGTCAACATCTCATTTGTGTGCATCACAGTGGCTTCATAACGCTCAATACTGCCACGTGGCATGACCGAGTGATTTCCGTTAGTAGGCGTAGCGAAAATCACAAGGCGCTAACATATGGCGACACTCTGTTATTTCCATTACTACTACTAGCGGAAATCACAAAGTGATACCACGTGGCATCGCCCTGTGATTTTCGCTAGTGTCAGTAGCTGAAATGACAGGGTGCCACTACGTGTCAAGCGCCCTATGATTTTCGCTATTACCACTTGTAGTTTTTTCGCCATTCTAGCCGCTTATGTGTAATTTTTTTTTTAAATCTTACATGGACTAATTCTCGTTAGTCAAACTAGCGAGTTTGACCAGTCAATAGTCAAAAGAACCCTATGTCAGTAATATGTTTAAGAACAATCCCATTTTGATATTTTGTTTTTAAAAAAGGCCCCAAAATGGTTTATCAGCCCTACATATGGTTATCAATATTTGATTTAGTCAAATAACCGATTCGAAACTTGGATTCGTAAATTTATCTAAATTGTCTGTTAAAATTTATTTTTGACAAAGAATTATGAAGCCACTTGGATTCATGTGAATTAATGAAAAAAAAATGCTTTTTCATAACAGTGATATCATGGAAATTAACTTTTAATACGCTTGATTTGGACTAAAAAATGAGATGCTCAAAACCAGTGTTATCAAAACCGGCTCGGACCGGTCCGATCGGAAACCGGACGTACAACCGGTCCGAGCCAGTGATTGGATCGGATACGCCATCAATCCGGTTTGACTAGGTGGGTCAACCAGTCGAACCGGTGAACTAGCCGGTTGAACTGGTGAACGACGGTTGAACTGGTCAGTTGATCTGGATTAGTTCAAAAAAATTATTTTTTTTAGAGTGTTAAACGACGTCATTTTAACTATAAATATTGAAAAAAAATAAAAATTTTGACTTATAATATAATTTACATATATAAAAATATTTATTTACTAATGATAATAATCACCAAAATCATAAATGCAGGTATGCATATGACATAAATGTCTCTTGTATTAACATGAATGCATAACTTTCATTCACTTGTTCTTGTTTGTTTGCCCTTAATGCGTAACCTCTAGTCCTTTTACTCCCATCTTAAATATAATTGTTGATTGTTTATTTATTTATGGGTTACACATCACCATTAAAATTTAATTTAATAAATTTTATAGGTATGAAATTTACATGTCATAAATACTTTCAAATTTTTTAATAGAGACCAATTCATGCGGTTCAATTAGTGACCCTCTGGTTCGACCATTGACCCAATGACCCAGTGCCCTGACTAAGTCGATGACCGGTCCTGAGTTTTAAAACACTGCTCAAAACCTTTCTAGCGAGTTGTCAATAAAGCACAATGACTTGTTTCTTAAATTTAAAAAAATAACTCAATTATAAATAAAATAATACGCATACAAGTCCTTTTGTGTAATGTGAGTAACCCCTAAATCTTTTAAAACATAAAAAACATCAAAATATAGGATTTATTTCTCTCAACAAAATAAACAGATGAAAACTAATTTCTTTGAAAACAAAAAGTATTAAATTTTTACTTCTCTCTAAAGTCTTTTCCATATGTACAATTCAGAATCGAATTTTGGTCTTCGTAAATAATAATTGTGTCAGAGTTTATTGATATTATTCTCATAATTTACAATAATAAGGTCTATATATTTTAAAGTTAGATGGAATTTGTTTTAATAGAGCTACTGTTAAATGTTAAACATAATTATGATGTGTATCTAAGTTAATTTTAATTACGTATTTTATATTAAAATGCGTGTTTGGTGTGAAATGTTAATTCTTTGTGTAAAGTAATTAGGTCCTTTTTATCTGAAAGAACATAATTTATTTAATAACACCTCATGAAGAACAATCACAACATGCCATATCTACGTTTAACGTGAAGCACGACTTCAAAGCAATAAACTAAGGTACTACAAACTAAAATTTTTCCTTACTCACAAACATACCAAATAAAAAGAAATTTATTCTTTGACAAATACTTAATCTCATTAAGAATTAGTTACCCTCAACCAGAAGGCCATTCATGTTGAGCTCAGATTTAAGCTTCACCATTTCATCCTCCGGCAAAATCATGGTCACAAACTTCCCATCAACACTATTCTTGATAGAACCTTTTGGCCACGTATACACCAAAACAGCCCCTTCATCTCCAACCCCTTGAAGGGTGTAGTAAACAAATGTTGGTTCGTGTCCCTTCTTCAATTGCAAGTCATACACATTGATTCCTTCCAAGTCTAGAAATGTCAAATTGGCACCATACACAAAGAAATCACTCGCACCTTGATCTCTTTCAACTGCTTCCTCAATTTGCTTCCTCTCATCCACACCTTGTTCCACAAGCATGCTTGCCAAAACACTCACATCAGTGTCAACAATACAACATTCATTTCCGGCCTCAACCTTGCTTATCACTTGGTTGTTGCCAATGATGTCATTGCCCCTATTATATGGGTCGGTTCTACACACGGTCACGGTTTTGGGCTCGGATCCTCCCCGAACCTGGGCCACGCAATGCCAAATCATGGCGCATAGAGATTCAAAAGGAGGGGCTTGGTTAAGACTTGGACCCCAAATTTGTGCTTGCAAGTTGTTCAACTGGGAGCTAGTTAGGTGGAAGGAAAATGTGTCCATTTTGTTGTTATTGGCTGGGATCCAATGATCACCCACCGGGTCGATCCGCTTTACGGAAACTGGATCCTTTTCGGGTCCGGGTTGTCCGGGTGTTGGAACGGATCTTGGGATGTTAAAAGGCTTTTTTAGGCCTAAATTATTCATTACTAGGCCCCAAGAGTTGATGAATTCTGAAGCAGAATGCGGGTCCCCCAATACATGGGCCCAGCTAAGACCCAATGAAATTCCGCCGCACTTAAATTGAGTTACCTGCATATTAACCAAACAAAAATTGAGTTACCTGCGTTCATTTTTTGAAAAGAAAAATAAATAAATTTCTGGGAAAAGAGTCTCATGATTTTTTTATTGAAAAGTATTTGTTGTGCTCTTTCTCTGCATTCATTTTTTGAAAAGAAAAATAAATAAATTTCCTGGGAAAAAATTTCTCAAAATTACCAAGATAGTGTTAGAGGTTGGGAAAAAAAAAAAAGAAAAACCTAAACTAAATGAAATTCTGGCTCAGCTATGCGCGACATGTTAAGTATTATTAAAGGTGTTTATGATAAGATTAAATTAGAATATTATTTTTTGGGTACAGTAGAATATTATTTAACAGTATATAGGAGTCTGTAAAAGTTTTTGAAAAACAGATCATATAAGTTTTCTCTTTCACAAGCATTAATGATACCGAAAGTAACACAGACATTTTCCCTAAAGAAATATTGATTTGTTAAGATGTAACACAAAGCACGGGTCATGTTGGGATGCACCTTATGAAGATAGGATGGTATTAACTCTACCAGAAGAAGGATGGCGACTAATTAACTACTCACTATTTCAACTGAACCGGGACAGGAAAAGAATGGTAGGGTCCTTTCGCACACTATATTGTGCAGAGAGGGGTTTAAATGAGAAAATATTTTAAACGTCCAAAAAAATTTCTAGTTGAGAATAAATTTTAACAATTATATGATTTGTTTTGTATGTATAATAATCATATATTTAGATGTTAATTTTTTAATAAATAGTTATAACCAACTTTTTTTTAGAATACATCTCGTACTTTAAAAATAGTTAAAGTGGTATTTAATTTGTCCTTTTTGCTTTTCTTTTTCTTTTTTTTGCTTTTCTTCCTAAAAATACAAATTTGATCAAACACATCTTCTGTGAAAAATTCTTAAAAAATAAGTAATTTAATCTTTATGGAAGAAAATAAAAAGAAAGTAATAAAAAGTTAGGAGAAAGAGTTTTTAAAAAAAGAGTTTTTTCCCTCTCTCCCTATTCTTTCTCTTTGCACTCTTTTAAATCATTTTTTAAGTTAAAAGAATGAAAAGTATTAAACAAATTGTATTTTAATTTTAAAGCTCTTGTGTTTAAACTCTAACTTTAAAGTAAATTTTAATTAAAAAAAAATTCAACTAAACATAAACTAAATACATTGTTTTATAGTTTTTACAACGACGTAAAAGATAAGTACTTAACAGGTGTAACAAACTAATTACTTATTTACAACTATTTTTAGTTAAGTATTCTAGTAAACTTTTAGTAAAAATATAAATACGTAAATTTTCTTTATGTTAAAAATATTCTTTCTGTCTCATTATATGTCTTTTCACATATTTTGGTTTATTTCAAAGTATTTATTATTTTAAAAATTTAAAACACATTAATCATTTTTTTAACAATACCCTTATTTATTGATATTTATCTAATTATTTAATAAATACACAATTGTATTCTAACTCTTAATAAAGTTAATTTAGTCAAAAAAATAATTTTATTGTAATAATTTGTCTAACAAGTAATTATCTTAAGAAATATATATCATGTTTAAGAATAAATAATGAGATATAAAAAGTATATATTAACGATTTTGTTAAGCCAATCTTACTTACTGATTTAAAATATTGAATAATGGTAACATTTTATTAAAAATAAATTATTTTTTATATTGAAATTATAAAATATAATAAATATTTTATTCTCAATAATTATTTTTATTGTAAATCAATTTCACAAGTAATGTTAACATTTATTATATATAAAACCTCACCTTAATATAAAATAAGGTTAAGTTGAGTTATTAGCGGTATATTTATATGAAAAAGGAAAATAAAGATAAAAAATATGAATAATAATGTATTTTTTATTTAATTAAATTTTAAAAAGAGAAAATTTGATTTCAAAAAATAATTAAATGTTTGTCATTTAAATTTCAAATATTTCTCTCTCCTTGTTTTCTTACTGTATCAAACTGGGTACGAGAGTCAACATATATTGTACAAACTGTACGACTTAGGATTTCCTGCAGTCAAAAATTAACAGCAGGTCCTGCAATCATCATCTAAGGTCTAGAATTTTTTTTGTTATTTTTTACTTTATTATATAATATATATAAATTAAGTTTAATGGATAAAATTTCATGCCGTTACAAAACTGACTGCAGAGAATCCAGACTCAACTCACTCTTGTGACAGGGCTAAAACCTAGCTAGTAGCTAGTAGCTACTCTTTGTATTGAGGCACTGATTACTGTATTTAGTAATCCTTCTAGGCGTAGGAAGTATCTTCAAAGTCATACATATTAAATAAACAAACCAAAAAAAAAATAAAATAGTCCTCAATAACAGTACACAAGTACGAAAATAGCGTTTACTTAAATTAGTGGATTACTAGTTTTTTATCTAGAAAAAGTTATTGTTACTTTTTTTTTTAACCAAAAAAACTTATAAAACGTGTTTAGTTTTCAGTTCAGACCCTTTAAACTATATTTGGAAGGTGGAAAATAAGTTTTGCCGGGGTCGCGGCATATACTTTAGATAAAATCACTTTTAAGGTATTTATAACTGCATTTTAATATCAATTTTTCAGTTTGTCAAGAAAGCGAAAGCTTTTGCTTACATTCATCCCAACTTTTCGTAATCCGAAATCCAAACATGTTAATAATTGAGATACGTATAAAAGAATTATTTAACCGAGAGCAACTTTATAATCAAATTTATGCAAAATAAATATATAATATTTCAAAAAAAAAAATATAATGAGAATATTTTTTAAACTGTATTTAAAGTTTTCATGCAAATGAAGGAATGAAACAGCTACCAAAGACTACGAGATGAAGGCCTAATTAATGAATACGAGAAATCGTTTCTCTTTGATTTTTGGTTTTCAAGGATTTTTTTCCATTACTGCTTGGTAAACCAGAGACTAACTAGACGTTGTCTTGAGAGAGTAATGCTATATTCCGGTATAAATTTTCTTACAAATCTTTTTATTATTTTATAAAGAAAATATTAATAAAAAAATAAACATGTTTAATATTTTAGAAATATAAAACATATTCGATATTTACTATACAAAAGAAAACGCTAATACTTCAAATGGAACTAAAATCGAATCATTTAAATAAGGTTTTAGGTTAGATGGAAAAAAAAAAGTTGAGAGTAAAAATTCCTATTAAAGATGGTTAGCCAAGTTTTTTGGTAAAAGTTAATTATTTATTAAGTCAGTAGATACTTTATACCAACGACATAATAACTTAAGAATACAAAAGAAATAGAAGAATTAATAAGAAAATGTTGTAAAGTAATTTAGAATTATTCATCTTAAAATGGAATCCAAGATTATATGCTTCTGAATCTCTTTTATTTGAACGAATACGTGTTGGTAAAAATTGTTTCTCCTTAAATAAAGTTTTTTCAAAGAATAAGAAAAAGAATCTTTCCCTTTTTCCTTTATCATTAATGCTCGTCGGCTTCGGTTGCCCTCGTGAAGGTGAAATATCACGCATTTATGCATACTGGATGCAATTATGTTGACAGGGATTTTACTTTTATTTGGTTGTAGAATTATGGATTTTAAGATACTCCTTTTTTTTTACTAGTATATGGTGAAATTTCACAATAATTTTTCAGTTTCTAACTGGCTATAAAATATTAAAATAATATATATTAATGGTAGTTGTTGTAAACTAGACACTTTCCAATTTTTTTAAACTGAAGAAGATATACATGTCAGACCAATACTTTAAGACCAACGTGATAGTGAAGCAACAGTTCTGTCTAAAATAAGTATAACGACTCTAAATCTTATCCTAATATTAGATGTAAAATTAATTTGGAGTCAAAACCTATTTTAATTTTATTGTGGTCTTTTTGTCTCTATCTTTTCTTTTAATTTTATTCATCAATCAAAAATTAACAATTAAAAATAATAAACATTTAGTTAGTGATTTTCCATTTGAATTATTTGAACTTTAAATTCGAGTATGAAAGAGTACTGCAAAGATGCAAGTATGAAGGGAAAAGAAAATTACATGCACTTCTTTATATGTTTTTAGTGTTATTTTTCAATCAAAATTAAAATTTCACTTGATAACTTATGTTAATCTTTAATATTAAAGTAAAACTCCAATTGTAATTAAAAATAACACTAAAACACCTAAGAAACTAGAACTAGGTTTTGTCATATATATATGAAAAATTGGACAAATAAAAAACGATTAATATGTGTGTGTACGTCATGCGTGATGCATAATATATAAATATGTATCGGCGAACAAAAAAAAAATGTACAGGCAAATTAATTAAGCACCTGCAACAAAACAGGAGGAGAAAAAGATAATTCAGGGCCAATGACTTGGTGAGAGACGAGCAACTTGTACAAGGGCCAATCCTCATGGCTAGCCACTCATCAAGGGTTTTGCTACACTTGGCTTCAATGAACCTTGCTCCGCAATCATTGCACTTGATGAAGGGCCTGCCGGATTCCGATCGCCGGAACCGGCCACAGGTGATGAAGTAATGGTTGAACCAAGTGAACATGCCATCCTTTATTTTCATGATGGTTAGGTCTTTTGCAGCCTCACTACCAAAGAAGTAAACCCCTCTGAGGTAGTGAAGCTTCATGGCCAAGTCCAAGCCACCCGGGTTGTGGAACACGTCCGACCCGGTGGCCCGGCCTGGCCCAACTGAGGACAGCCTCACATCGTACACTAAACTCTCCTCTAAGACCATTTTGGTTTGATCCTAGAAATTAATTGAAAGCAAGCTGGTTGGTGGGAATTTTTTTTTTTTGGCTTTTGGCTTTTGGCTTAAGCAAAGACCAAAGAGAGAGATCACGGAGGGAAAAGAGGCTTTGGTTGTTGTACAGAAGTGTGAGTTTGCCAACGAGCATATATAGAGAGTGATGGAGTGGTGTCACAGGTGAGGGACCATGCAATGGCTGGTTGGAGATTTAATGGAAACTTATTGTGCGCTTCATTCCCATTGGTTCGTACGAAATAAACAGTTAGGGACTCGCATTTCGTATTGAAGAAACTTTTTTTTTTTTTTTTGAAAATGGATTTAAAGTAACTTGAATACTAATACTTTAAAAAAAATGAATATTAATAGGTATGCTGAAGATATTAATTCAGAAATTAAAAAATAGAAAAAAATTATTAAATATATTATTAATATATTTTATCGAGATTTTAAATATATCTTTTTTACTTATTTTTAATAAAAAATTCTATTCTTAAGTTTTTAACTAATATCTTAGCAAGATCTTGAATGTAGTTTTTCTTTAAGTGTCTGTTTGTTTGTATTTTTTAACTTTAAAGGAATTTTTTTAATTGAAAGATATATGTAAAATATTAAAAATAGTTTTGTAAGTTAAAAAAAAGTACTATAAATAAATATTTTAATTTTTTTAAAAATATATCTTCTGGAAAAATTTCAAATATAGCTATATCGTAGAATTAATTTTTTAAGTTTTAACAAATCTTAAGTAAATTTGTTTATATTTAAACAAAAATATTTTTAATTAAAATGTATATGTATAACATTTATAAGAACTATGTAATTTTTATAAAAACTGAAAAATTATATAAATATTTTAGAAGTTATAAAAGGTAATATTTTATAAATGCTAATCTAAACTTTTTACTAGCAAATTTGTTTAAAATATACTGTAATTTAAAAAAAAAAAAAAACGCATGGTGAGTTAAACTATTTTTGACTAACGCGAATAATTTGGTTCCCTGGACTCAATTTCTTTAAAGTGATTAAGTGAGGGCTTACTTTAAAAAATAATCTAAAAAAATAGGAATCTGAGCATCATAAATCGCTAAAAAAAATTTTGATTAACTATAAAAATTTTCGGAAATGTTTATATATGTTCCTTGAGAATAGAAAAAATTATATTAGGTTTTAAAAAAAAAATTCTCCGATATAAAACTTTTTTGTTCAAAAATATTCTTTTAGTGAAATAACTTCATCAGATACATTGCTTTAAAACTTTATTGTTTAAATTTTTTAATATATTTTTTTTGTCATAAGAAAATCTTTATTATTTAAAGAAATTTTATTATTTTTGAAAAAAATTATGAAAATGTTTTTTTTTTTTAACTTAATAAGGGTGTTCATTTACTCCTGCCTATTTTCAAATGCACTTCAATAAGAAATAAAAAATTACACAGTTCTCACAATGATTAAATATGAAGTAATTCCAAAATAACTCTCACTGACAACTTATTTTTTGTGATTTGGTAATATTAAGGATTATCAAGTTGAAATGTCTCAAGCATTTTCCAAAAATACAAGATTTTTACGATGATCAAACAGGAAGTAAATTTAAAATGCTTACCACTAACAATCCATTTTGAGATAATATTTAATTTTAATAAGATAATAATTAAATTATTTTATAAAAAAATTAAGAATAATTTTATTTATGTAAATTTTATTTTGTGTTTCTTATGTAATTATTTAGAATTTTCTTATGTAAATTATTTAAATTTTATTATTACTATTTTTGTCTAAATAATTTATATAGATAATATGTAGACAAATTATACATAATAACATTTTTTGTATTTAAAAAAAGAAAAATTTTTAAAAATAATTTAATCAAACTATAGGTTTGAATAAGTTTTGTTGTAAAAATATTTTTATTAATTTTAAAATTATAAAATATGTGTGTGTGTATAATTAAGTTATAAATAATTAGTTATATATATAACTAATTATTTAAAACATAATGGTTAATTTTTTTATTTACAATATAATTTATTATTTTATTCTTTTTGAATTGAATTCTTCTCTTTTAAAGAGGTAAGTTCAGATTTATTTTTTTTATCTAAGACCAAATATATTTTTTACAAAAAAAAATTCAAACTAAAATTATATACAAAATAATAAGACTAAGATTATGTTTGATCTAATTTTTTTAACTTAAAAATTACTTTACAATTAAAGCTTAAAATAAAGTAAAAATTATGTGACAATTTTATCTTCAAATGTCCTTTAGAGATAAACTTTTTTTTGTGCTATATTGATTAATTTTAAGACGAAAGAAGTGAAAAATTAAGATGTGGAACTTATTTTTAAAAGTTATTTCAATTAGCATTTTTTAAATGCTATATTCTCCTCTCTTTTTTTAATAAAAAATAAGGTTGTTAACTTTTTAAGAATTTTTTTCTAAATGTGTTTACTCTAACTTTTTATTTAAGAAGAAGTAAAACTAAAAAGGAAAAAAACTAAGTCAAATAATACCTAATTTTCCTAATAAAAGCATGAATATTTTTTAAATACAGTAAATTTTTTCTACAAAGCGGTCAAAATTCTTATCCAATTTTTGTCTGGCCAACTTTCTCTCTCTCTGTCTTTTCCTTAGTCATTCATTTCATCTAACAATTCTTAATGATTGGTTAATTTGCTCAGTAACTAGTCAATTAGTCACAAAATCGGTCATTGTTAATCAAGATTTAGTCAGTATTTTAGATAGGAAAAAACTAAATATACAATCCAAATTTTAGATGTATGAAAGAAAGTACGGTTGAAATGACTCGAAGCTTAACCCAAACTTGTCCTAAAAAATACATTAGGTCTAATTTTAAAACCCAAATCCGTCCTAATCAACTTCGGGCGGGACAGGGCATTGAGATGGATTAGGTCTCTCTCACCCCTAAGTGAAAGGAAAAGATATGAGGAAAAAAAATAAGAGAAGAAAGAGAAATTGATAGATGTAATAAATGCTATGATGAAAAATTAAAAGAAAAATAAGAAAAAAATGAGATAAAAGTGAGATGAAAGAAAAGTTAGATATATAAATATAATAAATATTTTAGATATTAGCCAATTTGCATCAAAATTGGTCAATATTATCAGCAATTAATCGCTTAATCAATCTTCGAAAAAATTTAATTGTTTATATTAACATTAATGAATTTTTATCAATGTTTTAAAAACCGAGCCGGTCATTGAACCGGTCAAGGCACTAGTTCAAGGTTTAATGGTTCAACAGTAGTTTAATCGTGGTCGAATCGGTAATAATAAAATAATAATAATTAAATATCATACATAAAATAATATTAAAAAAATAATATCATAATTTTATAATACTAAAAATTAAAAATAAAACATAATTTTATAGGCTCTTTACATTTACAATACCTACAAAAGTGCAAATTAAATATGTCATGATACTTAAGTATAAGTTTTAACTAGACACATCAACACTTATTAATAAAAACAAGTTTATATTTAAAATAAAAAAGAAAATGATAAATACTTTAGGTTAGTTTTTATTTTTTTAAGAAAAAAATCAAAATAACGTTGTATTAAGTATGTTTTTTTGACCCACTGGTAACCGGTTTTCCAGTTCTTTGACCGGTTTTTCTTAAGGTTGATTCTGTGGTTTATTTGAACTAGTTAGATGACCAGTTCACTGGTCTTTCAGTCTGACCGGTTGGTCCTGTCCGGTTTTCAAAACACAGATTTTTATTAATACTGATCAATTTAGTGTTAAATTGACTGATAACGAAACAAATTAGCTACTCACTATAAGACTATTAGATGTAATAAATAAGTGTAATTAAGGTAGAGAGAGATTAGAGAAAAAGTTGGGTGAAGAACATCTATTTACGTCGTAATTGTTTTGAAAATAGAGATATTACGGAATGGAGTATCTGCAAGAATTCTCTTTTACGATTCTTGCTTTCCCTTTTATACCCGTTCAGATTTACCAATAATGCGATCAATTTTACAGAGTAAGTTACTGTCCCCCACAATACTGTGGTGAGTGATGACATATCGCAAATTTATGGAGGAAAAAAGATCGACATCATCCACATTAATTTGTTACGCTTGATAGTAGGAATGACAATAAGTAGGGTTTGGGTAAGGTACTATAGTATCTGTCCTTATATTCGCAGTTTGAAAAAAATACCTGTATCTGCATCCATATTTACAGCGCATAGCAACTTTAATATCTATTCTCATACCCGCTAGGTACCTATATACTCATACCCGCACCTTACTACTCTTATTTTACTTATGTATAAAGTCAATAAATTAATAAAAAATATTAATTAGAAAATTTGCCATAACTAAATTGCAAATTCACTTTTAAATTATTCAAATATAACCTTAAATCATCCAAACTTATCCTTAATTCATCCAAATATAACATTAAAAGTATCCAAACATAATATTAAAAGCATCCAAACATAATCTTACATCATTCAAAAATATGTCATAACCAAACATTAGAAACATATCATCTAACATAATCATTCTTAATTGGAAATTTAGAATATAATAAAAAACTTCATGTTACATTGTTCCCATCATTTAGGAGATGCATTGTTAATTTTTCATCATGCTAGAGGACCAGGATTTCTGTTTGCAATTCAAATTCCAAGGATGAAATCCGTGTGCTCAATACATATTCTTCTAATAAATGGTGTTGCATTATCAAATAAACATGTCTGTAAGCATTGGAGTTTCAAGACTTCTTAATTAGGCTTTTCATCTAATGGTATTTTTTTTACTGAACTTTTGGCACATTCGGTTATATCTTAAATGCAATCCATCTTCTTTCTCTGTTTAGGTAATTTTATCATTCATGAATATATCTTAAATGTAATCCATCTTATTTCTCTATCTTTCAACAAGCTAATTGTATGTGAGTGTTTTAATTGAAATGAAATGCCCAAAAATAGAAGGTCTCTTCTAGATACAGTAAAACAAAAAATAGAAAAATGTGTAAATTACTTCACCTGGGTGTGGAGAAGAGATTTTAGAGTTCAAGTGTTATATTTTATTAATTAAATTAATAATTAATAAAATTATATATATATATATACATATACATATGTATATGTATATATACATGTATATATACATATATGTATATATACACATATATGTGTGTGTGTGTGTGTGATATTATAATTAAATATTTATATATATTAATAGGTGTAGGTGTGGGTATAAGGCGGGGTGGATATTATAGTACTCATATCCGCACTCATTTCTGTTAAATTTTGTTAGTAATTACACACCTTTGAACCCATACCCATTGAGCAGGTAATTTCTTCCCTGTTGCAGATATTTTTTGTGGGTATCCGTAGGGTATGGGTATAATTGTCATTTCTACTCGGCAACTATGTATGTGTACCCAGTAAGTTTGCAAATGTTTTTTTTAAATGATTAATGGTATTTCAAATAATTAAAATATTTTGTTGACAATGTTTTTGCTTCTAACAAGCATTCTCTGTCGTAAAGGATATTTGTAATCCTAAATAAAAAAAAAAAAACTTAAAACATTTCTCTGGATTCATTGTTTCAATAACGTTTGAACTGGCTCAAACTATGGTTTGGATGCTAGTATCAGCTAAATTTCAGAAATAAAATGTATATAATTAATTACTTAAACTGTGATTTTTTAGAAGCCAAATAATATCATAAGTTTTTAAATTAATTTATTTGCTTCTTAAATTATGTTTTTACCTGTTGGTTCTTTTATCCAGTGAGTCAGTGACTGTTACCAATGAATTTATAACATCACACAATCCTAATATTTCATTTGATTAACATATACGTCGCCCACCAAAAAAAGAAGAAGAAGAAGAAACATATACGTCATTCACTAATTTGTTCATTAAAATCCTTGCTTCATGTGTTTTGATTTTTAGAAACAAATAAATAAATAATTATATGTAATATCTAATAACTTAAATAAAAATATATAATAATTTCACTAATTAAATAAAATTACGGTTTAATATTTATAATTTCTAATTACAAATGAAAATTATATATATATATATATAATTTCCTTTTCTTGTAGGGAAATGTTTTGTGAACAATAAAATAGAATAATAAAAAGTTGCTTTTTTTGTGCTTTTTTGAAATGTGTATATATAAAAATATAATAATAAGAAATAAAAATAATGGAATATGATACCACATATAATGTCAAGAAATAAAGTTTCAGGTAAAGTAAGGCTCACTGGCAACAAATAGAAAACAAGAAAGACATTATCCTCATTTCCTGCTTTGATTATGAAAACTACAGTAAGTTATATTTGCTTGCATGAATTGTGCATGGTGTCGTGACATTGTTTTTCATTATTATCTCAATACATTTTAATAATATTTTAAAATTTTGGCAAGTGTGTGTGTTGTGGATGACTCTTATTTTTGTGATAAGTTTCTCGTTTTAGTTGGGTAACGTCCCCGTAGTACAATACAGGGTTAATTTAGTAAAAATGTACTATACGTTGTTATTTATATGAATTGTAACCCTATTTTTGATTGATAAAAAAATATAACCACTCTACTCTCAAGGACGTAGGCACACTTGTCGAAACTCATTAATTCTTTGTGTCCTTTTTTGTTTTCACTCTTTACTTTAATTAATTGTTGCTGAATTTCCAACAACTAGTATCAAGAGCAAGGTTGAGAAGGCCCTAAACCTTGGCGCAAAATTCTAAGAAGGGAAGTTTGAAGGAATTGGTAATTTTAGGTTATGGCAAAGGACGGTGAACGATCTATTAGCACAACAAGGTTTCTTAAAGGCGTTGAGTGAAACAAAACCAAATAACATGGACGAATTGGATTGGAAAGAATTGAAGGAGAGGACGGCGAGAACCATACAATTATGTTTGGTAGATGAAGTGATGTATATGGATTTGACTTTTGTAGGAAAGGTGTGGAAGAAATTAGAGAGTTAGTATATGTCAAAGTCCCTCATGAACAAATTGTATGTGAAGCAAAGGTTGTGCGAGATGAAGATGTAGGAGGTTCAGATTTGCAACAACATCAATACCTTTAATCAAATAATCAGTGATTTACTAAGGCTTAATGTGAAGATTGAAGATGAGGACAAGGCAATTATTCTTTTGTGTTCTTTACCAAATTCCTACGATCACTTGGTGACTACCCTTACGTATGGGAAATAATCTATCAGTCTAGAAGAGATCACTTTTGCACTTATGTCTCATTGTCAAAGGAAACAAAATGCAGGAGAAGATTCTCAAGGCAAAGGTTTGTAAGTAAAAAGGGATCAAGAACATGGGAGGAAACAAGGCGAAGAGGATCCTACAAAGAAGGGTTATTCTAGATTGAAATCCAAGAGCAAAAAGATAGTGCATTGCTTTAAATGCAAGCAGACTGGACATTTGAAGAAGGACTGTCCAAACAGGAAGTAGAATGATAACAAGAAACACAAAAGGTCATTTAGTTCTATGAATGTGGTTCAGTATGACGATTTAGACTACAATGAAGGAGATTTACTCTCTGTTTCATCTAGTCAGTTCATATATGTGTGGATTCTTGATTCCAGATGCTTCTATCACATAATATCGAACAAGGAATGGTTTAACTCATATAGGTCAAGAATTTTTTTTGTCTATTTGGGTGATGATAAACCCCGTGCTATTATTGGAATGGGATAAATCAAGATTGAAATATATGATGGTGCAATCAAAACGTTGTGTGATGTTAGGCATATTTTTGATCTGAGAAAGAATTTGATATCCTTAGGCACTTTACAAGCAAATAGGTTCAATTACAAAACTAATGGAGATAGGGACACTCTCAGAGTATGTAAGAGTGCTTTAACTATGATGAAAGGTAAAAAGGATTGTAGGAAATATTTACAAACTATTAGGGAATACAGTTATAGGTGGAGTTGCATTTGTTGAGACAAATGCTGACACTACAAAACTATGGTACATTGTTTAGATCATCTTAGTGAATGTGAGATGATAAAACTCCATAAGAGAAATTTGTTGCAGGGAGTTAAAAGCTACAAGTTAGATTTGTGCAAGTATTGTGTGTTCGAGAAATAGTCTAGAGTTTGATTCAAATATCCAAAGCATATGACCAAGGGAATTTTAGAATATGTACAAACTAATGTATGAGGGCCTACTAGAGATGCGTCATTGAGTGGTTCTCAATATTTTGTTATTTTTACTAACAATTTTTCTAGAAATGTCTGGGTGTATTTTCTGAAATAGAAATATGAAGTCTTTAGCAAGTTCAAGCTGTGGAAAGTAGAGGTGAGAATCAGACGAGGAGAAAAATCAAGTATCTAAGATTTGATAATGCCACATAGTACACTGATTCACAGTTTTAGAAATTTTTTGAGGAACACGATATTCAAAGACACTTTTCAATCCCAACAGAATGGTGTTGCAAAAAGGATGAACATGTCTATTGTTGAAAAAGCAATATGTCTGGGATTGAATGTTGGACTTTCAAAAGCTTTCTTGGTGAAGGCTATGAGTATGGCATGCTATCTCATTAATAGATCACCACGGGCTTCATTGGATGGAAAGGTTGCAGAAGATGTATGGACAGGTAACCTAGTTAATTTTGATCAATTAAAATTTTTTGGGTGTCTTGCTTATGTGCATATATCCAGTGATGAGAGATCTAAACTTGATCCAAAGTTCAAGAAGTGTATCTTTGTAGGCTATGTCAAAGGCATGAAGGGGTTCAATTTCTGGGATTCGGTCTCAAAGAAAATGGTGATCAACAGACATGTAGTGTTTGATGAGCAGTCTATGTTGCAATAGAAAAGTGAGAGAGATGTGCCAATGGTAAATGGAGCCAACTTTAGCTCCAAGGTAGTTTAGGTGGACATAGAACAACTATTAGTAACCAATAGGAAGGCAGAAAGTTCTACTCCAAGATTTGAACTTGCAAGTTCAGGTGGAGAACAATAGTATACTATTGTCAAAGATAAAGAGCATCGCACCATTAAACCACCAAATAGATATAGGTTCGAAGATTTTGCATCTTTTGCACTCGTCACCGGTATTGGAGATCCAACTGACTTTCAAGAGGCTGTAGCTAGTCAGAGAAAGATAGATGGATGGGTGTCATGGTGGAGGAGATGGAGTCCTTGCATAAGAACCAAACATAGGAGCTAGTTGAGCTTCTTGAGGCAAATAGGCTATCCGGTAACTAGTAGTATTAGAAAAATAAGGGGAAAAGTTCAAGGCTCGTCTCGTAGCAAAAGGGGTATTCATAGTAGACGAGGATTAATTATGATGAGATTTTCTCTTCAGTAGTGAGACATACTTCCATCAAGGCAGGTGCTAGTCTTGGTAGCTAACTAGATATGCACTAAGAACATATGGATGTGAAGATAACTTTTCTTCATGGTGAGCTAAAGGAGCAAATTTACATGGAGCAACCAGAGGAGTTTAGTAAAGTTAGACAGGGCAGCTAGTTTGTAGATTGAGGTGGTCATTGTATGGGTTAAAGCATTCTCCAAGTCAATGGTGCAAGTGGTTTGATTCTTACATGATTCCAATTGGCTATAGGCGATGTGAGTATGATTATTGTGTCTATGTTAAGAGCCTTGATGATGGTTTTTTTTTATTTTTTTGCTACTTTATATTGATGATATATTGATTATCGCTTAATTCATGTGATGTGAATAAGTTGAAAATCCTATTGGGAAAGGAGTTTGGCATAAGCTACTAAGGAAATTATTAGGATGGAGATTCACAAGGACGGAAGTTCAAGAAAATTATGGCTTTCTCAGCAAGGCTATGTTGAAAAGATGTTAGCTAAATTTGACATAAACAATGCTAAGTCAGTGAGTACTCCATTGGCAAATCACTTTAAGCTTTCTTTGGATTAATGCCCAAAGACAAATACAGAAGTTGAATACATGTCTAAGGTTCTTTACGCCAATGTAGTTGGATGCTTAATGTACGATATGGTTTACACTAGACCTGATTTGGCTCATGCTATAAGTCAAGTCTACAAGTTCATGTCTAAACCAGGTAAGCAACATGGCGAAGCAATCAAGTGGATTTTTAGGTATAGAAAAGGAACAATAGATCATGTATTGTGTTTGGTAGTCAGCAAGATGATCCTTCTGTTGTAGGATGTGTGGATTCTGATTATGCTAGTGATTTGGATGATATGAGGTATTTAACACGATATGTATTTACTCTTGCTAAAGGGCTTATTTGCTAGAAATCAACAGTCTAGTCAATTATGACAATGTCTACTACTAAAGCAGAGTATATGGCAGTAGCTAAGGTCGCTGAAGAAGCTTTATAGCTTACAATGCTAATAAAGGAACTGGGTATTGATCAAGGTGGAGTTTAGTTGCATTGTGACAATCAAAATGTCATCTATTTGGCAAAGAATCAGGTGTACCATGCCAAAACTAAGCTTATTGATGTGGGGTTTCACAAGGTTAGAGAGTTGATTGCATTTGGTCAGATATTGCTTTAAAAGGTTCACACTCTAGAGAATGCAGCTGATATGTTGACCAAGTCAGTTACCACCAACAAGGTTAAGCATTGCTTGGGCTTGTTGAGTGTCTCTTAATGTTAGGCATGTTTGTGACCCCAACCCACTAAGTGTAAAAGAAACCTTTGTTGCTATCTTATAAGGGGTTTGATATTCACCAAGGTGGAGATTATTGTGTATGGCTCTATGATGATTAAACCTGAGTAGGCCAAAATACATGAGGGCCAGGTGGCACTTAATCCAAGAGATGCAGAGAGAGAAGGTATAGCAACACCGCATGAGCTAAGGCGCAGTAACATAATGTGTAAAAAGTCATTGAAAGTGAGAGAAAATGAGGATATATAAGAAAGGGAGCACAATATGTAGGAGCAGCGCAGTATTATGAAAGTTTTCCTCTTTTGGTTCTTCTTCCTTAGTCTAGTCTTTCTGAGCATTTTCTTAAGATTCTTCATATACGATGTGGATGCTAGTGATTTTATCAATTGTTAAAAAATTTTCTGAAATAAGAATATCGTGATTTCCATCAATATTTTGCTTGCAGTAATTCTTCTTGTTGTATAGTAGTCTTTTTGTATTTCAAATCATTACATTTTGGTGCTTTCATTGATCTTTGGTGGCTGAGAATACATGTTTGAAGGATTTATCCAATGAGCTAAAGCGCATTTCAGACATGATGGAACAACGCAAAATGGCTTCCAGTGCTCGCTTCGGTTGTTTAGAATTATCGATAAAGACGTTTTCTCATGCGATTGAAACCTTAACACATTCTGTGGATTGCTTATCTTAGCACTCAACCTCTGGAGCCTCCCTCAACCCCAAGGTTGATCATCAATCTTCGACTATGATCCACTTCCTGTCAAGTTAAACTTGATTTCCCACGGTTTGATGGCTCTTACCCCTTTACTTGGCTTTTTTGTGCTGGACAATTTTTCTCTTATTATGACACTCCTAATCCTCAACGCCTTTTGATCACGACTGTCTACTTGGAGGGTTTCGTCATTCCTTGGTTCTAGATGCTTCAAAAGGCTCATCAGTTTCCGACTTGGTAGGCTCTTGTGGAAGCAATCGAGGCTCAATTCAAGCCTTCTCCATTTGATTGTCCATAGCCCAATTGTTCAAATTAACCCAACAAGAGTTGGTGGCCCAATATTATGTTGAGTTTATGGTCCTTGCTAATAGGGTTTAGGGTCTTATTGACAATGCCTTCTCGACTACTTTGTGGGTGGCTGAAACCTGATATCTGTTGTGACGTCATCACTCAATCTCCTTCGTCATTGCTGCGCACCATCTCTTTGACATGTCTTTATGACAAATAGTATTCATTAGTTGGCCTCCATAGCAAACCACGTTCTTCTTTCTTTCCTCCGCTATCCCTCAAGTCGACACCATCAAGGCTCAAGTTCATTTGTTAGTTCACCTGCTCTGTCCAGCATTACTTCAATGGCTTCTCTTCTATCGTTGTTACCTACACCTTCTTTGAAGCCCTTACCTCTTGTTAACAAAATGTCACCATCGGATATGCAGTTACGCCGAGAGAAGGGTTTGTGTTTCACTTGCGATGAAAAATACTCTTAGAATCACAAGTGTCCTAATTGCCATTACATGATCTTGCAGCTTGAACATGATGACGTGGGTCCCTTTGAAAACCCTTCATCCCAGGAAAACTCTGAGCCTTGCTCGGTTGACAATGCTGACACTTCTTCTCTAATACACCTGTCCTTATGTGCTTATGAGGACTCTTTTGGTGTGGGCACCATCTATTTTATCGTTTCATTAATGGCATTAAGGTGCAAGTGCTTTTGGATGGAGGGAGCTTTGACAATTTTATTCAACCCCACATAGCCCACCATCTCAACCTTTCTATGAACCTGCTCCTGGCCTACATGTTGTGGTGGGTAACGGCCACATTTTGGAAAGTGAAGGTGTTATACGTCATTTGCCTCTTTCCATTCAAGGGCACCCTATCACTTGCCAAGTGTGTGTACTTCTTGTTACGGGTGCTGATGTAATTCTAGGAGTTTCATGGTTGGCCACCTTGCGTGCCCACATTGCTAATTATAGCACATCTATCACTCACTTTTACCTTAATGACCAATTCGTCACATTCCAAGGTGATAAAAACAAAGGTGCGACTCCTGCTCAGTTTCATCATTTCAAATGCTTAATTGACGTTGATGCTATTGCAAAATTGTATTCCATTCATTATTTCCTATGAAGTTTTCAGATCCTGACCAATTGCAGTTGTCGCAAGATACTCCTTTTGATTTAGCTGCACTTTTACATAAATTTTCTACTATTTTTAAGGTTCCTAGGGGTCTTTCGCCTTCTCGCAGTCATAACCATGCTATTCCTCTTATTGACAATGTTTCTACACTAAAAGTAAGACCTTACCTGATAACTTTTTTACCAGAAGTCGATCATTGAACGTATGGTAGGTGACATGCTCCAGGAAAGGCTTATTCAGCCTAGTACAAGTCCATTCTCCGCACCAATTATCTTGGTAAAAAAGAAAGATGGCTCATGGCACTTTTATACTGACTATCACACTCTGAATGTAGTCACAGTAAAAGACTATTTTCCCATTCCGACCGTTGACTAACTTTTGGATGAACTTCATAGCTCCTGCTATTTTTCTAAGCTTGATCTTCGCTCGGGCTATCACCAAATACTAGTGACACCGAAAGATCATTTCAAGATAGCTTTTCGCACTCATCATGGACATTATGAATAGGTGGTCGTGCCATTTGGTTTTACAAATGCACCAGCTACCTTCGAAGCCCTCATGAATTCGATTTTTCAGGCCTTTTTACAGAAGTTTGTTTTAGTTTTTTTTTATGATATTTTGGTTTATAGGGATAGCTAGACTCATCACCTTCATCATCTTTCTCTTATTTTGGCCAAGTTACAGGAGCATCGTTTATATGCCAAATTCTCCAAGTGTTCTTTTGGTCAAACAACTATTGCATACTTAGGTCACTTAGTTTTAACAGATGGTGTGGCCACGGATCCTAACAAGGTCTCGACAGTTTTGGATTGGCCTCTACCCACTATTATTACTTAGTTGCGTGGATTTTTAGGCCTCACGAGTTACTATCGTTGCTTCATCAAGCACTATGCCTCCATTGCTTCTCCCCTCACACAATTACTGCAAAAGGATGCCTTTCACTGGACTCCAAGAGCCACATCATCTTTTGAAGCTTTAAAACTTGCACTCACAAGTGCTCCAGTGCTTGCCTTGCTCGATTTCTCTAAACCATTCATTATGGAAACTAATGCTTCTAGTTTTGGTATTAGGGCAGTTTTTAGTCAATTTGGCCATCTATTGCTTTTTTCTCTAAGAAGTTGTCTTCTCGAATGCAATCTCAGTCTGTGTATGTTCATAAGTTATATGCTATTACTGAAGCAGTGGCTAAATTTAGCATTATCTCCTGGGTCATTACTTCATCGTTCGCATTGACTAGTATAGTCTTAAACATCTCAATGCTCAAGTCATTCAGACCCCAGAACAAGAAGCTTGGTCACCAAAACTTTTAGGGTATTGTTACTCAATTAAGTATAAACTAGGTAAATCTAACCTTGCAGCAGATGCTCTTTTTAGATCCTTTCATATAGCCTTGACTGTTTCTCGTACCTTATTTTTGGATGAAATTGTTTCACATGCTTGGGGCTCCTCTACTTTTCAAACCTTGCTCGCTCAGTTTCTTGCTAATCCTTCTGCTATGCCAGATTATACAGCACATGATCAGTTACTATTTTGGAAGCAACGACTTGTTATTCCCTCATATGCTCAGGATCTTATTGATAAAATTCTGTTTGAATTTCATTCATCCTTTGTGGAAGGTTATGCAGGTTTCCTCCTCACTTATCATCATATTGTCGCTAAATTCTTTTGGCTTGGAATGTGCAAAGATATTAAAAGCTTTGTTCAAAGCTGTTTAGTTTGTCAACGTGCAAAAACCTCTCAACTCCACCCCTCTAGTTTACTCAGTCCTTCACCTATTCCCAATTGTATTTGGGAGGATGTTGCTATGGATTTTATTATGGCTCTTCGCCTCTCTTGCAAATATTCAATCATTATGGTAGTTATAGATCACTTATCCAAGTTTACTGACTTTGCTCCTTTAAAGTCTAACTATACTAGCTTAACTGTAGCAGAAGCTTTCATTCACACTGTGGTGAAATTGCATGGTATTCCACAGTCAATTGTTATTGATTGTGACAAGGTTTTCACAAGCATATTTTAGCAACATTTATTTCACCTTCAGGGAACCTCCTTATATGTCTTCTTTCTATCATCCACAAAGTGATGGTCAATCAAAGGCTCTCAACAAGGGTCTTGAAATGTACCTTTGTTGCTTCATTCATGATAATCATAAACTGTGGGTCTAATTTTTACCTTGTGAGGAACTATGGTACAACTCCTTTTTCATATAGCAGCTAGTATGACCCCATTTAAGATTGTCTATGGTTGGGATCTGCCCTCTATCATTCGTCACTATCTTTCCACTGATACACCTTGACAAGTGTCTCAACAACTTCAGCAACGTAATGATATTTTAGCTCAGCTTAAGGCCAATCTTTCCAAAACTCAATCTCGTATGAAGAGGTTTGCTTATTTAAAACACACTAACATGGAATTTGCAGTTGATGATTGGGTCTTTGTTCACCTGCAACCTTATAGACAACAATCTGTTTACCTCAAGAAAAATAAGAAGTTAGGACTACGCTATTTTGGCCTTTTCATGTGATACATCGCATTAGACCAATTGCATATAAACTGCTCTTACCCCTAGAAGCCTGTATCCACCCAGTCTTTCTTGTTTCTTTGCTAAAGAAATGTGTTGGATCTCACTTTGATCAATATGTTCCTCTTTTGTTGATTGCCAATGATGACCACCTTAATATTTATCTGCTAAACATCCTTGATGTTGGTCATATCAAGGTGCGTGATACTTGGGAATCTCAAGCATTGATCCGTTGGGCAGGATCTGATCGCTGCACTTGGGAATCTCTCTCCTATATTCATGCATCTTATCCAACCTTTGACCTTGGGGACGAGCTCACTCTTGATGGGGAGTGCAATGTGCTGATTAAACCTGAGTGGGCCAAAATACATGAGGGTCAGGTGGCACTTGATCCAAGAGATGTAGAGAGAAAAGGTATGGTAGCACCGCATGAGCTAAGGCGCAATAACAAAGTGAGTAAAAAGTTGTTGAAAGTGAAAAAAAATGAGGATATATAAAAGATGGAGCACAATATGCAAGAGCAGTAGAGCATTATGAAAATTTTCCTCTTTTGGTTCTTCTTCCTTAGTCTAGTCTTTCCTGAGCATTTTCTTAAGATTCTTCATATACAATGTGGATGCCAGTGATTTTATCAGTTGTTAAAAAATTTTTTGAAATAAGAATATCGTGATTTCCATCAATATTTTGCTTGCTTAATTCTTCTCACTGCATAGTATTCTTTTCGTATTTTAGATCATTATAGGCTCTTATCTTGTGATAAGAGGATAGATGCTTAGGCCCGGGTTTCTCATATGGTATAGGGGTAATTTTTTTAAAATGTACTATACGTTGTTTATATGAATTATAGCTCTATTTCTAATTAATAAGAAAATAAAGTCGCTCTACTCTCGAGGACGTAGGCACACTTGCTAAACCTCATTAATTTTTTGTGTCCTTTTTTGTTTTTGCTCTTTAATTTAATTAATTAGGGTGTGTGTGTGTGTGTGGAGTGTGTCAAATGATAATACTTTGTATTGTAGAGATCTATAAATGTAGACCATTAGATTATATTTAAATGGTTAAGATTAAATAAAAATGCACATGGTTATTTTTAAGTAGTCATGTGACTATTGAAAAACTTTTAAGTTTGACCATTCGTGTATATTGTATTATCCAGATTTATAGTTTTCACATTTTTAAAATGAGAATTGTTCTTACTTGATACACCCCATATATAGGGGCGATTATTATGAGAACATTTGGTTATTATGAGAAATGAAATCTTTAAATATGGACCATGCAACAATACACGAATGGTTAAGATTATAAGTTGGTTGGTGATCTCATGTACACATTTAAAAAAAGTCATGCATATTTTTCTTTTACTTTTGACCATTCACATATAATTTAATGGTCTCTATGATAGTTCTCATTTTCACAAGAACCAAGAGTTCTCGCAAGAGTTTATGTGAGTTTTTTAAAAAGTCACATGACTTTTTTAAATGATCTTATGACATTATTTTTTATTTAATTTCTATATATTTTTTGATTTATTGTTATTTTTAACTTATTATCATAAATAAAATAAATTTGTAGTATTTTTATTATTTTTAATTTTTACGTCTTTATTTTTTCAAATTATAATTTAAATAAATTAATATTTTAAGCTGCAATGAAAAAATAAATAGAAGTATAAAGATGTGGATTCAATTGTAAGGCTTGCAAAAGTAAGAATTTTATTAAAATTTTAGTATTGGAGTAAAATTTTGGAGAAGTTCTTGAATTTGATGTGATTTATTATCCGTGAAAATAAGTAAAGAACTTTTTTAAAAACTTTAACATTTAAGTTGCTCTAAGTAATTAGGTGGTTTCTCATTGATTCTAGCGACTCATATAGTTGGATCAAGGGTGTTTAGGATTTGACCATACTCCTCAATTTAATTTGAGTTTAAACACTTTAGGTTGAATTTGATTTTATCTATCAAATAACAAGGAAGTCATGTGTTAAATCCTAATTTGGTGCTGAGTTAGAACAAGTTTGATTTGATACCAAGGTCACCTAACCTAACTTGCATAAAACAAATAACGATTTAAAATTACAAAAGATAATGGTTAGGTTAAGCACTATCTTTATGAATATTTTAAAATATGAGTAATTAAAAGTAATCCACCCTATATATTAAATAAGAACAGCTATCTTGAACAAGAGTATTTTTAGCTACTATTTTTCAACTGAGAACATTTTTAGCTGTCATTCTTCAATAAGAGCAATTTTAGGAATTTTTTAACCTCTTATCTCTTTCAATCTATCATTTTTAATATATTAAGTTCTAACTTGAATTTCAATATTTTATTAAAAGAAATTATCAATAATTAAAAATTAGCATTGTATTACCGTAATTTTTTATTATAAATTTAAAATATAATGTATATGTTCAAAAACATTTATTTATTACAAACTTTAATTATAATATAATTTATATATTCAGAAGTATTTATTTATTATAAATTTAAGTTATATAAAATAAATATTTATTTTGTGCAATGCACAGGTTAAAATACTACTAACTAATAAGAGCTTAACTTTTATGTATAGTTAGTGTAAAAAAACATATATTGTTAATTAAATTGAAATAATCGTTGATATAACTTTTAAAATAATTATTGTAAAAGTTAATAAACTTTTCATACATGACAATTTGTGATTAGATAATAATATAAAAACTCTTTACACTATTACTACATACATTATTTACTCAAATATTAATTTCAAACTATTATCTTAAGAGGGAAAGATAGCAAGTGCATAAAGAAATCATTAACTTTTGACATCCTAACAGGTATGCGGGAAAAAAAAACTACCAGTCTACCATAAAGTAGGAAGAAGATAACAATTGCTTATCTAACCATTATTTTTCTTCATATAGTTTGAAATTGAATCGCTATCTAATAAGACGAGGAAAGATAGCTTAAATAAACATAATTGACAAAGCCGGTTAGAGTTAGTCCATATATGTGCAGGCCTATCCATAAGGTTAGTCCTAATATTTTATGGGTGTAGGACGAAATTATAGATAAGGCTCTTTTATATATAAATATTTTAAAATGTAAATATATATTATTTATCATCAACAAAATATCTTTTCTACTTGTAAAATTGTTGCTTATCATTTGTAAAATAAAATATATAAATTATCATAAAAAGTGATTTTTTCAAACATTCTAAGATAAAAAATCACTAATGATAACATTAACACCAGGAAATAGAAGGACACATTTTCTCAATAGACACAATAGGGAAATTAATGAGTTCTTACAACAATGAATAATCATCAATTTTTTTACTACATAAGAAAAATTGAAAAAAAATTATGTAATCCACTACAATTGAATAATTAGTAAGATATAATATTAAAATTACTAAAAAATTGAGAATTTAAAAAGCAATGAATTTTGAAAACTTGCAATATAAATTATTTTCATTAAGAAGTAAAAAAAAATGGTCAAATGAATTAATCAATTATTTTTTTTCTTTTCAAAATAATGTAAAAAAATTTTGGACCCTCCTCCACTCTGAGTCCTAGGCTGTCGCCTTGCTTATCTAAATAGATACCTGCTATCTTCACTACCCATCAAATTAATATGTACTAGGATTAAAACAAGTTAATTAATTAGAATCAATTATACCTCTCCCAATTATACCAGGTCTTCTTCAGGAGATAAAAAGAGCTAGAATCTTGTGAACTGGAACACAGTCTCATTGCCTAAACGAAGCGGCAGTTTAGGAGGCCGGGACTTCCCTCTCACAAATATTTCTTTGTTGGGAAAATTGGTTTGGAGCTTGATTTCCAATAAAGATGCTTTGTGGGTTCAAGTTTTGTCCCATAAGTATCTATCTAATAACACAATTAGTATTTTATCTTGTACAATACAGAAAATAAACAATTATTTATATAACTAAAATTTATAATAAATAAATATTTTTGAGTATGTAAATTATATTATAATTAAAATTTATAATAAATACATATTTTTGAATATATAAATTATATTTTATTTAGATTTATGATAAACAATTTATATTGTAATATAAAGTTATTTTTAATCTTTGATAAAATTTTTAAAAATATTAAAATTCAATTTAAGACTAAAGATTAACAAGATAAATTAAAAGAGATATGAGGTTAAGAAAATTTTCTAAAAATGCTCTTATTAAAAAATACTCTAGTTCAAGATAGTTATTCTAATTTTTATATATAAAAGATTTTGAGGGATGCTTCCAATGTGAGTGATGGTATTATTAAAGCCAAGGATGAACTGCTAAAGGGATTTAGATTTTGCATGGGGAACTATGCAACCTCCTTGTGGTAAGGTAATTGGTCTAATTTTGGCTTGTGATGTTGTGGGGTGCCTTTTGTCCATATCACTGACGTGGATCTCGGCTTCTGAGACCTTTTTTTTTTATATATATATATACGCTTCTGAGACTTTATTCTAAACGAATCGTGGCACCTTAATAGATTGAATACCCCAATCCCTCGTTATGCTCAAGACTTGTTCAACACGGTTGATTGTGTTCTTGTCCCAAATTTGGATGATCGGTGGATTTGGACTCCTTCGACCAATGATGTTTAGTTGGCCTCTTCTGCTTATGCCTGACTCATCTCAGGCATGTTACTTGACTCCAATTATGGTTCTTTTAAGTGGCTTTGGAGGTTAAATATTCCAGAAAAAATTCATCTTCTTTTCTAGCTAATTCTCCACAATTAATTCCTCCCAACAACTTCTTTGCGTCATACACATAGGGAGATTAAATATTCCACAGAGGGACGTATCAAATTAGAATTCTTGTTATTGTAAGAAATGAGAATTATAAGTATAAATCATTTTATTATATTTAAATGGTTAAAATTAAAAGAAAAACACTTACAACTTTTTTAAAGTGATTATGCGGTGTCTAACTAACATTTAATTTTGATGATTCATGTACGATTACGTATAACCCAAATTTATAGTTCTTATTTTGCATAATGTGTGTGCGAGAGAGAGAGAGATAAAACTATTTTTATATGATAATGAGATAAGCGAATATGAATCATACAATTATATATGAATAGTTAAGATTAAATTTTTTAAAATTCACACAATCTCTTGAAAAAGTTTCGTAACTTTTTAAAAATTTCGTATGACGTATATATTTTAATATTGATTATTCATAATAAAATCTAACTGCCAATGCTTATTCATCTCAATCTTATATAAAAATGATTTTTCATTAAATACGTCCCCCCTCTTTGTCTTTATATATATATATATTATAATAGCATCAGCTTTTATGAGACTGAATATAGGGGAGCATGCTTTCAGAATGCACATTACCATAGCCAAGAATGGTGAGGCCAACTATAATTAATTAATGGCCATTATTTTGCTCACAAAACCACATGTCCCTCGATCTAGAGGACCAAGGATACCATTAATACATGTAATATATTTTTTTTCTTTTTATATGGGGAAATATTTTTATATGTTCTCATTTGACTAATTTTTGACATTTGAACTAACGTTTCATCACAAGAAATCAAAATTATTTATTATCTCAACCCACTCCACTCATTTATAGGTATTATAAGTATGCGTATTCTTTAGATTATATAGATTGTTGGAACAATAATATTACATATACATAAATTATACTATCATTACACTATACATATTCTAACACCATTTCTGTACCTTTATTTTTTATTTTATTTTTGGTCAAACTAAAAATATGCTAAAAGAGTATAAACATTATGATATTGAAACAAGCTAGAAATGTATGTTGGACCAACACTGACCTTTCCCGCGCCTTCTCTTTTTACAAGTCGCTTTAATTTAATTTTCCTTAACAAACAAACAAGAAACTCCAAAAATTAACACCAGAAATTTCCTGTACGCCAAAATAAAATCTACAGTTAATAAAGATTTAATTGTGATCCCTCTCGACGCAACTTATATGACAAGAGTTAAGAAACATTATTCCAAATGATACTTTTAATTATCCTCTTTTTAATTATTTTCTATCCCTTTTTCCCTTCTTCCTTACAAGTATGTTAAAGTTTACACTAGGGACTGGCTCCTTTTTTTGAAAAAAGAAACTAATGAATTTAATATTATCATAAATTTTTGACTCCACTATATTTTTTTATCTTGCCTATCATTATATAAGGCAACAACTTTTGCAGTAACAATATATCAAAATTATTTTGTAATTCCTATTTTTAGGTTGCAATAAAATATATTTTCGATAAAAATGGAATTAAATAGTATTTATGTATGAATTATATTAATGAGCATATGATAAATAGTTAGAATAAATAAAGTACACATGTGAAAATTCACATATAGAAAAGTTAAAAAAAATGCAACTAATTAATGAACAACATATGCACATAATGAAAACTAAAAATACCACTTCATACAATCATATTATTGTATGCATGGCAAGGGGTCAATACTCCATTTTGTCATAAATTCGGCAAAGAAAAAAACAATGTATACACTATAATGTCTGAACTCTGGGTCATATTGCCAACCTTGCTAACTCAAGAATTTCAACTCCCCCACTCTTGTAAATAAATATCTTTCGATTAAAATATAAGGCTCTAGAGCCAAAAAGGTATTTCCATTGGTCCCCATTCCCCAACCTTGTTGCCGTTCGTGTTACTGATGCAAGTATCCAACCGAATAGGCATCGCTTTCATGTTCATCTACGTTCTTGATCGAGCTTAAACATGTCAATTGCGCGTTGATAGAAGTGAATAATGTCAAAGAAAGCAGTTGATGAAGTAAAGATAGTATTGCAAGTTGATGTCGGTAAATCTGAGTTGATCAAATTAAATTAATATGACATAAAATTCTTAAATTTGGTGTAGTTCTATTGGTTTATAGTTGACACCTGTATACACTTCATTTTGTCCATTGCGCTCAAGCTAAAATTAATAACTTTGTGCAGGACATCTCTGCCATGTCCATAGATCGAAGCTCTGTTGAGTTAAAAGTTTTGGTCATTTTACGTATAATAAATAGGTTTAAGGATATTTTTCTGGTTTCGTAATTAGTTTTATTCAGGCTTTTGTTATTTAATTATATTGTGCTTGTGGTGTTTTTTTAATTCTTATTTTTAGTTTTTTGGTAGTATTTTTTTATCACTAGATTGTTAAATGCTGTAAATTTAATATATTGTTTAGGTAAGGTAATTGTTAAGGAAAGGGAAGCATGATTCAATACCACAATAATGAATTATGTACTATCATTCCGGTGCTTGGCTGAGCATTTTTTATGCTTCATCCACCGGCCCTTTTTAATAAAAACTTATCTTATAAAAATTGGATCCAAAACATGGATTACTCTCGATATTTAGTGACATGACATTGGATGGCACTACAAATTGGATCCAAAACTTCTCTTTGAACACCTAAAGGATTGTGAACCCACTAATATAAAAGGTAATGAAGTTAAAAGAAAAATGATCTTTTAGTGGCCTTCAAAAGATCTTTATAGTCTCCAAGGCTAAGGAACATGAATTGGAGGTCCACATTTACATCTCTTTAGAGCTTTGGAGGACGAAGGGAGAATCTATCACCATCCCTCTTTATTTTTATGGAGTTCTCTTTCTCTTTGTTTTTAGATTTTTATTCATGTCATCATGTGTAATGGCTAGAGATCCCATATTGACTAGTGATATTGCTAAAATAGTGTATATAAGTGGGGAACACCCCTCTTCGTGAATTAGCTTTTAAGGTTAAGTTATGCGCAAGTTCAAATTCTAAGATAGTATTTGTTATTAAATCACCTATAGATGTATGATAGTGATATGACCAAAATAGTATATATATAAGTGGAGGACAACCTTTAACCATAAGCTAACTTTTAAGATTGAGTCAGGCACAAGTCTAAATTCTAAGATGTAATTAAGCCCTTCTTTACTAGGAGAATAACATAATTTTGTTTTTAAAAATGTTTTAATCTTGAATAAGTTTTTCTATAAACATTGTTCCTGATTTGAGCTTCAATTGTGATGCTTAGTAAGCTAACTTTTAAGGTTGACTTAAGCACAAGTTTAAATTCTAAGATGTAATTAAGCCCTTCTTTACTAGGAGAATGACATAATTTTGTTAAAAATGTTCTAACCTTGATTAAGTTTTTCTATAAACATTTTTCTTGATTTGAGCATCAATTGTGATACTTAATAAGCTAATTTTTAAGGTTGAATTAAGCACAAATTTAAATTCTAAGATGTAATTAAGCCCTTCTTTACTAGGAGAATGACATAATTTTGTTAAAAATGTTCTAACCTTGATTAAGTTTTTCTATAAACATTTTTCCTGATTTGAGCATCAATTGTGATGCTTAGTACTTATGAATGTATTTATCTATTTCGGCTCATATTCATGTTAGAAATAGTGAGACATAAGTGTGCGCTTATTGCATTTACTGTCACGAATGAGGTTAGTCTAAAAATAGATAACACTATTTATATAGTCTTTGCTTAAATTTCATAGAGCTTCACAATCTTACTTTGTTAATTTAACTTAAAGAAATAAACTTGTTATTAAAGTTTAAATAAAGTTTCACTAAAAGAATTTGGGTTATAACTAATTTTGGAAATTTCACCATCAATTAAAAAAAATGGAATTGGGATAAGAAGGAGAAGGACAAGGGCAACTTAAAAGTTGTTTTGGATGTGTCCGAAGTTGTGTTATTTATGAAGTATCCGAATTCATAATGAAGTGAAATTAGATCCTAATATTTTAATTTTGCTTTTTTTTTCTTTTTACTGTTGATTTAAATTCTTAAAATAAAAATATAAAAGAAGATTTAATTACTTTAATTATTATTATTTTTTTATTTTAGAACTATCTTCTTCGTATGAAAATGATATGTTCAATTTCACTGTCCAAGTACAGTTGTTGTATTCCTGCGTTCCAGTCTCCTGGCCTAAACTAGTTCAGTCAAATTTCTTTATTGAATGTTTTTTAAAACCAAGAACATGAGATAAAAAGAATTTCCCGTGACAAATTATGCAAGATGAAAATGCACTGTTTTCGTTAAATATAAAAATTAAAAAAATAAATTTTCAATAAGAATTAAAATAAAAAATGTTATATTTTCAAGAGAAAATAGGTCATACACTGACAGTGTAAAGTATTTTTACACTGTCATTCAATCACAAGCTACCATTTATTATAATTTGTTGACTTTATAATAAATACTTTAAAAGTCATACCAATGATGAATTTTAATTGGTTAATAGTGTAAAATTTTTTATACTAACAATACATGATCATTAAACTCTATTTTCAAAGATAAAAAAAAATATATTAAGTCATTTTCTATAATAAAAATATTCTTTTACAGCTAATAGGGATCGTCGTGAACATACCCAGTAAACCAGGTTTGCTACCCTTGTTCCTTTCATTACGGATAGACATAGGAGGTGAAGAACACATGCTATTGAATCACCCCAAACGTTCCCAGCCAGATGCATGTGTCTTGGTCATATATATGTGATATGTCGAAGTCATAATTAATTATGCTAGCTAGCGCTTTTATTAACTAATAATGTATAAACGTTGCAGCTGCATCATACAACACTTGGTTTCTTAAAAACGGGAATATGCAAATAGCTTTCCCAAACCACGCAAGGGATTAAAAAAAAAAAAAGACACATCTATTGTATACTAAATAAATAAGGGATTCTTTTGTACATTTGAAAATAAGGAGAATTTCTTCCTTAGCATTGAAAATGCATTTAAGAGTGATAAATAAAATATCTACAAATTAAAGATATTAATATAGTACATTATACATGTTCATTGTTCAACAAGACAAAGTAAGAAATTATTGCTCTAAAAGTTTTACTGTTCTGTACTCTATAACTAGGATGGCGATATATCCACTTTTTTTTTGGGTCTAATCTAGGCAAGCTGTGTAACAAAAAAAATCTAGAGAAGCTGTGTGCGCTACTGTATGAAGAATTTTATCCGAAATGACACCCTTGTCCCAATTCCGTTGCCATATGGAGACCCTCGAATCTGAATGGCTCCGACGTTGGTTAATTGGCTTTCCCCAGTGAACAATTAAGAATAATTGATATTTTTATTCTTAAAATACGTCAAATTTACTGGTCTATTCTTCTAGAATAAATTAAAAATTTTATTCTTAAAAGTGAAATAGTTTTTACATAGTCTTTTTCATCATAGTGCACATAGTTTCTTCAATAAAAATCATTTGTCTTTTTATACCCTTTTTTTTTTTTTTTTTGGTGTCCTATGCCTATTTTAATTTTAATACTCACAAATTATTTTTTTACTTTTGTTTTGTTTCTTCTCCTTATTAGTGGTGTGTCATTCATAGTGAGGGATACATGACTTTAATTTTTTAATTTTAGTATTTTGTATTTCGTTTAATTTGATCCTCCAATAATAATTTTCATTAATTAGTTACACAAACAAAAGAAAATCCGTCACAAATGCATTTTTGTAGTGAAGCGTATTTATACTGTTCACTACAAAAATACGTTTACTAACAGACCCAAAGAATCTTAGGCATTAGAATTATCAAATCTGTTAATATATATAATCCTTATTTAATGAAAATTATTTGTTAATTACTATAAATATTATGAATTTATATTAATTATATAATACATTATACTAATATTTATTTTAGTATAAACTTTTTTTATATTAATGAATCTGTCTATTAATATAACATATCATATTGGAATAAATTTAACAAAATAATTTTCAACAAATTAATATTATATTAATTAATAAAGTCTAATCTAATACCAAATTATTATTAAATGACATTTTTTGTAGTTTTTGGAGTTAGTGAATCTCATCTATATACTCTCGAGGAGTATATATTTTGTTGCCAAATTGCTTATTCAAGAACTTCAACTCCTCCATTCTAGCAAATATCATCTAATTCCATGAAAATATCAAGGCTCTTTACCAAGAAAAGGAAAAAAAAAAATCAAATAATTTGAGTTGAAGATATTTCCATTGGTCCCCAAGCTGTCTGTTGATGTTACAATTGTCATTTCCTCATTAATTTAAAAAACTCTGAAAATTAAGTTGAAGTATCTTTTTTTATTATTCATAAAGTTGAAGTGTATATATGTGTTACAAGCTGATGTGTTGAATTTGGATGATCAAATTAATTATATTAATTTACTTCCATAAAAGGCTTTAATTTTGATTTACGTCCTGCATTGATTGGTTTACAGTTGATATCTACTCCTAATTTTTCGCAATGCACTCAAGGTAAAATAATTACGTGGCTTTTGTGCATAATATATAGGGGTGTTTATAGATTGAATTGATTGAAAAAAATCAATCTGAATTGATCATTTTTAATTGAGTTATAGGTTGGTTTAGGTTTTAATTTTTTTTTGCTGAATCCGAATCAAACTAGTTCAATTAAGATCAAATTAGTTTGGTTCGAGTTGTCGGTTATGATAAAAAATAAATTATTATATTTTTCAGCTTTTTATCCTGACTTATTATCTATTTTATATAAATATTTAATTTTATATTAATGAAAAGTAAAAATATTTCTTGTTCTTCAACAATTAATTAATTATTTTATTTAATATTTAATTTTTTCTATAGCTATCACTTTATATATATAGATATCATTAATTTCTTTACCTAAAATATAATAAAAAAAATTACATAATAAACATGACCAAATTAAGATACTTGGGCTTGTAACTCTAAATAAGATCATAAAAAGATCAAAATGAATAAAAAAGAAAAAAAGAAGAAAAATTTGAGTTCTAAAGTTTAAAATGTATTAATCTAAAAGTTAAAAAATAGTTGATTGGGTTGATTCAAATTAAAAAATGATAGATCCAAGAATTAGACCAATTCATCGAACTAATCTAAACCAATTTAAGTATTTTAATTTAGATTGTCGGTTCATCAAGTCCACATCATCTAATGAGCACCACTAGCACAGAACATAACAATCTGCATAGTTTAGACCACACACGTATATTCTACTGGGCTAATCATGTGAAATATATTCTTTTGTCCGTATTTTATTGAAATCAACAACATAAGATTTTTAATTATATTATTTATATTATTTTTTATATTTTCTTTTTATTACATTAATTATCTTATTTAGCACCTTTTTCTCTTGTCTTTTTATCTTTTTTTTAATTGTAAAATATGAAGAAAAATAAATAAATACAATTTCTCTAAGATTTCTGTTTTGTTTAATAAAGTTGGGTAACTAATTAATGACAAATAATATTAGAAGTAATTAAGTATATGTAGAGTGGTACGAACACTAACTGTAAAATTGTAAATGATGTAATGAGTTTCTTGCGAAAGACATTTTGCATTTGGTAACATATTGCGTCTAAGCAATTTGCAAATGATTGGACGTGAAACGAACCACACACTTGCATAGAACTATTATTTATATATTGAAGTATATGCGATTTTTTTAAGAATAAAAATAGCAATTTACTCTTAAGTTTTATCATAATTAAGATAAATGCAGTGCAAATATACATAGGAGCATTAGAATTTGAAGGTCTCCAAATGGCATTGGAATTGGAATGGGAAGAGGTGCAGTTTATATTGGGAAAGGTCATTTTCTTTTAAGGGTTATATTATATATATTCATACATTTAGCTTTTCTTTTATTTCACTTCCATTTTATTTTTTTTATTTCTTTTTATATTTTATATTTCATTATTTATTACATTTATCAGTTTCTTTTCTTTCTTTCTTTCTTTCTTTTTTCTCTCTATCTTCTTTCTACTCATACACCTTAAAAATAAAATATATGTTTAACATTTTCTTTTTTAACATAACATGTGCTGTGGTGCAGCTACTAACATGTGCTTTGGTGCATGCATGTAGCTGCGCTGTCAGTTGTCTAACTATACTCTGTAGTAGCTATTAAAAGAGGTTACTAGCAGAATTTAGGGTGTGTTTGGTAGAAAGAAAAGAAATAAAAAAAAAAATAAGAGAAGAGAAAAGAAGATAAATAGGTGAGAAATAGAATGAAAGTTAAGGTTGTTTGGTTGAAGAGAAATGGAGGGAAAGTTAAGATTATTTTAATTATTATTATTTATTTTTATCATTAATATTATTTTTATTGTTATTAATAATATTTATTTTTATTATTAATATTATTTTTATTTTTATTTTATTTTTTTACTTTTATTATTTTTATTTATTATTATTATTATTATTATAAAAATATAATACAGCAAAAGCATGTAAATTAGTTTTGCCTCAAGCAAAACCAATTTACATGCTTTGAAAGCAGAAGCAAGCGAATGCGCGTGCGACATTTAACAATTTCTCCACAAATCTTCTCAATTTTGCGACAAAATTTTTTAAGGTGGGACCTACGTTTTTTTGTACAAAAACCCTTCCTTTCCACTGAACCAAACAAAGAGAAAATACTAATTTCTACTCTCTTCTCTTCTTTTCTCTTCTCCTCTCCCCAGTTTTACCTCTACCAAACACAAATAGATTGGCTCATCCGTTCAACCTGTCATGAAAACTACACTCCTGGATTCAAGATTCTACTATGTAAACTATCGTTTAGATTGATCTTTTTCTCTTGGTCTTATTTATTTATTTATTTTTGAAAACAGAAAAAGGTCTATCACATCGTAAACTCTTATATATATATACACACACACACACACATACAGAGTGGCAGATCTAGGACCCTAGGTCAGTGGGGGTGATTTATTTTAAAAATAAAATTTAATAATAATTATTATCATACATATGAAGATAAAGACATAAATGTTGAAATCATAAATTTTTTAATATATTTAATCAAATAAATTACATACCTTAAAATTGTCTTTATGTAATTTCATGTTTTAAAATTGTTGAATGGTCAGCTCATTATCAATGTTATTGAATACATCTCTCAATATAAGTCACTAGACAATCATTCATTCATGCATCTCTCATTTGATTATGTAACCTATTTTTCACAATTTTCCTAGCAAAATAACTACATAAATAAAAAATAATTTTGTACAACACAATAATATTATCTAGTGACTAGTATGCTCTCATATTCTATATCTTATCTTATCCTATTTTATTTTTGTTATGCTCTCATATTCTATATCCTATTTTATCCTGTCTTGACCACCAAATAGGCCATTAAATTAGATACTTAAATAAAAAATAATAAACACATTAGATGAATGAAAATTTTGGAAGATTTGGATAGTATACATGAGGTTATAGGTTTTAACTTTAGTGCCACCATTGTACACCAAAAAAAAATGGGACTGTGAGTTCAAATAGATAAAATTAGAGGGAGCAAAATATAAATATTTAAGATATTTACATGTAATTTTTTCAAAGTGAAGGGGTGCATTTGCACACACACACACACACACAAATTACACTTTTAATAACTTTTTGCTAAATGCAAATTTAATCGATCCAACTATTGAATTTATTGTTCTTATTAATTAGATTAAGTATATAAAATTCCATACAATTTCAAAATTATTTAATAGTTCATCACATCACTTTATTTTAACGTATAATATGATATTAAAATATATATAAATATTCAATGTTAGATAACATATCTAGAAAAGTCTAAATTGTGTGAAATTTGATATACATGATCATGAAGATAATATCACATAATTCAACAGTTGGATTGGTTAAATATGCATTTTATAAAAAGTTATTGAAGGTGTAATTTAACTAACTTTGACACCTAGTGTCAATGGATCTTGACCCTATATATGTGTGTGTGTGTGTGTGGCTTTATAAATTCTATAACCTAAGTATTTAAAAATGTTTATTATTTATACATGTATGTTTGGGATAGCTGAAATTTAAGAATTTCAGCTATTTTTTTGAGAAAATATGTTGTTGTTATTCGTTTCAGTCTTTTTCCATTCTTTCGGTCTTTTTTCTTTTTTATGAAAAAAACTGTGGAGGAGGAACCTCACAGTTCCTGAAATTAGAGCAACGTGGGTAAATCTCCTTCCCAGAGATATCCTTTTCCATTCTTTGGTCTGAACATTGAACACTTCACCAGTTTTGTGTTTTGTACTTTTGCTTCAGCCTGGGACGTGCTGACCTAGTGGTATCTAACAACCTACCCAACAAGATAAAAGGGGGGCAAGATAAATAAGCTCATGTGCTAACTTCTAACCAAGGATGGGGTGTCAATGTGTCATTCATTGCGAGGGACCGGACCAGGTCTCCATATTTTATTTTATTTTAATGAATTTTTAAAATTTTATCTTTCAAATAACTTTTTGGCCCCCTAATCAAAATTTTCTACTTCTAGCCTAGTTTTAACCATAATTATGCTTTTCAACTATGAACATTTAATTTAAGATACATATATTTCAAACAGACTTTGACTTTATATGTGACTTAACGTTGCACCTATATTTTAATAATCATGATAGATAATTTATTATTAATGTTCATGTCTTATCAATTGTCATAATATTTTCGTCATAAAGATGGACGGTTTACATAGAGATGATTTTTTTGCTCGGTTCATTAGCTCTGTACCCTTTTCTTCCGGTTTTTACTAGTTCTGGGCTTGGCCCTCCTTATCACCAAAAAATGAAGTACAGTAGCCCATGAGGATCCACTCTTCTATTGTTAAAATGTACTCTCCTTTTTTTAAATAACTTTACTTAAATACCTTTTTTCTTTTTTTTCACCCATTCAAATACTTCTGTTTCCTTTTATTTATTTTTTCTCCACACCGTTACCTTTTCTTTCCTTTTCTATTTTATCTGACATTGTTTTTCCATTCCCTTCCTCTTTCTTTGATTGTTTTGACTCTTCCATTTCTGAAAAATGAAGAGCCAAATAATCAAAGAAAAAAAGAAAGAAAAATGAAACTTATGTGTTGTTTGTGCAGTTCAAAATTAAACGGCAAAGAATTTGCATCCGAAATATCTATCCTTTTCCATCTACTGTGTTTATAGTGGTGACTAATAATGTGTTTGATTATGCTGCAGCATCACTTGTATACCAGCGTGAAGTCACGTCCAATAGAGAAACTATTCTGTGTGACTTCTTATCTTCACATATTTTATGCTTGTATAAGGAGACAAACCCGTAACCAAACAAGTACTAAGGTCTCCCTCACGCTACAAGAAGCGTTGACCCCGTATACTTTTATGGAGTTGTCATTATTTTGGTCTTTAAAAATTGTTGTCATCAAGTTGATTAGTTCCTTCACAAAGCAAAGTATAATCAATTTAATTCTTAATGCAAAATGTCATCAAATTCTTAAGACTGCATCACACTCATTTTTGAGGAAGTTGCGTATAACTACTATTTTAAAAGTCATACCAAAATCACTCCTGATTAATTGATAGTATAAAAATTTGTACAGTAACAGTATTTAAAAATTAAACTCTTTATTTTTTACATTGGATAAAGAAGGGAAAATTTTATAACATGTTACATCATTGTAAGTGTGACAAAGACACTAAATTAATTTTCTTTTTTAAAGAATTGAAGTGATCACGCATTTTTGTGAAAATAGACATTGAAGTTTTTCAATTTTTTCTCTTTTATTTTATAACTACTAATATTTTAGCCTGTACATTACACAAAATAATAGGTATTTATTTTTGTAAAATTAAAATTTTTAATAAATAAATCATTTTTAATATATAAATTATATTATAATTAATTTTTATAATAAATAAATATCTTTGATTATATAAATTATATATTGAATTTATAATGAATAATTTAAATTATAATATTAGTTATTTTTAATTACTGACAATATTTTAAAAAAATATTGAAATTTAATTTAAAGATAGAGATAAAAGGAAGATAGTTTAAGATGGTTGAAAGAGAAAATTTTTGCTTAATCGCAAAAATAGTATGTGAAGTGCATCTCTAAAAAAGAAAAAATGTTAAAAATATGTAATAGAAGAAAATGAAGAGAGCAAAAATCTCACAGTATAGATAATAAATTTTAATTTATGCAATAAGATGGATTATGCTTCACAAGCAGTTTTCTAAACACTCAGATGGGCTATTGTAATAGTAATAGTAATAGCAGCTGATCTTTGCTTTCAGGAGGTACTATTTGAAACAGATTGCAAGCAATTGGTCCAGCATTGGAAGAGAAGCAATTCGCAGGATAAAAGCTATGTCCAAGGAATTATTGATGACTGCCATTTTCTGCTTCCTTCATCTTCAACTGGGACACTGGTGTTTACCAGGAGAGAAGCCAATAGAGCAGCTCATATTTTGGCCAACTTGGCTTTTTCGGTTCATGATATGTACTGGACCAAATCATTTCCACTAATGTACTTGACAATTTCAGTGATTTGCATTATTATTCAGTACTTGTGAACCTCAAAAAAAAAAAGTACGAAAATACCAACAACCGGATTCATTTAAACATTGCGTTTTCTGCAATCCAAATACATTCTAACAATTCACATCTTATCTTAACCTTGCGTCACGTGGAGCATTTTTTTCTTGAGTAAATTCCATTAATTCTTAGAATTGTAACCCTGTGTCATTTTATTCCTCATTTTAATTTCTACTTTGTAAAATGATATTCATTTTAGTATATATTTTTTTAAGTATAAAACAACAATAAAGTGGAAAAAAAATAAAAAAACAGCTTTTTGTAAACACAATAATTGAAGTTGTCTCACTCTTGCAATTTCATGAACTAGGACATAAAATGATCCAATTCAATGCAAATTGCAAAAACATGTCGAATAAACCAAAAAAAAAAAACCCTAAATAAACTGAAAATTGAAAAAACTAAAATTTTTATTAAATTGAATTGAATTTTGAACCTAATTTTGAAAATCAATTAAATCCAATCTAAATCGCACTTATGCATGTTAGGTATATCAATAAATTTTACATTGGTTATCAAAAGTCTAACACAATCCTCCTCCTTTATCCAGACTTAGAACTGACTGATATCAATATACACATATAGAAAGTTTCATTTATAAAATTACCATACAACGCAGTTGTATAAATAAAAATTTATGAAATTACTATATCAATATACTCATTTTCTTCATCATTTCGTTATTTTAATTGTGTCTCATTAGGATGTGTATTAATTTTATTTTAATATTTTTTTAATTTTAAGTATATTTTAACTAATATATATAAGTTAGACGTGATAGTTGATACTTTAAATTAATGCTATTATAATTAATTACAGTGTATTTTTAGATTTATTTAATATCAACTGCATGTTCAGAAATAAAAATATAAAACCAAATTATTCAATTCAAATTAAACCGCAATTGTAACAAAACAAAAAATCGACAATTCACTTTTATAATTGGATCAGATAATCTTCTTCTTTTTTTTTGTCTAAAAATTGATTCAAACTGAATTACAAACACCCCTATCAAAAACTAGAATGGGGTTTACTCTTTTGTTTTTCTTCAATACATTTTTACCACAACTTAGAATTTTTGGTTTAGATCAAACTCAAACTCAAGCTAAATCAGGATTGTCCACCATTTATATATACTATTTTAATCATATCATTAATCGATGTAAGATTCGCAACACAACTTGAATCTACCATTTTTTTCGTTTTTGGGTACAAGAATATGCGATTTTTATCTAAATCTCATTCACTCAATCACTTGATAGGCAAATTTTACACTTATAAATGCTTGTTCAAATATATAATAGTTTAGGTACATAAACTCTGAGTGCGTACGTACGCAGCAGGTCCCTCTAATTGTTGTAGGCTCCGCTATTTTATTTTTATTGAAAGCTGGGCTTTATTTTTATTTTTTTTTACGATGATGTGGCATAATTAATTGAGGATGTGGGACTATACCCTCTCTACCAGGTTTGTACTTCACAAAGCAAGGCGATGTTGTTCGAAAGTGTTACCTAAAAAATAAGGTTGTGGTGCTATTTTGATTTCTCTGGAGTGACAGAAACTTAGCTGTGCACGGAAAGACTCGATACCTCGAAATTTCTTTTTGCTGCTGAATCCTAGCATCAAAATTGGCTTGCAGTCACTAGGGTTCAATCGTTAGGAGAAGAAAATGAAGACTTCTAACTCAATGGATTCCTCCTCCTTAACTATGACATGTTTTCAATAAGAAATGTAATACATGTACAATAATACTTACAATAATTTATATAACATTATTTTTTGTATTTATCTTTTTTCATCACATCATTTATTACATTTTAAACTTCTTTTTTTTTTTTCTGAGTTGTAAAATTTATTGTATAATTTTAGTATCATTTCTCTTTCAATAATTTATTGCATAGACGCACTCTGTAACTTGTTCATATTTATGAACTCCCGCCCCAACCGTAAAAAATGTTGCAAATTCAATGCAACAACTCAAAGACCATACTGAGTAAACGGTCCCACTATTTGCAATATCCCTTCTTGCACGACTCTGGCATTGACTTGTCTACACGCCTAAACGTAAGCTGTTTAATCATTTGAGGTTATTTTGCAAAGAGTTATTTAGAAAGAAAACATTCAAAGCAAATTTACAAATACGTAAATCACCTTTCACATCTTTAATTTACACTCTTACCAAGCGAACCCCAACATCTTTTAAATCGATTCAGACTATCCATACCCCTCCTACTCAATTTAAAACCATCCTCTCTTTAAAAATTATATATTTAGATAGTAACATGAGAGAAAAAGATTGACCATCATGTTCTATTATCCCTTTTTTATGATATAATTCAATTCAACCTTGATCATTAACACTAGAGCAAAATGATTCAATGACCAATAAAATTTACAGGAAACTAAATAAATGAATCCGATTACTTTTTCCCCTTCTCTATCATACATATTCTCGTAAATAAGAGTTCTATGTTACAAATCAAAATTGTGGTGGAGTTGCAAAGACCACATCTAGCTTCACTTACATATTCTCATTCTCAATTAGAAAGAGCAGCTCCGCTTTCAGCAAAAATAGAAAAACAAGTTGCACAAGCTTGTACCTCCCCTCCTATTCTCCACAACTTGTACAAAGTCTCAATGTTGTCTAAATGAATTTCTATGATGCACAAGATGAGAACTGCACCCCCAACCTGGCCTGCAGCAATGCACCAATCATGCAACAACTTGTGACAGATATTCCCCTTCCAATCAGTAAAAAATCAAGGCAATCAGTCAGGCACAAGTCACCATCCAAACAGTTTAAGATCAAGGCAAATCAATCAGATTCATTACTTGCTGCCAGTGTGCAAGTAACAAAAGAATGCATCAAGAAATTTGGAATCAATCCAGCCCCACAAGTTGCAGTTCCTCCCAAGTGAAGTGTCAAAGGAGGGTTCCTTGTGCACATATAATTGATAGAAGTATCGTGTGACAATTAAATAATCAATCAGTACGGAATGACATATGGAAGAGCAAAAACGTCTGCTGGCTCTATGTGCAGAGCTTCTGCCCATACCTGCGGTGTCTCCCCAACCTCTGAAGATTCCACCACAGATTTTCTTTCTTGCGAAACATTGCTGCCAAATAGCCACTCTTGATCGTCAAAATCAGACCACTGCTCCACCTTAGGTACTGAATATACCTGGCTTAGGTACTTGGTATCTGGATGGGGTGGCTTTGCAGATGCTTCAGTTACCAAATCAGCTGGCACAGTAGCAGTGCGAGTCTTGTTTGAGGAAGCTGCAAATGGCTGAGCCTCAATTATGCCATTTATCTTGCATTCTTTGTTTTCTATCTTAACACTAGTGGCTACTCCTGGCCAATCTGAAGCATTTGGAATGGAAATTTGGCAAGGTTCCAATATCCTTCCGTTTTCAGTGGATGGATGAGAGGAAGATGATCTTGGAAACTTATTGGGCCAAATGTCATTGGCTGTAAGAGAATTAAAAAATTAATTGTAACATGTCAGTCAACAGCAAAATAATGTGTACAAACCTGAGAAAATTGACCAATATGACTGAAAAAATACCAATGATTGAAATATCAATATAAGCATTTGACATCATGGAAAACCCACCATTATCTCACAGGATGTATTATCTGGTATTTAGTTTATTAGGTCAGCAATATACTACTCCAAATCCAATAAGAGAAACATCTTATTCGTATTGAAATGCAACTTAACAGGATCACCGAGAAGAAATCAGAACAAGACTCATCATAGGTAACACTCACCACGTGGAACTCCATTTGACTCAATGTCCTTCCGTTTCTTGAGATTTTCCCCACTAACAGCAATCTCATGGTTGTTCTTGGAAAGCTGTGTGAAAGAATTTGAATATATAAGTCCAATTTTGTGGCTTTCTTTTAATTTATTTTGCTCTGTTGCTTTAAGTTCACTATGCTCCTTAGCTTTCTCCTCCTTTTTTTTGTCTTTATCCCTGTCTTTGTCCTTGCCGTGCCCTTTCTTCTCCTTCTCTTTATCTTTCCTTTTATCTTTCTGTTTATCATCTTTTTTTCCCTTAACCTTTTCTTTTCCTTCATCTTTCTTTTCCTTAACCTTTCCTTGTTCTGTCTTTTCCTTGGCCTTTTCTTTTTCTTCATCTTTCTTTTCCTTAACTTTTTCTTTACCTTCAACTGTTGCTTCCAAATTCCTTTCAAAATACTTCTCCAAAAGTTTGGGTATTCCATCAACTCTAGGATGAAGATATCCAGTATGATTCTGAACAGGTGCATTTCGGACCTCAGCCTGTATTCCTCTTCTATCAATCTTCTTATCCTTGAGTTTTGCATTACCATCAGGCCAGGGCCAGGTGCCGCCACCTTTAGCCAACAACCTAACAGTCCCCTCATCTTTTCTATGGTCTGCATTTGTAAACTTATGAACCAATTGATTGCTAGCTCCTCCATCATCATCCCTAATCCTCCGGTCCAACTCCAGGAGGAACTTTGAATCCTTGTTCTCAGCCAGATGATTTTTCTCTTTTGCCTTCTCCCCATTGTTACCAGCATACTGTTTGGTGACTCTGTTCTCAAACAAGATACCCTTCTTATCATCTTGCTTAATTTCCTTTGATGAAGTTTACCTGCATTGGGACCTTCAGCTTGTCTTGGAAACCCTTTGTCATTTGCAGTACTGATTTTACTTTTATCTCTATCTTTGCTCTTATCCTTGTCCTTGTCTTTCTTTTTCTCCCTGTGCTTTTCCCTTTTGTCCTTCTTTTCCTTATGCTTTCCATCCCTTCCTTCTTTCTCTCTCTTTTCCTTGCTTTCCCTCTTCTCTTTGTCCCTCTTATCTTTCTTATGTTTTTTTTCTTTTTGCTTTTCCTGCAAGTTATATGGTGAGAAAAGATATTAAGAACAATAATCAAATAAGGAAACAACCACAACTGGCTTCACAACCTCTATACCCAAGAGCAACCAAAGGAAAAAAGAGAATAATGACAATCATATATCTTCAAGGAATAAACTGCAACAATAACAACAAATCAAAGTCCATTTGATGCACATTGTCTACCTACAAAGCATTCTAGATTTTAGGAGAGCACATTTCAGCCAACTATAGCCACACTAAGAGGGTAAACACAATTCAATCAAAGTCAAAATAAAAGTATAGCAATATTTCACTTTGATGCCTTAATAAGCAGCATATGCAAGGGGAAGGCTGCATACAATAACCCTCCCCCATACCTTCAATGCCTTATTAAGCAGTCCCAATGATTAGATTCTTTAAACCCAACAGAAACACTTTCAATCTTAGATATGCCATGACATTTTTAAAAGAAGTTCAGTATTCTACACCTGATGTTCAAATAAAAAAGAAAAATATCATGATTTGGCCATTTGACATTTAAATGTTAACGGCTATAAATAATGTCAAGATTGTCATCTTTCACATGTAATCTTCAATCAGAGAAGTGCAACTGACATGTCTTAATAAGGATTACAAATAAGAAACTCCAGCAAATAAAATATACATGTCCAGTTATAACCCATAGATGAACAACAAGGAATCTTCAATGATACCAAGAAAAACACACTTATGTTCCAATAGTTGAATCAAATTGAATGCAAAATAGAACAAACCTTGATCATATTGTTCCTCAAAAAAATTAAGGCGTAGAACAAACAACAAAGCCACTACTTGTTCATCTTCTAAGTCACAAGAAGCAATCCTACATACACCATAGTCAATACAATAGTCTACCAAATGGGACCAACGACATAACTATAGTTAGCTCCATTAGTATACTCCTTGTAGAGGAATATCCTAAGCAAAACAGATGAGACTCTAGGATCTTCATCTTGTGCGAAATTTAATCTCCCCATTTAGTTTTTGTACAGCCACGACAATGCAGTGATGACATGTTTCAATAAACAGACTGGATCGATCACTTGAACTGGTCTGACCATGAACCAGCTATGTCTCTAATTCAAACACTACCATGTTCAATCAGGGTTCAACCACAATTTTAACCAATTTAACTAATCGAACCATAACTCAGAGGAGATGCAGAATGGAGAAGCATATAATTAGGATTTTATATTTAATTAAAGTTTATCTAGGATTTTTTATTTTCTTAGAAATTATAACTTATCTAAGATTTTTGTTATCTTTGGGTTATAAATGTCTTTTAGTTGCCTTACATTATTTAGACCTTTTGCATAATTGTCATATTGAGATTTCCTTATCCTCATAGAACATATGAAATTCTAGTTAGGAGTACTCTTCCTGGAGGAGTACTCAAGTTTATTGAATGAGTCCTAAAGTGAGAAAGTTGGAGTGTGTCCACCCTTGATTTGAAATGGATTCAGTTTACAAGATAATTTAATTCAATTCAACAGGGTATACACATTTACTTTCTCACTTTACACCTCAATTTAAAGGAGCTAAATTCTAGTTCATCATTCTACACAAGGGGGGGTACTCTAGGCTTATCAATCTACATCAGGTCTCATTGGTTCAATCTCCAACTCAATTTTAAAAACATTGACACAAATATACTTTACAAGCCAACTCCTACATGGTGGATTTGATGAACTTAATGTTAGCAATGAACTGCTAATGTTTGAAAATAATTACATTATTATGCTTAGTAGAAGGAGAGACTAAACAAAAGTATTGAAATTTAATCATTTAAATAAGGAATGGGTTGCAACTGAATACAGTCATGACCTCCTACATGCAGAATGTTTGACACTTCATTAAATTCAATTTTTTGTATGCATTAAACAAACAATCAATTTTATCACCAAAACCTCTTATATCAGTATTAAATTCATATTGAAACAGGCTCTAATCAAAATGGGGACAAAGCCTGGCAGGTTTGGTCTTTGTAAATGAGGAGAAACTTGCAATTCTCTGAACATTAGAACCTGACTAGGAAAATGTTAGTAGAAAGAGTGAAGTACTTTAACCTCCATTCTATTTCAAAATCCATACAAATGTCCCCCATGATGTATAAATACCAACTTCAAAAACAGCCCACATTATCTTACCTGGATTTTCCACATTTTTTTCACAAACTTCCTCTATACAAGGGAGGTCAGTTGAGGTTTCAAAAACAGAGGGAAAGAATTATGAAAATTAGAAAAATAGAAGACCAATTGGAAGACTCCTGAAAAAATTATCAAATCAAAATGCTAAAGTAATTATCACCAAATAATTCTCACTTAATTCACAGGACCTAAACCAAAATATTATTCTAAATTTTTTCTTGTTTCCAGTACAAATAACCCAAAGTCAATACTCATTCAGGAAAAAAAAATCCTCATTCAGTGTCTTAAATTATTTTAAAGAGTATTCTTTGATTTACAAAAAGAAATACAATCCTAGTACACAGTTCTCTAAAGGTCCTCCAAATCCAAAACTTCTACACAGATGGAACTCCAACTAAACTACAAGTTGCAATATCCAATTCATATTATGAAGTTCAAGTCACTAAGTCAGTGCCTATCATGCAATACCTTAAAGGCCTAATCATACTTAAAACTCCTATCAACTAAAAATATAAGCTAACAGCATTGATCCACAGAAGTAAATCTACTGCATAACACACTCCCTTTAATGAATCGTCCAATGCAATAAGGTAGCTGATCTACATAACTTAAAACTCCATACTCAAACATCCTCATCCAACAAAAGGATGCTTCCTTATTATTTTCTCTTTCTCCTCAAAATTTTCAAATCCCTTCTTATAGGAAAGCTCAACTACCTATAAGAGGTGCTACTGCTAACAGAATCCAATTAAAAGATGAAACAAAGAAAGGGTATAACAGAAAGAAACAAATAAAAAATTATTAGAAAAGGAGAGATAAGGCCACTAGCCATAGTCTCTCCAGATAGTCAGATACGATAAAGTATGGACCAAAGAGACAGAGGCAGTACCCACGAAGGGGCCCAGAGGTCACTGCTGAACTCAGAGGATGCCAATCTTTTCCAATGAGAAGCATCACAAGCAAAAAAAGGGGGTGGGGGGCTCACAGTAAAATACACAATCAGAAATTTTTGGGAGCTTTGCAAACAGCACCCATTGTGTTTTTCAATAGTACCACGTCATGAAACTTGCAATGCAAAAGTAGAGAAGAAGTATCTTGCGAACACTATAGCTGGCTCACTATAAATCACTATGATCCTGAATTGCTAATCTATTAACTGGACAGGATAATCAATTATGTTGCGATATACCAACATACAGCATATCAACCAAAAAGAAAAGTTACACTAGCAATTTAGCATGTCACCTAACAAGAATAATATATTTACATACATTTTAACAAAAAGGAAAAAAGTTGACTTGCATCACTGTCAGTCAAATTGAGAATTCAATGCAGATACTTGACAAAAACATTAATCAGTTCGTTCATTTCTAATATAAAATCAACCTGAAGCTATTAATTTGTATGCATAACCTATATGATGATTTCATAAGCAAATCAGAGTTAACCCTGAAAATATGTAACTTATTATTAACCTAATCAAGGTATACATAAAATGAACTCAAGGGGCACATAAATTGATGTAACCAAAAGAATCTATACAAGAACAATATACAAATAAATTTTCCAACCTTGATCGCATCATTGTAGCAACCTCTAGTTTCAGCACAAAATAAACTTGAACACTTTTACATGTTTGGGGAAAATACATCTAGCACAATTTCATTGATATGACATGATTACAATACAAAGTTGAGTTATAGATATATAAATAGAATGATATTTTTTTTCCTTTTTCTCTTTCTCCTTTGAACAGAGAGAATGAGAAGTGTAGCAAATTGTGCAGAAAGACAGCTGAAAACAAGGAAATTTGAATAAAAAGAGTATGAAGGAGCCCAAAAAAAAAAAAAAAAAAACTCATGTTTGATATTCAAGAAGTCATAGTAGCCATCTAACCAGAGACAAGTATATTTTACATATATCAACCCTAACACCCTAACAGTATTCCATAATTCCCTATAAGATCATCTGAGAAGAATACAACAACAAAAGCCTTTTCCCAATAATTGGAATCTGCTACATGGATCAAACCATGCCATTGTGCTATGTCAAAAACCCAGGTTTTGCAAAAGCTATTTATTTAGATCATGGTATTTTGTAATGGTTTTACTTAAATTTTCCTTGGTAATCACACCAAAATATGTTCAGGTAGAAACAAAAAGCCAAAACAAGAAAGAAACTAAGAAAAGTTGGAATTTTTTATAAAAGACCATACACCCAACTATTTACAATCAAATCCAGGTGAATTCTTGGTTTTCAACTTCTCAATCCCCTTGTGTAAAATGAATTGGTTTGGCCAAGAATATCTGAAACCAATTTTTGCCAATGTAATTAATTTAGAGTATGTATCTGATTAGCCTCCCATTAAGCATACAGACATAGTATCTCTAACCATAGACTGTCCTTGTTTTTAACAGGCTATTATTTCAACACAGACATAGAACTAGAAATTTCCCACCACATGCAAGACCAGCTCATTACAACTCCCTTTAGTCCTTTTTAACCCCAAAAATGATTATAATTCTATGACCTTACTCTTAATCCATTACTCTCCAAAAGAATACAATTGAGCAGCCTATGAGAGTTGAGACAACACATCTAGGTAAGCCACCCAACAATTTGAAATGCTTTGTTCAATGACTGACATGATCAAGGAAATCCAAAAAATTTTCTTTCAAAAAATCAGCAAGTATTAGAAAGTACATCAGAAGAATTTCCAAAACCCAAATATATATGGGCAATCTCTACCAATACTTAATTTTGCTTCAATACCTAGGGTGCCAAGGCACATCATCAAGCCCAAAGTTCATCGTTTCACAACCAAAGGACTCATAACTTGATGACTGATTATTACTTATTCAATATTAATAACAGGCTAATTTTTTAAGAACCCACACTCCTACAAAATAAGAAAAAAAATCCATAACGAAATCATATATTATGAGAGACTGATTGTACTTGTATGTATTTACTTTGGCAGGCATGCCAAATATTATAGATAGGTTTGAAGTAAATGATAACTCAACACTTCTAACATGAAAGTACAAATAAAATTCACTTCAAAAACTAAATTTCCATGGCTTACTATCAAAACAATAAATAAAATTACCAAGGCCAGGCCGAAGAATGACAAGAATTAGGTGAAGTTTGTGGCTTTGTGCAAAGATGGATGTGCATAGAACAAGCGGAGCATATATACTTTTAATCATCATAATATCCTTCCCTCTTCACCACTAATGACATAATTTCTCGGCTCAATTCTCTTGGAACTTACATATTCAGCAGTACATACCACACCAGTCCAAAAATCCAAATTTTAGACACAACACAGAAAAACCTAACCTGAATCTTGTAAATATACAAGACAGATAAACTCAACATTTAATATGATGTGCACCTATGGATAGTTGTAAATCACATGAACCAACTTCTGTCGACAACAAGTGCACAATCCCTACTAATCAATGTAGGCCAAAACAGATCCTGCAATGTAAGCCTCCAATCATCTTCAATTGCACCCATACCGCAACGAACAAGATCTTTCATGGCTTATGTGATAGTTTGAAAGGGGCCAATTAGAATATTTCTAGATAGCATTTTACAATGAACCCCAAGCAAATTGAATTTATATCATCATTAAGAAGAAACAGAAGAAAAATTAAAGACTGCATATTTAATTTGAACAAGAATGCATTAAGCACTTGCTCTAGAGAAACTTTTTAATGTTCCATTTAGAAAATGAACTTTATCAATACACATTTAACATTGTGCAATTCACAAGAAACTCCATTTTGCACCACAAATAATCTATGTCAAATTATATGTACAATGTGAATTAAGGAAAAGTATATTAACCTCTTTTAATAAGTCCACCTCATCTGTCTTCTTTACATATCCTGGTGGTGGAAATGGAAAACAACGCGACATTGCACAAAATCCAGACAGGCCTAGTGTAAAATTCTTCTAAAACTGAGAGTGCTTGAATTAGTTTCCAATAGCACTGTTCCAGAGAGGGAACAAACCAGCAACTGTGCTCCTGTCCATGCACCATGTCACCGCATTCATTTCCAGCTTTAATATTCTTCCATAAGCCTCTTACTACAAATACAAATTGTGGAAACCACAAGGTTTAAACTATACTACTGGAAATTGATTCAAAATCAATACAGCAAGCACTTAGTCTAACTACTTAAAGTCGGCAAACGATTCAACACAACTCCAGTCAGTATACCTTTAGGAGCACTACACTAGTGTTAAGCTCAGACTAACTATGTCAGTTCAAAAGGCTGTTTCAGAAACGAAAATGGACCACTGAAATCAGATACTCGTTGTTTCCTTGAGAGCCAACAAACAGTCATCAGCTTTTTCTTCGTGTCAAATCCCAAAACCAAAATCGTCCCCCAGCAAAGACAAAAAGACAAAGAAAAACACCAAAAATGAAGACCCAGAAGGGTTTATACTGTGTCCAAAACAGTTCTCCAAATCTTGATCACGGATTCACTGTTATTAATATAGACAATCTTCTTCCATGCTCAAAGAAGCAATGTTAAACACCATCTTAAGCAATCTCCAAGTGCAAATGCTCCACCACCGTAGTTCTAAATCCACAGTATGAACCCCTGAAAAGATCAGAGCCCATGCCCATTTCACGCAACCCCACGCAGAGAATGAACAAGCACAGTCTTCTTTTCAATCACACCCTCCGATCAAAACCCTAATCACTCGGGAATTTTCTAATTTCGACAAGTGCCCCAGATACGATCCAACAAAACCCTAGAAAAAAACACAAACAAGCTGAGTGCACATACCCGGAAAATACCTGCAAAGAAAGAAAACCCTAATCCCAATTCCAAAAACTTTCAATGAATAAACACGAAAAGATTGAACGGAATAAAGAGAATCAAACACTTTTTGGAACCTAAGCAATAATGGGTATCGATCAAAAGGGGGAAAGAAGCTCTGATTCGAAGCGTTAACGAGAAAAAAAAGTGAAGGTGGTGAACGAGAGTCCAAGTGAAATTCGTTGCATAGGATTACCTAGTGCGCCACAAAGTGACCATTGTAGGAGGACAAGATCTCTCTCTTACACGTGAATAAATACGAGAAAGAGAGAACAACAATCTAAATACACACAAAACTATGTGTATGTATGTTGGTTCATATAATATGGTTTCGGGGAATTACTTTTTCGCTCAAGTATCATTCAATTACAAATCATATTATTATGATTTTTAAGATAATTATAATAAAAATCAATAAATTTATATACATTGAAATTTGTAATTTGTAATTAGACAAGAGTGAAAAATTTTACACTTCATTACATGTATTATTTATTCATAAAAATATTTTTTTTATCTTTAAAACTAGACAGTTAAGTCACAAAATCACGGGTTCGTAATCTACGTCAAAATTGGAAATATGGAAAGTACTAATTTAGATTTATTAAGGGGGAAAAAAAACTTAAAACGATAGGAGATTTGTGCAGTGGTTTTACCATTAAAACAAACTTACACTTAAATAAGTTAACTAATAACTTTGTTAACTAATAGTTCGAATTGAGTAGTTAAGGAGTTTATGTTATGTCAAATTAATTTTGAAATACTATTTTAATTCATATGAGTAAGTAATAAATATTTTTTGTATGACTAAAATTTATAATAAATATTTTTCGTATGAACTAAAATTTATAATAAATATTTTTTAGTATATAAATTATATTATAATTAAATTCATAATAAATAAATATATTCAAATATATAAATTATATTTAAGATTTACGACAAATAATTTATATTGTAATATAATGTTATTTTTAACGGTAAATAAAAATGAAAAGGATATATTTAAAAAGATAAATGATGAAGAAAATCAAGTTTATAAATAAAGATAAAAAAAAAGAGTAGTTTAAGATAGTCGAATAAGAAATTTTTGGAAATAGTTGTTAAATCAAATTAAATTTAAAATTAAAATTAAGAAATATATTTGAACAAAATAAAAAATTAAATTAAAAGTTTAATAAATAGGATTAAGATAAGACATGTGACTCAATGAAAGTAATAATAACGCTTAAAAACACTTTTATTTAAGAAAAACTTCTAAAATCACTTTGGTTGGAGAATAATTCCTAACAACGCTTTCATGCAAGATGAGGATTCTAATTTATAATATAGGAGTAGATTTCTATATTTAATTAATATTTTTAAGAAAATTTAAAAAGTTAAATTTAAAATATTATATACTTTAAAATTTAAATGAAAACATTTAAAGAATATGGAGACTTTTCAATTTATTAATTATAATTTAAAATAAAAAAGTCATGTGAATAAATAAGAAAAAATTTAAACTTTTGTAATGTTAAGAATTTTATTATTATTTTAATATATTCTTACTAAATAAAAAGTGATATAAATAATATGCGATAAAGATAAATTTTAATTTTTGTATTGATAAATGCTTTCCAATTTTTTAATAATTTTTTATTATAATTTTTATAATTTAAAATTAAATCAAAATAAAAAAAGTCATGTTAAGATAAGGAGAGTAAGAGAAAAACTTTTCTACTTTCAATAATTGTCAGTGAAAATCATACACAAAAGAGAGCATATAAGTAGTGAATTAATTGAGAGAGTGAGAAAAGTAGGAGTCTTAACTCTAAATTGTGTACTTTATATATAGAAAATAAATGAAAATACTTTTAAAAAATAAAGTTAGTGTTTAGAAAGTGTTTTTAATTTATTTATTTATTTTGTGAAAGAGTTATTTTTAATTTTTAAAATCACTTTCAAAAAAAAAAGTTTTTTGTTTAAGTTTTTGAAAAAAGAATCTAAAAGGAATTAATTTTAAGTATTTTAAGAAGCTATTTTAAATAATCTACTCCTTTAGTATAAATTAAAATATCTAACTTGAATAGTAGAATGGTTCTCACTTTTTTCATTCTCTCAATTAGAGATTCTCAACACTTTCTTTCCTCTTTGTTTGAGAGGAATATTTCATACACTTGTAACCAGCTAAAAATTATCTCTTAATTATCTTAAACTACCATCTTTTTATCTTTATTTATATACTTAATTTTTTAATCTCCTATTTGTTTCAATTTAAAAAAAAAATTATATCACAATTCAATTTATTTATTATAAATCTAATATATAATTTATATATTTAAAAACATTCATTTGTTATAAATTTTAATTATCATATAACTTCCAAATTTAAAAATTATTTATTTATTATAAATTATAATTATAATTATATAGAAATAAATATTTATCATGTGCAATGTCTAGAATAAAATACTAGTTTATAAATAGCTTTGTAAAAAGAGCTAAAATTGTAATTAACTTTCAAAATAAAAATGATTTTAATAATTATAATTAAACAAAAAGTTATGTTTTATATAAATTATTTTTAATACAATCTTAATTTTATTTTATTTTTTGTAAGTTTAAACCAATGGGTTATTAGATGAGACTTAGATGGGCAATACAAGTGGCTGCTGAGATGTGTTTTACAGAAGTAGATTTTGAAATGGATTGCAAATTTGTATATGAAGCATGGAGCAAGATAAACCAAAGAATAAAATGCTATTTCCGTGGCATTATTGATGAGAATAAGAGAGCATCAATCACCTTGAATGAATGTGGTCTTACTCACACAAAGGGTACCTGCAACAGAATGGTGGGTTGCCTAGTTAAATTAGCATTCACTTTTCATGACATATATTGAATGGAGGATTTTTCTCATCACTTACTTTCTTTTATTGACTCTGATGTACAAGCCAGCATTCAGTAATAATATCGTCCTGTTCAGTCTTAAAAAAAAATAAAAATCAACAGGTTCTTAAACAATAATTAGTTCCAAAGTAAACTTCTATTTCTTTTATTTTTTTTCGAATCATCTTTAAATTTTTAATATATGATATTTGAAGTTAGTTTGCTGGATTTATACTATAGCTTCTATATTTTTAATTTTAAAGATGATGTAAAACACTTATGAAGAACTTCACAAAGAAAATGGTCTTACTCAATTGTTTGAACTTCATATGACCAATACTTTTAATTTTTTGCGCGTTATATATTCAAGAAATGAATATTAATAAATACGCTAACCATTTTCATACGATAATCTTTTTATTATTTATTTTTAATTTAAATATATAAAGCAATGTTTTTTTCATTTTGATTTCATGTCACACGTTATTACCACATTAATTATTTTCCATCTAAAAATATTTTTTAACTATTTTCTAACAATGTAATTCTTGAAAAAAAAAAAATACATAATATTTTTACTCTAAACAAATTAAATTTTAATCACATTGATTTATAATCAAAATATCACAGTCACATTATAAAACTTATATGAAAAAGTAATCAATATCAATTAATAAATTAAAATTAAAATAATAAATAAATTGCAAGTAAGTTATCAAATTATTAGAATTTATATTTTAAATTTTAACAAAAAGTTGCTTTTAATTAAACTAGTAAGAAGAGCTCTTTTACAACTTACATGAAACTTATTTACGCAGTCCTTTCTTCAAATCTCAACTCGATTAAACATACTATTTTTTAATTTTCTATTGATTTCTCAATATGAGTGCATCACCGGCTTCCTTAATAAATGATGCTCACAAATTTTAATTTATTTTAAATTATATTTATTTAATGTGAGGTTTTATTTTGTTATGAAATTAATAATCTTAGAAGTTATAAATATTAATTTTTTATTTTTTTTATTTTCATTACGTGAAATAAAACAATGTTACTCAAATAAATAAATAATATAGTCAAATATTTTTTTGATATTTAAAATATTTATAATTTTTATTCTTTAAATTTAATTTGGATTTCAGATTTAAAAAAATACAATTTGTTGTTAAGTTTTTGGTTTCTTAATTACAAAAATATATTTGCTAAATACTTTTTGGATTATTTTTAATATATATTGACATTATTGAATTCTTTTAAAATAAATTATTTTTATCTTTTAAATATATTATTCAACAATAATATAGAAGTTTTTATACCTTTTATTTTATATAATTAATACTTAAATTTATTTACCTAATATTATGTATAATAAAATATTTGCAAATGATCTGTAAAATTAATTTTTATTAATTAAAAGAATTTTTGACATTTTCAAAAATAAAACTTTTAAATTTATTCATTACATGAAATAAAAGAACATGAGTAAACAATATAATTAAATAAAATTCTAATATTTTAAAATATTTGTAATTTTTATTCTTTAAATTTAATTTTGATTTCACAGTTTTAAAATTTGTAATTTATAGTTAAGTTTTTGAAATTTTAATTACAACAACATATTTATTAAATAAGTTTTAAATTATTTAATAAATTTTTTTTAATATATATTGAAATTAAGGAATTATGTTTAAATAAATTATTTTTTTATCTTCTAAAAATATTATTAAACAATAATATCTGAATGCTTTTTCGTCAAATGTTTCTGTTAATTTGCACAAATTTTTTATCCATTTATTTGCAAGATTTTTTCACCGATTTGAGTGTTATTTTTTTAAAAAAATTATCCAATTAAATAATTTTTCTGTTAATTTTATGTCTCTTTATAGTTTATATGGTCTTTTCTTGATCCTTTTATATATGTATAATTCATGTAATTTTTTTTATAATAATTCTATTTGTACATGAAATACAAGTTGTTCGATTGTAGTTATATACAATATTAATTTAGTTAATATTATTTGTGAAATTTTTTGTGAATATTTTTTTTTAGTGTTTATTTTTATTGATTCATTAATTTCTGTACGTAAAATTTATGTAAGTTTAATTTTCTTTTTTAATGTTTATTTTTATTGATAAATCAATTTCTACACGTAAAATTTAAGCAAATTTTTAATATATAAAATAAGTTTTGAAGTTAAATATTTACTGAAATTATATTAAAAGGTTTCTTAATAATATATTACTTTTAATATTTATTTAGATAAATATTTAATAATTATCAAATTCTACGTAATATAAAAATTAAACTAATTTACTTTACCCTGTGCTTGTTTTTATATAAATGGAGTAGAAGGAAATAGAAAGAAAGAAAATAAGATAGAAATGTTAAATTTTACTATTTGTTTAAGAAAAGAAATAGGGAAAAAAAGAAGTTATTTCTATGGAATCTACAAACAAACAAAAAAAACTTTCTCCATAAATTGACATGAAATAAGGGAAAAATGAATTTTTTTTGTTATTTTAATTTCTTAAAACTTAAATAATTTTTGTAACATAAAAAATAATAAATAATGAATAATTTTATTTTTAAAAATAATGGAGTAAAAACAATTTTTTAATTAGTATAGAAATAGTTTTATATAAATATTTTTTTCCACTTTCTTTTCTACTCATCTAAATAAGTGAGGAGATTTTTTTCATTTTTCAATTTCTATTTATCAAAAAAATACATTTTTTATTTTTTTTATTTTTATTCATCTTATTTATTTATTTTTGTATTTTATTCCTAATCAAAACTCGTTTGAGCTTTTACATGGTTGCCCTCCATATGTGGACTACAAGAGTGTAACGTTAAGTGAATTATATTGACATCCTTTGAAATTTTTTGAAATTGTACAAAATCTCTTTATTTTTTTAATGTCGACAATAACCTCTTTTACAGGGGTATATAGTATAATATTTTTCAAAACAATCAAAGAGAATTAATATAATATATAAAGATGTCAGTGTAATGTTTTTCAGATGATTAAGAGAGTTAGTGTAAAGATAAAAAAAAGAAGTTGAAGTTGAAAAATACTATTGATTTAGTTTTTAAAATTATTAAAATTTTAAAATAATTATTGAAGTTGAAGATAGTTAATCAAGTTATTCTAACCATCATTCCAATTAATTAATGGTGTCAAACTAATATACTCCAATATGTTTAAATGTTCTCTTTAACACCCATGTTGACCTACACTAGACAATTTAGTGACAAGAAATCACCATTTTAATTTCTGAAATTATGGAAAATGATTGAGACCTCGTGTTTTGTTTTCGATGGGTATAACTAATAACTTTTGATGAAAAATCATCCCTTCTAAGATATACTCATGTGAAACTAGCTAACCGTACGTATAATTCTTCAAAAGTGAAGGATATCTCCCTCACAAATGGAAGCTATAATATGTTGATGTTGATGTCCTAAACCATTGAAGAATTATGGCCCTTGGTTGTTCATTTCAGTCAAAGGGACCAGTCTAGATCAGATACATTATATTATAGTACTAATATCCAAACGATGATAGGTAACCTTTCATAAGGGAAATGAACACAAAAAATGTAGTCATAAAGCAGCTATATATATATATATAATATCGGTTAATCACCAATTGTAACGACCCTCTGTCGCCACAATACTACGTACAACCCCATACAAAAAGATAATAATAATAATAATAATAATAATAAAGCCAAGTATATAGTGTCTTTCATAATATGAAGTATGTACAAGGTATGAAATAATAAAATATACAAGCCATAATATACAAAATCCAAGAAGGAGACAAAACAAAACTCCCTACAGTTGGTTAATTATACATTATATAATCAAAACCCCAAGAGAAATGAGTTTCCAGAAAAGCTCCACCCAAGAAGGGCCTTCAACCTCTCCTGCTAGGACATCCATTATCAATTGCGAGATGCAAGATCTACTGGAATCTCTCCTTCTACTCCCACGCCAAAATGACGTGATCATCACAGCCACAACAACAACAACAACCATACCAAAACAAAACAGCAAAGCAAGGGTAAGCTTACAAAATAAAACTAACCTATAATATGCAATCCCATAAAATCAAGCCATCAACATACCAATATGGAAATCCAATTTGTCCAGAAATGGGCTTACATACATTACAAAAGAACACACCATGCTTTCAACCCCTACATGTCAATGACTGAATGACACGACTCTCGAGAGATTTATACATTTTGGGTGATCAGCCAAGTCTTATCCCCTATCATAGCCTTCTAAGCACTATTCAAGAATTGTCACAACTCTGATCAATGGATAAGCTTATAGTTGATTGTCAGGATAAGTGAATGTGGGTAATAGTATATTGCAACACAAGGCCTGCACTACCTTGGCCCCTTGTGGGATTACCCATCCACTCATCTCCTAGGCTCAGCTTTCAGACCCCACTTCTTATCCAGGCACTAGGTTGGAGGCTCGTCTGAGCTACAGCTCCGTTCACCCCTAACTTTTATGCCTACCTACACACGGCTTGAGGCCCACACAACCTCAACCAACAACATATGCATGATCCATAACAACAACTCAACCACAATCATTCATCAGTGTATATATATATCACATCATCACACCATGTGGCCTACTCAGCACCATCTGTGATCCAACAGTCACCATCAACCCCATGCAAGCCCAATCTAGTCTCTTGCATGGTCAACAGATAAAATATCTCATTATCACAACACTCTACAACTAGTAAAGGTTAACAAAACAAAATTACACGCTCGCTCAACGAGTACGTTTCATATAGAGAGCACATTCTCCCTTTCGAAGGTTTTTGCTCAACGAGTATAAGTCTCGCTCAGCAAACTCAATTCCAGAGATGACCATTTTCTCTGTACCAAAGTTCACGCTCAGCGACAATAGGGGTCGCTTCGCAAATCTAGCCCTCCTTCTCACCCCTCACTTAGCGAACATGAGTGTCGCACAACAAATAGCCACTCCAGAGAGCAGCCAAGTCTCAGGCAATATTCTCACTTAATGAACATATGTTTCGCTCAGCAAGACACATACAACAGAGAATCATAAGCCTGTAGGGCTCATAGTCGCTTGGCGAGAATTCTACTTGCTCAGTGAACCACTTTCTAGAAAATTTCCAAAATTCATATGATCACTCGCTCAGCAAAATGGTTTTCCCTTAGCGAATCCTCTCTTTTCTTCACTCATTCATCCTATCTCAAGAACACTTGCTCAGCGACAATGGTGGTCGCTCAACGAATCTTCAACCCAACAACTTTTCTCCAGCTCTAGGGCACTCAAGATCAATATATTCAATAGAAAGTTTCAAACAATACCACATATAACAGCAAATCATCAAAATTCAAGCCAAAACCCATTTTGACATTTAATTCCATAATATTCCAAATCAATTAGTTATCAAAACCAACCAATGCAAGAATCACCTTCAACAATCATCAATCAACCAAAATACAACTCAAGTAAACTTCCCTTACATCTAAAAGTCTCCGAATTTAAATCTAAGTTCCTTGAGAATTTACTGTCTTGAGCCAAATCTTCCAAGAACCGCACCTTTTCTCGCCACAAACATTCAACTAAGTTTAAAACTCTTTTACAACCTCACGAGCTTGAGAAATTCTAGAAAGAGATGAAGAGAAGAAAGAGAATGAGAATGTGAGAAATGATAGAAAGTTCTTTCCCTCCCCCTCTTATATACTCAACCTCCCAAAGCTCTCACACAGACTTTTGGCCAACTGAGGCCCAAATCTCACCAAGCCACCCCCTTATCTCAAAACTAGTTTAACTTAACTATTTTCCTTCGAAAGCCCAAAATCACACTCACAACACACCCACATTGGCTCAAGCACATATCTCAAGTTTCCTAAATTCAAACTAGAATTTTAAACATAGAATACACAACTACCACCACATACTATGCACCATACATAACAACAATTCATTTATTTATTTTAATCACCTAGATTACATATCAAATTTTCACTTTTTAGTTATTAAAACACTTAATCATGTATTAGGAAAAACAAGATGTTACACCAATCATTGTCATTGAAGCAACTATATGTAACATTCATGCATCCCCTCCCTCTTAAGAGGCAAAAAAGTATGTACAATAATCCATTTCAACTCCCAAGTTCAAAGAATCCAATATTAATAGCTTAACCAATGGCAGATGCCAATTAATTTTCTTATCCATTTGAGTTATACCATAGTAAGAGAATCTTAGAATGTGGATTTAGGCCTAACTCAATCTCACAAAATTGGCTTGTAAAGTGAGAGTTGCTCCCCACTTATATATACTACCTTGGCCACATTACTAGTCGATATGAGAACTCCAACACACCCCTTTTACGTCGAGGACTGGGCATCTTAAGCGTGAAGTTTACAAGATTGAATATCTATAAGTGGTTCGATAACGGGTGGCCAAATAGGCCCAACAACAATAACTAGGATAGGCTATAATACCATCTTAGAATATGTGTTATGGGCTTAACTCAATCTTACAAAACCAGCTTGTAAGGTTGGAATTGCCCTTTACTTATATACACTACCTTGGCCACATCACTAGTCGATGTGGGATCTCCAACACCTCCCCTCCCACTTATATACTATATTTTAGCCATATCACTAGTCAATGTGGGATCTCCAACACACACCCCTCACGCCAAGAATTGGACATATTGAACGTGAAGTTTGCAAGACTGGATATCTACGGTGGTCCGATAGTGGCCCAATAGGTCCAACAATAATCGCTAGTATAGGCTCTGATACCATATTAGAATGTGGGCTAAGGGCCTAACTCAACCCTATAAAACCAGCTTATAAGGTGAGAGTTGTGTAACAACTCACTGTCACTACAGGATTACATTACAACTTTCTACATTTCATTCTTAGTATATCATTAATAATAATACGTCAACTACAACATTTACCATCTTTATTTTCATCATGTACAATACATACAATTATATGTCCATAAATATAAATGGCAACACGCCACCAAAATACAACTCAAATGGAGAAAAATACAAACATGAACCCCTTAAAGTTGGTCAAACTATACATCAACCAAAAAAGGAATCAAAAGAACTTCCAAAAAGATCCACCCATAAAAGGGTCTTCTATCATCTCCAACTGAGACCTCCATCATCAACTATGGCAAGTTGGATCTGCAGAAGCTTCACCCTCTGCTTCCACACTAAACGACATGATCATCACAGTCACATACAACAACAACCAGCAACAATGGCAACCACAACAAAACAAATAGCAAGGTAAGGGTAAGCTTACGAAATCAAAAACATACATATAGCATAAAAGACAATCATCCAATCATATCATCATCAACATATGAGTATGGGTTCCAATCCACAAAAGAATGAGTTTCCTCAACATTTCTATACAACACACCATGCTTTTAGCACCAACATGTCAATGCATAAATGACACGATTCTCGAGAGATTTACAACTTTCTGGGCGACTAGCCAGGTCTTATCCCCTACCATGGCCTTCCAAGCGCCATTCAAGGATTGCCAAAACTTTTATCTACATATAAGCTTAGTGGTTTGGTAGGATAAGTGAATGTGGGTGGTGGCTTATTGCGACACAAGGCCTGCACCGCCTTAGCCCGCTGCAGAATTACCCATCCATTCATTCCCAAAGGCCCATCTTTACGACTCCACGTCTTATCCAGACACTAGGTTAGAGGCCTGTTTGAGCCATAACTCCTGTCAACCAACCAAGTTACATGCCTACCCGCACACGACTTGAGGTCTGCATAACCTCAACTAACAACATATGCATACAAATGCATGTATCACCACAACATCAACTCAACCACAACAAATCATCATATCCATATATATATGTATATCAATATAACACCACATGGCCTACTCAGCACCACCTGTGATCCAACAATCACTACCAACTCCATGCAGGCCCAATCCAGCCCCATGCATGATTAACATGTTGCTCTATCCAAGCAACACATACCTCATGAGAATTCTCACACCGCACTGGGATCTACATCCCTTGTGAGACGTCTCACCACAACAACACAACATAACTAGTGGAAATTCTATCCAAGCAACCTTTCACCCAACTATCACTTTTCAACAATTTATTAAACAAATCAACGACAATAATAAAGAAAAACCAAAAGCCAATTTGGAAAACCATTTGAACATCCAATTATCTTAAAATATACATTTGACATCCATAAGAGTCAATAAAATCATTAACCAACAACAACAATAATTATAAAACAAAGAAAATCCTGTTATTCTCTCGCCGAGCGTAAGATCCATCGCTAAGCGCCAAAATTAGTCGCTAAGCAACATACTCCATTTCAGCAACCGCTAAGCGAGATTTTTCGTCGTTAAGCGACATATTTCTAGAAAGCTTATAGCATCCGTTGCTAAGCGACAATTGTCATCGCTAAGTGATAGAATCCGTCACTAGGCGCAAGTGCGATTTCTTTCGTTCGCAAATCAATCAACAAGATGACCAACAACCATTTTTGACAAAATCAATCAACGCCAAGCATCACAAAACAGTTTTAGTTACTTCTAATACCTTTCTAACCGATTACATAATGATTTCTTTCACAAATCGTCTACAAATTTCAAAATCCCCTTTCAAAACCCATTTTCTTGTCAAAACCCACATATACAAAAATATTCACAAAAATAACCGATTCCAAAGAATTAAATCAACATATCAGCAGCCACAAACATAAAATCGATCAATTGTAAGCTTCCCTTACCTTTAAAAGCTTCCAAATTTGAAATTTAGGAAGATAAGAATGTGAGAGAAAGAGATTCTTGAGTCAATCCTCCTTGAGCCAATCCTCCAAGAAATCTACCATCCTTAACACAAGAACACGGAATCTAGGCTTGGTATCTTGCTATACTCTTGGTGACTAAAGAGATTTAGAAAGATTGCGAGAGATAAAAGAAGATAGAGAAGAAAGAAAAAGGAAATGAGAGAAATGAGAGAAGAAGCTCTCTCTCTGTCCTTTTTTATATTTTAAACCCTCCAAAACTCTCACACGAACTTTGGGCCAACTAAAACTCATAACTCATCTAACCACTCCCCATGGCTCACAACTGATCCAACTCAACTGTTTTTCCTCAACAACCCAAAATCACACCAACAGCACACCCAATTGGCTCAAACACATATCTCAACTTCCCTAAATTCAAACTGGAATTCCAAATAAACAATACCAAACCATCGCCGTGCACAACAAATCATACATAACAATAATTTATTTATTTCTTTTAATCACCTAGATCACATATCTAATTTCTACTTTTTAGTTATCAAAACACTAAATCACACATTAAGAAAACACAACGTTACAAGTTGCCCTCCACTTATATACTTTACCTTGGTCATATCACTAATTGATGTGGCTTATCACTAGTCAATTATTGTTGTGGGGTTGAGTTAAGCCCTTAGCCCAAATTATAAGATGGTATCAAAGCTTATCCTAACAATTGTTGTTGGGCCTATCGTGTCACCCGCTATCGGGCCGTTATCAGACCTCCTACAGATATCCAATCCTACAAACTTCACGTTGAGATATCCAATCCTTGGCATAAGGGGAAGTGTTGGAGATCTCACTTCGACTGATGATATGGCCAAGGTAATGTATATAAGTAGGGGATAACCCTCACCTTACAAGCCGATTTTGTAAGGTTTAGTAAGGCCCAAACCCACATTTTAAGATGCTAGCAGAGCCTATCCTAACGATTGTTGTTGAGCCTATCAGACTACCCACATCAGGCTGTTATCAAATCACCTACAGATGTCTAGTCCTACAAACTTCATGTTCGAGATGCTTAATCCTCGACGTGAGGGGAGTGTATTAGAGATCTCACATCGACTAGTGATATGGCCAAGGTAGTGTATATAAGTAGGAGATAGCCCCACCTTATAAACTAGTTTTGTAAGGTTGAGTTAGGTGCAAACTTAAAATTATAATAGACCAAATTCTAAGAGTAGAAGCTTCCAAAGTTGAACCCCAAAAAGAAGTGTTAATATAACTTGCATGCATTCTCCTGCTTCTTGTATGAACAATCAGATAAATTCATTCAAAAGATAAATGAATTCTAAGATAGGTTGGTTGGATTTTTCGAAGCCCCGACCTTAACCTTGTAAACTAGGATGAGTTGACTTATTTTCATTATTTTGGAGTGGACAAGAGCCTTGCATGTCCTCCATAATTTATCCAACTTGTAACCATTTATCTTGATGGGATAAAGCCATAAAGCATATAAAATCACTTTTGGGAAATGATGATTGAATCGAATTAAAATCTAGCAGGGACACCATGAAAAAGTTACTGGGTAGTGGTGAACATCCCACTATTCGAGCACGACAATTTTGTGTGCGCACGGGCGGTGTGTACATATTCATTTACGCACTATTTACCTCTGCTTGTTTTATAGTGATTAAAAGCCATTATAGCGCTTTGAAAAAAAAATGAGAATGGAATTCCTTTCAATAAAAATGCGTTGAGGCCACCGTTGGTTCAAGGGAGAGGTTACTAAAACATGCTGCAGGCCTCCTCTTTTTGCAGGGCCTTGATTTTTAGTTTAAATCTCTATATATTAATGATATATCAAGTGAAATGAGTATAAGAGGGGGAGGGAAGTGAATTTAAATTATATAACTATACATAAATAATTAGGATAAAAAATTGTTTAATGATTACATAACGACTTAAAAAAGTCATGATTTTATCCTTTAATTTTAAGAGTAAATAGCATATGCACGCAAAAAGTTTTTATATTGTCATTCAATCATAAACTATCATATATAGTAAGTTTGTTGACTTCTAGAATAATTATCTTAAAAGTCATACCAACGATAATTTATAATTAGTTAAAAATGTAAATTTTTTACACTAACCCTGTATAGAAATTAAACTCTAATTTTAATCTTTTATGATTTAATTTAGGTAATTGCTTCAGTACCTTAAATTTTAAGAGGGTACTGGAATTTTTTTATCTTGAATCAATAAAAAATTAATCATCTATACATTAAAATCAAATCATAAATGAGTTAGAATTTAATTTAATGGCATTTTATAATTGCAAAATCAAAGTTTATTTTAATTTTTTTTCAAATTCAACATTAAATATGAAAAATATACAAATGTAAATAGAATGGGCAACAAAAGTAATCCTAGGTCATTTAGCAACTAAAAAATAACAAGATCTTAAATAAATAACTCATATTATCAATTCTATATTACCCATAAAAATATTACAAGTGCACATGTTTATAATTTATTGATATATCGACACATTTTGAAATGTGCAGGCATGGTGTAATTTGTAAGATTCATTCTTCTCACTGTATTAAAAGTCCTTTCACTTAATATATGTCTCCATATTATTATTATTATTATTATTATACATATATATTATTTAAACCTTTATATTAAATTAAAAAATATTGATAATGGTTAATATTCTCTTTTAATTAAAAATAATTTAAAAAATATTAATTATTAATTGATAGATAGTAACTAAAAGTAAATATTTTTTCTTAAAAAAAGGAGTCCTTAATTTATTACGACTCTCTCTTTTCATCTTCTGAAAACAGTTCTCTTATATTAATTAATTAAAAAAAATCTTCTCATTCACTTTAGGCTAACGTATTTATTTGCCCAACCCTCGTAGCATGGAGGCATGTTTTTTGACCCTGTGTTCCACTGTCGCATTGGGATAAATCTCTGTTCAACATGTTATAATTATATGATGAAAAAAAAACTATTTTTATGACTACTTTTTACGATTAATTTTATAATTAAGAGAGGCTTCATTCTAACTAACATGTCTTTGATCTGAGTGGTACTGTGCTCGAATTCCTTAAGTAAAGTTTTGGATTTAAGTATTTGTAGATAGAAAAACGTGGTTGGGAATAAAAACTCCACTAAAGGTGACCAGTCGAATTTTTCAGTCAAGATTAGTCATCGACAAAATCGGTGAATACTTCGCACCTATAACATGGTTATAAGAAAAAAAAAAAAAGGAGGCTTCATGTTAGTATATGTATGGAACAATAGAAAGAAAATAGGAGAAGAACGAAAAGTTTGTAATTTAAATTAAAGAAAAAATAAGGGAAGTAGAGAAAATGAGAGTTTTACTCTCCAATTTCTATATTCTAATTTATAATACATGAGTAAATATAAGAATCATATTTTTCTTCTTTTTGTGTGTGTATAATAGCAATAATAAAGTTTGAACCTAAGTCCTTGTATATATTACTTAAACCTCCTACCACTAGGCCAATCCTAGTGGGTTCATATTATGTTTACACATATTTTTTGTATGATTTTTATAATTTTTATTTTCTCTATCATTTTATACACTTTACAAGTGATTTTCTATTGTTTTTCTTATTGGGCATGGCAACGATGAAGAAAGTTCAATTAAGAAAGTTAATGTTTATCATTGATCTCGAATTCGAGTCTTGAGTATGCAGATGTGTTAAATAGTCTGAGAGAGAGCTTTGCTACCCATAGTGGTCCAACCTGACTTGAGCAAGATTGTCTCCCTCAAAGGATACATTTGGTCTCCATAAAAAAAAAAGGCTTAATTACATTTTTTGCCTTCAAAGTTGCATAATTTTGCCAATTGTACCCTCCAATTTTTTTTTTTTGCAATTTTGCCCTTAATTTACAAAATGTCGTGAATTTTACCCTGACATCAAGTCTCTGTTAAATTCCAAATGACGTGATGATGTGACACACTTTTCGGTAGTTTGGAACAGCTAATAAACACAAGTATTTAAATCATTGGAGTTTTTTTGGCGTTTATTCCCTTAAACTGCCACAATTAAAATAATATTGTCTTTAAAATAATGGTGGTTAAAAATCATCGCTATGTTAAAATCAATTATTTTAAATACGTGTGTTTACTGACGGTTCAAAATAGCCAAAAAGTGATGACCATGTCATCACACTGTTTGGAATTTAACGGAGACTTGACGTTAGGATCAAATTCATGACATTTTATAAACTAAGAGACAAAATTCGAAAAAAAAAAGAAAAAAAAATCACAAAATTATGTAAATCTATTTGACCCAACCTGATCCAAAGGTAAATCTTCTAATTAAGTTAGATTTGTTGTTTTGATTTAGAAGTACCAAATTTAATATATCTCAAGTTAATATCTTAGGTTAAAAAATCTTCAACCCAATTGATTCAAATCCACCAAACTAACGATCAAGTGCATGAATCAACTGGTGCGGGGTTGTTCAGCTTCAATCAGTGATTTTGAGTTTAAGTTCTGAGTATGCAGTTGCATTAAATACTTAGAGGGAAAGCTTTGTCGTCCATAGTGATCTTACCCGCCTCAAGCAAGATATCTGTGGTCTAGACAAAAAAAAAAATCCACTAAACAATGTTTTTTCCTCTCCATTTTTAATATTATTTGTGAAATTTTAATTTTCCATTTGTATTCTAAATAACTTCTCAAATATATTTTGTTTAAAAATTCAAAAAATCATCTAACCAATAACTTATCAAACTAATTCATTTGAATTTATTTGAATTGGTTTATTTTGAAGTATCTAAAAATTTTTATTACATTTGATCATTTGATATATTTTAATTGGTTTAAATCTATGTTTTCAATCAAATCTAATTCAATTCACTAGGGTCGGCTTAGTGATGGAAGGGTTTGAGTAGTATGTATAAGGTCATAGGTTTTAACTTCGGTGCACAGAAAAAAAAAATCAAATCTAACTCAAATAATTTTATTTTAAAAATTATACTTCTTTCTCTTAAAAGTTTAATGTGTTTTGTTATTTAATTTGAATAAGTTTTGGGATCATTTTTTTTGTTTCACAAAACTCTCAAGATTATTTTTTTATTGTCGAATTTGAGATTTTAAAATAAAAGTAAGTGAGTGATACGGTACCGCAAATGTACGGTATTGTCCTAGTAATAAATATCGTTCTTTTTGCAAGGACTGTGTGTTTGGCTTTGTGATTATCGCAATTTAATTAAATTAAACAAAGAGAGCTTAATTTGAGAATTTAGGTTTTTAGGGTAAAAGAAGAGAATCAAGAATTGAGAATTCAATTAAGCAAGAAAATAAGATTGATAATAATTCAGTAAAGAAAACTTTAGGATCGAGATTCACCTTATGACGCTTACTAAATTGATTTTCTTATCCTGTACTCCTACTCGTTCTTCTTGAGAGTAAATTAACCTAAGATACCCTCTGTTCTCTTTCAAGATACAGAGGGGTGTCTAATCAAATTACTCCCCTACTTTCGTGGTGGTTTTGTTTAATTAGACCCAATAAGCTCTTTGTAAATTCAATTAATCCCCAAAGGTTTTACATACTTTCGTGGTTTAGACCTAGGTTTATTCCCTATAGTTTCGGTATTTAAGTTCACCTTTCGGTACTTCCCAAAATCTCTAAGGTTATGTAAAACGTGGCCAATTCGTTTCGCAATAAAGAAAATCAATAAAAAAGAAATCAAGAGAGGAACAAGAATAACACAAAGATAAAAGAAATCAATTCATTAAGCATTCATAGGGCTACACCTAATCCTAGAATAAAGATAACTACTCATACATAGCCATATAAAACAAATGAGAAAGAAAGAAAAACATTTAAACCGAAAAAGAAAGAGGAGAAAATTCCAATCCAAAGCTCTTGCTCTAAGCCATCAAGAACCAAGGTTCGGACCTTTTTTCCCTAAGCCTAAGAAGTCTATATAAGTCCCAAAGTACGAAAGGGTCCAAGCCCAAACTAAAAAGAAACAGAAAAATAAATATTATTATCATCAGTATGGCGCCACGGGTATGGCGCTTGCCACGCGCAAGCCGTGACAGTCTCTGGTAACTATTGTGGCATTTTCTTGGAATTTACCACGGGCGTGGCGTTTGCCATGGGCAAGCCGTGGCACTCTCTAGTTGTGGGATTTACAATTTTCTTCATTTTTCTTCAACAGTTCTTCCATTGCTCTTCTTTGGCTTCAAATTACTTCAAGTCTAAATGTTTAAGCTCCAAAGCCAAATCAATTCATGTTAAACTCTTCCTAAAATCCACAAACAAACACAAAAACACATTTTAAGCATTCTAAGTGATTAAATGAAGGAAATTAAGAGAATAAGTACTAAAACTACTCCTAATAAGCTAAAATGCATGCAAACCTAATGGATTAAGATGTAAATAATAGTATAAAATGCAATGCATCAGTGAGCATTGATGAATATAGCATGTTCATTTAAATAATAGTATAAGAATGGTCTTACCCGACTCATAATGATCTTACTCGGTTCGAGTATATAAGATTGCCTCTTGTAAAAGATATGTGACCTCTTAGGGAAAAAATAAAATAAAATAGCATAAGAATAAGGAAGGAGATCAACTCTGGTAAACTAGATTTTAAAAGATTTGAAATCTAGTTTAACATTTTACAAGTCTTACTTCTTAAAAACTTATTTAAAATCTTACTTTTAGTCATATTATTAAACAAACTTATAAAGTTACTTATAAATAAGTTAATTAACGTTACTATGTAAATTTAAACTTTTAATAAATCAATAAATATATAATTTTGAAACATCATAATAAAATTTAATATAATAATATGTTATGCATATTGTTTATAACTAAATCAATTTATTGAGCTTATATTGGGGTGGGAATTTTCGAAAAAAGAATTTAATTTTTAATTAAATTTAAAATATCAGATATCAAAATAACTTGTTTGAATATCAAATTCAAAATATTTGTAAAATGATGAGAATTTTACGGACATTATTTCTTTCAAGCTCAAAAATTCAAAGTTTTTTCAAAAATAAATTAATTTATTTAATAAGAAACTTGACTAGAAAGGGTGAAGATAAGGGCTGCTTATTAGTTGAGGTTTATGCGAAGAGACGCGAAACAGAGCGACAAAAACACAGTTGCAATCCGAACTACAGAGAGGAGGTAAAAAGAAGTGCATGGCTCGTAGGGCAGTGTGAAGCATGGCCTGCTCTGTTCAATATGCTGCTACTCACTCCTTCTTTCCTTAACAGCAAAGAGCTTTCATGGTAGTTGGTACCTACCCAACTCCTCAAGCGATTCTTCCGCAAAATAGTTTTATGTAAATAAATAATTTTTATTTTATGTAAATAAAAATGAGTTTAATAAACATGCGCTTATCAACTAATAAAAATGATATTTGATATAACTTTTAAAATAATCATCAACAAAATCAATAAACTTATCGTATTATAATAATTAGATAAAGTATAAACAAGTTTTGAAAAAAAAAAAAAAGCTATGCACTGACAGTGTAAGTTTTATACTGTCATTCAATCACAACCCATTATATATGGTAAGTTTGTTAACTTTGATAATAATTATTCTAAAAGTCATACTAAAACTGATTTTCGATTAGTTGATAATGTAAAGATTTTTACACTGACAGTACATGATAATTAAACTATTTGAAAAAACATATATTTTACGAGAAAATAGATTATGCACTGACAATGTAAAACAGTTTTATACTGTCATTCAATCACAATCTACCATGTATGGTAAGTTTGTTGTTGACTTTGATAATAATAATCCTAAAAGTCATATTAAAAATTGATTTTCGATTAGTTGACAGTGTAAAATTTTTTGTACCGACAATGTATAGCAATTAAACTCATATTTTATCTTTATCTTTAAATAATTATCCGAGTCGCAAAATAAGATCGATTTCGTAATCCACTCCAAAATTTAAGTAACTGTCATCCCCAAGAAACTTAAAGTTTAACGAACTCTTATTTGGCTTTAAAAAAGAAACCTAACCAACGTCAGAGCTACAAAAACAGAACCACCCTGAGTCAACGAAAACAACAAAAGAAGAAGAATGTTTCAGTTTCCTCAGCAACGTATTAATGGTGGGAGCAGCACTCGGGGGCAGGCCCAGTGTACTCAGTTTCGTCATAGCGCCTTCCAGATACCACTTCCCAACCTCCCTCCTCAGAGGCAGAACGTAGATGAGCTGTGGATGAACGCCGCCGCTCTGGTTCCTGCCATGTTGCCGGCGGAGGTCAGCCAACACCACCGGACATTGCCCCGTGACGTGACCCAGATTGAGTTGGGTCGGGTCGAGTTACCGAGCCACCCAGTTGACATGCCGGTGCAGAACGGTGGTTCATCAGTTCGGAGCAGAGAGAGGGAGAGGGAAGGCATGGACTGAAGAAGAACACAGGTAAACTTTTAATATTACTTAACGAGAAAAGTGTAAAACAGTCTTACACTGTTATTTAATCATATACTATAAAAGTTATTTATTTTTATAATAATTATTTTAAAAATTATATTAGTAATTATTTCTCGTTGGTTGACGGTGTTTATACTCACGGTCCATAGCTATTAAACTCTTACTTAATTTGGTTTTTTACAATTTGATTTTTCTCTGTTTTATGTTGTTTTGACCTGAGGTCATGTTTCTTCCGTAAATTATTATTATTTTTAAATATTTCCAAAACGGTTTTTTGTTGGATTGCACGTGGTTCATTCATTGTTTCTTTTAATATGTTTCCAATGAAAAGAAAAGGTGATGAACACAAAATAAAAGTATAAAACTTCTGCCACATTCATTCATTCTCAGTTTGCTGTTGCTTTCGGACTAACGATCATGAAATGTTTTTGTGGACTGTGCTTTGTTGCTGAAGGAGAAAATATTCTTTATTATTTTTTAAATCTACAAGATTTAGAACAGAGGATTTCGTCATCTTAATGTAGTCATTGCTTTAACTTTTGTTCCAGTTTTGTATAAAACTCAAATGAATGTTTCAAATTTTTATTGAAATTTTGACATCATGTTTTTTTTTCTTTTTCGTGACAGGTTATTTCTCTTTGGACTTGAGAAATATGGCAAGGGAAATTGGAAAAGTATTTCACGATATGCTGTTCAAACAAAAACTTCAACTCAAGTAGCTAGTCATGCTCAAAAATACTTCATTCGCCAAAATGCTCCACAAGAAAAGAGGAAAAGAAAAAGCATTCATGATATGACTTTAAACGACACAAATGTGGTTCCTCACTGCATTGACTCGCAAAATTCGACTCCTCGTCTAGATCTTCCAATTCAACAATTACATGAATTACAGCATACACAAGAAATGTTGCCGGTGAATCCACCAAGCATGGCTCATCAAATGAGTGGACTTGAATATTTGATAATGGCTTTTGGAAAGAAAGCTTGCTAGAAGCTGCACAACCTTCATCCAACAGCTAAATTGTGATTAAGTTCTTTATTTGCGGCAAAAGTGATATTGTTTAGCTAATTGATAGAGTAAGATTGTTCTTTTTGTGGTTTACAGAATACTTTTTATTGAAAGACTTTTAATTTCTTATAATTTTGTCTAACTTATAAAGTGAACAGGAGTTTTGATAATTGCATTATAGGTGCAAATTATATTTATATTCATTTGTGATTTTAGGATGTGAAGTGTGAATAAGTGCAAATTGTCTTATATTTATTTTTATAGTTGTTACTTATAGTTTGAGCTTCTAATCAAAATAAGTCATATTATTGCTATATATTTAATAAAAATATGGCTATGCATGTTTTTACAAATTAAATAGGAAAAATCACCCTTGCAAAAGATGCCACTAGCGTAAAAACACTTGGCTTAAAAATCTTCAATCCAAGTTGTTTCCATCTCAGAATAGCATTGCTTTTTGTCGGGGCCTGCACTCAAGAATCAATGCATGACCTAGTAGATTTTAAACCTTAATCCATACGACACCAACACAACGATTGGGAAAACTCCTAGCACACAATAAGGATGATCAAAGGATGGAATACATACAAACAACCACATAAAGAAATAGCAAAAGACATAAATTTAACATGTTCAATACTTTTTATCTATTTTCACAGGAACATTTTAACAATTATTCACTATCTCAAATAAGATTATAAGTTTTAAGGACAAACTTGATAAATCTTCTCATTACGCAACCCTCTCTCACTTGAATAGTACCTTCTCTCTTTTATAGTGGAGGTGAATGACTCTAATCATGAATGTGACTTAGTGGCCTTTAATTGTCCCACCTTTTCACTTATCATCCCATTATGTTACCAAGATTCAAGATACATTCCACTACTTCTTAGAACGCACCTCTTAAATTTTCACTCACTTGCATTAATACTTGAAAATTTGGATTGATTTTCCAAACAATCATTCCCTCAATTAAAATTTCCAAACTTCATCCTTACCTCTTCAACTCCTGCCATCATGGAAGTTCATCGCAATTATCTTTATTTTATTTTCTCATACATCATATTTCCGCTCCACAAACTTTGGTGTTCTCCTTCCATACATCTGATCTCAATATTCCTCTAAGAGTATTGGACAATGACACTTCTTGTACTAGTATCGTAGCTATCGTCGTTAGCTATCATTAACAGAACACGTTGCTTGACTGTCACATCGCCAAGACAACTTTCAACACAATGATCCTTACAGGAATTCACTATCAATTTCATCTTGCTTCAATGCCTGTCTAACTGGTCATTAGGTCGCACTACCAGCTATGATACCACAGTTGGGGAAAAACCTCGCACACAACAAGGAGGATCAAAGGATCGAACACATACAAACAATATCACATATAAAAATAGAAAAAGACACAAATTTAATGTGATTCAGGACCTCTTGCCTATGTCTATAGGAACATCTCAGCAAATATTCACTGTCTTTGGATAAGATTACAAGTTTTCTAGAAAAACTTGAATAATTCTCTCCATTAGATGACCCCTATTCACTTGGGTGGTACATTCTCTCCTCACAACAAGTGGTGAATGACTCCATTCATGAATGTGACTTAGTGGACATTAATTATCTCACTTCTCCATCTATCCTCTCATTATGATAGTAAAGTTCTCCAAGAATATATATACATTCTATTACGTCTTGGAATGCACCTCTTAAATTTCTACTCACTTACATTAATATTTAGAAATTTGAACAGATTTTTCCTACAAAAAAAAGTCAACAACCTAAATAGTGATTAGAAATAGGAAAAGGACATATATAAGGAAGAAATTGTTAATACAAAATCAGAATCATTAACTTTCTTTTCTCTGCTTCAACTAATTAGAAACATGATCCTAAATTGCATAATATCTATTCTCTTTCCTTTGGTATAGTGCCTGCCTTGTTTATCTCCAACAATGCCTTGACAAGTAATCCCGATATCATATATCCCGTTTAAACGGTATATTCGGGCACTGATCTTCTAAAGATTTATTGTTTTTGCTTTTCCTATTTTAGGACTTCCTAATAGTGATGGAGATTTGTTTGCAGGCGAGGTCATCTTGTGTTGACTATGCAAGAGTGTCAATGTTATCACTTGTCCTAGTAGCTTTTTCTTTTATCCTTCTAATATGCAATTTGATTAACAATATCTAATAATGAGTATTTATTTATGGCATCACAAGAACTCAATTCGCATGAGTTGCATACTTGGCTCATTGATCATGACTGCACCAGCCACATGATCAAATGTCTATCAATTTTTATCTCTATTGACAGATCAATGTAAAAGTCAAGCTGGGAAATGATGCAATTGTGCAAGTTAAAGGAAAAGGGATTATTTCTATATCAACCAAGAAATATATGATAATTGTCATAGATGTTCTTTACATTCCAGGACTAGATCAAAATCTTCTTTGTGTTACACAAATGCTAAGAAATGGATATGCAATCTCTTGCAAAGAAAATTATTGTTTTATCATTGATAAACATGAAATAAAGATAACAAAGATTGAAATGACTGGAAAAAGTTTGATTTTGTTGAAGGTCATGATTTTATTGCCAAGATTGATGAGAGTGATGTTTGGCATGAAAGATTTGGTTACATCAACTTGAGGTTGTTAAGGTTCATGCAAGATGTATTTGAGATGACAAATCTTGACGTCTGATATATAAAAGATAGGAGGAGTTAAACTAAATGGTTACTATGACAGTGATTTAGGCCAAGAAATTGATGTGTAACTTGCTGACATAATGACTAAAGTGCTTCCGAAATCAAGTTTGAAGTTCCTGAAACTAAAGCTTGGCATGTCCATGGCAAAGCTCAACAAGTGTTAGAGCTATGAGATTTTGCCTTATTTGATATTTGATTTTTGATTAAGTTTTAAATGGAGTCTTTGTTATTGTTACATGTTTTTATCTTTATGTTCTGTTTTCAGATGGCTAACGTAATCCCAATAAATTTGATAGCAAATCAGATTTTCTAGGAAGTTCAAGTTGGTTGTAAGCCTATACATAGACATTCTCTTTTACGAATTTTAATGACAATTTTCCTTCTTTGATTTTAATTTCTCAATTTTTCTGCTAGTTCCAGTATTTTTATTTGTTTTTACAAAAAAATTTCCATCAGATATTTCTTCACATACAAAGCTGTTTTGCCATTCTGTTTTTGGAATTTCGCCAGGATATGATTCTTCACTCCTAGCGGAGATTGTGGTCTGTTTTAAGGTGCTGGAGTTATGAAAATTTTTTCTTGAGGTCATGATGTTTAATTTGAGCTTGTGTATTCAAGTGAATGCTTCATTTCTCTAGTTTATTGAGTCGGTGTTTAGAACAGGAATAAGCACTAGAAGAGGTGAGATCTCATGCCTGTCCTTAACAGAAGTCGTGGACCATCTGATCCTATCGTAGTAATATAAGCATACTCATTTGGTTTGGTTATGTTGTACTTGTACAGCAACGAGGGGCACTGGCAAGTCGGGGATTTCGATTTGTCCACTTCTATAATGTGAAGCAGGCAAGTTCAGCATAATGGACAGGTAGGAATGCTTGTATGTTATTGAGCTATGACGTGTTCATATCAGAACCCAGCCAAAGCTAAACCAATTTGATTTGTGTTTACGAAAGTATTGATTTACACTATTGGAGAATTTGGGGGTAATAGTACGATACTCAATCTGAAATAGGAACCTGGTAACCCTAAACCTGAATACAAGGGTCAACAGCTCACTTGGCTTAAGTACAAGGATCAATAGTCTTTGTCTATGATTTTTCACCAGTTTTTGTGCTGTGTCATCTGACATAATATTTTGATTATCCTTCCTTAAGTGAATCAATCTTGTTTTCACTAATTACGTCCTGGTTATATCTTTGAAATGTTCTCCATAACTCCACATTTATCTAATATAGCAAGCAATGAGCCAATATATTTAGCTTTACGTTATGAGCTTGTAAAAATAAATTCCACTGCAATGTATAGAGCATAGAGATCGAAAGGAAAAGGAGCGGAAGATATGGATTTTAGATTTTTTGTGCTGTGTCATTGTAATGTGTGAGAATGTAATGTTTTGTCTTGCAATTGGAGATGCCGGATTAATTGAACAATGGAGTTGTATGAAATGGTCTGTTTTGGTGCATTGGCTTTAGAGTGTATTGGACTTGCATTCGAGCGATGCATGAAATTCTGGAATTGACAATGACATGCAGCAACCATCTATCTCTTGGTTAAGATTCTTTGATGCCTTGACCTCTTTTTCTATTCCATGCTTACTATTTTCCTCAGCACGTGGTCTTTTCATCTCTCAACAATGCTACAAAAGCACTATATATAGTGACTTGAATGTAATTTATAATCTTCATCTTGGCTGTGTTGGAGTCTTGGTGATTTTAAGATTTCTTTTCTAAGAATTGGACCTCAAAATTATATTGAATAGTAAGTGACCTGGAAATCATGACATGTCAGATTTTCATGACTATGGTTAATTTATAATCTTCATCACGTGAGTGTATGTGGTTTTGTTTCATCTTCCTTTCTTTTCTTGATATGAATCTGAGTTCAAAAGGTCATCAATGTGGACAAGGATCATTGTCATACTGTCATCTATACTGTTAATTTTTGTCATATCGGTGATTTTTATACTCAATTATTATTTAATCGAACAAAACTAAGTTACAAATTAATTTGTAGCTAAAAGAAAAGAAGAATAGGGAGATGTTTGTCGTCCAATTTATTGGCCTTTTAGCTGAAGCAGCTTTTGACCAGGTTTTGAGATTGAGATGGAAAAAAGCCACTAACAAAGCTCGTTTAATGACTTGCGGTGTGTAGTATTTTTACCGCTAAAATAATTGCTTATTGCTTAGAGTTTAATAGTCATGCACTGTCAGTGTAAAAAGTTTTACATGGTCAACTAATCAGAAATCACCAAGGCTATGACTTTTAAAATATTTATTATAAAAGTCAATAAACTTAAAACAAATGGTAGTTTGTAATTAGATGACAGTATAAAACTACTTTACACTGTTAGTGCATAACCTATTTTCTCTATTGCTTAAATAAAAAGCAATTAATTCTATATTTGATCTGTGTGATATTAACATAGAAATTAAACATACTCATGAAAGGGGTTTGTTAGTGCTAAAATGATGATCAAGCTTTAGATCAAAAGGGACAAAACTTTTAAGAAAAAATATAAAAAAAAAGCCTCAAATTGATAGGATAATCGTTCACACTCGAAAAAGGATATGAATTGTATGAAGTTACCAATTATACAGTTTATATTCGTCAAAATAAAAAATTACACAGTTTATAAAAAAAAATAGATATTGAGTTGAATTGATTAAAAAACTTACGATGTTAGAAAATTTAATTAAATATCTACTATTTAATAAAATTTTATTTTATGAATTTCTATTTCATAAATTTAATTACGAAATTTATTAAAATGAATTAAAAATAACTTATATTTATAAAATTTACTAAAAAGTTTATTAAAATAAATTAAAATGAACATCTAAGGGTCATACTATATTTTGTACCCAAAAAAAGAGTCATACTATATTTTTATAAATTCAAATAAATTTTGTGAAAGTTATTCCAAATGCCTATTTTATTGTGTTTAAATTATACTAATTGTATTGGGATAACACCACTTGCATGAACCATTCACATGACAAAAATTATATAAAAGGCATATCAAAATTGTTCTCTTGAAAATAAGTAAGAGCAGTTTTTTTTTTAATATATATTCTCTCTCTACATATATACATACTTATTTTAGATATTTTAAAAAGAATTTTTAAAAATTATTTTTTAAAATTAATTATGGACAAGCATGCACAGTTTGGGGGGGGGGGGGGGGGGGGGTGGGTGGTGTTGGTTTCAATAGAAGACACATTGCAAAAGAATAAATTAAAAATTTTTCTCTTCTTTTTTCTTCGCATCTAGAATATTGATTTGAGTGATAATAGGGTTTAGTTTGTTTTGTTTTCAGACTGGAGGGTTTAGTTTTGCAGTTGAAAAAATATAAGAATTGGAAAGGCTTTGCTTCTTTAACTAAATTGGGAAAATGGGAGTACTAATCTATCTTATATATTAAATGAGAATAACTATCTTAAACAAAAACATTTTTAGCTACTATTATTTAAAGAGTGTTTTTAGCCGTCATTTTTCAATGAGGGTGTTTTTAAGAATTTTCTAACATTTTATCTCTTTTAATCTATCATTTTTAATATTTTTAGTTCTAAATTAAATTTTAATCTTTTTTTAAAAGAAATTATCAATTATATAAAATAAATATTTATTCTATGCAATGCACAAGTTAAAATACTAGTTTAGGTTTATTGGAAAAAAAAAAAAAAAACTTTGAACGATACACAATTTGTGCAGCCGTTTTTCCATTAAAACAAACTTACGCTTAATAAGTTAGCTAATAAGTTCGAATTGAGTGGTTAAGTATGTCGAATTAATTTTGAAATAGTATTTTAACTCATATGAGTAATTTTATAATTTTATTGGCCTAACCAAACTTTTATATTCTATTAATATTTTTAAGAAAATAAAAAATAAATATAAAAGATTATGTATTTTAAAATTTAAATAAAATATGTAAAAGATAAAGAGATTTTTTAATTTTTTTTTTATTATAATTTAAAATAAAAAGCCATGTGAATAATATTAGATAAAAAAAAAAATTTAAATTTTTATAATGTTAAGAAACCTTTTAATTTCGTTACTTTAATATATTCTAAATGAATGAAAAGTGATATAGATAACATTAGATGATGATAAATTTAAATTTATGTATTGATAAAAAAATTTCCAATTCATTAATATTTTTTATTATAATTTAAAATTAAATTACAATAAAATAGTCATGTGAAAATAAAGAGAATAAGAAAAAAAAATTCTGCTTTCAGTAATTTTGAGTAAAGGTTACACTCAAAAAAGAGAAAAAAGAGAATATAAATAATGAATTAATTGAGAGTGTGAGAAAAGTGACGGTCTCACTTTATAAGTTGTGTACTCAAATAATTTTATTTTATTGTAAAAAATTATATTTCTTCTCTTAAAAGTTTAATATATGTTATATTTTAATTTGAATGAGTTTTGGGATCAGTTTTTTCATTTTTCATAACTCCCAAGATTTTTTGTGCTGTCAACTTTGAGATTTTAAAATGAAAATAGCTGAACATTGATGAATGCATATCTATCAATAACTTAACTATAATAAAGAAAATACCCTTTTTGGTCTCCATTTTCTATTGATCTACTATATCCTTAATTTACTCTCTAAATTATCTACTATTTTATCTTTTAACTATTCTCCAAACTACCTATTACACTTTATCTCTCTTTTCATTTTATTTTATTTTTTTAAAAAATGAAACCCTAGTTTAAATAATAGCATAAGAGTAAGGAGAGAAATCAACTTTGGTAGAGTAGATTTTAAAAGATTTGAGACTAGTCTATTTCTTAAATATAATAGTTAAGTTTGGTTTGTTTATGTTATATAAATTAATTTAAAATCTAGTTTAAATTTTTGTTAGTCTTACTTCTTAAAGTCACCAGAAAAAGTCTTACTTCTTAAAAACTTATTTGAAATCTTACTTTGTAGTAATATTATTAAATAAAAATATAAACTTACTTTTAAATAATAGTTAATTAACGTAATTATGTAAATTTAAACTTTTAATAAGTTAATAAAATATAATTTCGAGACATCATAATAAAATTGAATAATATAACACATTATGCATAGTATTTAAATAAGTCAATTTATTAAGCATAATGTTTTCGGTGTATTTGGATAAAGAGTTTTGAAAGAGAAATTCAAATTTTTAACCATATATCAAAATAACTCTTTTGTATATTAAATTCAAAAAAGTTTAAAATGATGAGATTTTTATAGGAATCAGTTTTCAAATTCAAAGTTTTTTTAGAAATAAATTGGAATTTTGAAAGAAAATTTCAAAATTTTAACAATATATTGAAAAAGGTTTTAAAATGATAAGATTCATATAGGAAATATTTATTAAATTCAAAGAATTTAAAGTTCTTTAAAAAATAAATTTATTTATTTATTAATAGACACTCGACTGGTGTAACTTAATTAAGATAGGTGAAACCCAAGCTCCACCATGCTTTCCCCTCCAAAATTTAAGGAACTGTCATCCCGAAAGTTAAATTTTAACCAACTGTCACTTGGCGCCTATTTTGGAAAGAAACCTAACGAACGTCACTCAGAGCTTTGAATAAGAAGATGTGCCAACGAAAAAGAAAAGAAAGGGTATTGAGTTTCAAGTTTCAACACTGAAAGTAACAAAAGAAGAAGAATGTTTCAGTTGTTTTATCAACATATTAATGGTGGGAGCAGTCCTTGGGGGCAGGCTCAGTGGAGTCAGTTCCATGATAGCGCCTTCAAGATAAGGCCCTTTCCCACCTTGAACGTACATCGTGATGATGAGTCGTGGCAGAACTAGGGATGTCAAAAATACCCGTGTCCGCGGATATCCGTGGATAAAATCTGTTACGAGTATAAAATGGGTACTTTAAATGGATACCCGCAGATATTCTAAACTGGTATACTCGCTACCCGTTTATTAATGGGGCGGGTACGGATATCATGGTATCTATACCCGCAATTATATATTTACTTAAATACCCTTACATATTAATATAGATAAAATTACATAAATTTATTCAAAATTTTTAAAAAGATTGTTCATTACGAAAGAAATCTTATACAATTATATTACAAGAGAAAAAGAACATAAATTTGTGAGCATTTAAACTATATTCTTTTTAGAAAAATTGTTAGAATAATTAAAATTTATGTTTAAAGTGATTATTTTAAATTATAACTCTTTAATTTATAAATTTAAATTTATAAATTCAAAGTGAAATTTGCAACACTTTATAATTGTTCACAACACATAAAATAAATTTGTTATTTTTATTTATTTTTTATTTTTTAAAAATACCCACGGATATCCACAGATACCCGCGGATATTAAAAATATCTGCGGGTATCCGCTTAACGGATACTCGCGCGGATAATGGGGCGGGTACGGGTATAAGTTTTATCGGACGCGGCGGGTAGCTACTACTCGTACCTGTCCCGCCCTGTTGACATCCCTAGGCAGAACGTAGATATGCTGTGGCCGGATGCCGCCACTCAGCTTCCTCCCATGTTCCCTGCGGAGGTCAACCAGCACGACGTGACCCAGATTGAGTCGGGTCTGACCGAGTTGCCTAACTACCCAGTTGACGCGCCGGTGCAGAACGGTGGTTCGTCCGTTCAGTGCGGGAGAGGGAGAGGGAAGGCATGGACCGAAGAAGAGCACAGGTAGACTTTTCATATCCCTTAATGGAAAATGCTAACATGTGCACTTAAGACACGAATCAAAAATAGAAAGTTTTATTAGAAAGTGGAACAATGCACTTACTCGCAATTTTCAATGTAACACTTTTAATAAAAAAAATTTAATTTATTAATTCCTTAAGCAGTAAGACTCTTACTTAATTAAGGATTGCTAACAATATGTTTTTTGACACACTTTACTTAACATATTTTTTTTTATTGGTTAAAATTGATTGAAAACTACAAAATTATATAAGAGATATTAAATAAAATGTGGGACCTACAATCTTTTTTTATTTTCAATAAATTTTAATCAACAAAAACAAATGTGTTCAAAATAGTGTGTCAAAGAAAAATGTATTCTTAATATTTCTCTTACTTAATTTGTTTTTTTAATATTTGATTTTTCTCTGCTTCTTGTTGTTTTGAGTTAAGGACTTATTTTGTTCTTTAATTTATTTATTTTTAATTTTTGGAAACCCTTTTTTTGGATTGTGGTTCATTCATAGGTTCTTTTAATATGTTTCCAATGAAAAGAAAACGTGACGAACACAAAATAACAGTATGTAACCTTTGCGACATTCATTCATTCTCAATTTGCTGTTGCTTTCTCAGTTTCCTGTTGCTTTCCGACTAATGGTCATGAAATGTTTTTGTGGACTGTGCTTTGTTGCTGAAAGAAAAAATATTCTTTATTTTTTTCTAAAATCTACATGATTTGGAATACAAGATTTCGTCATTTATGCCTGTTTGGTTGGATGAAAAGAAAACATAAAAAGAAAAAAAAGTTTGAAATTTAAATTGAAGGGAATGTAGAAGAAAGAAAAAGTTTAAATTTTTGTTTCTAAAAGTCAACTTTTTCTTCTACTTTCTCTTCAACCAAATAAAAAAATATATTTTGTTATTCGTGTTTTCTTTTCTCTTTATTTCTTTTTCGTCCAACCAAACATACCATTAATGTAGCCACTTGATCAAAGTGAATTGTCATTTTTTAAAACGAAAGTAAACTTCTTTCGGTTCTGTCTCTTATATAGAGAGAGAGAGACATGACTCAACAATTTTTGTTCCTAACAAATATATAGAGAAAGAGCAAAAACCCTTGTGAAAAATCTTGCTTATCAAAATTTCACTGTATTATTTTGATGTATTTTAAGATGGTTGTTTTAGCTTTTGTTCCGAATTTTGTATAGAAATCAAATGGATATTTCAAATATTTATTAAAAATTTCATGTCATATTTGTTTTTTCATGATAGGTTATTTCTACTTGGGCTTGAGAAATATGGTAAAGGAAATTGAAAAAGCATTTCAAAATATGTTGTTCAAACAAAAAATTCAACTCAAATTGCTAGTCATGCCCAAAAATACTTCTTTTGCCAAAATGCCCCACAGGAAAAGAAGAAAAGAAAAAGCATTCATGATATAACTTTAGACACAAATGTGGTTCCTCACCACATTGACCCCCAGAATTCAACTTCTCATCCAGATTATACAATTCAACAATTACATGAAATGCAGCAAACACAAGAAATGTTGCCGTTGAACCCACCAAACGACGTGGCTCATCAAATGAGTGGATTTGAATATATATTTGATAATGAATTTTGAATAGAAAGCTTGCTAGAAGCTGCATTAAGTTCTTTATTTGCGGCAAAAGTGATACTGTTTAGCTAATTGATAGAGTAAGTTTCTTCTATTTGCGGTTTATAGAATATTTTTTATCGAAGGACTTTTAATTTCCTATAATTTTGTCTAGCTTATAAAGTAATTAGGAGTTATGATAATTGCATTATTGGTGCAAATTCTGTTTATATATTCATTTGTGATTTCAGGATGTGAAGTGTGAATAAGTGCAAATTATCTTTATATTTATTTTTATAATTGTTACTTACACTTTGAGCTTCTTCTAATTCAACTAAGTCTTATTGTTGCTATATATTTAATGAAAATATTCCTATGCATCTTTTTACAAATTAAATAAGGAAAATGACCCTTGCAAAAGATGCGACTGAAGTAAAAACACTTGGCTTAAAATCTGTTTCTTTTACCCTTTTAATCTGCAATTTGATCAAGTTTTAAAATTATTTTTGGTCTTTTATTGATAGTAAACTTTATCTATGGTTCAATATCTCACTCAGGTGGGATTTAGTAGTTAGTACCATGTCTTTGCCGATTCTCTTTGGTGTCATTACGTTTAGATGCTGATGCACTATCAGATATTTCTTCACATACAGAGTTGTTTTGCCATTTTGTTTTGGAATTTCACCAGGATATGATTCTTTGATCCTAGCAAAGATTGTGGTCTGTTTTAAGGTGTAGGAGTTATGAATTTTTTTCTTGAGGTCATGAAGTATAATTTGAGCTTGTGTATTCAAGTGAATGGTCCATTTCTCTTGTTTTTGGAGTCACAATTTCGAACCGGAATAAGCATTAGAAGAGGTGAGATCTCATGCCTGTCCTTAACAGAAGTTGTGGACCACCTGATCCTATTGTAGTAGTATAAGCATACTCATTTGATTTGGTTATGTTGTACTTGTAAAGCAACGGTTGTCAATCATAGGGGCACTGGCAAGTCAGGGGGATTTCGATTTGTCCACTTTTAGCTTCCCTTGAAGTCCCCCAGCTCCTTCTTAAGGTAATTTGTTAAAATTTATACGGTCATATCAGCAGAAAAAGCTAAACCAATTTGATTTGTGTTTAGGAAAGTATTGATTTACATACACCATTGGAGAATTTGGGGATAATAGGATAATAGTACGATACTCGATCAGAATTAGGAACCTGGTAACCACTAAACCTGAAGTACAAGGATCAATAGCTCACTTGGCTTAAGTACAAGGATCACAAGTCTTGTCTATGATTTTTCACCAGTTTTTGCGCTGAGTCGTCTGGCATAATATTTTTATAATCCTTCCTTCCTTCCATGAATCAATCTTGTTTTCACTAATTACCTCCAAGTTATATCTTTGAAATGTTAACCATAACTCCACATTCATCTAGCTTTAAGCATAAAGAAAGGAAGAGGGGGAGGTGGGAGATATGGATTTTAGATTTTTTGAGCTTTGTCACTGTAGTCAGTGTAATTGAGAATGTAATGTTTCGTCTTGCAATTGGAGATGCCAGATTAATTAAACAATGGAGTTGTTTGAAATGGTCTGTTTTGGTGCATTGGCTTTAGAGTGTATTGGACTATGGCACGTAGCAAACCACCTGCCTCTTGGTTAAGATTCCTTGACGCCTTGACTTCTTTTTCTAGTCCATGCTTATTATTTTCCTCAGCATGTGGTCTTTACATCTCTCAATAATGCTGCCAAAGCACTATAGTAATTTGAATGTAATTTATAATCTTCATCTTGGCTTGTGTGTAGGATTCTTTTGTTAGTGGCTTTAAGGTTTCTTTTCTAAGGATAGGACTTCAAAATATTATGCAGAATTGAATAGTAAATGACCTGGAAAACATAACTAGTCAGATTTTAATGAATATGGTTGATTTGAAGATCAATCTTTGTAGATTTGGTTTTATTTCATTCTCCCTTCTTTTCCTGATACGAATCTGATTTCAAAAGGTCATTAATGTGGACAAGGATCATTGTCTGGTTCTGTTGTCACATTGTGACATTGTCATCTAGACTGTTAATTTTTGTCATATTGGTAATTTTTTATACTCTATTATTATTCAATCCAACAAAATCAAGTTGCAATTTTTTAGCCAAAAAGAAAAGAATAGGGAGATGTTTTTCATCCAAATTTATTGGCCTTTCAGCTGAGGCAGCTTTTGGCCAGGTTTCGAGATTGAGAGGGAAAACAGGCACTAACAAAGCTCGTTTATTGAGTTGTGGTTTGCAGTTGCAGTATATCTACCGCTAAAACAAACTCGTTTAATTAGTAAATTAATTGACGCATAAGTTCGAATTCACTTAGTTAAGGAATTTATGCAGTGTCAATTGTTAATTAACACATAGTTATAAGCTTATTGCTAAATGGAAAGCAATTCTATGATCTGTGCAATATTATAGGAATTAAACATACTCATGAAAGGGGTAAGTTAAGTTGAGTGCTAAAATGATGATTAAGCTTTATATATGTCAAAAGGGATAAAACTTGTTATTAAAATATAAAAAAAGGTTAAATATGTTTTTGATCTTTCAAAAATTGACCTGTTTTGATTTTAGTTTAAAAATAAATAAATTCTTAAGTAAAGTCTCTTAAATATTAAAAATACCTTAATTAGATCCATGTACTAAATTTTGTTTAACTTTTCTATTAAATGATGGACACATTAACATCACAATCACCATTAATTTACTGATGTAGTCGTTCATGTCAACTGTTATATCTAGGTCAAATTAGTAACATATTTTTTGAATAAAATTATTACATGTTTAACCCTAAACTATATTTTTTTAAACCCTAAAACAAAAGTAATTATACAATTTTTTATTCAAAATTATCACTGGACACTTCAGATAATAAAATACTTTATTTGAAAGTTGATATAACTATCATTTAACAAAAAAGTTAAGCAGAGTTTAACAGAGGGATCTAGTTAGGATATTTTTAATATTTGAAAGACTTTATTTTAAATTTTTTTTTCTGATGACTAAAACCAAAACAAGTCAATTTTTGAAGGAATAAAAACATATTTAGCCCTATAAAAAATATGCCTCAAATGGAGATGATGTACCTTATCTTTAACTAAATTGAGAAAATGCGAGTACTAATTTATGTTTATTGAAAAAAAAATTCCTAGGACGATACGCAATTTGTGCAGTGTTTTTACCATTAAAACTAACTTAAGCTTAACAAGTAAGTTAATTACTAAATACGTTCGAATTCAGTGGTCGAGGAGTTTATGCTTTGTCAAATATTGAATGTAAATACTTGGATCAATAAAGCTTATAATATTAGAAATATTTTAACGAAATAATAACCGTGTAAAAATATAAAAGCTACTAACAACAAATGAAATAAGCAGAAAATTGGAAATAATAAAATAATTATAAGAAAAAATATCGAGATCATAATAATTATTGTTTATACACAATTTAACTTCATTTTGAATACAAGAATAAAATGGATAAGTTCCACAACCTTAAAGTAGACCCCACCCGTCATAATTACACCTCAGCTTTCTCTCCACCTCACACATACGTATATATACACTTGCTCTTCAACTTACTTTTTTTGAACGCTTGTCTCTTCCTTCTATAGCACATTTATATTCCTACGCCCATGTTCATCCCTTCATCCCCCGTGTCATGCCATGATTCATGCATTCCCACATGAACCACAACAACAATAACCACCAGCACCGTTCACAGCACAAAAAACAGATAATATTAAAAATAAATTAATTAATAATTCACAAAAGGGCAAAAAAAAAAAAAAAACCCATGTGAATAGAGTGGCACTGTGAGGTAAGACTAAGGATCAAGCGGAGTCTTAGTGGTTTTCCTTTTCTGCCACTAAATGAACCCCGTAATACCCAACGTACCACTGTACGAACTTTTTGAGACCAGCGGCGAGGTCCGTGGTGGGCTCGTACCCGAAGTCCCTTCGCGCCAAGCTCACATTGGCATGCGTGAACGGAACGTCACCGTTTCGCGGCATTTTGATCACGTGCTTCGTGGCCTTCACGTTGAGCAACGCTTCCAATATGGCGACGAGTTTCCCCACCGGCACCGGCGAAGTGTTGCCGAGATTGTACACCCTCAGCTGCGCCGGGCCGCGCTTTTTTCCGCCGCTGCCGGTGCTCTTCTCCGACGTGTCGAGCGCGCCGAGGCAGCCCTTAACGACGTCGTCCACGTACGTGAAGTCACGCGCGGCCTCCTTCCCGTCCTGCGTCTGGTAAACGTCAACGTGCTTCCCTTGGAGGATGGCTTTCGCGAAGGAGAAGTACGCCATGTCGGGCCTCCCCCAGGGCCCATAAACCGTGAAGAATCGCAATCCGGTGAGGGAGAGTCCATAGATGTGGTTGTAGGCGTGCGCGATTTCCTCGCCGGCTTTCTTCGTGGCCGCGTAGAGGCTCGCGGGCCGGTCCGTGCGGTGGAGTTCGGAAAACGGGTTTTCGGTGTTGAGCCCATAGACGGAGCTGGAGGAGGCCCAAACGATAGCGGGCTGGGGGTTCGCGTTTTTCGAAGCCTCTAGAAGGTTCACGAAGCCGGCGACGTTGGATGCCACGTAGGACTGGGGGCTCTGCATGGCGTAGCGCACGCCCGCTTGGGCTGCCAGGTGGAGGACGTGGGAGAACGAAACGACGTCGAAGAGTTTGGCGAGCAACGGCGCGTCGTTTAGGTCGCCTTCGACGATTAAGATTCGGCGCTGGGAGAGGAGGTATTGTCGGGCGCGCTTCAGCGAGGGGTCGTAGTAGTCGTTGAAGTTGTCGAGGCCGAGGACGCCGTCGCCGCGCTTCCTGAGGGCGAGGGAGCAGTGGGCGCCGATGAAGCCGGCGGCGCCGGTGACGAGGACCGTCATGCCGTTGGGGCGGCGCGGTGAGGAGGAGAGGCGGAGCTGCTTCTCCCAGGCGGAGGAGAGGAGGGTGGTGGTGTGGGCGTGGAGGTAGTTGGTGGAGAGGGCGTAGAGGGAGATGAGGATGAGGATGAGGATGATGATGATGATGGAGGATGCGTGGAGGAGCTTGGTGCTGTTTGCTCTGCGGAGGTAGCTGTTGTGACGCACCAGCTTTATGGTTTTGATAGTGTCGGGTGGAGATGCCATGTTTTGATGAGGATTTTGAGGTTTGTACATTTTAATGTTTGTACACGCTATTTCTTACGTGTGTCTGGAGGGGCTGAATTAAGTAAGAACTGAGAAGATTCATATAAAGAAAAGCGGGATCCAAGAGGGAGCTAGAGTCTACAGAGATGGGTTCGTATTCGTTGGAGACCACTCTTTTTCTCCTTAACTCTTCTCACTACCAAACTTCAGTGGCGGTATGTGTATGTAAATCAATTTGTAAGTTACTAGACACATATGGGATTCTATAACTTATCTTAACTAAAAATAGGATTAAATAATATCATCAAATATAATTAGTATAATTTTTTATATATTTAAAAATAGTTGATATAATACAAAAAATTACATCAATCATTTTTGATAAAGTTGTTTAACTTCATTTTTATATAGAGTAAGCTAGATAACCCCGAGACATATATGTTGCAAAGTCGTCTATACTTTGTGTTTGTAATATTCACTATTCTCTTTCATCCTTTATATAAAAAACAAATGAATACCTTTTTATTTCTAATTATAAGGAACATAAGCCTACTTTTATATATATTCATTGTTAACTTTTTTTATAAATTTAATGGTCATGTACTAAAAGTGTAAAATAATTTTATACTGTCATCCAATCACAAACCACCATTTATTGTAAGTTTGTTAACTTTTATAATAAATAATTTAAAAGTTATATTAATAGTAATTTTGATAAAATGACAGTGTAAAACTTTTTATACTGACAGTGCATGACCATTAAACTCTTTTTTTATACCTTTATTTTATTGAGAAATCTATTAATAAGACACATCTTTCTCTATACAAATGGATATATTCATTAGCCTATTAATAATATAAGTTACATTTATTGGTGAAAAAAATTATTCTTTGAATTGCGTGTAATGTTATTAAATATAATCACTATTTAAACCATTTAATTCTATGGGTATTTCTAGAATAAAATTTAAATTTATGATATTAATTAACTTAACTATTTTTATTAGTTTTGGTAAATTAATTATTTATTTCTTATATAAAGGATTGAATGGAGTATTACGGATTGATATTAGCAAACCAATTTTTAAACTTAATTATTTCATGTCTAATAGCCATGTATTATTTTAATTAATACTGTGCTTTATATAATATCGTGTAATATACGATGTTGATTCAAAATTTATAAATATTAATCAGTATAAAAAAATGATATGCAAAAATTGGTGTGCAATAATTATTTTCTATCTTTGAACATTATAGTACGTAAACATTGTGCGAATACACTTTGGTCCAAAAACCTTGATTAATGATTACCTACCAGTCTCTTTTAAGTTTTTGTGGGTAATTAATTAACTACACACAATTGGCTGTTTGACAAGGTTAAATTATTCGTGTAACGGGATTAATTAAAATCAAGAAACACATTAGGATAATTGGGTCTGACTCGAGTCAATGGTTTCACTTCAAAATTCTAAATATTAGTGTATATATATAGGACATTGTAACATGTTATCATTGTTGACGAAGATAACTTTTTCTAGCTAGAGTAGTTTGTGACTGTGTATAACCTTGATACCCGACAATATTTAAGAATAAATTGTTTTCGTATATTATTATTATTAAGTAATTAAAATTTATTGTTAACATCCTAATTAATTTACTGTGTATTATTTTATATTTTTATACTATAAATTTGATTCTTTATTCTTAGATATGGATGTTTTTTAATTTAGAACCATAGGTATTTTTATGGGAGACAATCAAGATTGAATTGAAAATATCCATTGTATCCTAAGACTTTATTTAAGAAGAATCAAATATGTATTACTTAAATCAATCATTTTCATTGGTACATAAGGATATTTTATTGTATTTTTTCTTGTTATGCATAGTTTCACTGTTATTTGACATTTGTTTTTATAAATTTTTAAATTATTAATTATTTTCAAATTTCTTTTTATGTTGAGATTTATTCTTTATATTAAAGATTTCAAATTCTCCAATTTTAATTTTAATTACTTTTAACATTTTTTATATTAATATTTTTTGCCTCAAACATTTTTAATTAACTGTCGATACTCTAAAGTTAATTCTTTCCAAATATTTGTAACTTATTTTTATAAGTTTTAACTTTATTTAAAAATTGTTAGAACAATTGAAGCATCCGTTTGTTTGATATATTCACAATAGGTGGTTGAACCCCTCTCTCGATCGATGCTTAAAAGGTGAATGTTGTTGTTGCTATATCTGCGAAGGTGTAAGCATGGCTTTGGTGTTGGGATAATGATCAGAGTTTGGAATAATACTTAATGGTTGAGGAAGCACTGAAGATGCGATGGGTTGTTGATGCCCACAGAGTGAGCTCATTGCAGCAAAGGAATGCTTATTGTTTCCTTAGGAATATCGAATTGGATTTTATAAGAATATCAGCTTCAAGAGAGTGCCCGTAATGTCTATGCCTGTCTTAGAGAAGCCTTAGGAGCCGTTTGTTTCAAGATATCTTGTTATATTTCTAGGAATTATATTTTTAGGAATAATATAATCAGGAATTTTATTTCTGAGTATATTTAAAAATGTATTTGGTTACATTTTAATATTCTTGAAAATATTTTTTAAAATTTAAAATAATTTAAATGAAAAATAAATAAAAAGAAAGTTACAAGAGTGTAAGAAAATAACTACTTATATTTCCATGAGAATATCACTTTTTCACCTCTTTGCATGAGAATAAAAATGTAGAAAAATACAGCAAAAAGAGAAGTTACAATTTTTCTAGAAATAAACAATACCCAAGAATAATTTTTCAAAACTTTTAATAAATATTGGTATATTACATTCTCATGTCTACATTCACGAGAATAATTTTTTAATCCGTAAAACAAATACACTCTTAGATGAGATATTTCCCACGAGTACCATTTTTTAGAGATTGTTGTTATTGCTTCTTGATTTGATGGGTTTGGTTATGAGTTATGACTTTATACCTTGAACCTGTCACTCGTGACTCTATTCTTTTCCAACTATGCTAGATCTTACAAGCTATATTTCTTTGAAGATTAAAAAAGTAAATGAAACATTGGAAGAAACTCAAAAGTGAAGCTTATATATGTATGAAGCTTAGTTTGTAATCGTTATATTTCAAATTCTAGTATAAAGATGCTTGAGATATGTTTCCTTGTATAATCTTTGGGAGTTGTCTGCCTTTGAAGTAACCCTTCATTACGTATACTAGAATACATTGTCCAATAATGTTGGTGCGTAATCTTGGTCTTTGTATCCCGGGCCCGCTCTTGTTTTGTACTTTTTATTTCAGTGTTTGCACTCTTATTTGAGGTAAATGTGTTGGCATCTAAAGGATCGCTACCTTTCCTTTTGATGTATGGCATCCTTGATTTTATTTGAAATAAAAAACGTTTTATGGTGTATTTTTTTTTTTTTTTTTACTTAGGTTATGTTTGGACTCGTAGTAGATAATAGAAGAGGATTGAAACATAATAGAGTGTAATGAATTAGAATAAAATAAATTAAAAATGTCATTCCATTATTTGAATACTTTATAATAAAATGAAACAAAGATTTTATTTTATTGTTTGAAAAAAAAATGAAATGAAATGAGTTATAATTTTTTAATTCTCATATTATCCTTATTTTAAAAACACTTTATATTTTATTTATTTTATGTCCTTACACATTACTTTATTAGAACCATAAAATTGGGTAGAAAGGTACCCTAAAAAATGACTTAAAAAAAAGATATGTATCGTGTTTTAATTTTTGATATTCCTAAAAGTAACTTTTAAATATATCAAAATTCATAGTAGATTTTTTTTTTTTTGGTCATAATCTAGTTGATTATTGTCATTCTTATGATCTTATCAAATATTCGATGCTCAAGACGAAGAAGAGGGAAAAGAGGATGAAGCAAAAGAGAAGAGGGTGAGGTGCAAAGCAAGTAGAGTAACTGGGAGAGATTGAGGTAGGAAATAAGAACTAATATGTAGGGCAATTATAATAAGGTTAAAAAAGTCAATACATAATAAAATATTTGGGCTCTATCACATTCCTCCCAAATTAGGAGCAAAGAAAAATGATATTAATATAATAAAGTGGATTGGATTCCATTATTCCATGCTTTTTTTAATAAGCTTCATCCTAATTTACAATCCAAATAATGGTATCACTTACTTTCACGCTTCATTTCCCTCCATTTCGTCTCCTACCATCAATCCAAACATAACCTTAAATATCAATCGTGATTATGGTGTATTTAGAATTTTCTTTGCAGTTTTATAATTCAAATCATTAGATTTGTCAAGAGCAATGACATGTTTAGGAGAAATTATTAGATAGTTCTGGACCACCACGTGTCTATGGTCTCAGTCAATCTTTATTGACGCATATTGAAGTTTTCAATTTACGAGAAATAATTAATAACACTTAATTATATACTTCCTTTGTTCCAAACTATTTATGTTTAAGATTAACACACATATTATTGCACATAAACTAGTATATTTGGTATAAAATGCCCTCATTTGGTGTATAATGGTGACACTGAGGTTAGAATCTATAACCTCATACATACTACTCGAACCCTTACCACTAGGTCAACCCTAGTGGCTAAAATAATCTCATATTATAGGCGTAATTGTGGATTAGGACATGATTTAATAGCAATTGTTAAATAAGGGCATATGTGGAAAAAAAAAATTAATGGACTTTGAATTTATAAAACATCAATAGTTTTGAAACAAAAAAGAAAGACTAAAAAACATTAATAGTTTTGGACCCAAGGAAGTATCATATACAAATTAATAGGAATCATGATAGTTTTGGGTCAAGATCCTCTCCATTTCTTTTTCACTCCATTTCTTCTATGACTATAATTTTGGATAAATAAATGAAACGAAAATGTGTCACACATAATAAAAGTATCATTTATTTTTCTAAAATCATGGTAATGAAATGAAGAGATAAAAAAAAAAAGATCTTTTTTTCTATAGTTTCAAACCACCTAATAATTTCTGCATATTTAGTCTCCACGGGGAACTCTTAGTCATGGTCGAAGTCGTCTACAACCAATTAAAAGTAAATTAAAAGTGAGGGTAACAAACAAAAGTGTAAGTAGTACGTAATTATAAATAGCTTCACCCTTAATATATGATCTATGTGAAATGTTAGGTAAAAAATTTGAAGTTTAAATTTTATTATCCGTTATCCAAAATTGATAAGCATACAAAATTCCTTTCAATTGTATACATATTTGTTAAGAGTATGATATATTTTTCTTTTTATGTTGAGATTAAGTCCCATCTTTGTATTTAATTTCTTGTTTTGTTGACTACACGTGTTAATAAAGTTTTATACATAATGAAAATGCATGGCTAATATATATCATCAATATGACATGATTACATATAGTTTTTTTTAAGGTATCTTTCGAATGCAATTTTGTTTGAAGTACTGTGAAGCGCTAAACATGTGTACCTCTCTTAGCGATTATCTAAACTGTGGTTCGCCACGTTATGAAGGACCAACTCTTTCTACTAGATCCAACTTCCATTGGTAAATTTTACATATGGTTTGGATGATGCAAAATTAATTCTTGAGCTGAAACAAATTTCACATTAGGATGAGAAAAAATAATTACATCCTTAATGTTAAAGTAAATATACTATAAATATTCACCAAAAAAGAGAGTAAATATACTATAAATAACTTCAAGTAAACAAACAAATAAATATATCTAGCTGGTTGACATTGATCTTTCTGACAAGGTTCATGTTTTGTGGATATTGCTCACAAATCATCATGAGTTGTAGTCTTGATTTTTATCTTTCAAAATCTACATCGTATTGGTAATTATGAAGGCTTCATGCAAATTAAGGATTCTCACAAGTTGAAAAACCAGTAATAATAAATGCTTTAAAATGTTTATTTAATTTATTTGAGCAACTTAGAGTAACATTTTTTTTTTCTATATGTCATCTAATTATATATTATTAATAATTAATTACGACAAGTTATAATCACCATCTCATTAAGAAGTCTAATGTTTCTAATGACGTGTAAAATTAAAAGTCATTAAATGATAGCATAAAAACAACAAAAAAATATTAACATGAAAAAACAATTTACATATAATTTTTAAAAATTGGTCACTAAAATTTTTGTGACACTAGTATTAAAGAAAAAAAAAAATATTTTTTGTGACGAAAATTTTGTCGCTAATGCATTAATTTTTTGTAGACTCACTGTATATATGATGCATCTTTATTGTGTATGGTAATTTCCTCTCTTTTTTTTTTTTACGAGCCACATGTATCCTCCACATGAGACAATTCTACTTGAGTTGGGTATGACCTCTATGGGCGATAAAACTCCCCCTCTAAGTATTTAATACAGCTGCATACTCAGGACTCAAACTCGAGAACACTAATCAAGCTTAAACAACCACACATCAGTTGATCCACGTGTTCGTTAGTAATTTTTGACCAGATCTACCAATTAAAGTTTATGAATAAATATATATTTTTGGTTCTCTAAAGATATATATGTGTGACAAAAAAAAAAAGAATTTAATAAACATGTATTATCAATGTAAAGGTTTTACATTGTTAATCAATTAGAAATCATCATTAATGTGCCTTTTAAGTAGTTATTATAAAAGTCAACAAACTTTTCGTACAGTAACTTATGATTAGATGACAATATAAAAGTTTATATATTGAAATTTTGACATCATGTTTTTTTTTCTTTTTCGTGACAGGTTATTTCTCTTTGGACTTGAGAAATATGGCAAGGGAAATTGGAAAAGTATTTCACGATATGCTGTTCAAACAAAAACTTCAACTCAAGTTGCTAGTCATGCTCAAAAATACTTCATTCGCCAAAATGCTCCACAAGAAAAGAGGAAAAGAAAAAGCATTCATGATATGACTTTAAACGACACAAATGTGGTTCCTCACCGCATTGACTCACAAAATTCGACTCCTCGTCTAGATCTTCCAATTCAACAATTACATGAATTACAGCAAACACAAGAAATGTTGCCGGTGAATCCACCAAGCATGGCTCATCAAATGAGTGGACTTGAATATTTGATAATGGCTTTGGAAAGAAAGCTTGCTAGAAGCTGCACAACTTTCATTCAACAGCTAAATTGTGATTAAGTTCTTTATTTGCGGCAAAAGTGATATTGTTTAGCTAATTGATAGAGTAAGATTGTTCTTTTTGTGGTTTACAGAATACTTTTTATTGAAAGACTTTTAATTTCTTATAATTTTGTCTAACTTATAAAGTGAACAGGAATTTTGATAATTGCATTATAGGTGCAAATTATATTCATATTCACTTGTGATTTTAGGATGTGAAGTGTGAATAAGTGCAAATTGTCTTATATTTATTTTTATAGTTGTTACTTATAGTTTGAGCTTCTATTCAAAATAAGTCATATTATTGCTATATATTTAATAAAAATATGGCTATGCATGTTTTTACAAATTAAATAAGAAAAATCACCCTTGCAAAAGATGCCACTGGCGTAAAAACACTTGGCTTAAAAATCTTCAATCCAAGTTGTTTCCATCTCAGAATAGCATTGCTTTTTGTGGGGCCTGCACACAAGAATCAATGCATGACCTAGTAGATTTTAAACCTCAATCCATACGACACCAAAACAACGATTGGGAAAACTCCTTGCACACAATAAGGATGATCAAAGGATGGAATACATACAAACATCACCACATAAAGAAATAGCAAAAGATATAAATTTAACGTGATTCGATACTTTTTATCTATTTTTACATGAACATTTCAACAAATATTCACTATCTCAAATAAGATTATAAGTTTTAAGGACAAACTTGAGAAACCCTCTCATTACGCAACTCCCTCTCACTTGGGTAGTACCTTCTCTCTTTTATAGTGGTGGTGAATGACTCTAATCATGAATGTGACTTAGTGGCCTTTAATTGTCTCACCTTTCCGCCTATCATCTCATTATGTTACCAAGATTCAAGATACATTCCACTATCTCTTGGAATGTACCTCTTAAATTTTCACCCACTTGCATTAATATTTAAAAATTGGGATTGATTTTCCAAACAATCATTCTCTCAATTAAAATTTTCAAACTTCATCCTTACCTCTTCAACTCCTGCCATCATGAAAGTTCATCGCAATTATCTTTAATTTATTTTCTCATACATCATGTTTTTGTTTCACAAACTTTGGTGTTCTCCTTCCATACATCTAATCTCAATATTCCTGTACAAGTTTTGGACAATGACACTTCTTGTACTTGCATCGTGGCCATCGTCGTTAGCTATGATTAATGGGACACGTTGTTTTCCTGTCACATCGCCAAGACGACTTTTGACACAAGGATCCCCACATGAATCCACTATCAACTTTATCTTACTTCAATACTTCTGACTGGTCATTAGGCCACACTATCAGCTATGATACCACTGTTTGGGAAAAATCCCGCACACAACAAGGAGGATCAAAGGATAGAATATACACAAACAATATCACATATAGAAATAGTAAAAGACACAAATTTAACGTGGTTCGGGACCTCTTACCTACGTCTACAGAAACATCTTAACAAATATTCACTGTCTTTAAATAAGATTACAAGTTTTCTAGACAAACTTGAATAAGTCTCTCCATTACATGACCCTCATTCACTTGGGTGATACATTCTCTACTCACAACAACCCCCTTTTATAGTGGTGGTGAATGATAACATTTATGAATGTGACTTAGTGGACATTAATTATCAGCTTCTCCATCTACCCTCTCATTATGGTTGTAAAGTTCTCCAAAAATAAATATACATTCTATTACCTCTTGGAGTGCACCTCTTAAATTTCTACTCACTTACATTAATATTTAGAAATTTGAATTGATTTTTCCTACAAACACAAGTCAACAACTAGAATAAATAGTGATTAGAACTAGGAAAAGAACATATATGAGGGAGAAATTGTTAATACAAAACCAGAATCATTAACTTTCTTTCTCTGCTTCAACTAATTAGAAACATGATCCTAAATTGCATAATATCTATTCTCTTTCCCCTGGTATAGTGCCTGCCTTGTTTATCTACAACAATGCTTTGACCAGTAATCCCGATATCATATATCCCGTTTAAACGGTATATTCGGGCACTGATCTTCAAAAGATTTATTGTTTTTGCTTTTCCTAATTTAGGACTTCCTAATAGTGTCGGAGATTTGTTTGTAGGTGAGGTCATCTTGTGTTGACTATGCAAGAGTGTCAATGTTATCACTTGTCCTAATAGCTTTTTCTTTTATCCTTCTAATATGCAATTCGAATAAGTTTTAAAATTATTTTTGGCCTTTTATTGTTAGTAAACTTTATCTATGGTTCAATATCTCAGATAGGTGAGATTTAGTAGTTAGTACCACGCCTTTGCTGATTCTCTCTCTAGTCATTGCATTTAGATGCTGATTCACTATTAGATATTGTTAAAGCTGTGAGATTTTTCCTTATTTAAAATTTGGTTTTTGAATAAGTTATAGTCTTTGTTATTGCTGTGGATTTTTACCATTTATGTTCTGTTTTAAGTTAGCTAATGCAATTACAATAAATCTGATGGCAGATCAAATTTTTAAGAAGTTCAAGTTGGTTGTAAGCCTATACATAGACTTTCTCTTTTATGATATTTAATGGCAATTTTCTTCTTTCAATTTTAATCTCTCAATTTCTCTGCAAGTTCCAGTATTTTTGTTTGTTTTTACACAATATTTCCAACAATGGTATCAATAACTTGCATCCTACAAGTTGTGAGGCAAAGTTTTTTATTGAGCGCTAAACATAGTCAGGTTGAGTGCAAACACCGGTAAGCTTAAGCGATTTATTTTTAGGAAGTTGTGGTGCAAATATGTCTACCCCCAACAATTCTTCATATGTAATTCCAATATTTAATGGTGAAAACTATCATATTTGGGCTGTCAAGATGAAGTTTTTTTAAGGTCGTCTCAAGATGAAGAGAGTTTCTTTTTGCTTTGTTCTCATTGCCAAAGAGAAAAACCAGGCTGAAGAAGATTGTTGATACAAAGATAAACCTCTTTTTCACTATAATTTTTTGCAATAAAGTTGGTCACAATGAAAAGTATTGCAAAATCCAGAAAAAAAACAATCTCAAAAGAACCAGACAAATATGATTGAAGAAGACAACAACGATAATGAGTATTTATTTATGGCATCACAAGAACATGAGTTGAACACTTGGCTCATTGATCGTGACTGCACTGGCCACATGATCAAATGTCTATCAATTTTTATCTCTATTGACAGATGAACTTAAAAGTCAAGCTGGGAAATGATGAAATTTTGCAAGTTAAAGGAAAAGGAATTATTTCTATATCAAACAAGAAATATATGACAATTGTCATAGATGTTATTTACATTCCAGGACTAGATCAAAATCTTCTTAGTGTTACACAAATGCTAGGAAATGGATATGCGGTCTCTTGCAAAGAAAATTATTGTTTTATCATTGATAAACATGAAATAGAGATAACAAAGATTGAAGTGACTGGAAAAAGTTTGATTTTGTTGAAGGTCATGATCTTATTGCCAAGATTGATGAGAGTGATGTTTGGCATGAAAGATTTGGTTACATCAACTTGAGGTTGTTAAGGTTCATGCAAGATGTATTTGAGATGACAAATCTAGACATCTGATATTTAAAAGATAGGAGGAGTTAAACTAAATGGTTACTATGACAGTGATTTAGGCCAAGAAATTGATGTGTAACTTGCTGACATAATGACTAAAGTGCTTCCGAAATCAAGTTTGAAGTTCCTGAAACTAAAGCTTGGCATGTCCATGGCAAAGCTCAACAAGTGTTAGAGCTATGAGATTTTGCCTTATTTGATATTTGATATTTGATTTTTGTTAAGTTTTAAATGGAGTCTTTGTTATTGTTACATGTTTTTATCTTTATGTTCTGTTTTCAGATAGCTAACGTAATCCCAATAAATTTGATAGCAAATCAGAATTTCTAGGAAGTTCAAGTTGGTTGTAAGCCTATACATAGACATTCTCTTTTACGAATTTTAATGACAATTTTCCTTCTTTGATTTTAATTTCTCAATTTTTCTGCTAGTTCCAGTATTTTTATTTGTTTTTACAAAAAAATTTCCAACAGATATTTCTTCACATACAAAGCTGTTTTGCCATTCTGTTTTTGGAATTTCGCCAGGATATGATTCTTCACTCCTAGCGGAGATTGTGGTCTGTTTTAAGGTGCTGGAGTTATGAAAATTTTTTCTTGAGGTCATGATGTTTAATTTGAGCTTGTGTATTCAAGTGAATGCTTCATTTCTCTAGTTTATTGAGTCGGTGTTTAGAACAGGAATAAGCATTAGAAGAGGTGAGATCTCATGCCTGTCCTTAACAGAAGTCGTGGACCATCTGATCCTATCGTGGTAATATAAGCACACTCATTTGGTTGGGTTATGTCGTACTTGTACAGCAACGAGGGGCACTGGCAAGTCAGGGGGATTTCGATTTGTCCACTTCTACAATGTGAAGCAGGCAAGTTCAGCATAATGGAAAGGTAGGAATGCTTTTATGTTATTGAGCTATGACGTGTTCATATCAGAACCCAGCCAAAGCTAAACCAATTTGATTTGTGTTTAGGAAAGTATTGATTTACACTATTGGAGAATTTGGGGGTAATAGTACGATACTCAATCTGAAATAGGAACCTGGTGACCCCTAAACCTGAATACAAGGGTCAATAGCTCACTTGGCTTAAGTACAAGGATCAATAGTCTTTGTCTATGATTTTTCACCAGTTTTTGTGCTGAGTCATCTGACATAATATTTTGATAATCCTTCCTTAAATGAATCAATCTTGTTTTCACTGATTACCTCCAGGTTATATCTTTGAAATGTTCTCCATAACTCCACATTTATCTAATACAGCAAGCGATGAGCCTATATATTTAGCTTTACATTATGAGCTTGTAAAAATAAATTCCACTGCAATGTGTAAAGCATAGAGATCGAAAGGAAAAGGGGCGGAAGATATGGATTTTAGATTTTTTGTGCTGGGTCATTGTAATGTTAGGATGTAGTGTTTTGTATTGCAATTGGAGATGCCGGATTAGTTGAACAATGGAGTTGTATGAAATGGTCTGTTTTGGTGCATTGGCTTCAGAGTGTATTGGACTTGGATTCGAGCGATGCATGAAATTCTGGAATTGACGACAATGACATGCAGCAACGATCTATCTCTTGGTTAAGATTCTTTGATGCCTTGACTTCTTTTTCTAGTCCATGCTTATTATTTTCCTTAGCACGTGCTCTTTTCATCTCTCAATAATGCTGCAAAAGCACTATATATAGTGACTTGAATGTAATTTATAATCTTCATCTTGGCTTGTGTGTAGGAGTCTTGGTGACTTTGAGATTTCTTTTCTAAGGATTGGACCTCAAAATTATATTGAATAGTAAGTGACCTGGAAATCATGACATGTCAGATTTTCATGACTATGGCTAATTTATAATCTTCATCACGTGAGTGTATTTGGTTTTGTTTCATCTTCCCTTCTTTTCTTGATATGAATCTGAGTTCAAAAGGTCATCAATGTGGACAAGGATCATTGTCATACTGTCATCTATACTGTTAATTTTTGACATATTGGTGATTTTTATACTCAATTATTATTTAATCGAACAAAATCAAGTTGCAAATTAATTTGTAGCTAAAAGAAAAGAAGAATAGGGAGATGTTTGTCGTCCAATTTATTGGCCTTTTAGCTGAAGCAGCTTTTGACCAGGTTTTGAGATTGAGATGGAAAAAAGCCACTAACAAAGCCAGTTTAATGAGTTCGGTTTGTAGTATTTTTACCGCTAAAATAATTGCTTATTGCTTAAACGAAAATCAATTAATTCTATATATGATCTGTGCCATATTAACATAGGAATTAAATATACTAATGAAAGGGGTTTGTAGTGCTAAAATGATGATCAAGCTTTAGATCAAAAGGGGCAAAACTTTTAAGAAAATATAAAAAAAAATAAAAAGCCTCAAATTGAGAGGATGAATTGTACTATCGTTTACACTCGAAAAAGGATATGAATTGTATGGAGTTACCAATTACACAGTTTATATTCGTCAAAATAAAAAATTACACAGTTTATAAAAAAAAAATAGATATTGAGTTGAATTGATAAAAAAACTTAAGATGTTAGAAAATTTAATTAAATATCTAGTATTTAATAAATTTCTATTTTATGAATTTCTATTTCATAAATTTAATTACGAAGTTTATTAAAATGAATTAAAAATAACTTGTATTTATAAAATTTACAAAAAAAATTATTAAAATAAATTAAAATGAACATCTAAGAGTTATACTATATTTTGTACCAAAAAACAAAGAGTCATACTATATTTTTATAAATTCAAATAAATTGTGAAAATTCTTCCAAATGTTTTTTTATTGTGTTTAAATTATACTAATTGTGTTGGGATAACACCACTAACATGAAACATTCGCATGAAAAAAATTATATAAAAGGCATATCAAAAAATTTCTCTTGAAAATAAGTAAGAGCAGTTTTTTTTTTTTTTTATATATTCTCTCTCTACATATATACATACTTATTTTAGATATTTTGAAAAGAATTCTTTAAAAATTATTTTCTAAAATTAATTATGGACAAGCATGCACAGTGGGGGGGGGGGGGGGGGGGGGGGGGGGTGTTCTTTCAATAGAAGACCGATTGCAAAAAAATAAATTATAAACTTCTCTCTTCTTCTTTTTTCGCGTCTAGAATATTGATTTGAGTGATAATAGGGTTTAGTTTGTTTTGTTTTTAGACTGGAGGGTTTAGTTTTGTTAAAGTTAGTTTTGCAGTTGAAAAATATAAGAATTGGAAAGACTTTGCTTCTTTAACTAAATTGGGAAAATGGGACTATGGGAGTACTAATTCACCTTACATATTAAATGAGAATAGTTATCTTAAATAAAAGCATGTTTAACTATTATTTTTTTAAAAAAGTGTTTTTAGCTGTTATTCTTCAATGAGAGTGTTTTTAGGGATTTTTTAACCTCTTTTTCCTTTCAATCTATCATTTTCAATATCTTTAACTCTAAATTGAATTTTAATATTTTTTTAAAAGAAATTATCAACAATTAAAAATTAACATTGTATTACAACAATTGTTTATTATAAATTTAAAATATAATCTATAATTTCAAAAACATTTATTTCTCACAAATTTTAATTACAATATATTTCATATATTCAAAAGTATTTATTTATTATAAATTTAAGTTATATAAAATAAATATTTATTTTGTGCAATGCACAGGTTAAAATACTAGTTTAAGTTTATTGGGAAAAAAAAATCATTGAACGATATGCAATTTGTGCAGCGGTTTTTCCATTAAAACAAACTTACGCTTAATAAGTTAACTAGTAAGTTCGAATTGAGTGGTTAAGTATGTCGAATTAATTTTGAAATAGTATTTTAACTCATATGAGTAATTTTTATAATTTTATTGGGCTAACCAAACTTTTATATTTTATTAATATTTTTAAGAAAATAAAAAAAATATAAAAGATTATGTATTTTAAAATTTAAATAAAAATATTTAAAAAATAAAAGAGATTTTTTAATTTTTTATTTATTATTTATTATAATTTAAAATAAAATAAAAAGTCATGTGAATAACATTAGATAAAAAGAAATTTAAAATTTTTATAATGTTAAGAAACTTTTTAATTTCGTTACTTTAATATATTCTAAATGAATAAAAAGTGATATAGATAACATTAGATGATGATAAATTTAAATTTTGTATTGATAAAAAAATTTCCAATTCATTAATATTTTTTATTATAATTTAAAATTAAATTATAATAAAATAGTCATTTGAAAATAAAGTGAGTAAGAAAACAAAATTCTTCTTTCAGTGATTGTGAGTAAAAGTTACACTCAAAATAAAGAAAAGAAAAAAGAGAATATAAATAACGAATTAATTGAGAGTGTGAGAAAAGTGAGAGTCTCACTCTCTAAGTTGTGTACTCAAATAATTTTATTTTATTTTAAAAAATTATATTTCTTCTCTTAAAAGTTTAATATTTTAATTTGAATGAGTTTTGGGATCAGTTTTTTCATTTTTCATAACTCTCAAGATTTTTGTTGTTGTCAAATTTGAGATTTTAAAATGAAAATAGCTGAACATTGATGAATATATATCTCTCAATAACTTAACTATAATAAAGAGGATACCCTCTTTTGTTCTCCATTTTCTATTGGTCTACTATATCCTTAATTTACTCTCTAAATTATCTACTATTTTATCTTTTAATTACTCTCTAAACTATATTACACTTTATCTCTCTTTTATTTTATTTTATTTTTAAAAAAAATGAAACCCTAGTTTAAATAATAGCATAAGATTAAGGAGGGAAATCAATTTTGGTAGAGTAGATTTTAAAAGATTTGAGATTAGTCTATTTCTTAAATATAAATAGTTTTTTTTTTTAAGAGTTCTTAAATATAATAGTTAAGTTTGGTTTGTTTATGTTATATAAATTAATTTAAAATCTAGTTTAAATTTTTGTTAGTCTTACTTCTTAAAAACTTATTTAAAATCTTACTTTGTAATAATATTATTAAATAAAAATATAAACCTACTTTTAAATAATAGTTATTAACGTAATTATGTAAATTTAAACTTTTAATAAGTTAATTAAATATAATTTCGAGACATCATAATAAAATTGAATAATATAACACATTATGCATAGTATTTAAATAAGTCAATTTATTAAGCATAATGTTTTCGGCGTATTTGGATAAAGAGTTTTGAAAGAGAAATTCAAATTTTTAACCATATATCAAAATAACTCTTTTGTATATTAAATTCAAAAAAGTTTTAAAATGATGAGATTTTTATAGGAATCAGTTTTCAAATTCAAAGTTTTTTTAGAAATAAATTGGAATTTTGAAAGAAAATTTCAAAATTTTAACAATATATTCAAAAAGGTTTTAAAATGATAAGATTTATATAGGAAATATTTATTAAATTCAAAGAATTTAAAGTTCTTTAAAAATAAATTAATTATTTATTAATAGACACTCGACTGGTGTAACTTAATTAAGATAGGTGAAACCCAAGCTCCACCATGTTTTCCCCTCCAAAATTTAAGGAACTGTCATCCCGAAAGTTAAATTTTAACCAACTGTCACTTGGCGCCTATTTTGGAAAGAAACCTAACGAACGTCACTCAGAGCTTTGAATAAGAAGCGTGTGCCAACGAAAAAGAAAAGAAAGGGTATTGAGTTCCAAGTTTCAACACTGAAAGTAACAAAAGAAGAAGAATGTTTCAGTTGTTTTATCAACATATTAATGGTGGGAGCAGCCCTCGGGGGCAGGCTCAGTGGAGTCAGTTCCATGATAGCGCCTTCAAGATAAGGCCCTTTCCCACCTTGAACGTACATCGTGATGATGAGCCGTGGCAGAACGTAGATGAGCTGTGGCCGGACGCCGCCACTCAGCTTCCTCCCATGTTCCCAGCGGAGGTCAGCCAGCACGACGTGACCCGGATTGAGTCGGGTCCGGCGAGTTGCCCAGCCACCCAGTTGACGCGCCGGTGCAGAACGGTGGTTCGTCCGTTCGGCGCGGGAGAGGGAGAGGGAAGGCATGGACCGAAGAAGAGCACAGGTAGACTTCTCATATCCCTTAATGGAGAATGCTAACATGTGCACATAAGACACGAATCAAAAATAGAAAGTTTTATTAGAAAGTGAAACAAAACACTTTTAATAAAAAATTTGATTTATTGATTCCTTAATCAGTAAGACTCTTACTTAATTAAGGATAGTCAACAATACATTCTGTAACACACTTTACTTAACATATTTTTTTTTATTGGTTAAAATTGATTAAAAACTATAAAATTATATAAGAGATATTAAATAGAATGTGAGACCTACAATCTTTTTTTATTTTTAATAAATTTAAATTAATAAAAACGAATGTGTTCAAAATAGTGTGTCAGAGGAGAATGTATTCTTAATATTTCTCTTACTTAATTTGTTTTTTTAATATTTGATTTTTCTTTGCTTCTTGTTGTTTTGAGTTAAGGACTTGTTTTGTTCTTTAATTTTTATTTTTAATTTTTGGAAACGGTTTTTTTGGATTGTGGTTCATTCATAGGTTCTTTTAATATGTTTCCAATGAAAAGAAAAAGTGACGAACAAAAATAACAGTATGTAACCTTTGCGACATTCATTCATTCTCAATTTGCTATTGCTTTCTCAGTTTCCTGTTGCTTTCCGACTAATGATCATGAAATGTTTTTGTGGACTGTGCTTTGTTGCTGAAAGAAAAAATATTCTTTATTTTTTTCTAAAATCTACATGATTTGGAATACAAGATTTCGCCATTTATGCCTGTTTGGTTGGATGAAAAGAAAACATAAAAAGAAAAAAAAGTTTGAAATTTAAATTGAAGGGAATGTAGAAGAAAGAAAAAATTTAATTTTTGTTTCAAAAAGTCAACTTTTTCTTCTACTTTCTCTTCAACCAAATAAAAAAATATATTTTCTTATTCGTGTTTTCTTTTCTCTTTATTTCTTTTTTGTCCAACCAAACATACCATTAATGTAGCCACTTGATCAAAGTGAATTGTCATTTTTAAAACGAAAGTAAACTTCTTTCGGTTCTGTCTCTTATATAGAGAGAGAGACATGACTCAACAATTTTTGTTCCTAACAAATATATAGAGAAAGAGCAAAAACCCTTGTGAAAAATCTTGCTTATCAAAATTTCACTGTATTATTTTGATGTATTTTAAGATGGTTGTTTTAGCTTTTGTTCCGAATTTTGTATAGAATCAAATGGATGTTTCAAATATTTATTAAAAATTTCATGTCATATTTGTTTTTTCATGATAGGTTATTTCTACCTGGGCTTGAGAAATATGGTAAAGGAAATTGAAAAAGCATTTCAAAATATGTTGTTCAAACAAAAAATTCAACTCAAATTGCTAGTCATGCCCAAAAATACTTCTTTCACCAAAATGCCCCACAGGAAAAGAAGAAAAGAAAAAGCATTCATGATATAACTTTAGACACAAATGTGGTTCCTCACCACATTGACCCCCAGAATTCAACTTCTCACCCAGATCATACAATTCAACAATTACATGAAATGCAGCAAACACAAGAAATGTTGCCGTTGAACCCACCAAACGACATGGCTCATCAAATGAGTGGATTTGAATATATATTTGATAATGAATTTTGAATAGAAAGCTTGCTAGAAGCTGCATTAAGTTCTTTATTTGCGGCAAAAGTGATACTGTTTAGCTAATTGATAGAGTAAGTTTCTTTTATTTGCGGTTTATAGAATATTTTTTATCGAAGGACTTTTAATTTCCTATAATTTTGTCTAGCTTATAAAGTAATTAGGAGTTTTGATAATTGCATTATTGGTGCAAATTCTGTTTATATATTCATTTGTGATTTCAGGATGTGAAGTGTGAATAAGTGCAAATTATCTTTATATTTATTTTTATAATTGTTACTTACACTTTGAGCTTCTTCTAATTCAAATAAGTCTTATTGTTGCTATATATTTAATGAAAATATTCCTATGCATCTTTTTACAAATTAAATAAGGAAAATGACCCTTACAAAAGATGCGACTGAAGTAAAAACACTTGGCTTAAAATCTGTTTCTTTTACCCTTTTAATCTGCAATTTGATCAAGTTTTAAAATTATTTTTGGTCTTTTATTGATAGTAAACTTTATCTATGGTTCAATATCTCACTCAGGTGGGATTTAGTAGTTAGTACCATGTCTTTGCCGATTCTCTTTAGTGTCATTACGTTTAGATGCTGATGCACTATCAGATATTTCTTCACATACAGAGTTGTTTTGCGATTTTGTTTTGGAATTTCACCAGGATATGATTCTTTGATCCTAGCAAAGATTGTGGTCTGTTTTAAGGTGTAGCAGTTATGAATTTTTTTCTTGAGGTCATGAAGTATAATTTGAGCTTGTGTATTCAAGTGAATGGTCCATTTCTCTTGTTTTTGGAGTCACAATTTCGAACCGGAATAAGCATTAGAAGAGGTGAGATCTCATGCCTGTCCTTAACAGAAGTTGTGGACCACCTGATCCTATAGTAGTAGTATAAGCATACTCATTTGATTTGGTTATGTTGTACTTGTAAAGCAACGGTTGTCAATCATAGGGGCACTGGCAAGTCAGGGGGATTTCGATTTGTCCACTTTAGCTTCCCTTGAAGTCCCCCAGCTCCTTCTTAAGGTAATTTGTTAAAATTTATACGGTCATATCAGCAGAAAAAGCTAAACCAATTTGATTTGTGTTTAGGAAAGTATTGATTTACATACACCATTGGAGAATTTGGGGATAATAGGATAATAGTACGATACTCGATCAGAATTAGGAACCTGGTAACCACTAAACCTGAAGTACAAGGATCAATAGCTCACTTGGCTTAAGTACAAGGATCACAAGTCTTGTCTATGATTTTTCACCAGTTTTTGCGCTGAGTCGTCTGGCATAATATTTTTATAATCCTTCCTTCCTTCCATGAATCAATCTTGTTTTCACTAATTACCTCCAGGTTATATCTTTGAAATGTTAACCATAACTCCACATTCATCTAGCTTTAAGCATAAAGAAAGGAAAAGGGGGAGGTGGGAGATATGGATTTTAGATTTTTTGAGCTTTGTCACTGTAGTCAGTGTAATTGAGAATGTAATGTTTCGTCTTGTAATTGGAGATGCCAGATTAATTAAACAATGGAGTTGTTTGAAATGGTCTGTTTTGGTGCATTGGCTTTAGAGTGTATTGGACTATGGCACGTAGCAAACCACCTGCCTCTTGGTTAAGATTCCTTGACGCCTTGACTTCTTTTTCTAGTCCATGCTTATTATTTTCCTCAGCATGTGGTCTTTACATCTCTCAATAATGCTGCCAAAGCACTATAGTAATTTGAATGTAATTTATAATCTTCATCTTGGCTTGTGTGTAGGATTCTTTTGTTAGTGGCTTTAAGGTTTCTTTTCTAAGGATAGGACTTCAAATATTATGCAGAATTGAATAGTAAATGACCTGGAAAACATAACTAGTCAGATTTTAATGAATATGGTTGATTTTGAAGATCAATCTTTGTAGATTTGGTTTTATTTCATTCTCCCTTCTTTTCCTGATACGAATCTGATTTCAAAAGGTCATTAATGTGGACAAGGATCATTGTCTGGTTCTGTTGTCACATTGTGACATTGTCATCTAGACTGTTAATTTTTGTCATATTGGTAATTTTTTATACTCTATTATTATTCAATCCAACAAAATCAAGTTGCAATTTTTTAGCCAAAAAGAAAGAATAGGGAGATGTTTTTCGTCCAAATTTATTGGCCTTTCAGCTGAGGCAGCTTTTGGCCAGGTTTCGAGATTGAGAGGGAAAACAGGCACTAACAAAGCTCGTTTATTGAGTTGTGGTTTGCAGTCGCAGTATTTCTACCGCTAAAACAAACTCGTTTAATTAGTAAATTAATTGACGCATAAGTTCGAATTCACTTAGTTAAGGAATTTATGCAGTGTCAATTGTTAATTAACACATAGTTATAAGCTTATTGCTAAATGGAAAGCAATTCTATGATCTGTGCAATATTATAGGAATTAAACATACTCATGAAAGGGGTAAGTTAAGTTGAGTGCTAAAATGATGATTAAGCTTTATATATGTCAAAAGGGATAAAACTTGTTATGAAAATATAAAAAAAGGTTAAATATGTTTTTGATCTTTCAAAAATTGACCTGTTTTGATTTTAGTCTAAAAATAAATAAATTCTTAAGTAAAGTCTCTTAAATATTAAAAATACCTTAATTAGATTCATGTACTAAATTTTGTTTAACTTTTCTATTAAATGATGAACACATCAACATCACAATCACCATTAATTTGCTGATGTAGTCGTTCATGTCAATTGTTATGTCTAGGTCAAATTAGTAACATACTTTTTGAATAAAATTATTACATGTTTAACCCTAAACTATATTTTTTTTAAACCCTAAAGCAAAAGTAATTATACAATTTTTTATTCAAAATTATCACTGGACATTTCAAATAATAAAATACTTTATTTGAAAGTTGATATAATCATCATTTAACAAAAAAGTTAAACAGAGTTTAACAGAATGATCTAGTTAGGATATTTTTAATATTTGAAAGATTTTATTTAAGATTTTTTTTTTCTGATTACTAAAACCAAAACAGGTTAATTTTTGAAGGAATAAAAACATATTTAGCCCTATAAAAAATATGCCTCAAATGGAGATGATGTACCTTATCTTTAACTAAATTGAGAAAATGCGAGTACTAATTTATGTTTATTGAAAAAAAATTCCTAGGACGATACGCAATTTGTGCAGTGTTTTTACCATTAAAACAAACTTAAGCTTAACAAGTAAGTTAATTACTAAATACGTTCGAATTCAGTGGTCGAGGAGTTTATGCTTTGTCAAATATTGAATGTAAATACTTGGATCAATAAAGCTTATAATATTAGAAATATTTTAACGAAATAATAACCGTGTAAAAATATAAAAGCTACTAACAACAAATGAAATAAGCAGAAAATTGGAAATAATAAAATAATTATAAGAAAAAATATCGAGATCATAATAATTATTGTTTATACACAATTTAACTTCATTTTGAATACAAGAATAAAATGGATAAGTTCCACAACCTTAAAGTAGACCCCACCCGTCATAATTACACCTCAGCTTTCTCTCCACCTCACACATACGTATATATACACTTGCTCTTCAACTTACTTTTTTTGAACGCTTGTCTCTTCCTTCTATAGCACATTTATATTCCTACGCCCATGTTCATCCCTTCATCCCCCGTGTCATGCCATGATTCATGCATTCCCACATGAACCACAACAACAATAACCACCAGCACCGTTCACAGCACAAAAAACAGATAATATTAAAAATAAATTAATTAATAATTCACAAAAGGGCAAAAAAAAAAAAAAACCCATGTGAATAGAGTGGCACTGTGAGGTAAGACTAAGGATCAAGCGGAGTCTTAGTGGTTTTCCTTTTCTGCCACTAAATGAACCCCGTAATACCCAACGTACCACTGTACGAACTTTTTGAGACCAGCGGCGAGGTCCGTGGTGGGCTCGTACCCGAAGTCCCTTCGCGCCAAGCTCACATTGGCATGCGTGAACGGAACGTCACCGTTTCGCTGCATTTTGATCACGTGCTTCGTGGCCTTCACGTTGAGCAACGCTTCCAATATGGCGACGAGTTTCCCCACCGGCACCGGCGAAGTGTTGCCGAGATTGTACACCCTCAGCTGCGCCGGGCCGCGCTTTTTCCCGCCGCTGCCGGTGCTCTTCTCCGACGTGTCGAGCGCGCCGAGGCAGCCCTTAACGACGTCGTCCACGTACGTGAAGTCACGCGCGGCCTCCTTCCCGTCCTGCGTCTGGTAAACGTCAACGTGCTTCCCTTGGAGGATGGCTTTCGCGAAGGAGAAGTACGCCATGTCGGGCCTCCCCCAGGGCCCATAAACCGTGAAGAATCGCAATCCGGTGAGGGAGAGTCCATAGATGTGGTTGTAGGCGTGCGCGATTTCCTCGCCGGCTTTCTTCGTGGCCGCGTAGAGGCTCGCGGGCCGGTCCGTGCGGTGGAGTTCGGAAAACGGGTTTTCGGTGTTGAGCCCATAGACGGAGCTGGAGGAGGCCCAAACGATAGCGGGCTGGGGGTTCGCGTTTTTCGAAGCTTCTAGAAGGTTCACGAAGCCGGCGACGTTGGATGCCACGTAGGACTGGGGGCTCTGCATGGCGTAGCGCACGCCCGCTTGCGCTGCCAGGTGGAGGACGTGGGAGAACGAAACGACGTCGAAGAGTTTGGCGAGCAACGGCGCGTCGTTTAGGTCGCCTTCGACGATTAAGATTTGGTGCCTGGAGAGGAGGTGTTGTCGGGCGCGCTTCAGCGAGGGGTCGTAGTAGTCGTTGAAGTTGTCGAGGCCGAGGACGCCGTCGCCGCGCTTCCTGAGGGCGAGGGAGCAGTGGGCGCCGATGAAGCCGGCGGCGCCGGTGACGAGGACCGTCATGCCGTTGGGGCGGCGCGGTGAGGAGGAGAGGCGGAGCTGCTTCTCCCAGGCGGACGAGAGGAGGGTGGTGGTGTGGGCGTGGAGGTAGTTGGTGGAGAGGGCGTAGAGGGAGATGAGGATGAGGATGAGGATGATGATGATGATGGAGGATGCGTGGAGGAGCTTGGTGCTGTTTGCTCTGCGGAGGTAGCTGTTGTGACGCACCAGCTTTATGGTTTTGATAGTGTCGGGTGGAGATGCCATGTTTTGATGAGGATTTTGAGGTTTGTAGATTTTAATGTTTGTACACGCTATTTCTTACGTGTGTTTGGAGGGGCTGAATTAAGTAAGAACTGAGAAGATTCATATAAAGAAAAGCGGGATCCGAGAGGGAGCTAGAGTCTACAGAGATGGGTTCGTATTCGTTGGAGACCACTCTTTTTCTCCTTAACTCTTCTCACTACCAAACTTCAGTGGCGGTATGTGTATGTAAATTAATTTGTAAGTTACTAGACACATATGGGATTCTATAACTTATCTTAACTAAAAATAGGATTAAATAATCCCATCAAATATAATTAGTATAATTTTTTATATATTTAAAAATAGTTGATATAATACAAAAAATTACATCAATAATCTTTGATGAAGTTGTTTAATTTCATTTTTATATGGAGTAAGCTAGATAACCCCGAGACATATATATTACAAAGTCGTCTATACTTTGTGTTTGTAATATTCACTATTCTCTTTCGTCCTTTATATAAAAAATAAATGAATACCTTTTTATTTCTAATTATAAGGAACATAAGCCTACTTTTATATATATTCATTGTTAACTTTTTTTATGAATTTAATGGTCATGTACTAAAAGTGTAAAATAATTTTATACTATCATCCAATCACAAACTACCATTTATTGTAAGTTTGTTAACTTTTATAATAAATAATTTAAAAGTCATATTAATAGTAATTTTTGATAAAATGACAGTGTAAAACTTTTTATACTGACAGTGCATGACCATTAAACTCTTTTTTTATACCTTTACTTTATTGAGAAATCTATTAATAAGACACATCTTTCTCTATACAAATGGATGTATTCATTAGCCTATTAATAATATAAGTTACATTTATTGGTGAAAAAAATTATTCTTTGAATTGCGTGTAATGTTATTAAATATAATCACTATTTAAACCATTTAATTCTATGGGTATTTCTAGAATAAAATTTAAATTTAAGATATTAATTAACTTAACTATTTTTATTAGTTTTGATAAATTAATTATTTGTTTCTTATAATAGTTTTGGTAAATTAATTATTTATTTCTTATATAAAGGATTGAATGGAGTATTACGGATTGATATTAGCAAACCAATTTTTAAACTTAATTATTTCATGTCTAATAGCCATGTATTATTTTAATTAATACTGTGCTTTATATAATATCGTGTAATATACGATGTTGATTCAAAATTTATAAATATTAATCAGTATAAAAAAATGATATGCAAAAATTGGTGTGCAATAATTATTTTCTATCTTTGAACATTATAGTACGTAAACATTGTGCAAATACACTTTGGTCCAAAAACCTTGATTAATGATTACCTACCAGTCTCTTTTAAGTTTTTGTGGGTAATTAATTAACTACACACAAGTGGCTGTTTGACAAGGTTAAATTATTCGTGTAACGGGATTAATTAAAATCAAGAAACACATTAGGATAATTGGGTCTGACTCGAGTCAATGGTTTCACTTCAAAATTCTAAATATTAGTGTATATATATAGGACATTGTAACATGTTATCATTGTTGACGAAGATAACTTTTTCTAGCTAGAGTAGTTTGTGACTGTGTATAACCTTGATACCCGACAATATTTAAGAATAAATTGTTTTCGTATATTATTATTATTAAGTAATTAAAATTTATTGTTAACATCCTAATTAATTTACTGTGTATTATTTTATATTTTTATACTATAAATTTGATTATTTATTCTTAGATATGGATTTTTTTAATTTAGAACCATAGGTATTTTTATGGGAGACAATCTAGATTGAATTGAAAATATCCATTGTATCCTAAGACTTTATTTAAGAAGAATCAAATATGGATTACTTAAATCAATCATTTTCATTGGTACATAAGGATATTTTATTGTATTTTTTCTTGTTATGCATAGTTTCACTGTTATTTGACATTTGTTTTTATAAATTTTTAAAATTTTAAATTATTAATTATTTTCAAATTTCTTTTTATGTTGAGATTTATTCTTTATATTAAAGATTTCAAATTCTCCAATTTTAATTTTAATTACTTTTAACATTTTTTATATTAATACTTTTTGCCTCAAACATTTTTAATTAACTGTCGATACTCTAAAGTTAATTCTTTCCAAATATTTGTAACTTATTTTTATAAGTTTTAACTTTATTTAAAAATTGTTAGAACAATTGAAGCATCCGTTTGTTTGATATATTCACAATAGGTGGTTGAACCCCTCTCTCGATCGATGCTTAAAAGGTGAATGTTGTTGTTGCTATATCTGCGAAGGTGTATGCATGGCTTTGGTGTTGGGATAATGATCAGAGTTCGGAATAATACTTAATGGTTGGGGAGCACTGAAGATGCGATGGGTTGTTAATGCCCACAGAGTGAGCTCATTGCAGCAAAGGAATGCTTATTGTTTCCTTAGGAATATCGAATTGGATTTTATAAGAATATCAGCTTCAAGAGAGTGCCCGTAATGTCTATGCCTGTCTTAGAGAAGCCTTAGGAGCCGTTTGTTTCAAGATATCTTGTTATATTTCTAGGAATTATATTTTTAGGAATAATATAATCAGGAATTTTATTTCTGAGTATATTTAAAAATGTATTTGGTTACATTTTAATATTCTTGAAAATATTTTTTAAAATTTAAAATAATTTAAATGAAAAATAAATAAAAATGAAAGTTACAAGAGTGTAAGAAAATAACTACTTATATTTCCATGGGAATATCACTTTTTCATCTCTTTGCATGAGAATAAAAATGTAGAAAAATACAGTAAAAAGAAAAGTTACAATTTTTCTAGAAATAAACAATACTCAAGAATAATTTTTCAAAACTTGTAATAAATATGGGTATATTACATTCTCATGTCTACATTCACGAGAATAATTTTTTAATCCGTAAAACAAATACACTCTTAGATGAGATATTTCCCACGAGTACCATTTTTTAGAGATTGTTGTTATTGCTTCTTGATTTGATGGGTTTGGTTATGAGTTATGACTTTATACCTTGAACCTGTCACTCGTGACTCTATTCTTTTCCAACTATGCTAGATCTTACAAGCTATATTTCTTTGAAGATTAAAAAAGAAAATGAAACATTGGAAGAAACTCAAAAGTGAAGCTTATATATGTATGAAGCTTAGTTTGTAATCGTTATATTTCAAATTCTAGTATAAAGATGCTTGAGATATGTTTCCTTGTATAATCTTTGGGAGTTGTCTGCCTTTGAAGTAACCCTTCATTACGTATACTAGAATACATTGTCCAATAATGTGGGTGCGTAATCTTGGTCTTTGTATCTGACCGAAAAATATCCCGGGCCCGCTCTTGTTTTGTACTTTTTCTTTCAGTGTTTGCACTCTTATTTGAGGTAAATGTGTTGGCATCTAAAGGATCGCTACCTTTCCTTTTGATGTATGGCATCCTTGATTTTATTTGAAATAAAAACGTTTCATGGTGTTTTTTTTTTTTTTTTAACTTAGGTTATGTTTGGACTGGTAGTAGATAATAGAAGAGGATTGAAACATAATAGAGTGTAATGAATTAGAATAAAATAAATTAAAAATGTCATTCCATTATTTGAATATTTATAATAAAATGAAACAAAGATTTTATTTTATTGTTTAAAAAAAATGAAATGAAATGAATTATAATTTTTTAATTCTCATATTATCCTTATTTTAAAAACACTTTATATTTTATTTATTTTATGTCCTTACACATTACTTTATTAGAACCATAAAATTGGGTAGAAAGGTACCCTAAAAAATGACTTAAAAAAAAGATATGTATCTTGTTTTAATTTTTGATATTCCTAAAAGTAACTTTTAAATATATCATAATTCATAGTAGATTTTTTTTTTTTTTGGTCATAATCTAGTTGATTATTGTCATTCTTATGATCTTATCAAATATTTGATGCTCAAGACGAAGAAGAGGGAAAAGAGGATGAAGCAAAAGAGAAGAGGGTAAGGTGCGAAGCAAGTAGAGTAACTGGGAGAGATTAAGGTAGGAAATAAGAACTAATATGTAGGGTAATTATAATAAGGTTAAAAAAGCCAATACATAATAAAATATTTGGGCTCTATCACGTTCCTCCCAAATTAGGAGCAAAGAAAATTGATATTAATATAATAAAGTGGATTGGATTCCATTATTCCATGCTTTTTTAATAAGCTTCATCCTAATTTACAATCCAAATAATGGTATCACTTACTTTCACGCTTCATCCCCCTCCATTTCGTCTCCTACCATCAATCCAAACATAACCTTAAATATCAATCGTGATTATGGTATATTTAGAATTTTCTTTGCAGTTTTATAATTCAAATCATTAGATTTGTCAAGAGCAATGCCATGTTCAAGAGAAATTATTAAGTAGTTCTAGACCACCATGTGTCTATGGTCTCAGTCAATCTTTATTGACGCATATTGAAGTTTTTCAATTTACGAGAAATAATTAATAACACTTAATTATATACTTCCTTTGTTCCAAACTATTTATGTTTAAGATTAACACACATATTATTGCACATAAACTAGTATATTTGGTATAAAATGCCCTCATTTGGTGTATAATGGTGACACTGAGGTTAGAATCTATAACCTCATACATACTACTCAAACCCTTACCACTAGGTCAACCCTAGAGGCTAAAATAATCTCATATTATAGGAGTAATTGTGGATTAGGACATGGTTTAATAGTAATTGTTAAATAAGGGCATATGTGGAAAAAAAATTAATGGACTTTAAATTTATAAAACATCAATAGTTTTGAAACAAAAAAGAAAGACTAAAAAAAGATTAATAGTTTTGGACCCAAGGAAGTATCATATAAAAATTAATAGGAATCATGATAGTTTCGGGTCAAGATCCTCTCCATTTCTTTTTCACTCCATTTCTTCTATTACTATAATTTTGGATAAATAAATGAAATGAAAATGTGTCACACATAATAAAAGTATCATTTATTTTTCTAAAATCATGGCAATGAAAGAAATGAAGAAATAAAAAAAAAAGATAATTTTTTCTATAGTTTCAGACCACCTAATAATTTCTGCATATTTAGACTCCACGGGGAACTCTTAGTCATGGTCGAAGTCGTCTACAACCAATTAAAAGTAAATTAAAAAGTGAGGGTAACAAACGGAAGTGTAAGTAGTACGTAATTATAAATAGCTTCACCCTTAATATATGATCTATGTGAAATGTTAGGTAAAAAATTTGAAGTTTAAATTTTATTATCCGTTATCCAAAATTGATAAGCATACAAAATTCCTTTCAATTGTATACATATTTGTTAAGAGTATGATATATTTTTCTTTTTATGTTGAGATTAAGTCCCATCTTTGTATTTAATTTCTTGTTTTGTTGACTACACGTGTTAATAAAAGTTTTATACATAATGAAAATGCATGGCTAATATATATCATTAATATGACATGATTACATATAGTTTTTTTTAAGGTGTCTTTCGAATACAATTTTGTTTGAAGTGCTGTCAAGCACTAAACATGTGTACCTCTCTTAGCGATTATCTGAACTATGGTTCGCCACGTTATGAAGGACCAACTCTTTCTACTAGATCCAACTTCCATTGGTAAATTTTACATATGGTTTGGATGGTGCAAAATTAATTCTTGAGCTGAAACAAATTTCACATTAGGATGAGAAAAAAAAATTACATCCCTAACGTTAAAGTAAATATACTATAAATATTCACCAAAAAAAAGAGTAAATATACTATAAATAACTTCAAGTAAACAAACAAATAAATATATCCAGCTGGTTGACATTGATCTTTCCGACAAGGTTCATGTTTTGCGGATATTGCTCACAAATCATCATGAGTTGTAGTCTTGATTTTTATCTTTCAGAATCTACATCGTATTGGTAATTATGAAGGCTTCATGCAAATTAAGGATTCTCACAAGTTGAAAAGCCAGTAATAATAAATGCTTTAAAATGTTTATTTAATTTATTTGAGCAACTTAGAGTAACATTTTTTTTTCTATATGTCATCTAATTATATATTATTAAATAATTAATTATGACAAGTTATAATCACCATCTCATTAAGAAGTCTAATGTTTCTAACGACGTGTAAAATTAAAAGTCATTAAATGATAGCATAAAAACAACAAAAAAATATTAACATGAAAAAACAATTTACATATAATTTTTAAAAATTGGTCACTAAAATTTTTGTGGCACCAGTATTAATGAAAAAAATTATTTTTTGTGATAAAAATTTTGTCGCTAATGCATTAATTTTTTGTAGATTCACTGTATATATGATGCATCTTTATTGTGTATGGTAATTTCCTCTCTTTTTTTGGTACGAGCCAAATGTATCCTACACATGAGACAATTCTGCTTGAGTTGGGTATGATTTCTATGGGCGATAAAACTCTCCCTCTAAGTATTTAATACAGCTGCATGCCCAGGACTCAAACTCGAGAACACTAATCACGCTTAAACAACCACACATCAGTTGATCCACATGTTCGTTAGTAATTTTTGACCAGATCTACCAATTAAAGTTTATGAATAAATATATATTTTTTGTTCTCTAAAAATATATGTGTGTGACAAAAAAAAAATAGAATTTAATAAACATGTATTATCAATGTAAAGGTTTTACATTGTTAATCAATTAAAAATCATCATTAATATGTCTTTTAAGTAGTTATTATAAAAGTCAACAAACTTATTGTACAGTAATTTATGATTAGATGACAATATAAAAGTTTATATATTGTCAGTACATATATTATTTAGTAAAAAATACATAAAAAAATAATTTAATGACTCAAATTTATTATGCATGAATGAATAAGTTTAAAATTAAGCATATTGAATATTTCCCTTTACACGTTTTGAACTGACTCTTTTCAGTCTCGATATATATAAGACAACTTTGTAACACACAATTTTATATACATATAACAATCACTTGTGCAATACATTCGAGTTTATTTTTTATGTATTATAAGTTTAAAAAATTTTATACTGTCAATTAATTAAAAAATATTTTAAATATAATTTTTAAAGCAATTATTATTAAAATCAATAATATTATTATATATGACAATTTATGATTAAATAACAGTATAAAAAATTTACTACGTCCGTGCATTGTAATTAAAGTCTAAATATAACAAGTATGTACAAGAAAACAAGGAAATCCCTATAATTGTGGGATATGATAGAAATAACATTATAGAGGGAAATAAGAAATATGGATAACATATCAAATAACTAATGTTTTTTTTTTTTTTTACAGAATCAAATAACTAATGTTAACAAATTCTAACTAGCTAACTGGATTTAAAATCTCTAAATTTCTCTTGGTATTATCTACAATATTATGTTTTAACTAACTGTGTATAGAAGATTGATTAGTTGTTTTGAAAACAACATATAGTTTAGATAAAATGAAACTTTATTCTTGATAACAAAACGAATCTAGATTAGGATGAGAAGTTAAACAAAATGACTCTCTAGATATTATTTGGATAAGAAATTTCAAAATTTTAATGAATTTAAAATACATGGGAATTTAATTACTTCAATTAAATTTCTTTTATTTTTAAAATATTTTGTTTGAATAAAACAGTTCAAATTAATTTGTTGTGTTTTAATTTCTTTGTTTGGATAAAATAATTTAATTTTCATCATATGCAAATTTAATTTTGTATTATTTGAAATTTCTTTATTTTGCTTAAACAAAGTCCCTTGTAAAATTCCTATCATTTTAAAAATTCTTTAGATTTGATATCGAAACAAATTATTTTGATATATAGTATTTTAAATTTTTTTAAAAATTGAATTCCTATATGTGTTTTATAATAAAATTGAGTTACGACAACCCATCAATAACAACATTAAATGTAAATTTTAATTCTTAATTAACAGATTTTTTAGTGACAAATATTTTTTTGTGACAATTCTTAATTAACAGATTGGAAATGGTGAAAAAAAACAATAAGAGATTCTTTTAAAAAAAACAATGAAACCATTAGAGAAATTAAAAGAACAATATTATAATATAAGATATAATAAAAAATGAATAATACTAATATATATATATATATATATATATATATATATAAATTATGTATAGATATCATACATTTTTTTATAAAAAAAGGCTAAATTAGTAATTTAGTTTCTTAATTTATTTATTTTATTCAATTGGGTCCCTTTATTATTAAAAGTTCAATTAGGTCCATAATTTTCGAAAAAAGTTCAATTAGATCTCATAATTTTAAAAAAACTCTCCAATATTATCCTTTTCGTTCAAAATGATGTCCTTTTTTATTACGTTTTTGAAGTCATTTAGTGTAAAATTGGACAGAAAACGACATCGTTTTGGATGAAAATAGTAACATTGAAGCATTTTTTAAAATTTTGAGACCTAATTAAATCTTTTTGAAAATATGGTACTTAATTGAACCTTTTAATAATAAAGGGACCCAATTAAATAAAATAAAATAATTAAAGGACCAAATTAGTAATTAAGCCTTTAAAAATACTAAATATAAAAATAACTTTATGTTTATTTTTGAAACAAAAGAATATATTGAATTATTAATAGGGGACATATCAAGTGAAAGGACTTTTGGAATGAGAGTAAAAATAGTGAATCTTAGCTATCGGATCACATCATAAAGGCTTGATATTATAAATCACAAAATTATATGACTTTTTTAAGTGGTTATGTAATTATTAAATAACTTTTAATTCTAATCATCTATGATTAGTTGTATGAATCAGATTTACTTTTCTCATTTCTTCATACAAACACTCCTCTCACTTTCATACATCTCCTATATTAATAAAGTTAAAAAGACAAGAAATTTAGAGCTTAAGTGTTGATATTAAAATTAAAGTATCTGTAATAATATACGTAAAATTTTCTAGTGAAAAAGATTATTTTTAATAAATATTTATAATAACCAATATATAATAATTTTTCTGCACAAGTAAAAAAGAAATAAAAAAAATATGAAATAACTTATGCCAATTAAGATGACTAGTAAATATATAAAGTGAACTAAATTCGTGTGCTTAATTTGACAATAATGTTTTTAACACCGTTCATGTTTTGGTTTTTTTACAGCATTGCTTGCAAAACGACATGATTTGATTTGTTGGTTGTCTCTTCAAAATCTGCATCATGGTAACAATATTTAGTCACCATTCCATATATTCAAACAATTTCCATGGGATAAAAATCAAATAGTTTTGTCATTTTAGAGCAGCATTACATGATCGTCTTTAAATTCTAATCAAAGTCTATTCTTATTAATTTCATGAAATAAATGTAAAAGTATCTAAAATAATATGTTGTGCTTCACCTGCCATGATTATCAGGTTCGGTGCCGCCGCCGCCGCCACCCCCCCTAACACACCATGTGATTAGATTAGAAAGATGCGTTACATTGCTCTCATTCTTTTCATTGCCGGTACGTCAAAGTATGACGTACATAATTTTGTAATTTGCGCCAGGTGCGAGGGCAAAGTGGCAAACTATTCTCATTTTTCTGGGAGAGAAAATGGGGTCGCTGTCCTCCAATTGTTCTCCCACATTCCTGGCCATTTCTACTTTAACCCGAGAAAGAGAGAAAGGGTATCATCAATTAATATGAAAAATTATCATTATTTATTCATTTTCTCTTTTATCTCATATTTATTTATTTATTTTATCATATCACTTGTTGCATTTATTATTTTCTCTTTTTACTTTTTTTTCTTTTCTTTCCATCTCTCTTTTTTTACCCTAATCTACTCTAAAATGGGCGTTACAAAACTATTTGTCGGTAATCTCTACCGACATTACAGTACTCAAAAAGCAGTGGAAAACTTTTGATTACAATAGCTGGTTTCTACTTTAGGTTGCAGACAAATAGATTATTTTTAAAAGACAGATAGAGAAAGTTACGTGATTAACTTTGGTGCAACTTGTACATAGATTCTTTATAAAATCTCTAATTTTTGTTACACATAGGCATGAATTTCTTAAACTTTACAGTAGATCTAGTGAATTCATAGAAATTTAATTATGGTAGTGATAAACAAGTTCTTCTATAACTAAACAAAATATTTTTAGTATAAAATAGCAATCTTAATAGTAAAGATTGAAAGATAGTTACTAAAAAGCGTGACGCTTCATGTAAGAATACTTTGAAACTGCTATCTTGTAAAACTAAATTTATATAAAAAAAAAAGGAAAAAAAATCATAGATCACACTATAAACATCACAAGAAAAAAAAATCAAATTACCTCTTAATATTGTGATAGAAAAGCACTCCTATGGAAAAAAACTAAATCATACAGGAATTGGTATGGATATTTGTCACTTTCCTTTTGTAGAATTATTTTATTCCATCTCAAGTTTTGGCAGGAGTTTCCGGTGCGTATTAAATAATGTAACGGAAATCATGATGCAAATAAGTGATGTATTTTTTTTTTTTTGTGTGCGTGTATAATGGAAACAACGGGTTTAAACATAATATTTCATGTCAGTTACTCAACTACTTTTTACTATTAAGCCGACCTTAGTGGATTTATAAGTGACGTATTTTCTATAATTAAAAAAGAGAAAAAAGTATATACATTGACACTGTAAATTTTTTTTACACTATTATCTAATCATAAACTACCATATATGGTAAGTTTGTTAACTTTGATAATAACAACCCTAAATATCACACCAAAACTAATTTCTAATTAGTTGACAATGTAAAATATTTTATACTGAAAATGCATATCCATTAAACTCTTAAAAAATTGGGTAAAATTATTTCATCAATTTTCTGTTGCAATTCAATATATCTTTTAGAGAAAATAAAAAATGCACTAAGAGTATGAAGTATTTTTATACTGTCACCTAATCACAAATCACCATGTATAGCAAGTTTGTTGATTTTGATAATAACTACACTAAAAGCCATACCAAACATGATTTGTAATTGGTTGAGAATGTAAAAACTTTTACACTAACAATGTATATCCATAAACTCTATTTTTGATGTTTAAGTTTAGATGTCTTAAATAATTAAAATGATTTACTTTAATTTAATTTTTGAAAATGAAATGAAATTAAATCTCTCAATATTTTGGTAATAATACAATTTATTTTTATCTAGTAATAAATAAAAATAAGCAAGATATTATCAAATAAAATAACATAATTAAGATTTAGTTTTTGATATAATTTTCAAGAAAATATTTATTAAAATTAAATAATTCTCTTAAGAAAATTGATACATCATCAAAATGGAAAACATATAATCACCAATTTCATCTAGACAGTCCTACATTCAAAATAAAGCAACTTATGTGAAAGCCTAAAGACATCTATTCTGATCCATTAACAATAGATATTTCGAAAATGGAGAATAATGAAAAATAAATAATCAATTCAAAACTCAAACTAAATGATCGTAATATATTATTCTTTGAAATAATTTTTTTTAATTTCAAATGCTTAAACACAACTGTGTTTTATAATTGCAAAAGCTACATATATAGAGAGTTATAGACAAAGGAAGATACGTGTATAACGCAGAAAAAGGGAGAGTTAAAATAGGGAAGAGAGAAGAGTGGGAAAAAAGAAGGATGATGATAATTAAGAGGTTTGTGAGACACATATTGTAAATAGTGTAATTAATATCATTACAGTTTTAATTATAGTTAATTTTAGTAACTCATAGGGTGAGTAAACCTAAGGATTATTCATAAATCATAATTACTTATATCAGAAAAGGAAGTACAACCGGGAAGGGGATGATGCAAAGGTGGGGCTTTAATAATGGACCTAACCACGTGACACATATATAGTGTCATTTTCCAATAGTCGAAGATCCCGGGAGGGGAAATGCACAAGAAGTTCCCCATCCCATAGGGATAGGGTGCCTTTACTAAAGAAGATTATGCTTGGAGATATGTCCCTCCATTTTGATATATATTTATTATAATAATTGAGATATACATAGATACAGTAAACTGTAAGGAGTAGTAACAAGGGTTCAAGACATACGTTTATAAATGAATATAGAAATAAGAAAATACAGAAAAAAATTCTGGTCTCACAAACATATAAAATATTTAATACTGTATGGACTTATATTAATTTATTTGGTATTATGACTAAAGAAAAGAACTTAGTATCAATTTTATGAGGAAAGTTAATTAAGTTGAGACATTATATTCATATGATCTCTTTATTAATTAATAATAAATTAAAATGTTACGTATGCTTCGCCATTGAATTAATTCTTGACTATATGCATCGGTGATCGCTCATAGATGATTAGATGTTAAACTTTTAGCAAAACCCAAATATTATACTTTTTTTTTAACTTTAATTATGCGTGTCGTGTTCTATTTTCTTTTTAAAATATACTAAACATAAAACAAAATATGTTTGTTTTATCTTAATTTTTCTATCAAACACTACCTATATTCAGCCTTTGTTATGGGATAAAAAAATATATTTCCAAACAATTAGACTTCTAAACTGTAAAATTCACTTTTAATCGTCTTAATCCAACCACCCCCCTCCCCCCCACCAAAATCGAATTCTCTTTTATAACCAATGATATTATTCTAAGCTTACATTCATACATAAATTAATTTATGAATGTCTCTTCGTAAACATGTGAATTTATCATCAACTTAATATATCTCCATGCTAAGAAAATATTTTAGTAAACCTATGTCATTCTAATTGAAGACATGCAAGATTTTCTGGAGATCTTAGCAACCTGATGCGAACAATATGCCTTGTCCCGACAAATTCCATCGCATATTAGAATATATACAAACACAAATGTGCCTACAACAAATTGAAATTTGGACCACACAAGTCAGATAACCAACATGTCATTTTGGTATGGCTTAGCCAAAGTTTATATATGTCAGGATATCAACCATTTTCTTGCTAGACAGTGGGTTGAATTTAGAGAAATTAAAATATGCATATGATTTTGAAGCATGCATGTATTAGAACAAATGTTGATGATTAATTCACACATAAATATATTTTTTCCTTCTGTCATATTAAAAGGGTTATATACAAGAAACTACAGATTTGAACCCTATAAGATTTGAGTCCTCACGCTGAACTTGTGAGGTTGTGGAGGAAGATCTTGTTGGACCTCTATCATGAATACTAAATAATATTCATTTAATTTGTCATTGGTCCTTGATATAAAGGAAGAGTACCTATAAGATCTTAAATATAGAAAAGATATAAAAGGTATAATGCGGAAGCTTACCTCCACTTGTAGCCATTGTTATCACAAGAAAGAAACGAAGGCCTAAATCTTACAATAAAGTTTAGAAAGAGAAAGAAAGAAAATAGAAAGTTCTTCTAGACTTAGCCTTTTTTGAGGTGTGTGAATCAATGGAACATCACAGGCTATTTATAGGCAAGGCAAGGGACCCCTTCATAAAATCAAAAACCATAACTGTCCCTTAATTGACTCCTCTATTAAAAGCCAATAATACTAATTAAAAGCTAATAATTCAAAATTTGTAACAATTACATGAAATTAAATTATGAATATTGCCAAAATATGAGCCACATTCATGTTATTTTCCAACAGATCTGAGTTTGATTTCTACAAAATACATTTTTGAGAAAGAACGATGAACTTTAAGTGTGATTAAATCTTAAGCCAAGAATTAAACCCATAGTCAGTATACCTTGGGATTCTATTGGAAAGTCAAAGACTCTAATTACGGTTAAAAATAAATTGAATCCTCTATAGTTGAACTCTTAATGATGTACAAAGCCAATTAATTTTCAAACTTCGCCTAACTGCTTTAATTGGTAGAGGAGATTAATTTGGTCCCTTTGGAGGCATGTGTAGTTAAAGACACGAGGTGATTCTCATGATTCTTTTATTTGTCGGACCCATGTGATTTGTGCTGAGAAGTTTTATTTATATATACAATAAAATTATACAACTTTTATTTATTAACAGAGAGATAAGAAGATAAGAGAGGAAAATATGAGATAAGATGGGTAATGTAATAAAGAGTGATAGAGAGAAAAGGAAGCGTTGTATAAGTACGTTGTATAATTTTCTTGCATGAATACAATTTTTCATTGGCAATTATATACAATTCGATTATCAAGATCTTAAAAACAACATGTCACTTTAGGAAAAACAGAGTCTAAAAAATACCTAACATGTTTGAAAACGAATAATTTTCATGAAATAATTTTTTATAACTCTCATGAAATTGACAACAAAAAGTGATTATTTTTTAAAATAAATTAAACTAAGTACGCAAATAAATTTGAAAAGATTGACAAGAGGAGAGAAAAAAATTAGGACCAATTAAGTAAAGTTTACCACGAGCACATAGGCATTAAAAACAGTTAGTTTACCACCTCAAGCTTTGAGAAGAGAACAGGGATTCACTATTCAGCTAATGCATGTAGATATGGATATTGCAGTGTCAAACATTTGTCCTTCGAGATAAGATCCTGAGACCTTAAATTAAAGCCCAAAAATCAACCAAAGTCGAATGCATTTTGTTCTTTAATAATCATCCAAATCGATCCCGTGGCAATTTGATCCACAATTAGTGGGGTAAAGTTTATGCAAGTCAAACCAATAAGAAAAGTTTATGCAAGTTGAGAACCGGAGCACTAAAAAATTCTAGTTAGAGAAGATAAGTCCTTTTCGTCCCCTTTCTTTTTTCTCAACAAAGAAGACATACTCCCGAAATGAAAATCAAAACATTAGACATTTCTCAAAGTCATATTGAAATGAATGACAAATATGGCATTTCTATCGTGAAGAAAACCGTTTCCTTAACTGACACCTCATGTATAGCTAGCAGCATGCAATGAGATAAGCATGAAAACAATACGTGTTTGACTTGAACTAAGGTGGTTATTTACTAGTCATGCACAAGTAAAACTGAAAATCGCACGTAATGTTATACTAATCAATAAATACGTTACAAGTGTGGGGTAGGCTAGGCTACTTTTCTAATTTTGCATATAACCATTATTGGCATTGCTTTCGCCAAAAGCTAGCGCTAGCCAAGAATAAAGATGGTCGTTGCTCGGTGGAGCCATGAGAATTGACTTTACTACCCACTTGAGATTAAGACAGAAGAAGGCATGGTTCTCCTCACAAATACGTCATCCACTTCGTAGACATATCTATATAATTAATATATTCCAAACGACATGCATGCCTTTCCTTCAGTGCAACGAAGTCATACTTTTGGCCTTTCACCATCCAATGGGGTTTCACTACCGAGACTCCACACACTATGTTCTGCTTGGCCCTCCATGCATTTGCTCATAGGTTTTCTGGAGCAAAATTTCTCGAGGGATAACTTTATTGGAATATTGCATCTTGAATATTTTATAAGTTGTTTGATTGTTGTAGCAAAATTTATTTGATCACGTTGAACGTATAGTGAACATCTATTAATTAGGGCACTCGTAGCAAAATCCATTACCAACCATAATTTCAAAATAATTGTATATATCCTTTTCTTTATAGGGTGTGTTATTTGGAGTAAAGAGAGTGTGTTTGGTATTAAGAGGAGAAGGAAGAGATCAGGGAAATTAAGGGAAGGGTAAGAAAATGAAAGATAAAACTGAAATATAATATGTGAACATCCAATTTTGTCCCTTTTATTTATTTATTTGTTTTTTAATAAAAGCTAAATAATTTATTCTTTTCTATTTTTTCCCCATAGGCCAATATAAGATACAAATAAAAAATAAAATGCAAAAAAAAATCTGAAATGTCTAGAGTTCCATAGCCTAAGTCAAAATCAAAATTGAACAAAATCAAATTGGGTTTCTTTAGCCCATTTCAAATAATGTCTAGTCCATTTACATAAGGATAAATCAAATTACCAAAAAACAAAAAGCCTAAATACACATCAGAATTAGAGTACAACACAATAAAAAAAAGTAAAAAAAAAAAATCAAATCTTCACAGAAAATCTTCTGTCAGCTATCCTCTCTGCCACTCTATTCTTTTGCAGCAATTAGCTTAGCTTTCTACCAGCCACCGGCAATCCAAAATTCATGCTGCCTTGTTCCACCCCAAATCACGGTCACTGTTAGGAAAAATGAAAAGCAACCAGATCAACAATTAGATTTTTGAATTGATGCATTTAGTCTGTAAATACCATAAGCCTTGAACGTATAAGGGGTTGGAAAATTTCTCGGAGTGGGAACCGGAAAAAGCATAACAGAGAGTGGTTCGTAAGTATGTAAAGGAGTTTAGAAAAGAGAAGTAGCAACAGAACTATCGCAAGATATTTGTGCAAAATTGGTATCAACACTTACTCTGATTTATCTATTTATTTTTAAGATGCTATTACGTGTATGATAATGTTGTTACTTCTCTGTAAATCTTGTCTTTTGCATTCAGAATAATGCTATGAACACACACACACACACGTAGCATTTGTTCATGCACAACCACAGAGCACAATATGCGCATCACAATTTCTGCTTCATACAAAAGAAAAAAACCACCAGTGCTTGCCTCATTAAACGATGGGCAAATGCTTGTAAATAAAGATAAGAAGAGAATAAAGCAAAAGTGAAAAAAAGGATAACCGTCGCGTACATCAAAGCCGCAACTGCCGGCGACAACCCCATCTCGCAAAACCCACAATCTTGCAGGTCAGACTTCTCCGTAACTCCACTTTTCACAGACCGTACTCCCTTTGCCGCCGCACTGACCATCGGAGTCAATCAAAGGACACAAAAAGCCACACCCAAACACGGAAATCACTTGCTGTTGTTGTAACACCCTTACTTTTGTATATTAAATTATTCTGTATGTTTAAAAAAAATTTTAAGTCATCAATGTATTTAGAACAATTAATAATAATTTTAGAAAATCTTCTAGAATTTATTGAGATAATTTTTGTAAAATGACAAAAATACCCCTGGTTGACTATAGGAACCAACCGGAGACTTTTTGGCCTCAAAATATTTGAAAATTTTATATTAAGTATCTCTCATTATAAAAACTTTATTTTGAGAGAAAAGTAATGAAAAATATAATAATCTTATTTCAATTCTTCCACTGTTTTTTTATATATATTTGGCAATACAATTTTGAAAAATCGAACAGGAATTTTGAAATTCTAACTCCCACCATTTTGCTCAAAATTTCAAGAGCTATTTAATCTTAATTTTTATTAATTTTTCCAAGCCGAAGCTCGGAGAAATTAGAAAATGACAATTTTGTCCCTATTTCTCAACATTAAGAATTGACATGAGAAAAAGATTCAATTGACATTAAAATGTTAATTTGAGCTTGGAATTATGTCATATATATTAAAATATAATTTTGGAAATTTTGGGAATTTTCTGGAATTTCTGTGTAAAATGACCAAAATGTCCCTACGTGTCTAATAAGCCAGCCAGTACTGGTTTGACATTCAAAAAGGGTGAAAATGGTAATTTTAGTTTAATTATGGGTAAAATATTTAATTTTATAATTTTGATAAAAATTTTGATATTTATTGAATTAAAATGGATTTTCTATGAGTTTTCTAACTTAAAAATACAAAATAAATACATATAATTTGAAATAAATTAATAAAAATAAAAATTTATTATTAGAAATTATTTTTGATGAAATTAATGTATTTGTCCAGTTTTTCATTTACATTATTTTGATATTAAAAACTAAATTTTCAAGTTTAGGCATTTTTGTCAGTACCGGTTAATTCATCTACAGATAAAATTTGACACACGGAGGCTTGGGACAGCTGGTGGAGCACGTCCCCAACCATAAAATAGGTGATTCACCACCTATTTGAGATATGTGTCCCTAAATTGGATTAAAAATAAATAAAAATTGGATTTATGACATAATAGTGACATAATGGATGATGTAAATCTTTGGACACCTAACCCCCCCCCCCCTCCTTCTTCTATAAACAGGCCTTTAAGTTTTCAGATTTTCACTCATCCTTCCTCTCCCAAGCTAGAGAGCTTCTCTTTATAAGTTTTCTCTCTCTAAAATATTTTTTTTATTTAGTTTTTATGTTAAAATTTTGCTAGTTTTCAACTAGTAGAATTTCTCCTCCTAGAAGCTTTGCACCAACAATTTCATCCTCTTCATCAACTATCTTAGAGGTAATGGGGGGAGTGGGGTTGGTTCTAAATTACTATCATTTTGTATGTTTGTAAGAAGGGTTTTCCCCTAAACCCGTTTAGGCTTAAGTTTTATTATTGTTATTATTGTTTAATGTTAAACTTTAATTTTTGCTAAGTTGTTACTCTGCCAAATTTATATTATTAAATCATAATTACTAAATTGTTACTCTGCTTAAATTTAAATTATTAAATTTTACTTACTAAGCTGTTACTCTGTTCAATTTTAGAAAATAAAATACATTTATTAAGCTATTACTCTGTTCAAATTTAGAAAATCAAAATGCATTTATTTAGTTATTATTCTGCCAAAATTTTAGTAATTATACTATAATTGCTATGTCGTTATTATGTTAAAATTTTGGAATAATGCAATTTTTGTAAAATAAGGCAGAAATGTTGATTATACTGGTGCTCAAGTTAAATGAGACCAGGGAAACCTCTGCTTGAGAAGTTAGGAATTGATAGTTTAGTGAGTAATGTAGAGCAAGTGACATGTAGTGGCATGGCACCCTGCTAGGAAAGCCACAGTTTGGTATGCTGAGGAATGAAAGGCAGGGACCCACTTGCGGAGGTCTTGGGGGTAGACATTGAATGGTGAAGGTCCCAATGGCCAAGGTAGCGCCCTTGAGCCGGGATATTCGCCTGACCAAACTCGATAACCCCGACAACTACTCAACATTTCAGGATTGGTTTGAGAGTATACCTCTATAAATGGATATCCTAAATTGTTATTTTGTTCCTCAATGATGATAAGGACTATATCATGTGATGGTGTTGAGAGAGGTATATGTACTCCCAGTCACTTCCCAGGTTCTGTTGAGAACTATTACCCACTAATGGGAAGTATGGATCCATACCTAGTCGAGGGTAGTCGGATACAACTTAGAATGAACCTTAGGATCTCTTGTGTTGTCAGTTGTGTTTTATCTTGTTTTATGGTAGATTTCCTACCGCACATGTAAAAGTGATTTTAGAACAAAATACCTCACTCCATTATTTTCTTTTGTGTATGATTGGTCGTGATCATTGAAGACGACATTAACGCTCCGTGATGCTGAGTACGAGACAGAGAACATCTCAACGGAGGAGGACCTGAAGACCTATAGTATTTTCTTTTTGTATAAGGAATAGGATAGATAAATACTGCTCTGTATAGGATCTCTTTTTATGTATATAGTAGGCTAGGTAGTATATGTATTTCGATGTACTTTTATTTTCTGACTATTATATATTACTCAAACATGATGTACAGTTTTATGAAATATATGTATATATCTTTCATATTTTATTACCATTTTTAAATTCTGTTAAGTTTGAAATTTCTTTTAAAACTAAAAAATTTTACACATATTTTATTTACTAAAACTTAATAATTAAATTAATATGAATTATATTTAAAATTAAATAGGTGTTACAGTCGTAAGAGAGCGTCGCGTCGCCATCGTCTATAATCTGCGCCGCCAAGAGGAAAGGTTGCCCCTCCACTCGTCGTTCTCTCATCATCACACACGTTGCCGAAGCAGCTTCCGCAAAAGTCGCCAACTGCGACCACTAACCGCAAACCAGATCCGCATCGTCCTCCCCCTCTCTTGCTCTCGCGTGCACTCATTCCCATTCTCCGGCTGTACTGTGCCAGCGGAAACCTTCGTTGATCAATCATAAAGGCAAAGCCTTTCCCCTTTTTTGTGATGCCCTGTTGCTGCGTGTGGAACCCTGATCCAAACCCCTTTTCATTTCCTTGTTTTTTTATCTATCTTTTGTTGAGAGGCTTCAGGACAGCCACCATATTTTTACAACTAGGCCTGGCCCAACTTAAGCTTTTAGTTACATATTAATACTTTTGGGCTTGATCCACTTTTTATGTGGACAATTTTCACTACCAACGTTAATTGGTGAATAATAAAAAATATATATAAAAAAAATCACGAGCACTTCAAATAAATAAATTATTAGTTTGATCAATTTGTGTATTCGGTCACGGTTAGTTTTTTTTTTAAATAGTTTGTATGTTTTACTTGAAATCTTAAAATAAAAAATAGGAATAATTTGCTTTTTTTTTCTTCCCTTTTTCTCATATAATCCACGTTCTAATTATTTAGGGGTAAATCAAATAATCTATTACACTATTACCATTATTAAGCCTTTCAAATTATCTATTTAATTAACATAATTTATTATTATATCAAAATTAAATATTTAATAAATAGTCATTTTGGATGTACTTTTTGTTTGGGTATTACAAAAAAACCTTAAAAATGGAATGATAACCATTTTGGAAGTACTTCCTATTTGATTGTTGTAAAATTCTTTAAATAAAAATCATATATTTTTTAAAACAAACATGTAAATAATTTTCTTTTTAATAAGGATTTAATAATAACCATTATTATTTGGGCATTACAAAACCTTAAAAGATGTATTGATAATCATTTTGGATGCAATTTCTATTTGGTTATCAAGAAAACCTTTAAAAAACAAAAACTAAAAAACTTCAACACATAAATTTTTTTTACAAAAGAACTACGTAGGACTAGGGGACTACTTCTGTCGATCTCAAAAATAATAAAAATTTAATCAATCCAAGATGAAAAATAAAAAATACAATAATCCTTCTTTTTAGAATAAAACAAAATATGTTTTTAATAATGAAGTTTCCTCGAAAATAAATAAATAAACGTACAAAACATCTAAAAATATTTCTTATTTTCTTTTAAGGGGTAAAATAAATAATTTTAAAGTTATATTAATTTTGCATATTTAATTAGAAGTAACTGTCTGTAGGACAGATGTTGTAGGATGCTAATACATTCTTTACACATAATTGACTCCAAAACCCAAAATATGGTTTCAAAGGCCATTTTCTCTTTTAAGGATTTTTCCAATGTTTTTTCTGAATAAACATTGGTAGCGACTTTTCTGTTTTTAATTATTTTTCAACGTCCTGCCGCGACCCTTGGCTGCAACATAATCAATTTATAATGACAAGAAATTGAAGAGTTAATTGAAGTAAAATGATTAGCAATAATATGAATTTATGTTCTTGTCATTCCTTTTGTTTTAAAATAATATAATGAATCCAATATATATGTATAAAATAGCCTAATTTAGAAAGAAAAAAATCTATGGAACGGTTTTAGACTACATTGCATGGATACGAGTACAGTACCAGTACCGAGTACAGATAGAAGATACAGTAATTTTCAAAAATTTAGGATATAGGTACGTTAATATATATTTTAAAAATATACATAATATAAAAAATAGAATTATAAATAACATAACTAAATTGTATAAATGATAAAAAAAAAAACACAATAAGCATAATTTATAACATAAAATGAGATTAAATTTAACATGACAAAAAAAATCTCATGATAAAAAATTATAATACTTAAATGTTCAACAATCAATATTATAACACTTAAGCATGTCTATGGCATATTTAGAATGAGTTATACTAGGTACTTACAATGACAAATTTGGGAGGTCAAGAATAGAGAATTTGATATGCCGCTAGTTGCTAGTCACTTGTCCTTACCATACACGAAAAGGGACATATAGAAGTAATAACGTGAATGAAAACAAGTAAAATCAAAGAAAAAATCTTTTTTTTTTAACTAAAGAATAATGTTTTTATTTATCAGATCTGGGGTATGTATTTAATACGTACCCAAATAGTACCCACACACACACACACACACACACACACACACATACATATATATATGTAAATTAAGTAGTAAGTACCTTTTTTTTTTTTTTGAAAACTATTTTTGGTACGTAGTACGTACCATGAGTATCCAATTCGTACCGGATACGGGTACTTACCAGTACATGTCCGGCATGACTCCCAAATAAAGAAAGACTCCATTTCTTTCTTTCCTAAAATCATTCGTCAAAACGTTTTCTTAATTGTATATCATGTATATGTTACTATATTGATTTAGTATAAAGGGATTTTCGTTTATGACGCGAAATTTATAGCGAACCAATATTTAGTCCTATACATATAAAAATGCCCTGCAAAATATAAAGAATTGCAAGAATTTACAAAAAAGAAGTTGATGTAAAGCAAAAAGAACAAAATCCAGTAGAATGACGTACATACGTTGGTATAAGATAAATAATTGAGATTTAAGGGGATTAAATTCAATCAATGGTCATATTTGTTATTTTATAAAAAAAACCAATGATAACCTGAAAAAATAAATTTGAATTGGATACATGAAGTAAGAAATTATCACTTTCACCTTTTAAAGAAGGAATGGTGATGTGGATTTCAAAAAAAAATTAAAGGATAGTTATGTATATATATACTTGCAAATATATAATCTAATATCATATTGGTACAATAAAATTATACAACAACTTATACGTACAACACTTCTTTATTTTTTTATCTCTCTTCATCACATCATTTACTTTAACCTTATATGTTTGAGATTAGAAAATAATTTTTTTAGTTTAATTGCAATTTTTACCCTCAAAATTTTACAATTTTGCAAATTTTGCCTCCCAATATATAAAATATGGTGAATTTTGCCTTCAAGTAAAAAAATTGCCACAATTAAGGAAAAACTACTACAAAATTGTCTTAATTGTGACTGTTTAAAAGAAAAATTGTTATAAAATGTCTTAATTGTGATGGTTTTTCTAAGTTAGGGAAAAATTTGTGAAAAAAATTTTAGGAGAACAAAATTCATGAGATTGTAAAACTAAGGCGAAAAATGTGATTAAGCCTTTTTTTTTCTATATATAAGAAATGGAAGTATATAAAATATGCATCACATAAGGCTCTTGCGATAATCAAGCAAGAAATGTATATAAAATGGCTAAGCTTAAACCTTTATTTTTGTTTGTGCGTAAAAAAGGTGGGTATTGCTAATACATCATGTATTAGGCATCCCTTGAAACATAAGACTTTTGTGATAACCAAATAGGAAATGTATCAAAAATGACTATCACTAAACATTTATTTTTATTCTTTTTTTAAAATTTTAGAAAGATAAAGATTTCCAAAAAGTCACATCTCAAGAGCTCCCTAAGACAATTTTTGTGATAATCAAACAAAAAATACATCTAAAATGTGTATCACTATACCTTTATTTTTTGCAAAGAAAATATTTAATTAATTCTTCAAAATGAAATCATATAAAAACAATTGAAATTCTTTGATTATTTATACTATCAACAAATAAATGAACAAATAACAAAAAAGATAATAAAAATATGAAGTCAACTAATGCTAACAATCATTTTATGATGATATATATCAACAAATTACGTAACAAGCGGGGAAAAAAAGCAAAAACGAAAAAATAAGGATATCATTGATTAATGCTAAATTTTAAGAATTAATTTTGTTGGACTTTCTAATATTTTTTAAACATTAAATCTAATTAACAAATTATTAGAACCAAATATATTATTAGCACTAACTTGGGCTGACTTTTCATTTTGTGCAAGAGAGGGACCGAGGCCCAGTTCTTAGAACAAAATAAAAAGAAAAAGATCCATGTTCAGAGATTAGGGTAAACCCAAAATAGCAGGGAAGGCATAAAGACTGGGAAACAAAAGACAGCGAACTGGCCCATATCCTACTTTGCCAGCCAGTGCCAGCAGGACAGGAGGGGGAGATAAGGCCCAACTTCTACCATTCAGGCCCAGAATAAGTTAAAATAAAAAAGGAAGCAAAGGAACAAAGTGAATCAGGCATCAAATCAGGAACGAAGGGACTATTAATAGTCCATCAGCCTAATAATTAAATCTAATGGTAATAATTAATAATCAGGCTCCGCATGAAACGAAGGTAGAATGGGTTATAAGCCCATTTCGGCAAGGAATGAAAGCAAACGGGAGTGGGGGCCGCTATTCTTTTCACTCACTTAGGACTTGTTTGGGGTTGTTTATAGTTGTGAGCTTCAAAAATTTCAAAAACTACAATTAGTTTTTAGTTTTTTCTCAAATTTCTGTTTTCAAAATAAACTCATTTTGAAAATTTTTTTATTTTGTTAAAATTAGTTTAAGAGTATGTTTGTGTGGTGGCGGCAATGGTGGTGGTGACGACGACAGTGACAATGGTGGCAGCGCTGATGGTTGTGGTAGTAATGGTGGTGGTTACAGTAGTGGCGGCGGCGATGGTGTTAGTGGTGGTGGTGAAAAGAGTCATTGCCAAATGTAGTGATATATACTTTTTTAAAAACTAAAAACTAGATTCACAAAACCTTTTTTCTTGGTTTTGAAAATGAATGTAAAATTGTTTTAAAATTGAGTTAAAAACTATTTCAGCTCCATTTTAACCAAACGCGTTTTGTTTTGACAATTGGATTTGAAAACCAAAAACTTACAACTACCCCAAACAGGCCTTTACTTTTCCAAAAACGAATGAAATTTCATATTTGCCCTCACTCTTTTAAAATTCCACTCCCCTCTCTTTCCTTCTCAGGCCACCCCCTCCTCTCCCATTCTCTTCTCTTTTCACCCGGTGCCCCACCCCCACCGCTCCACCACCCTCAGTCGCCGGAATCATGTCACTCTGCCCCATTTGTGTTGCCATACTCTAGCGAGCTTAGCACACGCCTCCACATGCATCCACATTTTAGTTGCGCCATCGTCAAAGGTGTTTTTTTTTTTTTTTAACTTTTAGATTGAATGGAATTGCAATTCTATTATGTATCATTACATAAGACATAATGGAATCGCGATTCCATTATGCTTTATGTAATTTTTAAATTATTAAATTATTTTAATTATTTATATAAATTAAATAATTGAAATTGTTTATTTTTTAAATAGTTTTTTATTTTAATGAATTTATTAATTTAAGTTGATTGTTTTTAAATTAAATTTTCATTTTAATTATTTATATGAATAGAATAATTTCATTATTAGTTTTTTAAATAGTTTTTTATATTAATTATTTGTATGAATTAAATAATTTAAATAATTTATTCTTTAGTATCCTTTACTTATAATTTTTTTGTCATTTAATTATTTATTTAATTTAAATTATTTGTTTTTAATTATTTTTTGTCTATCAAAGTATTTATGTTTTAATAAACGATTAATTTTAGGTAGTATGTTTTAGAATAATTCTATAATAATGTTAATTATATTTGATATTAATTATTTCTTAATTGTTAATTTATCATTATTGTTTCAGATTCATTATGTCGCGCACGAGGTTTAGTACCCATCATCTTGGATGAGGCCTTCTGCCGGATGATGAGGTAGGCGCTTCTAGGCACCCACAGCCAACTACATTGGCAAGTTGGGCTAGACAAGTTGAAGCTTCTAGGCAACAATAGAAGCAGGAGCAAGCAAATATTGAGGTATTGGAGGCAGAGGCAGAGGTGCATTCGGCTCAGCTGGCGGAGCACATTGTTGGACCTCAATTTCCAAGAGGTCATGTCCCTACTTAGGTCCTATAAGGACCATGTTGCTAGACATATAGCTAGGTCAGCCCTGTGATGAACTGAGGTTGATTGGCCATAGGGATAAGATCTTGCCGATGCCCCGCACCTGCAGGCCACATAAATTGTACAGGGTTCAGGGCTTACCCTTCTTATAAAAGCATGGTAATAAGGGCCTTATATGTGTCTTTGTTAAGCGGTGGCACAAAGACACTAGCTCGTTTCACCTGTTAGTGGAGGAGATGAGTATCCTTATAGATGATGTGTCATCTCTTTTACACTTGCCTATTACAAGTAAGGTCTGCGAGCACATTTATTACATGCATGATGATGTCGTGGGCTTATTGATAAGCGAGCTAGTCGTGACCTTTGCTGAGGTGCATGCTACGACCATGAAAGAAGCTTGTGTCTCCTTATCATGGCTTAGGGAAATCTACGTCGCATGGCAGGCAGCTGGACAGACCACATTTACTGTGCGAGCGTATTTGTTACATCTTGTCGGTTGTACAATATTCACCAACAAGAGCTTGACACACGTGTAGGTGTGCTACCTAGACCTCTTCCATGATCTCTAGGCCTGCAGGGGATACTTTTGAGGTCTGCTGCGATAACATTCCTATACGATCAGTTCAACGTTGCTAGCCTCCGGTGTACAGTGTAGTTTAAAGGATACATGAGCCTGATCATGGTATGTTTTGTTTTATATATATGTGTGTGTGCGTGTGTGTGTTTAATGATTATTTTGTTTATGTAATTTAATATATTAATTAGCGATTATAGGCGTGAATATATGGGCACTTTCCCACTATGGAGTGGGAGCCTATTAGGGGTTACTTAGAGTAGCATCCTCGTCTCTATCAATGGAACCCGATGAGGGGCACGGGCTTTGCGTTGGGGACCAGGTAGGCATTGGACTAGCTACAGTTGGACAACACCATATGGGTGTCGTATGACACATACGGGATTGTTTAGGAGTTGGAGGAGCTTTCATTCTATTTCAGCTTCATTAGGTGTGGTCCCCATATGCGCACCCATCTACCGAAGAGGGTTCAAGTAGTTTGGGTACATCCAAGAGATCCCTTGTCCCTCACCTGTTTAGTTCCCATCGTTCACCAACCAGTTTGATGACTGGGAGGGCTGGCAAGGGCATGTGGTGGACAGAGGAGTTATTGTGCTGCACGAGACTCCTTTATAATGCTACATAATGTAATGTTTTTAAACAATTAAAGGGTGTTAGTGTAATATATAAAGGGTGTCAATATAATATTTTTTAGATAATTAAGGAAGTTAGTATAGGGATAAAAAAGAAAAGGATATTAGGTGTAATTTAACGAAACATCGAGAAGTGTCAGTATAATTTACTCAAATATTTAATATACTGAAAAGTTTAATAAATAAATAAATAAACGCATGGTTTTAGAAAATTAGACTTTTAATTAACCGGGGGGTTTTACCCGGTAGTGGCCGTTGCCGTCCTCTTCGAAACATAAATGTGATTATGGCCCGCAACAGGATACCACATGCTATTTTGATTGGGAATCTCATCACAGCATTATATACTTGAAGTCTTCTTGCAATAATGCTTTCATTTGTCTTGGTTGATTAAATTGTTAATCACATTAAACTGCCACACACCCAATAATTACTCGAGGCCGTTTCTGAAAGTAATTGATGTTAACCTTGACGTCCCGATGTGATCAATAACGCTAAAATATGCCTTGAACTTAATTGTTTTATTAACTTGTCTCTTTACCTTTCTAATTAAAAGATAATATAGTACTAAAATTGTAAAATATTCTTTTCCTTTTAACTAGTAACTTTTTTTAATTTTTATTGAAGTATTATTTTTAATAAAAAATTAAAGAAAGACAAAGGAAGGAAACATGTAATTTACTTTTTTAAGAGTTCATTTGTTTTAAAGTTTGTAAAATTATTCATCAGGTATTAAATTTGGGAATATGTTATTTTTATCTTTGGCACAAGCTTCAAAAAAAATAATTGGATTATTTTATAATCCAATTATTAACTTCTATTTCTATTTTCACATTTTTTGATCAGTTAAAATTTAAAAATATTAAATTCCAACCTGTCCTATTTTTAAATTTAACCATCAATAATATTTTTCATGGTATTCTTAAAACTTAAAAGTACCATTTCCGATAATGTCATTTCTAAAAGTGTAATAATATATGTTTTGATAAGTTATTTTAATTTATTAATAACTCATAGTATTTTTTTTTTCAAATACTACTTGAAATGACGTTTGAGTTGACAATTTATAGATTACTGTTATTATTTTCATATTTACCCTTAATATTTTCATAAAATCTTTTTTTATTAATATTATACTATTTATTTTAATTATTAAATTTTTTATAGTTTTACTTTTTAATTTTAATAAAAAAAATTGATCTTAAAAATGATAAAAATTCAAAATTAACAAAAAAGTTAAAACTATAGTTAACTAAAAATATTTTTTTTTACAAAATAAAAAGGTATATAAAAATCACATAATCATTTTCTTTTATTTTATTTTACATTTATCAGCAATTTTTACAACTAATTTTATCAAATAATTTTACTTCGATTAACTAACTTAATAGTCAATTATTTTTGCCAAATATAACCTGTATCTTAAAACAAACACCTCCTAAAATACTTTTTTCCTCAATTCTTAGAGCGCGTTTGGCCCAACTTTTTTTGAACTTATAAGTTACTTTTAAGTTAAAATTTTAAAAAAAAAAGCTTTAAATATTAAGTTAAAGCTGTTTGGATTTTTTTTTTCTTAAAAGTTAATTTTAAGTTAAAAGTTGTTTGAATATTTTTCATCTCACTGATGTCATCCAACAACACCCACACGCACTGCACCATCGGCCAAAAATTTATAAAACATTATTTTAAAATATTACTATTATTTTTAAATTTTATAATATTAATTTAGTTCTTAAAATTTTTAAAATATTATTTAATCCTTAAAATTATTAAACGTTAATTATTTTTATTTTTTAATAATTTTAAAAAGTAACATGACGTTTGATAATGTCTTAAATGGCTGATTAATGATTTTAGAAATTAAAGTATTATTTTTTATTTTAGTGGATTATTATAATTATTTTAATAATATTTATTATTTATTTAACTTATATGTTGGTTAATTTTATTTTAAAACATTGATCTCTATTTTTTTTGTTGGTTGAAAAAATATTATGAACAAAATAATGAATGCCTCTGTATATTATTGTGTTCTTTGTGTGAACACGATATAGTTTGGTATAATAGAAATTAGCCGGAAATAAAAATTAGATTTTAAATCATATATTTGTAAAAAGTTTTAAAAAGAGTAAAAGAATACTATTTTAACAAAAGAGATTGAAGAATGATATACGTTGAATCAACAGAAAAATATATGGATTGTTGTTCCTCAAAAGAGTAAAAAAAAATTAATACAATAAAATAGTATTAACAATAAATATTTATTTAGGTTTATTTAAATAGACCCACTTATTAGGCTTAAGAGGCTTTTCAAATGGCTTAAGCCTAACCTTTTTAAATAAATAAGCTTTAATAAAAGTTTTGGTCCAGTCTATTTTCTAAAAAAGCCTAACCTAGCCTAAGCTTGATAAAGGCTAGGTCATAGACCTCTATCAAACAGTCTAACCTATTTCCATCCTTAATTAATAAGTCTTGCCTTAAAGTTTGGTGATTTCTCCTATATGCTTAGTTTGAGAGGATTTTGGTAAACTTTTTTATTTAATAAAATGAAATTATAATTTGTGTGTATTTTTATTATTTAAATATAGTGGTAATGCAATGTTTTTATTTCATGTATTTCAACAAAAATATGATGCAGTATGATATTTCTAAAAACATTACATCACAAACTTTATTGTTAATCGAATATAAAGATAGATTAATATCACGTAAAAAAAACTACGTAAATAAGATCTAAGTATAAATTTTAAAAAAAAAATAAAAAATATATATATATATATTACCCTATAAAACCGAAGGTTGTGTTTCTGTTACATTCAAAGCAAGGCAGAAGCAAAGGAGGACTTCCTAGATAGGCGAAGCGATGAGGCAACCAAGTCCAACCATTCATTTTCTCCTCCAAATTCTTCTTGTCTGTCTACTGCACAGACCCAGCTTTGCAGTGAAAAAGGTGAGGCATTGCAATTTGCAATCTTGAAAAATATAAAACTGGAAAAAAATCTAATCCTTGTGGTCTAATCCCTGCACCATTTTATTGTGGTTAATTGTAGTCATATGTGGTGTACTTGGGAGCCCACTCACACGGCCCAGAATTGTCTTCAGTTGACTTCAATCAAGTGACACAGTTCCACCATGAGTTTCTGGGGTCTTTCTTAGGAAGGCATGGAAAAGTGCAATTATAACATCTTATTTATGATATGTCACATATGATACAATTTTTTATTACCTATTGAAATGTTTCGCGTTTGCTTCCCTGTAGTTCTGATACAGCCAAGGACTCCATCTTTTATTCATACACAAGGCACATCAATGGTTTTGCTGCAACTTTGGAAGAAGAAGTAGCTGCTGAGATAGCAAGTAAGAAACTTCTCTGCTAGCTGCTAGTTCCTCTGTTTTCTCTTCTCTGTGCTTCCTTTCTATTCTCTCATTGTTTACCTACCTACCCTTTTGTCCAAACTGCTTGTAGAACATCCCAAAGTATTGTCAGTGTTCGAGAACCGTGGGAGAAAGCTACACACCACTCGGTCATGGGGATTCATGGGGCTAGAGCATAATGGGGTGATCTCATCCAGCTCAATCTGGAAGAAAGCCAGATTTGGTGAGGGTGTGATCATAGGGAACCTGGACACAGGTGAGTTTCCTGATTTGTGTGTTTAAAAATGTTGTTATTCTTTTCAAAGTCGTCAGCATTCGGCAACCCCTTGTTTTAATGGGGTTTGAATATTATTATAATGTTTTAATCTAGATCGTTGACTACACTTGTGAATGATACACAAAGTTACCCCATTATATCTCTATTCCCCACCAACTAACTTGCTTTCTGAGTTTGATCATTTCAAAAACGTTGATGTCATAACATTAGTATATTACTAATTTGAATCTTGCCGTCAATGGGTTGTAAAGACCAGTTCTTTTCTATACCCAATACATGAATGTTCATGTACGATCTTAAAAAAATAGGCTAATTGCATTAATCTCTCGCGTGATTAGTTATAATTACAGTTACATCTTTTTTAATTTAAAAATTACACATATTTAATCCCCAAGAATTAGTTGAGTACAGCAAGATAGGGTTTCATAATTGACTAGTTATAGGTTTGAACCCTCATTTTTTTCTTTACAGGTAAATATAAGTTCTTCTGTAAGTGTATTTTAAATTTGGAGACTTTTTCTATTTATGTTAAAGTGTCATTCCTTCCTTCTAAATTTATCAACACCAAAAACACGATTACACTTGTTTCTCATATTTTAAATATTATTCTCACACGATGACATTCATTATTTTTTTAAAAAAATATTATATATATCTCTTCTATTTTTATATACTAATTATACACAGAAAGTGTAGTTAACACTAATATGAAAGAAGGTCACTGTAATTATCTCTAAAGAAATTGCAAAAGTTTTTGTGGTTTGGTTACAATGAATAAAATAAGGTTTGGTGATACATTATGGAGTAGCCGACTTTCAGTTGTTTTATCACAAACGGACGACCTTTAGAAAGGCAATATGGGCATTTAGGCATCTTGTCATTTGTTTGTTATATATTGGACTTTTGTTACAATTCTTGGTTCATAATAAACTTCATATATTACAACATGTTTATTATTTTAAATAATTAAAAAGTTATGAATATGTTATAAAATTTAGTCTACGCATATATTGTCACACACAAGGGTCATAAATCATACTTTGATTGGAACAGAACTGTATTATATGACTTTCTATTCATTAGGATATGACTAAAATAAAAAGGGTGTGCTTATTCTGTGTGAGGTGGGGTTATGAGGGTGCCAAGCTGGGCATAGTATAAGGAAGTCATGATAAGCTCACCAATAAGAAAATTGCTATGTGCATACATCAGCTTCATATTCACAATCATCCCAAACTGTAGGCGTGAAAAGTGGGTGGGGGCAATGAGAACTAAAACAGGACCATCATGCTAGCTTTAAGCTAATTTGGATGAGACTGGGAAGGGTAGAAGTAGCATCTACATTTACAATATGCTTATCTTACTTTGACCTCACTCCTCACTTTTGCTTCCACCGCATTCCCTCTAGGTGTTTGGCCTGAATCAAAGAGCTTTAGTGAGGAAGGATTGGGACCAGTTCCATCAAAGTGGAGAGGAATCTGTGAGAACGGAATTGATCATACTTTTCACTGCAACAGGTACCATCTTCGTTAGAGTTTTGTTGGGATACTAATAAAAGAATCGAAATAAAGTATTTAATATTTTCTTAGTCATTTATTAATTATTATGGATAATAAATGTTTCTTAGCTAATTATTTAATTCCCGTCACCCTGTACCTAAGGGCATATACCCTTCTTTAAGTTTGCACTCTTTATTGGTTGACTACAGTGAAAGGGTTAAGCACATTCCTTTGAAAGCAGCATTTTTGGACCTCTATTTTTCGTTATCTTATTAGTTTGTAAGTACTGTTTTCACACTAACGAGAATCCAAAATGAAAGAAAAGCGTCGCATATTCTCGCCGCAAAGCAAGGGGAGGATTTCGCTCAAATCCCGGCTCGATCCTTTAAAAGAAACGCTTAATTGAGCATTTTGTCACTAATCTTTTATGATTTCGCAAATTTTACTACTCAATTTTTAAAAATTTTCATATTTTGCCATTCAATTATTTTAGTTACACATTTTGTTACCTAACTTTTAAAATTTCATGCAGTTTATCACTCCCTTAATTGACCGTTGATGTGATAATTTTGATTGCTAATGTGACAATCAGCAGTCAACCTGCCACATCAACCATCAAAATTGCCACATCAGTGATCAACTAATGAAGGTGATAAAATGTGCGAAATTTTGAAAGTTTATATTAAAATGTGCAAGTAAAATAATTAGATAGCAAAATGTGAGAAATTTTGAAAGTTGTGTAACAAAATGTACAATTAAAATAATTAGGTGACAAAATTTATGAGATCATGAAAGATAGGTGACAAAATATACAATTAAATCTAAAAGAAAAGATTGGGTGACAATAAAGAGAAAAAGACAAAAAGTCATTGTAACTTTAGTTTATTTTGAATTTTAAATTGTTTTTTACTTATTTAAGTTGATGTCTATTTATATAAGTTATTTGTCATTTATATAACCTGTCAAAAAAAAAATGAACTAAAGTCATTGTGAAATTAGTGTCCTAGAGTTAGAAAATCCGCTCCCAATTTTCAACGTTGATTATGTGATTTTGTTTTGATGAATTAAAGAAATATTGAAATATTTTTAAGAAAATATATTTTTAATTTATCCAAAATATTAAAATATTTTTCAATATTTATTATTTTAAAAAATATTTAATTATTATTCAATGCTAAATATACTTTTTAATTAAAAAAAACTTTTTAAAAAATTCAAGCGGACCAAAATTGAAGATTTAAGGAAATAGATAGATTGAATGTAAAACCTTGTGCAATAGTAAGAATCTATTAGATTCTTGCCATTTCATATCTACGAAAAAAAAACTCTTAATTTGGATTCCTCTCTCGGTGTTAAGTAGAAAGCTATGACCTTGTTAAAAAAAAAGGCTTTTTTTTTGGAAATATAACTAATGCTCTATAACTAATTATGATAAGTTATTGGATCATAAAAATTAAGATTGAATTCTTTTAAAGTGAGATGTGCACTTTAAATTAAATGTAAAGTTTAAATGAAGTAAATATTATAAATTTATAATTTGTTTTGTTATATATAACTATATGTTATTATAATTAAGCATATTTTTAATTAAAATTTATAATTTTATACTTCAACTTTTAAAATGTGTTCGTTGTTTTAAAGGAGACAAATTTTAAAAAAAAAAAAAATCTAACAAAACTATATATTGTTATTTGAAAATATAAGAATCCAAATCATTCTCATTTTTATACTCACTGAGTCTATGTCAAAAATGGATTGATGAGAAAACCGGACATAAATAAAAAGTGTAACTTCTGTTTATTTTACTAATATTATCTTTTTATATACAATGATGAAAATAAGGTTTAAATTTAAGATTTTATATAAATTATTTTAAAATTTTATACAAATTATTCAAATTCATAATCACTAGACTATAATTTTTAGTGATGCTCTTTATTATATAGAAAAATAGATTCGAAAAACAAGAATTAATTGTTTGACCCAACAGATAAGTAATAACCATAGGATTGCTAATAGCTTATTCTCTGTAATTAATTAATATTTATTAGAAGATGAGTGTTAACAATTTCTCTTGTATATTCATTTTAACATATTTTTTATTATTAGTTAAAATTTATTAAAAATTATAAAATTATGAGTAAAACTCATCAAAATAAAAAGTAAAACTCAAAATCTTATGATTTTTAATATATTTAAACCAATAATAAAGAATGTATTCAAAAGAGTATTACTAATGTTTCTCTTACTGAAAATTATAAAATTATAAATAAAACTCATTAAATAAAAAATCAAAATTGTAAAATTTTGTAATTTTTAATAAATTTTATTCAAAGAATGTGTTTCTTTTCTTGAGTAAATTATACTGATATTTATTAAGATTTTGTCAAATTTTATCTGATATCTTTTATTTTTTTTACTCTTACACTAACTATTAACTTTTTTAATTGTTTGAAAAATATTTTATAAGAAAATTATTGTAAATGTTAAAAAAAAAAAAGAAAATTATGTAGAACCTTAAAAAAATTTTGGTAAGTGTGAATGTTTATTTAACCGATAGTCCTCATGAAAGACAAATGCCATCAACATGAAGTTTGAAGAAATGCAGGAAGCTAATTGGGGCAAGGTACTTCAACAAGGGGTACGCCTCTGTGGCTGGCCCGCTGAACTCCTCGTTTGACTCGCCACGTGACAGGGAGGGGCACGGGTCCCACACCCTATCCACAGCTGGCGGGAACATGGTGGCTGGGGTCAGCGTGTTCGGGCAAGGCTACGGAACAGCGAAGGGTGGCTCACCAAAAGCCCGTGTGGCAGCCTACAAGGTTTGCTGGCCCCCCGTTGGCGGTGACGAGTGCTTTGACGCTGATATTTTGGCAGGCTTCGACATGGCCATCCATGACGGTGTCCATGTCTTGTCTCTCTCGCTCGGCGGCTCTGCCTCTTCCTTTTTCAATGACAGTGTCGCCATTGGATCCTTCCATGCCGCCAACCATGGCATTGTGGTCGTTTGCTCTGCCAGCAATAGTGGGCCTGCGGATGCCACCGCCGAAAATCTTGCACCCTGGCATATTACGGTGGCTGCCAGCACCATGGATAGACAGTTCCCCGCTTATGTTGTCCTTGGTAACAATATGACCTTCAAGGTTTGTCTCTTTCCCACACTTGAGGCACATTATGTAGGAACATCTACCATGAGTATAAAGTGTTAACTAATTACCAACACCTCGTTGGTCTGAGTGGTATTCGTCTTGAATTTTTTAAATAATGTCTTAAGTTTGAATATTTTAAATGAATAAAAAAAAGTAGTTGGAAGAAAAAATTTCACTAAAGGTGGTCAACTAGATTTTTTGACAGAAATTAATCATTAACAAAGCCGATGAATATCTTATACCTATAACATAGTTACCTTAAAAAAAAAAAAAAGGTCATACACTGATAATGTAAAGTAATTTTACACTGTCATTTGATTACAAACCACTATTTATTGTAAGTTTGTTGACTTTTATAATAAATACTTTAAAAGTCATATCAATAGTGATTTTTGATTGGTTGACAACGTAAAACTTTTTACACTAATAGTGTATGACCATTAAACTCTTATAAAAATTAATGAACTTACTAAATATATTAGTATATGATTAACTTACACTGTAAAAAACGTTTACAATATCAGTGTATTTTAATTTTATTTTATTTTTTAATTTGGTGGGAGTATAGTCATTCTTTTATATTTTATATATTGGAAGAATTTGAATCCTCTGCTGTACAGTCATGATAAGAGAGAAAGATATATATTTTTTTATTAAATTAATTAATAGGTTCTATAACTAATCATGACTGGTCATTTTTCAATTTCTTGAAAGATTCGTTAATTAAATTTGATAATTTTTTTCTTTTTTCAATATAACCATATTATATTATTTGATAACATGAAAATATTCAAATTCACCATGAAAATCATGATTTTAAAGTGTGATTGTAGTTGCAGTTGTGTTGTGATTATCGAAATTGTGAAAATATTTGGACAAATGTACCAAAATTGGCCCCTCGTGGATTTGCAATTTAAATAAACATTATCAGCTGACTCAATAATCTTGTTTGCTTGATTTGAAGGGCGAAAGCTTATCGTCTGCAAGATTGGCACACAAGTTCTACCCAATTATTAAAGCTACAGATGCTAAATTGGCGAGCGCAAGAGCTGAAGATGCGTAAGTATCAAAAAGTTGAAACTCATTATAGCCATATCACTCGTTGAATCAGCATTTACATTTGACATAATTAACATAGTACTAGATACGGTGAATAAATTTTATGTGCATGCAGGGTGTTGTGCCAGAATGGAACTCTGGATCCCAACAAGGTGAAGGGAAAGATCGTGGTGTGTCTCCGAGGTATAAATGCGAGAGTGGACAAGGGAGAGCAAGCTTTCCTGGCTGGCGCTGTGGGAATGGTCCTTGCTAATGACAAGACTAGTGGCAATGAAATTTTAGCTGATCCTCATGTCCTTCCTGCTTCACATATCAATTTCTCTGATGGTCGTGCTGTCTATAATTACATCAACTCAACCAAGTAAGATATCTAGCATTCTAGTCTGCCACTTGCTAGGAAAAAACTAAGATATAGTTATTTAAGTTCTTTAGAGAGTTGTGGTATTATTCTCTAATTAAAATTTAAATTTTATTTCTGTAATCAATGTTGACCTTCAATGCATGCCTTTATTACACAAATTAGTACGGTGAAACTCTAATTTTAATTAAAAAACAGTATTAAAAATACTTAAACAACTACGTCTAAGTTTTGTTCTAATAATTAATGCCGTGCCATAAGATATGCCTACTTTGGGGTTTGCACAATACTATATGGGCATACCATACTATATCTTCAATCAGAATATATGGATTGCTATTAAACTTACAATTTATGGTCAAGTAAGTAAAGGAAACAATTCTAGTTTTGTGATTGTCATTTTTTGAGCAATATAAAGATCCCTAAAGGATAATCATGAAACTCGGTTTTTCAACTTGAAATTGACTACTTGGAGTTTGTATATTGCTAGATTCCCAGTGGCATATATTACACATCCAAAGACTCAATTGCATACTAAGCCAGCCCCGATGATGGCAGCATTTTCATCAAAAGGACCAAATACTATCGTGCCAGAGATCCTGAAGGTGTCATTAACTCACAAAGTGTAATTTGCCTTGTAATTTATTGTCATGTGTTAGATATCTAACAACTCTTTGTACCAATATTCAGCCCGATGTCACTGCACCAGGAGTGTCAGTTATAGCGGCCTATACTGAAGCCCAAGGACCAACTAATCAAGTGTTCGACAAGCGCCGGATTCCATATAACTCGGTATCCGGCACATCAATGTCGTGTCCTCACGTTGCGGGCATTGTGGGACTGTTGAGAACCTTGTATCCTTCGTGGAGTCCTGCTGCTATTAAATCAGCAATCATGACCACGGGTGAGATGTTCTTCAAGGTTTCTCACACTTCAAATCCTTTTTCTCAAGCCAATCTACAATAAAATGTCTTAGCATCTTAAAATATAGAGAAAATATTGCATGCGCTATATAATGTAAAAAGATTTTACAGTCATTCAATCACAAATTGACATGTATGATAAGTCTATCTTAAAATCATATCTATCATAATTTCTGATTGGTTGACAATATAAAATTTGTTACACTATCAATGCATAAAAGTTAAACTCCAAAATATATATGCATACATATGGAAAGCAAATTTGATTAGTGAGAGGTAAGAGTAGCTATCAAAAGTTGGTAATTTGTCCTCTGCTACTTTCAGCTACAACACTAGATAATGAGGTGGAGCCGCTACTGAATGCTACTGATGGCCAGGCAACACCATTCAGTTGCGGGGCAGGACATGTTCAACCAAACAGAGCAATGGATCCCGGGCTTGTTTATGACACAACAATTAATGATTACCTTAACTTCTTGTGTGCTTTAGGTTACAACGAGACACAGATCTCAGTGTTTTCTCAAGGTCCATATCAATGCCGCAAGAAATTTAGTCTCCTCAACCTGAACTATCCCTCAATCACAGTCCCAAATCTCTCTGGGTCAGTAACAGTTACAAGGACATTAAAAAATGTCGGTTCTCCGGCAACGTACATTGCTCATGTTCGAAACCCGAATGGAATCACCGTTTCTGTGAAGCCAAACATTTTGAAGTTCAAAAATGCTGGCGAAGAAAAGAGCTTTAAAGTAACCTTGAAGGCCAAGCAAGGAAAGGCCTCAAATAACTACGTGTTTGGAAAACTGATATGGTCAGATGGCGACCATTACGTTATCAGTCCTATAGTTGTGAAGGCCCTCTTAACTAAAAATTGAAGCAGTTGATGCAATTTAGCTCATTTGCATTTCTAATTGATTGGTAGCGTGTTCTAAATTGTATCATATATTTTCTAAATTTGCGCTTCTTTGAGAGTTATCTCTTACATTGATTGATAACAAAGAAACCCGCAAGTGGCTTTCTTTGAGCATATATTTTACTTTGTGTACTTTTACTGTGATTCCAAGGAGAAATAAAACCTAACACGTTTATCCTCCTAGTTACAAAATCTGGGAAGTTCCACTAATGTTTTCACTTTTATGAAATCTATATATCTTAGGATATGCTTATTTTTATGAAGTTATTCTTCTGACATTTTAAAACTTCATGATGTAGCCTATGCTGTAAGAATATTGGTTCTTAGTTTAATTTGTGTTGAGAATATTGTACATATAAAATTTTGACTTTGTAGTAACAAAGTGAAGAACTATGATATGAAATAATTAAAATGTAAAATGCTAAATATATGATTTACGATTGATTTAGATTTGTTTGAATGTGATATTTGGTGGGTTGAACTTGTTGAGTCAAATTCCTGTGAGTACTGTGTTTCAATGACAACAAACCCCTCAACAAGATTAAAAATTGCAAGCTTTCTTAACCTGTATTATTAACGATTTTGCTGAGTATGCAGTATAGTCCAGAAAGACGACCACCTACAGTGAAAATGCATCGAGTGCTTTTGAGGTCCGTAGAAGTTCAATTCAATCCGATTATATTTGTAAAATTATGCCCCCTTTTTCCTTCCCACTATTTTTTTTTTTTGGTTGTTTAAAAGATATATTTGTTTTTAATTGTAATTCTGGCAATGATAAAAATTATTATTGAGATAGGATATAGTGTTCTAGGACACTGAGTGAGCAAAAAAAGGCCTTTAATGAGGGGAGAAACAAGCCCTTTAGTGACTGACTGCATGTCTTCACTTGTTTTGGATTCTTCAGTTTGCATCAAGTGAATTAGTTCAATAGTCAATACCACAATGCAATAGTTGGTCATTCCTATGTATGTTTTAATGGCTTTTAGCTGGTTTTCTTGCATTGGATCCATTTAATAGTCCATTGGCATTGAGTATGTGAGCAAAAGTAAGAAACTAGAGGCAGACAAGGGCTTGGGAAAATTTTCAAAAGGAAACATGGAAGTATGTTGAGCAGTCCCACTGTATAATGAATGTCTTACTAATTTTTTGCTTCTACGATTAACTCTTGATGCATAATCTCTTTCCAAAAGGAGCGTTAGGAACTTACTACACCAAGTAGATGTTGGAGTGATTCTATGCTTATAGCAAAGTTTATTGTAGAAAGTGAAGGAGTGGCTTGTGTACGTTACGGGAATTTGATAACTTCGTATTTTGCTGGGGGGATATTATCCCAGTTAGACATGTAGCATTTTGCTTTTCGATTTGGGAGAGGTGATGGGGCATTGAACTAGTCCAACCGATAGTCATTGGGCTTAATTTGAACAACCTGTGCCAAAACAAAGGCCACAAGAGACAATAGTTTACTGTTTCTTGTTTTAACACAGCTAAAATTCTTTCTTGTTTTCTTGTTACATCTCTTCGAAGTGGATTTCTTTGTTTCCTTTGAATCACAAAAGAGCCTACAATAAATATTTGTAAGTATATAAAAAAATTAAGAGAATTGAGAAGAAAAATAACAAAGATTTTCACCTCCTCCAAGCCCTTTTGGTTGCATAACTTGCCAAAAGGAGTCAAAAAATGAGTATTTTTAAGAGTAAAAGATGAAAGGATCAATAAATGAGGGGAAATGTATGTTTCGGTTAGGTAGAGAATGAAAGGAGTAAAGGGAACATGAAAAATGTTTTTTATTATCTCCTATATCTTTGTAGTCACGGGAATGAAAGAGAAAATCACAAGTAATAAATTAAGTGAATCATCCTTCTATTTATAGGTATAAATTTGGTTGGTACGAAAAGAGAAAAATAAATAAATAAATATGTATATGTGATGTGTTGGCCGAAATTTTTAGGAGATGGATGAGGATAAAAAGAGTTTTCAAAGTGAACTAACCTAATTTTTCCGAGTTGGTTCACTATAGGTTGGTCAAAAAGTGAGTCAATTCAACCCGACTCATTTTTCAGTAAGCCAAAAAATGGTCAATCCAACTTAATTCACCACAAGTTAGTTATATGGGTTAACTTACCTAAAAATAAAATATAATATATATATATATATATATATATATATATATATATATATAAGTTAAAAAAATACCAAAAATATATACAAAAGTAAAATGGAAATGAACAAAATTTTCAAGTGTTAAATGAAAACCAAAGCATCAATAAATTTATTATATTGTGTCCCATAATCAGACATAGGCAACTATATATATTAATGATTTGGGAAGTCATACGCATTCTAATTCTATATTTATACATAAAATATAAGCTAGTATAATACACATCTTTTATTATGATTATAATAGAATTAAATAATTGGGTTTACAGGTTATTTACTTTGTTACTTAGTGAGTTGATGTATTAAGTTGTAATTTTTTATTTTTTTTAAGAAATAAACCCCCAACTTGTGAGCCAACTCTGCTCACCATGAATTCAACCTGAGTGACCCGCAAGCTAAGTAAACCAAGTCAAATTTGACACACAGTTTAGGTAAGTTGATTTTCACCCACCTAACCTAACTCAAATCTGTGATTAGTCGAATTGGCCCACGAGTCATGACTCATCTTGACGACTCTAATACCATATCATTCACATGTTGATGATATGTGGTTACTAGTTGGAGTAACTTTGACCAAAAGTCTAAAGTAAATGTGAGAAGTACTGTAACTCTTAAAGTTTTCATTCTTTGATTTAAATTTCCTAAATTGTCAGTATCTTTATTTTGGTGTACAATGGTGATACTAAGATTGAAACATTTGATCTCATAAATATTATTCAAACCTTCCACCACTAGGCCGACTCTAATGAGTTTAAATCTTCCGTATCTGTTGACATTGTTAGTTATGCTGGAAATATTAATTTTACTTACTAAAAATTAACTCTTGAACTGTCTTTATTACTCCACAATATAAAATAAACCTTTGAACTATTTTTTTCACTACTATTTCTATATTTTTATTCTACTCAATTCTTGAAATTTTGACCATGACATTTTTGTCCAAAAAATTTCCAATGACTTTACAATTTTAAATTATTTTAAAAAATTCCTTCACGTGCCCTCTTCTACTCCTCCTTTCCTTGAAATTCTTTTAAGTTCTTGCATTTACGTATCTAGTTTACATTTATTTTCTTTACGTTTCTTGATTTTCTTTTGACCTTTGCAATCCATTTTAAATTCCTTCCCTTTCTTTTAACTTTTGATAAATTTTCTTGTCAAGTTATTTACTTTTCAAGCATTTGATTTCATTCTACTTTACAATTCTTCACATCCTTGTCAATTGATTCTATTGATTTCATCAAATTGATTCTTGACAATTTGATGTCTTTAAAAATAAATAAATAAATGTTTTGTTTACAAGTCTAACTACTTGTCAAAATTTGTAAATTAAGTTGTCGTGGTAATCTCATTCGATTACTTGATAAGCAAACTGAAATTGGTTATTTATACTTTTTTACAAATTAAAATCTTAATCTAATTAAGAAATTAAGATTTTGACTAATATACATGCCATCATTTGAAAGCTAAAATATTGTTGACTTAGCCTATGTCTGGAAAACAGTTCTCCAACCTCTGAATGTACGATGAATTCCAAAGATACGTAAGGATTGCTTCAGCGAATGTATGTTCACTCCCTTACAAACAGAGACCCAAACATGCTATTACTAGAACTCTTATAAAGGATTTGATTCTAAGTTCCCAAATTTCCGTTTAAAATCAAATGGTGAAAATTCTATATTAAAAATTCAAATCAAGTTAGAAAATAAATTTCACTGTAAACAGTAAGTTACAAGATTCTGATAACTTTATAATTTGCTGGGGGGATATTATCGACATGGAGCATTTTGGTTTCAATGGGGCATTGATTATTAAGATAATTAGTCCAATTTGAACAACCTACAACAAAAGACGACCCTACCTAAATCTACTTTTTCTTGCTTAACTAAAATTCATGGGACGGTGGCGTGGGGATAGGCGAGGGAGCATTGAAGCTTAAGAGAGAGGATAGATTATTTGGATATATTAGTCCAACGTATAGTAGTTGGGCGCAGTTAGAATAACCTCCGAGAAAAAAAAGAAAAAGAAAAAAAAGGATCTCTATAGATAATAATCTACTTTTTCTTGCTTAACTCAACCAAAACTCATGGTTGTTAAGATGTTCCGTTGAGCAATATTTGTAGATGAAATCATGAAACATACTAGCTTCAGAGGAAAAGAAAGAAAGCACATGTATTATTTCGATTGTTAATAGGAAAAAAATATGATATCAATCAGGCTAACAAAAATAAACATGAAAACAAAGACAAAGAAACTTCAAACTTTTGAATTGAAACACCATCGTGATAAACTCCCTATCACTCCCAAAAAAGAAAGACACTCATTTCCTTTTTCTCCATTTCTGCACTTTGGGCAGAACTTGGAGTGACACAATAAGTACTGAGTTGTATAATTGAACCTAATCCTTGTACTTCATTTCAGATACCAGGAAGCCAGGCATATCAAACGAGGCAGAGAACTTCTCAACATCAGCTTTGAGTTCTTCAATAGCCTTGTTGTTGACGAGGCCCTTGTTGAAATCCTTGAGAAGTTTGCCATGCTCCTTCTGGATCTCCAGTGTGAGAGTCACGGCACGGTGAAGGAACTCACCAATCTGCTCAAAGTCCTTTTCAACCAAACCCCTAGAAGTCATGGCAGGGGTACCTGTTCACAGAAACTCCAGTCAGGCACTCATACTAAACAAAGGCACACATTTAACTTACATCAAAGAAAAATGCAGAAACAAGTGTGGAAAAAAAGAGTTCTTATTAACATATATTTCACACTCTTACAACTCATTTCTATTTCATTTTTTTTTCTATTTCTCTCTATACTTTACATCACATTGCATATCACTTCTGTCACTTTCTCTCTCTCTACATTTTTTTGTTTCTCTCTATCTCTCTCTTCCCTCTATCCCAATCCACTCCAAAATGATGTGGACGTTGATCATTGTTAGGAAAAAAAAAAAGCATTTTGGTAACACATCAAAATAATTCATTTTTAGGAAAAAAAAAAAAGGTATTAGAAAAAACAAAATAACGCTTCAATTTATAATTGATTTGGCAATCAATCCTACTGCACGAACAACAAGTCGAAATTATTTAATAAAGCCAGTGTGCAAGCTTAGCCTGAATTAATACACCTTTGTTAAAGCACTAAAAACACATCCTCAATGAAATTTCTTCCAATACAATCTACAACAACTTACTAAGATACCTTTACCTTGTATGAATGCATTAAAAAATAAACATGCAGACTCCAGTTACTTCAAGACTTTAGGTAATGTTCTCTCATCAGAATTGAAATTTCACTTTAGTAAATAAGATAACTTATAATAGAAACATTTATTATTCGAATTTTGATTGAGGAATAACACTAAAAAAGCTGACTTACAGTAGAAACTTCGATTACGCTGATTCCAATTATGACAGAAGAATAACACAAAAATATACTCAACAAACTTTATCTAAGTTTTGTCCTTGAAAAGTAAGTATATATAGTCCTAGCCTTGAGAAATCATTTTTTGATTTGATAAACATCATGTTATTTTAGCATACTAAAGAGAAGCAAGCAAGTTTGTTACCAATTCGTACTCCACCGGGGGCCAAGGCACTGCTATCGCCAAAAACGGCGTTCTTATTGACCGTAATGTTACACAGGTCACAGAGTTTCTCAACCTTATTCCCTGTGAATGAATAACACAAGGAGTAAGTTTCACATACGCCGGCAACAAATCAAAATCAGAAGGCAGCGACGCGATCCATTACCGGTCAATCCAAGAGGTCTCAGATCCCACAAGACAAGATGGTTCTCCGTTCCCCCAGTGACAAGACTGTACCCTTTCCCCATCAAATAATTCCCGAGGGCAACGGCATTGGCCTTGACCTGCTTCGCGTAGACCTTAAACCGAGGCGAGGCGGCCTGTTTCAGCGCCACAGCGAGGGCCCCAATCTGGTGGTTGTGCGGCCCACCCTGAAGCGAAGGGAACACCGCAAAGTTAACCTTATCCTCGAACTCGTAAACCGCATTCTCCGGTTGCCCCTTCTTCGGCGGCTTCGGCCCCTTCCGGTAGAAGATCATCCCCGCCCTGGGGCCCCGCAAGCTCTTGTGCGTCGTCGTCGTGACAATGTCGCAATACTCGAACGGATTGTTCACTTCCTGCGCGGCCACAAGGCCGCTAATGTGCGCCATGTCGCAGAGAAGCAAGGCCCCGCACTTATCCGCAATTTCCCTGAAGCGTCTGTAGTCCCAGTCCCTAGGGTACGCGCTGCCGCCGCAGATTATCATCCTGGGCCTGAAGTCCAAGGCCTTTTCCTCCAGCCTGTCGTAGTCGATATACCCGGTGGCGGAGTTCACCTTGTAAGGGAGGCTCTCGAAGTAAATGGAGGTGGCGGAGATCTTCTTCCCGCCGGAGGTGTAGTACCCGTGGGTGAGGTGGCCGCCGGAGGGGAGATCCAGGCCCATGATGCGGTCGTGCGGGTTCAGCACGGCGGTGTACGCGGCGAAGTTCGCCGGGGAGCCGGAGTAGGGCTGCACGTTCACCCCCCAGGATTTGGGGTCCAAGTGGAAGACCTGGAGGGCGCGCGAGCGGCACAGGTTTTCGATCTCGTCGATGAATTCGTTGCCGCCGTAGTAGCGGTTCCCCGGCATCCCCTCGGAGTACTTGTTGGTGAGGGCGCTGCCCAGGGCCTCGATCACCGCGAAGGAGGTGAAGTTCTCCGAGGCGATCAGCTCGATGCCGCGGCATTGCCGGCGCTTCTCCTTCTCGATCAGGTCGTGGATCTCGGGGTCCACCGTCGCCAAGGGCGCGTTCCCCCACACGCTCACCGGATCCATGAATGTTGGAAATGAAAGAACGAGTGAAGATGGAGAGGAGAGTGTCGTGTTTGTTGAGGTGGAATGGGAATGGGTATGCGGGTGTTTAAAAGGTTTGCAAGCGGATGTGAATGGACCGTTGTAGCCCGTGCTTCAGGTTCGTTAGTTACTTGCAGGTAAATTGTGTCCACTTGTTCGCCAGGTCCTGCTTTGCTAACCAACCACCACTTCAATTGTTTCCTCTTTTTACATTTTATAATTAATATTTTATATAAACATCTACTATTTATTTTTAACCGACAAAATATTCTTACAAATTAACCTAAAATTACAAATTGAAGCTATTACGACAAATCAGCGACATATCACGGTCCTAAAGCATCATGGTGGAGTACGTGTTTGCATCTACGGTGGATACGTAGTTTTTTCACATCAAAAACACTAATGCTATGTTTGGTAGAAAGGAAAGAAATAGAAAAAAATGAATGGAAGAGGTGAGAAGAGAAGAGAAATACATAAGAAATAAGGTGAAAATGAAAATTGTTTGGTTGAAAAGAAATAAAAGAGAAATAAAATGAAAATAAATTTGTAAGGTTGTTTAGTTTGAAAAAAAAGAAAAGAAGAGAAATGAAATTATTTGGAAAGTATGTATTTATTCCCATTGCTGAGCACGATTTTTTTTTGTTGCTGTTGAAAAATATAACTAAATCAATTTGCACTTCCAAGCTAATGGATTGGGCAAACCTCCAGAGAGTCGTCTCTCTCAATAACAACACACATAATCAATTATAATGGTGGCTTAATTGATTATCTTGAGCAACAAAGGGAGTGGTCTTCGAAATATGTTGGCATAATTGATTTTGTTATATGAAAAATCGATTATAAGGACATCCAGAGACTCGTGTGGCTCAAACAACACATCTTAATCGATTATATATGTATCTTAATCGATTATCTTGAGCAACAAAGGGGCTGCTCTTCGAAATGTAATGGTATAATCGATTTTGGCATATGAAAAATCAATTTCGTGGTCATCCAGAGAGGGTCTTTGGTCAATGGGGTTTATAAAATCGATTATGTTTCTCTTTTAATTGATTAAATTGTAACTACAGACACCATGAATACATATTTGGAGGATGAAATTGATTAGGGATCATATAAAATGAATTATAATGGCAATGGAGTATATGTTCAACTACTCAAAATTAATTGTGTATCCACAACAAAACATTTGGCAAAATATATATATACATACACACACACACACACACACACACACACACACACACACACACATTAATGGTAAAAGAAGATAGTTTATACCCTAACAACAAATTATCACACTTAAATGACCATAATAATTCCACCTAAACCAAGAGTAATAGAAAGTTGAACGATTTATAATGTGTCAATACAAAACAAATATCCAACATGCAAGAACAAAGACACAAGTGTTCTACACAAACTCACAAATATGATAACAATTACATATTAGACACTTATATCAATATATATCATAAACTACACTCTATTGTGATGGCCCTTGATGGTAAAGACGTTGAAGTTCTTCAAAGCATTTATCAAAGTCGTCAAACTTATTGTCAACCCTTTGGAACCCGTCACGAACTGTGATGGTTAAATTATCTAGTCCGCCTTGTAAAGATTAAATGCCACCTAAAATCTAATTTAACATATCATTATCAGTGGATGCTTGGGGTGCACTAACAACAAGTGCTTTAGGTTCTTCATCACCTTCGGAATCAACTTCATCCTCTCCTTGTTGTTGTGGTTGGTTCGCTCCTACATTAGCATGTTGCCACACTCCATTCACCTGTGTCACGTTCAATTTCTTCGGGCTACGTTCATTGAATTTATTAGTCCAACCTAGCCTAAACTCAGCTTCCATAGACAAATCGATGCGATGATTTATCATTATCTTTGTTATAAATACACCATATGGAAGATACATGCCATTGTCCTTGCACTTTAGCATATGTTGACATATGTAATGCGGTATCCCAAAGTATAAAACTGTCTTCCTACATAAGTTGTGCATAGTTGCTCCCACGAGGAATTAAAATATGTGTATACACATAATGCAACAATTTGTCCTCCATTGTTAAACTACTAGCATTTTGTAACTACGCACTTGTAATCTTGGTCTTACCATAGCAGCCAATGCCTCCTCACGATTATAATTGGCCCAATCACATATTTGTGAAAGTTCAAACTTATGGCCTTGATACTTCAAATTAGCTAAGCTCAACCAATTGCGTGGCCTGATTCTAAGCTTAACTTTCATAACTTCTGAGCACAAATCACCATTATCTAATATGCTGAGGTTGGCATAAAAAACCTTCATCAAGTCGAGATAGTAGTTTACATATAGTGACACAAATTGTTCAAGGCCCTAGAAGGATAGTAATTCTGGAAATTGTAGACCACTCCTATGAAAGTATTCAACATCCATTATCTTGGGATGAATCAGACCTCTTCCTTGAAATTCTTCTAGAAATGCATCCATCTGGTCATGTTTGCTGAAATAACGGCTATAATCCAACATCTGTGCAAGCTTTTCAGCTTGTTGAGAGTAAGGTTGTTGACTCTAAGGTTTTTTAGTATCCTTTTCTCTTTTCTTTTCTTTGCCATCCCTAGTTCTTTTTTCCTTTGATAAACCAGCCATTCTTACTATCCTGTAATAAACATTAACAATGTATGACCAATATTCAAATGACTAAATTATACACAATGCTCATAGTCATTAATACAAATAATAACAGGAATATGCCTTAAATACATTACATAAGCAATGGTTAATAAAATTATATATAACATGTCATACAATTTCAATGTCTGTCCTATATAGAGGACTTCAAAATATACATCAGACAAGCATAGAGATCATTACAAAAAAAGGTGTCCTATTCAAAGGACCTTTAAGTACACAACATACATAGCAAAAAACAACTCATTATTAGCATCTTTCCTACAAATAGCAAACTTCTACATTATGATTGTTTGAAACACATCAATGAAACCCAACATCTGTCATCAGTTTAATCAATGTTGGAAGTCGCAAGTGTGGAGGTACACTGAATAGCTTGCACTTCAAACGATCATTATTGCACAAGAAATAATAGCACTACATACGATGGTCATCTCCTATGTTCATTGCAATCAACAAGTTCCATATGTCTTCCTTTGAATAGACACGTGTGGTGGTATTCTTCAAGACACACACTTGTTCTTGGCTTATGTCATTCTTCTTTTCAATTGGTAAGACTTGTTACTCAGCAATAGAGACTTGGCTTTCAGCCATTTTTGATAACTTCTTAGACAATGCATTGCCATTAATAATAACTTTTGGTAACGAACACCATGGTATGGTGTTAGAATTTGACGTTTAAGCATGAAACTTGCATCCCCAAGATAAAATTTCCCTACAAACACCACACATTTTTGTCCCCAAACTCAATACATATATAGAAATGAGTTAAACTTAGAAAGAAAACATTACTGACCTTCAGGAATTATTAGTAGGTCTTCCCTAGTTAATGCATCTTTTAATATCCTAGAGTCAGATGTTGTTCTTTCCCATCCAACTAGGATATATGTGAATTTCATGTCGAAATCACAATTTGCAAATACATTTTGAGTTGGATAATCTTTTCTACCACAGTATCAAAGGGCTTCTACCCTTGGTACTTTCACTCGCACATGGGTACCATCTATGGCTCCAAGACAATCCTTTATAAGAAAAAATTTTGACCAAATTACTGAATGATTCAAATGACCATTGTAACATAAACCAAAAAACTTATAACAAAATGATACCTTGAAAAAGGGATAAAATCTGTTATTGTTAAGTATTTGTGGTGAGACGTTGATACCCGAAGGTTGAACTAAAAGTTCTCCCTCCAGTGCAATTATAGCACGCAACACAGCGTGAAAGTGCCGACTAATGGTCTCACTGGATCGAAGGAAGAAGAAACAAACCATTCTATTTTTGACATTGTGACTTTTTATATGTAAGAATTTTTCCACTTGTTCCTCCACGATCAAGTGTATGTTATCCTTAACTATACCAATGCCTCTTAATTTGTGACACAAAAGAATGAATGCTTCAGGCCCCATCCGTATAATATCTCGACATCTATGTGTATGAACTAGATAATTCATTAACTCTCGACGCCTTTCCTCTCTTCAAAGAACCAAATCACTCACTAAACTGTGGATTTTGTTCAACAACATATGCATCAAATGTAATGCATACCCTACAAAACACAGTAAAACCATAGCGGCAACTTCCATCCTTAGTTGCAACTATTGCTGAGCATGACTTATTAGAGACGTCTCAAGTCTCATTCCATTGCTAAGCATTTCCTCTTTGTCCAATTGATCATTGTCAATGTTTGCCAATGTTTCATGCCATATATGTTTTACAAAATTTTCAATGTTATTATTTTCTGCCATCTGACCATTTCAAACACTTTAAATTGTAACATAAACTTTGGAAAATAATTATAATTGTCATACATTCAAAAGATATTTAATGATTTAAAATTAATTGTATGAAAAAAAAAAGTAATAACAATCACTAGTTTCAATTCTAACAAAGTTTATGTAATAAATAAAGATAAGCATTATATACATTGAACATTATAACACATCTAGAATAATTAATATGTTACTTTCTGGCCCAAAAAAAAAAAATTGAAGCATGAAACAACACCATAACCGATTATGGATTCAGCCATAATCGGTTAACGTGTGTATATGTTGAACGACTAATCGATTAGCAAAGGAAGATAATCGATGTAAAGGAAAACATGCAGCCTAACTCTTCATAAAATCGATTATAGCTACATGGGAAACCGATTTTCATAATCAAAGAAACAGGTGTAGATCTGAACAAAATTAAGAACAATCTTCACATATATATGTGTAAATTTGCATTTCTCCTTTCAATCAATAGCAATCCCAACAAAAATAAGCCAACACTCACGAAAAAATGCATGGAAAGAGGAAGTCTCACCTCTAACCGGATCTATATTGGCACTTGTAGAATGTTGTTGGAGCCCTTGGACTTGGCCACGTGCAGTAGCACCACCTCCAGCTCTCCACCGGTGCTCTTCTGTTCGTGGGTGGTCGTCTCTTTGGTTGAAGATACACAGTAAATGAAGCTTGCAGTAACAATTGAGAAACACTTGATTTTTTGCTGTACAATTGTTGAGCATGCTGGGTTCACCGTCCAAAAAGCAAGGGTAAAATTGGTTTTTTGGTGTTAATAGTGAACATTTCTCTCCTTTTCTTCCCATATTAGGAAGGAGGTACTTATGTGTGGGGCCCATACGAATTTTTAAAAATTTTCACTCACTTCCCTCCTTCCAAACAACAACAATCCACCCACTTCCATCCTATTTCCCACCAACCAAACACAGTGTAAGAGTGCGTTTGTTTCACCGATTAAAAGTTGATTTCCGGGAATGTAAACATGGGAATGTAATATACCTATGTTTGTTACAAGTTTTGTAAAATTATTCCCGGGTATTGTTGATTTCTGGGAAAGTTATAACTTTCCTTTTGACCATGTTTTCCTGCATTTCTATTCCCATGAGAAGGGGTGGGAAAATGATATTCCCATGGGAATACAGGTAGTTATTTTTTAACACATCTATAATTTCTATTTTCATTCATTTTTATTTAAATTATTTTGAATTTTCAAAAATATTCCTAAGAATATTAAAATGTGACCAAACACGTTTTTAAATATACCATGGGAATAATATTCCCAGTTATAACATTTTTGGGAATGTGATACCTAGGAAAAAAACATGATACCTCGAAACAAACGCCTCCTAAGCACATGTTTGCTTCCACGTCTTCTCTCTCGGACTCGCGTATTTGACGTAAATTTTGGAAGCTACAATGAGTAACTTTGGATCAGGCATGATGTGGACACGACTCTATGCACATTCTTAAATTTTAACCAAACACACACTAAAAGACACGAAAGTTACCTTTTCTAGCTTCTACTATATTCATGTTCACAAGTAATAGACATGTTACTAAACATACAAGTTGTTTTAACTTGTTTTTGATGGACTCAATTGTCACGTGAAATTTAAGAACTTCAATAATGTTTTTTAATAATTCAATCTTTAAGAACTTAAAATAGGTTCTATAATTGTCTTACAATTCTTAAAAACTATTATTGTTTATATAAGTAACTGTTTTTATATAAAAACTAAGAAGTATCACATCATTACTCTAATAATAAAACAACCGTGTGAGAACTGATTTTTAAGTTGAAGAACCTATAAGCAACTCTCACATAGTGTATTCTTAGAAATACAGTGGTTTCTTCCTCTTCCTAAATTTTTCCCGTGTGTTTTTGGTAAGGTTTTTCCTATTTATTATTTCACTGCATTATAATTAATATAACGAATACGTTTTTCTCAATTTAATCACTTGAGCAAATCCTGTCATTCTTCGTAAAAGTTCTTCTATGTAATACAACAACACGTGAAGCAATAGAGCAGTTGTTTAACACGACAAGAACAATAGTTTATTTGTTAAAGGAACAAAAACCGAAAAGTACACCGATCTTGAATAGTGTTATTACTTAGTAATAGGTTTTTTTTCTTCTCTAGATTGAAAGAATAAAACAGCTGCCCAGGTTTAAAAGGTGTGCTGCTTGCACTCTCACTCATTGATTTACAAGTTTGACTTGCTCTCAAACCATGTTAGCTTAATTAGCTCTGTCAAGCATGGGAAGAGTTAATTTTCATTTGAAATCTGGAAGTTGCTCACATTAAAGGCATCATGCAAGAATAAGAATCAACTTCACTTCTTTAACTTCGACTTAACTTAAAGCCAGAAATTCAATTGTTCTACATTTTACTGGAACTACATTTAACTTCGACTTAAGAATCAACAAGAAATTCAGTTGTTGGTGGCAACTGGGTTGGTGGGGGCAATATAGCCAATTTATTCCCACCCAAGTCACCAACCCTCTCTACTGCACTGATGCTGACGCTTTCCTTCCCCACACACCTTGCTTCACTAATATGGGGATTGTTTGTAGGTTTCTGAGTATGACTTGGAACTACTAAATATTATTTATTTTTTTCCCCAACCAATAAATTTTGATTTATGAAATTGAGCAGCTTAAAGAATACAGTAGGTCCATGTTCAACCAAAATCACATCACAACAACAACCTCTTGTGTCTTCACCCCATCAAGTCAAAAGATATTTTAGAGCATCTTTGAAGATAAACCAGTGGTAACATTTACTGTGCACCCTTTAATGCTCCTTCAAATTGACTTGATGTAACAAGGTTTTTATCCTTTAATTTTAGGCCTTTATCTTTTATTTATGTATATTAATTTTTTACACTGACTTAATTTGTATTATTTTGGTTTTAACCCTTAACTTTTATTGTTAGCATTTTAGTCCATATTTCCTTTTTCACGTTTTATCCGTGAGCTATTTTAAAAATTCATACCCACTTCTATAAAATATTGATCGATTATCCACTTTACAGGAATACGAGCAACCTGTTTACTATTTTTCCTTTGATAATAAATATTGAATTCAATGTGTTGAAATTATTTTTAAAAAATATCTTTTAAGCTTCCTTACTCAATTTTATAATCACCAAACGTATGAATCAACTAGCACGGGATTGTTCTAACATAACTAATAATTTCGAGTTCGAATTTTAAGTATACAATCATATTAAATACTTAGAGAAAAAATTTTGTTGCCTACAATTATCCCAAACTTGAATATGATTTTCTTTCATAAAAAAACAAACTAAAAATAATCACTAGAGATTTCATAAGTATTATCTAGCATTGTCTGTAAAAGAGGTGTTATCAATATTTCTTTTCCAGATGGGGAAAAAATCTGCCTTTAAACAACTTAATTTGGGGATTAAGCTGAACCACTCCACCAAATTTTGAACATTCTCCCAAACATATATTTTTACTTTCTGTGTATCTATCTACTCCTTGCATCTTCGGTTATTGGATTGAACAACTTTACCAACATGGCCTAGAAAATCGTAGGTCAAAATTTCTCGTATAAATGAGAAGCAATTATTTCACTGACTAGGAAGCATTTTAATTTCACACTTCATAATTCCAGACTTTGATGTTGTGGTTGACTTTAAATCGCCCATTTTAATTTCAATCACGTATGTTATTTGCGGTTGGCACGTCCCAACTTCTAAGTCCTCAGTTACCTACCTACCTCTAGTTTTTAATTTATGAATTACTTTATGATGCTCACTAAATAATGCTCTCATAATAATTCCGTGATATTTTATTTAATTAGAACACGGGACAACCTGCATCTAGATCTAGGCTATATATATATAAAAACATATTAATTGAGCAAATACCCAATTTTACTATCAGAGCTATGCCAAAAAGGTTGTTGATCTATTTGTTTTAACATTAATTTGGCCATTGAATTGTTTTACTTCAATAATTTCAAATTAGTAATAATAGTTGGAACGCCCATTTGCATGAAAAAGAGAAAGGCGAGTTATCCGAGTCAGTGAGTCCTATGATTTGAAAAAAAAAAAGTTAAAAAAAATCATTTTTATAAATAGGAAAAGCCAAATAAAAATTAAATAAATTACAAATGATATGATAATTATATACAATTATCAGAGCGAAAACTTGCCAATTTATTTTGTGAAGAAAAAGTGCATGTTGAAAGATTCAAAAGTATTTTTACTCTCAAAACAATAAATTTTTCCTTCTTCATTTATGCATTGGAATAAGATAATGTATATTAAAATTTTTGAAAGTATTTTTTTAACTTTAATCTAAACATTACCAAAAATAGTAGGGTGCATGTCGTCATTATGAAGTAACAATTATGATCATTTGAAAAAGGTCGTCACCTCAGACAGCGAACAAGAGAAGCACATGAGATTTTTTTTCTTGGATACATGGATTATATTCCCCACTCTTTTTTTTTTGTTACTGGTAATATTCTTTTATGCTACGAACACACTTACCTTTCCAGCAGTACTGTACTTTACTTTATATATTAATTTCCCGGGATCGCTCCCTCGTTTGCTGTGAATGCGTATGGAATAGAAGGCTACTTTTTTCTTTTTGACATTTTTTATTCCCTTTCCTTAATAGGAACCGACACAAGTTTTGCCGAGTGTAACAACATTTTCAGAGTCTTGAGCTATACGTGTTTGTTCAACTTGGCTCTCAATAACAACGTTCAGGTTTTATATCTAGCTGATGACTCAAAGCTAGTATAAAACGGCTTTTAAGATTGGTGAGAAGTTAATTAACAAAAATGTTTATTTATTAGTATTTTAGTCTATTACATAGGATAAATAATTATTTTTATATAATTAAAATTTATAATAAATACATATTTTTAAATATATAAATTATATTTTAGATTTTCAATAAATAATTTAATTATAATATAATATTATTTTTGGGATAAAATGTGTTTTAAGTTCATCAATTTTTGGTCAAAATTGATTTTAGTCTCTATACTTTAAAAACAATTATTTTGCTCCTCATAATTTTTTTTTTATAATTGGTGAATTTCATCCCTCTTTATAGAACTTAAGATATTAAGGAGAGGGACGAAATTCACCAATTATAAAAAATACGAAAACTAAAATCATTATTTTTAAAATATAAAAATTAAGATTAATTTTGACCGAAAATTGAGGAATCTAAAACACATTTTACCTTATTTTTAACTATTGACAATTTTTCAAAAAAATATTAAAATTCAATTTAGAGGTAAAAATAAAAGGCCATAAATTGAAAGAAATAGACAATTAAGAAGATTAAATATACAAATAGAGATAAAATAAGTATAATATGAGACGATCGAAAATTAATTTTTTCAACTGATTATAAAAGTAGTATGTGAAACGCTTTCAGAAGAGAGAATATAAAAATGTATAATTAATCAATTATAGGGTTATATATATTATTTGACAGAATCCAACTCCTACAACATCAATTGTATTTCTCTATTTCTATGTGTGTGTAATTTAAAGTTATAATATATATTAAGAAAAATAATTAATTTCCTCGTTTATATTAAAAACTTAATTAGAATTTCAATCAGATTTTTTTATATTTTCATTCAATTATATATTACCATATATGGTAAATTTGTTGACTTTTATAACAATTATCTTTTAAAAGACATGCTTAAGATTATTTTTAATTGATTGATAGTGTAAAAAAATTTATATTAACAGTGCTTAAAATTAAAACTCTATATTAAAAGTATTTATAAATTTATAATGTCTTTATTTTTCTTATTTATTACTTTGACATTTTACATATATATTATTATTTATAAGTATAATTAAAATAATAATAATTAATGTTATCTTAAAGTTTTAAAATCACATATAAATAGAAATGTTTTTATATTAAAATGGCATATAAAAAGAAATAGAAATAATATATTATTTAAGTTTGAAACAATTAATTATATATTTATAGTAAAATTCATATAGGTGTGGATATAACTTGATAAAATAATGGGCAAAACTTTTTAAAAGTTCATAAATATTCAATAATGGGTGAATTAAATTAAACATGAAGGGCTCCAACATAAGGAGACAAATTTAATGTGACATGTTAACCAATTTTTTAACCACTTTTACTACTTCCTTCCCATATCTTTAGATGTTTAAAGTTAATGCACATAGATTAAAAAAATATTTAATAAAAATAAAATATCATTATATTTGGACTAAAATGTCCTTATTTAATACCTTGACCTTTAATACCAGCACCACTAGTAATGATATATTAAATAAGGATATATTTAAAAAAACATTAATTAGACTTTAAAATTCTAAAACATCAATTATTTTGAGATTAAAAAAAATATAAAACATCTAAAAATATGAAAAAGAAGTAGTACCAATTTTTATAAACATCAATGTGAATATGTAGGAGACAAGTTAACCTTGTTCGAGCACATGTAACATTTCAACCAATTTTTTACGGTCAAAATAAATTAATCCAAGGGTGCCTCCATGTATTAGTGGGAGAAGAAAATATAGAACATCAATGTGCAGTTGAGTTTTACAAAAGCTGATCCAAGAGGACCATCAACCCAAGAAGGAAGAAGGAGACAGGGTGAGTACGGAGGCGAGACCAACACATGGATTTGTTGCCGGACAAAATTTAGATACAATATTTTAAATATTGTTAGTGTTATTTTTCAATCAAAATTAAAAGAGTTATCTCTCAATAATTTACGTAATAAAAATATGTATTTTATTATTGAAATGTAACTCCAATTTTAATTAAAAAAATAACATCTACAATACTTAAAATATGTATCTAAATTTTGTCTTTTGCCATTTGGTAAAATATCTTCTCAATAATTGTGATTGTGCGGGGCCAATATTTTTGGTTGGTTCAAAATACCACAGCTAATTAGTTTCCATGGCTGGGGTGGGGACCACGGGTTGATTATTTGTGTATGTATGCTGGTTTCTTTTATCACAATGTTTTCGGACATGCGCATTCACTTTGCTTGTGTCTTCCACTTACTATCCCTAGTTTTCTTTCATTTTCAAAAATATTAGTGGGACACCGACGACAGACACCGACACACGTATGTTAATAGCACTCGAGGAGGGTGTTGCTTCAAACTGATATTTTGGTTTGGCAATCTACAAGGCAGTCAATCGGTCATACACAAATGAAAAGATAGCAAATCAGATGCAACATGGTATCGTCCAAAGATATAAAAGATGCAACTATGGTTTTATAAATTAATTTTTTACACTAATATTTCTAGTTATTTTAATACTATACATTTTATAAACATATTACTTACTAAGATTATTTTATTAATTTCATTTTATTCACATCTTGTTGCACTCACTAGTACAAAAATAAATAAATAAGATCAATTATTTTTGACATGTTAGATCAGTTCTACTTGCATATATAAAATCAGTCAATTTAAAAAGTTGACACTTTCTAAATTGACTATGTCAATACTTTCTGAATTGGGTGTATTTGTAACCGGTATAAAAAGTCTATTTAAAAAAAATGCTACAACTACATTGTTTCCCTAATATATAATACATTTTAACATGAAAACAACATATATAAAACCAGCCATAGATACATAAACAGCATAGAATAACTTTTTTTTCATTATTATATATAATACATCTTGTATAAAAAAAAAATACAAGTTCAATTTTTCTATTACAATTTTTTTGGTAGTGTGAGACAAGGAAACAAAAGAAACAAAAAAAAAAAAAAGGCATATTACATCCTTATGAAAGCTTCTCCTGTCATGTATGCTAGCAAAAGGTTACTAACATCGGGCGGGAGGAGGTGTTTCATAAATTTGGATGACATCATCCTTTGTGGCTCCTATTTTGGCAAGAATATTGGCGCAAAGATTTTCTTCGCAATGGGTAATGTCCCATTGTGGACTAAGCTGTTCTCGTATATACATCACCAAAGAGGCATATTTGTGGAACTCCTGGAAAGGTCCTGCTATCAGGGAAATGACATGCATAAAATTCGAATAACAAGTAACATTTCTGATTCTTCTAATCCACTCTTGGTTCAAAGCTTGATGAATTGCCATGAGCTCCATTTGGAGGTTATCAGAAAAAACAATGCAGCCATTAAAACCAACTACCCAAGCTCCATTTGAATTCCGAATAAGACCATTGCATCCTGCCCTTCCTCGGGCTGCCTAGACTACTCCCATCCACATTCAAAATTACTCCAATTCAACGACCTGTCTGAGTATGAAAACATCCAATGGTGGTCATGGAGAAATTTGTACAATGGATATGAGAGATGACAGTGATGTATCTTCATTGTGATTAAACTGAAAACAACTATATGTCTTTTTATTTTTGTTTGATCCAATAGAAATTCAATAGCTGTCATTCCCTTTTGGGTACATAATTTTGTTATTTTAAACTCACACTCGGACTATATTCATTCATATTTGAAAAAAAAAAATCACCATTACTTTGAACACTCATATGCTTATTCTTTAGTGATTTTTAGGTTTGATCCAATAGAAATGGATGTTGGAATGTGCTATGTAATATGGTGATAACTTTATCAAAAATGAATGAATATAACCTGAGTGAGAGATTTATAATAATAAAAATACCCTGAATAAATATAACACACACCAAGTACCCCAATGCATCATTTATAAGAGATAGATCATTTGACAAGCCACATTCAAATCAAAACAAAGAAGAACCCATAATCAAAGAGAATTAACATATCTGTTGAAGCAAATGAGGGTTTTGTCGTGAACAAAAGAGAAGATAAAGAACATTCAAAAGACAAAGACATACAAATAGAAAGCAAACAAGGAAATCATACCTATACAAGAAAGTGGGGAGGAAAATTGATGTCCTCTATGCGTCTTTAATGTTCTCTTGAATGTTGATCTCCTTGAGGCATATCTGATGTCACCGAGGTAGAAATTTAGTATTTCAAAATTAGAGCGAGAACAAGATATGAGTGCGCATTTGAAAGCTAAAAAAATTATACTGAACTTTATAGATCGATTGTACTAATAGTCAATCTAAAAAGTATTTTCTAGATTAGTTTTTTGTATGAAAAAGTCTTAACCTTTTCAAAAGTTGCAATGAGCATTAACATCCTTGATTGGTTGTGTCAATAACTACTCTAGAAAATACTTTCTAGATTGGTACATTCTTAGTTAGTACAATCGATCTAGAAAAGTCTTGTCAAGAATTTAAAAAATAGCAAAGACACCAATATTTTAGATTAGTTATACTAAAAATCCATTTAGAAAATACTTTCTAAATCGGTTCTTAGTACAACTAATCTAAAAATTCTTGTAAAAATTTTTAAAAGTTACAAAAGGTATCAACATTCTAAACCGGTACTTTAAGAACCAATATTAAAAATACTTTTTAAATCAGTTTTTCGTACAATTGATCTAGAAAGTATTGTTTTAGATCGGTTCTATAAGAATTGATATATAATGTACATTTCAATATTACAAAAATGTCAATGTCTCACATATTATATCTATTTTTAAGAATTGATTTCCAACATAAAAATCATTTTTTGTACTAGTGAATTTAATATCATTCAATTTCTATCATATTAATCATGTTTTTATTTCAATATTACAACATAATATCAATATTATATAACCTTGTTTTATTTATGTTTTAAATTTAAAATAATTTATATTATTTTTCAATATTATTCATTATTTCATTTTCAATTATTTTAATAATATTATTTTTATTTATTCTAACAGTATTTTCATTTTAATATTTTTTTAGTATTATTATTGTATATTGTAATAGATAATCATTTTTATTTGGGAAAAATGAAGCTGTTGGACTTGTATACATATTTAATGTATATAATTGAATTAATTATTCAATTAAAACATAATAAACTATTTTAGCGTATGTTTTACTTATAAACTTAAATTTTATTTTAAGGAAAACTAAATTTATTACTATTTAATCCCACGTTATATTGAATTGTTGAATTCAACTTCTCTTTATCCATTTTGATGACCGATTTAATGTATGAGTAAATAGACAGTGATTGTATAAAATAAAAAATAAAAAATCACATACGTTGTTTTTTTATTTTTTTTGATCGGTTTTTGTAGAAATGTAGAAAGAGCCAATATTAAAGTGATAAATTAAGTTCAAAATTCAAAACTTTGCAGATAAAGAGCTGTATAATTGACAAATAATTATATCTTTTAAACATGTTACTTAAGTTTGATTTATGATCGTACATATAAGAAAAGTTTTTTAGGTAAGATTAACTAAATTCATTTTAGTACTCTTTACACTTAAAAAAATCAATCTTTGAACATTGATTTAATAAAATTCTTAGTGCACACAAAAATTAAACTTAAAAGTTTGACACTACAATGCATCCAAATTGATTTTTTATTTATTTATTAGAAAGCACTTGTCTAGAAAAAAATAATGATAATATCAAAGAAAATAAAAGGTAATTATAGAACATCATAAATAAGGTGGGAAAGGAACATCTTATTGGTCAATGACCTAGCTTTAAGGAAAATAGAGGTAGATAGCTTTGCAACATATTTTACGGGTACAATTTCTGTATTATTTCTATTTATTAGAGCATGGTTCAACTCAATGGAATGTAACCCATCCAGCGCCACTCGCTGAGTCACACACACTGCCAAAATACACGGGTCCTACTGGTTAGTGGCTATGGAACCACCATCCGCTCTTCCTGTCTCCGTTAAGACAGTTTGCCACAAGTTCACAAATTGATTGAAATCCCTATAACCATGTCCTATACTCTTTTTTTTAATAAATAACCTTCTTTGTGGTCAATTCTTTGTGTCAATTCATTTTATAGATGATCATGTCCTATACTCTTTCTTTCTTTTGTGGTCACAATCACACGGTGGGTAAAGGTTAAAAAAAAAAAAAATCTGCCAATGATCGATGTCGTGAACTTGACCCACTCCACCAATGATGGATTTAATTTAAATACAGTTAAATTGCAACTTAGGTAAGATTTTAACCCGCCTTCCCCTCCCCCCTTCTCTTCCTCTTTGGCAAGTGTTACTTGTCTACACAAAATTACCTAATTGAGAGGAAAATGAATTGTCTTATCACGTAATCATGTAAGTTCTATTTTTACAAAACTCTTTTCATGTATGTTAACCTATCCTTTTTTATTTTTTTTTTTAATGATGACACTCATGCATACCATATAACCCGTACCAGACCGATCTTAGTGGGTTGTATGTTAATCTATCTAACAAATCTCTAATTTATCCAAGAAAAAATTTAAATATTTTTTAAGAAAGCTTTAAGGCAGATATTAAAACATGAGTTTAATGACTATGCACTGTCAACGTAAAAACTTTTATATTGTCAACTAGGTATAAATCACCGTTGATAAGACTTTTAAGATAGTTATTGTAAAAGTCAACAAACTTACCATACATGGTAGTTTGTGATTGAATGACAATATAAAACTGTTTTAAACTTTCTATACATAGCCTATTTTCTCTTAAAAGATTAATATAACTTACATGATATTTATAACTTTTTCTTTATCTTTGATTAGCGCTTATGCAAATATTATTCTGAGATTAGCTTTTCGAATATTGTTATAATCTTGAGATTCTTTTTTGATGATTAACTTTATATTTCTCTACAGATATGTATATACTAATACATGAAATTTTTTAGAACCTTTTGTAATAAAGTATATTTCATATACAAAATTAGATATTAAACTTTGATCAACTTATTTAAGAAACTTAATTATTTACTAAACTAGCATAATAACGCGTGCCATGCACGGGTGTTAAATTTATGATTTATAATTTTTATACTATTATAATTATTTAATATATTTCTTAATTATTTTTAATTTTATAAAAATATTTGCTAGTAAATATGTATATCAATATATATATATATATATATATATATATATATATATATGGATATCAATATAAATTCAAATAATTGTATATTCACATACATTTCACATTATTTTAATTTATAAAAATGTGTGTTTTAAAAAATATTATCTTTATTAATATATTCTCATTTGTATATAACTTCAATTTGTACTAAATTTTAAATAAGAGATATTAATATTAAAAAATATTTTAAATTAAATTTTGTAATTATTAGTTTTTCTTTAAAAATGAGTTTAATAGGCATTCAATGTCAATGTAAAAGTTCTGCATAGTTATATATATATATTAATTTTAGTCGGCCAAGTAGAATTTTTTTGGCAACAATAAATATTTGTTTTGTTATTTTTGGTCCTATATTAAAGCTATTCCTTTAAATTAAAGGACACCAATACTTAATTTCAAAGACATACATACATACATATATATATATGTTGAAATAAATTAGTTTCAATTTGATATAATTTTTTGTCCTATGTAGGTTAAAATAAATTTAAATTTGATTTAAATTAATTTAAAAATATATATTTTCACAACTTACTTGTTGTTTTTTGGGTAAAGATCGTATATATTCTTCACTGGAAACAATTCTGCTTGAATTGGATAAGACTATTATAGGTGACAATTATTGTAAAATAACTTATTTTTTATTTTCAATTTATTAATTGATTTTTTTACTTTATTTATATTAGATTTATAATTTGAATGTGATGTTTTAACTATAAATTAATGTAATAGAATTTAATTTTACTTAAACCAAATATTATTTATTACTTAACTTTCATTAATTTGTTGTTATGAATTAAAATGATAAAAATTAATTAAAAGCAAAATATTTTTGGATTGAAAAGAATTATTATGATGATAATAAGTGACATTAGGATTTAATAAATAGAAAAACTCTTTAAATGTTTTCAAATTTCAAAAATAATAATAATAAAAGGACTATCATATAAAAATTATTAATACATTTAGCAATACATATTTCTTTGGCATATGATGTGTGAAATGTTAGAGAGAGGGAGTAAGGTTTTTTTGCTTCACTATAAGATTTTTTTAAAAAAATAAGCTTTATAAAACTCATTTTTTAAGTATTTTACTCCAATCCATCTTAATAATTGAAATAGTAAAATCTATAAAATAATGTTAGCAACTTAGGATACAAACTAATTCAAATACTAAATATTATATTTTTTAATAATATTTAAAGAAAATAAAAAAGATAGAAGAGTAACTTAATTAAATAAGGAAGATAAAAAAGATGAAACTATAAAACAAAAAATAAATATACAATAAAAAATGAAGCAAATAAAAAAAATGAAAACTCTAAAGTTGGAAAATTACACAAATAAATAATCCCAAACAATAATGTTTACAATGGAGTCAAAATTGAAAGACACATTACAATAGGAGAAAGAATTCTCACAAAGTTAAAAGCTCACTTAATAAATTATTTATAATGAAAATTAAATATTTTACCTTAATTTGAATATGTTGTAACTTAATTAAAATATACACCAATCATAATAACCTTAATTAATTCATATCACAATATATATTTGTCATAATTACCATGATTAATAGAATTATGTATTTTAATGTAACGGCCCAATCGTCGCTACTCAACAACACTACCATCCTCTACTCTCTTATAAAAGCATAATGAATTCAAAACATATATATACAAATGAAATACATATATCTAGAGAGATCTATCCATCTCTCCTACGTACAACATATATGTCTTTACAACCTTCAAGGATTTCAGAGAACAAGGGAATAACACCAAAGCCATATCACAAAAATCAAATATACATCATTAATGGAGAGGGGTACAAAACACACTCCCTATTGCTGGTCACACTATATATCCCCATCAAAAGAATAAGACATAATACACCACAAAAGAAACAAAAGCTTGACTCCCCAAGCCATATTACTCCAACTCGCAGATCCATCTTCAGCTCTGCGAAATCGGGTCCATTAAAGCATCGCCATCTACTCTCACGCCATAAGACGTGATCATCACAGTCACACCAGCACAACAACAGCAACATGACAACCAAAAACAACAAAACAAGGTAAGGATAAGCTTACTAAAACAACAATATATCATATGATTAAGGAATCCATCAACAATTCAATAACATCTAGACTCATATATATATATATGTGTGTGTGTGTGTGTGTGTGTGTGTGTATCATACATTCATATGGCAAAGAGTTCTCAACTCAGAACCCCCCGTATTACAACCAATCCATCACAACTATGTTAATACATGATGACACGATTCTCGAGAGATTTACAACATATGGGCGATCAGCCAAGTCTCACCCCCTACCATGGTCTATCCAAGCACCATTCAGGGATTGCCAAACTCTGATCTATGGATAAGCTCAGTAGTGTGTCGAGATAAGTGTATGTGGGTGGTGGCTTATCGCGACACAAGGCCTGCACCACCTTGGCCTCCTGGGAAATTGCCATCCACTCGTTCCTAAAGGCCCATCGTCAGCTGCCCCACGTCTCATCCAGCATTAGGTTGGAGGCTCGTTTGAGTCGCAACTCCAATCAACCATGCAACTTACGTGCCTGCCTGCACCACCGCATAAGGTCCATCGTTAGCTACCTCAACTGCAAACAATACATGAAATGCATGTATCACAACACAACCCAATTTCACCATCCACTATCAATCAAACATCAACGATTTAATAAAATTCAACAACAACAAATCAATAAAATTTAATGACAACACCATGTGGGCTTTATTCAGCGCCTCACATGGTCAACAACCACCAATAACCCCATGTAGGCTTAATTCAACACCTAACATGGCAATCAGGTTAGGCCCTATCTGAGCAGATATACTTCTTTAGGATTTCACCAACAAATCCTCTCAACAACAAGTGGAGGTCCTATCTAAGCAACTTCCACTTCACAACATATCCAACAATCAACCACAATTTGAAAACTAAGACCCTATTTGAAAACCATTTGAAACACCCAACTTATCTTGAATCATACATTTAACATCTTTAAGGACCAAAATTCATATATTTATAACCATTTAGAACATTGGTAAATCTTGAGATTTACAAAACCCTTCGAAATAATTCAATTTCTTTAATTTAAAGAAATCATATTTAATTTAGACAACTTTCCAGCATTCCCAAATAGAACTTTTGAAAATGTATAATACCCTTTTTATATATGTATACCCATAATAGTTCACATTATGAAGCGGAAACTTTAAAATATGCAATAGCACATTAAATTCTGAAATAACAGATTAAGTACTGTACTAACAGATTATCTCCTGTATAACAGATTATATCAGTTTAGGAAAAATGCACCAGAATTTATTTTCTGGCAGAGATAATCAATTATGGATTTTCATAATCGATTATTTCAAAACCAGTATCAGGAAAAAAATTCTTGAAGCTCAGATAATGGATTATGGGAATCCATAATCGATTATTCCAGAGCCAAAATCACAAAAACAGCTTTTGGAACTCTAGATAATCGATTATGGGCTCCCATAATCGATTATCTACAAGAGTTGCAAAAAACCTGATTTTTTGCAGAAAACTCAAACTTCTCAACCACATAAGCCCAAATTTTGAATCAATGGGAGTTCCAACATCATTAATCCACCTCATCCAAGCTCATACACATCAGATTATGCAACTAATTCAACATTTCATCACCAAAATCACAAATCTCCCCCAAAAGCCATTTTCACCCAAAACCTCACCATAGCTCACACACAATCCAGATTTGAACCAACCCAAGGTAATATTCACACACAATCATGTTCATACATCACAAATCTAACAAGTGTAAGCTTTCCTTACCTCTAGAAGTTCCAAAAATTTGAAGTTGGGGAAGAGGAGAATGTGAGAAAATGGACCCTTGAGCCAAATCTTCAGAGAAAGCAATACTTCTCACCAAAAGGAATGGGATTATTTGAAATCTAGCTTCTCACTTGGTGGGTTTTGAGACTTTGAGGGAAAGAGAGAGAGACAAGAGAATGAGAGAATGTGATAATGTAAGGAGAAAGGGGTTTGGGCACTTTTCTGAACCCTCTTGGGCCTCACAAAGGGCTTTGGATCCACTAAAGCTCATGGTCCATCTATTCATTCTCCAAAACTCACAATTGCCCCTACTCAACTATTTTTTCCTCAATAATTCAAACAAACACCAACAACACTCTTAATTTGGCTCAAGCACATTTTCTCAGTTCCCTAAACTCAAACAGGAATTCCAAGACAACAACATAAAACTAAAATCACACAACAACAATTATTAACAACAATCAACAATAGCTCATTTATTCATCTTAATCACTAAGATCACACATTTTATATTTCCACTTTTAGGTTATTAAAACACTAAATCATATATTAAGAAAAACACAACGTTACAATCCTCCCCAACAAGAGAAAATTGTTTGTCCTTGAAAATTCTCTTACCTGGTAAAAGATTCGGATACTGTCCCTTCATCTTCTTTTCCAACTCCCACGTAGATTCTCTAGTCACGTCATTCCATACCATTCTAATCAATTGGATATCCTTGCCTCTAATTTATTATTCAAATAAAAAAGATTTCTACTTTTGTATTCAAATGTTTAAGTTTCTTCAATCAATATTAAATATAATTAAATATTTATAAATTAGCTGATTTCTAATTACATACAATTACCTTAATTATATATTTTTTATTAATTACATTAATTACTTTAATTATACATTTTTTTTCATAGTATATTTACTTAATTTAAAATAATCTTGCTTTCCTTTTCAAATATATATATATATATGACAATTATCTCGATTAATTCATATTAGAATATATATATAGGTTGAAATTGCCATAATTATTATAATTATTTAAATGGACAGGGATGTTAATTTCAGTGGATTTAAAGGAAAAATTAATTTATTTCTATTTAAAATGATATTTTTAAAAAAAGTCAATGAAAATTTTTGTTCTACTTTCATACAAATAAATAAATATTGCATATTTCTTTTGGTGATTTGAATATTTGTAATTAATTGAATATTGCTTATTTAAGTTAAATTAATCATCCATTTTAAACTTTTGTCCATTAAAATGCCATTAAATTATTTCAAATTGACAACATTTGTAATATACAAATAAATAATGTGCTAATAAATGAACAATTTAATATGGACACAATTTAAATGGACATTCTAATTATATAAATTATATATAACAATTACATGTAATGATTTTAATTTTAATTATATATATTTAATAATACATTAACACTAAATCAAACGACCTCCAATTGATTACGCAAAATTTAGTTTAATGAGTAAAATCATACGAAAATGATCACATTTGCTTTAAAGCCTATTTTAGAATATCTTCTTCATCCATACTCTTAAAATATATAATAATAATTATACACAAATATATTTTTAGATTATATTTAAAATATATAGTAATAATTATTTTGGTCCTTGAAACTTATATTAAATTATTGTCATAAATAATAGAATGTAAGTAAAAAAATTATTGATTAAGTAAAAATTATTTATTGATTTCTATTTAGGACAAAATTAAGGTAAATGTAAGTAAAAAATTATTTATTGAGTATATAATTTTAAAAAAAATAAAAAATACTCATTAGTTTATCCTTGATTTCGGAAATAATTCAGAAAATTATATATATTATTCTTGTTAGTTATTAACAAATAATTAAGTCAAATGACCAATAGAATTTGTAATTATAATTGAGGTAGTTATTTAAAAGGTAGGTATATTTGATAGAATTTTTAAATTCAAAATTCAAATATAACTATTTAAAACTCATTAATGTAATGATTATAATGATAATAATTATGGTCTGTAACCGAACCAAATATTTATGAAGCACCATATAACAATATGTGTCATCCAAACCTCTTTGCAAATGACATATGTCATCCAAATCTTGAAAGTTACTCTTGATTCGCCATATGTAATTCAAACCTGTGAAAAAGATTCTTAAATTTATTTATAATGATGATGTGTTAAACATTTTTAATTACTAGTATTTTTTTATTATCATCAAATAATATTTGTTCTAGAAGTATACTAGGACCGAATAATCTCACTCGGAAATTGACCATATGATTAGTTTGTTCTTCCACTTTAAATTATGTGTCTAATTCACCTTAACAGACGTTGATCCTCAAATTAGTGGTCACTTGGCATTCAATCCCTTAAATCACACAATCACCACTATTGCAAGCACAAATATTATGTATGAAAAACATTTAATGTAATCCACAACCGATCTTCTGAACAGACATGACAAGGTGATGATGATGAAGAATCATCAAACACATTAGTTAAGAACAATTCCTACATATAATACTATTGTAACACAATTCCCTATAATTCCTACATATAATACTACTATAACTTTACTAAATACTAACTTAAATGTCAGAGTCCGTGTAGGTGTGCCCCCTCTAATGCACATAGAAGATCACCATTAACAATGACCAAAGATATATCATCAAAGCAACTCTCTATAACAGTTAGTTAAGAACAATATTATTCTAAAAAATTGTCTAGCGATGTTCACTCACTTAATTGAACTTTCATTTCCCTTCACATTATTTTTTATATATACAAAATGGTAGGACGAGGAGGCATCCTTAATACTATCGAGCAATAGGGTGCTAATGACATGGTAAGATTGTCAACAAAGACTTACACAGAGGATTATTGCACATGCCTAACTCATAAATAATTTTACACAATCACAACTACTCAACTAACCCTTAGGCGTCAAGGGATCTCCTGAGAAGAATTGCTCACCAATTAGGATCTTAGTGGCGTAAGAGAGAATTGAGCCTACATCCATAAAAAAAATGAAAGTTAACTCCAAATCTTTGACTACTTATGCGAACCCACATTGACTTCCCTTCACATTATTATATGACTAAAACATGAACTTAATAACCATAGAATGAAGATAATCATTTCATCCTAAACGTTCATGTAAGATGGTTTAAATTTTTGAATAATTGTTATTCTAATATTTTTTTTGCACATAACATTTCATAGTTAGTACTTAGTTCTCAATCATTTAAATTGTATCACAATCCAATCTTTTTAAATTATTGATTTGCTTAATTACAAAATAAATATCATTTTACTTTGTAATTAAATCAAATGATGGTGAAGAATTTTCCTTTTTTATTTTTAGGGTGAATTATTCTAAAAGTGTTTTAATACTAATCCAACTACCATTGCTTGGTAGAATAACTGTATGTTTGGTTGAGTTTGAAAATGAATAAAAGATTATCTCTTATAACTTCTATCTAAATAATGATTTGAAAATTCTATGTGATTTTTTTTTTGTTTAATTTACATTGTTCGGACTCGAGTCGAGTAGCAACATTTTTTTTTACTAAATTTCTTTAACTTATTTTAAAGAAAGAATAGTTTTCTTGATCTATACGATAAAGCTTTTAGAAAATAATTATTTCCTAACCATATATAAAACTAGGTATGTAAAAGGGTACGGGTTGCCCTGCGAACCCTGATCAACTCAACCCAATTATATTTCAACGAGTTGGATTAGGTTATTAGTTTGATTTGTGTTTATTCTAACTAACTCAATTGTAGTTAGGTTGGGTATTGGGTTGATGAATTCCAAACTCAATAAACCCGATCCAACCCAATTGCACTTTATTTTAATTGTAATTATATGATTGTGATCAAATGCTACAGGTACATGTTGGATTCTAAATACAAGTTGAGGTTACTATAATCAATATAGTGTTAGTATTATTTTTTATAAGTGAGATTCTCATTTTTTTTTCTTTTTAGTATTAGCTATGAAATGTCATCTTTTATTTAATTTTTCATATTGTATTTGTATGGATTTTTTTTATTTTTTTTTGTTTTCGTTTGAATTTTTAGTATATAATAATATTTTAATAAGCTGACTCGACTATCCAACCTAAATCAACCTAATTAAGGTCGAATTGGTTTGATTTGGGTTTCTTGCCAAAAAGCAACAAGTCCAACCCAACCCAACTTAATTACGTTTCATTGAATTGGGTCTTAAAATAAACAAAACTCAACTCAACCCCACTCAATTACACCTCTATATAAAACTAAACATGTTATAATTTTGGGAAATAACTATTTTTTTATATTTTTTGAAAAAATTGTAGAAAAAAATTTAAAGTAGTCTAAACCAATAAATTTACTTCTAATTTTTTTAGATTTTGTTAAAATAGAAAGGAAGGAAAATATAGAATAAAAGAAAGAAATTGTCATTGAATGGTTAGTTGATTGTGATTTTGATACGTTCCTTTGCTCTTTTAAAATGAGAATGATACGCTTTAAATGATAAAATATAGTTATAATTGTTAATTAAAAAATTAATAGTTAAATTTTTAATAATTTCATAATACACACATATATATATTGGTCTATAATGACAAATACCCTTTTTGAGAATTTTATTCGAAGTGAGATACATTATAATAAGACAAATTTTCTCAATAGAAATATTTTTTTCGTAAGTAAAACTTAAATAAGAGCTATAACATTATGAGACTAGCTCTCTTAATAAGTGTTCCTTTTCTCTACATGCACAAGACTCGATCCAAGATTTTATTTTTATATATTTTACCCCCATCTTAACTAATTAATAATTATAATTATATTTAATGCACTCCTTATTTACTTAGAAAAAATGATCATTTGAAACTTTTTAGGGTGCATATACTCTCAACTAAGAAGAAAACATTAAAACAACGACTAATATACTAAATAACCCAGAAAAGAAAAAGAAATATTAAAGGGTTGGGGGATGAGTGTGAAAGCTTATCCCTTATAACTTTTATTTAAAAAATAGTTTGAAAATTCCATGTTAAAAAGTGTGTTTCTTGCTGGATTTTTTTTTTTGTTTTTGTTTAACTCATTGTATTCACAAGTATGATAATTAAAGGCAATTTTTTTATTGAATTTATTTACTTATTTTAAAGAAAGAATGTTATTTTTTTGAATCTTATGAGTTATGACAAAGCTTTTAAAAAATAACTATTTATCAAAAATAATCATTTACTAAACACATAAAACTAAACCTGTCATAATTTTTATTTTATTTTTTAAAAGGACGTTAAAATACATACTTTTTTAAAAAGAAATAAGCTTAACGAATCACTCAACTTCTAAATTTTTTAGATTTTCTTTGAAATAGAAAGGAAGGAAAATATAAAATGAAAGAAAGAAGTTACCATTGAATGGTTAGTCGATTGTGATTTTGATATGTTTCTTACTTTCTTGGTTCTTTTAAAGTGAAAACTATCACTTAAAATGGTATAGTATAGTTGTAACTGCTAATTAGAAATTATTTTTTTTCGTGTTTTGACAAAGCTAATTAAAAAATCAATATATATATATGTATAAGACCGTAAACATTATTATGAGACACTTATGAAGCTAATTATTATTTTTTGGTTTAATTACTTCTTTGGTCTTTATAGTTACAAAAAAAATTTCTTTTAATTTTTATACTTAAAACTATTTCTTTTTAGCCTATAACATACCATTTTTAATTCTTTTTAGTTCCTACAAATATCATTTTAATTCCTTTTAGATCTTACAGCGATGACTAAAAAGGACTAAAAAGGATTAAAATGGTAAGTATAAGAATTAAAAGGGGATATTTTTAAGTATAAGAACTAATTTTTTTTTTTGTAATTATAGAAATCAAATGAGTAATTAAACTTTATTTTTTTTCATACACAAACTTTAAATTTAAGACGTTATTTAAGAGTTAGAACATAATAAAATTCACTCATAATAAGTATTTATTTTTTATACACAAGATTTGAATTTAAAATCTTTTATATATATCACAATCTCAATTAATTAGCAATAATAATTATATTTTAGGCATCTCCTCATTCAGTTTATCATCATTCAACACTTTTTTTGGGTGCATATACTCTCAACTAAGAAGAAGATAATATTAAAAAAACATAGAAATACAATAATTGGTGCGAAAAAAAAAATATAAACAGGTGGAATATATGTGTGAAAATGAATAAACCACCAATTTAATCTTGAAATATTATCCTTTCTATTAAATAGTCCTTAAAATAATAAAATTATATAAGTAATATCTAAAGAATTGCTCTATCAATTTAGTCTCTATGTTGATATATTTTATTAATGTTAAGGGATAAATTTAAAGAACTTTTTAATATTTCAGGAACTATGTAAAATATTTAATACTTTAAAAATTACATATATAATTTCATTATTTTAAAGATTATTTAAAAAAGAAAATAATATTTGGAAGCCAAATGGATGGTTTATTCGTGTGAAAATCGAAAGGAGGTAAGGTAAAAGGCAAATTAGCAACCAAAAAAACCCAGATCTAGTCTAAACACTACACTACACTCCACCAACTCCCTCTCCCAACCCTATTTATACACACACCCCACTTATTTCCTATTCGTCACTTGCTGCCTCTCACTCTCTTCCAACTTCTTTCTTCTTCCTTCTCTCCCTGCGCGTGTACCCGTCACGATGTCTTTGTTGGTGGAGAAAACCACGAGCGGGCGCGAGTACAAGGTGAAGGACCTTTCCCAGGCCGACTTTGGTCGCCTGGAGATCGAGCTCGCGGAGGTGGAGATGCCGGGCCTGATGGCCTGCCGGTCCGAGTTCGGCCCATCGCAGCCCTTCAAGGGGGCCCGCATCACGGGCTCCCTCCACATGACGATCCAGACCGCCGTCCTGATCGAGACGCTCACCGCCCTCGGCGCCGAGGTCCGCTGGTGCTCCTGCAACATCTTCTCCACGCAGGACCACGCCGCCGCCGCCATCGCCCGCGACAGCGCCGCCGTCTTCGCCTGGAAGGGCGAGACCCTCCAGGAGTACTGGTGGTGCACGGAGCGCGCCCTCGACTGGGGCCCCGGCGGCGGTCCCGACCTCATCGTCGACGACGGCGGCGACGCCACGCTCCTCATCCACGAGGGCGTCAAGGCCGAGGAGCTCTACGAGAAAACGGGGCAGCTCCCGGACCCGGCCTCCACCGACAACGCCGAGTTCCAGATCGTGCTCACCATCATCAGGGACGGGTTGAAGACCGATCCCTCCAGGTACCGCAAGATGAAGGAGCGCCTCGTCGGGGTTTCAGAGGAGACCACCACTGGGGTCAAGAGGCTCTATCAGATGCAGGCCAATGGGACTCTCCTCTTCCCCGCTATTAATGTCAATGACTCTGTCACCAAGAGCAAGGTAAATGTTTGCTTCCTGTCTTTTTCTCCCAGATCTGTTGCTTTTTAAGTGTTTAAATGTTGGGCTGGATTCAGATCTGTCGTTTTTAAGTGGCATTTCGTGAAAGGGGGTTTTGAATCTGTCAGCTGTTTGACTCATGTCCTCAAAGAAGTTTGGATTGGTCTTGCGTGTTATTTATAGCGTGTTTGGAAATCCGTTGAGAAGAAAGAAGTAAATGTTCACATGTTGGATATCGCATTCAGGAATTGATTGTGAGCTCGTTTTATACTGAATTTTATTTTATTACCAACTTGCTTTTAGAATAAAAATATTCAAACATATGGATATGGACGATGGATCTAGTTGATTATAAGTGAATTTTGCATTATTCCTTGTGTTTTGTTTGTTTAACCATTTGATCTATGGTTTGTGACAGTTTGACAACTTGTATGGGTGCCGTCACTCTCTCCCTGATGGGCTGATGAGGGCTACTGATGTGATGATTGCCGGGAAGGTCGCCGTTGTTTGTGGTTATGGTGATGTTGGCAAGGGTTGTGCTGCTGCATTGAAACAGGCTGGGGCTCGTGTTATTGTGACCGAGATTGATCCCATTTGTGCCCTTCAGGCTCTCATGGAAGGCCTTCAGGTTCTGACCTTGGAGGATGTTGTCTCTGAGGCTGATATCTTTGTCACCACCACTGGTAACAAGGACATCATCATGGTTGATCACATGAGGAAAATGAAGAACAATGCCATTGTTTGCAACATTGGTCACTTTGACAATGAGATTGACGTGATCGGGCTGGAGAACTACCCTGGTGTGAAGCGCATCACCATCAAGCCCCAGACTGACAGATGGGTTTTCCCTGAGACCAACTCCGGCATCATTGTCTTGGCCGAGGGTCGTTTGATGAACTTGGGTTGCGCCACAGGGCACCCCAGTTTTGTGATGTCCTGCTCCTTCACCAACCAGGTCATTGCTCAGCTTGAGTTGTGGAAGGAGAAGGGAACTGGCAAGTATGAGAAGAAGGTTTACGTTTTGCCTAAGCACCTTGATGAGAAGGTGGCTGCACTTCACCTTGGCAAACTTGGAGCTAAGCTCACCAAGCTTTCCCAAGCCCAGGCTGATTACATCAGTGTGCCTGTTGAGGGTCCATACAAGCCCGCTCACTACAGGTACTGAGATTGAGATGATCAAAGGGTGATGGAGAGTGACGGAAAGATGAAACGGTTTTATGAATCGGCTTGATTGTTTCATTTTCCTTTTGGGATTTTTGTTGTTAGAATTTTCAGACTTGTGGTAGAGGAATTGTAGCTTTCTGATTTCCGTAGAATTTCTGTGTGAGTTGGTGGGACGGGTAAAGAGCAAGGCAGCCTGTTGGTTTCTGTGAAATGAAACCAATTTGGTTTGAATAAGGCTTGTTTTGTTTGGGGGCTGTGTGCATTTTGGTTTAACTACTAAAATTTGTGTTTCTGTCCACCTTTTCAATGTATTAAAAGAAAATAAGAAAAAAAAAAAAGTTTTTCTTACCGATGCATCCAGTATCAGAAACACATTTTCTGTATTATTTGGTGCTTGTGCAATATTACAAAAACAAGAGCTATGAAGAGTATGGATCAGGGGAATTAAGTAATTTTGTTACGTGAACTTATTTTTTATGGAATTTCAATTGATTTTTTTTTATTTTAATGTTAACACCAGGATTGCACTAGTTATTATGATTTCATATGTTCTTTAGTTTGCAATTTTTTTGCATAGACTTTTGGGATTTCGAATTCACGTTAATGCTTCTTTTGGGTAAAGAGAGAAGTAGAGAAGAGAAAAATAGATGAGAGAATGAGTAGATTTTTAAGGTGTTTGGATTAGAAGAAGTATGAGAGGAGTAAAAGAGAAAAAAAAATTGAGTTTTTTTTTTACTTGTTTGGTTGGATAAAAAAGTGAAAAGAAAGAGAATGAAATTTTCTTGCAAAGAAATATTTGTCTTTAATATATATAGATATTGTGAGATAAATAAAAATAATAAGGTTAAAATTATAATTTTGAACAGGTCTCACAATTTTTTATCTTTTATTTTATCTTCTTTTTAAACAAAAAAGAGATTTTTTTTAGTGGGTTTCATACAAATAATTTCTCTCTTTTTTATTTTTCTTTTTAAACAAATAACATAAAATTAATTTTTCTCCCTCACTTCTCTCTTCTCAATTTCTATTAATCCAAGCATTTTCTAGTTAGGATAATATTTAAAGCTGATATTTAAAGCAACTCCAGTTGAAAAAAAATTGGATGTAATCTCAACTTTTGTTTAATTTTAATATTTAATAATTTTAATATATAAAACATAGCAAAAATATGCATGAATGGTGAGGATTTTAAACCGGACACTCTAGTTTTTTTTCAACTAGAGAAAATCCATTCCCGGCCATTATAGTGTCTTAGTTGAGCTGGGGGAAGATTGTAGTTTTAAATTAAATTGCTAATTTTAGTTATGGAGTGGAAAGGATAAAATCTATTTTATTTTTATGTTCATTATATAAAGTTAGTATAGGATAAAATTGTGAAAAACATATATATAAAATATATATAAAAAAAAAACATGATTTGTTCCATTACCTTTTTAAAAACATTATCATTCTCGCATTTACCATGAATGTTTTGTAAATCAATGCTTCGAATTTTTCATAGCAAATAAAGGATTGTTCATTCCTCACCAAAAAAAAAGGTATTGTTTATTATTAAAAAGAAGAGAAAGATTCCTGTATTTTTATCACCTAATGGCTAATATAAGTCCAAATAGTCTATGAAATCACTTGCTTTAATTTCTTCAGTTTTTATTGCAATGATAAAATGAACTTATGCCTTATGACATCGCCCAATGTAGGCTCAGAGCACCTTGCTTCACATCCATTTTTGTAAGATTCTCTGTTTGATGATTCTATTTTTTAAGATGTGCATGAAAAAATGAATACAAAAGCTCCTCACTGGCTCATTGAAGAATTTGAATATCCTAAAGTAACGTTTTGGATGCTGTTGGTAAAGAGTTGTCAAAATTTTATTCCTCATATTCGTTGCTGTTCTCGAGCATCAATAGGTTCTTTGGGGGCAGAAGACCAATATATGTGGGTGAACTAGTTTGGATTGTGTCCTTCAGGTTTTTTTAATAGCTAAACTTAGTGACTGATTGGATATTCTACCGTTTAACAGTCACTATGGATTGATGGATGTGGGTTGATAAGCCATTTATGAAGTCATTAAGAGGTTGCATCAAGTAATTATTGGATAATTAAGATTCTATATGAAGAAAACAGTTACATGTAATAGATTGACCTCTTGAGTGCTGAATCTAAAAAGGCAAAGGCGATCAAATTATAAGGCTTGAACTCGGACATACGAATCATAAATTCCAAACATTGAATTTAACAGGTGAAGGTGATTGAATTATAGGCTCAAAATTTACAAGAAACGAAAGTGATCCAATTATAGGCTTGAACTCGGTTATAAAGGAACAAGTACTTCACTATTACTTTTGTTCCTTTTTAAATATCTGTTACGCTGTGTTTGGTATCGAAGAAGTAGCGAAGAAGAGAAGAGAACTGCGCAGAAGAGAAGAGAACGACGGCATTTCTCTTCGTTTGGTGGCGCGGAAATAGCGACGAAGTTTTTAAATTTTTTGTGGGTCCCACGCCAAATTTAATCCGTCCAAAACTGTGAAGAAATGCGAAGAAATACAACGTTGATTGCAAGTGTTCGTTAATACCCTTGCCCTCTGTGTAATATGTTAATCACATATTCGAATATGTATACATATTCGAATATTATACGCATATTCGAATATATAAACACACATATTCGAATGTTGTTTTCACATATTCGAATATATAAACACACATATTCGAATATTGTTTTCACATATTCGAATATGTATACACATATTCGAATATGTATACACATATTCGAATATATAAACACACATATTCGAATATGTTACATATTAAAATCTGAAATTCGATTTTTAAAATTAAATAAATATATAAATAATTATTAATATATAAATATTTATTAATATATATATATATATTTGAATTTGAAGAAACTGTATTCGAATATATATATATATATATTCGAATTTGAACACAGTATATTCGAATATGCATATTTACTAATATGTATTCAGATATATCTGCCATGCATAATCGAATATACAAGAATATATTCGAATACTGGGTGCAAAGTTGAACATATATATATATATACGTAGTGCCATATATTCGAATATGGTAATCACATAATCGAATATATGGCATTGTTATGGCCATATATTCGATTATGTGAATAACGTAATCGAATATATGTTACAAATATCACGGTAAAAAAACCAAGGATATAAGTGTAATTTTGTTTTTTTATTCCAAATTCCAAAAAGTCAAAAAGCAAACTTCCACTCTATTTCTTCTCTACTTCTCTCCAACCAAACAACCTCTATTTCCACTCTATTTCTTACCTACTTCTCTTCTCTTCTCTTCTCTTCTACCTACTTCCTCTCCCTCTGTTTCTCTCCTCTCTACCAAACACAGCCTTAAGGTTTTTATAAAGAAACTACAAAATGCAATAAATTTTCTCTTTCTTATAAAATAGTTATGAATTTTTTTAGTGTCCTTTTTCATTTTTACTCTACAATAAATGCATGCTAATAGTTTTTCACTTCCACTTTCATATGATAAATGTGTTAATTATATAAAAATCAAGTAGAAAGTAAAGATATAATTGACAAAAAAACAAATAATATTATTTTAAAATTTGAAAATGGTAGTTAAATAGAAACAATTTTTTTTAGAAGTTTAACGCTTAAAAATAAGGGTGACAAAGCAAATTGGACCTAGCAAGTCAACTTGTAAAAAATGGCATAATGCCAGGATGGGTTAGGTTGCTAAACTCGCCAACCTAACAAATCAATGGCAGGTCAGGCGAGTTGGCTTGTCAGATTTTTTTTTTTATATTACGTTGTCTTTGCTTGCTTTTCTCTACTTCTATTCATGGATGCTCATACAAGAACAAGAGTACGCGACCCTTGCTCGCACACTCTTTTGCAAGCAAGGGCAAATCCAAGACCCTAGGTTAGTGGGGGCAATTTATTTAAAAAATAAATTATTATTATTATTATTATTATCATATATATAAAGATAAAGTCATAAATATTAAAATTATAAGTTATATAGAGAACAAAATGTAAAAAAGAAGCTAACCAATAAAAGACAAAATTTGACAACGATTGGAAAATTAGAAACAGTAGGTTCAAATTATAAAAATAAGGGGGATAAAATACAAAAAACACTAGATATATGTTTATATTTTTCTCAAAGTCAGGGGATGCATTTGCACCACCTTAACTCTACATAGGTCTGTCATTGTTTGCAAGATTAACTCATTGTACAAGAAGCGGAATTGGGTGAACTAGTTTGGATTGTGTCCTTCAAGTTTTTTTAATTGCTAAACTTAGTAACTGATTAGATATTCTGCATATCACAGTTACTATGGATTGATGGATGTGGGTTGATAAGCCATTATGAAGTCATTAAGAGGTTGTATCAAGTAATTCTTGGATAATTAAGACTTGATATGAAGAAAACAGTTACATGTGATAGATTAGATCATGGCCCCCTTGAATGCTAAATCTAAAAGACAAAGGCGATCGAATTATGAGCTTGAACTCGGACATATGAATCATAAACTCCAAACATTGAATTTAACAGGTGAAGGTGATTGAATTATAGTCTCAAAATTTATAAAAGGCAATAGTGATCCAATTATAGGCTTGAACTCGGTTATAAAGGAACAAGTAATTTACTATTACTTTTGTTTCTTTTTAAATGTCTTTTGAGGTTTTTATAAAAAAACTAAGAAATACAATAAATTTTCCCTTTCTTATAAAATAGTTATGAAATTTTGTAGTATCTTTTTTCATTTTTACTCTACAATAAATGCATGTCAGTAGTTTTTCACTTCCACTTTCATATTATAAATGTGTAAATTATATAAAAATTAGGCAAAAAGTAAAGATATAATTGAAAAAAAAATATTAATATTATTTTAAAATTTGAAAACAGCAGTTAAATAGAAACATTTTTTTTAAAGTTTGACGCTTAAAAATAAGGGTGGAAAAGCGAATTGGACCTAGTGGGTCAACCTGCAAAAAATGGCGGAATGCCGAGATGGGTTAGGTTGCCAAACCCGCCAACCCAACAAATCAATGGCAGGTCAGGTGGGTTGGCCCGTCAAATGTTTTTTTGGTTATTATTATGTTGTCTTTGCTTGCTTCTCTCTACTTCTACTTGTGCATGCTCATACAAGAACGAGAGTACAAGACCTTTGCTTGCACACTCTTTTTCAAGATTAGTTTGTTGTACAAGAAGCGGAATAAGAGTTTAGATCCTCTCCATTTCTCGTTGTCCATTTCCTGTCCATTACTATCGTTTTTAAGTGTATAAAAGACATTAATATTTTAATGATGGACATTTAACATCCTTTATACACCCAAAACCATAAGAAATGGAGAGGAAAAAATAGAAAGGATCTTTGTTCGTGGAATAGGTATATAATTAATTGATAAGCATAAGGTGTTAATATAAGATTGGTTTTATGGTATTAATATAAATTATAATTATATCTTATGAATGGAGACTAATAGTATGTTATACTAAACTAACACCGTAATGTACTAGTATCTATTTTTATACTAACGACTGACTTGTATATCATTGTAACAAGAACTAGTCTATTAGAATTAATGTACTCTTCAGGTTGATAATTATCTATCTATTAGTCTATTAGTTCCTATTAGAATTATATAAGAACTAAATTATCTATCTAGCAATAGTATTGACTTGTATACCATAATGTACTAATGTGGTGATTTATTAAAACTAACGCTAGTGGGTTGGCATAAAAAAAGTTTTCACTGTATACCATTAAGTTTGTATCATTTTTTTTTCTTACATGGCATCTAAGAATTTTTTGAAAGATGAATGATATGTAATACTTATTTTAATATATTTTTAATTATGAATAAAATTTGTATGAGTCTCACTTTTATTTAATAATATTTTTTATTTATTATTTAATAGCATTTTGTTTATAATAAAAAAAAGTGTCATAATAATATTTCTCTTCCTTGAAAAGTTAAATTTCTATTTATTTAATTTCATATTAATATATATGTTTTTTAAATGCTAGGTGGGTTGAAAGCAGCTAACCCATCAATTCATTTTGGACAATCCAACTTACTAACCCACTATTTTTTTGACCTACTAACTTGAGCCTTACATTTTGGTGAGCTAACTCACCAATCCATCACTAAGCGGATGGGTTATATTCCTCAACTCGCTCTCTCCAGCGAGATTGGGACAAATTGACTCACTTTACCATTCTTAATTAAAAAGAAATGGAAAAAGTAATTTCAGTGCCCATCTTCATTGTTTAGTGTTGCAATGCTATTCGGTATGCGGTGTTGCTGGACGGATCCTTTATAAATTTTATGTACCTGTCAGGGTGAGATACAACCCTTGCCTATGCCATAAGGGAGGAATTCGTGCCTGAACTTCATACTGGTGTAAGGACTAGAGGCCAATTACCCAATTTGCATGTTGAACATGCCGTTTGTATTTTTATGTGCAGCCTGTGTCCTTTAGTCAAAGTAAGTGGTTTGAAAAAAGGAAAAACAAAAAGGAAGTATGAGCGTGGTAATAAAGATCAATCGAGTAAAAAGTGGCTATTGAGATGTTTTTAAAATCACCATAACAAATTAAAAATTTAGCGGTTCATTCGTCAATATTCTGAATTTGATAAAAGTTTCATGACATCTTCCCTAATTCTTTTATTAAAAATCTCTAATAAGCTAATGTGGGGTGAAAATAAGCTGTAAAAACTTGGATATCAATAATGGTTGACTACACAATGAAAAGACAAAAACACACATAAAAGGTTGAGAAGTGGATCTAGAAAAGTAAAAGGGTCGTATCTTCCTTATTCCCCAATAAATAATAGGAAGGAAAAAACGAGAGTAGGTTATCCATCCCATTACCATACCAAATCCAAAGGTTGGTGGTGGGCTGCGCGTGGTAGGTGTGTTAAACGTGTTAGGCAAATATTAAAACTACGGTCTCAATTCTCTACTGCCGAAGGTGTGGCCTCACACTTCTTTGTATAGTATTAACAAATAATAAATTTATGCGTGAGTGACGTTGTTATGGCATTATCTTATGTCAAGACAAAAAATATGAAATATGAATATCCGGCATTTGGTTCGCTCTAATTATTGGTTGAGATAGTGGTTTTCCTAGAATCATCATTCAGTCGGATCATGTTACCCTTATTAGTTAAGGAAATCTACCGCATGACATTCAATGACTATGGAGAAGCACTGAGCAAGTTGTTTGAATCATATCCTATGGGTTCGTAATCAACAATAAGTGATGTAATACAGCATCTATTTTCGGTTTGGGCATTAGATTACACCCTTTGTTCTATATTATTACACGCAAAAGAGTTTCAAATACTAGATCATCTCATCTCATGGCAGGTTTAGTTATATTATAATAGATGATGTAATATAACCACAGCTCCATGTCTTCTTTAAACTACTCATTAAATCTTACTATTAGCACAAATTAATTGATTTCCTGGAAACATGGCAGTGTTGTAACTTCTTAGAAACGTCAAGCTTTGGATATACAACTATATTAAATATTTCAAAGATAAACTTTGTCGCCTATAATAATTTTAGTCAATTCAAACAAAATTATCTTATGTGGAGGAAGAAGTATGTGATTTCGCTAATTTACTCACTATTTACTCGTGTGACTCGAGTTTGAAAAAGAAGTTATAAATTTTTTTTTGCCTTCGAAGACAAGTTTAAATAACATTACACTTGTGCAATCACATTGGAATCGGAGGCTAAATCTAAATCATCGCTTGCATCATTAGAAGAGGAATAATAAGGGCAAAAAGTCAAAAACTGAGCAAACAGAGTTGAGTTTTCTGCACCCTCTGCTAGGGAATCTGTTAGCTTTAATGACCTCATAAAGGACGGAGAAAATTTGAAAATTCAAATTGTTTCAGGAGGCTCTAGAAAAGTCACATGGATTTAGACTCTAGGCTTTTTAGAGGTTTACGGCCCAAAATAGTTTTTTTTTCAAACTGGGCCCTAAATGCTCTATTTTTCAAGATTGGGGCCTAGAGTTAGGCATCCAATCAAAAACCAGAAAGCCTCACACCAAAAATCACGTTGGGTCAGAAAAAAAAAATGTCTGGCAGATTTTCAGAGAGATTGGCATGCTAACCTACATGCTCATGCTCTTAGTCTTAATTTATTTATTTTTCTCTTTTATTATAAATTTTATCTGTAGAGTATATCTTATCCTCGTTCTTTTGTATTTATCCTCTCTTTCTCAATATTTTTTTAGCAAAAAAGTATTTTATCTTTAAAAAATAAAAATAAAAGAAATTTATTAAATTGAAGATTTTCTCTTTAAAAAATAGACATTTTTATTTTATCATTTTATCTTTTAATTAGTAACTATTCTATTTATATCTTTAATAGACTTTTTAATATTATTAATCTTAATTAAGTGAAATATATTTTTTATCATTAAACATTCTAAATAATAAACTCCAGAAATCTATTACGTTTTTTATTATCATTGTTAATGTTGCTAAATTCTAATCAAGTTAATAGCATAGCGACATTTGCCTCATCTTCTTTGCCAATCAACATTCTATTTGTCCTTTTTAATACCACAATAATGTTGTTGTATCTAAAACAAGTGAGAAACTTAGCAATGATGGGCCTCTCAATAATGGGAGACTTACAATTATTTTTAGAATTAAAAGTTTTACAAAAGTAATGTAAGTATAAAATGATACACTAGTTGACATATTCAATTAAATAAAAAGATATGATTCTTTTATAAATGCATATATTGTTTATAGAATAACATTAGCAATTCCATATAGTAGCTATTGTTTTAACAAAAAAAAGGACTTTCAAAATTAAACTATAATAATAATTAAATAATAACATTAAAATTACACATTATACTAAAAATACAATCTAGTTCCTAAGTCTCTTATTTTTAAGATTTATTTATTGATTTTTAAGCATTATTTGAATTAAAACAAATAATATATATATAAGTAGACTTTCAAAAAAAAAAAAAAAGTGGGTGGATTTTTTACGGATTTTTCCAACCTCATGAAGATGGAGTTGAATTTAAATTTTTTTATCCTTAGCTCTATTAAACCTGACTCCAAACTCATTCTTAACCTACTACTCCTACTTTAATATCATCATGTTTAACTGTCATCTAGGCTGAAAAAATTGTCATCCTAAAATTTATTTTTATTGCAATCAGATATCACATTTTTTTAAAAATGATATTGCAAATTTCTAAAAGCCTTCAGTGGTAAAAGAAAAAAAAAACTCACATTGACCCCTCTGCCTATCAAAACACTTGCTGATGTGGATAATAACCAAAAAAAAAAAAAAAGTACAGTGTAGAAAATAGTTGTTCTGAGGAGCATTGGCTTCGAGCTAGTAGTAGTAGCACATTAGTATGAAATTAATATAAGTTTCAAATATCAATTTTTACTTAAATATGAACAAAAAAATAAGATTATATGCCGGTCATTCAACTACTTAAAATGCTTTGCCCCGGAAAGTGGAATTTGTGTTTCATGTATGAAAGTATCAAAGGTAACTCTTATAATAGAAAAAAAAAATTGTAATTTAAATACATGAATAATCATCTAAATTAAGATAGGAAAAGTGAACTATTAATTTTCGCAGATGATCATATTTTCCAATAAAAATGATAAAAAAAATAATCTTCATTTAATTAAATAAAAATGACAAACATGAGTAGAGACAGGAAAGAATTTATTTCCCCTCTCTTTCTTGATTGTTGTTTTGCAGGGGATTATGTTTTAACAAACTATGATTTATCCCTCTTTTATGGGGTGGGGAGCGTAGGTAAGTTGGGTCCTGTTTCCATACTGAGACTATCAAAGATGAGGCCCACAAGTGCCCACTGAGTATGGAGCCTATGGACTGTGGATCCCCCAGGCGCACCAACACTATAATACCTCACGAAATACCTTCATACAACTACTACTCTGTCATTGTTGTTGCTACGGAGGATAAGAACACATAACAATATAATATGTGATATCTTAATCCCTTGACCATGAAGATCCCCTAAACTTATCAAGAGAATAACCAAACATAACGCAAGGAATAATTCGTAGAACTTGCTGAAAATTGCTCCCTCTTTTGAACTTTGAAACGAGAAAGTATAATTTCTGGCAAACTTTTACTAACATAAAATGGAAATATATGGTCCCCTTTTCATAACCAACCTAAGATCCACATCTATGGAGCAGACCAGCAAATCACTAGATTTATATTAGAGTGCTAACAATTGAAAACAAACCACTACAGAGTGAATACAGACTATTGAGCAAAACGTGCAAAAATTGATAATACAACAATGATGATGAAAAACATAATGTCTTTGTAACCAAAGCTGTATTGTCTTTTCAGATAAATTGTAAAAAAATAAATGAAAACTGAACTAATGTATGAAATACATGAATGAAATTTAATAATCAAATGAATATCTTCTCCGCTTCAAGTTTAAAGCAGTCAATTCTTTCCTGGTCTGAAAAAAAATGATCACATCACGCACACACAAAAACAAAAAGGGGACCTGAGAATCCCACCAAGTGCGTGATGGCTACAAAGCAGCAACTTTTACCATGGTGCCAAACCTCACCCTCACACACACAAACATTTAAAATAAAACAAAAGAAGGAAGGAAAAACAACAGGACAAGTTCATTAATGATTTATTGCGAATGTTTCTAATAGCAATTTTATCCACTTTTATGGCATATAGAAAAGAAATTGCTAAATTAGTTGCATGGAATTGCTATCGACTTGAACATTCTTTTACTATTGAGGGATTTCATTAGGACAGTACCACATTGAAGTGATGCAATTAAATGAGCTTAAAGGGGGAAAGGAGGTACGTGCCTTTGTACCCTATAGAATAATAATGAAACATCACATACAGTTGAACATCTCATGTATGTGTTACAGACAAGTTTTATTAGTTAAGAACGGAGAAATTTATCAAAATGTAAGGAGGATGTGTAGCAAATGATTCTTCATTTACATATGTCATGACTCATGAACTAACTATCCCAAAAGCTGAAGCTATTAGGTGAAGACACATGAATAGTTTTATATTATATTTCTAACATGTCCCCTCAAGCAAGAGCTCTTTTGGCTTGAAGCATGACAATGCACAAGCTCACCTCCCTTGTGCCTAGAATGAACTTTTCTTTTGAGAAGAATGGGGGACGGCAAGGATCAAACTCTAGAGCACTTGTTTATAGATATTTTGATTCCATGTCATGAACCAAATGTCCCAAAAGCTTATGTTGTTAGGTAAAAACACATGAATTAATAACATACAACAAAAATAACAATAAACCCAAGCAACTCACCTAGAAGAGGATGACGTGAAGCATCTTAACTATTGCTAAAATGACAAAATAAGGAGTCAGACATAATAACATGGTTACATTTTCAACACAAAGTAACTTCACTTTTTAAAAACATTGACTTCATATTAGATTAATATTATTTAAAATCTTTTTATTACTAGAAGCCAAGTTTTTTGTTCGCTAATTGGGTTAAACTATTTTCATATAAGTTGTAAGTTGTTTTCATAAGTTATGTTGGAGAGCTTATTGAAATAAGCTGAAAACAACTTATGGACACATCATATGTTATTTTCATAACCTCTCACAAACACTTGTATAAGTGCTTATACCATAAGATAAGTTTAAATATTGTAAATTCCGGACCCATTATTTTGTAACAAAAGGCATCAACTCCCAGCAATTTGCGTGGTATTTCTCAAAACAAAAGTCTCATTATAAGCTAGTCAACCACGAAACAAAATAAAAAAAGGATTGAAAAGATGATATACAAAGGAAAGCTCATAATGAAGATAGATGAAAAGAAAGACGATAACATACAGACCACTTTTGGGTCACTTTCCCTCCTAGCCTCGCACCCATTTCCATGGACTGTATCAAGTTTTGATTCCTTGGACACACCCCCTTGCACATCCTAATGACTCACAGCCCTATTATAAATGATTGTCTGTCTTGCATGACAATTGTAGTAAGAGCTCCTGGTCTATCACATGGAAACCATGTCTCTCTTGAGTGTCTCATGCTAATGTACATGTGGTGCACACCTTCCAAAACTCTCCTATTGGTCTCTGAGTCCATTTCTGGCTCTGCCAAACACTCTCCAATGCTTTTGGTGCAAACCCTTTTGGTCATCACATCAGTTTCAATTACACTGTGTCGCAGCAAAGTGAGGTCCACAACTAATAGGCCATTGCAGATTGGGAGATGAGTGTGAAGCAGAAGAACGAGTGCCCGACATGTGAAAGTCATGACAATGAATCTGGGTTGGGACATTGTTCTGTGTTCGGAGCTCACTTGTTTTCAGTTTGTTGTTAAGGTTGTGAAAGTGAATGGGATTTGAATGTGAGAGGCTTAGTGGGGTGGATAGTCATAAATTGGACACTGTGTATCTCTCAAGTTTTTTTTTTTTTTTGGTTTACTATGGTATTGATACAAAGTATCTACCGTCGGAAACAGTGACTAATCTCTACCGAAAACCGTGAGCGCATACAAGATGAGTATTTTCCTCCTAACATGGTTTATTCCATACCCAAGACCAGGATTCGAATCTTGGACAACTTGGTTCCAAGTGTGTATCTCTCAAGTGTTCGTGCAAAAAAAAAAGGTAGAAGAAAAAAAACTGAAAAATATTTTAAAAAATGAATAAAGAAAATTATATTTATCTTTAAATTTAAAAATGCTAGAACTAGACCACTACAATTGGCTTATCGGTGGAAGGTTTGAATAGGTTGCATGTAGCCTTAAATTTAAATTCTATTGCCGCCATTGTATATAAAAATAATGTTAAGACTATAATTGGGGTATTTCAAATTAAATAAATAATAAACAATTTATTTCTTAATCCCTTTAAAGACAAACTTACTTAAAAAGTTTTTATTGCACAAAGTTTACAACTAGACAACTAATTAATTATATTAAAGATATCATGCAATGAAATAAACATGTAAATGGAGAAGTAGGGTAGAATTATATTCTTTTTAACACACGCTTTAATTCATTTATCATTATTAAGTAATTTTTGTGTAAGTTTCATTAGATGACTTGAGTTTATATTATTTAGTAAAATTACCATGTTATTTATTTAATAATAAAAATATGTTAAAACGGTTTTGTCAACATCAATTTTTAAAATTGATTTTAAGTATATAAAAGTAAAAGAAAATAGTTATTATTTCAAAAATATAAAAGTGTAACCTAATAAATATTTTTTCTAGAAAAGTTTATCACTTTTACATATTAAAAGTAAACTGTAAAAATTAATGTTAACATTTTTCTTTTTTTTAAATTGAAGTTGTGATATATGCAACCGATTTCAGTTAAGTTTAAGTTTAATTACATTTACCATAAAAAAAAATAATTACCTTTAATATTAATAATAATAGAAATACGTGATAAAAAAGTTAATAAACAAAGGAAGAGTGCAGTTTCTTAATATATTTATCGAATAATTATTTGTTACTTAATGAACAACTTTTACAGCATATAACCCAATTATTTTAAGAAGTTTAAATTGTAAATGATATCAAGCCATATGAAAGCTTTTTTATAAGAATGGTATATTTTGCTTTTAAAATTACTAAAGTAATATACTTTAAAAAAAATTACTTACATAGAGTAAGTCCACTTTTTCAATGTCAACTTTAGTTTTGTAAAAGCAATTTATGATGGTTTTCACACTTTTTAGCAATTAAATAACGTCACAAAATTTTCTAGCAGTGAAAAATTGTTAGAATTTCTTTTTAAAAATTCAAAGTTGATTTTCAAAAAGTCGACTTATACCAAGCAGTAATTTTTTTTAATAAAAAAATATACTGCTTTAACTAATTTTAAAAGCAAATATATATCATTTTGATAAAAAAAAAAAAAATACTAATACCAATTGTCAGCATATAGTATATAAATGTGTAGGAAACAAGAACGAAAGCATTAAATGAGCTAAAGGCAACTGCAACGCAGACCACTTCTTTAGTGATAGTATTATCTTCCACTTTATTTATTGGAGCATTTATTAAAGAGAAAACAGGTCATATACTTTTACACTATCATCTAATCACAATAATCATCTAATCAATCTATTTATTGTAAGTTTGTTAACTTTTAAATAAATATATTAAAAGTCATATCAACAGCTAATTTCTAATTAGTTGATAGTGTAAAACTTGTTACATTGACAGTGCATGACTATTAAACTCTTTATTAAAATGGATTTTATGAATATAATTATAAAAACTGAAATTTAATAAGAACCATTGGTTATGCATCTCGCCCAGTTATTTGATTTGATTATTAAAAATAATGTAGTTTAGTTTAGATCGACTTGAAAACAATATCAATTTTGAACCAATCTAATCCAATCTTTTATGATTTAGATTAGATATTATTTTGATTATTGTCTTTTTCTTTTCAAATTTGCTAAACAGCTTGTAATTCATTTAATTTGAATCCTTTCTTTTTTTTTTGGTACATCTCCAATTTGAATCTATGTTTAATTTCCCAGTTAGATATAAAAATGAGATAGGTTAAGTTAAACTTTACTATTTTTCAAATTTAGGAGCTAAATTTGGCCAATTTACTTAATTTAAACCAATTTAACCAACCCATTTTTATATCCCTATTTTTTTACTACCGATTTGCACACAAAAAAGAAGAAGAAACTAAAGCAATTTTTTTTATATAAAAATCAAGAACTAAAATATTATTTTTTTAAAATTAAAGACTAAAATAACTGACACTTACAATTTTAAGTACTAAAGTTTGGGTTTACTCAGAAATAGATGCATTCTAGTTTAGAGTGCATTTGACAATTTCTAAAATTCAAATAAGTAGGTAAAATGGAATTAGTTTTAAAATCACGAGTGAATCACTGTGACTCAAAGTATTGTGTTATTCAGCCTGTTTATACCGAGAAAATATTAGAAGATGGTCTGGAACTATCTATCATGATTTTTATTAATCTTTACATGACATATAAGTAAATATTATTAATAACTTTTCATAAATCAAAATACTTAAATACGTGTCACATTAAAAAATTGATTGGGTGCATAAACATTAGTAATATCAAACTACCTAATAATTTCTTATTTATAGCGCGTAATGAGAAAAAAAAATCTGTTGTTAATGTACCTTGTAATTGGTGCAAACTGCAAAGTGCTATCTCAGCCATTCATAAACCATTGGAACGTGTCGTACATTCAATGCACTGTTAAACAGAGCCTTACGAGGCGTTTGTTTTGAAGTTTTATATTATATTCTCACGTATCACATTCTTATGAATATTATTCTTAGGTATATTTTAAAATGTGTTTGGTTATATTTTAATATTTTTAGGAATATTTTTTAAAATTTAAAATAATTTAAATAAAATATAAGTTATAAATGTGTTAAAAAATAACTATCCATATTCCAATGGGAATATCATTTTCTTGGAAATAGAAATGTAAAAAAACATAATAAAGAAGAAAGTTACAATTTTTCAAGAATCAACAATACCAGAAAATAATTCTTTAAAACTTATAACAAACATGAATATATTACATTCTCATGTTTACATTCTCAAGAATCAACTTTTAATCCGTAAAACAAACACACTCTTAGAATTGCTATGGCAGGAGATATCCAGTTTATCGGGGTCACAGTCGAAAGGTACCAAACGACTAAATAACTACTTTAGTCCTTAAAATTAGAAAGTGCAGTGACATTAATTCCCAAATTAAAGAAAATTAAAAAAAATTCTTAAAAAGTGTAAAGTGACAATTATATTAGTTCAAATTTAAAAAAAATAAGTATAACTAAAATGATAATATTAATATATATTTAAAGACTTAAATGATAAAAATTAGTTAAGTTTAGAAATCAATTTGACAGTCCACGGACATTTTTTTTATTTTCTTCAATTCAGTTATTCGGAGACTACTGTGTCGACGTCTTCCATTTTTAGGAACTAAAATAACTGTTTACTCTTACTGAACAGTTAGTATGAAAATAGTATTATGCATCTGATAATTCAGTGGAGTTTCCATGCTGCAGTAGTTGGAATTCCATCATAACTTTCCATTACATGATGGAAAGTAAAGTTGATCTATTCAGCAAATACTTACTGCACAGCTCTCTACGCAAACCCGAAGAAAAACTCCATAATCAAGACTTTTAAGTTTACAGTAATGAGTTTGAAAGCCAATCAAAACTTGAATATATACAACACTGCCAAGCAGTTAATTAGCATTGTATCCATCACTCCCCAAAGCTGGTAGTAAGCCAGAATACTTTAAAGTTTCAACCCCTTGCGACACAATTTGGTGCCAACTGTCAAGTTTCAAATCATATTGTATATTAATCATGCAAATTTCATATAACAATAGTATAACTGTTCTCCAAGGCAGTATGCTCAAAGTGTTAGTTGATCCATGTTCTTAATGTTTCTAGAGATTCCATGAACTGACCGCCCTTCGTCTTGTTCATCACATGGGTTTGCTCGGTAGTTGGATATTGCTTCTTCATTGTCAGAACAGCCTGGCCTTTCGGTAAGAAACTGTTCCCAGAAAACATCATTCACCCTGTCTGGAGGAGCTGGGTTAACTTGGTTGTTATTTGGCGACTCCTGTGATGAAGCTACATTGGTAGCCTCAGCAGCTACATTTCGGTTTGAGCAAACACCACTATCAGATTCTTTACCATTGGCAAAAAATCTCGAATCTGCCAATTTGCCAATTTCTTGACAGTCAATTTGGGGTGATCTGGCTGAGTATGAATTTCTGTTGACTTGCAATGGACAAGATGCCAGAGTTAGATTTAGTTGGCAGGATATATGACTATCACCTTCTTCACTACTTGGCTCCAAAGAGTGCAGTTTCGAGCTCTCAGCAGTTGTTGCTCTTCGCGATAAACATGAATCCATCTTAAAAGTAAAAGAAGCCCCCCCAGTATCTACAAGCTCTAATGTTTCAGGTGCAAATGTAAGTAGCTGTTCTTGTCTGCACTCCTTTTGGTTCTACTTCAGACAGCTTTTTCTGTGGGCTTTCCCCATCTTCATTTGAACTCTCTGTGCTACGTGATACTAAGTTCATATCTGAAACAGCTGGTGACAATTCAAGTCTGAGTTTATTCGAGAAATCTTGATGGAAAACATTTCCAAATTCCATTCTAAAATTGCTATGACTGTCCACAAAGCTACTTTCGGCAACTGGTTGCACATGATCAACCTGAGGCAATCGCCTTTTCTTACTATATGCCAATAAATCCATGGACTCAATTTTGCGTGAAAGATGTTCAACAAAAGAAGGATTCTGAAGAGCCTTCTCAAAGAAGTTCAGCAATTGTTTCTGCCTCTTCTCAACACCATCTAATCGCTGCAGAAAATCTTCTAGCCGAAGCTTTGCTGTTGACTGATGTTGTTTGAAGCTATAAATATCGGATTCAAGAGAAGTTTTCTCACGGGAAAGTTTCTCTATTTCTTCCTCAAATCCTGCCCTTTCTGGATCTACAAGAGATCCTGGAGGATGACTATGACTGTGGATAGGTTTCCTGCGATGTATATTCTTAAGAAGATGCTTTTGATCTTTCACAAAATCATCATTAGCAAATTCCCATCGCTCTGGATGTATTTTTCGAAATCCCTGATAACAGAGCAATATCAATAAACCAAAACAAACAAAACCAAAAGTACTATTAGCTTGAATGCTTGAAAATATCAACGTCAAGAATAAAAGCCCATAAACAATTATTTATCTTTCAAGCAATAAGATCTACAATTTTCTTTGAATAATTTACTGTTACATCCTTAAAAGTATACTCTTTACAAAAAGAAAGCCTCTAGACAGCATAAGCAGGCAGTGTTCGAGTTGCCTAGAATGTGGAAGGAAAGTAGTATTAAAGAACAGAAATTATGGTTAGGGTTTATAATAAATGGAAAAATTTTGAGGATTTCAGTTCCAGGGAAACCCTTGGATAAAATAAAAAATAAAAAATCAAGCACAGTCAATAGTACTATTAGCCTCACACAAATAGGGATCTAGGAAATAGGAAGCAATTCTAGCAAGAGAAGGCATCACACTTTCTAGAGTTTGATTGCATTCAAAGTTGAAATTCATTACTGTCCATAATAGTACAGAGCTACAGAAAATATGCATGGGTCTCTTAAAATGCAACCTGAATGGGCTTACAAGGCCATTACAGCTCACACAGAATGAGACATAAAGGCTTTTAAAAGGGCCCCAACGGTGTTCCCAAAGACAGAAAATTAAAGCCCAAATATTATCCATAAAAGAAACTAAGGCATACAAGTAAACAGTACCTCTGAAGTAGCATGAGCTTTGATGACAATCTTGATTTATAGCATGGATTGGGGAGCTCAAATAAGATACGTGAGGGAAATATTGGATGTTTTAAAAGAAAATGAATCAGTTGCAAATAAAAATAAATGTCAATTTGCGAGAAAAATAGTTGAGTATCTTGGGCATATTGTCTCAAGGAAAAGGGTGGCAAGTTGGCTGCAGACTCAAAAATGATCAAGAGTGTGTTAGAATGGCCTATTTCAAGAAATCTAAAGGTGTCCAAGGGTTAATGGGTTCAACAAGATATTACCAAATTTTGTGCAAGAATGATGACAAGATGGCCAAACCTTTAACTGCTTTGACCAAGAAACACAGTTTTCAATGGGGAGAATATGACGCCCAAAGTGCACTCATGCAGTTGAAAGATGTGATAACAACAGAACAACAGCCCCTGTATTAAGGTGACAGGATTTTTCAAAGGAATTTGTGATAGGGTGCAATGCCTTAGGGAGCAGCTTAGGGGCTGTGTTGATGCAGGAAGGGCACTGTTTTGCATTTTTCATTAAGGTCCTTAGTTAATAATGACAAAAACCCATCCAAACCCGCTTATGAGAAGGAACTAATAGGTTTGGCTTTAGCTGTCCAACATTGGCAGCCTTACCTTTTGGGGAGTCATTTTTGGTCTATTATAATCAAAGAAGTCTAAAAGAATTGTTACAGTAGTGAGTAATGACCCCAGATCAGTAATGTTGTTGGTTGGTCAAAATGTTAAGGTATCAGTTTGAGATGAGATACAAGGCTGGTTATGAGAATACAAAGAATAACAGTTACAAAGTAACCATGTCTACAGGAGCTCTTTTCCTTTGCTTTGCTAGTAAATTATGTCTTTATTTTCAAGTTCAATTCATTTTTAATATCAGATCAGCACAAAAAACACATTACAACAGTTATGGCAACCAAGAATTTAAGGAAATTGCTATTATAAAATTGAGCATTTCCACCAATTGATCAAATAAAATGCCTGGAAATATGCACTTTGGACGGAAGGAAAAAATAAATAAATACACATATGTGAGTGCAAAACGTCAAGTGCATAAACACTCAACAGTTCGAAAGCAGTGCCCTAAATTTAATGTTGGGAAGATGAGTATTTACGTATTACTAGGCATCTATTCTTTGTTAACACCTACTAATAGGCATACATGAACTAATATGCACCTTCATAAGCCATTTTTTTCTGGATAATGAAGAACATTTACGATGGAGGAAGAAAGAAGTATATAAAGGTAGAGTAACAAATCCTCTTCACGAAAATAACCGAAAATGCTCTAGCATGAATTTTTCATCAAGTTAAGTTATTTAACGATAAGTAATTCAACTAAAATAGACCATATTTTTATCACACAATATTCTCCGGTGCTCCTCGAATTCCCAATAGTTTCCAAAACACATAACATTAAAAAATACCACTCTGAAAAGACAATATAAGAAAGCTGTCAAACAGTGGTGCTATTAAATTCATTTTTGGAGAACCAAGAGAAAAGCATATATATGTTTTTAGAAACCGCTTTATATTTTTTTTATAACAGTTACTGACTAGTATTAAAATTATAGGAGAATCCAAAAAAGAGAGAAAGAGAAGATTACTATAATGAGATCTATATTGACATTTGTTATAGATACCAACCACTATTTATACTAATAAGATAGGTCAAGTACTAGTGTACAACAAGTCAACAACCCTTGCTACCAGCCTAATAAGATTACTAACATTGTACGACTCATAAAACACTAAGAATCCTAATATTCTAATAATTAGCAATTATCCAATGCATTCAACATGTATGCCTTGTCAATAATACAATAACAGAATCCAGGATTAAGAACTTTTGAACACATTGATGACTTGATAATTTATATGAACGTGAATATCAGGGAGTTGCAGAAGACTGATCAACCTTCTTTTATGCAGTCTGAGTCATATACTACCAAATTCTTATTACCTTCTGCTGCGTGCTTAAGTTTTCTGACACTTCATTTGAGCAAGGAATACCCCAAGGTACAGCAGAAGATTCTTTTGATCACCTTCCTCAATGAATTCAGTGCCCTATACCTCAATTCACACTCCAAAAAAAGAAACCTATCTTACACCTCACCCTATCTTTGAATCTTGTCAATCTCTTTAACCCTAAATAAGTTATATCTCCAGACTGACTCTATAAGATCCAAATTGAAGCTCTCTCTATCTCACTACACATTTTCTCAATCTCACATCATCACCATTCATCATACACAAGCAACATTTCAATTCAGCTCAGTGCTAATATCCAACAACAACGATTCAAAAAATTAGTGAAATCCGGCAATCATTTTTTTTTTTGCCAAGACACAATCAAATCATGGAAACAACTAAACTAGAGCCAGTAATCAGAACGAATTACAATCAAACAAAAACAAGCGCATGAATCCGAAGCGAAACAAAGGCAAAAGCACGAATCGAAGAAACTCACATAGGTATTGAGCTGGCGGATGAAGCTGGAGAAGTTGTTGTGCTTGAAATAGGTCGGGAGAAGAAGGCGCGCGAACTCGGGCGGGTTCCAAACGACGAAGCTGTTGTTGGTAGGGCTCCACGAAACGATGTCTTTCGTGGAGGAATCGTGCACCATGTCGTAGGTCTTCAGAAGGAACGGCGCCGGACCTCCGGCTCCGGCGGCGGCTGATGGCGGCGCTCCGTCCATTTCGGAATGGAATGGATCTTTCTGGAACCTCTTGCTGTTGTTAAGAGAGAAAGATATAATGAGTAAAAGATAGGCAAAGCCGCAAAGGAAGAAAGCCTGTAATTTGCAACCAGCCAACCAGTTAAGAGAGAGAAAACGAGAAACGGAGGTTTGACTTCGACGCCGGCTCTACCGTAGGCTGCCGAAGGTTGTTGGGGCTCGCTACCCAAATTTGGAAAAATGGAAAATCTATTTTATTTATTTTTTTAACTCTCTAATGGATTATATAGGCAAATTAAATAATGGGGGGAAGTGCAAAATTGATCACTAATAATTAAGAGAAAGCAAGAAAAACTAATTTTGTAACATTAAATTCAACCTTGCTTGAAATAATCTTTAGTTTGTTTTTATATATGGAATAATGGAATAATATCTAGGTGGCATTAAATTTTGAGCTGCAACAAACTGTTTTTGACTTTTTAAGGATTTTTGTAGAAGTGAGTTTGTTTAAGTGATCATGAGATAATAGATATATATTTATTGAGACAAATTTTTCACAATTCACATCATGTATAAATAAATAATTATAAATTCTTCTATAATATTCTCCTACTAATTGTTTTACTTTTTTGTTGTAAGTAGTAAATATGTTTTATATTTTTAAGACATTAAATATAATATTTTTTTCATTTAAAACTTTTTATAAGATAATAAGAGAATTAGTAGGAGAATATAATATTACTCTAGATAAATACTATCTTGGATAAGTCTTTAGTTCTAGAAAAGGTTGCATATTTAATTACTTTTTATAAATACAAAATGTTGTCAATTCAATATTGGATTAAAAGTTTTGATGAAGTATATTAATTTCACAAAAATATTGGTTCGTGCAAATTTTGATTTGTGAAAATAACAGGAAAAAATTGCATGTGCAATGTAGTTAAGTGATACTCATACTGGTTAGTTTTCATTTCCACCTTATGTTTAGTAAATTTTAAATAGTTATATATCATGAATAATTCTCCATTGTTAAGTAGCTTTAAATTTGATTTAGAAAGAAAAAGATATCCTCCACTTTTTTTTACCACTTTGCTTTCATATGGACTCCATCTTAAACTAGTTTATTGTGAAAAAATTAAATATACATTCAACCTTCAAATAGGTTTTTTTTTTTTTTTTTTTTTTGTAAGGGAGAAACAACAAGGCTAACTAATAGTCATGAGGAAAAGAAATGATGTACAAGTCAGCCAACAGGATAAGGGAAATAAACTAGGGAATACAATCAAGAATCATATTTACATAGTTCATTTGAAGACTATAACAAGCCAACTTATCGGCCACTTGGTTGGCTTCTTTATAGATATGCTTCTAAGAGAGGAGGCCTCCTTTGTCCAGAAGGAACGAATTTGGCACACCAAGGTAAAATTAGGATGGGAGGGGGAACGTCCATCAGAGATGAGAGAGATGGCATTAAAGGAATAAGATTTAATAATAAGTCTCTTGTATCCACAATTCCACGCAAGCTTGAGCCCAATAAGAATACACCAAAGCTTTGCATTCAAAACTAAGCAAATATAATTTTTTTTAGAGAAGGCATAGATGAAATTAGCATAACCATCACATAACACACCACCACATTTCGCGTGGCTTTGGAAACTAGAAATTGAGCCATCAATGTTAAGCTTGACCCATTGAGGTAGAGGGGCAGTTCATCGAATATTACTAAGGTTAGACCTTGTGGGATGGATGAAATTTTTTATAAGGCCAGCTAACAAAATACTTTTTATTAGTACTCACTTTCCTTCTAAAGGAATTAGTAGGTATTTGAGAAAAAGTAGTGTTTTTCCATTGAACACCAAATTGTTTCTAGCTCTCCAATGGCTATCTGTTGTGACTCTAAATATAATGGCCTAATCATGATTTTTAGAGTTACATTGGGTGACATTATAAGTAATCCAATGGTGGATGTTAGAATTCTAAAAGGAGGAGGTTAAGTTAACACCATACAAGTCATACCAAAAACCTTGGCTAAGGGACAAAATCTTTAAAGACATGGGGAGTAATTTCCTAAACAGTATGATAACAAGGATAATTTGGACTGGGAGCCAAATTTCTAGACCATTTGACTTTGTTAGTTAAAATAGCATTTTTTATAATCTTCCACTACATTAATTTAAACCTTTTTCTGGCCCCTTTGAAGGTCAAATAGAATTGGCGAGATTTGATTTAGGCCAATTACTTTGACTGCAAATGACATTTTAGGTTGAGGCTGTAGTAAACTAACCATTATTAGTCTAACCCTAAGCTATCCTATCCTCAATACTACCCACTTAAGGGGGATACATAGCTTAGATTCTATTAAGGACTCCAATAGGAAGTTATGGATATGGTGAAGATCCCAATAATCGTGAGTGTCCACAAAATTACTAACCTTAGCCTAAACATTGTCCACTGTAATTCCTTAGGGAATTAAGTCATTGAATTTTCCCACTAGAGGAACCCATTTATCCAACCAAAAATAATAGTACTATCATTACCAATACTCCACACAATATTATCTTGACTTTGATTCTAGGTTCTAGTCACATCTTCCAAAAATTAAAGGAATTTTTGGTTTCTAATATAGTAGGAATTTGGTTATTCCCACACCTTATTTAGCCCTGAATGACTTTTACCCAAAAGGCTTTTGAATTCAAACAAATATCCCAACCCACTTTCATGAAGAAAACCCTATTAAGGTCATTACTAAATTTCAAGCCAACCCCACTCCCGTTGAATAATAAAATGTATATTCTCGCCCGATGCAATAGGAGAATTAAGATCCTAAGTAAGAGAAAATAGTATACTCTATGTCAATGTCAATACTAAGAGATAAGGTTTAATGACCATATAATAACGGTGGTCTTAAACTTAACCATGACGGTTAGGTCTAAGTACTAATGACTAGAAAGATGAACCTCTAGTAAGTAGGATATGCTCACTTAGTGAATTGTAATAAGGAAAACTAACATGTCAAGATAGCACTTAGATAATTAAGAAGAATGATATAGGGATGAAATAAACACAAATTGGACATAATAGTAAGGATGAGAGATGAAGGTATGAAGGGTAATGTCATTAATTAGAAGGTTTAGATATAGCCATAGGTTTGTACGACTCTTGGACACCCCATTAGGGTTAAAGTCTTAAGAGGTAAAATGAAGATCCATAGGGTAGATGTGTCCTGCCTATCAGTCATGTCTTTAGAGCACTCATTGATATGTTTATTTCATTAGTTTATTCTTTATATTTTTCAGAGTAAGCAGGTGAAGGTACGTACAGATGGAGCTTAGAGCTGCCCGCCAAAAGGATAATTATAGTTTAAATGTTTTACTCATCATGAGAGCTTTTGTTATGTTTTATGTACTTTTTGCCCTATAATTTTATACGACACTTGTGCGTGCAAAACACATTGTATTAAATGTTTTATTTATAGATTTATGTATGACAAATTTATATTTATATTAATGTAATTTTTCGCTGTAAAAATTCCTTGTCAAAACTCTAATTTAAAAGATGTCTAAAAAATTTCATGTTCTTAGAAATCTAAGTATTGGCTACGATGATACCCCCTTAGGGTATTACACCCACACTATAGGAAAGGATAAAATAAATTTTTAGTGCTAACAGAACAAACAAATGACTTGTTTGTACACATATGAACATTCTCCATATGATCTCCCATCATTTTCAATTCTAAGTGGCTTAATAAAGTCTCATTCCCCTTGATATTTATATACTAATCTCTTCCCTAGGGGTTTAGTCAAAGGATTGACCAAATCCAATTTTGACTTCACATTATCAATAAATGTTTCATCTTTAAACAATTGTTTTACTATATTATTTCTTAATTTTATAATCCTAAAGAAATATTTGTAAGTTTTTCAACCACTTATCCTTATTAATAGCCATCACTAAAGCTGTGAACTTTGATTCCATTATTGTTTATTTGGTTGATTTCCATGTAACCACGCCACCACCAAGTGTAATGACATGACCACTAGTGGATTTTGTCTCATTTGGATCAGAGAACCAGTTAGCATCATTGTATCATTCTTATATAGAGAAAATCCACTACACTTAATACCATAACTTATGGTACCTCTCAAATATTTCATGAATCTATTCGATGACAAAATGTACAACTCACAAGCAAAACAATGAGCATTTTATTAAACGAACAATGCACCGTCACACTAAACACGTGATCAAAGTGCGAGCATATCATCCCAAACAATCTATCTCAATCAACATATACTTTCACAAGAGTAACTTGCATGCACAAAAAAAAAGTTATAATTTTTTTGTACAATCTAAGAGTAATAAATGCAAAGTTTCAACTTGAAGCACTCTAAGCACAAATCAAGAAAGTATGAAACATGCATCATTTAGACATATAATCAAACACACATAATATACTTCAATCTCAAAAACAATTTTAGCACAAAAAATTAAAAAACTATCATGTGAATATATGAACAAAAACATCTGAAATGTTACACAAAAGTTTCTCATACTAAAAACATCATACTTGACACTATAACCATTAAAATCATAAACAAGTTTCAAGTTCAATCTATTAAAATCATGTACCACCATTATATCTAAAGTTTTCTTGTCATTTACTTTGTTAAGCATCCTAACTCTTCCATAACTTTTTTCAAAAAAAAAAGTGCACATAATATATGAGACAATTTCGTTTACACTTAAGAATAAAAAACAAGCTCTTAATTCTAGATTATATTCTAATGGCTAATAATATAGCAAGAGAAATTAGATCCATGTTACAATGACAACATACGCAAAATTTTTGCTAACATAATATTATTTAGACTTCCTCTACAACTACTATTTGTTGCAAGAAAGATAAATAGTAAAAATGATTCTCAATCCAACCTACACAAGCCCAATCTATCTAATATCTAGGCCCTCATACAACATGTATAATTCATTATTAGTTCATCTTATTATACTAGACTATCAAGGATAGTTCCCAAAAATACTATTGTATGATTTTCTTAGTTAGTGTCCTATTATTTTTAGTATATCAATAAGGAATGACGCAATTTCATCATCAAGTAATCTAGATACCAAATATACAAATTCTAACATTAACATGTTTGACATAGCAATTTTAGAGATGGGAAACAAAAGATATCCATACAAATTAAGCATAAAATTTTCATAACATAATAAGTACAACATTGTAACAAGAATAATAATAATAAATGCTTTTCGAAAGAGAAAATGGGAAAAAAAGGGGAATTATTTCCAAAATAATCAAGAAAAATAATATAAAGTACTATTTAAATTAATTTTCAAAATAAAAAATAGTATATTATATGAATTATTTAGTTTAGTTTCAATTTTTTTATATGGCTTTTGCCATTTTTTATATTATATAACAAGAGTCAAACTTTAATTGATAACATGTCTTATCTAACATTCACACCTTAGTTGATAATTAATATGCTTGAATGTTAAGGGACAAGAAAACATGATAAAACGATTAAACAATTCATTTTCATTTACATGCATCTCATAAACTTAAGACAATAAATATTCTCTATAATCTAATTATTTTGAAGACAGTTATGACCTCCAAATAACTCATAGTCCTCTCTAGATAGTTGAAATAAAAAATTAACAAGTCAAAATTTATAGAAAAAAAAAGGTCAAGTAAAATTCAAACTCTAGCCAAGCAGTGGTTCTAACCAATATCAACTTTATTAACATCAATAACAACTAATTAAAGGCCAAAATGTTTGAGAAAAAAAAATATAAGCACAGATGAAAAAATAAGTTTATCAAGATTTTATCAAATACTAAACCAAATTCAACAAGTTGAAGAAACAATAATGTTATCATATCCATGCATTCATGCTAAATTCAATTCATTTTTTTAGAGTTAAATTATGTATAGAAAAACTCAAAAATTATAAACGGCATAAAAGATCCATACACACACACGCACACAAAATATATATATATATATATATATATATATATATATATAAAACACAAAAAGGGTGCATGCAAATATATCTCTACACTCAAAAGTAAAATATTTCTCTTATATCCCATAATCACACGTCATATGAAAAGGAATGTTTCAATGTATAAGACTAGAAAATATCAAGGAAATTATTTGGTCACTAATATGAAATGAAAGAGTACTGAATTTTTAGGTTTTCCCACTTAAATTAAACAGTTTTAAAACTTGAACTATTTCGAAGCAAAAAAAAAAGTGAACATTTAAAAATATCAATCCAAAACTCAAACACAATGACACATTCATCCTCAATCTACTCAAATCAAAGCATCGATATACGAATTTCTTAAGCCTTTTTTTTATCAAACCCAATAGGCACCCAAAATTTAGTCACGCATTGTCCTACATCTTGGCACGCATCTAATCATACAATGTTGCAATAAAGCTTTGAACAGTATAATGATATAACTTTCAAATCAGATGTCCAAAACCCCTTAAATCAATTTTTTAATTGAAAATGGAGCAACGATAATTCTAAAATCATCGATCTAATTATTCTTTAGGAACATCTAAAGATAATAGAACGTATTATTACCATCAAGTGATTAAAATTAAGATTGGGGAAAAATAATAATTAAAAATTAATGAATCTTAGAATGATCAGGATTAGGATCCTACCTTAAATCCTTGAAATTGTTGTTGTAGTAGGTCAAAATCACCAACCACAAACCGTTCACGAACTCAATTGGTCACAAACAAAATAGCCTGAGACTTCTGATATCACTTATCTGTGTGGTGCGCAAACCCCTTAGAATTTAACAAGATTTTCTTGAAATTTGTCAAGGCAACAAAACTAGCAATATTTTTTTGATGTAAGTTTAGGGACTTAAATAGGAAAAAAGGGGAGAAAGAGAAAGGTTTAGGAAGAAAGTGTTGAATGTGCGATAGACGGTTGAAAATAATAATAATGGGCTTCTAATATGTAAAAGTTAAGAGTAAATAAGATAAGCTTTTTCTACAAAAACCAAATCAGAAAATAAAAGTATAAAATATCATATTTTTTAGATAAATATAAATTTAAAATAATTAATAAAATTAATTAATGAGATTTAACTTTTTGAAATGAGAAAATAGTTTATGCACTGACAATGTAAAGATTTTTATAGTATCATCTAATTATAACCACCATGTATGTTAAGTTTGTTGATTTTTATAAAAATCACTTTAAAAGTCATACCAACCTGTAGACCCAAATAACCCAATTACTTTGATTCAATTTTTTTTAGTGTTTGAATCACACCTGACCCAACTCGTTCAAATATATTCAAGTATGGGTTAGGTAATGGGTTTTGAATATTTTTAGACTTGTGAACCCAACTTGTTGACATGGCATTCCATTAGATTTATTATTTTTATATACAAATAATTAGGAAATAACAAATATACACACTAAAATGTTAAATTCTATGCAAATTTGTTAAAAGAAAAAAAAGACCGTACACTAAATACAATATTTTTATAATGTGTTAAAATTCGTACGAAAAAAAATATAATTTTTAGGAAAATTAACAAAATTTTAAATATACGAACCCAATTGACCAACCCAAACCAATCTGTTAATGATCAGGTTGATTTGATTTGGGTTTGACAAAAAAATTGCATAAATCCAACCCAACCCAACCCATATTATTTTGATCTATTTAGGTAACGAGTTTAGCCAAACCTGACCCAAACTGACGCGTGTACACCCCTTTATAATGTGGTAATCTATTTATTAAATGTTATGAAATGTTTCTTATATTATAGAAACTTTTTGTTTATTATCATGATTTTATATTAATTACTGTAAATATGTATTATAATGATAAGCATGATAATAAATTGTTATTTTACCTTAAATACTAATGTAATGAATAATAATACTAATAATAATAGAATTGATGGACATGTTTTATATTTATTATTATTATTTTATAATAATTTATAGTATTTATGTATTATAATGATAATCATGATAATAAAATATTATATTGCATTAAATAATAATACTAATGTAACAAAAGTAATAGATATTTTTATTCTATTATATTTTTAATTGATCAATTAAATCATTAAATCTTATATTGATTTCGGTTTTATATATATGATATGATATGATAATCAATTTATTAAATTTTATGAATTTTTTTATAATTAGTGATGTTTGTGATTTGAACATTCAAATTTTTTTAATGTTTTATTAATTGTATAAATAATTTATTCAATGTATAGCAACCCTTGTGATAATTCATTTCTCTAATGCATTATGTCTTTTAAACTTGACCCTAACACTATCATTCAAAATTATTGAAAGGTCTGAAAATTACGAATTCTAATATTTTTTTATTTTTTTGGTTTTACTTGCTTCATCTTTCTTTTTATATATTTCTTTTATTTTTATTCAATTCATTTATTTTTAGGAGTTCAATTCTTGGTCATGTGAATGGAAAGTCTTTGTTGAGAGAGACAATAATTACTTCAGTGATCTTTACGCCTTGAAAGAGTTAATCTTCAATTGTTGGTTGGAGGATATTTTTAGTGTAACACAAAAAAAATGTTTCTTTTATTTTATAGTTTCATTTTTTTTGTTTTTTTAATCTTTTTCCTTTAAGGTAATATTTTTTGTTTACTTACTTTTATCAGTTTAATCCATGACAACAAATAATAAATAATATTTTTATTAAAATCAAATCAAATTCTAATAATATTAATTTATACTCAAAAGTCAAAACATCACACTCAAATTATAAATTTCATATAAATAAAATAAAAAATTAATAAATTAAAAATAACAATAAATTGTGAAAAAACAAAAAAAAAATCACTATTTACTAATTTTAATCAAATTTAAATTTAAATTAACATAAACAATAAAAAAAATTTAACATTCAATAGAACTAATTCATTCAAATGTATATTTTGATAGTGTATTATGATATATATCATTTTTCTTTAAATTATAAGATATAAATTACCTTTTTACATGATAACAGTATTAGGATTCATAATTTTCAATTTTTTGATTATTTTAAACATTAGTATTTGTAATGGAGTCAAAATTAAAAATTAGTACCAACTACAAAGTATAAGTGTACCATACATATTGACATTGAAATAAAAAATTTGGAATTAAAATAAAATAACTAAGTAATAAATGAAAAAGTTGACATTTATATCAAACTTCAATTTCAATTATAAATAGGGTAAGGATTAAAAAATTTAAAATTTTATCATAAATTTACATATTACTAAATGTGATAAAAATAATTAAAAATTTTGAAATAAAAAATGATATAGTTGACATTTTTAATTAGTTTTTCCAATTATAATTGTCATTATGATAATAAACTTGATAAAAATAAAATAAAATACAGAGACATTGCATGAATATTTAAAATGTGCATGAATACTCAAAAAACTATTATAATTGATCCTCCTATTATAAATATTTATCTCAATAAAATTCATTAAAAAAACCTTAGATTTTAATGTTTTAAAACTAACATATAATATAAAATAAGCATTTAATTTTAATGCATTGTCAGGTAAAGATTTTTAAATTGTTGATTAATTAGAAATCGACTTTAAAATAATTATTTTAAAAATTAACAATCTTATCATACACAGTAATCCATAATTGGGTGATAGTGTAAAAAAATAGTTTCAGTACATCCCAATATTTTATAGGGACTAAAATAAAAAACAATGTAAAGTGCATGTTATGAGTGAGTAGTCAATGGTGTGCTAAGGTGGATTTATGTCAATCACCTGAACACTAACAATAAAAGACTAACAACAAGAACCAAAATGTATAAAAAAAATATTTGATTTCTCTAAAGTGAGTAAGAATAAAGTAAGTGTTAGCAATAGCAACAGAATTCTAAAATCAAGAAGAATAAAAATCCACACACGGACAACACAATTTAACGAGGTTTGGCAAGTGTACCTACGTTCTTGGGAGAAGAGCGGCTGTTTCTATTATTAATTAGAAAAGAGGGTTACATCAGATATATAAAGAAAAAAAAAACAATACAAATTTACAAGAACACCTTGTACTATATCGTGGGGCGTTGCCCTCGCACCCCCAAACCCAATTATTACGTAACCTAACAGGCAGGTGACCCAGGCATAGATGCCCCATGCTATCACTCCACTCCACTCGACCCCAGCATTTGCCTGCCCATAGAATATGAGCCATGCACAACAATCTCCACCTTGGCGAATATTTAGCCCCATGGAAGATAATAACATGTATCCTTCATATGTCTCTTGGGTTGGGGGTTGCATTCATGTTTAGTACTGAGCGGCATTTAACAAGTCCAAGCAACGCTTGAACTTGTCAGCGGTAACTACCTAGGTTAACATATCAGCTTCATTCTTATAAGTATGAACCTTCTTAGTAATATTTGACCAAATGCCATCAACTTATAGATGCTTGGATTCTTGATTTCGGATGTTCTTATGACATTATGCCAAATAGGGAGTGGTTCACCGCATACAAGGCAAGCAATTTTGGCAATGTCTACTTAGGAGATGATAAAGCTTGTGCTATTATTGGAATGGGATAGGTGCAGATTGTTATGGCACATGTAAGGCACATACATGACTTAAGGAAGAATCTGATCTTGCTTGGCACTCTACAGGCCAATGGTTTTAGCTACATAACTAATGGAGATTGGGATACTCTCAGAGTGTGTAAGGGTGCTTTAACTGTGAAGATCTCCCCGATTTTACTCCCTCATATTTCTCAACAATTGGTATCAGAGCCGATGGTTCAACCAGGGGACCGGCTCAGACGAGTGGATGGAATTGGCAGTGGATTCATGTATGGATCTATGCATGGGAATCCTTTGTATCGTAAGTCTTCCTGGCAATATGGAGGCCAGTCGACGTGTTCCGTTGATGTTAGCTAACAGCTAACGGTGGTGCAAGTATCCGGTAGAACATATTAGTGACAATGGCTAAGCTTTAGCCATAATGGTGGTAGAGTAGATTAGCGGCAATGGCTAAGCTCCAATCATAATGGTGGTGGAGCAAATTAGTGACAATGGCTAAACTCTAGCCATAACGACAGTGAAGCATATTAGCGGCAATGACTAAGCTCTAGGGGCCACCATTAAATACTCGTGGATGAAAAAGATGCTTCTGCTTGAGGGAGAGCATACAATGTGGAAGAGAGTCACACTTGAATGAGAGATTATTGGTATACAAAGTGTGAATAATGTAACTAAAGAAGTCCCACATTGGATAAAGATAGGTATAATGAATAACATATAAGTGAGAAAGACCTATAGACCTGATACCTTAAGGTTTTGGGTTGGATGTGATGTTAAGTTCACTTATGTGGTTGTGCTCATGACCCATTGATGAAGATCTCCCCGGTGTTTATCGCCCTCGTATTCTCAACAATAAGTAATCTTAATTGTAGATGAAAAAATTCAACGATTGGTATTCTAATGCAAATACAATTTGTTATGTATGAGAATGTAACATTGATATTCCAATGCGTACAAGATTTATCTTCTAAAGTGAGTTGTTCACTTTATAGAAGTTGAATCCTATAAAATATATCATAAAGATAGAATAAAAATAAAAAAAGACTAAAATGAAAAGGCCAAATATATTAGTTTTTTTTTTCTATTTTCATTTCTAATTATAAAAGTGTCACTTTATGATTTTTATTTTTTTTCCTTATCTACTCTTATATTATAATTTTGAGAATAAGACTCTTAGGGGGTGTTCATTAAATGGGATTTACTTGATGAATTCGACAATCTATACCAAACCAATTAAATTGGTTTAGATTGGTTTGAATATCGGTTCTTTTCACTTTAAATCCGAATCAAACCAATTTCAATTGGTTCAGTTATTGAATTTATCTTTTTTCAACTTGAACCAACCCGAACCAATTCGATCAATTTTTGTTTTTAACTTTTAGATTGATATATTTTAAGCTTAGAGCTTAAATTTGCCTCAACTTTTGTATTTTCTTTTTTTTTTCATTTATTTTAATTTTCTTATGATCTTATTTAATGTTATCAAATGTCTTAATTTGGTCATGTTTATTATGTAAATTTTTTATTATAATTTAGGTAAATGAATTAATGATATATATAAGGTGAAAACTATAGAAAAATTAAATATTTTAAATAAAATAAATAATTAGTTATTAAAAATAAGCAACATTTTTATCTTGTATTAATATATAATAGAAAATAAGTTAAAATAAAAACTTTAAAAAATATAATAATTTATTTTTTTTATCATAATCTGATGATCCAAACTAAACCAATCCAATTTTAATTGGTTTGATTCGAATTGGTCGAAAAAAAAATTTTCAAAACCCAACCCAACCCAATCCAATCAAATATAATTGATTTAGATTTAATTTTACCTTAAACTTGAATCAAATTCAACTCATGAACACCCCTAGAGACTCTCACTCTTCTTCTATTATTTTGATTAACTAACTTTTAAATTCCTTATTTTATTACATAATGATTTTCACACACAACTTATCGTAATGAGATTGGTGTTTTAAGATTTTGCAAATTTTTCAAATTTAAATTATTATTGTTATGAGTATATTATTTTCAAATTCAAATTAAGTCTTATTTTGTTTTAAATTGTAACAAATCCTATTATTTTTAAAACATTATTTTTATAATTATTCTATTATTTTAAAATTTAAATCAAGTATTATTTATATATTAATTTGATTCATTAAAAAAATAATAAAGTAATTTTAATTTAAGTAATTAAATAATTGTATTAAAATTTTTTTACCCCTTATTATTTTTAGGAGTTAAATTGATAATTTTCATTATTTTTAAACAAATTTTTCAAAATAAAAAATAAAATAAAAATATTTTTTAAAACAAAACAACCTTAAAGAGAGACACGAAAAATCGTGTTTGAGTCTTAAATTCAATTCTTATTTAGTTCTACTTCTTAGACGACAACTGTGCACTTGGGATTATTTCGGTAACGTGAAACTTCCAGAAAAACCCAAAACCACTTCTCTTCTGGCTGCGTTCTCCGCTTCCTGCAATCCTTCTGAGTTCTGAGGGACCCTAGCCGCTTGAGGTTGGTTCTTTCTTCCTTTTGAAAATTTTTAAGTTTACTCCTTTGATTTTCATTCAATCTTATCTCTGTTTTCTCTCTACCTATCATCAGAATCGAGTCACAGAGTAGAGCGAAATCGGCACAGAGGTATACGTCATTTTGTTTTGCCCCTGATGTTATATATATGGTTGAATACTGTAGCTTAGGGTTTTCTTCAAAATTAGTTTCGCATATTTGATGTGAAATTTGAATCAAGTATGGTTTACGAGTGTTCCTCTCTATATTTTCATAAAAAACTATAGGCTGACTAGTGAATTAAGCTAGTCGTTTTGTTTGTCATTGTTTGAGACTCAGAGTTTCTCTTCTCCTCGTTCATGACTTCGTGCCCTAGCCTTGTAATGTTATTTATATGGTTGAATGCTGTAGCTTAGAGTGTGTTTGGGTAGAGCATTTTAAAAAGGGAAAGTAATGTTTTGCAGGATTTAAAATTCTTTTCATTAAAATTTGTTGTTTGGATAAAAAAATTTAAATTTTCAGAATTTTAAAAAGTAATTTTAATTAACTAAAACTTAAGAATTGTAAATTCCGTCAAAAAACATAGAATTTCAGAATTCTTTCTCGCTGGACTCTCGCCCTCGCCCAACTCTTGCTCACATTCGCTCTTGTGCTTTCTTAACCTCGAGCACGCTCTCTATCTGGTTTGTCTTTATCACTCTCTCATTTCTGCATTTTTGGGGTTTGTTGATTTGTGTTTTTGATTTTGTTTCTTAGGTGAGCTTGATTTTGATTTTGTGTTCTATTGCGATGACTATTTTAGGATTTTTGTTTTTCTCTGAGTATATGAATTGATAAGCCTCCTTAGGATCCTTGCTTGTAATTGTGATTGAAAGTTATTGTGTTACTCTCTGTTATTACGTTATGGACTATTGATTTGTCTGAGCTATGATAGTTGCTCTCTAGCATTTGAGGAAAGCAGAAAGTTGTAGGATGTAATTAAAAGAAGCATATAAAATGATTTTTATCTCTAATTTATTAATAATGATAGTTAATTGGTTTGAATCTGTTGTACATTTCTATTGGGACAAAAGATTGAAGTCTCATAGCATGAGTCATTCAGAATAACATTAGGAGCAAGTTGAGGTCACTAAAACTACAAAAGAAACTATACAAATGATTGTGGAATAAACATGACAATTTGAAGTAATGTGCATTTTCCAAAATCATCCCAAATAGGATGTAGTGATGTATGGTCCTTATGCATTAGTATCAATAATATCTTCGCTTTGGATTACCCATATAGATTTCACCTTGATAAATGTTGTTCTCCTAAAATGTAGCTAGTATTGGCTTCATTAACCGTAGAATCCCTAGAGAAACTAGCTTTTACAAGCTCCCTTTTCTTTCCACTTCAATATGCACAGTTCGCAACTGTCTCTGCAGTTGTGGGATCTCTTCTTTCAATAACATTGGGGCTAGGTGTACCTGGACTTTGCACAGGGACTATAGTAGCTGTCATGGTGCTAATTGGATCCATATATCCATTTCTATTTCTTCTTTCAAATTTTGTTCCTCAACATATAGGATTGATTGAAAGCAAGTCAGTTTCTGGTTGGGAGAATGTGGATATCATGCTAGACCAATGCTTGCTTGGAAGGAACATGACTAATTCCCAAGTTTTAGCTTCAACTGAGTTTGAACTACTTTGAAGGATTAAGATGCCAAACACACCTACCTCACATAATAGAGGAAAGAGGAAGGTAGCCCCGTCTCTGCTAAACCACTTTCCAGTCGTAGGGCTCCCAATAAAAAAGAACAATAACTCCATGTACCATTTTTCTTCGTTAGTGACTTGTTTGAATTCTTTGCATTAGGCAAAACTTCCAGAGTGGATTGCAATAATAAGAAATAGCAATACTGACAAGATGAATGCTACAGGGATTTCTAGTAACAGCACCTCAGTAACAATTCCCCCTGTTGTACCACCTGCATATAAATGTAGTCTTAAAGGATGAAATAAGTTTACACGTTAATTTAGCCTTAAATACCGAGATTTGAAATCCTGTAAATAATCCTGTTTCTGGAGAATGTTTTGTTGAGGTTTTAAAGAGATGCTGTGAGATAAGGCATTTGAACCTGGCCTATACAGGAATTAAAGTGTTTGAGATAGACTTAGTCTTGGTCAAAATGGGACATGGGTCATGGACATTCGTAGGTAGGGAGACTATGTTTGATATCAATCTGGGAGAAGTTATTTTATTATTCTGTACTTTCAAATATCTTGCAGAGTAGTAGACATTGAAACAGGAACTTTTACTGCCAACTTGTTCTCATATGATAGCAGTTGATTCTTTTCTTTGTGATATAATCATTTAATTTATCCACTGTCTTTTGTTTTTAATCAATCGAATTCCCATATACTCTTTGAGTTTGAGATATAACATAATCAGTTACTCTTTAATAGCTTAAGCTTTTATGTAGATTGTTAATTTGATGTAGGATTATAATCTACTTGACTAAATGATCTGGAATTTGATCCTTATGGTCATTAATTCATATTCTTGGTGCAGTCGCATTACAAGGTTGTTGTGGCCTTGAAATTTATCCACGTTTCTAGTTGAAGTGGTTTTCTTGTTTGGGAATGGGATACAGTATAAAAGTTATTTCTGGCCCTAGGTTAATCATATATCTATCTTTCCAGGTCTACTTGCTAGTTGGCAAATCCTTTGTCATTTATTTCCTTTCTTCTTTTTCTGCCAAGTGCTAAATCTAGTTTCCTTTATCATATTCAGCCAAGACTCAAAACTTTGGTATTTGGGTGACATTTGATTTGATTTTGAAATTGTTTAAACCCATTTTATCTGGTCAATGATGCTTCCACAATTCTTGGTTGAAGTGCATGATATATAATTGATCATCTTTTTTACTAATACAACGGCTTTTTGCTAATGCAGAAATGGTTTGTGACAATGGCTTTTTGCTGATACAGGAACTACTCTCTTCTTAAATTTTGGTTTCAAACTATTGTCTCTTATATTGGTGTCTTAGGTTGTATTAAGAATTTGGTGAGATTCAATTTGACATACATTGGTTATATCAGTTAGATTCAAACTTGTTTGTAGTTGTTTATGATGAGCTTATAGTTGCATGAAAGTTTGTTGAGATTGAAGATTGTAAATATGAGTTGGATCTCGATTCCATTTGTGAGCATTTCCCATTTTTGTGCTTTATTTTTTAAATATATATTGTAAAATATACTTTAATTTATTATTATATGATTTTTAAAACAATTATTATAAAAATCACCTTATATATGATTTTTAAAGCAATTATTATAAAAATAAAATTTTTAATTATGACAATTTATATTTTAAAATATAATTGGAGAACAAATAAAGAAAATGAAATACAAAAAATTTAAATTACTTAATCCAAACAAAAAATTTGAAATATAAGAAACTTAAATAGTTTTATCCAAACAACTAAATTAAAATTCAAGAAATGTAAATTTCTCTATCCAAATAAATTTTTTTCCAAATTCAAAGAATTTAATTGATGCATTTAATTTTCGTTAAATTTTAAGTCCCTTGAAATTTTAAATTTCTCCATCCAAACACACTATTAGAGTTTTCTTCAAAATTAGTTTCACATTTTTTTATGTGAAAATTTAACCAAGTCTGGTTTAGGAATTTCCTATCTATATTTTCATAAAAAACCTAGAGGCTGACTAGTGAATTGATTAAACTATGCGTTTTGTTTTTTCATTGTTTGAAACTGTTTCTCTTCCCCTTGTTCACGACTTTGTGCCCTAGCCTAGTAACTGACACCTAGTGCCCTGTATCTGCTGCTGAAGGTGTAGACTATTCTGTTCTGCTCAGTCATCAAAGATCTGCATCTTCCTAGTGTGTATTTGTTCAACAATCATTTAAACTGTGAATCATTGTTGTTCGTTGAGAAAATTGGGTGTTGGTGGTACTGTGAGCTATTATTCAACTCTTTTTCTTTTCTCTCTGGCAATGCCGGAGCTTGTGTTCTGGCTGCATCTGTCAAATTAGTTGTCCTGTTAAGGCTATGTACTATGTGTATGTCCTCTCTGTTGATTCTAGTGGCCATATAACCAGCACAACACTGTCTGCTATCACGTAAATCACAATATTTGTGAATAGGACTGTAACCAATTCATCTTTCAGATATTAGCTTTTATCAGGAAAAGCATATTTTAAACCTTTTTCTTATTTTTTTTGTCATTTCCCCCTTGATTTTTATTTTAAATTAAAAAATTCCTAACTTGATCATAGAACCCCAGCCAACCCATAAGTGATAGGGTTGGCTAACTTAAAAACACTTAAACCAACCTAGCCCAATTTGTTGAGTTTCAATTTCAATTGGTTTGAACTCCATTTTTGCGCAAACCTGACGTGACTAATTAGTGCTGATTCTTTGAGGAACTCTGATTTGAACTGTGACTTGGGAAAATGTTCAACAGACAGTTATTATGTGCAGCCATACTACATATATAAGTTTTGCCTTGTTCTTGTTTTGGTGTGCTTGAAGTGTTCTTTGCATCTGTTTGTAAAGATTACTCTGCTTGTCATATCATAAATTTTCTTTGGGTTCTCATTTATTGGTTTTATTGAACTCAGGGTTAAGGTTCTTTTGCTCTTAATTTTTAAAATTTATGCTTCAGCTATTATGTCTTTGTAGTTTAAGATGCTTATTGCTTGATGATGTTTGAATCAAAGAAATTCCTATATGCCAAAATGCCATGAATAATTGGAGCATATTTGTATTGCATCTTTTCTTAATGATGATCCTGTTTTATCAACTCTATTTCAGAACATAGATCAAGCGTGGTGACAGACTAGGATTGAAATTGTAAATTGTTTCATCCTTTTAAAAAAATTTTACACCTAGTTTGAGCTGTATAAAACTTTATTTTTTGTCTCAAGTTAATTTGACCTTAAATAACTTGTTTTGCTAGCGATTTTGCGTTATCTTTTTTATTAACTACTAAGTTGTCAATAGCACGCTATAGCAGTGCAAAGCGGCCACTGTAAAGTTTTGAATAGCGTCTTATTTTGGAATAGTGATGTAGTGGCTGCAATCATGGCCAAAATAGTGGCTCTAATGGTGCTAGAATTGAAAACCCATTTTTGCCCTCAAAACGGCTTTTTTTTTTTGGGGGGGGGGGGGGGGGTGGTGTTCTTTAGAGGCAAAGTTGAGATTTCCCTCCCCCTTTTTAGAATTTAAAAAATCTCTAATTGGATGTAGTTTCTAACACTTTTATCTACTGTGTGACACCCACACTATTTGACTAACTTCCATGCATCTTTGGCAGTATTTCTGGCAACACTCACCTCCCATACTTTCCTCCACTTTGAACTCTGAAACACCTTTGTTCTGAACTCTGAACCCTTGACCTTGTCTGTGCAACATCCACTCTTACTTTTTATTGAATGTTTAAGGTGTGCCTTGTATTTGACATATGAATGAGGCTTTGAATTTTGTTTGTTTCCTTCACTTTTATTGTTATTTACTTGTATGTTTTGCTTAAAACCTACGACTTTTTATTGTTAATGAATATGTCATTCATGAATGTTGAGTATTTTTTTTTTTTTTAAACTTGAGCATTTAAATGTATATGACTATATGGTATGAATAAATTATTTAATCTATATATAAAAATTCAGAGTAGTGCCCATCTCGCTATGCACTATACTGCCATAGCATTTTTGGCTCGGCCGGTACGCACTGTTATCTGAGATTGATAACTATGCTTACTTGATAACTTGTACCTATTAATTAATAGGGCAAAATATGTTTTTGGTTCCACTAAAATTTGTCAAATTCGGTTTTAGTCCCTCTAAATTTTTTGTCTATTTTGGTCTCTCTAATTTGAAAATGTACAATTTTTAGTCCTCAAAATAGCATTTAATAGCGGTTATAAAGTGCTATCTAAACCACTTTGAGGACCAAAGGTGGTGTATTTTCAAATTAGAGGGACCAAAATAGGACAAAAAATTTTAGAGGGACTAAAACTGAATTTGACAAATTTTAGAGGGACCAAAATCATATTTTACCCTAATTAATATGTACCATTTTCATTGCTCAGTATAATGTATGGAATTTGACCCTTTCATGCCATGTTTTCCTTAAACAGATACAAAAATGCCAAAAGTAAAGACAAATCGTGTTAAATATCCAGAGGGCTGGGAATTAATTGAGCCTACACTCCGTGAACTTCAAGCAAAGATGAGGGAAGGTTGGAATTTTACATTATGTGATTGCCTTACTAGATTTTATTATATTGCTGAAATCAATGAAATTAATAGTTTTATATCCTTTATGTGGCAGCTGAGAATGATCCACATGATGGCAAAAGAAAATGTGAGACATTATGGCCTATATTTAAGATTGCACACCAGAAGAGCCGCTACATATTTGACCTTTACCATCGGAGGAAGGAAATTTCTAAAGAATTGTATGAATTCTGTTTGGACCAAGGATATGCTGACCGCAATCTAATTGCAAAATGGAAGAAGGTATCTAAAATAAGTTATTTTATTCTATTTTTGAAATTGCTTGTGTTTTTCCTTTTTTTTTTTATAGGAGAAGAAAGTTTGTTAAAGAGAAAAGAGAAGAAGTACAACTAGGAGGAGGATAAGAAATTCTCTAGTTACCAAAAAATAAAAGAAATTCTCCAAAACATTTTGCAACAAAAGCAGGGTGAAAGTTCTATGAATTTGCAACAAATCATTTGCATTACTCATGTTAAGTACCACTATCCGAACAAAGGACTTGGCCTTTGAGAGAGGTTTGTATTTTAAAATGGATTTATCAAGTAGAAACCTTTGAAGGTTAGGTGTGTGAGTATGAAATTGAAAGAAAGCTTTGCAGGAGAAAATACTGGAAGAGTCCACATCCAAACTCTTCTATCTAACTTGGTTGAGGGAGAAATAGTCTCAAATAAAAGTGTAAAACCGAAAGGGATTGTAGTTCACTATATTATCCATATTCAAATCTCTAAGTAAATTAAAGTCCCTACGTAAATAATGATCTTTGATTCTTAGCCTTAGATTAGAAATGGCTAATGGGCAAACTTTGCAAAGTAGATAGATGAAACATGCAGGAAAAGCCTCTGAGAAAGAGCACTCTTCATCTCAAGTTCCTCTTAAAACTTGAAAAGGATACCATCACCCAAAGTCATTTAACCTCTGAAGCAATGTTTTAATGTTAAGATGCCAAATTACCAAGCCCTAACCCCCCCTTCATTTTAGGCCTATGACAAACCTCCCAAAGGGTGTGAATTTTGGCAGTTTCCCTGACTTCTCAAGTTGTGAATGTTTTCTACTTTTAAGTATGTCACCATATATGTATACCAAAGTTGTGAGCTATTGTCCTATGTATGTTAATGCAATTTGCCACAGTGGTTAGATATAAGTATGTCTTGACTTTGAGTAAGGCTATATATACTAGGGTAGTTGATCATGGGACTTCACAGCATGACATTGTGTGTTCTCTCTGCAATGTGCTGAGCATTGCATTGTGTTTTCAGAGTGGCCATTGCAGCTTTAAATTGTGGCAACTGGCAAATTGAGTGTTGTGTCTTCTATTGCAAACCTCTCCCTGATTTGATGATTTTGTGAATCTTGTCGTGTCATGCTCTGTTTTAAGTCTTGTCTCCTTATCTGGTTTGAGCTCACCATTTTTACAGCCAAGTCATCGTCATTTTCGGGCAACCATTGTTTCCTGTCATGCCTCCTCTGGTTTGAACTTCATTTTATGTCATTTACCATTGTTTTCTGGCCATTTGCCTGCAACCCACTAGCATTCTGTGCTCTTTGCAGCAATTCCTGTCCTGTCCCATTGTTGTTCTCAAGGTTTTCATAGATCTGTGCAGTGTGCTCTTTGAGACCTCCTCTGTTCTGATTTTTTCCTTCTGTCTGTTGTGCACACACTCCACAGCCATGGCATCATACCTTTGTTTTTACTTTCATTGCCATTCCCGTTGTTCATTGCAGACTTATGATCCATGACTTTTGTTTGTTACTAATTATGCCTTGGATTTATTATATCTGTGGCATTTGATTATTAATGAAGCATGTCTTTTATTTTGGGTTTCTTTAGCATTTATATTATGTGTATAGTATAAAATAATTTATCTTGTATACATATGGTATAGCAGCCATCCTGCTGTAGCTTTTTTGGGTTGTCTGCTTGCATTGCTCTCCACGATTCGCAACCATGATATATACTCAATCCAACTAGGTTATCATATTTAGTTTGTGATTTTGGATTTGCAACACCTAAAATCATGTCGCAAACTTTTAAATATGATTTTATCATTTGCAAACTTGTTTTGAAAAACATTTGGTTTCCGCTTCAAACAGAAAATTGTGATTAAATATGATTCTAATGGAAGCAAGCAACATGTAGCTTGTGTTCAGATGGGTGAAATTTAAATATAAACCACATTGCTTCAAACTCACTTTTAATCAAAATCAAGTTTACAAAGTCGAGATCATCCAAAATTAAGTTTGAACTCACATATTGTCAGTCTGCTATTGAGAACTTGTGAGATGGAAAATATGTTAATGCTGTACTCATTTGTGCCTTCTCCAATATGTTAGTTGTTGTAAGGTTATTGTTACTTGGTAGCGAAAAATGTTAAATAAATATTAGCGTGTTACTGTTACTAGGATTTTATTTCATTTGTGCATTCTATGTTCTTTCTTGGATTTTGAGCACTTAAATCATTATGTTTTTGGTCCGAATTGCAGCCTGGTTATGAACGTCTATGCTGCCTGAGGTGCATGCAGCCACGTGATCACAATTTTGCCACCACTTGTGTTTGCAGAGTTCCCAAGCAACTTAGGGAGGAGAAGGTCATAGAGTGTGTTCATTGTGGATGCAAGGGTTGTGCAAGTGGAGACTGATTGGACATCAATCATAGTATTAGTTGCCAGTGGAGGGTTTCTTAGAATTACTTTGTGCCGTTAGCTTTCTGTTGTCTGAAACCCGGCCTCACCATGGGACACCACTTCTCCGGATTGTATTATTGTCAACTAACTTTTCGAGTGCTATATATTGGGAATATTGGTTAAATATTAGTTATCTTCCTAGTTCAAAATCTGACTGGAGTTTTGTACCTTTACATTGATTAGCCTAACGTGTACTTATGCTCGATTCTTCATAGCTTAAACATTGGGCTTAGAATAATCGAACAAAGGTTAATGTAAACAACTTTTAATGCTGCTTTTATTCCCTGTAATATTTGCGTTAAGGTTGGAATCAATCTGCTCAATACAAGCTGTGAAATTGAGTTATTCTCTTTTCTATAAATTAGAATAGTTATTATAAATGAGTGTTTTTAAAATTATTTTTCACTGAGCGCATTTTTAAATTTTTTAATGAAATTGTTTTTATAGATTTTTTTGACTTACTTTTTTAATTTATCTTTTATCTTATTTTAAAAGAAATTTATTTTTTTAAATTATCAATAGTTAAAAATAATTTTGTATCATAATATAAATTGTTTATCATAAGTTTAAAAGATTTAATTAATCATTTAGTCTTTATATTTGCAACTCTACATTTTAGTTATCATACAAACAATTTTTTTAAATTTTAGTCTTTGTGTCACAATTTTGTGATGGTTTTACATCATTAAAAAATTAACAATAGATACTAAAATATAAAAAAATTGCTAGAAACTAAAATATAAAATTTTTAGTTATAAGGACTAAAACAAAAAATTAGCATAGATATAGGAGCCAAATAATTAATTAAACCAATCTAAACTATAATTTATGTTTAAAAATATTTATTTATTACAATTTTTAATTATAATATTATTTATATATACAAATGTATTTATTTATTATTATAAATTTTAGTTATATAAAATAAACATTTATCTTGCATATTGCATAGGTTAAAATACTAATTTTATTTTATTTTAAAGAAGGATCATGGTATTTGGACACCTAAAATACCAATATCTAATTAACATATCTTATTTTTCTCTATATTTCTTTTCTTATTATTATCATATCACTAATTTTATCAATTATTTTTTCTTTCTCCTCTTCTTATTTCTTAGTGTTTACACTTAAACACCAAGAGGTGTTTACCAATATTTTTCCTTCAAAGAATTCAATTTTCTAAGGAAAAACTCTAAAGCATTATTCGAGGTTTTTTTTTTTTAATTTTTTTATCGTCCATCTTCCATCAAACTCATTTGACAAGTAAATCTTTAAATACGATAAATGAAAATAGTGATACATACTTTTCTATTTGAGAGTAAATACTATAGACCGTGAGATACTTCATTGAATAATTTAAATAGGAGCGAAATAAGTTCTTAAACCTGTTTTGTTAAACATACATTGGAGGAATTTATCAACTTATTGGGAATTCGCTTATTTTGGAGTCAATTTATTTTAGCAACATTTTTGAAAAAAAAAAAGTTCTTAGAAAATGTGTTTTTAAAGATACATCAGGGATGTATTTGTTTCAAGGTGTATGATAGAAGCTTGTTAAACTAACAAATTTTAATTCCTACTTTTTAGAAAATAATTTGAGTAGAGAGTAGATTTTTCTTTCTTTTGTGTGTGTACAATGACGACAATAAGATTTAAACCTAAGATTTTGTACAAACTACTCAAACCCCCCAACCACTAGGCTGACCCTAGTGGGTTCAAGTAGAGTTGAATTTACAAAAATTGATAAATTTCATTTCTTTTATTAAATTAGTGCAGAAAATAAAAGAATTTTTTTTTTGGGGGTGGGGTTGAGCAAGAAAATAAAATTATAAAATAAAAGATGAACAAAACAATAAAATAATTAAAATTAAATTACGTGAAAAAAACTTTAGCCTAAAATATAATCTCAACTTTAGTTTCTAGAATCGATCATTGGTTGAAAGATGTATTTTTTTTTTCTCTTTTAAACAAATTGGTTATAGTTATCAACAAGTTCTGATAATCAATTCCTCCTAACTTTCTTGATAAGAAAAACCCATTGATTATTTTCTCTACCAATAAACAACCTTAAACAAGTTCATAAAATTTAGCTCACCAATAATATTAAGTTTGAGACAGACCCAATTTTAACCAACTCACAAGCTCGGTTTATTTAAGTTAGATTATATTTTTACACAAGTCATTTTACCTTGATTTTTAAAACTAATAGACAATTACGGATCCACCGTCCTACTAACTGGTTTTATACCATCCTATTAATTGGACAATGAGTTCTTTTAAACAACCAATAAATAACTAATTTGGTAACAAAAGTAGTAGAAATATAAATGCTTAAAAAGATAAAGGTATAGAAAATTTTTAGAACCTGGATTCTTTGAACAACTATAGCTTTGATTAACCTTGAACTAAAAGAATTTAATTTCTCATAGAAGTCATAAGAGCACAAGAAAAAAGTGAAAAGATTGAAAATCCTAATTGATACAGGGGAGGCTAGAGTCACCAAAACTCTCTCCTAAGTCTTCCTAAGCCATATTTATAAGTTGGACGGACCTAAATAAAGAAGACCCAAAATATAATAAATATAAAAGGTTCTTAATAAAGGCCCCAAAACAAAATAATACATAAATTTGAATTGTCTTATACCATTCTCTTGGTGCACACAAACGTTTCACATTCATAGAAAGATGCAGTGATCTCTAGCTTCCTATTTTCTTTCTCCACTTAATCTCAATTTGCCTGCATCTTCTCCAAAGATTGAAATTTCTTTCTCACATAGAAAATAAATAGAAAATAATAATATAAACTATAAACACAAAAATATGTAATTTACTAAGAAAATTGCCTTTAAGTCCTAAAAACTATAAAATAAAAAAAGTAAGAAATTTGACTAAAATGCAATGTATCAATGATTATAATTTTAAGAATAATATTCTTAAAAACATTATGGTGAAAAATGTGATTACCAAGTAAATTAAAAATGTAATTAGTTAGTATTTAATGTTCTCATAAATGTTTTCAAATTGTTTATTTTTTAAAAATCAAATGAAAAGAGTGTGATGAAAAGAAGTGAAAGTTAAAATTAATAGTTGTGCTTCAAAATACGTTTTCATAAAGAAAAGTAACCCTTCCTCGTCTTGAAAATAAAAAGCATGTGAAACCAACACACGTAGGTACAAACAGTCAATTTGTTAAATAATTTCCTTTAGTTCAATTTATGAGGTTATGTCAGGACCTGTACATACTAACAGGAAACTTGTATGGACGACATGGTATAAAATCATTATCATGCTTAAAAGAATCCCCTACAGTCCAAGCATATTTAAAAGCACGTACTCATTAAATGTATCTGACAAATTAGTATTGAAGAATGACACCAGGAAAGGATAATTGTCGCATGAATTTATTTATTTGCTATGAAATGGAGGAAGTATGGAAGTAAAAAAAATACTGAAAAACCTTCCCTATCCTCATCATGGATGTAAAAGTTCAAAAACAATAAAAATGGACCACTGCCATAAGTATATTTGCAGTTCAGAGACACGGCAGAAAATCACCTTTCTTCCCATTTGCTTCCATCTCCTGCACAAGAAAGGCACAAGACATCGGATGCCTTTGGCTCTAGGAGGCTATATAACACAATGATACTCTGAAAAGAACATTAGGAAACTTTCTTTAAGGAACCACAGCTTAACTACAAACACAATAAAATAATTACATTGGAGAGAAATAAACCAAAATGAAATTGAAACTAGTCTAGCAGAATGTGCATTTTCATATTGTCCATCAGCATCAACACAAATACCTGTACAGACAACCATATATATTTGCTGTTTCACTTGAGCAGCTTCACCTGCTTCCGTTCTGTTGCAGGTTTGTAGGCTAGAAAATTTAAGATAAAGAAGATTGTAGGTCAACATCATTATCATTAACATAAGAGAATTACTAAAGGAAATTTAACGGGTTCATACTTCATGGAGATGTTTTAACAATTATACTTTATACACACTTTAGGTAGACCAAAAACCAATATTTTTAAAACCAGATCATTCATTGAACCGGTCAAGATACTGGTTCAAGATTCAATAGTTCAACCGTGGTCGAACTCAGTATTAATAAAATAATAATAATAATAATAAAATAATACATAAAATAATATTAAAAAAACATAATATCATAATTTTATAATACTAAAAATTAAAAATAAAACATAATTTTATAGGTTTTTTACATTTACAATACCTATAAAAGTACAAATCAAATATGTTATGATATTTAAATATAAGTTTTAACTATACACATCAACATTTATTAATAAAAACAAGTTTATATTTAAAATAAAAAGGAAAATGATAAATACTTTAGGTTGGTTTTTATTTTTTTAAGAAAAAAAATCAAAATAATGTTGTATTAAACATTTTTCTTTGACCCGCTGTGAATAAGTTTTTGACCAGTTTTTCTTTAGGCCGGTTCTATGGTTTATTTAAACTGGTCAAGTGATCGGTTCACTGATTTTTCGGTCTGATCAGCTGGTCCGATTTTCAAAACACAGCCAGAAACAGTAACGGTCATACGTACTGGCAAGACTTATTCAACCACAAATTACAATTGCATACTATAATTTTACTTTTCTAATTGTATGAAAATCATTATGCCATGTCATGCAAGAACAATGGCATTAGTGAGAAAAGTGGATCAAATGGAGGATAGTTCAATTAAAAGGAGGGGGTGGTTTAGTGGGGGGGCGGCTAAAGAAAATAATAGGGGAACCCATTAAAAGAAGGCCATGCTCTATATTGTTTTACTGAAAATCAGGATTTGGCTAGAGCCCTATAGTGTGATTGATCCATATAGACAATCCCACCTAGTAGAATAAGGCTTGATTGTTTTACAAAAACCCTTACCTCTCAGATCTTGTACTGTTCACTAGGAAAATCAGTCAAATAGAAGTAGGGGACTATGGGATATAACGAAAAGAGTAATATCAGGCAGTTCATTTATCATATATGACTATCATGATTTGTGTGCAGTATTTTGTTAATCTCAATGCTGATTAAATGCATAACATACTCTTTTTCAATGGACAACATGATGCATAACTAAGTGTACCCAAACATACTTGACAAAACAATTCATATAAAAAAAATAAACAAGTGCCCATATACCTTACGCAACATCTGCTTAGATGTGTTAAACCCACTGTACATTACTGTTACATCCTTGGCAAGTGTACCAAATTGTACAAGTAGCAAAACGGGAGTTCGAGTATTGTCTCCCAAGGGACTCATGTAACACTTGGCAATAATCACTAATTTCACTATCCTAAACTCTCGTAACCAAATATTTGGATTGATTGCAGAATTGTAAATTGCAGAATGTAAATAGAGGGGTTTTAAAGAACAAAGTAGTTAAAAGTCTCTTTTGGTATTTTCTCAAACACTTAAAATGCAGAAAACTAATTTGAAACAGATAAATGGAGATCGTTGGGGTTTAACTTCATTAAGCCTCCTATCATGCATCACAGAGGTTAATCATTCAGTGTTTAGTTACCAAGTTACCATCAATCCTTCAAAACTTCTCTAACCTTGATTCCTTAGAAGATAGAACGTAAGTCACTTGACCAAACTACCAATCCCTTGAATAACTTAGCTAAGAAACTTGCCTTAAGAATAGAGGATTCAAGAGGACGAACACACCTTACTCTATCCCTAGATATAAGATATGCATGATGTCTTCTTCGATTCAAAGATAAAATATCATTTTCCAACAATATTCAAGCTAAAATAAACAAGTTAAGGGTGATCAAATCATAGCAGGCATTAAGGGCAAAAGAGAAGAGAGACATTAACGTGCACTAAAACTGAATAAATAACTTAAAGTAGTTACATGAAGGTCAACTTAATTACATTAAACCCTAACAAAGGTGGAATTAGCTACACACTAGCTATGCCTAGAAGAGAAAATGATGAAGAAATGAAGAAACCTGGTGAGGAAGCCATGGAAAAACTCCTCTAGCTGCCACACAAAGTCCAAGAAGTCACCAATAGAAGGAATGTTCGAACTCTTGTCACTTATGGCATAGATCTTTTTGTCTTTTACTCATTAAGTGACACATCAGCAACTTGACACTAAGCAGGAGTGTTTCCACGCTATGTGTGGTGAGGAACACCAACAAGGGCCTCTCTCTAGTAGCATGATGCTAAGCGCCAAAATTAGGCGCTTAGCATGGGAAGAAAATCAATATGTGGTGCTTCTAGTTGGTTGGCGCCAAGCGTGAGAAATGGTGCTTAGCGTGGCAAGATGAAAACACATTGGTGACTATTTGCTTGCTTCTAAGGGGTTTGGGCATGTTCCACCAAAATTGATACCTCGAAGATCTTTAATTCTTCTCCTAAATCTACATACAGACATCCAAAAACTGATAAGATTCATAAAAATTAGAAGCACTAAGCCTAAGTCTAATTATTTATGAAACTAGCATGAAAATGGTTCAAACAAAGTCCTAAGTTGACAAAATATAGGATAAGTGTTACAATATGCACCAAAAAAGTAAGCATATATGACACTTATCAGTTACACATATTCAAGAAGGGCAAAAGTGGAAAAGAGTGGACGCAGCAGCTAATAATTAGGGAGATTATGATAGAATCTATTATCTATTATTTTGATACAATTAGATAATATCTTTTAGGATTTCCTTATTCTAGATAGGATTGCTTACTTTTAATTGTTTCCTTATTTTAGATAAGATTTAGTTTCCTTGTTTAGGTTGCCTCTTCTATGAAAAGAGAGGAATTCCATTGCTAAATAACAAAAACAATTTGGGTATTTGAAATACTGGAGATTTGTTGGTTTCTCGAAGCACCAACAGCACAGTAGAATCCCTGCAGGTTCTATCAAGATGTTACAATAGTTGTACATATCATTATAAGTCATAATATCAACTTCATTTGCATTTTGACGCATATCAAGTATATTGAAGTCAGGCCAACCACTTACCTCGTCTTATATCATGCAAAGAACTTTTGGTTGCCAAATGATATGCCAAAAACAGGTTTGTCCACCAAATATACCTAATCAATTTTGAGCTACTAATGCTCCAGTCGGATAGATCCATCCATATATAATCTATGGCAAGTGTCAACGACTAACATGTTCAGACAACAAGATTAAAAGCTGAAAGGATGTTTCACAAAAGGAAATATTGCATCAAAGTCTCATTTAAATGCTAAACCAGTGTCAGCCCACTGTCAAGGACTACTGCTCCTTAGTACATGTGAGCTATTTTTAGCTTTACATTGAAGCAAGAATATGAAGCATTAAGCATAAGTCTGTAACCCAATAAAATTTACAAATTACCCACACTTAGTATGACAAGTGTCCAATAAATTGAATATTTTGGGCTTTGGCTATAGACAAAAGAACTAGATGACAGAACTTTCAAGAAGACAAGATCACAACTTCACCCTCTCACTAAACCATTCAGCAGAATCAGCACTTACATCTCAAAACCCAGTAACCGACTTTATAAGCATCATTGCTTGATGTGGAAGGAACCCATCTAGGCACCCCCTCCATAAATTGTCAGCCGAGAAAAAAAATGACAAAAGAAAAGAACAGTGAGCTTATAACTTCAGAGATAAATATTCATTCGAACAAAACAACTTATGATGCTAATTTTAGCTTTACCAAAAAAAAATGTTGTGCAGACATTACAAAGAAGAAATGTTTGACTATAACTAAATGAGTGCATAAAAGTGATTTCAATCTGCAAATCACGAACCTTGAAGTCAAACCATTATTTTAAATGGGGGAAAACTGTCAAAAGTAAAAATAAAAAAATAAAAAAATAAAAAATTGTTCAAGACTCTGTTATATTTGCAGAAAGGGCAGCAAGCATCCATATAATAGATTTTAGATTTTTGTTTCCTAATAGGTAATAAATAAGGAAAAATTTTCCTATCACAAACAATGAACTAGGAGAGAAAATGAGTACAGTGCAGGAGGATCAGGAAAAAAAAAAAAAACACACAAGAAAGAAAGAAAACAAGATAAAAAATAACATTAGATCAAAAGTCAAAAGAGCTATCCATGATGAAAGGAAGCTACTGAACACTAGCTCGTGCTACAGTATTTTTGAGTGAGAAGTTTTCATTACAGAGAAAATTCTCGGGTGCTCCACAAAAGTTACCCTTCTATATCTATATTTGTCTGGTTCATGATATCTTTTCCATTGAACGTAATGAGTTTTACATTCATAGTTGAAATTTATTAATTTAAATACTGGTAGCTGGAAAAGGAGTGAGTTATAAAACCAGCTTATGTCTCATTAAATTCTTTTACATTAATGGAATCCGTTTGATAAATGTATAACATTACGCAATAAGCAATTACACGATTCTTATGTACATTGAATTTACCCTGGCAAAATTTATGTTGTCAATTATCATTTCCTAGCGATATTGATGGACTTATCCCTAATGTTATGGGGAAACAATATATCCTAATGTAACATTAAACTTACTTGAAGGCAAATACATACTTAAGTAAAAAATTACTCAATTCCATAAAAATGCAAGGATAAGGCCCAATTTCTAAATTGCATAAAGATCTATTTATTCTAAACTATTTTATTAAGTTGAGGATATATCAAAATAAATGTGCAAGCAGAGGTGAAAATACTTACCACTAAAAATGTCAAGGAACAATTCTCTTTAAAGCTTAAGCTGTTTGGTGGAGCTAAGAAAGATTTATATCTAACACCCCCTTGACAAGAGCTTTTTGAGCTTGAAGTGTGGGACAATGCACAAACCCACTTTACCTTGGGCTCTAATTTAAGTTAATTATGAAGAATAATCACATAAATTGTCAGGTGGAAGCACTTGAATGGTAATGGTTTTGTATATTTAACAAATGATAAGTTCTGAAGCCTATGTCAGTTCTCACTTTGGGGTCCTATAAGGATTGTGGAACAAGGATAAATTGAGAGGTTGGATTTGAATAAATGTCTAGTGAAACTCTTGAAATGTGCTATCTTTTTGGAAACAAAAATTCTCGAATTCTGGTGTCTCCTTCATTAGTAGATAAGTAGTTGATAATCATTTCTGTGGTGGCAGCATCTATGGAAAAACCTTTGTCTGTCATTATTGTAAGGTATTTTATTGACCTTGCAATCTCCTTTTTTGTCAGCAAGCCTTGAACAAAGACATTGTAAGTGCAGTTATTTGGCAGGCAGCCATTCTCTTCCATATTCATCAGTAAGTCTTCAGCTTTATCCAACAATCCTTGTTTACAGAGACCTTTAATCATAATGGTATAAGTATAAACGTTAATTTGCAAACCTTTAGCAGGCAAACTAGAAAAGAGTTCCCATGCAGCATTCAGTTTTCCAGCACTGCACATTCCGTCAAGCAAAATACTATAAATCACAATATTAAGATCCAAATTACTTTTCTCCATGGCCTCAACCAAGGACACTGCCTCAGAAAGAAGATATCCTTTACATAGGCCATCCAATATAACGGCACAAGTCTGGAGATTGGGAGCTTGACCATATTTGTGCATATTAAAAAACAGTTCTTTTGCAGCTAATGGTCTACCTGCTTGACAAAACCCACCAATAAGAGTGGTCCAAGTGACAACATCAGGAATGAATCCCATCTTACCCATTTCATCCAACAGATGCATAGCCTTATTAATGTTTTTGTGCTTACACCATCCATGGATAAGTGAGGTAAAAACTACAATGTCCGGTAAACAGCCTCTGCTAACCATTAAATGAAATACTCTCATGGCCTCATTCATTTTATTTTGCAAACAATATATATGAATTAACGAATTATAGGTGAACACATCTGGTCCCTCCCCCATCAGAATCATAAACCCAATCACACTTTTAGCCTGCATCAGTTTTCCTTCTTTGCAGAAAGCATCCACTAAAGTATTGAGTGTTTGCAAATCTGGCATCATTCCCATTTTCATCATCTCATCCAGCAGAGAACCAGCCTCTTTCCATCTTCCAAAATTGCAAAGGCCTTGAATCAAGCAAGTGTAAGTGACAAGATTCGGTTGAACACCTTTGCCACTCATTTCCGAGCACAAATTTAACGCCTCAGATACCAATCCATCCTTGCACAAACCATCCATAACTGTACTGTAAACTACCACATTAGCTTTCCAGTTTCTTCCCTCCATCTTCCTTAGCCACCCAACAGCCGCCGAAGTATCTCCCCTCTTACACAACCCATTAATTAACACCCCATATGTGTAAACATCTAATGGATACCCCATTTTCTCCATATGATGAGCCAGCCCCACTGCCTGAGCCACATTGCCTTGCACACAAAGCCCATTAATGAGAGTGGTTAGAGTCATCACAGTGGGCTCCAAACCAAGTTTGAACATGGTCCCCAAGACAGAGAACCCAAAAGCAATCAACTTCAAATGGCAAAGACAATTGATCACAATATTAAGAGTAATGGTATCAGCTTCTATTCCTAGAGAAGAATACATGTGTTTAACTAAAGATATGGCAGTGGTGTGATGCTTCATCCTCACAATAACACCCAACAACAAAGTAAAGTCCTTCACAGAAGGTAAAGGGTTCATTCTAGCCATGCCGTGAAACAAGTCCAAAGCTTCACCAACGTTCTTTACTTTACCTGACCTGCATAGGCTTCTCACGAGAATCAAGAACTGGATTCCGTTGCTATGCCTCTCAGTGTCATCAGTGTTTGTGGTAGTGACTATGGAACAATGACAGTACTTTGAAAAAGACAGAGAAGAAGAAGGAGAGTGGATGGAAAGGGAATGAGAGAAAGTACCCATGTGATGGAGAAGACGAGAACGACAGAGAGGGGTTATTCTTCGAAGCATTCAAACTCAATCTTTTGCTTCCAAACACCATCAGTGTCAAAAACAACTTGCTCCGTTCTTGGTTGCAAAAATCTGGCGAGGGTTTAGGATTTTGAACCATAACAAGGTACACAGTTATTATGAAAGTATTAAGTATAAGAAGACGAAAATCAAACAAAAGTGCAGACAAAATTTGGGTTAAAAATTAATATTTTTATTTGTGCATCGTATAAAATAAATATAATATTATATTTACATAATTTAAATTTATGACAAATACATATTTTTTGAATTTATAAACTATATTATAATTAAAATTTATAATAAATAAATATTTTTGAACATATAAATTATATTTTAAATTTATAATAAATAATTATTGTAATATAATATTAATTTTTAATTATTGATAATTTTTTTAAAAAATATTAAATTTAATTTAGAATTAACGATATTGAAAATAATAAATTGAAAGAAATAAAAGGTCAAACAAATCCCTAAAAACATTTTCATTGAAGAATGACTATTAAAAACGCTCTTGTTAAAATATAACAGCTAAAAAACTCACATTCAAGATAGTTGTTCTCATCTTTATATATAAAAATTAGAATAACTATTTTGAACGAGAGTAGTTCTAGAAACCATTCTTCAATGATAGTGTTTTTAGCTATTTTTTTTTCAACAAAAGTGTTTTTAGGAATTTTTCTTAACCTCTTATATTTATCAATTTATCATTTTCATCTTTATTTTTAAATAAAATTTTAATATATTTTTTAAAAGATTATCAATAGTTAAAAAAACCTTTTATCACAATATATATTTATTATAAATCTAAAATATAACTTATATGATAAAAAATATTTATTTATTATAAATTTTAATTATAATATAATTTATATATTTAAAAATATTTATTTAATATAAATATAGATATATAAAATAAAAATTGATCTTATGCATTCTACAGGCTAAAATACTAGTTTAATATATAAGGAGGACATCTTCTTTTTTTTTTTTTTTAAATTAATAGTTATGCTAATGTTAAAATAAATAAAAACTGAAAAAATATAGTGGTCATTGAATTTTTTTTTTAAGGCATGGCAATGGGTGGGTTGGTGGTGGATTTGGCTCTTTTCGTTTGTGGGGACGGGTTTGAGTTCGAGATTTAAAAGATGTGAGTTTGAAATTTTTAAGCTCATTTCCATTCTCGTTGAGTTTGTCGGATTTGAAGAAACTCACGAAAAACCTTGTTACACTTTTTTTTCTATAATTTTAATTTACTTATATATTTTTAAATAAGTTACATATTAAGTTATTAATTATATTTTAATCCAAATAATATATAAAAATTAATAAATAACAAAGAACTTAAAAATAAAAGATTTAGAAATTAGATTATATTTTTAGTTAAATATATAATTTTAAGTTTTTTATTTAATTATCATTATAATTTAAATTATTTAACTATTAAATAATTAATTCATAGTTTTAATAATTGTAAAAATGGATGTATAAAAATAAAATCTTAACGGTTGGATCAATTAAATTTGGAATTGTGTGAAATTTTGAATACTTAATCTAATAAGAACATCAAATTCAACTGTTGGATCGAAATTTGCATTCTATAAAAAGTTATTAAAGGTGTAATTTGATTAACTTTGACACCTGGTGTCAACGGGTCCTGACCCATATATATATAGAGGGATCAAATGGCATCGATGTAACTTATATCAACTATTATACCATTTAATAACTTTTAATTAGATAATTTTATCCTAACACTTACTGTTGGATTGAAAGTTCCTTTAACATAAATTATATATACAAAATTTTATATTAATCCAAAATTATTTGATACCTTATTCATATAGATCAAAATGGGTGTAATATATACTTTTTAAAATATAGTAAAACATGAGTCATTTGATTACCTTCTTATTGTTATTTAATTTTGACAAAATTTGACACAAACAATCTTGGTAATATAAAATTATAATTCAAAGGTTAGATCGATAAAAATCACATTCTATATCAAGTTATTGAATAGTGTAATAATTGGTTTAAGTTACATCGACATCATTTGATCCCTTCCCATATATATATATATATATATATTATAGCAAAAAATTATTAAAAAAAAGTGCAACGGGGTAGGTTCAGGCATGGGGCCAAGTGGGGAGTTTTATCCCCAACCCCCACCTCACTGTTACATGTTGGAAAAAACTCAAACTCAAACTTGAACCCGAACCTGACCCCAACTCCTTTCAAAGTGGGTTTTTCTGTTAAAATTGGGTCGGGGTCAAATGATACTCGCAAGTTTGAGTTTTCTTACCATGCCTACTTTTTTTCAAAATAAATTGCTTAGTGAATAATTTTTTTATTCCCAAATAAAAATAATAAGGATTTTTATTGAAGAGAAAATAGTAACGATTATATTTATGGCAATCGAAATGAAATAGAACAAAATCTCATAAAAAGAGTGTGACTTTTATGTTCTTTATCCTCCCAATTATATATTTTTAATATATATATTTTTTTGTAAATGTACATTTCACACACTAGTATGTAACTAATTAAAAAAAATTCTTTGAACCTTATTAAATTATCTTTTTTTTAATCTCTAAATTGAATTTTGATAATTCTTTTTAAATTGTTAATAATTAAAAATAATCTTATATTACAATTTAAAATTTAAATGATTCATCATAAATATAAAATATAATTTATAATTTATATTATCATATATATATATATATTTATTATAAAATTTAATTATAATATAATTTATGTATTAAAAAAATATTTATTATGAATTTTAATTATATAAAAATCAATATTTATTTGTACAATGTACAAACTAAAATAGAAGTTAATAATATACTCAAATTAAAATATTAATTTCACTAATAAAATAACACTTTTACAAAAAATCAAACCATGAAAATAAAGTTAGGAAAGGGCAGATACTTAAATGTATTTTATCTTATATATATATAATTTAAAAATATAAAATTTAAATATATTTTATAATGATAATAAATTTTAAATTATTTTAATTTCAATAAATATGATAATTCTTCAAAAAATTTTATTTGCTTTAGTTTTGAAATATTTAATTTTCGAAAATAATTCTTCTTCTTATTTAATGATAACATAATATTCGTATAAATGGGTAACATATTTTTTTAAAATTTATAAAAATAAAAACTATAAAATACCCTAAAAAAAACTTTAAAAAAAATCTTGCCGAACAACAATATTAAATCACGATACCATGAGACATCTTAAACCAAATGATATTTACAGATTTGATTATACCCAGTTCACAGGAGATTCTTAGAACAAGCTGGTGCTGGGCGACACGCTGCCTGGAACGGGAGAAAGAGCGTTCCGGTCGCTGTAACCGTAAGTCGTTGAAACTTGTCTCGTCCCTTTCTCCTATGCCTTTGTTTTTTTTTTTTTTTTTCTATCAATTCAAGTGTTAGTGTTTTGAACCCAAACCCTTTTGGTTACGCCTTCAAATACTTCGCATATCAAAATTTATCGTTCACCATTTCTCTGTCTCTGTTTCTTCATTTATTTATTTATTTTCTTGCAATTTTTCTTTGCATTTCATCTGAAATTATCTGTTACTGTATAAACGTCTTACCCGTTTACTATGCATCTGTGCAAAATAGGGTTTGGTGGAGAAGGGAATCGAAACTAGGATTTTTTATTTTTTTTTCCAGTGGCGTTCAATTGAGGAAGAACGATGTCAGTGACAGCGGGTGTTAGTGATACTGTAATAGCCATTAGGGATAAGCTCAGAGGTAAAATTGGGCAAACTAAAGTCAAGCGTTATTGGCCTGGTAAAGTTCCTGAATGGGCTGATGATGAGAACGAAGATGCTGCCGCTGATATTAGACCCTCCAGGGAAGCTGCCTTGGAGAAAGCATTTCCTCGTCACGAAGAAGATGCTGCTATTGTCAGAAAAGATGATCGTAGGCTCCGACGTTTGGCTGAGAGCCGGATAGATAACCGTGAGGAGGTCCGGGCTGATCATCGCCGCATTCGGCAAGCTGAAATTGTTTCCGCCATTGAAGAGGAGGCCAGGAGGCAGGAAGGGTTGGAGTTGGAAGAAGAAGATGAGAATGCTTTGGCGGAAAGAAGAAGACTGATTAAAGAGAAGTTGCTTCAAAGAGAGCAGGAAGAGGCGCTTCCTCCGGAAGAGGAGGAGGAGGAAGAAGAGGAGGAGGAGGAGGAGGAGGAGGAATCTGAGTATGAGACTGACTCTGACGGGGAATATACGGGAGTGGCTATGGTGAAGCCTGTGTTTGTTCCCAAGTCTGAGAGAGATACCGTTGCTGAGCGCGAGCGTCTTGAGGCTGAGGAGCGGGCCCTTGAGGAAGCAAGGAAAAGGAGATTGGAGGAAAGGAGGATTGAGACAAAGCAGATTGTTGTTGAGGAGATCCGGAAGGATGTAGAAATCCAGAAAAACTTGGAAATGGAGGCCAACATTGCTGATGTGGATACTGATGATGAAGTCAATGAGGCAGAGGAATATGAAGCTTGGAAAGTGAGAGAGATTGGTAGGATCAAGAGGGATAGGGAGGATCGTGAGGCAATCTTGAAGGAAAAAGAAGAGATTGAGAAGGTGAGAAACATGACAGAGGAAGAGAGGAGGGAGTGGGAAAGGAAGAATCCAAAACCTGCTCCACCACCAAAGCAGAAATGGAGATTTATGCAGAAATACTATCACAAAGGTGCTTTCTTCCAGTCTGAATCTGACGACCAAGCTGCCACTGTTGGATCTGATGGTATTTACACACGTGATTTCTCTGCCCCAACTGGGGAGGATAAAATGGACAAGACAATATTACCCAAGGTTATGCAAGTCAAGCATTTTGGTCGTAGTGGAAGAACTAAGTGGACCCATCTTGTCAATGAGGACACTACTGATTGGAACAACCCGTAAGTTCAATTTCCCTATGTTCTATTTCTTTCAAGTTTCAAGAATAGTGGTAGATTGTTCGTTCTATTCTTTGATATTAATTTTTTGTTGTTTTATCCCAATATATATATATGTTCACATTTACTTCTGAAGTTCATCTGCTATGGCACTGGTCCAAAATGGTCTTGGGCATTACTTTTACATTCTTGGAATGTTATTTAAAAGCTCAGGTGAAAAGTGAAATGTTCACTTATGATTTCTTTTTCTCTTATGATCTAGAAAATTTTGCTGCTTATTAGTCATCAGAAGAGAAAGATGAGTATTTTTATGAAGAATGGTTTTGTGATGCGGCCCCAAGGCCCAAGATCAATAAATAAGGTTCATGTAAGGATAGACAAAAGGTGCAGTGCACATGATCAGTTTTAGGAGAGATAACTAACTACCGACCTGGCAGCAGAGCATGGGAGGAGTGCATGTGGGTTTGTTGTAAGCAGAGAGTGGGTATAATATAAGCCAGAGAAGGGTGTGTAGAAGGTAGGCTGGTGATAGAAACTGGATCAGATTAGTGAATAGTGAAAGAAAGAATGAATCTTTATTGGAAAAAACCAATGTCTGAGTCCTGCCCAATGTGGTACAGTAATGAGAATTGGACAGCTTTACACGAATATGCACTTCCTGGATATTCAAGAGATCCAGGGCTCTCCCTAGTCCCAATACTATTGCACCCAAAAATGACTGTCCCTCTTCTCAACTCCTCTTCCTATTTATAGGCAGCTACAGGTATGCTAACATAAACCCACCCCTAATGGGCGGCCCCATTCCCCTTCTTTCTAACATAACCCCTTGTATTTCTTTGACTAACTAACCTAATACCACTAACTGGCCTATCAGCTGGAATTAGGCTTGGGCTGGGAGAGACTAGACACACTCAAAACTGTCTAGAAATCTTTTTCATTTTTGTACCATTGTACGTAGAATATACCACGATCTTAACTCCCTTGATTAAGACCTGTTACTGGAATACAAATATTTTCATACTTAATTTCCTCGTTTTAGTCTTTCTTGCTTGCTGGTACCTATCATTTTGCTTATTAAGGAGTTTGATTGTGGGTGAGATTGAGATTAAAGAGGGGGAGTTGTTTGGAAGGAATATAGTTAAAACTTAAAAGGCATATTTCATGTAGAGTAAGCATAATTGTGCCATCTCACAAATCCTATTTTATTTTTTTGGCATTCATTTTGTATATAATTATGTACCGGACTTAAAGTTTACAACTTTCCTAGTTTCTTGACTTCCCCCGACACTAATATCTTCTCTTTCTGTGCCCCTCTTCATGATTAATATTTATTTTGTGAATTTAGCTGGACAGTAAGAAGGGATCATATTGCATGTCACAATTTAAATGAGTTGTTTATTAGCAGCCCTTGTTTTTATCTAAAATGTTCAACTTCATATATAATATCACCAATTTTTCTTGGTATAAACTACACTTACTACTTCAGGCTCGAGTATGTTCTTCATTGGTCTTCATGCACACTCATGTTGCATCCTTTACACTATAGTATGTTCACAAATTGTTGGTTGTTCTGTACTTAGTTGGACAGATCCTAAATTATATCCTGTTAGGGTTTTTTTTTTTTAATTATTATTATTATTATTATTATTATTTTAATATTGTTAAGATGTCTCACATTAACTAGGAATATGGCCAGAATACTCTTTATAAGACTTGAGCAATCTTCCTCCCTTGAGCTAGTTTTTGGGAGTGAGTTAGGCTTGGTTTGTTCTAATATGGAAATTCCCAGTATTTTGATTGGCCATCCATTTTCACATGGAGTTTCACATACATTGGTGAAATTTCAGAAATCCCTGTATGCTCTTCTACATGTTGTCCCCTACCTTGTATCTTTTGTTGGCCATGACATAAGATTGCCCTTCAAATACCTTTCTGAAGAAGAAATTTTTGTGTTCTGAACTTAGTATTACTCAAGTCCACTAAAAACAACTGACATGGAAAAACAGAACCATATATACCTTTGGATTTAAATATTATGTAATAAAATTCAGATCATGTCTAGACTGTTGATAATATTTATGTTGGTACTTTCCTTCCAGTCCTTGCATCCACACTTTCAAGCAACTTCCTTCACACCTTTTGACCGTATACCTCACCAGAGTAACAGTGTGTAGCTGAAGGGGGCAAATATAACAGATTCTTTGTCTGCCTAGGTGTGGCAACTGTGTTAGTCGTCCACTCTTCACTCTGAATTTTCAAGTGGATCTCACTTTGATTCTGAATCAAGAAATGGCATGGAAGATTTTTGTGCCTACTTTTTGTTCTAAATGTTCAAGTGGATCTCACTTTGATGTTGCTCTTGAAAGGGAACTAGCTATTGGATTAGTTCAAATAAAACTTCTCAACACATGCTAAGTATCACAGTAATGCTGATTCTGAGAGTTGATGTTAATGGACTTTATGATAATGTTAATAGAAACAATCAGAGTTAAGTTCTACTTGGATGATTGAACCCAGCGCTTTCTGCTGCTCTAAGAAATGGAGCAGCATGGGTATAAAAGTGCATGCTTGGTCTTGATATGGTTTAGTGAGATCTTGACACTAGTGCATGCTCATGAGTTATTCTCATCTGTTTTCATAGTACTTTTGGGTTTCACTTTTGTCATTTGCTTGCTTGTAATTTGTGAAGTTAAGAGAGCATAATATAACATTTAAAAGTTATGATTCTATATTAGTTTCTAGTTGAATGTATATTCTCTGTCCTGAGATTATCTGAAATGCTACTTTTACTATGTACAGAATGCTGAATCTGTTTCTGTTTTGGATGTTGTTGTAACTTGTTAACTGATTCTGCTACATTTCTGATTTTATAACAACCAAAGGAGTCTACTCAACTTTTTTTTTAATCACACCAGAATTTTATCATGCATTGTAGGTTGATAGGCTTGCAGTCATGTTATTACATATTGATGATCATCTTTGGAATAATGGGCTTTAGTATGTTTTGGGTAGCATTCGCTGCATTGTCAAAGAAATTTCTTCATCGGTTTTCTGACATCTTACTTTTCTTGTGTCTGATTCTGATCTATCTCCCTTGCCAAGAATTTGGGATTTGTTAATGCATTGATGATAGGAATTCATTTTGCTTACCGTGTGACTATCCTCCAAACCTTCCCTTTTCCCTGGAAAAAAAGGGCTTCTGTAGTACCACTACGAGGAGCATTTTATACTATTGTATTAACTGCTTGCTGCTGTAATATTTTGCTCTGATGTTCTTCTTATTGTTGAATTGTAATACAGGTGGACTTACAATGATCCACTTCGTGCAAAGTATAATGACAAAATGGCAGCAATGAACGCACCTATAACGAAACCTAAAGGAAGCCGGAAATTGAAGGATTGGGAATCTCGATGAACTTGAAGTTACAAAATTATGCATGGAGATCTCGTCGTCTCAGTTTTTATACTACAGAGAAATACCAGATTAGATATGTCCTTATCCTATGTATGGTTGTGTTCTGTCTTAAACAGAACAGTAAAGTAGTTCATCACAGCTCAAGCATGTATGTTATGGATCATGGAAGGCAGTTCATGCAGATTGTGATAGGACTTCATCACTAGTTTATCTGGATATTCTTCCTCAGTTAATGAATCATAGCTGATTTAGAGTCCTGCCAGCATAGCCTAATATCTTCAGGCGCTTATGACTATGACTTCCTTTCTTTGTTTTGTCATCCATTTTGAATTTATTACTGGCTGGCTATGAGGATTTTATTGAGTTTGCTGTCTATATTGATGCTTCAGGAGTCTCTGTTTTTCAATTTAAGACCATTTATATGTGCAACTTCGTGAAAAACATTTTTCCTGGTGCAAACCAGCAGTAACTCTTACTTTGTGTTCGCATTTTTTTTTACTTTTAATATTCTATTACTATTATTTTTTTATTTAAAGAATTGAGATATCTATGCAGCGCACATGTCTATATCTAGTTTAATGGAGATGCTAATGTGATAGTAAAGTACTGATACAGATGTGTTTTGGATATCAAGTTAATGAATGAACTAAAATTGTACAATTAAACTAGTAGGAAGACTAAATTCGGACCAAATTTAAAAAATGGCAATAATAATAGAAAAACTAAAATATAATTAAGCTAAATAAGATTAGAAAGGAGAACGATTAATCTATTCCTCATCTCTTCCACTTACTTGGACACTTTATTCACCGAGTGGAATGAGGCGAAAAAATGATATTTAGGTAAAAATATAAATACATTTTTATCTCTCATTTTTTATAACAAATTTTCTCGAGGGAGTGCGTTGACTGCTGTTGCTGCGAGTTCGTTCATGTGACTTTCTGGAAAAGGTGAGTTGCTGAATCATTCATATATGTTTAGATTCATTATATTCGAGCACCACTTGTCCTATACGTATTTCATATTTGCCTCTCTTCACATATAGATACATTTGGTCTGATATTGCCAAGCCAATCTTATTATTTAATTGATCAATTGATGGCTTTTTAATGCAATTTGTTTGTCATTATGATACACACTGCATGAAATTTAATGGACAACATAAAAGATCATATGAAAAGGCATGATTCATGAACAACCTTAAAGATGTTTGCATGAAGACGCAGTCAAGAGTCAGACCTGCAACGATAATACTTAGAGCAGCCTCTATTTTGAGGATTTGAGGGGGGAGGAAGACACCCTCCAGTTTTACTATAAGCTTCACCAGAGCCACCACCATTACAAACTGGTTTGTCTCTCTGTAAAGCTCCATTGGAAATGTATCTCTTCTGCTCCAGAAACCTTCGGCTTATTTCTGACTCCATCAACAGCTCATCTTCTTGATTGCATTCAGCTATGGAACCATTGCATGTGCTTGCATGACTGGTCAATGAGATCACAGTGCAGCTGCTGAAATGCATAAAGCTGAAGAGCATGAAGTAGCAGATAATGGTGGATGATTTTGAAGCCATTCTTCTGTTCTGTGTCTTGGATGTGCCTTTCCTTCTACCCCTCCATTCAGAAGCACTATATAGAAAATATTATATCATATGACACCACCTTTTAGAAAAGGTGCAAGTGGAGACTACATTAGTGATAAGCTGATGGAGCGCACTTCACCAAACTTTTTGGACAACATGAAAATTATGTTATTTTCCATGTGCTACAGATGATTTTCTTTCTTTCTTTTCTGTGAAGACTGAAGACTATTGATTTACTCTGCTAGTAAGTGATTGGATTGTATGAGATAACTGAGATTAGGGGGCTCTCGGAAGATAAAATTCTAATATGTCCGAAGTATATTGTATACTATAAATATAGACTAATTAAAAAATTCCATACCAAATAATACCTTTTTATTTGTACCACAAAAAAAAAAAATTTATAGGTAACGTGGTTGGTTTTGTGGCATCTGAATATGATGATATTTTTGCTTCTTATTTTTGTCCCTCCTTTGGTAAAATCTAAGTTCATAAAAATTTGTGCAAAGGGAAGCAGAAAATGATGGGAGTAAATAGTTACATAACTGTTTTAGCCAAAGTTTATTTGAAGTCCTTACACGCGCATTCAAGAAAGTATTCATGAACAAAAGTGGCGTTAGGTAAATAGGATTATAGGAAAGAGATTATCATGACAAAACGAAAAGCAGAGAACAGAAGCAAAGGGGTGTGTGTGTGGACATAATCATACATCTAAAATATTTGGTACACATTTCTCGAAGTTGCCCCACCTAATCTCTCAGTCTTTATCAGACAATGGACCTCAACATACAATTGATTGGTGGGGTCCCTATGGATTCCCTCTGACTCTAATAAAACGAAGATATAACTGGAGTTCCTTTCACACCAATCTCAAATTATTGCACTCATGGAACTTGCAAGGACGGAACTATGATTTGAGTGTGTTAATTAGGATTGGTTCCAAGCATTTTTTTCCTCTATTATTTTAGTTTAATTACACAAAGTGGCACGCCCTGCACAGGTTTGAATTTTCACACCTTGCTTAGCATTCTTGAAAGCATTTCTCATCAATAATATGAACCAGTTTGTTTCAACCTGATACTGTGTCGATGTGGCTCAGTTGAGAGCAGTTCATAAACCACAAACCTAAATTATCTAAAAATTACAATTGGACAAATACTCCTATTTAACATCAAGACAAATTTCATTAGTAGCAAGCAATTGGGATTTGGCAATAATTTATTTTCATATATCTAACATGATAAAAACAAAATGGGGGTAGTGAAGTGGCTCATGTTTGCACGTAGGACACACCAAATTTTTGTATGGACCTAGTTTATATTTTTTTTAGTACGTTCAAATGTTCAGAGTTGTTTCGTACGGTGGGACAAAGGGGTTTGATGTACGGTTCACTACACCGCACAAAATAGATGAAGTCATGTAGACAGTTGAGTGCACAAATAAATACTCTGAATATATGCAAAAATTATTCCATGGCACACACATTTGTGGGACAACAAAAGTGGCTATATGCTATAATGATTTCTCTTAGCTTCAAAGCAAGATATTAGACTCCATGTCATTATACAGTTTATTATTTGTGCCTGTATTATTGTCTTGTGTTTACAAAGCAGAAGCCAAAACAACACACATGGCTAGGAAAGCACTCATCAATTCATCATAGTATAACTGCATAAATATAAAAGATGAAAGTTAGGCATATGATTTCCTTATTCTTCGCATTGAACGAACTGGAGACTTCATTTTCTACATTTGCATATCCTGGAGCATCCTTTGTTGTAATGGTTTGATGCTGGCGACAGGCAGTTTTTGCTACAGGGTGCTATTAGGTATCAGAGTGACAGAATAATATCACGCAATTAAAATAAGAGATGAGAAAAGGACTGATAAATGGGCAAGAAAAAGAATTTCACACTGTGAAAGAAATTACAATACTTTTCTTAAACACTAGGAGAAAACATTAACACTCTCTCTAGAAAATAGGAGAATACCACACTACTAAGAAAACCTTGCAAGAGAACCTATTTTTTTCTATAACTTTTTCTCTTAGTAAACAAAACTAACACAAGAAGAAGAAGAGATTTGGGATGATTGTAAAGGGTCCACCAAGGCTTTATTTATAGACCTGGTGGGGTAGCCCACAATTTTGCCTACCCGATGTGGGACTTCAAGTCTAACAATTCTCCCACTTGAAGATTTGATTGAGTCAATCATATCTTCACACCACTCTTTCTTCCTTGCCATTCTTTGTTGCTTACGTTTTCGATAGGTCATAGGAGGATCGACACCATATAAATTTGTCTATGTTAACTGACTTTGTCATATTATTTGTTAGGTTGTCTTTGGTGTGAATTTTCTGCATATCCACACTTCCTTCCTCTACTACTTCTTGAACAAAATGGTATTGAACACTTACGTGCTTTATCTTGAAATGAAAGGCTGGATTTCTTGCAATGTGCAAGGCACTCTGATTGTCACAATACACAATGGTCTTTTGCTGCTTGTGCCCAAGTTCTTCCATCAACCTTTGAATCCAAATAGCCTCCTTGCATGCTTGAGTAGCTGCCATATATTCAGCTTCCGTAGTAGATAAAGCTACAATAGTCTGTAATTTGGATAACCAGCTTACCATTCCTCCTACAAGTGTAAACACATAGCCAGCAGTAGATTTTCTTTTATTAAGATCATCTGCAAAATCTGAATCGACATAGCCTCTGACAATAAATTCTGATCCTCCCAAACATAATGCAACACCCGAGGTTCCTTTAATGTATCTAAGGATCCTTTTAACAACATTCCAATGCTCTTCACCAGGATTTGTCATAAATCTGCTAACCACTCCCACTGTTTGTGCAATGTCTGGTCTTGTACAAATCATGGCATACGTAAGGCTTCCCACCGCTGATGCATACGGTACTCGAGACGTTTCCATCCTCTCTGCTTCATTGCTAGGATTCATACTTGAGGATAATTTATAATTGACAGGAAAGTGGGGTAGAAATTGGCTTACAGTCTTGCATGTTCAAGCACCGCAAGATCTTCTGTAAGTAATTCTTTTGAGAAAGCCAAATCTTCTTATCTTTTTTGTCTCGGTGAATTTGCATCCCTAAAATCTTGTTTGCTGGTCTTAAGTCCTTCATATCAAACTCCCTAATCAGTTGTGCCTTCAATTCTTGGGTTTGATCTTTGTTGGGTCTTACCACCAACATGTCATCCACATACAACAGCAAAATGATGAAATCATTATTATCAAACCTATTGTAATATGTACAATGGTTAGAACTCAATTTGTTGTAATTGAGGCTTATAATGAAGGAATCAAATCTTTTGTACCAACACCTTGGCGCCTACTTTAAACCGTACAGAGATTTAGTTAACCTGCAAACCAAGTTTTCTTTTTCTCGTTCTTTAAAGCCTTCTGGTTGGAGCATATATAGTTCCTCTTCAAGTTCTCCATGGAGAAAAGAAGTTTTTACATCTAGCTGTTCAAGATGTAAATCAAATGCAGCACACATAGCTAGAACAACTCTGATAGTGGTCAGTTTGACAACTAGTGAGAATATCTTATTAAAGTCAACACCTTCTTTCTGATCATATCCTTTGACCACCAATCTTGCATGATATCGCTCCACTTGATCATTACCATCTCGTTTGATCTTGTAAATCCATTTGTTCCCAATGGCTTTTCGACCTTTTGGAAGTTCAACAAGCTCCCATGTTTTATTTCTATGTAAGGCTTCCATTTCTTCATGCACTGGTACCATCCATTGATAAGCATCTGAACTCCTCAAAGTCTCTTGAAAGGTTGATGGTTCTCCTTCTTTAGTTAGAAGACAGTATGCATCATGGTTTGCCATAACATAGTCTAAGTGCCAAGATGGTTTCCTTATCTGACGTGTTGTTTGTCGAACATCTCCTCCATCATTGACCTCATCTGGTTCTTGCTCTCTGTGCTCTAGTTTTGCTTTAGAAGAATCATATTCTTTAGACTTTCCCTTTATTTGCACTGAAGTAGTCTCTAGGGAAGTGTTGTCATTTTTCTCCACACTTTGCAATTCATTTTCTGCACAAAGTACATCTTTGCTAACAACAACCTTGTGGGCAGTGGGATCCCACAGGCGATACCCCTTAACATTGTCAGCATAACCCAAGAATGTATATTTCTTGGATTTTGGATCCAACTTTGTTCTTTCTTGAGAGTTGTACATTATGTACACAGGACATCCAAACACATGTAAAGAAGAATAATCAACTGGTTTACCTTTCCACATCTCCATTGGTGTCTTTAAACCAATTGCTGTCGATGGTGATCGATTTATCACGTAACAGGCTGTTTCAACTGCTTTTGCCTAGAAAGATTTGGCCACTCCCGCTATTCTCAACATGGCTCTTGTTTTATCTACAAGAGTTTTGTTTATCCGCTCTGCCACACCATTCTGTTGAGGTGTATGTGGAACAGAGAATTGCCTTGAAATACCCTCTTGCTTGCAAAATGCCAAAAGGTTACCATCTACATATTCTCCTCCATTATCTGTTCTCAAGCACTTAATTCTTTTACCAATTTCAAGCTCCACTTATGCTTTGAACTCCTTAAATATTGGAAACACATCTGACTTCTCCTTGATTGGATACAATCTCCTAGAGTAATCGTCAATGAATGATACAAAATACTTTGCTCCTCCCATGGATATTTCTGGTGATTCCCAAACATCAAAATGGATCAAGTCAAGTATGTGTTTGCTCCTAGTAATTACTTTAGCAAACTTCAATCTATGCTGTTTGCTTATCACACAGTGCTCACAAAAAGGTAAATTCACCGTTTTGAGCTCGGGCAAGAGATTACGTTCTGCACGAACTTTCAGGCCTCGCTCTGACATATGACCAAGTCTACGATGCTATATCATTGTCGCTTCTTCTTGATTTGTTGTTGCAACTGATGCATATGCTTCTTGCAACGTATCTCCCAGAAGCATGTATAGATTAGCTGTGATCTTCTCTGCTTTCATCACTACAAGATTGCCTTTCACTACTTTTAAGATTGCACCTTCACTATGGATCTTACACACGAGGTCATCCAATTGCCCAATGGACAATAAGTTCTTCTTTAAGCCCTTCACATGTCGGATCCCTTGAACTGTGCGAATAGTGCCATCATACATTTTCAATTTGACAGTACCAACTCCAGCAATTTCTATGGCATGATCATTTCCCATGAACACGGATCCTTTCGAGATAGGCTTATAAGTGCAAAACCAATCTCAGTGTGGAGTCATGTGTCAAGTTTCACTTGAATCCACTATCCAAACATCATGTAGTTGTTTTTCACCCTTAGAACTGATTGTTACTTCGCTATACAGGACTTCACCATCATTTGAGGTACTTGCAGTACAACCTTGAGAGGTTGATGCTTCAGAGATTCTTCTTGCTGTGCCAACAATCTTTCTTCAAGTGCCCTCTCATGCCACAATTGTAGCATTTGAGATTCTTCCTTCTTCGAGATTTTGATCTACCATGATTTTGACTCCCACTAGAGCCACGTTCCATTGATCTACCTCTCGTCATCATTAAAGCCTCTGCCTGCTTTGAATTCTCCAACCTATCTTCCTTATTCTTTCGCCTGGATTCTTCTTCAAGAATAGCTCTGGCAACATCATCAAAAGATAGATGACTGATAACATTATTATTTGTTATGTTGATGATGAGTTAATCATATGAATCTGGTAAACTTTGAAGTAGAAGTTCTGCACGTTCATTTTCTACAATGTTGAAATTTGATACTGTAAGCTAAGCAAATAGAGTATTCATATTGTTGATGTGATCTGTCACTGATGTAGATTCACTCAATAGAAGAGTGTAGAGTTTCCTCTTTAAGAATATTCTGGTGTGAAGTAACTTGACCTCGTATGAGAGCATCCCAAATCTCCTTCGCAGTCTTCTTCTCTGCAACACTGGACAAAACTAAATCTGCCATTGTTAAGTGCAAATTGGCAACAACATTGTCATCCATCTTTTTCCACTTTTCATCAGTGATATCTGTAGGTCTGCCTTCAATTGCATCTAGACAGTTGTTTTTTTTCTTAAAATTGCCCTTATCTTCAATTTCCACAAGGAGAAATTACTTCCCTAGAACTTCTCTATCTCGTATTTTGCTGCCATGGGTTTACACCAAATGATTTTTTTAGTTGAACCGGCTTGCACAATTTCCATCGTGAATAGTATCGTATACTGGAATAGTGACTGTAGTTTGTGAATCAAGACACCAGGTAAGTTTCCAGGAAAGAGAAGTGGGTCACCAATGGACACACTTAAATACCAAGTCTTTCTTAGCCAAAACTTTCCTAGACATGCACTTCCACACTACCACACTATATTACCAGCAGCAAAAAAAATTCTTTTCTAATGTGGAAGATTAGACTAAGCTGTAACCACAGAGCATATTACGAATTTTCTTATGAATCCAGTACCGTACCAGCGTGTCGCAGCGGAATAATATCAACAACCTATTGGCTCTGATACCACTGTTAGGTACCAGAGTAACAGAATAATTCACACAGCTAAAATAAGAGACGAGAAAAAGACTGACAAATGGGCAAGAAAAATAATTTCACACTGTGGAAGAAATTACAATACTTCTTTCTAAACACTAGGAGAAAACATTAACACTCTCTCTAGAAAATAAGAAAATACCACAACTAAGAGAACCTTGCAAGAGAACCTATTTTTCTCTATGACTTTTTCTCTTAGTAAACAAAACTAACACAAGAAGAAGAAGAGATTTGGGATGATTGTAAAGGGTCCACCAAGACTTTATTTATAGACTTGGTGGGGTAGCCAACAATTTTGCCCACCCGATGGGGGACTTCAAGTCTAATAGGTGCTATGTTGCACTTGGCAACTTCCATAGTAATGTACTTGTTTGCTTTAGCATGATTTCAAGATTTTTGAGCCTCCATTTCCACCCTTCACAAAAGCTTACTGCTTCATTCCTCACAAATCATTGCATTTTCTGGTACTGATTTTGGGGTTAAGTCTGTCCATTATAGTACTAATACTTGAAAATTGAGAAATGAAACTAGAAAGTTGATTCTATAATAATGTCGTTCAATCTCTCCGTTATTTTTACTTTTGTGTTTAAGACTGTTGTTGACATAATTGTTATAGGCTTATAGCACAATTGCACTTAGTAGCAAAATCTTTAGACCGTTAAGCTTTAATAATAGTTATCATAACAACAACAAAGCTCTATCAAACAGAGGTTTTTTTCAAAAGCCAATTTGAATGAGCCAAAGTCATTTCCATAATAGGTGGAGTCCTAATTAGAATGAATAATTACAGTCTTCAAAATAATGTAAATGACCAAGGCGCCGTACAAGTTACCAACTGACAATCACAAACCATATGTCAATCCACTCAAAATATATATAATTTTTTTCCCCTTACAACTTAATCTTCTCCCTTCCAGATGCTCAAGGGGGAATATTCACTGCATAAATTCTGGACTTATGATTAACATTATTAATGCATTGATTTGTTAAGAATTACGTCATAGAATGAAAATCAAAGAATCCAAAGTAAAACCATTAATCTAGAAAGTTACTCCAACAGATTAACCTGATCAGGAGACCCCAGTTTTGGAGGTGAGCAAGATTTATTTCACAGAGAACTCTGTTTAGGAAATGTAAATGAGAAAGTACTGAAAAGTGAAAACTACATGAAAACATAACTTTATTACAATGCAACCATCATACATATGCAACTATTATTTATAACATTAACCCACCTCTCTATTCACAGTAGGACTGAGGGATTCATGCACATGGATATCTCTTGTAACCATGCCCCAAGTGGCATAGCTATTAAATCCATATATCTGAAGTGCAGTCACCACCTGGATATCGCATCTCATGAGCAAGTGAGGGACCTCCTGGCTCAGCTCCAAAGTCAACAAAGAAGTTGGGATTAATTTTCAGACCACCATTTTCAGTATCAACATGAATTTGTAACATGTGGGATCCTTTCTCTACAAGCTCTGGATAAAATTGTTTATCCCATACACTGAAGAGCGAGTTTGTAACATATAGCCGTGTCCCATCCAAACTCAACTGAATCATTTGAGGGCCGCCTCTCAACTTATTTCCCTGAAAGCAAAATTTTGGTAATTCTAATATAACTGAGTAAAGAACATGCATAAAAATGAGATGAATGCCCTTGCTAACTATGACATCAGGACTAACTTTGTGGAGACAATCTGACGACTCAGGTAATGAATGATGCTGAGCAGTGACATACATATGGGTTTTTCACCTTTTGTTTATCTGCCTCCTACTCTTCATTGTTAATTGGAGGTAATTTAACTCGATCCTACAAGGCTAAAATTTGAACAATACATCCACTTTTAGGGGTGAAAGTGAAATTGTATCATATCCTGCTGAGGAAAATAAAACTCCAGAGAAATAGTGAGGCATTGATCTGCATCTAAGTAAATGTTATGTCACTGGGAGCTGGAAAATAATTTCTTAAATGCATTAGAAAATAAACAAATATATAAATACTTATTTAAGGACAAAGCATCTAACATGGCATTAGAGGTAAATAACATATGCAAACATGCTTCATTCAGGTGAAATGTGATATGGTAGGCAAAATGGAACAAGTGAAAAGCCATTCATACTTTTAAAAAAGGGGAAAATGAAGCAGCTACCATTTCAACTAAACGACTTATTCTTCCAGATGGGGTTAGCTACATTAATAAAAAAAGCCAATGGGTTCTATCAAAAACCAAAATTTCAATAAAATCATTTGGATCAAGTTTTTTTAACGGCAGCTACCATTTCATATTCTCAATAGTAAGATTTTCCTCCCATATTTGAAGTGATTCTAGAGGGAAAGTGTAGTCCTAAGATGCCAAGAAAAAAGGATAGAAGAGTTAATCAATTCACTATATCATCCTTAGAAATCTTTCATTTAAGCATAATGCTCAGGAATAGAGCACCAATAGTAAACAAAATTGCAAATTTCTCATTTTACAGCATTGCCTTCCAAGCACTTGAAATTCAAACTTGTTTCTCCCTACACTCTTATCTATTGAGCAAAACCTTGAGTTTCATTTTAACAATTTCATTTGCATTAAGAATTTAAGAGCTAAGCCAGTAATCACCATTACTATTATGATCCAAGAATTTGTAGTTGCTCAAAATTTTTCTTCTCATAAAAATTGTTCAGAGAATCTATTTATAATATATAGAAACTAAAGTGCAGGCTGTGATGTTGACACCTCAGCTGCCGAATCAACTTCACGTGTTGCCAACTCATCATTTTACTTGTGTTGTCATCTTGTAGATCATCTCTTCCTTTTTACCTGTTTTAATCTCTTTTGTTTGTCTTTTGAGTAACAAATGAGGAATTGAGAATCAGCACTTACTATCTCTACTTTAAGTGCATTTGTTTACCACATTTATGCACCACATAAGATAAAATACAAAAAATTGACCAAAATATTTTTATGGCACCAATGTAATGCACAAGTCTTTATCTAGTACGACACTAAAATTACTAATTTCAAAAGTTAAACTGCACTAACCTGGATGTCTGGAACATCAGATTGCCAAGTATTACCATCTTCTGTTATAGCTACGATAGGGTTTCCTTTCTGAAGTAGTCCCCCAACCCATACTTGGCCCGTCAGTACAGGATTTTTAGGGTCCTCAATGTTATATTGTCTTATATCACCATGAAGCCAATTCACAAAGTACAGAAACCGATCATCAAGAGATGTCAGAAAATCAGTTGTAAGCCCAGGCATTTCTGGAAGAATCCAGTTTTGCACTTTCAATGGTTTCACTGATATTGCAACCTGCAAAGTCAGTCTAGTCTGTAAGTATTATTGATCAATATGCCTTGGTTGAAGCAACACAAACACTAACCATCCAATGAGTATGGATATCTATGACTGAGTAGAGAATGAAGAAAATTATCTCATCTCTGTATTATTTCATATAGAAAGAAGAAAACAATACATAGAATATTCCCAATTTCCCAGAACTAACTAGGAAACCCAAAATATACAGGAATGAAGTTAAAATAGAATAGCTGACTGTAAGCCTTCAATTAATGAGATGCCACGATTCTCCAAAAATTTAGGGATTGATTTTTGACAATATTCTTTTTTATGTACCTCATGACTCCATGATCCATCCTCAGTCTTGAAAAATCGTACCATGTTACTTGACAATGCACACCCAACGAAACCTGTATCTTTAGAAGGATCATGCAGAAACCTTACCTGCATTTAGGACAAATTAGTTATAAATTACGCCACCTTTCACACAATACTTCACAAGTACAAGCTAGAGAGAAAAAAGGGAATAAACGACAAACATATTTATGATTAAATCAGCAGTATATTAATGTAATGGCTTCAAATAAAGAAAAAAATAAAAACCATAAAGAAGTGCATTGTAACTGGTGGAAATAACTCTAGATTATATGTTAAACAACATACCTCCAAGGGTAGAAGCCCTGACTCACCAAGGTCCAATGTTTGTCTGAGGTCACCCCCAGGCCAGCTATATACATGTAGATGTCTCCCATAAAGGCCATCAGAGACATGCTGTAAGTTAAAACCTTTGGTGAAAGCAGCAGGAGCACCCCATGATGAGCTAATCATAGTCTTATGCCGTGGTTGGAACCAGAAGTCAAACCCAAATAGTGGACTGTGCCCAGGTTTGTCCCACCTAACAAATGTGTGTCAAGATACAAACTAATAACTAGAAAATAATCCACTGAAATGATAACTATTTCATATATTAGTTTTGTAGAACTGTTGCCGAAGATGCAAGACCATATGCCAAGAAATATGCTGCTATTAATGATTCTACACTAAACATTTTGCAAAACTTTTGTCATTTCTAAGCATAGTGGTAATTTATCAATCTATGATTGCTCCATTTCCCATGTTGACAGTTAATTCGACTTCGAAAGGGCAATTAAAACTAGATCTCACATAAAATCAGAAATCAAATGCATGTGAAAATGAATAGGAATTGGTAATTTAAGAGCATTTTGACATCCCAATATGCATTCTTGTATTTCTCAATCTAATCTATGAAAGGGTACCTTCCTTTCACATTAAATTCTGGATCAAGAAGAAGAAATCCACTTCCTGCTGCATTTCCATCTTTATCTCCAAGAAATGAGATCATTACGTCACCAGAAGCTAGGCAATGAGCTGTGTGTGCATAAGCTAATCCAGTTTTACTTATGATGTCTTCAGGCTCAACAACTTTGTGCAAAGATGGAGACCTTGGATTTGTTTTTGTGTCAACCACATAAATGCGGCCTGATCTGAAATATGCTAAAGCTTACTTAATAAGGATTCCATTTTAAGAAAACTGATGTCTTTCTTTGGAGTTCTTGAACCTTGTCAATGTGCATGTGTGTGTGCATGCACATGCGTGCAACTAAATCCAAAGTTACTGTTTAGCCTCTTACACCAGTGAAGGTAAAATCAGATATCGCCGAACTGCTGATGGATCTCCATAGCAAGAGCTGCATGAATTCCACCCAAAATGGTGCAGTTCATCGCCTAAATAAGGTACAGGTAGCCTATGGATAACTTTTGAATACGTTGGAGAGCTTGGATCCACATCCACTGTGGCCAGATAGTCAGGCTTTTCCCTTCCTGTTCCTGCATTGAATTGAATATTCATCACCAATATATAAATAAAATCACCAAATTACACATGTTTTGACAGAAATCGTTTAAACTGCACAAGCCTTCATGGATAGCACTATAAAGAGATGGATATTCTACGTGTCACTTTTTCCCATTATCATGTTATATCAAATGTCTGTAACAACAGAGTGAGAAACCCATCTTCGTCTCTCTGCCTAATGCCTATCTACCCCTCCAATGAAGCTGAATTGGCATTTTCAGACGAGGAGTGCTAGCAACACACTCCTTCCAACACACTCTGTCCTGTTTGTCACAAGAAGAAGTAGTTTTTGGTACCTGAGTAGATAGCAGTGACGTAAAGTAGAGTCTCTCTGGGACCAGACATGGCTGCCAGTGGGGAAGCATAGCCAGGCCCTGATTTGGGACAATCATGCATGTTGCTTTGGTTCATCACCTTGTGTCCCTTCTCACAGTGCTCCATCTCTCTCTCTATGAAAGATCATTTCCCACTTCACAGATGTTACCTTGAAAAGAAGAAGATGATACTGATGATGATGTAGAAAAATGAACTCAAGGAACAGTAAGTCAAGTTATAGGTTCTGTCACTGACTGTTACAAGTCACGTGAAGATTAGAAGAGAAGTTACGTCTTTGGCTTTATCACAAAGTCACAATTCAGACCAACATAAGTAACACTATCCCAAAGAATGAAAGAAAAACACGTGTTTTGAATATGACCCTGCTATTTGGATAAAAATAAATAAATAAATAAAAATAGAAAAAGAATGACCAGGAGTGTGGCTTGCTCCAATTCAAAATGCCAAAGTAAAATTCTTCCTTCTATCCTCTGGGGAACAGTAAAAGTTTTCTATTTTCTATTTTAGATAAATATTTTTTGGCTAAACCAGGCTATGTCTCAGCCAAGAGAGTTAAAGAGCACAAACTAATCTCTCAAAATTATGAGATCTATTTAAAGGCTGACCTCTCCGGAGATCAAAGTTCTTTACATAAATATCTTATAAGATTCTTTTCTCTTGCAGTGATTTCAAAATAATTATTATTTATATAATGTATATAAGCTTGACACAGCTTGTGTTGTGTTTGGATCTTTCTTAATGATATTCATTTTGCTTATCAGAAGAAAAAAAAATGCATATAAGCTACTTTTTAGTGTTAAACTGCTAATCAAGATTAGTATGTAAGTTCTGAAAAAGATGGTGATTCACAAAGACATAACATTCTCAATCATATGTGTTGTGTGGTGAACACGAGAGAAGATCTCCGGTGGGCTCCTACGGTGGTTGTTGGCGTTTCCAGTGGTGGTACCTGCAAGGATTTCGATGCTTTAGTCAGTAGGGATGCGGGTGTGAGTGAGAAAAATGAGAGAGTCTGTGTACTTGACGAGTGTAGAGTCCTTTATATAGAGTGTTTTTGGGGGATAATTCTGTTAGAACTAGGTGCCACATGGCAATGTGCGTTTGGGTGCCTTATTACATGCTTTCCTTGTCATTAAGCGCTTTCCATGCTCTGCCGGGATAGATGTAAAGTAGGACCGAGATAGCAGGGAATTGCTATCTGGGGTGTCCATGGTCGTGCCAACCGGAGTAGGCAACATATAGGCCGACTTAGAGCTGTGTGTCCGAATAACCTCCAGAACAATTGCCTTCAAGCCGGTGATGCTTGGAGAAAGCATCGTCGGCTTAAGAGTCTAAGTTAGTCCCAGAATAGTTGTCCCCAAGCCGAGGATGCTTGGGAAAAGCATCGTCGGCTTAAAAGTTTAAAAAGGGGTCCAGGATGATGTTGCCCCCAAGTTGGTAAGGTTTTTTGGTAGAAAAGTTGTCAGCTTAGAAATCTTTGGAGTCGAAAGGTTCAGTCTGTGTCTTTTCATCTTATCAGACAGCTACACCGTACCTTTGGGGCAACTAAGAAGCATTAAATGCATAATGATTCAATATCTCACAACATTCCGAATTCCAACAGATTTTGGCGGTTATGTTAATTTTCACATTTATTTTCAAATTGATGGATTTGGGCCCAACTGCGATATGGGCCCATGCGATATATGCTTTAGTTGTGACTGTTTTGCTATGCTTATTCACATTTTATTATTGTTGCGTTCTTTCTTCTTCACAAGAGCTCTTTTTTGTCTCCTGCAACTTCTTTTTCTAGCTAGAGCTACGACGCTGCTTGTTAACACCGTTCACCTTCCTGCACCGCTCATTTTTCATACTAAGGTAATGCTCTAATTCCTGTTTTTCGCTTTAACTAGGTTCTTTCTATTGTGCTCTTTCTTGTACTGTATTGTGTGCCTTTGTTTCGTAGAAGATGGACCCATGCAGATGCAACACTCGGTCTTTTGTACGCGGCGGTCGTGGCAATTGCCCGACGGGTTTTGCTGTTAATTGGTTGTTTCAATCTCCGGCATTGCCTCCGTCTCACCGTGCTGGCCAGCAAAGGTCTTTGAAAGGTCGTGAGGACGCCGTAGGCCACATCGGTTCTTCAGCTGTTCCTGTGGCTACTCACGGGGGGTAGTCGTCCGAGGTAGGGAGGGTAGATAAAGGACCATGAGGAGGGTTGACGAGCGTCGCTAGAGATCACTATCTGCCCCAAAGTTCTAGAAAAATGTTGGAGCCATCTGAAAGACATAGGGATGCCATACGGCCCTGATGAGATGCTGGAATATGCTAAAGCCTGGGGGGATTTTTTGGATTTGATGAGGATTCCTTTTAAGCCGGGAAATACTTTCGGGGTAGCTACGTCGGCAAAAAGGGGTGTTGAGGTTGTACCACAGTCAAAACCTTAGATTGCTGAATCTGACCTTCTTTTGATATTTTTGACAGGGAAATGGGGAAAACTGTCAGGAACGTGGAGACCACCTTGGAGGACTACCACGACGCGCCGAATTTGAATGTAGATTGGATAGATAAGGAGGTGGCTGAGACTTGGTTGTGCTTCAACCAGGAAGCCTTAGACTCACTGGTTGGTTGCTTGGAGTTGAGCTGAGATGCTGTCGATATGTCCTTTGACATAGTGGCCCTTGGGGATGATGGCCGAATCTGCTCGCAGGGTTGGAAGGATAATATGGGGACCCCGCTGGATGAGATTGAAGCTGCAACGACTGGGTATTTATACCCCGATTTTCTACCCATTTATCTAACGTTCTTCAAACATCTCGGCATTAGGCTACCATTCATAGACTTCCAAGTGTCTGTATTGAATTTTCTTAACGTCGCCCTTTTGCAATTGTAGCATTCGAAAGTTTGTGCAGCCGGGAGGGGGTCGTATGCACCCGAAATATGCTTTTGTATTATTTCTCTCCCATCTGCCAAACGTATGACAACAAGTTTTTTTCTATTTCCCTTCAAAGCGTCCGGGGTCGGTCCCTACTCAAGTTTTTCCAGGATTTCTACAAGGAGTACAAGGATAAGTTTTTCTTCTTTCGCCCTCGAGTAGAGAGTTGGGAGGCTTTCTTTATTATACGTGATGCAGGAGAGGCCATAACCGAGCCTTGGTTTTTGCTAGGCTGGTCACACGACCATTATTGCTTGGATTCTGGCCGATTTTTGGTTTGGGATGGTGATCTGACCCCGAATGAGACCCGGACCCGAGATCATTTTTCTGCGATGATAAAGAGCTTACAAGACCGAATTCCGTGTCAGTGGTTGATTAGCACTACTCCTATTGAATATTGGCAAAATTTTGGTGTGTTTGTGTGAAGGTTATCTCAATTTTGTTGTTGTTGTTATCTTAGCATTTTATGCGTTGCTTGACCAAGTTCATGTGTTTTCTTGCAGAAAAAATGGTGAAATCAAAGGAGCCGAGGAAGGCCAAAGGAAAGCAGAAGGCTCTGCTGTTATGGAGAAAGTTAAGGTTCCCCCCTTCCTACTTATCCCGCAGCGAAAGGAATTGTCATCTGAGAAGCTGTGGTCATGCTTCCGCCAGCTTCCACTGAGTCAGCTTATGCTGGGGTGGCTTCCCTCGAGGTTGATGTGGCAGCCAGGGTCTCCAATGTCATCTCTGCTGATGTACCACAAGTTGCCCAAGCTGCCGAGAAAAGAGCTGTAAGTGGCAAGACACGAAGAGAGGAGCCACCACCAAAGAGGCGACGGGATGAATGTCCTTCTTTTTCCATTGTTAAGAAGGCCGATAGGCAAATCTTGGCCGAAAATGCAATTGTTTTTGAAAATAATATTATGGACGAGGTGGACGCCATGCAAGGTAAGCTAAGCGCCATGCAAGGTGGGCTTGAGGGCTTAGCCTCCCTCTTCAGCCACATGTTTCGTGGGTACACTCAATACGTGCTGATGAAGGAGGCTTATAGCGATAGGAAGCCTTTAGATGTCTTAGCCGAGAAGGATGCTATGCTAAAACAAGCTGAGGAAGGGTGCGCAAGGCCAAAGAGGAATCCGACCATTGTATCGCCAAGCTGGAGGAGGATATACGAGCTATAAAAGAATAGCTGGCGGAGGAGAAATCCGAGAAAATGCAGTTGGAGAGGGCCGAAATCGACCTCCAAGTGAAGTTGTTTGCTACTAACGCGAAATATGTTCAGCTAGATTTAAGTCTTTCTTCTAAAATCAGCTTCAGAAAACAAAGTTCAAGATATTGAAGGTAGGGTGCGGGAGTTAGAAGCCAGTGTGACAACTTCTCAGGAGGAATCTCAACTGATGCCGACCATCCTTCCTTCAAACGAGGTTGAGGTTTTAGGTGATGATCATACCCTCGGAGATGCTGGTGCTTCTTACCATGGGAATGCCGATGAAAGTGCTACCAGTGCCAGAAATTGAAGGGCCAGGATGCTAGTTTTTTTTTTTTTTTTGTAACTTTTCATTTGTGTTTCTACAAAACTTGTATACGATCTGAATAGTTTGAATATAATGTAATGTCTCATATTTTGAATATAACGTGTATACGCGCTTTAGCTTTTCACTCTTTTGTTAGTATTTTGATTCTTCGCACTTTTCGTCTTCTTGAATATGCTTTTTGTCTTTGCACGTTTTGTTGATTTCCTGCCTTTTTTATTCCACTATGGCTGGAGCGAATCCACGTACACAGGGCGGTTATTTGACTATCCCGGTTAGAGCGAATCCACATACACAAAATAATGTCTTTTTACCCCACCTCGACTGGAGTGAATCCATGTACACGAGGTGATGCTCTTTTACCTTGGTTGGAGCGAATTCACTTACATGGGATAGAGTTTTTTTTACCCCACCCTGGCTGGAGGGAATCCACGTACACGGGGTAGTGCTCTTCTACCTTGACTAGAAGGAATCCACGTACACGGGATAGTGTTTTAGTACCTTACCCTGGCTGGAGCGAATCCACGTACACGAGGTAGTGTCTTTCTCTCTTTCATTGCCCTTTTCTTCTTTGAGCATTTTTGTTTGATCTTGCATTTAGCTTTATAAGCTAGAAAAACTCTTGTTTTATTAATCACGTGGGGCAAAAAATATTACAAGAGCCACAAATTATAGTACGCAACTCAGTCCAGCTATGCTACAGGCTTAAACTACGAAATCAAAATCAAAAAGTTATTTGAACTTCGTTACCAATCACGCCTCAACTATAGTATTGTCTAAGGTTGTCTGCATTCTATATCCGCAGGATGGCAATCCCGAGTAGCGTTTCTAGTGCATATGCACCTATGCCGATCTTAGAGGTAACTCGATATGGGCCTTCCCATTTCTCAGCAAGCTTCCCTTGCCTAACGTTCTTCCCCCCTATGTCGGCACCCCTTAAAACCAGATCTCCAGGTTCGAAGGCATGAGGGACAACCTTCTTGTTATATCTCATGACAACCTGTCTTTTCAAAGCAGCTTCTTTTATGGCGGCAACCTCCTTTTTGTCTTTTGCGACATCTAACTCGATTCATAGCAGCCCATCGTTATCTTCAAGCCTTATATTAGCCACTCTCCACGTCGGCTCTCCGATTTCTGCTGAGATCATTGCCTCCATGCCGTAAGTAAGGCGAAAAAGGAGACTCTCCAATGGAAGAATGGGGGGTTGTGCGGTATGCTCATAGGACATGCGGTAGTTGCTCAACCTAACATCCCTTTGCTTCATCTAAACGCCGTCTGAGTCCCTGAAGAATGACTCGATTTGCCACTTCTGCCTGCTCGTTCGTTTGGGAATGTTTGACCGACGTAAAGTGTTGCTTAATCTTTAACCCGGCCAAGAATTCCTAGAAGCCTCTATATGTGAACTGCATGCTGTTGTCCAATACTACAACATCCGATATTTTGGATCTACAAATAATTTGCTGGAATACAAAGTTCTCGACGTTCCTTGTCGTGATAATAGCTAGTGCCTCTACTTCAATCCATTTGGTAAAGTAGTCAATCGCTACTAGCAAATATTTTACTTGACCGGGGCACCTTTAGAAAGGGGCTAAGTATGTCAATACCTCACCAGATGAAAGGCCAGGGGGAAGTAATTGTACTCAGATCTTCAGGAGGTGCGGGATGAATGTCGGAACATTTTTGGCACCTATCATACTTTTTGATGAACTCCATGGTGTCGCTTTCTAGTGTCAGCCAGTAATAGCTTGCTCTAAGTATCTTCTTGGCCAGTGCTCTGCCCCCCAAATGTTGGTCGCAACATCTTTCGTGTATTTCTGCCATCACATATTCAAACTTTGACTTTCTCAAACATTTGAGCAAGGGTTAGAAGAAACCACGTTAGTATAGTTTATCATTAACAATACAAAAATGAGTTGTGACCTCTCTAGCCTCCTTGCTTCCTTCTTGTCTTCTGGGGTGATGTTTTCTTTTAGATAGTCAATAATAGGGGACATCCAACTCTGCTCCGATTCTACAGCCATCACAAGGTTAGGTTCGTGAATTGTCTATTGAATGACCGTCCTATTATTGCTGGAAAACTTTGTGCTAGCCAGCTTGGATAAAATGTCTGCCCTAACGTTCTTTTCTTGGGGAATGTAGACGGAGTTTATATTATCAAATTTTGCGAAGAGAGTCTTGACTTTTGCCAAGTATTTTTGCAATATCGGCTTTTTAGCTTGGGAATCTGCAAAATAATCAATTGAGAATCGTTGCATACTCGCAATGACGTGACACTAATGTCGGCTGCCATAATGAGTCTGGCTATACACGCCTTATATTCTGCTTGGTTATTAAAAGTGGGGAATGTAAAAGTCAAAGATTGTTCCAGCACAACGTCGTTTGTCGATTCCAACATTATGCCGGCTCCGCTTCCTTTTTCATTCGATGACCCATCAACAAAAAGAGTCTAGGTCAAAATTTCGGATGAAGATTCTGCTGGAGTCAATTCTACAATGAAGTCGGCTAGTGCTTGGGCTTTTAGTGCCTGCCTTGGTTCATTTTGAATTCTATGTTTTGACAACTCTATGGCCTAAGTCGTCATCCTTCCTGCTAACTCGGGCCTATGCAAAATGTGCCAGATTGGCTAATCCGTTCTAACTATAATTTGATGCAACTGAAAGTATGGTCTTAATCGTCTTGCTGCCATCACCAAAGCGAATACGACCTTCTCCATCTTGGGATATCTCGGCTCAGTTCCTTGGAGAGCCTTACTTACAAAGTAGACTGGCTTTTGTCCTTCCGATGTCTCCCATATTAATGTGGCACTCACAACTTCATCGGTCATAGCTAAATATAAGTAAAAAACCTCACCCAACTCAGGTTTGGTAAATATGGGGGGATGATAAAGTCTCTTTCAACCTTCTGAATGCTTCATAGTCTTTAGACCATTTAAAAGGTTTGCCTTTCCTTAAAAGCCGAAAAAATAGAAGAGCATTATGTGCGGATTTGGCTATAAACCTCATCAACGCAGCTAACTGCCCTGTTAATTTCTGGACCTCCTTTACATTCTGAGGGCTCTTCATTTCCAGTATAGCCTAGTATTTCTTCGGGTTTAACTCGATGCCCTTTTCAGATAGCATATACCCCAAAATTTTTTTGCCGAAATGCCAAACATGCATTTATTGGGATTCAGTCTTATGTTGTACTTTGTTAGTTGGGCGAAAGTTTCTTCTAAATCCCAAAGGTGTGCCTTAAGAGTGACGTTCTTCACAATCATGTCGTCCACATATACTTCTACATTTTGGCCTATTTGTTCCTCAAACACCTTATTCATCATCCTCTGATATATGGCCCCGGGGTTCTTCAAACCGAAAGACATGACTTTATAACAATAATTGGCATTCTCAGTCATACAAGCTGTCTTCTCCTAATCACCGGGCATAAAGGGATTTGATTGTACCCGGAATAAGCGTCCATGAAGGATAGATAACGAAATCTGGAAGAACCATCTACTAGCCTGTCAATGTCGGGGAGAGGGTACGAATTCTTCGGGCAGTGCTTGTTAAGATAAGTATAATCAACACACACTCTCCATTTACCATTTTATTTCTTTACAAGCACCACATTAGCCAACCAAGTAGTATACTTCACCTCTCGTATGAATCCTACTTTCAACAACTCTTCAACCTGCCTATCAATTTATTGTAAACGTTTCGGGGCCATCTTCCTCCTTTGCTGGCCACACCGGTTTTACCGAGGGATCCACTTCTAATTGATCACAAAAGAGATTGGGGTCTATCCCAAGCATGTCTACCAGTTTCCAAGCAAATAAGCAGGCGTTATTTTTCATCAATGCTGAAAGACCTTTCTTCATCTTCTCATCCAGGTCGGCACCAATTCTAACTACCTAATAACTTTCTTTCCCAATCTGGACCAGGGTACACTCTCCTTCAGGTTTTGGACGGGGTATCCAATTATCCCACTTTTTCTTGTCTCGACAGTCTAACTTCGTTAGAAGCACTTCGTCTTCTCCGAGATTGGGATTGTGCTCCATCTCGGGATTGCAGCCAACTTTCAAGGAGGACTCCTTGTAACATTTCTTTGCCTTTCTTTGGTCTCCTCGGAGGGTGACTACCTCCATATTTTCGCTAACAAACTTCATAACTAGGTGTGAGACCGAGATAACGGCTCCTAAAGCGTTTAACATCGGTCTACCCAAAATAACATTATAAGAGGATTTAGCATCCACGACTATGAATCGCGTTTTTGTACATGACAGTTTTCCAAAGGTCACATGTAATTTTATGTAACCCACCAGCGTAATGTGGTGTCCAGAGAATCCGATCAAATCTTCGTTATAAGCCATCAACTCAGACTTCGGAATTCTCAGCTTCTTGAAAAGTTCGTAGAACATAACTTCGACAAAACTACCAATGTCCACCAACAGCCTGTGGACCTCCTTATTTGCCATAAGAGCATTCACCACTAAGTGGTCATCGTGGTTTGGCAATATATTTGCGTAGTTAGAGTCATCAAAGATTAAAGGCGGTACCCTATTCTTCGCAGGGTTATCAGCAGGACGAACCCCGGAAGAGGTTGCCAATACTTCTTTGGCATGCCTCTTTCTTGCATTGTTCGACAGGCCTTCTCTCGAAAATCTGTCTACTATAACATATATAATCTCATGACTCCTTAAGGGAGAATGGGCGGGAGATCTTGTGGTTCGCCGAGATGACGACCATCGTGGTGACTGATGCCGAATGATCTGAACCTCGGGGTCATCTCGTGATGGCCGAGGTGGGGAACGACTCCTCATAAGTCTATGTCGGCACGGTGATGTCTCCCTCTAGGGTGGGGAATGTCCTTTTCTGGGACTCTTCGTTTTCTTCCTCCTTGGCGGTTAGAGACATCGTCCTCTACTGCGATCACCTCTGTTCCGCTTTACGAAGCGGTCAAGTCTTCCTCGCCTGATCAACAATTCAATAGCATCCTTCAACTGATAACACTCATCAATATCATGTCCTGGTGCCCTGTGATACCGACAGTACTTGGATTGATCTCCTCTTTCTTTGTTTCTTATTGGCTTCGGGGGTTTTTATCCCTTCTTTGACAAACTCTACGTTGTATACCTCATTCAAAATTCTTGCTCTAGAGGCATTTAACAGTGTATAGTCTTCGAACCTCGGGCCACCTTTGTATAAACCTCGGTCCTTATGACGTGGCGATTTGTCAACCTTTGATTGAGGATTCTTCTTTTGTGTTACGTTCTCGGCCGTCTTCACTTTCCTGGCCTTTAGCACATTCTCATAGTTAATGTATTTCTTTGCCTTTTTTAGAAACTCCTCCAATGAAGTCAAAGGTGTTTTAGCAATCGACATGAAGAAAGGCGAGCCTTCCTTTACCCTCGTCCTTAGCCAACATAAGAACTACTCCAGACTGTAAATTTTCAGCCGCCCTTGCCTCATGATTAAACCTGCCAATATAATCCCTCAACAGGTTCATCTACGCCTTGGCGGATCCTTCTTAGATTGGCCTCAGTCTTAGGCCTGGCCTTGTTGGTTGCAAAGGTGGTCTTGAACTTCTCTCTCAACATTATCCATGAATCAATGGATCTCGATCCAGAGATTGGAACCATTTCAGCACCACTCCTTTCAACGAAAGTGGGAATGCTTTGCATGTCAATGAGGCTAAAGCTCCCTTGTAGGACATTGCTGATTCAAACACTGAGAGGTGGTCATTCGAATCAGCAGATCCATTATATAACTCCGACGAAGGTAATTGCTGTAGTTGCTTTGGGACCTGCAAATTCAGAATCCTCATGGAGAAAGAAAGGTTGAATGGAACCATCTTGTCATCCTCGTTACCATATGCGCGTCATGCATTTCCAGCGCAACATGACCTGGTCTTAGAGCGGATGCAACAGATCTCTCAGTTTGATCATAAGTATTCTCCATAACTTTCTTACTCTTCCTCTCCACTTGAAGCTCCGTGATAATTTTCTCCTGCTCCTTCAACACCTCTCTCTGTCACTGCAACAACGCAGCAAGATTTGCCATGGTGACAGATGGTGCTGGAACACCGTTTGAGTCAGGAGTCACTTCAGGCATGGTGAAAGCGGCTTCGCCGTCCTTGGACGATGGTGGTGGAAGCTTCAGTGGCGAAGGCACCACGATGGACTTACGGTTCCTCGTGCTGACCATTACGAACAGGTCTCCAAATAATGAAGAGAATGAAGAGAATTAGAAAACGATTTCCACAGACGGCACCAATGTTGTGTGGTGAACACGAGAGAAGATCTCCGGTGGGCTCCCAGTGGTGGTTATTAGCGTCTCCGGTGGTGGCACCTACAAGGACTCCGATGCTTAAGTCAGTAAAGATGCGAGTGTGAGTGAAAAATGAAAGAGTTTGTGTACCTGATGAGTGTGGAGTCCTTTATATAGAGTATTTTTGGAGGGAAATTTTGTTAGAGTTATGTGCAACGTGGCAATGTGTGTTTGGGTGTCTTATTACACGCTTTCCTTGCTGTTAGGCGCTTTCTATGCTTTGCTGGGATAGATGTAAAGTAGGACCGAGATAGTAGGGAATTGCTATCTGGGGTGTCCGTGGTCATGCCAGTTGGGGTAGGCAGCATGTAGGCTGAGTTAGAGTTGTGTGTCCGAGTAACCTCCAAAACAATATGAAATCAAAAGTAAAATTCCTAACAGATGAAAAATTTGAAGCTGTCTGTGCTTTGGGGCAATAAGAAAAAGGAAATAAAACCAAGACGTGGAGCATTTTCCAATTTTCGTACTAATATTATTTTTTAATTACTGAAACTGAAAATAAAACAAGTAAAGAAGACAAGTGATTTGAACCAATCGATATGACACTATGCAAATTTTAGGAGCTCACTTCAGTTCTCCTTCCAAAAAAGAGAGTATCATATCACCTTTTATTTTATTTTTTTTGGAAATTATAAACATGTTAAGTGTAACAAATTAAGTAGGCTTGCAAACTGGAGCCTAGAGAATTAGTGTTCATGAATTGTCAACCCTCCCTCTCCGTTAACAAAGATTAATGTTTGTTGCTATTACCTACTAGTAATTTCGAATACTTAGTTTTTCTGGGCGTTGCGTTAGCCCTTTTTATCTAAAAAAATCACATACTCATAACAATTACAGTCTTAGTTGCTCAATCCACAATTTTCAAAATGTTGTAAGTACTTCCCTTTTCGGAGAGAGTACCCAAGTATACCCCCATAATTTTAATATCCTCCAAGCAAAAGTCTCAATAATTTTTACACTCCAAAAAAAAAAAAAAATTTTTAGCCGCACTTCAACAGCATCTCCCAAGGGTATGTTTGATTTTAAAATGAGTTATTTTAATTTAAAATAAAATAAAATAACGTGTAAAATAAAATTAATATATTATAACTGTCATACTAGTACATTGCACTTATCGGTAAAAATGATCTGGGTTAGTATATTTTGTTGGTAACTGCAATGTCAGAAGAAAAAGTTACGATCCTGAGAAATTTAAGATAATATTAATCTTAGATAAGTACAAAAATATCAGAATGATCCTTAAAAATCACAAATATTTGTTATGAATTAAGTTTAAATAAATTTCTAAATAAACACATCTAACAGAAAAAATAGAAAGATAAAATAAATCAAATTTATCTCATAATAAAATCAAGCTATGTATCTCAACCGTTAAAAATTAGATGAGAAAATTTCTTAAAAAATGTGAGATCGACAAGTTAATTTAAAAAAAAATGATTTATTTTACCTTCTTATTTTTTCTTTTATAAATACTTATTAAAAAGTTTATTCAAAATAAGAAGCATTGAAATATTAGTTCCTAAAAAGAACCAATATAATGGATATTTTATACTTTTAGGGAATAAGATGAAAGCTACCAAAATGCTGGTGACAATTTTGAAAAAATATCCTCTCTATTTTTTTCCCTTTCTATTTCTATCATTATCATGATTTTGAAAAAATAAATAATACTCTCTATTATGTGTGACATATTTCTATTTCATTTATTTTTTTAAAATCATAATAATAGAAAAAACAATGGACCTCAACATACAATTGATTGGTGGGGTCCCTATGGATTCCCTCTGACTCTAATAAAACGAAGATATAACTTGAGTTCCTTTCACACCAATCTCAAATTATTGCACTCATGGAACTTGCAAGGACGGAACTATGATTTGAGTGTGTTAATTAGGATTGGTTCCAAGCATTTTTTTCCTCTATTATTTTAGTTTAATTACACAAAGTGGCACGCCCTGCACAGGTTTGAATTTTCACACCTTGCATAGCATTCTTGAAAGCATTTCTCATCAATAATATGAACCAGTTTGTTTCAACCTGATACTGTGTCGATGTGGCTCAGTTGAGAGCAGTTCATAAACCATAAGCCTAAATTATCTGAAAATTACAATTGGACAAATACTCCTATTTAACATTAGGACAAATTTCATTAGCAGCAAGCAATTGGGTTTGGCAATAATTTATTTTCATATATCTAACATGATAAAAACAAAATGGGGGTAGTGAAGTGGCTCATGTATCCAGTAGGAGACACCAAATTTTTGTATGGACCTAGTTTATTATTTTTTTTGTACGTTCAAATGTTCAGAGTTGTTTCGTACGGTGGGAGAAAGGGGTTTGATGTACGGTTCACTACACCGCACAAAATAGATGTAGTCATGTAGACTGTTGAGTTTACAAAATAAATGCTCTGAATATATGCAAAAATTATTCCATGGCACACACATTTGTGGGACGACAAAAGTGGCTATATGCTATAATAATTTCTCTTAGCTTCAAAGCAAGATATTAGACTCCATGTCATTATACAGTTTATTATTTGTGCCTGTATTATTGTCTTGTGTTTACAAAGCAGAAGCCAAAACAACACACATGACTAGGAAAGCACTCATCAATTCATCATAGTATAACTGCATAAATATAAAAGATGAAAGTTAGGTATATGATTTCCTTATCCTTCGCATTGAAAGAACAGGAGACTTCATTTCTGCATTTGCATATCCTGGAGCATCCTCTGTTGTAATGGTTTGACGCTGGCGGCAGGCAGTTTTTGCTACAGGGTGCTATGTTGCGCTTGGTAGCTTCCATAGTAATGTACTTGTTTGCTTTAGCATGATTTCGAGAATTTTGAGCCTCCATTTCCACCCTTCACAAAAGCTTACTGCTTTATTCCTCACACATCATTGCATTTTCTGGTACTGATTTTGGGGTTAAGTCTGTCTATTATAGTACTAATACTTGAAAATTGAGAAATGATAGAAACTAGAAAGTTGATTCTATAATAATGTTGTTCAATCTCTCCTTTATTTTTACTTTTGTGTTTAAGACTGTTGTGGACATAATTGTTATAGGCTTATAGCACAATTGCACTTAGTAGCAAAATCTTTTGACCGTTAAGCAGAACTTAGCTTTAATAATAGTTATGATAACAACAACAAAGCTCTATCAAACAGAGGTTTTTTTCAAAAGCCAATTTGAATGAGCCAAAGTCATTTCTATAATAGGCGGAGTCCTAATTAGAATGAATAATTACAGTCTTCAAAATAATGTAAATGACGAAGGCGCCGGTACAAGTTACCAACTGACAATCACAAACCGTATGTCAATCCACTCAAAATATATATAATTTTTGTTCCCCTTAACTTATCTCCCTTACAGATGCTCAAGGGGAATATTCACTGCATAAATTCTGGACTTATGATTAACATTATTAATGCATTGATTTGTTAAGAATTACGTCATAGAATGAAAATCAAAGAATCCAAAGTAAAACCATTAATCTAGAAAGTTACTCCAACAGATTAACCCGATCAGGAGACCCCAGTTTGGAGGTGAGCAAGATTTATTTCACAGAGAACTCTATTTAGGAAATGTAAACAAGGAAGTACTGAAAAGTGAAAACTACATGAAAAGATAACTTTATACAATATAACCATCATACATTTGGAACCATTATTTGTAACATTAACCCACCTCTCTATTCACAGTAGGACTGAGGGATTCATGCACATGGATATCTCTTGTAACCATGCCCCAAGTGGCATAGCTATTAAATCCATATATCTGAAGTGCAGTCACCACCCGGATATCTCATCTCATGAGCAAGTGAGGGACCTCCTGGCTCAGCTCCAAAGTCAACAAAGAAGTTGGGGTTAATTTTCAGACCACCATTTTCAGTATCAACATGAATCTGTAACATGTGGGATCCTTTCTCTACAAGCTCTGGATAAAATTGTTTATCCCATGCACTAAAGAGTGAGTTTGTAACATATAGCCGCTTCCCATCCAAACTCAACTGAATCATCTGAGGGCCGCCTCTCAACTTATTTCCCTGTAAGCAAAATTTTGATCTCTTCAACCACTAAAGGGTCACATTTATGCATCAGACATAATCTTGGTAATTCTAATATAACTGAGTAAAGAACATGCATAAAAATGAGATGAATGCCCTTGCTAACGAAGACATCAGGACTAACTTTGTGGAGACAATCTGACGATGCAGAGGTAATGATGCTGAGTAGTGACAATACATATAGGTTTTTCACCTTTTGTTTATCTGCCTCCTACTCTTCATTATTAATTGGAGGTAATTTAACTCAATCCTACGAGGCTAAAATTTGAACAATACATCCACTTTTAGGGGTGAAAGTGAAATTGTATCATATCCTACTGAGGAAAATAAAACTCCAGAGAAATAGTGAGGCATTGATCTGCATCTAAGTACATGTTATGTCAGTGAGAGCTGGAAAATAATTTCTTAAATGCATTAGAAAATAAACAAATATATAAATACTTATTTAAGGACAAAGCATCTAACATGGCATTAGAGGTAAAGAAATTAACATATGCAAACATGCTTCATTCAGATGAAATGTGATATGGTAGGCAAAATGGAACAAGTGAAAAGCCATTCATACTTCTAAAAAGGGGGAAAATGAAGCAGCTACCATTTCAACTAAACGACTTATTCTTCCAGATGGGGTTAGCTACATTAATAAAAAAAGCCAATGGGTTCTATCAAAAACCAAAATTTCAATAAAATCATTTGGATCAAGTTTTTTTAACGGCAGCTACCATTTCATATTCTCAATAGTAAGATTTTCCTCCCATATTTGAAGTGATTCTAGAGGGAAAGTGTAGTCCTAAGATGCCAAGAAAAAAGGATAGAAGAGTTAATCAATTCACTATATCATCCTTAGAAATCTTTCATTTAAGCATAATGCTCAGGAATAGAGCACCAATAGTAAACAAAATTGCAAATTTCTCATTTTACAGCACTGCCTTCCAAGCCCTTGAAATTCAAACTTGTTTCTCCCTACACTCTTATCTATTGAGCAAAACCTTGAGTTTCATTTTAACAATTTCATTTGCATTAAGAATTTAAGAGCTAAGCCAGTAATCACCATTACTATTATGATCCAAGAATTTGTAGTTGCTCAAAATTTTCTTCTCGAAAAAATTGTTCAGAGAATCTATTTATAATATATAGAAACTAAAGTGAAGGCTGTGATGTTGACACCTCAGCTGCCAAATCAACTTCTGTGTTGCCAACTCATCATTTTACTTGTGCTGTCATCTTGTAGATCATCTCTTCGTTTTTACCTGTTTTAATCTCTTTTGTTTGTCTTTTGAGTAACAAATGAGGAATTGAGAATCAGCACTTACTATCTCTACTTTAAGTGAATTTGTTTACCACATTTATGCACCACATAAGATAAAATACAAAATATTTTTAAGGCACCAATGTAATGCACAAGTCTTTATCTAGTACGACACTAAAATTGCTAATTTCAAAAGTTAAACTGCACTAACCTGGATGTCTGGAAAATCAGATTGCCAAGTATTACCATCTTCTGTTATAGCTACTACAGGGCTTCCTTTCTGAAGTAGTCCCCCAACCCATACTTGGCCACTCAGTACAGGATTTTTAGGGTCCTCAATGTTATATTGTCTTATATCACCATGAAGCCAATTCACAAAGTACAGAAACCGATCATCAAGAGATGTCAGAAAATCAGTTATAAGCCCAGGCATTTCTGGAAGAATCCAGTTTTGCACTTTCAATGGTTTCACTGATATTGCAACCTGCAAAGTCAGTCTAGTCTGTAAGTATTATTGATCAATATGCCTTGGTTGAAGCAGAACAAACACTAACCATACAATATGAGTATGGATATCTATGACTGAGTAGAGAATGAAGAAAATTATCTCATCTCTGTATTATTTCATATTGAAAGAAGAAAACAATAAATAGGATATTCCCAATTTCCCAGAACTAACTAGGAAACCCAAAATATACAGGAATGAAGTTAAAATAGAATAGCTGACTGTAAGCCTTCCAATTAATGAGATGCCATGATTCTCCTAAAATTTAGGGATTGATTTTTGACAATATTCTTTTTTATGTACCTCATGACTCCATGATCCATCCTCAGTCTTGAAAAATCGTACCATGTTACTTGACAATGCACACCCAACGAAACCTGTATCTTTACAAGGATCATGCAGAAACCTTACCTACATTTAGGACAAAATAGTTATAAATTAAGCCACCTTTCACATAATACTTCACAAGTACAAGCTAGAGAGAAAAAAGGGAATAAACGACAAACATATTTATGATTAAATCACAAGTATATTAATGTAATGGTTTCAAATAAAGAAAAAAATAAAAACCATAAAGAAGTGCATTGTAACTGGTGGAAATAACTCTAGATTATATATTAAAGAACATACCTCCAAGGGTAGAAGCCCTGAACCACCGAGGTCCAATGTTTGTCTGAGGTCACCCCCAGGCCAGCTATATACATGTAGATGTCTCCCATAAAGGCCATCAGAGACATGCTGTAAGTTAAAACCTTTGGTGAAAGCAGCAGGAGCACCCCATGATGAGCTAATCATAGTCTTATGCCGTGGTTGGTACCAGAAGTCATACCCAAATAATGGACTGTGCCCAGGTTTGTCCCACCTAACAAATGTGTGTCAAGATACAAACTAATAACTAGAAAATAATCCACTGAAATGATAACCATTTCATATATTAGTTTTGTAGAACTGTTGCTGAAGATGCAAGACCATAGGCCAAGAAATATGCTGCTATTAATGATTCTACACTAAACATTTTGCAAAACTTTTGTCATTTCTAAGCATAGTGGTAAATTATCAATCTATGATTGCTCCATTTCCCATGTTGACAGTTAATTTGACTTCAAAATGGCAATTAAAACTAGATCTCACATAAAATCAGAAATCAAATGCATGTGAAAATGAATAGGAATTGGTAATTTAAGAGCATTTAGACATCCCAATATGCATTCTTGTATTTCTCAATTTAATCCTATGAAAGGGTACCTTCCTTTCACATTAAATTCTGGATCAAGAAGAAGAAATCCACTTCCTGCTGCATTTCCATCTTTATCTCCAAGAAATGAGATCATTACGTCACCAGAAGCAAGGCAATGAGATGTGTGTGCATAAGCTAATCCAGTCTTGCTTATGATGTCTTCAGGCTCAACAACTTTGTGCAAAGATGGAGAACTTGGATTTGTTTTTGTGTCAACCACATAAATGCGGCCTGATCTGAAATATGCTAAAGCTTACTTAATAAGGATTCCATTTTAAGAAAACTGATGTCTTTCTTTGGAGTTCTTGAACCTTGTCAATGTGCAGGTGTGTGTGTGTGTGCATGCACATGTGTGCAAGTAAATCCAAAGTTACTGTTTAGTCTCTTACACCAGGGAAGGTAAAATCAGATATCGCCGAACTGCTGATGGATCTCCATAGCAAGAGCTGCATGAATTCCACCCAAAATGGTGCAGTTCATCGCCTAAATAAGGTACAGGTAGCCTATGGATAACTTTTGAATACGTTGGAGAGCTTGGATCCACATCCACTGTGGCCAGATAGTCAGGCTTTTCCCTTCCTGTTCCTGCGTTGAATTGAATATTCATCACCAATATATAAATAAAATCACCAAATTACACATGTTTTGACAGAAATTGTTTAAACTGCACAAGCCTTCATGCATAGCACTATAAAGAGATAGATATTCTACATGTCACTTTTTCCCATTATCATGTCATATCAAATGTTTGGAACAACAAAGTGAGAAACCCATCTTCGTCTCTCTGCCTAATGCCTATCTACCCCTCCAATGAAGCTGAATTGGCATTTTCAGACGAGGAGTGCTAGCAACACACTCCTTCCAACACTCTCTCTCCTGTTTGTCACAAGAAGAAGTAGTTTTTGGTACCTGAGTAGATAGCAGTGACATAAAGGAGAGTCTCTCTGGGACCAGACATGGCTGCCAGTGGGGAAGCATAGCCAGGCCCTGATTTGGGACAATCATGCATGTTGCTTTGGTTCATCACCTTGTGTCCCTTCTCACAGTGCTCCATCTCTCTCTCTTTGAAAGATCACTTCACGCTTCACACTTCAAAGATCACCTTGAAAAGAAGAAGATGATAGTGATGATGATGATGACGTAGAAAAATAAACTCAAGGAAGAGTAAGTCAAGTTATAGGTACTGTCACTGCCTCTTACAAGTCACATGAAGATAAGAAGAGAAGTTACGCCTTTGGCTTCATCACAAAGTCACAATTCACATTAACATAAGTAACATTATGCCTAAGAATGAAAGAAAAACCCGTGTTTTGAATATGACCCTGCCATTTGGGCATAAATAAATAAATAAATAAAAATAGAAAAGAAGACCAGGAGTGTAGCTTGCTCCAATTAAAAATGCCAAAGTAAAATTCTTCCTTCTAACCTTTCGGGAACATTGAAAGGTTTTCTATTTTCTATTTTAGATAAATATTTTTTGGCTGAACCAGGCTATGTCTCAGCCAAGAGAGTTAAAGAGCACAAACTAATCCCTCAAAGTTATAAGATCTATTTAATGGTTGACCTTTCCGGAGATCAAAGTTCTTTACATAAATATCTTATAAGATTCCTTTCTCCTGCAGTAATTTCAAAATAATTATTATTTATATAATGTATATAAGCTTGACACAACTTGTGCTGTGTTTGGATCTTTATTAATGATATTCATTTTGCTTATCAGAAAAAAAATATGCATATAAGCTACTTTTTAGTGTTAAACTGCTAATCAAGATTAGTATGTGAGTTCTGGAAAAAATGGTAGTTCATAAAGACATAACATTCTCAATTATATGAAATTAAAACTAAAATTCCTTACGGATGAAAAATTTGAAGCTGTCTGTGCGTTGGGGCAATAAGAAAAAGGAAAGAAAACCAAGACGTGGAGCATTTTCCAATTTTCGTACTAATATATTTCTTTTTTCAATTACTGAAACTGAAAATAAAACAAGTAAAGAAGACAAGTGATTTGAACCAATCTATATGATACTATGCAAATTTTAGGAGCTCACTTCAGAACTCCTTCCAAAAAAGAGAGTATCATATCACCTTTTATTTTTTATTTTTGGGAAATTATAAACATGTTAAATGTAACAAATTAAGTAGGCTTGCAAACTGGAGCCTAGAGAATTATGGTGTTCATGAATTGTCAACCCTCCCTCTCAATTAACAAGATTAATGTTTGTTGTAGTTACCTACTTGTAATTTCGAATACTTAGTTTTTTTGGGCGTCGCTTTAGCCCCTTTTATCAAAAAAAATTTACATACTCATAAAAATTACATAGTCTTATTACTCAATCCACAATTTTAAAAATGCAGTAAGTACTTCCCTTTTCGGAGAGAGCACCCAAGTATAACCTCATAATTTAATATCCCCCCAGCAAAGTCTCAATAAATTTTACACTCCAAAAAAAAAAAAAAAAAACTTTTAGCCGCACTTCAACAGCATCTCCCAAGGGTATGTTTGATTTTAAAATGAGCTATTTTTAAAATAAAATAAAATAAAATAACGTGTAAAATAAAATTAATATATTATAACTGTCAAACTAGTACATTGCACTAATCGGTAATAAAGATCTGGGTTAATATATTTTGTTGGTAAATGCAATGTCAGAAAAAAGTTACGATCCTGAGAAATTTAAGATAATATTAATCTCAGATTGTACAAAAATATCAGAATGATCCTTAAAAATCACAAATATTTGTTATGAATTAAGTTTAGATAAATTTCTCAATAAACACATCTAATAGGAAAAATAGAAAGATAAAATAAATCAAATTTATCTCATAATAAAATCAAGCTATGTATCTCAACTGTTAAAAAATTAGATGAGAAAATTTCTTAAAAAATGTGAGATAGACAAGTTAATTTATAAAAAACTGATTTATTTTACTTTCTTATTTTTGTTTTTATAAATACTTATTAAAAAGTTTATTCAAAATAAGAAGCATTGAAATATTAGTTCCTAAAAAGAACCAATATAATGGATATTTTATACTTTTAGGGAATAAGATGAAAGCTACCAAAATGCTGGTGACAATTTTGAAAAAAGATCCTCTCCATTTCTTTCCCTTTCTGTTTCTATCATTCCCATGGTTTTGAAAAAAATAAATAATACTTTCCATTATGTGTGACTTATTTCTATTTCATTTATTTTTTCAAAATCATAATAATAGAAAAAATAAAAAGAAATGAAAACGATCTTAACCCGACAACTTCGTGGGTTTACTCAAAAGTTACAATATTTCACTTTGATTAAAATTAGTTATACCATCACATAATGTCATTTTTTTTTTAAGAAACGGAAAATGCATTTTATCACTTTCAAAATCTAACTAAAACAAACATTTTCAGTAACAAGCAATTTAACTTCAATTTTATTAGACAATCATCTTAGTTCCAGCCAAATCTTCTTCACACATCAACTTCAATGTATATTTTGAAACAGTATCTTCCAATCTGTAATAAGATACCGAAAAAACAGAAAGAGAAAAAATTGTCACCCAAGGATTAGGACTTTAGGTCACTGTCTTAATATACGGTCAAAGATCTCGTGTTTGTAGGATGTCATTGGCACTCAATAGGTTACTTGTATAGATTGTCTATTTGCTCCCCGTATTGAGCCACAACTCTATCTCTTCGAATCTTCAGGGTCGGTGTCATTAGACCATTATCGATCTGTTATTGGAGAAGAGGATTAACCAAATATGTCAGTTTTGTGATGTGAACAACATACAAGATACTACTACTTTTAATTCCAAATCTAACCGTGAAGGGTTCATTAACAAGAAGGATTGGTCCAATTTGAAATGGAAATTCTGATGTCCTGCATGATGAATAGGACAGGAAGAATGGGAGAAATGCAAATAAATCAAGATCAGAGTATAGAAAAGAAATCCAGTTAGTGAACACCAAATAGGGAACATGTGAACCTTTTCTTTTCCATTATGTTTTGGTCATCAAGAAACATAAGCATGTACCTTTTGCTTTCAAATAAGAAACTTGTTTTGGCTTTTCCTTAAGGAATCTAGTTTTGGAAAGGCTAGGATATATAAATAAAAACACTGTCGTCCTCATTTGGTAAAGGGAAAAACTACACAGATGTAACTTCATTCTTTGTAAGGCAGTAAGGCACATCATCACTGTTATGAGTCTTACATTGGGTAGAATAAGCTCAATGCGGTATTGGGGACTCTCTTAATGAACTAGCCTTTTAGATTGGACTCTCCTTATGTGCTTGAGCCATAACATGATGACAATCACAGGTTCTTACAAAAACACTCAAATAAGGGTGACTTAGGGAGAGATTTAATTAACTGGATATGGAAGTAGTTTACTCCCTTTAATTCTCATAAACTTCAAGTAGAGCTAATTAACCGTTATAGTCAAACACTGTCCAAAACCAGTTTATTAGTACCCTTTAATTCTCATAAACTTTAAGTGAAGCTAATTAACCGATATAGTCAAACACTGTCCTTCCCCAAAAACAGAAAAACACTAACATACCACAGAAATATCTGAACAAGGCATAAACTTTTTCTGGCATTTATTACAAGAAGCAGAAGTGAAACAAGTCTTACCAGGTCTTTAATTCTTTATATATTAGGCTTGTCACTTTTTCGTCACTGACATCTGAACTGTCAGAATCTATAATTGACAACTTCCTTGCTACCTTCACAACTTCTTCTTTGTTATGAACGATTAGAGCACCTAGACGTCGCTTATCCTATATGTTACAGTTATTACCAAGAAGTAAAATCACTACCTTTTGTACTATGTGTAATACATTTTATATGTAGTACTTGAGCTATCAAAAATCGAAAGAAATCAAGAATTAACCTGGCCAACAACAACAATTTGTTGAATTATGCTACTCCTCATTGCAGCTTCTTCAAGTTCTGCCGGTTCAACATTTTCACCTTCTCTTGTTGTAACAAATGGTTATTTCACATCTCTAATGGATAAAGATTATAGAAAATGTGCATACAAAGACAGAGTAGACGTACAACTTTTAAGATTCCATGCTAAATAGATTACATTGTATTGAAACTTCTGTTATACCTGTTGAAAGCACAATAGTGTCTTTAGCACGGCCTTCCACAACGATCACTCCACCAGAGTTACGACTTCGCCCAGTTGAATGATGGGGAACAATCCACCCTATATCACCAGTATTCAGCCAGCCATCCCCATCTAAGGCCTGATTTGTAGCTAAAGGATTCTAATACAAGAATAAGACACATAACTATCAGAATTTCATCCAGAAAACATCAATAAGACCACATGATGTGCATAAAGCATGCTTTTTGATTCCTCTATTTATGAAATAGGCTGCTAGAATGTCATGGAAAAGGTGTTTGATGTTGCATGATAAAACTGCAACTCCAATGCCAATAAGAGTTGACCTAATTATACAAATGAACAACATAAAAGGTCTAGAGTTCAATTCCTTTGGGGGGTCCCTCATTGATATGTCATTAGTATTTGTAATTGCTACTGTAAGCCCTCACTTAGGCTTATGTTATGCCATGCCCTGACCATGGAATGTGGCAACCTCCTCCTTCAACTATTTTGTACACACACAATAAAAGTAAAACTGCAGAGGTATCTCTCATATTTGCTGTATGTGCCCACAAACAAAATTAATACAAATGCATTCTCTCTCTCTCGTGCACACACACTTGTGCAAACAAAAAATGTTTGCATTCTGACAAAGCAAATTACCTTGAGGTATCCTTTCATCACTTGTGGACCCCTGACTTTCAAAATTCCCTTTGAGCCAGGTGGAAGAACTTCATCAGTTTCAGAATCTACTATTTTGAATTCTGTATGATGAACTGGATGCCCAACAGATCCAATAACCTTCAAAAGATTCCATTTGTAACATTCTCAGATAAATGCACTACTAATCAAGATATGCAATTATTATGAATGTCGTGATCTAGATAGACACTTCTAACAGAAGGTTGGACATTGTGCTATTAACATATTAAGTGAAGAATTTTATTAAAAAATAAAAAACTAAATAGATACTAAAGGAAAATAAAAGAGAGACTTAGTATAATATTGCAGATGAAGGTTTTAATAATAAACAATTTTCATGTTAAGTGTACACTTACACATATATTGGTATATGCATGCAGCAAATTTTCAGGAGAAATACTAGCACCACACTAACTTTAACACACTTTATAATTGGGTGAATTTGTCCTACTAAATAGTGAGACCTGCGTGACTTAGTGAGTCACCCATGAACTTCACCCAATAGTAAAGAGAATGTTGCCAGCATTCTTCAATTTTCAATGCATTTTGCTTACATTACATCTAAGTCGTCGAGCAGCAATAACCGGAGAAGTTTCTGTTAAACCATATCCATTCTGTACTTTCACACCAATTGCCTGCATGTTATAAAAAAGTGCCAATGTGAAATAGATTCCAAAAATTTGTTTATAAGTTATACATGTTTGAAATATCAGACCTCAAAAAATTTATCGACTTCCCAAGGCAAACTACCACCACCACTTATTCCAGCCTGTAGAGAGCCAAGAAGTTTCTCTCATCAAACCTCAATTTCCAAAATCATAAATAATGACACAACATGCTGCATAGTTTAGATGAATAATATATATGTCAAAACTCAGGGTGGGGGACCAGGGGGGCTGATCCCAAGAAAGGCGAAAGAAAGATAACAACCACAATACAACCAAGAATATGGTAAAAGAGGAAATAAGACAAGTAGGACTCTTGACATTTACTCCATTAGGATGTCTCATACTCATTCATTTGCAAAGTAGTTAATGCACAATCATATTCTTTCAAAAAGAAACCATGCTTGGGATCTTGAATTGCATAAACTCCTTGCTTGAGAATTCTCTTGTTTTCATCTAACCAAAGGGACCATAGCAGACAGCTGGACCCATCTTCCACACTCTATTTCTTACTAATATTGCTGATGCAACCCAGAAGGAGTTCCACCACAGTGGCTAGTGTCATTGAAGAGGCACCAGAAAGAGAAAGGTGGAACATCACTGGCCCTTAGCCAAAAGGCTGATAAAGATACATCTTTATGGAGCAACCCAAGGTAAGAATATTACCAATTTAGGAATAATTAAAAACTCAATTGATTAGTTAATACAATAACTGATTAACCCTTAATCATTCTTTAAACGTCATGATCCAATTAAGTTGTTAATTGTTTCAAAACTGAAAATATTTTACCCAGAATTCCTTTTTCATAATTTTCCCAAGACAGTATTGCACTTGACAAAACAAGACAACATATAAAACAAAGACGACCATACAATATAAGTATTATAAGATAATGAAGAAGAAGAAAACAAAACCTTTGATATTCCAATAGCTGAATGGATTTTATTGTAGACAAGTTTCTTTGCCAGAATATGAACTGGAAGTAATATTGTCACAATCATTCTGGCCCACAGCCAGTCCAACACTGAATAGACGTAGGAAACCTGCTTCTTATTCTTTGTTAGACATTTACCCTATAAACATATTTGAAATTTAGTAAAAGAAATATCCTTGGTGAGAATTAGTATTGCAATATTTTTACACTTGTTTAAACTCGTTATAAAACAAAATATATAAAAATTAATTATACAATCAATTAGATAGAATGCAGGTGTTAGTAAGTTGCAGATGGAATCAACCAGGAACACCGACACTAAGAAGTTTTGATTTGAGGAAACAAATTAGGAAGTACCATAAATTCAAATTTCTATACTTCTTATTTGACTTAATTCACAATGGTATTTCAGAGAAAGTTCTGGGAATCCTAACTACCTTGGCTTAGCCTCCAAAGTGAAGATCTATAATGCAACTCCTGAGCTAGGATATTGTATGCGACGTAGAAGCAACAAAATCATTTAATCAATAGATGATTCACAACTATAGACCTTTTACATTAGCATATTATATATTAAGTTGGAAGGTATTCTAGCAAAATTCTTAGCAAACTATTAAAGCAATTTGCTTCAGAAGTCTTGAGTGACTATAAGGAACAATAAACCAATACAAACAACAATTAACTAAAACCTGCAATCTTAAAGATGACTCAATGCAACATTGCTAAATCATCATGTTGTTTACCTTTTTTCTTACTGATAGAGAATGTTCCAAAAGCAAGGAAAAACGGAATGGAAAGAAAACAGATATAATGGTTCATTAAGAATTATTTTGTCCAACGAGGAAGGCCATTAAGAATCACAATAGGCCTGATACGAAACATGTTAAACACTTCAGAGATCAGACAAAAAGAACTGATGCCCAAACCTCATAAATACGCTTATACTCCATGTATGCTAAGCTGACCCTTATGAATGTTAGTGCCACAAGCTTTCTAACAATGGAACCTGTAGATATCTGCTTCATGATCCCACTGCAAAGAAAACAATCAACAAAAACAATAGAAGTTATGTTCCTGAGAAACATAATCTTCAAATAGAAAAAACCCAAAATGACTAAGATCAGCATCATCATCAAAATAAGAACATAGATTTCTTCATAATAAATAAAATTTCCTTTACGATTAAACTTTTCATTTGGAACAAGTATAATGTGTGATGGCCCTTGTCTAAGAGTGAGGGATAGTGTGTGTTAGTAAGCTTAGCTTGAGTAGCCTGATTGTCCACTTTGTAACTCACCTCAAAACATTATTCAAAAACCAAATTCATGCATCATACTGAGGAACGGTTTACAATTTTGACAAAACAAGCCATATTCCGATACCAAGAAAAAAAAAAAAAAGCAAGCTTCTTCTTGACATATGATATATCATCAATTCAATGTGTATTCATTCAACTCCTACAAGAGGATTTACCTGTACAATGTTTCAAAAACTAAAGGAACAGAAATCAAGTAATGTGGTTGATAACGTCCCAAATCATCCTAGAAAGTAAGAAAACAGAGCATGTTAATACATGTGCATATAAATAACAAAATAGCCAAATAAGCATATGTAGCAATGCATTGCCTTTTATTATCTAATAATAATAATAATAATAATAGTTGTTAATCCATCTATTGTTTGAAGAAAAATCAGCCCTTTATTTTTTTTCCCTTTTCAACCCCTGATATTGAAGTCACATTATAATTGTGTAAGAAGTCACATTTCCACAATGTTTCAATCAAACATATGATCATAGTAACAATAGTAATACCTTGAGGTTCCTCACGGTTGTGTATACTTGCTCAATACCGCAATGTGAAAATGAAATACTCACAAGCTCTTTCGTATGCATGCCAAGGTGGCAGCATGCTTAGGAATCTATCCCCAACTTCAGCAGGTACAATGTCCCATAAGTTTTTTATCTAGAAATTGATCAACAAATGATACAGCATCAAGGGTAACATAAAGCCCAGAATCATCTTCAACTGAAACCAATTAAAGGTGACTTGAATCTGTAACATTGTCACAATAATTTTGATAGAAGGTTTGTGCTGAAACCTGATGCAGAATGTTCCGATGGGTAAGCATAACACCTTTCGGATTTCCAGTAGTTCCACTTGTGTATACGAGAGTAGCAATGTTATCAGAGTTTATTGCTTCATAAATATAACGTTGTTCTGCAATAAATATAGAAAGTAGATAAGTAGCACATATAGTACTTGATTACTGCTTCTCTAGATAATTAAATAAAGAGAAATGTTAGTAATACACTTCTTTGAACACACTCTCTAGTTAAATAAATAAATAAATTCTTGATTAGAAAAACAAAAAAAAGTTAATAATCCTGTTTACTTTTACACTGTAAGGAAGTTAGCCAAGTTCAAATAGTTCTTGATAATTGATTATAAAGGGATAGGTGGCAAGGTCATGCTTCATTGTCAAGCTCTTGTCTCGTGCAGCTGATTGGAACTGATGCAAATATTTTCAAACCGATATTGATGCCTCTGTATCTACAAATTAAGGACACAGTTTTCTTCTGGCATTTTTCTGTGGGTCATAGCTAATGGGTTTTCTTAGAGGGTATCTTTAACAGACAATTAGAGAAAACCATTGGCTTGATATGCCATTTTGTTTCCTTCTGTTCTGTGTTTCTTGTGTTGCTGTGGTGTGAGGGTATATTAATATATTATCATCTGATTCTATATTAATATTTATCTTACTTACAATTTTATTTTATTTTATAGAAATTCCTCTTTTATCAAATAGAACAAAACAAGAAGATTGCAAGTTTGCAACTAACATCAGTCTATGTCCACATTTTATTGAAAATTCATCTCACTGAAGAAAAGAAAGGGGCCTGGATTGAACATAATTCTTAGGTTTAAATGCAAATATGACGAATTGTAGTTGTAGTCTTTAAAAACATCATTAGTTTTGGTCAAAATAAATTTTATCTCCGTTTATTGATAACATGACGTACATCTAGACATATCATGCCATCTTAGAATAATTGTTGACGTGATATGTCTAAATGATGAGAACCATTTTTAAAATATTAACTTTATGAAGACCAAAACAAAAATAAGTTAAAGAATTAAAACCAAAATTTATTATATTTATATGGACTAAAAACATATTTAAACTTATTCTTTGGTATAACTTGAGAGAGTTAGTTTACATACCAGCATCATGAGCATTAGATAATGCCCTGCGACTCTCTCGTCCCAAATCTATGACTTCCATGAAAGTAAACATCGGCACGTGCTTGTTTTCTTGACCAACCAGGTCTGATTTTTCTCCCCAAAGCAAAATAATAAATCTCATGCTAGTCCTCGAATAAAATGTTTTTGCAACCCGGTAAAACATTTCAGGGTTATCCACCACTAGTGCAACACTGGATAACAATAGCATATGTCAGCAAAGTCTCCCGAGTTCAACAATTCAAATTGAGAACATAAAAAAATGTGAAAACCTATAGTTATCTTATTTAGGACAATTCATTAAGAAATGCCAGAATTTAAACAAACTTAGTCACAAGATGTGAATATGCAAAGATGAGCTTGAAACAATATTATCAGATTATTCAAGATTCTCGAAGTGTTTATCAACAAACCTTTCAGAGTGGTTGTATATTTGCAATAGCTCTTCAACTGATGACCTTGAGCCTCTTACCACATTGATTGCTCCACTTGCCATCATACCTAGACTAAAAATATAACATTGATGTGATATAAAACAACAACTATCGCACACAAATAGTACAAGTGTGAGTCCCTAGGATCTATGTGTATTTATCAAAATGCCAAAATAGTTTACGCCAAAATAGTTTACACCAAAATATCACTTTTAAGCAAGGTTTTAAATTGCAGTCGCAGTTACAATTTCATTGTGATCCTTAACATTATGGAAAATTATGGACAAATACGGCTGATGCAGCCACAATTAGGGTCGCAAAGAGTTCTAAAACATTAATGTTGCAACTAAAATTCCACTTGCAGACTTTTTTTAAAATCTTGCTTTTTTAAGTATTAAAACACCAAACCAAATTACACAACTATGAGCATATAAACACCGTAAATCTGCCACTAAGCTCAGCATCTATGATATATGCAGGTATGAAAATTGAAAATTCATTTTCACTAAACGGCGGTAACTTTCACAAAATATGTAATTTTTAAAACATGGAGATAATTTTTAAGAAACATGATAGTAACAGTTCCCTCGCACATATATTCATAAACACTACATATATTTCTCAAAATTTACTATTGTGTTTTTGAAATGTTACAATCATATTTTATAATTGTTATTTGTTTTTTGAAAAGTTTGTACACATAAGATTTGTGCCAAGACTCAATACACCGAAAGTGGAGAAAAATAATTCTGCGCACCTTGATCTGCTACAAGCCAACGACATGAATTATCCGAAAAAAGTGCAAGCTTCTCATCAGGTCTTAACCCAATAACTCTCAAGCCTTCTGCAAAATCCAAAATTGCCTGCTCCAACTGAAATTTTGATACAGAACAAAATATAAGAAAGATATAAGAATCATGAAAGCAACTTATTTTCTAGTAAGCATTGAAAGTAGCAGATACCAATTACAACCTAGAAAGCTCCAACACTTTGAGAGAGGCATCATGTTTCTCTTTTAACACATTAATGGCTCAACAGTCCTACGTCCCTAGTTTGGCATGTGTTGCTAGCTACTTGCTAAATTTCTAAATAAACAAAATTGAGAGTACTCTTGGATATAACTCTATTACTTCCTGCACATGAAATGTTCTCAAAAACATTTCAACAAACAAACCTTCCACATTTACCACATATATTCCCCAAGGAGTTCTTTATTTGTTTACATGCATGAAAATAGAGATAGACTAATTAATCTGATATTCACCTACATTATTAAAATACAAACGAATCTTGGATAATTTGATAATGTTGCCTTTTCAATTTGAAGCTTAAATTTGATCCAGTAACAATGCCAGACTCGTTACAAGCTATAAACAAGCCGAAAGGGTCACATTATTTTTAACAGTATAACTTTTTTAGAGATATCCAATACGTGCCTTTTTTTGCTAGCCCCTCCCACATGATACTTTTTTTATTCTATTTACAAGTCTTTCATACCTTCCACGTCTTGTCATGGACCACCAATTTGGGTCGTGAAATTATTGTAGATTGTAGTAAATTCTAAATAAGCCTTTTCTCTTGCACAGAACAGAAAGCTTCTAAATAGGCAGCACAATACAATACAGTGACAGCAAAGAACCTATATATTAACAGACGATCATGCCACACCCCAGCATCGCTCAAGCTTAAACCTTAATCATTACTCACTTCCAGTAACAGTGATAACATCATCTGTCATGTCCTCAACCTAGAAAACATAATTTTTCTTTCTTATATAAGAATTAAAAAGAATTAATTACATCTTAGTACACATGGTCACTTTGCCAGAGATAGGGAGCCAAAAAAGCTTCTAAAATATTTTCAGCATGTATGATAATTAAAACAATTTAGGCAAAAGGGCGCAGAACAACAGGGGTAAAAATGACCTGTTTATACGTCATAGTTGTAGGAGGATCATGATATGGATCTATTAAGGCTACATTATCACCATACTTCTCCGCAGAAGATCTCCAGATATCAGGAACCGCTTTCCACTCATCTGAGGCCACACCACCACTTCCAGAAAGTAATGAACTTTCTAGCAAAGGGGAGCACCTTCTTATCTCGAATGTCTCTGTCTACATGCACAAGAATATCATAACAAAATAATATTATGCTTTGCACTCTCTAAACACACTTGCTATGTGAATATTGCAGGCATTGTTTGGCCTAGCTGTTTGACACTGTTTCACACACAATAGAGATCTTAGCTAATGATTCTTCCTTCTTCTTTTTTCCCTCATATGCTAAAACATAAGTGATTAATCAAGGTGTGGATCAGATCAATTTCAAAATGAATTTTTCACACCAAAATCTAATTTTTATCCCCTCAACAAATTCCATGATATTTAAAGGAAAAAAAAAATGGATATAACTCCTCTAAAGTGAATAAGGATAAAATAAGTAATCTAAACTGAAAAATTAACTATTGATGATTTCTTATGCGTGTGCACCTAATATCAACACTTGACTTTTTCGTCAGATTACTTATTTTTTTTCCTTTAAATGTTCACTGTAGAGAAGTTGGATCCAAAAAAATGTTACTTGATAATTTTTATTTTTTTTTAACCAAAAGAATTACCTTGGATTGGCAAAATACGCGAAAATGAGAGAGTGGAGAAGAAGGGACAGGGCCAGCACCATATTTTCCACCAGAAAATGTGATCCTAGTGAATTTGCTGCGTGTGAGGAAGAGGGGAAGTGCATGATGAGGATGAGAGAAGGTCCAAGCATGGTTGTAGGCGATAGGAGTTGTTGCCATTTGATGATTAGCTGAAGAAGCAAATCAGAGAGAGCCACAAAAATGGAGGAGAGTCGCCTAACACATTGTAGTAATTAATTAATGATACACAGATAAGGAGACAAGAGTAGTAGTGGCTCCTTCTTGTAGATGTCGAAGAGAACTAAATCCTCCAACTGTTCGTTACTAAGCTCCGCTTTGTTTGGTGGTACGTGGATTGTAACGACCATAAGATGGACCAATCATTCGTGGCATGGCGCATCACGCGACAACGTATGGCATAGAACAATTTTTTTACTTTCTAAAATACAAGAATTTTTTTTTATATTGATTGATATGATGTTTAATTTATTTTGATTAGACCGTGCAATCATATATTATTTTCAAAATCTATATATAATCATGTCCAATGACGCATGGAATAAATGTAAGTATATACATGTTTGGATGAATGTGTCGTTGTTTTAAATGTGTTAAAATATGATTCTTGTTGCCCATTTGGTGTTTTATTATTTTTTGAGGTCTTGGGAATCTTTGACGCATAACACATTTTAAAATGTCTAAAATACTTAAGATTAACATGAATGAAATTTTGGCCATAAAAAAAAAAAAAATGAATGAAATTTTGGACTAAAACCTCTGCACCTTGGAGCTTAGTCAAACCTGGTTAGTCACTGGACAGTCCTTGGACCTTGATGAATTTGGAAGGTTGGGACCTACACTTGAAGATTCAAGACCTAACTATTACTTAAGAACCCTAAAGTATTAATTTTAATTAAATAAAACCTAAACAGTGGTTAAACACTAAAGTTTCACCTAATGACAATGGCTTAAAGTGAGTTTTAGGTTTAAAAGTGATTAGAGAATTTATAATAAATTTACAAAAAAAATTGTACAAAAAGTAAGTCAATTTAGACTAGTTTAAGAAGAAAAGCACAAATAAAATCTATAAAGGGTACTTTTATAATTTTTATTTTTAAAAACTGTTATTATATTATTTATAACATATTTCGTTGGAGAGTAATTTTTATGAATAGTTTTGGTATTTTTAATAAATTTTGAGTTAGAATTAGTCTTATAAAGTTATTTTTGTGAAATTTTGGATAAAAGGGAAAAATTTTATTTCATATTTAAAAGATTTATTTTCTAACCTTGAATAATATATTCTAATATTATTTTCTCAAATATTTTTAGAAATTTGAATTATAATAATTATTTGAATTAATTATGACTATTCTAGTATTTATTTAAAAAATAGGGGTAAAATGGTAATTTTATCCCCCAAACTATTTTAGAAAATTCTCAGAGGTCAAATTTGATAACAGTAGCTTCCCATAAAATTTCCAAGTCAAAATAATGTTATTTAAATTTATTATGAAATTCTAAGTTTAATGGGATTTTATTAAATACGGGTATTTTAGTAAATTTTGAAATTTAATTTAAATTTAAAATTTGAAAACATAACTTAGAAATGGAAATCTAAACTTAAATGATTTGGTTAAAATTATTTAAGATTTATAAGCAAAATATAATTAAATTCTCTTCTATAAAATTTAATAACGTACGTTATCTACAAAAGCGAAAATGTATGAGTGCAAAGAGGAAGTGTCTGCAAAAAATTCTAAAGAATTTTTTAAGTGTGTACACCTTAAAAATAAGGTGGTGAGAATGCTTAGTACCCTATAGAGGGCCACAAGTAAGGTGACAGACATATTGAGACCCAAAGGAGTTATTATTGTTAGACTGTAGCTTAGATTTGAGATCCAAGGACAATGTTGTTGACGTCTTCTCCACAATAGGGCCAAGTGGTGATAATATTGAATTAAGGTGTTGAGAATCTTTATGTAGTGGATTTGTCTCATGCATATATGCATAAGTCCATGACATTGTTTTAAGCATGCCCTAAATTAGAAACTAGGGTGGAAAGGCTAGTAAGGTTACTATGTAAGGACCTTGAGGATATATAGACATGCAAATCCACAAGTGGCCAAGGTCCTTGCAAACCCTGTGTCGTGGTGGTGACCATCCACATACGTATATCTTGACGATGCCACAGTTGCTTCATAATTAGCATTAGTGTCACTTGAATGGTTTATGACATGTGTTCCCTTTCTTAACCTGTGGGTTGGTGATTTATGTTGCACCATGTTAAGGGACACGCCTAAACTAGTTGCTCGGTTGTTTAGGAAATTTCCATAGAGTCGAGTCTACTGCATGCATGATTAGCAACATATTGCATTGTTTTGTGTGTTGCTTTTTATCATGATATCTTTGTGATGTGATATGTTTTTACTATGTGAATTTTGTTGTTGTGAATATATATATATATATATATATATATATGTATGTATGTATGTATGTATTTGTGTATGTATGTATATTGTTGTTATCTTTATATTGCCTATTTTGGAGTACATTCATTATGCATGTACTTATTTATGTAACCTTACCTTTTTAGGCGTTTGTTTGTGTGTGTATTGCTATGATTGTGACGTTCGTGTTCGAGGGAACAGAGGCCTTAGATGTGTTTGTGTCCAAGGATAGCAACCTTATGTTCGAGACCTTTAAACTCTTTAGCAAAAAGGCATGGAGTGTGGTAAATTTATGATAAATGTACAACTTATGTAAATTTATAGAGCTAATTTACACATTTTTTTTCTTTAGTTCAAAGAAAATTTATAAGAAAATAACCCAATAATGTGAAATGTCATGTAATTTTGTGTTATTGAGATTTTTATTAAAAATTGCATGATTTTAATTAGTCATTTGAGTTTATTAATGTATGGAACTTGAGCAAAGAAAATGGACGATGTCAGGATGTTCAGGAAGCCAAATTTCAGTTACAAAAGCACAAGAAAAAAGTAAGTTAGCATTGACACCAGTAGAAGACTGCCCAGCGTCAGCACATAAGCTGAAACTCGAAAGGAAATGGTGCCTAGTGCCAACATGTTTTCAACTTTATAATTTTTTATTTATCATTAAGCTTGGCGTATTTTTATGATTCAAAAAGCCCAAACTCATTATAAAAAGGCAATAACTACATGTTTAGGACCATTCTTTGACTGATCTAAGGATCAAGAGTGAGGAAGAACTTAAAGATTCATCTCTGGCCTTGGATCTTGAAGAATTGAGGTTCAATTCTCAAGATTCATGACTTTCTTTCTATCTTCTTTTTCTTTTCTTTGTGTGTTTAGTTTCTTTGAGTTTCTAAACCCTTTTAGGGTTAGGTTAGGATTAACATTGCTTCAAACTTAATGTAATTGATTTCTTTTTTAAATCATTCTCTTGTTACTATTAATTTAGTTGTTGAATTCACGCTTAATGCTTTTTCTAAGATTGACACTCATTATTAGTAATTTAAACCTTGCAATTGGGAAATTGAGGTTTAGTCCATTCCAATTCAATAACCATACAATTCTTGAGCCTATAAATAGGGATATATTGTATGCCTTCATGTGACACTCCTTCTATTAATGTTTATGACTTATTTTGCTCGTTTAAGGGATTAGGGTTCATCATTGGGATTAAAGGATTTATTGCCTAAAGAATTACGGTTAAACTAAGTTAGAGAAATTGAAGGTAAATTGCTTAACAAAAAGGGGTTTGGAAAAGAAGAGATTACTTCAAGGAGAGTCAAGGGAATTTCGATACCTAACTGTTTTAATTCATATAATCTTTCAAACATATTTCAATTACGTTCTTTGCCTTTTCTTTAATCATAAAATCAAAATCCTAAAAATCTCTAATTTTCCCTTTATTCTTGAATTCATAAGTAATTATTTGATTGTGTTATTATTAAACAACAATCCTATGGAGACGATAATTCTTACTTTACACTTTATTACTTGTATGGCCGATACACTTGTCGTGATCCTAACAATCTATGTTGAGGAAAAAGGATTCACTTGGAGATCGACTTCAGTGATAATGTTTAGGTTAGAACTGCTTAGGGTGGTGTTTTAGTTATGACTAACTTAGGGAGTGAGTTTTGTTATAGTTTTGCCCTTACTGTTTCATATGTATTATCCATTATTTGTTAGCATGTACTATTTTGGTATACCTTGTATAACTTAGCCTGGGAGCTTCATTTTCAGTTATGTAGTGTCGTGTGGTACAGTATTTGAATTAATTCTTTATGGTTTATGCATGACCTATGTTCCTTAATTGTATCTTATTATTCAAATTTCTAAATTGATAATTGAGTAAATTACACTTGCCCCCTTGTATTTTTTGCGGATTGCAGCCGATACCCTTACTTTTTTGAGACCTTACAGAAAACCCCTTAATTATTTGGGATTTGTTACACCGTAACCCCTTGAGTGCTTAACGCCGTCAAATTCGTTAACCCCAATGAATCATGTGTGTGGCACATGCTTTTGAATGAAATTTTATGTCAAAAATACCCTTGTCTTCTTTGTCAAAAATACCCAAACCCAACATGTCCCTGGTGATTAATTTGGGGACATCACAATGAATTAGGAGTAGCTGGTTGATTAATTTGTACTGTGGAGCAAGCATAGGATCAACAAGCTTATTCTTTACTCCCTTCATAGTCTAATGATCTTCATCTAAATCAACAAAAACTCTTATACAATCCTTCAAAGCTGGCCATAAAAGAACAACCATCCATCAAATGTACCGCTCCTCCTAAAGGAATATTAAGGAAACTAAAAAGAAAGGTTTGCAAAATCTTCTTTTCATTCAGCAAACAGTACCTTGCCATTCTATTTTCTCAACATTATTTTCACAACGATTTTTTTGCTGGAAAATAACATGAATGTGGCTCATATTTTGGCAATATTCATAACTTAATTTCATGTAATTGTTACAAATTTTGAATTATTAGCTTTTAATTAGTATTATTGGCTTTTAATGGAGGAGCCAATTAAGGGACAGTTACGGTTTTTGATTTTATGAAGGGGTCCCTTGCCTTGCCTATAAATAGCCTATGATGCTCCATTGATTCACACATCTCAGAAAAGGCTGAGGTTAGAAGAACCTTCTATTTTCTTTCTTTCTCTTTCTAAACTTTATTGTGAGATTTGGGCATTTGTTTCTTTCTTGTGATAACAATGGCTGCAAGTGGAGGTAAGCTTCCGCATTATATCCTTTATATATTTTCTATTTTTGAGATCTTATAGTTACTTTTGCTTTATATCAAGGACCAATGACAAATTAAATGAATATTATTTAGTATTCATGATAGAGGTCCAACAATTGGTATTAGAGCTAGGCTTGTAGCCTTGTTATTCGATTCGTTATATTCTTCTAGCATTACAAGTCAATTCGAATATATAAGTATGGCCAAAATGTTATTATGGGATATGTTAGCATTAAAGTAATTTTTTTAATAGAGTTAACGTGATGTCTTATAATAAAGTTGCTTTATAGGACATATGACGCTGATTACTCGTGATTTATAATTCATTGAATTTAATTATGCTTTAATATTATATGTTAAATAAATATTGGATCAATATATATAAATTATTAAAGCAATTTGTGCCATGCGTTCTTTTGATCGAAAGTTGTAATGATTACAGTGTTTAGGAATAGCCATAGCATCCTAGGCATGTGATAAAGAAATTATTACTTGGCCCCATAGGGAAGTAATAATTAATCAAGATCAAATATCATGATATTTCTATACCCATAGGCATGATTTATTATGGTATTTGTATAGGAAACTTGTAAATTCTATGCATGTCTTGCACCTTTGCCCATAGGAAGGCTTGAATTTACTTGTTAAATTGTATTCGTAGCATTGATTTATGTGATCCTTGTATTGTAGTTGTTTCTAGTAATCTGCTTGAATCTCGTATTCCTTTGTTGATTGGTGATAACTATGTTGATTGGAAAGAGCACATTCTCTTGACCTTGGGGTGTATGGAATTGGACTTAGCACTTTGTGTGGATGAACCACCCATTCCTACGGAAGGTAGTGCTCAAGAGGAAAAGGCTAACTATGACCAATGGGAGTGATCAAATTGCTTATGTTTAATGCTCATTAAGTCTCATATAAGAAAAAGCATTAGGGGATCCATTCTCGATTGTGATAAGGTTAAGGCTTATATGAAGGCTATTAAGGAGCATTTTGTTAGCTCTAATAAGTCCATGGCTAGCACCCTAATGAAGAAGCTTTCAAGCATGAAGTATGACAAGAGTAAAGGTGTGCATGAACACATCATAGAAATGAGGGATACTGCTGCTAACTTAAGTCCCTAGAAGTTGAAATTTCTAAGTCATTTCTTGTTCATTTCATTCTTAACTCACTTCCTTTGGAATATGATCCTTTTAAAATTTCTTATATCACACATAAGGATAAATGGTCTATTAATGAACTTTTGACCATATGTCTTCAAGAGGAAGAGAGACTAAAGCATGAGACACCTGAAAGTGCTCATATGGTGACTTATGATAAAGGAAATGGGAGAAGAGGTAATGGTGTTCCCGAAGTCTGCAAGACTGTCCAAATGAAGCGAAATGGGAAAAAGATGAATTGCTTTTTCTACAAGAAGGTGGGACATATGAAGAAAGATCGTCTCAAATACAAGAAATGGCTTGAAAAGAAAGGCAATTTTGCCTTAACCTGTTTTGAATCAAATTTTATTGAAGCCCCTAGCAATACTTGGTGGATTGATTCAGGTTCTACAATTCACATTGCTAATAATGTGCAGGGCTTTCTAAACCTGCGAAATCCAGTGGGAAGTGAACAAAACATCTATGCAGGAAATTGGATGAGTTCACATGTGGAGGCTATTGGAACTTTTAAAAATGTTTTGAATTTTGGCTTTTGCTTGTTATTATAAAACACTTTCTATGTTCCGTCTTTTTCTAGAAACTTCATTTCTGTTTCTAAGCTTACGCATATTGGTTTTTCTTTTCTTTTTCGTGATGTTTCCTTTGAACCGCTTAAAGATAATAAAGTTGTTGGTTGTGGTTTTTTAGTTGAAAATTTATTTAAGCTTTCATTAGATCCTATTTTTGAAACAAGTCTCATAGCCTTACATACCAACATTGGTACTAAGCGAAGTATTGTAAATGAAAATTCGTCCATGCTTTGGCATAAACGTTTAGGGCACATTTCTCTCAAAAGAATTAAGAGATTAGTAAAGGAAGAAATTCTTAAGAACCTTGACTTTACTAATTTTAGTACTTGTGTAGAATGCATAAAGGGAAAGCATACTAACAAGACTACTAAAGGTGCCAAAAGAAGTAGTGGGCTTCTTGAAATTATTCATATGGATATCTGTGGACCTTTTCCCACACCTTGTTTAAATGGTCAGAAATATTTTATTTCATTTATCGATGACCACTCAAGATTTATGTATCTCTATCTTCTATATGAAAAATTTGAAGCACTTGATGCTTTTAAAGTTTTCAAAGCCGAAGTAGAGAAACAAAAGCAAAAGAAAATAAAGATTGTAAGATCTGATAAAGGTGGGGAATATTATGGTAGATACACAAAAAGGGACAACAAATCGGTCCATTTGCAAAGTTTCTTATAAAGGAGGGTATTGTTGCCCAATATACTATGGTAGGTACATCACAACAAAATGGTGTTGCCGAAAGAAGAAATCGCACGCTTATGGAAATGATTAGAAGCATGATTAGCAGCTCAAAGGTATTACCTATGTCCTTATGGAGTGAAGCTTTGAAAACAACCATGTATATATTAAATAGGGTACCATCTAAAGTCTTTCCAAAAACACCCTTTGAAATTTGGAATGGATGGAAACCTAGTTTAAGACATTTACACATATGGGGTTGTCCAGTTGAAGTCAGGATTTATAATCCAAACATTGGGAAATTGGACTTAAGAACCACTAGTGGATATTTTATTGGATGTCCAAATAACTCCAAAGGCTATAGGTTTTATTGTCCTTCTCACACTCCTAAAATAGTTGAAGCTAAAAATGCAAAGTTTCTTGAAGATCATGAAGTTAGTGGGAGTGGAAACACTCAACGAGTGGAATTTGAAGAAATAAAAGAATCACCTATGATACCTTTAAAAGCAATAGAGTTGATTGGTGTTCAAAATAATCAACATGACACTATTGAACATCAACCAACTCATCAAGAACCACAAGTTGAGAATATACCACATGAGGAACTCACTAATATAGAACCTATTAATCAAGAACTAATAGAAACAAGGAGATCTACAAGAACTAGAAAGTCAGCAATTTCTAGTGACTATATTGTGTACCTTCAAGAATCTGACTTTGATGTCAGACTTAAGGATGATCTTACTACGTTTTCACAAGCCATGAGTAGAGAAGATTCTAAGCTATGGTATGAAGCCATGAATGAAGAAACGGAATCTATGACTAAAAATAAAGTTTAGGATCTAGTAGAATTACCAAAGGGAGTATCTTTAGTAGGTTGTAAATGGATCTTTAAAACTAAAAGAGACTCAACCAGTAATGTTGAAAGATATAAAGCAAGACTTGTTGCCAAAGGCTTTACTCAAAAAGAAGGTATTAATTATCATGAAACTTTCTCTCCAGTTTCTAAGAAAGATTCATTTAGGATAATCATGGCATTGGTAGCTTATTTTGATTTTGAATTACATCAAATGGATGTGAAAACAACATTTCTGAATAGGGATCTTGAAGAAGAAGTGTACATGTCTCAACCTATAGGGTTTGAAAGTGAAAAAGGTAATCACTTAGTTTGCAAGCTTAAAAGATCTATATATGGGCTAAAACAAGCATCCCACCAATGGTATATAAAGTTTCACAATGTTGTTACCAAATATGGATTTGAGGAAAATGTTGTAGACCAATGTATATATCTTAAAGTCAGTGGGAGTAAGTTTATCTTTTTAGTCTTATATGTAGATGACATTTTACTTGCAAGTAGTGACTTAGGTCTTTTGCATGATACCAAATTTTTTCTCTCACAAAACTTTGATATAAAGGATATGGGTGAAGCCTCCTATGTCATTGGCATAGAGATTCATAGAGATAGATCTTTAAGAACACTGGGATTATCTCAAAAGACCTACATAGAAAAGGTTTTGAAAAGATTTAATATGCAGAATTGTTCATCAATTGCTACACCTAGTTAAAGGGAAAAATTTAATCTCAATCAATGTCCTTAAACAACATTGGAACAAGAAGAGATGAAAAGTATTCCTTATACTTCAGCGGTAGGAAATCTCATGTATGCTCAAGTAAGCACTAGGTCAGATATTGCATTCGCGATAGAATGCTAGGAAGATATCAAAGCAATCCAGGCATGGTACATTAGAAGGCAACAAAAAGGGTTATGAGATACCTTTAAGGAACCAAGGATTATAAGCTAACATACAAGCATTTTGATAATTTGGAAATAAAAGGATATACAAATTCAGATTTTGCTGGATGCATGGACTCAAAAAGGTCAACTTTAGGCTATATCTTCTTTTTAGCTGAAGGTGCTATCTCTTGGAAAAGCAAAAAGCAAACAATCATTGCATCATCCACTATGGAAGCAGAATTTATTGGTTGCTATGAAGCGACATCATAGGCTAAATGGTTAAAGAATTTTGTTTTTGGTCTTAAGGTTGTAAATTTTATTGAAAGACCAGTAAAAATCTTTTGTGATAATTTGGCTGCGGTATTCTTCTCAAAGAATAATAAAAGTGGAAGCTGAAGTAAGCATATAGATATCAAGTTTTTGGTTGTAAGAGAAGACATTAAGAGGAGTTAATTTCCATAGAACACATAGACACAGAATCCATGATTGCTGATCCATTAACTAAAGAATTGCCAGCCAAAGTATTTCAGAATCATGTAATTCATATGGGTCTTACTAGTTTAAATTGATGTGTTTTCAATCATATGACTTTGTGCACATTAAGTTTGTCATGTAAAGTTTTGATTCGAATCAATAAAGTTTCGGACCCCATTTTATTCACTTAGAAAAGGTTATGCATTGTAATGCATGAAAGGAACTGTTTTATCTAGAATATAACCGCCATGATTCCTGCATGATAATTTCTAAGTGACTGTATAAAGTTTAAGTAGACAAGTTGTGGCCATATTTTCAAAATAAAGATTATCATTGACAATATATGAGCCAAGTGGGAGAATGTTGGAAAATAACATGAATGTGACTCATATTTTGGCAATATTCATAATTTAATTTCATATAACTGTTACAAATTTTGAATTATTAGCTTTTAATTAGTATTATTGGCTTTTAATGAAGGAGCCAATGAAGGGACAGTTACGATTTTTGATTTTATGAAGGGGTTCCTTGCCTTATCTATAAATAGCCTGTGATACTCCATTGATTCACACATCTTAAAAAGGCTAAGGCTAGAAGAACCTTCTATTTTCTTTCTTTCTCTTTCTAAACTTTATTGTGAGGTTTAGGCATTCGTTTCTTTCTTATGATAACAATGGCTGCAAGTGGAGGTAAGCTTCTGCATTATACCCTTTATATCTTTTCTATTTTTAAGATCTTATAGTTACTTTTGCTTTATATCAAGGACCAATGACAAATTAAATGAGTATTATTTAGTATTCATGATAGAGGTCCAACATTTTCTACTACCATTTGCTTTAAAATCATAGGGTGGAAATATTATACATTGTCTATATAATCTTTCAAAAGGCAATTCTTTTAAGAACAAATTAGTCAAAGTTGTCTTTAAGCACAAACAACTCTTCAGCAAATCCATTACTTGTGAAAAGGAAAAATAAATACATCACACCTCTTGCCTTTCCACCACACGCACATAGCAATTGTTTATACACAATCACATAGTACATTAGCAACTCATATTCTCTGCTTCAAACAAGAAATCACCAACAAAATAAAACTAGTAAATGAAGTGAAAAAAAGGGGATAAGTGAACAAAGCTAATCAAAAAAATGAAAAAAGGAACTAAGATCACAAGCGAAGCATTTGTTGTTGGGCCGTCACTGTGGACGATTTTTAGTGGTGGTGCCACCCTTTTTCCTCTTCCCCTGTTCCTCTTCTTCTTCTCTTTCGCTTTTTCTTCCCTTCTTTTTCCTTGTCTTTGACTAAGCTCACAACAAAATGACTGCCACGCCAACGAGAATCAGGTCACCAGTACCCACATCAACGACTAACACCTGTTGCATCGTCGTGGCCAAGGCTCGTGCATTCTTTTCTCTCTCCTCATGTTCTAATATCGTCGTGCTGATGCTTCTGTGTGTGTCAACGACTGTCGTAACAATCGCTCCTTTGCTTGCTTTCTGTTGTTATTGACATGAGCGCTGACGCAAAATGAGGCATTAAGGGAATTAGAAGAAGGATTTGAAAACAACATATGGAATGTTGAGGGACGGGGCAGGATGAAGGGGAAGAATGACCGTGCCATGACAGAAGTGACAAAGGGGTTAAGTGATAGGGGTGGGGTAGTTTTGATTTTGCACAAAAAGAAGAGGGCAATTTTGTCATTCAACATAATATAAAAACAACTGCTTAACACTGTTTCATTAAGGGAGGCAAAGTAATACGAAGAAAAGGAAGAGTATTGAGCGAAATTTCGAAATACAAAAAATTTAGCCACATTTATATAATTAAATTAATAAGAGATTTATTTGAAACTAAATTTCTTTTAGTTTTTTGTTAGTTGGTTCATGTAGTAGCAATGGGTCATTGCTAATACCAAAGGGCTACTTCTAATCATTGCGTCTTTGTCAAGAGATTTCTTGACGATGAATTCATCATACCACTTTTATATGTTGACAATATGTTTGTATCACTCTTTGTATTCACAAGCCCTTTAAATGCTTATGTTGTATGTCAAAAGTTTTCTTAAAAAAAATACCATAACTTGATTCACATATTTAAGTGTAATTCATCAATCTTTCTTTCATTTTTTGACATTAATTTAAAATATTTTTTTCTTATCAAGTGTTTTATTGATATGTTTATCATGGTTGTCGTCATCATCATCACTATTTTCTATTTTAAAACATATTAAGTACAAAAAAAATATAATATAAACTTTAGCCATTCAAACCTTTTTAAGCAAAATTATTTAGTTTAATAACTGATTCACTTGACATTGATCTAAAGTGCAGTCACAACTATTGATTGGAAAATTATTGAGAATAATGATTATTATTGCACTTTATCAACTATTGATCTTCTAATTAATGGTTATTGTTGCACTTTATTCTCTAGAGTAGACTTTTCACTCTAGAAGAGTCAAATCTTATTTTTTAAGACCCTCTGATATTAAGTTTCATGATACAAAAATCTATTATTTTAATTTTATTAAATCTTCAATAAATAAATAAAAAATATATTATATAATATTAATATAATATAATTTCAATATTTTATTATGATTTTTAAATTCTTAAACATTTATAAATATCCATAATTATTCATTAAGAGTAAATACCGACTGATTAAATTCTAATTAGAAATAGTTATGAGTTAGACGTGACTCACGTGAAAAAAAGAATCTTTTCCACTTGTGGAAAATGAATTTGTAACTCCCTGATATAATAATTAAACAATTCGATGACTCAGATTCATAACCAATGACCGATTGAAATGGCTAACAACACTTTTGTTAATTACAAGGAGAGGGCCCTCTAAGGCTCTAATACTAGACATGAATCTCACTCCATTGCTACCTGCTTCAATTCTGATTTCCCTCAACCGTCAATCCTCAATCCTCATCATGCCTTCAGCTCCGCCAAACTATTGGGAAAGATTTCCATGAGCCTCCCACGGTTGGTTCATCTTGTGGTTTGACGAGAATTTTTACTTACAAGTTCAATTTTTGAGGTACAAACTCTCATTCAACATGATGAAAATGATGGTCCAGCACCAGCAGTGTTACTCAACGGTTGTATTTGCATGCGAGACAAATGGCAAATAATTCTCTATACTCAAACCACTATTAAGTTGAATTTTGACTAAATAACCATTTTGGTTTGCTGTCGTACGAGTCTCTCAAACTAAGAAAATTTTAAATAAATTCTTAAAATTTATTTTTTTATTTAAGTACTTAAACTTCAATATATATTAATATTATTATTTAAGTCACACATTATATTAATGGATTACATTTTTAAAGACTTTTTTTTTTGAATTTTTTTAGTTTCAAAAATTAATGTGAGAGTATTATATACTTTCAGATATCAAAATAATCTCAGTCGTTGAATTTTATATGCCCAAGGACTGTTTGCTAAATAATGTCATATGAGAGACTAAACGGCAAATTAATAAATCTTACCTTGAACCTATTATAACAAGTTCTGGCTGGCGCACGAAATCAATAATCTTGCCTTTAGAACTGTAAAAGCCACTAGGAAAGTGTTCTCCGCCGCCGTATATGCATCCCTAGGGGCACGACAGTTGTAATAATTCATAGAGCAGCGGCTTTATAAAGTTACGCTCGTCGCTTCGTTTCAGTGTCTGTAGCCTTTACCCTCTCTTCCTCTGCAGCCATGGCGTCGTTTTCTGCCGCCGTCGCTCACTTCTCCCGCGTTTCACCTACTCACACTTCGCTCCACTCTCACCACAAGCTCTTCCAATCTCAATGCCGCCCTCTCTTCCTCTCCCGCCATTCCCATTCACTTCGGTACGTTTATTTCAGCAACTAGGTTTCCCGAATCAACGTCTTTTCCTCGATTCTTTTCGCATTTGGTTTTAGATCAAATGACACGAATGGTTGTGGAGCTCCGTGCCTCGGGTTTTCTCTCTTGGACTGCAGATGCAGCACTAGTCACTTGTTATTGTGTTTTGCTTATACATTCATGAATTGGACGATGCGACTTTGCAGTTCTTAATCTTTTTTTGCTTTTGCTCCTAAAAGAAAAGAATAAACAGAGAAGAGAGAGCGATTATCAGTTATGAAACATGGTGTTTGATTAATAAGCTTATCAGCTGAATGGAGAATTTAAGGGTATATATATCCTCATTTTGAATAATAAGAGCAAATTAACGAAGTTGTAGCTTGACCACTTGACATCGTATATTTGGCAGATACATGCTGAATAATCTCTGTCTCTTAAATGCTTTTGTTGTTCAACACGCGGTATATTCTCCACTATCTTCTTTTTGATTATTTATCCCTTGCAGAGGATAGACTGGTTTCTGAATTTTGGGAGTGTATATGCCTTTAAATGATATTTTCTCCATGAGATCAATTGGATTTTTGTGTTTTGCTATATACTGATTCATGAAGATACAATGGTTTCTGTCTCAGGAAGGGTCTTACTTTACCGCAGGGAAGAGAGGCACCGAGCACCACAATACGTGCTTCATTTACAGGTTTCACTTACTTTTATGCTAGAACTTGTCCTTTGTGTTTTGAAAGAGGCAAATGTAATGAATGATGTTTTTTTTTTTCCTTCTTTGTTTACTAGCAGCAGATGTTTCACCGAATCTGTCGTTAGAGGAAAAACAACTTCCGAAAGGAGAAACTTGGTCTGTTCACAAATTTGGTGGAACCTGTGTGGGAACCTCACAAAGAATAAAGAATGTTGTGGACATAATTCTTAAGGATGATTCAGAGAGGAAATTGGTGGTTGTCTCTGCAATGTCAAAGGTGACAGATATGATGTATGACCTTATCCACAAGGCTCAATCACGTGATGAGGCTTATATATCTTCATTGGATGCTGTTTTGGAGAAGCATAGTGCAACTGCACATGACATACTTGATGGGGATAATCTTGCCAGTTTCTTGTCTAAATTGCATCATGATATTAGTAACCTTAAGGCGATGCTTCGTGCAATATACATAGGTTATAAGCACATCAACTCTCTCTCTCTTTGATACTCTGTTCCTTTTTTATTTTTGGCACAAACCCTATTTATTTTTCTGTATTTATTTATTTATTTTGTTTTCTTTTGTTCACTTATATCTATTTCTTTTATAAATCTTCAAGTTGTCCTCGTTTAGTATAACTCTGGATTTATGGCTTTCACTTTATTGTCTTGGTCGCTGGTTTACAATACTGATCATTGCTTATGTCTCAAACACTATCGTATAATAATAATGTATGGTACTTTCTGGTCATTAATGCTCACCTGAAAGAATTAGATGAATTTCATGGAAGAGAGATACTATTGGTCATGATCTGTAGTATACATGTAATTGATTGCATGGCTTGTAGTATACATGTAATTGGTCATGAGCTGTATTATACATGTTTCTTTATGTATCAAAAAATATATAAATGTTCATAGGCTTTGACTTTATCTTGTTGGGGAGTCAACATAGATCTTAAAAGAAACTAGTCACTGCACTATGCATCCTCATTCAGTTGAGATCTGAACGCCAATCAGTTTTTATTCGGTTGGTGACCAAGAGATATATATATGAGGGAGATAAGGAGTGAAAATAGAAAAGTTAAATTTGCTGATCATGTTGTTTCCTTGGAATCATTTGTTAGGGTTGGAACACAAGTTTGAAATGGGGGCAGAGAGGAGGTGGCAGCTGAATGTGTTTCTTGAGTGAATTTCTAGAGTTGATGATAAACCTGTCCTAGATTACCACCGTGATGCTTTTTTGTCCTGCATGTGGTGGTGGTATAATACTGACCTAAAGTGACTTGCGAAAAGGATGGGTGTAATAATTACTTGAAGTATTGGAGTTGAACCTGTGTTCTTATCAGGCATTAGATGATTCAAGAAGATATTAGCTTCAATAAACTTCATTCATAATGAAATAATATATTAGTTTTATATGTTAGATGACTTGAAAATAATAGCTTTGCATTTTTGACTTGAACCTGAGTAACATAGAATAGAGTGATGGCTGGCTGTCTTATAAAATATGGAGGTGCTAATTCTCATAGTTGAGCTAGAAGCATTCTGAAGGACTGATTATGTTTTCATCCAATGCTATGGCTGTTTGTGACATAAATGCAGCTGATTCCCTATTTGTGTATCTTCTTTTATATCTGATTTAAAAGTAATTCCTTTTACCTATCACTGAATGTTGATAAAAAAATTGTTATATCAACACCACCACCGCCACCAACCTGACAATAATAGCCCTGTCCCGTTTGGTGAAGTCAGCTACATGAATCATACAATGCCATTAGACTCATTCGAAAATCAAATTCTTAGGGATATTATTCACCATTAGATTTCTTTTGACAATTTCTTCCAATGTCTTTCTTGATCTTCTTTGCACATGTCTAAATCACCTGAATTGATTTTCTATCATCTTCTTCTCGATAGGTGCTTGCTAGCTACACAATATCTCTTTGTATACAATCATTCTGTATCTTGTCCTTTCTTGTGTGGTCACACATCCCTCTTAACATTCTCATTTTTGCTACTCACTTTTTTCTCATGTTGTTCCCCTAAAGCCCCCAACATTACTATCATAGAGCATATCTAGTTGCATAGCCATAGCCGTATTATAAAACTTCTCTCTAAGCTTGATATGTACTTTATAGTTACAAATAACCCCCAATGCCTTTCTCTATTTTAACCACCCACCTTCTATCCTGTGTGTGACATGTTCATTAATTTCCTCATCATTTTGTAATATTGATCCCATATGCTTAAACTTAGAAATATGTGGTATGACATTTTCTCCATTTTTTTACTTCTAAACCATTTTCTTCTTTCTTGCCAATATTGATTCCAAAGTCTGTCTTCAAAACTCAAGTTTAGAGTTAATCTCTTCTCTTGATTCTTTAATCAGAACTAAATCATCCACAAAAGCATGCCTTTAGGGATAATCTTTTGTATTGTATGTCCTTGATAAGAACATCCAAGGCTGGATTAAATCAGTAAGGATTCAAGGCTGATTTTCGATGTAAACCTATCCTTACAGAAAAGTCCTTAGTTTTGCTTCTAGGAGCTCTCACAGTCACACTAGTAGTTACCCCATCTTACATGTCTTGTATAGCCAAGATATAAGTCACGTGAATACCTTTATTTTCCAAAGCCTTCCAAAACACTTCTCTTGTTGACACTTAATCATATGCTTTTTCCAAGCCAATAAAAACCATATGTAAGTCTCTTTCTTCACTTACCTTTCCATTAACCCCCATAGAAGATAATTAGCTTCTGTCGTAGACCTTCTTGGCATTAATCCAAATTAATTCTCTGCAATTCCAGTCGCTTCTCTTAATCTATGCTCAATCACTTTTTCCCATAAGTTCATAGTGTGATCTCTCTGTAAATGCCTTTTCCACAATGAATATTTTTAGTTTTCCATAAATCTAACTATATTTATGGAAAACTAAAAACCATTCATTGTGGAAATGTGTCTACATTGTTGCCTAAAATGAATTTTTGAGATAAGGAATTGTATTTTACGCCTGACCAACATTCTTAATATCTTGCAGCTGGTCATGCAACAGAGTCCTTTACAGATTTTGTTGTGGGACATGGGGAATTATGGTCTGCTCAGATGTTGTCTCTAGTTATTAGGAAGGTATGCTGTTTTATTTAGAAAGATATACTTTTCCCCTCTTTATCTGAATTAGCTCGTTGCATCATGCTTCTCTTGTGGTTCTACAGAATGGGACTGACTGCAAATGGATGGATACAAGGGATGTCCTTATCGTAAATCCTACTAGTTCTAATCAAGTTGATCCTGACTATTTGGAATCTGAGCGAAGACTTGAAAAATGGTACTCTTTGAATCCATGTAAGGTAATCATTGCTACTGGATTCATTGCAAGCACACCTCAGAACATTCCTACCACACTGAAGAGAGATGGAAGTGACTTTTCAGCAGCAATTATGGGTGCTCTATTTAGGGCTCGTCAGGTCACAATTTGGACAGATGTTGATGGTGTGTATAGTGCAGATCCTAGAAAAGGTTTGTGATGCTTCTTACTTGGTGTCTGCGTTGAACAATGAGTGGATTATGAGAATTGGTTTTTAGTAACCAGATGGAGTTCTAGCTCTGACTTATTGATGATGCTTTTGTCTTATGTATGACTGCCGTAACATGAAGTTTAGATTAAATATAAACAATGACATCTTCTGCAGTTAGTGAGGCTGTGATTTTGAAGACATTGTCATATCAAGAGGCATGGGAAATGGTGAGTTGAACGCTGAAAAGCCTCAATGCTCCTTCTGCTCATAAAAATTATGGAGATTAACTTTCAAACTGTCTGTTGTACAGTCTTATTTTGGTGCAAATGTCTTGCATCCCCGCACAATTATTCCTGTGATGCGATATGGCATACCCATTATGATAAGGAATATTTTCAACCTTTCTGCTCCTGGAACAAAGATCTGCCATCCTTCTGTTAATGATCATGAAGATAGCCAGAACCTGCAAAATTATGTCAAAGGATTTGCAACCATAGACAACTTGGCACTTGTAAATGTTGAGGGGTGAGTCATGAATTGCAGTCATGTTACATGATGCATAGTTGGCATTTTTTCTGCTTGATGATTTCTATTTAATTTAAGGTCTTCTGTAACCTATATTAATTGTCCAAGTTGTAGATTCCAATGAATTTCTCTCTGATGCTTTTTTGCAGAACTGGAATGGCTGGTGTTCCAGGTACAGCCAGCGCTATTTTTGGTGTGGTAAAAGATGTTGGAGCTAATGTTATCATGATATCTCAGGTGCACCTAGAACTTTTTTGCACTTTTTCTAGTTGTCCACGTTGATCTATACGAAATTGCATTCATCATTAGTGTTTGTGTAGGCTAGTAGTGAGCATTCTGTGTGCTTTGCTGTGCCCGAGAAAGAAGTAAAAGCAGTTGCTGAGGCATTGCAATCTAGATTTCGTCAAGCTTTGGAAAATGGGCGTCTTTCTCAGGTGCTAAATCCAATTCTTCTAAGACCATATTCATGTTTCTTTTCAATTGTTAAGACTTGACTTGCTTGAGTGATATCAGACTGAAGATTTATCATCATACATTCTGTGGATTTGAAAAGTGGATGAACAATTTGATTGCCATACTTTTAATTTGTTTAAGAGGATAAAGACTGAAGTGTTGTATTATCTTTACTATATAATTTGTCTTCATTGTGTAAGTGTTTTTAATTTTCCTCGTAATCTTAATTAACAATAAGGCATATTAGGGTTAAAATAAATATGCAAGCTACAGACTGCTTATTATGGTCTAGAACAGTGGAAGCAAATATTGGTGATGCAGATATCAACAGTTGGGATTAAGATACTATTATTTCTGGCACTAGATTAATATAAAAATCAAAGGGTTACTATAAAATGTCAAGCACAGGGATCCATTGGGAAAATGGGAACTTCTTGAAAGTGCCAAAGATGAAGGCTGAAGGACATCAAATAACACTAAGGCTTGAGCCTTGAGTCTGCCTGGACCAATAGTGCATTATGCCTGTTGAAGTCATGGTTGAATTGCATCGAGTTATCTTCACTCATGGATATAACTCAACAAAATATTATTAGCTAGGGTTATGTTACTTTTTTGTATTGAAAATGTGGCAATAGTGTATTTGATAATCAAAAGGAATGCATAGTCTCTTGGAATATGCTCCTGTCCTTTTCCTCATGAGATTGTTGGATTTGAAAGTTGTGTTAAATGGTATGCTTTTTCTTTTTTTTTCCCATTAATTTATGTGCTCATTTCTTTTGTTTGTTAATTATCATGAAGTAGAAACTTGAGAGCTGAGTAATTTCATTTCTTCCATTTAAACTAGTATATGTGACTGAATGATGTTGAAATTTAAAGCTTGTTATTTTATTACATTTATTGCATTCTAAACTATGTAGCATCTCTCAGGTTGCGGTTATTCCAAATTGTAGCATTCTGGCTGCTGTTGGCCAGAAAATGGCAAGCACTCCTGGTGTTAGTGCCTCCCTTTTCAATGCATTGGCTAAGGTTAGGAAATTATGTTTATGATATTGCTTAGGTTCAAGATTTTTGCATACTTAGTTATATCTTTTCACTTGTTTTATGTTCAAAATTGTTTTCATGAACAGGCCAATATAAATGTCCGTGCTATAGCGCAAGGTTGTTCTGAGTACAATATTACTGTTGTTGTTAAGCGAGAGGATTGTATAAAGGCTTTACGAGCTGTCCATTCCAGATTTTATCTCTCAAGAACCACCATAGCAATGGGCATTATTGGACCTGGATTAATTGGAAGCACACTACTTGACCAGCTAAGGGATCAGGTGCAGTTTCTGTAGACAATTTTGCATGCATGAATCATTATGTGGGTTTTACCTGTATTTGTGTTTTGGTGTGAATTTTGCCTTTTATTGTCCTTGGTGTGAAATTAACTAATATTTTTTCTAATTTAAAATTGCACTTCAAGGAAACTGATGCCTATAATTGAAGAATAAAGTTTATTTTTAATAACAACTAATTTGCTTTATTTTGAAGCTGCACCAATTTTAACTGTGTTTTACGGATTAAAATACATTTTGAAAAGAATTTAATTTTGATCTGTTGTCAGTGTAACTAAAAAAGAAGGTGCCACCACATGTACGCTATTACGATTGGGTTAGTTGTGAGAAGCTTGGATAGTTTGTATGAGGTGATACATTGTTTTGGTAAATATGGGCTACCACATGATATAAGTTCAAATCGCATTGCCAACAAAAAGAAAGTGCTACATCATTTTGGTAAATATGGGTTTTCACTTCTAGTAAAAGCTTTTAGCTGTTTTTGAAATAGTTGGCACCCCTTGGTTTGCAATAATGAAGAGATTTTTCCCTGTCAGTGAATCACAGTTGAATCTTTCTTGAAACTTCTTTTATAATGCAATTTTCAAAGTTGCATCGAGTGACATGTAATTATTTTGGTATTGTCAAATTGTGTTTCTCATATAGACCACATGAAAACGTGCATTGCACCAACTTTGTAAAATTTGACATAACAACCCACCGATTACACATAAGGATGGGTTGGGTTAGGTTGACCTATCAAATTAGATTTTTTTGGGTTGTTGGATGTTTTAAATTTTAATGAATAGTTTGGTTAATATTGTTTTGTTGGACTTAATGTTTTGTGGATTATTATAGATTTCATGTTGTTTTGTTGCTTTACACTACATTTATTTTACTCATGATAATAGTTTCTAGAGAGCATTTGTGACAAGAAAATTTAGTAGGATAACATTCTTGTAATTATGACATATGTTTATTTTTGGATGATTTATATTTTTTTATCTATTTGATGAGTCAACTTATGAGTCACCTTTTTCTTTATAATTTTTTTTTTAAGTTTTGGCGGGCCACCCACCAAGGTTGGGTAGGGTTGAGATTTTTAACCCAATCTCAAAATGGGTCCAACTCAACCCATTTTTGGTGGGTTGAGTTTGGGTTGGCCCATTTTGACATTCCTATTTAGTTGGATAACTTCATCTCAGAACCTACCGTTGGATTAAAAGTTCCTGTCACATAGATTATATATACAAAATTTTATATTAAGCCAAAATTATTTGATACCTCGTTCATATATACCAAAATTGATGTAATATATACTTTAAAAATATATTGAAATATGAACTATTTAATTACTTTATTGTTGTTCAATTTTAAGAAAATTTGACAGAAATAATCAATGTAATATATAGTTATAATTCAATAGTTGAATCAATAAAATTTACACTCTATATTAAGTTATTAATGGTGTAATAGTTGGTGTATATGTGTGTGTTTATATATATATATATATATATATGAGGAGGGATCAAAACTTACATCAACTATTACACTATTTGATAATTTTTTATTGGATAATTTTATCTCAAATCTACTATTGGATTGAAAGTTTTTTTCATATAGATTATATCTACATTGATATGCATCAAAATTGACGTAATATATACTTTTAAAATATATAAAAATAAGAACTGTTTAATTATTATAGTACAATTTTGATATAACTTGCACAAACAATCGAGGTAATATATAATTATAATTCAATAGTTAGATTGATAAAAATCACGTTTTATATAAAGTTATTGATGGTATAATAATTGGTGTAACTTATAGTGGTGTAATTTGATCTCTCTTTATATATATATATATATATATATATATCAAATTATACCGGTGTAACTCTAAAAGTGTTACACTCATCCTCACCCATTGATTTTTATAAAATCTAACGGTTCTAGTAATGTCTCGCGTGACCTACTATATTGTTCCCATTCCAACCCTCAATCGCAACTAATCTCTCAAATTCCGCATATTTTATTTTGTTAATCATCAAGCACATATGATTCATATCCGAGCAAAGTTACTCTCTCTCAAAGTCTATAAGTTGTAACAAAGAAGAGAAATAGATAAAGAAAACGAAAATGCATCATTCACACCTTGGTATGGCTAGCATGGCCTTTGATATTAGTGGCCCTTTTAAATTTTTGCCTAAGTATTATATCTTGCATGTTTATGGGCATCTTGAGTTTTCTCTCTCGTGCTTCTATGACGACTTTTTTTACCACTATAAGATATTTAAAGTGTGAACAATATGAAAATTAATTTTTTATTAAAACAATGGGGTGAACTCCAGATTGCTTCATAGTAGCTTTGATGCCTTTAATGCATTTATTGGTTCAAAGCAATTGTGTTGATCATTACCAACTAGACCATTGTGATGTAGAACGAATGTTAATAATTATGAAGTAGTGAAAATGCAGCATCAGACCTCATTAGGGAGTGGAGGATCAAATTAATAGATGGAAGATGCACTGTTGGAAAACTAAGAGAGACACTTTGCTCGAATCCAAATTATATGTACTTGACAAAACAGAGGCTCCAAGACTTGTGGGATTAGCTGCGAGAGAAACTTTGAGATAATATGAATCATATGTGCTTGACGATTGACGAAATATAGTATGCGGGATTAGTTGTGATTGAGGGTTGGAATGGGAACAATATAGTAAGTCACGTGAGACATTAATAGAACTGTTAGATCTTATAAAAATGAATGGGTGAGAATGAGTGTAACACTTTTAGAGTTATACTACTATAATTTGATCCTTCTCCTATATATATATAGTAGTTAGAGTACGTTAGCAAGCTATACCATTGGTGTATTTTAAGATAATTGTAATTATAACTTGCTAACATATTTTAACTAAAAAATAAGTGAGTATACGTTAGCAAACCCTGCTAGCATTTGCTAATGTACACCCACTTGCTTTTTTGTTGGAATACGTTAGTAAGCTACACCGTAGGTGTATTTTAAGATAATTTTTAGTTATAACTTGCAAAAGTATTCCAACTAAAAATTAAGTGAGTATACGTTAACAAATCCCTATATATATATATATATATATATATATATATATATATATATATATATATAATATAATATATATATATAATCTTCCCTCCCCTTTCTTCTACTTAAAGATAATACCTTGACTCATCTATGTGGTCGTATAATGGATTTAATCTTCATTTTTTGCAAGTGTAAATTGTTCTTTTACACCATCATCCAATCTTAATGTTGCCATATTATTAAAAGAGCAAGATTGTGATAATAATTGAGAGGTCAAACTCTTTTAAATGATGTGCCAAACAACCCATGGTTGGATGACATTGTGAAGAAGTTTTTCATTGATAATGGATCAAGACTTAATTCTTATAGAAATGGTAAATTATATGTTAGGATCCAATTGCAAGGTATTAGACTTAAGTCCTACATTGGAAGTATGAGATTTTAGTGTAGGGTTTCTAAGACTTTGGGCTCTCTAATTACAATGGCTAGTTTTTGTGGTGTGGTTCTTCCAAGGTTCTTATCAATTGGTATAGAGATTTCCACTGTGTTTCTCAACTGCAAACGACCAGCACGGTTGGAGATGCTAGGCATTGCAGTTTTTGCTAGGAACTAGTTAAAGGGTTAGTGCACAGCCCGTCAGTGTGGGCACCAGGGATATGAAGCGTGATGAAATGTTAGGATCTAATTGTAAAGTATGGAACTTGAGTCCTATGATGGAAGTTTGGGATTCTAGTGTGGGGTTTATAAGGCCTTGGGCTCTCCAACTACAATGACTAGCTTTTGTGGTGTGGATCTCCCAAAGTGTTCTTATCATTATACAAGAAGATAGAGAAAATTTAGGTGATTGCTTTCAAAACAAGTAATGGAAAGTCTTAGAATCTGGGTTTGGGCTTAACTCAACCTTACAAAATCGGCTTGTAAGATGAGGGTTACCTCCCATTTATATACACTTGTTTGGCCATATCACTAGTTGATGTGAGATCTCCAATACTCCCCCTCACGTCGAGGACTGGACATCTCAAACGTGAAGTTTGCAGGACTAGACATCTGTGGGTGGTTTGATAATGGCCCAATAACAGGTGGCCCAATAGGCCCAACAACAATCACTTGGATAGGCTCTGATACCATCTTAGAATGTGGGTTTGGGCTTAACTCAATCTTATAAAACCGGCTTGTAAAGTTGAGTTAGGTGCAAACCCACATTCTAAGAGAAAGAAAAAGAATACTTAGAGAAATGGTAAACTAGGACTTAAGTACTAAGTAGTAATGAACTAATGATCATCAGGTTATAAATTATATCTATTTGTTTAGTACAAAATATATGCTGAAGAAATATCTGATCTAAATTGTTACATTATGTATTGGCCTAGGGGACACATGACCCAACATATGACACAAGCATCAGCTATAGTCTGAAATATTTTTTGTTCCTTTTTCCCCCCAAACTGTTCTACATTTTAGAGTTAAGCAAGCAACATTTGATAAAAAGGGTGAGCATATTCAATTACTTATTTTCTTTGCCTTGTTTTATGTAAAGGAAGTTACCTTGGCCCATAGCAGCTCTTTGGAACCAGAATTCTAATCTTTCAAGTATTATGGTGTTTGGATGTACAGGACATCTATGCATGAGATACACGAGAAGTCATGATTCTTAAGTTCAATATGACTATTGAAAATTATTCAATATTTTAAAGTGATGTGACATACCTATGTTTGGTAGAAGACAATAATTTTGATAATTTAATTATAATTGTTATTGTGTACATCACTGCAACAGCGATATTGTTTGTGTTACTTGTTTAGTTGAACAACTTCCAGAATCTTCCTCCGTTAGTTGGCTTAACTGTAGTTTAGTTAGTCTTCTTAATAGCTATAGACAGCTGAAGTTTCTGTTGCAACTTGTAAGCTTGCAAGATAAGGTAGCTCTCGTATATAAACTCATCTTCCATCAGATTGTAATAAGTAATTCATTAATCAATAACAGAAAACAGATTTAGACTCTCTCTAGAATTCAATTAATAGTTTTCTTATATGGGATATTTACTTGTTAAACTACATTTTTATTTATCTCCAATTCCCACTTTTTTGACTGGGAGATATTTCTTTATAGAGATTTGATCCCTTACAAGCATTTTACATTTCCATGTTTAAACATGATGCTGCCATGCTAACATAGTGGGGTATCTTCATTTTGTCATGTTAACTACCGGAATTGAAATATGTGGCAAATTCACATGACAATTATTTTAATGCAGGCCTCAACCCTGAAAGAAGAATTTAACATTGATTTGCGTGTAATGGGCATACTTGGTTCAAAGTCAATGCTTCTTAGTGATGTGTAAGTTGAATAACTCCGATTGAAATATCTCTTTGAATAATAATTAGGCTTTCTTGCTTGTACAGCTAGCCCTTTATGTGAGAAAGTGGACCTCATTTTGCACTTCACTCCTTTTATCCTTTTAGAAAGCTTTGTTGTTTATTTTATATCATTTATGTATTGTTATTTGAATAAAAGAAGCCAAGAAAAGGTTGAATGGAATTTCTTGAAGAAAACCAAATGAAGGCGGAAAAAAAAAATCAAATATAAAATATGTTTCCAATCCTTCTGTGTATGGAAGAAACCAAAACCCTGAAAAGAACCAAATAGGGAACATAATAACAATCCTTACCCAAAAGTAAGTTAATTGCAATGATTTTCCCTTAAACTATCTGATCAAGACACCATAGAGCAGCAAACAAGGCATATAGCTAAAGCATTTTACCTTCCAGAACCTCTGAACTTTATCAACATTTTAGGCTCCAAGCTATGTGGACATATACAGTTTCACCCTAAATGAAGTTGTGTAATGCCACACACATATGGTTCTATTATCACTTGTTCGTTTTATTGTTCTTGACGAAGTTTTATCAATCATAGAGATGGACCTCTTTTATCTGTACCTATTAAGTAGGCCATAGTAACGTGATTAGGTCTGCTAGATGGAATGGACTCAACGTATTCAATACCTGATTACTTTTGGGGAGCCATGTTTCTTGGTATGACTGATTTTAGGACTTCTACTTTAGTTCATCTGTTGGCAAGAGGAATTCATTGGTTAATACAGTGATCTTGGAGCTATATCTACAAAAATCATCCTATGATTTGTTAGTTTTATGAGCTTGGTTATCTGTGCATTATTGACAATGTTGATTTTTGTTCAATCTTATATACTGTTATTGCTCCTTGCAGGGGCATTGACTTAGCTAGGTGGAGAGAACTTCGAGAGGAAAGAGGAGAAGCAGCTGATTTGAAAAAATTTGTTCAACATGTACATGGGAATCATTTTATACCAAACACGGCATTAGTGGACTGCACGGCTGACTCTGTAATCGCTGGCTATTACTATGACTGGTTGCGCAAAGGAATACATGTAGTTACTCCTAATAAGAAGGCAAATTCAGGACCACTTGATCAGGTAAAGTAATCCATATTCTACTTTTGATGGATAGCATGTTCTTGTCTGTTATTGACTTATCTCCTGTAACCAATGCTGTGGGCTTTTGATACTACAAACCTATTTTTTCTGCAAGTACTCTGCAGAAAATGGAAATTCCAATACATTAATTTGGATTAATTTATGTTCTAATTTTTTACTTGTTTTATTATTTTATAAATTAAAGAATAATTCATTTAAAGGAAACGGGAATTTCTTGTTTGTGATTTTTATTTTTTGGTTTTTTGGAAAAAAGACCACATCATCACATTATCAATATTAGGGAATTTGGATAGGCAGCTTTTACTATTATTTTTATCATTTACGTCATACCTCCATCCACTGGCAGCTGTCCTATTATCTAGCTTTTCTTTTTTAAAACCAAAAAATTATCTTGTGAATTTCTTTGTTTTTTTTTGCAGCTATCATATTTGCTAGTATCAGAGTAACTGTTGTTTTACCTTCCAGCAGTTATGCAGCTGTCACTAACCTGTAGTCTGAGTCAGCATATTCAACTGAATTAATGCCTCGATGCATCATTTCAGATTCGAACAATTTTCTCACTCTTCTCTCTCTCTCTCTCTCTCTCTAAACCTGGGTTCACTGAACTCTGATAGCTAGTGGCACAAGTGTTCTAACAGGATCTCATGCTGAGGAATGAGGAATTAAAGTAATTAATCTGGGAATAAAAAGTAATGATTTATAAGTACAAGCTGTTACACTTAAGTGTGGAGGATGTCAACCAGTCTGCAACGTCTTGTCATCTTTCATTATATTTGGCATTTTGGAAATTTATTACTTTTACACCGAATGATGTTTCATTGTTTAGTTATTAACGACTACAATCAAATTTTATGGGTAGCATAAACTGGAACAGTGAACAGCACTAGGCATTGGGTTGGGATCATGCTCTTCTGATTGAACAAGTACTTTGAAGACATCATGTTTTAATAATATTTTTCATAATTGGGAAAGTGCTTTCTTTAAGCTTCAGCAGCTGTTGCTAGTACACATGCTACTTCTTATGTTGGTTACTTTGTAGTCTACTTGCTACTAATGTTGGAGCTTTTTCATACCTTTGCCGTCTACATCCAGTATTTGAGGTTAAGAGCTCTTCAAAGGCAATCCTATACACATTACTTCTATGAAGCTACTGTTGGAGCTGGTCTTCCCATTGTTAGCACGTTACGTGGCCTCCTTGAAACTGGAGACAGAATATTGCAAATTGAAGGCATCTTTAGGTTTGTTTTGATGTATTATTTCTCTTTATTTGTCTTAATTTGAGGATTGACACTGTCAAAATTCTCAGATCTTGCATTCATTCTCATTTGTCCACCCACTTGCAATTTTCCCACTCTAAAGGCAAAAATAAACTAGAACATATTTCAAGGATTATTAATGTCTATAGGCATTATTCATTAATATTGACCATTTACCATAAGTATTGCCTCTGACTCTGCAGTGGGACTTTGAGTTACATATTTAATAACTTTAAAGATGGCCGGGCTTTTAGTGAGGTGGTTTCTGAAGCAAAGGAAGCAGGTTATACTGAGCCAGATCCAAGGGATGATCTGTCTGGAACAGATGTTGCTAGAAAGGTACAATATGGTATACATTTACTAAATTTTGTTGTCTAATGTTAATAAAGTTCCTTCATGCTGTGGACATATTTTGAGTTTCAGTTTTGTTTCGAATTTATGAGTAGGCTGTAATTTAAATGATCCAAATCCAAATTAAATCTTTAGATGTTTGAGGTTGATTTGGTCAAACATTTTGAAGCTTGAATTCAGTTGCAGGGTGGAATTTTAATTCGATCTACATCTACATATCAACTTATCAAGTATTTCAATTCATGCTCAAATTTGATATTTTTAAATTTTGAGATACTGAAAGCACTTAAAAATTTAAAAACACAAATCAAAAGTTGATAATATTATTAATATTCTTCTTTGGTGCCAATACGCAATTGAAGCATTATTAATAGTCTTTGGTCCCAATACACTATTTGTGTTGACCAAATGCCCTATTTTTAAATATTTGACTTGGTGGGAAAATTCTTGGTTGTTGGACTTGTAACTAATTGGAAGGCTTGGTTGTTGTTGCTGTAACTAAATGGAACATGTAAGTTAATCACAATGGCAATCTTTGTTCATTATAGCATTTTTATGCTTCATGTAATCCTCTTTTAGCAGTCACCGTTTAAATTCATCATCCTGAAGCTGCTTTGGCTCTACAGGTGATAATTCTTGCTAGGGAATCTGGTTTAAAGCTAGAACTGTCTAATATTCCAGTGGAAAGCCTTGTGCCAGAACCACTACGAGTAAGAACCAATTTCTATTGATTATGCAGTTTTTAGTTTTAGCACCTAGCATTTTGATTGACATGGATGTTTTGATGATTCTGTGCAGGCTTGTGCATCAGCTCAGGAGTTTATGCAAGAGCTACCAAAATTTGATCAGGAGTTTGCGAAGAAACAAGAAGATGCTGAGAATGCTGGGGAAGTGAGTATAAGACAGTATTCTATGTTAAAGTATCTAAAAGAATTCATGCATAGAATATCTTAGGGTTTGTTTTGTTTGTAAAAATGTTTTGTTTTTTACTCTGTTTTGTTTCAATACTAATTAAAAAAAGTGCTACTTTATTTTCATTTTATTTTCTATTTTTAAAGATTTGTACAGGTACCCTTAGCTTGTTATATATTTTAATTCTGCATAGTGCATGAGACAGAAACATAAAGTAGTACTTATCTGAGACGCAGCTGGTGGGGTAGGCATTTTCTAATTAGACTCATGACATACCAAAACACCCAAGTTTTGCATATTAAATCTTATATATTTCAAGCAACCTAGATTTCCGTATAGACTCTCCAACCTGATGGAAGGAATCTTATATATTTCAATCAACCAAGATTTCCGTATAGACCTTGATTTCACGTAAAAAGTATGACATCTCTCTCATGTATGTATATTATTATGTCCATTAAAAATACGTATATTTTTCATGTCCCTCACACACAACTTGTTATATTTGAATTCTGAAGGTCTTGCGATACGTGGGAGTGGTGGACGTGACTAATAAAAAAGGAGTGGTAGAGCTGCGAAGATACAAGAAGGATCATCCGTTTGCGCAATTGTCTGGGTCAGATAATATTATTGCATTTACAACAAGAAGGTATAAGAATCAGCCTCTGATAGTTCGTGGGCCAGGAGCTGGTGCTCAAGTCACAGCTGGTGGAATATTTAGTGATATTTTACGACTTGCCTCATATCTTGGTGCTCCATCATAAGTGTTACTCTAAAAGCATAATTTTGTATGATCTATTTATTTATCTTTATTTGTTTCGTAGGTTATTTGCTTCTTGTAACGTTGTAGTAATGTATGTTAGCTTGTTTCCTTTATCTTTTGTTTGGAAGATTAATAAGGGAATGGAACAGAATTCCATTAACCTCGTTTCCGAGTTATATTATAAAGGAACGGAAGTGAACAGAAATATTATAGCTTTTAACTTCGCTAACTACCTTTTTAATAATTCTTATGTTACTACCTTATGTATCTTTCGCGAGTAATGTTGTAAAGGAACGGAAGGGAGCAGAAAAATATTATAATTTTTAGCTTTCTCAATTGCCCTTCTAATAATTCTTTTGTCGTTACCGCCATATGTATCTTTATAAAATAAAATTTAAACTTCACCTGACAAAGTAGGAAGATATAAAAACCTTTAAATTGAATTTTAAAATAATGTTTATTTCTTTGAGGGATGCTTATTTTATATTCTTTTTTCTTATTTTAAATAAAAAGTTGCATTTGTCTTTTTTAATATAAATGAAATTCTTAATAGTAATAAATGATTATGAATGTATTTCCTAATATTTTATTTTTACAATTTCTAGTATCATTAGCAACTAATATTGAGTATTTTATTATTGATTTTAATATTTTAGAAAGTAGAATAAGGTTTCAAATTGATTTAACATTATTTCATTTTTTAATATTGACAGTAGATGTTCAAAACTAGTTAATCATGATGATAAAAATAGTGTTTCTTTTTTAAAGTTCATTTAAATTGGAAGAGAAATGATACTAACAAATTGTAAAATAAATTTTACAATAAAGAGAGAAAATAGAGAAAATTGAAATGTAATAAATGATGTGATGGAGAGAAATAAACACAAAAAATATGTTGTATAAATTGTTATAAGAATTGTTTTGTGTATATCACATCTCATATTAGAATGGATTTAAATCTAACTTGTATTTATATTTCAATAGAGATGAGTGCATATTTTAAAATATAAGGGTCAAAAGTGTAATTTCAGTATCACTTAGAGGAGAAAAATGTAATTTTCTCTTTATTTTAATCGAATGTAACACAGCAAACAATCTAATCAGGTATTTTAAGACAGATGATTATGTGCAAGGTTAATCTTTAGTTGAGTGTCGTATCCCGTATCCTCCTTTTGCACGTAGGTGCTTGCACTTACAATGTAAAAACAAAAGAGTAATTAATTTAATCATTTGATTATTAAAAGAATATATTAAAATAATTACTAAAATATAATTTATTAACTGAACTGTCTTTATAATTCTAATGCTAATCATTAATACTAAACTGTGAAAACATGTTCAGGTATGATATATTTTGTGCTTAGTTATTAAGATTAAGTATAAATCACGTAAGACCATTGTTATTCATGGAACCACTTTTTATTCTCTCATTGCCATCTGTATATTAAAAAGGAAAATATTAGTACCACTCTCTGATATTCTTGTTTCATATATTCTTGTCATTGAACAAAATTCATGTAAGTTTCATTAAATATGTGAGTTTCATTCTCTATTTAGTGAGTTTTATTCCAAAAAATGTTTAAAAGGGTATTAAAGAATGCATTACTGGCCCTCCTCCTTTAAAAATAATAATAAAGCACAAAGGGTCTAGTTTACAATTAAAGCACAGTGGCTTGTAGACGCCACCAGTGCTCCTTCTGTTCCTGTTCGTTCAGAAAATCGAGATAAACCTATAAAAAACGGGTGTGGAATTATGGATTGCCTGCAGTTGGAGAGAGAAGGAAGCTAAATCTCCACCCTTAATTTTATTTTCCAACTTTTATAAACATAAAAAACCTGCTTAATATTTGCTCTAAGTACCATCTTCCTTAAAGTTTCTTGAAATCCACCGTCAAATCAGTGTAGTTTTTTCGTTTCTAATATTGACATTTCACGGTTTGAAATCGGTGTCAAGCATATTTCATTTAGAAGCTATATAATTGTTAGTTGCAATCTCAAGAAACGTTTTTAATCTTAACAATGGATAGTATATTCCATCAATAACTTGTTCTCTTAGAATATATGCTGCATGTGCTCACCAAAGAATATGCGTGTTTAGAATGACTCCAATTAAACAAGAACTTACGCAGTTTGTTGACCAATTAAGCTCATTTCTACATATAACATTCCGCTTAAGATTCAAACTGTTTGGTCCTCACAGCAATTGGGGACCTCACAAAATGCTTGCCATCTGTCCATGTTAGGCTCCCAAATTTGTAATCTCCATGCAACTTTTGAGTTGACATGAAACTGACATTGAAAGTAAGGACTCGGGTACCTGAATTGAAACTCAAAGTTTGAGGTTCCACTCTCACTTTTATGCCATATGGAGCCTTCACTAGAGCTTTGTAGACTGCAGATATGTTTCCCACGTTTGTCACTGTTCTCATTACTGTTGAAGCCCTCTTCAGGCTTGGAACTGATATGGAAGGAAGGTTAAGGTTCAGTGCTTGGTGTTTTTCTTTCTTACAACTTGTGGTGGTCTTGGTCACTTTGCTAATGGATGCACTACTGTGACCCATGGAACATAGGAATTGGATATAATCCTCAGTGGTGATATCATATATGAGTCCTGGATCCATTGCTTTGTTGGGGTCCACGTGTCCACCCCCAATATCAAAAGGGTCTGCTGCCTTACGTGTGGAACCCTCTTCAGATATAACGCTTCCATCAGTTCCAGTTTGAGAGGCTAATTTTTTGAGTGCAACAGTTAGTTACTTTGGATACAGACTATATGTAAAGATGTAACTTTAATGTGTTGACTCCCACTGACTCACCTGTTGTTACCAAAGCTGATCTTATGGCTGCAGGTGACCAAGTTGGGTGTTTGGATTTGATGAGAGCTGCTATTCCTGCCACATGGGGACAAGACATTGAAGTTCCAGATAAGAATGCAAACCCACTGCTCTTTGAAGTACCCTTTGGTGGAAATGCAGCCAAAATGTCCACACCTGGTGCAGCTATGTCAGGCTACCTCCATGAATCATCCCCAAAGTAGAAGTTAATGATGACATCGATCATACAATTAAAAAATGGAGTAAGAGCAATAGATACTCGTTTCATGGTAAGTTGCTGACTACAATTTTCAGATCATAGCACACTAGATAGACATTTTTTAGCACACTCAAATCGAATTTGCTTTTGTCGTTATAAACTATATTTAATTACTTTTTGTCTCAATATTTCAGAAAAAAGTGTGGTCTGGTTGAATAAAAATAAATCATGCCTATATATAGGAGAAATTATTAGATAGTTCCGAACAACCACGTGTCTATGTCTATGATTCCTACCAATCTCTACGTGGCATATAATCAAATTTTTTAATTTATAAAAAAGAATTAATAACATTTGATTACGTGTCATGTGGATAACAGTTAGGACTATGATGTTTCCGGATCATGTAATAATTTTTCGCAAATGTAAGGTGGGGTATACCTTTAGCACTGTTGGAGACATGCTACTGGGTCCTCTGGATGAGAAAGATGCAACTCGAGGAGATATCCATTTTCCAATAACTGTCTTTGGAAAACTTAGGCTTGCTGTTGGAAACCTTCCAGATAAGCATAATATTAAATTTTACTCAAATGAACATGTCAGAAGCTAATGTCATCAACCTAAGCATACTTCCTCACCTTGATCTTCTAACATAGGTTAATATCTGTGTCCCCACTTCATAATCTACCTTAATACATGGAAACAAACCACATTGATCGAGTCCATCTTCATGATATTGTGCGTATACTAGTCCAACTCCTCCAGCTTCCTTGACCGTAAGTGATGCAGAAACAATGTCCTGTTGATCTGATAGTGAAAAGCATAGAACAATTTTGCCTGCTGCCATTGTTGCATTTAGACTTCCAGATTGACAATCCTTGCTTGAAAGGAAGACACGAATAGTAGGTATAAAATGTACACAAATGTGATATAAAAAAATAGTCAAAATGAAAAAAAAGAGTTCTTACGCCAAATTATCTGATGGGTCTAGAGCAATGCGTTCAGAATATGTGAGCCCAACAGATCCAAGATTATGTTTTCCAGTATCAATAGACTGTCCCTATAAAACAATAATCACAGGTTTAAATATGTTTCAAATTCCTATAAATATGACTTTAGGTGTTTTTACTCCTTTAAAAAATTATGAGTTTAATTTATATGTACTAAAAAATTTTAAACTATCAACTAATCAGAAGTCATTGTTGATATGATTTTTAAGGTAATTATTATAAAAGTCTATAAACTAACCATACATAGTAGTTTATGATTAAATGACAGTGTAAAAACTTTTTACACTATCGGTACGTAGACTATTTACTCTTAAAACGTTAATTTTGTTTTTTGTAAATTTTAAACTTTATAAAAATAGTCTTTGTTGTTACTAAATGGTGATGTGACATACAAATAATCATGCCACATCAGCAATCATTGTAAGATAACGTGACTTTTTGTATGTCACGTCGCCATTTAGCAGTGACATGAAACATTTAAATTTTTTTTTAAAAGAACTAAAATTAGTGAAAAATTGTTTTGAAGAACCTAAACCATATTAAGTCATATTTAGATTAAAAACATATACATATATAACATATTTAAGCCATATTTGTATTAAGTGTTAGCATATTTCACTAGTTTGAACCCACTAGAGTGGGCTTGGTGGTAGGGATTTGGATAGTTTGCGCTGAATTATAGGTTCAAACATCATACTGTTATTGTAAACAACAAAAAAAATAAAAATCATCAGTTTGATTTGAAAATAGTTGTAGCATACCCACACAGTGCGGTTATTTCCAAGGGTGATGGTTGCTGGAAAGGCCCTATCTATTGTGGTAGACCCAACTGTGATGATCCATGGTGCAGTATTTGTAACGGTTTGAGAGAGAGGACCAGAATTTCCAGCAGAACAGACAACTGTGATTCCCTTAGCAGTTGCATGAAAGGAACCAATTGCTATTGCATCACGTTGATCAATATAGGAGTACAAGGGAATGGCAAAGCCAAGAGAAACAGTTAAGACATCAACTCCATCATGTATAGCCTTGTCAAAAGCTTTCAGGATATCAGCATCAGTACAATCTCCAATTGGAAAGTCCCAACAAGCCTTGTAGATAGCTAAGTGGGCCAAGGGTGCTCCTCCTCTGGCTAAACCAGAAGCAAGTCCTCTATAATTTGCATTTCCTACAAAGTAACCAGCTGCTGTAGAGGCTGTATGAGTGCCATGGCCAACAGCATCTCTTGCTGAGAGATATTCACTAGTGTTGTTTCCTTGGAGGAGTTTCTTAGCCTCATCAGTTATTCCTTTCATGAACCATCTAGCACCTATTATTTTCTTGTTGCAATTGCTGGAGTTGAAGTGCTCTCCCCCTTGACAAACTCCTTTCCACCTTGATGGGATTTGTCCCATTGCTTCATCATTGAAACTTGGAGACTCTGGCCAAATGCCTTCAAGAAACCATAATTCTCATTGGTTACATTGCCACTTTCCAATGCTTGCTTAGTTATTTTTGTTAGAGGATAATTACTAGTACTACCTGTGTCTATGACACCAATGATAGTTCCTTCACCTAAGTTGCTGCCAGAGAAAGAAGTTTTTGAAGTGGAATGATGGATCCCTATAAAGTCCCAGCTTCTGGTTGTATGGAGTTTGTGAATGCCATTTGGAATGACAGAAACTACCCCAGGAAACTCTGCATTACATGGCATATAATACAACTTCTAAAATGTTTTGAAATGGGTTAAATAACAAGCCTAATTAACGCAAGGGTCATACTCGCTATTGCTTCTGCTTGATATTTTGTCAATCTTGCAGCAAACCCTGAAAAACCATGCTTATAGCTGTAAAGAATCGAATTCTTTGCAGCTTCTTTGCTTCAGAACAAAAAGAAAACATTTACAGTTATTTTATTTTTCTTGTCTCTTACTAAAGCAATACAATATCAGCTCTATTGGAAAACATGTGAAGGACACAGGCCATACCTTCCTAGGAGTGATGATAAAATTTTGTGGTGATACCTTTTAGTAGTTTGTGGATTTTGATATATCTTATCTCCCATGTATACAATGTGCACCTAGAAGCATTTATTTAATAATTGATTGTGCTCAATGGCAGATGTTATTCATATGTATTTACATGTATACTAAAGCAGAACAAGAAATTTAAGTTGCACTCACAGAGCTTGCCTCTGCAGAGATGACCAGAGAGTTTTGCAGTAAAAGAAGAGCAGAAGCCACAAGCAATTGGGCCTTTCTTGCCCATCTCCAGTTTCTTGAACTAGTATCCATTATCTATTAAGAGGAGAGTTTCAAAGGCTTTCCAAATGCATAAAAACAAAGTTGCTGCAACTTCTTTTATATTTTATAAAGCTGCCTTCTTAGTATGTATGATGCATATAATATAACTTTTTGAAAATAAGAAAAGTTGGGAGTCCTTTACTTTTGTGCAGTGCACTTTTTAAATTTTATGCTCAATCGGATGAAAAGTATGCAAAAATATCTTCATGATCAGCAAGTATTGGGGAGGAATATATGCCGGTTGTATACTGCTTTTATTTTTGTGGCAAAGATATTCTTTTAGTCTTTTATTTTTTATTTTTTAATTTAGTCTCTTAAATTTAAAAAATTTCACTTTAATTCCTTAAAAATTTAAAATGTTTATGTTAAATCAAATTAGTCCTTTCGATTTATTTTTTTTTACACTAATGAGTTTAATTTAGTTGATGTAGTAAATGTCTATTTGATGTGACATCTCTCCAAAATTGTTACATAAATTGACTAAGCTAGTGTACTAAATTGATGGAAAAACCAATTTGATTTAAGGGATTAACGAGAAATTTTTTAAACTTAAATGATCAAACTGAAATAAAAAAAATAAGGTGAGGAAAAAAAATATTTTAGCCTATTTTTATCTTAAACCATTACTATTTTTTATACTTCTTAAACCCTTATTCATTGAGAAGTCCCAAACCCATCATCATTCCACGATTATTGAAACCTTTTCTTTTTCTTAACTTTGAGTCTCACCTTTTGCTTTTACTGTTTTTTAAAAGTCATTAATGGGACTGGACTGTGGTCGATCTTTTCCAATGGAAAAAGCAAAAGCACAAAATTTAGATACATTTAGTTAAATATTTTTGGCGTTGTTTTCTCATAAAATTAGTTTTACTTCCATAATACATGCAATAAAGATTTGCATGTCAACATAAATTATTAAAATAAAACTCTAATTCTAATTGAATAATAACACCAAACATACTTAAAGAATTGTATATAAGTTTTGTCCAAAGCAAAATTGTCTGTGAGAAAATTCCAAGTGCAGCAAACAGGACAATGAGAAGTTGTGTAACCTCAAGAAAGTTCACTACAGGACTAACTTAAGAATAATGCTATTAAAGCTCAAGTTTTAAGCTCACCAATCAACAAAAAATCATTTGTTATTAATTTTATAAAACAAAAAGATTACATATGTAAGTAAAAAGGTTTAACATATAGCTCTCTTATTTAAAGTAAAAAAAAATTCTTTCAAATTTGCTTTAGGTCTTACTATTGGGTCACTACCGTTGACTGATTTGGAACCCCTCAAAAGATAAATAAATAAATAAAGTATATATGAGTGACAATTTTGAAATTTACGGTTGCAGTTTTGCATTGTCTGTTAATGGATCGGCCAAAACCTAGTCCCCAATGGATTGTTTTCATTTTCAACCAAAAAATTCAGAGGATGCATATTTCATTCTTTTTCTCTGTTTTTTTTTCCCCTTAATTTTCAAACAAGAGCTTCTTATTTGCCAAAATGAGAAATTGTAATTGTACTGCACCTTTTGGCAATTTCTACACAATAAAGAGAGAGAAGTGTCCTGTTAAAGAATTATTATTATCGTACTTCATTCTCTCTTTCATTTTTTTTTCTCATTTTTTTTCATATTTCTTTTCTTTGCCTATCATATTACTTATTATATTGTTGCTTTCTCTCTCTCTCTTTTTTTTTTTTTTTTTATCTCTCTCCTCTTTTCCTCTTGTACATCGCAAAATGGTACATGAATAACATAATTCTTTATTATTTTCTATACCGAAAGGCAATGTATTTTCCTTGAAATTGGATTCCTTAGAATCGGATAGCGAACTGCAAGGAGAATCTATAACGGTATTTTTTTTCCCCACGTTAAAAAGTTAATAAAATATAATCTTATAAAAATTTGAGCCATTGATTAGAATGAATTAATGCAGAGGCTGCAATCATATAACCTGGTTAGCCTATCACAGTTCAACTTTAAGCCAAATGACTGTGGTAAATTACAATATGCATCAAAGTTTTTCTCTCTTCATGTAACTTACATAACATCAATCAATACCATTTCTATCTTTTCTACTTTCTCTTTATCAGAGTTGCAAAAGTAATTATATATATATATATATATATATATATATATATATATATATATATATATATATATATATATATATATATATATATTGGCCCCAAATATAAACAACAAAAAATCCTTGTATATTGGTCTCAAATATAATTAAATCTTAATTAATTTTACCTTATTTAATGAAATTAGTTCTAAAATATTCTTTATTTAATTGATATTCTATTATCAATAATTCTTTTTTATTTTTGCTATTAAGTTTTAATAAAAGGTAATTTAGAAAAAAAATTATTTTCTTAATAGAATTAGTAAAATTAAATGATATTAACTAACTTTGTTAATTAGTATTTTTTTTTTTATATTCGAAACTGAAAGAAATTTTCTGCAATGGCTGCTTTGGAAATAGCTCCTCTTGGTGAAGAATAATGCGTTTCTGAGCTCCACTTTCTCCTTACCTTTTAAAATTTTCACCCATGTCATTTTCGCTTCGTTTGGCTCGCGGAATCTTTCCTTCCAACAATGGAATAGGTGATTTACAGCTGGATACAGCATTTTCCAATCCAACTAGTTAACGAAAGTATCTTACTATATTTCACATTTTCTTCAAATCAGTTTACACTTTCTGTTACTAACTATACGTTTTTGCAGCAAATTCTCTAATGTGTGATAAGGCTGCTTCTCAGCATCTGACGGAATGTACAACATCAACAAAGTCTCTCGCTAGCTCATACTGCTTAGATGGATTATACGACGGTTTAAGGATTAAATCTTTAAAGATATTATTTATCATGAAATTTTTTTTTACAAATTTCTTTCGATGTCCTTATTGATTTCTTTTTTTTTCACATGACTAAAAATATGTGATTTACCCTCTTCATTGGTGCTTCCCGTAGTTTTCTTTATACATGTTTAAACTACCTTAACTGATTTTCTCTTATTTTTTCTTCAATTGGTACTATACCAATATCTTTTTATATACAATCATTTTATATCATGTTCTTTTTTGTTTGGTCACATCCATCTTAACATTCTCATTTATGTTACTTCTACCTTTTTTTCTCTCTGTTGTAGTCTCCTAAAAGCTCAACATTCACTATTATAGTGTATAGCAATAAGATGAAATTTGCCTTTGAGTTAGGTATTTTGCAATTACAAATAATCCTAATGCCTTTATGCATTTTAACCATTTCCTCTGTATCCTATGTATGACATTTTCATTAATTTCTCCATCATTTTGTACCATTGATCTCATATTTAAACTTAGAAACATGTGATATGTCTTATTTTCCCATCTATACTTCCAAGACATATTTCTCTTATCTCTTGCTAAAATTGCAATGGTCTTAATCATAATTAAGCAAAAACTCTTTGTTTCCAAAGTCTATCTCCAAACTTCAAGTGTAAAGTTATCTGCTTTCCTTGAGTGATCAATTAAAACCATATCATATGCAAAAAGTATGTAATTAAGAATAATCTTTTGCATATCCATAATAAGTACATTCAAGGCTAAATTAAACAGGTAAAATCTTAATTTTATTTTTATTTTTTATTATTCAACAACTTTTAATTCTAATTATTATAAAATAATTAAAATAAATATTTGAATCAAGCAATTGATATTTGTTACATTAGTAGAGCAATTACATTTGTAGCATAAACAATTTAATGAATTTGAGAGATGATTCTCTAATAATTATAATCAAAATTAAATATAACGTAATTGTAAGTAAACAATATGAAGTTAAAAATAATGAATATTACAATCTAAACATAAATAAATGCACATAAAATGCTAAACCATTATAAATTTAAACATATTACAATTATAACAATTGAATCTAACATTCTTCTGAGATATAATTGATATTAATTAGACATAAACCACATGAAATTGGTATTAATATCATATATAACATATTTTTAATTGAGTAATTGATATTCATTATCTAATCTAACGTAAACAATTAATAAAAATATAATGTATTATTACATTGTTATTCTGATGTAAAAAAACATTAATATTTACTAGGATGTACTAATAAAAGTACAACGCATTATTACATGATATGTATTGTATTAATAAGAGTATAACGTATATATCAATGTAAAGACATGAAATGTCTCACTATATGCAAAAAATTTGATTTGTAATGTATTATTATCTAATATAATAATATAAACAAACGTATTGTCTAATAATGATAAACATAATAATTGAGAAAATATCTAGTGTTCTAAATGATACTCAAAGATTAAATATAATATATTTTCACCATGCTTGTTACTTTGTTCATCATCTTTTTCTTTTCTCTTTTTTTTTTTTTTTTTTTACTTTTCGCACTGTTTTTTTTACTTTTGGTGAGAAAAATTATTCCCTTAAAATTTCATTATTTAATAGTGTATTTCAAGACTCATTGCATCTAAATGAATTTCATATTCAAGTAAACAATACAAGGATACATATACAATTTGGGAGAGAGAGAAACTAAACTTGAAATATAAATTCAAAAATATAGCTTTCTCCAACAAAATTTGTTACTAGATTTTTTCTTATAGGTTGCAATGCCAATAGTAAATGTGTCCAATAAATGAAAGACAATCGTGTTGATAATGTGTTATAAAATTAACCTAAAACTATAAGAATTTAGAAGCAAAAGAGATAGAGGATAGAGAAAACAATATAATGAAGAGTTTCTTGTAATATTTCTACAAATGAAGTAGCCAATTTATAGATACAAAGTTATAACTCAACAGTTACAAATAGTTTAATGTTTTAAGATAAAACACAAATAATCATATTTTCCAAGAGAATATAGAAAACCACTAATAAATATTCATAACATAACTAAATTAAATTAAATTATACTAATAATATAAATATTTTTACATTATTAATTAATTATAAATTATTATATTATTAACAATTACTAATTTTTGTAATAATTATTTCTAAAATTATAATTAAAATATTATATATTTAATTAACAATTCAAAAATCTTTATCTATTACAACATATTAAAATTAAACTCATTTTAAATTAAAAATGGGTAAACAATACAAAGAATATGAATATCCAGGACTCGAACTCGATCGAGACCACTGGTTAAGCTGGAATAACCCCACGCCAGTTGATTTACACTCTCGGTGGTGAATACTGTGCTATATTATTTACATCAAGAGTCTTCTTTTTTCTTTCATTTTTTTATTTTATGCTTTTTCTAATGAAAAGGAGACACGTTTCTTTAAAATACACTAGATGCAATATTTGGGCGTTGCAAGAGTTTAATTAGATATAAAAAAATGTAATTTAAATATGTAAAAAAAATATGTAAAGAAATGAAGCTTTTATTAATTTATAATTTATTAAAAAATTTATTGTTTACAATATTTTTGATGTAATTTATATATTTATTATTTTTTTATGCTATGCTCGAACTCACACTCTAATAGTTTGAAAAGATATCTCCAAAGCACAAAGTCATGAGAGAAATTGACATATATTAATCATTTTATACAACAAGAAGAATCACAATCTTTTTGGTAATGTAACTCTTGACAATAAGTAAATATATATAGTAGTATATAAAAATAAGAGACAATATAATATAAAAATGCACACATTATTTTAATTAAAGAACAAAAATTGTGTCACAAAATTACTTTTTAAATTTTTAGTAGAGACCACAGGTATTTTCTACAAAAGACAACCTTGCTTAAGTTGGATAAAATTATTATGTGTGGTAAAGTTCTCTCTCCAAATATTTAATGTAACAACATACCTAAGACTCAAATTCAAGACCACTAGTTAAGTTGTAACAACCTTGTGTCAATTAATCCACATGTTTGATAATTTACTTTTTAAATTTAGTGTTATATTTTATCCTCTCAAATGAAAAATGAATTTACCAACATGTCATTGGTCCAAATGACACTGGACTTGGATCCTTTAAGCAAGGTGTTGAGTTTGAGCCTTGTAGATGAAAAAAATGTGGTTAGGAGGAAAGACTCCATTAAAGGTGGCCAACTAGGTTCCTTGAGAGAGATTAGTCATTAACAAAACTGATGGATACTTCGAATCTATAACATGGTTAAAAAAAATAAAAAGGAAAATTTTAATAACATTACATTTAAATTTGTATTTATCGCAGTTTTCCATAATACATGTTGATTTGTAAAATGTAAATTAAAGTTTTCACCCCAATTATTTTAGTCAATCTATGTAGAACAATGTGACTTAATTTATATGATATATAAAATATACTACAATAAACATTCATGGATTTGATTATTCATTTAATTATTTGCAGGAAAAAAAATTAAGTTAATATGTTATAAACAAAATGAATAAACAATTATTAAATAAATTAAATGTTCACATATAACAAATTTTAAAATATTTTTAAAATTACATTAACACTCATGTTAATTTGATTGCTTTAAAATACATTTTACGAAGAATAATAATTAAAAATTATTTTTTCAAAATATATAGTTAAATTTAAAACAATTAATAATAATTTATTTACAAAAATAATTAAGGATAGAAATTAAAATATAAATTATTTGGTATCATTATATATTTATTAATTTATATTTCAATATATATATATATATATATATATATATATATATATAGGTATTAAATTTTTTAATAATTAATTTTTATTTAATAATAAAATTTTCATATATTTAAATTTATATAAAAATCCATACATTTGAAAGAAATATATGATATCTATTAAATTTAATAAATGTATATTTAATAAATATTTTATTGATTGTATATTTTTTAAATAAAATATACAATCAAATCATAAGGATAGAATTTAATAGATAAATAAATTCATATATTTATATGTTTATCAATTTATTAATATATACTAAAAAAATTCTATTTTAAAATATGGTCTATAAACTAATTATTAGAAATAATAATAAAATTTAAAAAAATAATTTAGATTTTAATATATGTATTTTGGTACTAAATTTGTATTAATTACTTTTTATTTAATAATATATTTTTGATATACATATATATTTAGATTCATAGGAAAAGTCATACATTTAATAAACATGTATTATATTTACTAAATTTTGTAAGGAAAAAAACTTAAATATAGTACCTAAGGGCCCATTTTGGGTGGTTGCGAGTTTTTGGTTTTTGGTTTTCAAATCCAATTTTTAAAACAAAACGTGTTTGGCTAAAATGGAGCTGAAATGGTTTTTAACTCAAATTTAAAACACTTTTACATTCATTTTCAAAACAAAAAAAAAAAAGGTTTTGTGAATCTAGTTTTTAGTTTTTAAAAAAATACACATCACTACATTTGACAATGGGTCTTCCCACCACCACCACTAATATCATCGCTGCCGCCACTGCTACTACCACCACCATCACTACCACAACCATCAGCATCGCAACTACTGTCATTGTCATTGTCTCCACCACCACTACCGCCACCTTTACGGCCACCACACAAACATATCTTTAAACTAATTTTAACAAAATAAAAAAAAATTCAAAATGAGTTTATTTTAAAACCAAAAATTTGAAAGAAAAAAAAACTAAAATTAATTTTTAAATACTAAAACCTAGTTGCAATTTTTAAATTTTTTGAAACTCACAACTAAAACCACCCCAAATGGGCCCTAAGGTTCTGTTAATGCTATTCTCCAATCATAATTGAAGATTTATCTCAATAATCTGCATAATAAAAGTATGTATTAAAGGATTTCGTAAATTACCGAGGTAAATCTTCAATTCTGATTGGAGAATAGTATCAACAATACCTAAGGTATTGTATCTAAGTTTTGTCCATTTTGTAAATATATTATATTTAATAAATATAATAGTTAAGAATATTTTTTAAGCTAATTGTATATTATATTTAATAAAAAATGTAATTATTATATTATAAATAAAATTGACTTAAATTTTTAAATTAACTTAAATATAATATAAATATCAAACATAATATATAATTAACTTAAATAATATTATTAAATATTTTATTTGTTGAATATAACATATATTCAAATTAAACAATATGATTAAATTTTGCATTCAATTTAGTAATTATATTATACTTAATAAATATAATATTTAAGAATTTTTTAAGGTAATTACATATTATATTTAATAAAAACTATAACTATTATATAATAAATAAAATCAACTTTAATTGTTAAAATAACTTAAATATAAATAATATCAAATAAAATATATAATTAACTTTAATAACATTATTAAATATAAAATATAGCCAAATTAAAAATATGATTAAATTTTGTATTCATTAAATATAATATATTCATTAATTTTTATTAAATTGAATAAAAATGATAATATATGTAAAATTAAACTGAAATTAATATTAAATTTTATATTAATACTCATTTATATGATATTATATTATATTATATATATATATATATATATATATATATATATATATATATATATATTATTCATAAATTATATTTTTGTATATAAATATATAATTGAAAATTTTAAAATTTTCCTTTTGTTTTCAAACACTATTTGAGAATAAATAAAAAGTGTTGATTTTTTTTTTATGTTCAATAAAGTAAAAGTATTTTAAAATTTAAATATAAATATATTTTGTGTCTCACACTTGAAATTAATTTTTATCAATAACAAAATTAAATTTTTTTGCATAATTAATTTTGTTATCATGAAACTTTGTAACTGTGGTTAGAACAATGCTAACCATGAAAACCATAACTTTAATCTCAACCAAATAGGTATGAACACCCAATTTTATCAGGATTTAATATAAAAAGAGAAAATAAAATATTAAGAAATAAAAATAGAATTAAATAAGTAAATAATAAGTAAGAAGAGAAACAATTGGGCTTAAATAGTTGTTGCTTTTCTTACATGTCTTGGAGGTCCATGATCTAATACAAAAAAAATGATGAATGAAAAATGAGAAGGCAAGGAAAATGGAAGGACCTATAACGGAAGTGGTTACTACCACTTTTCAAGATTGATGAAAAAAAAAAAACTAAAAAGGGAGAAAGAGCAATAGGCTACATAATTGAGGAGAAAAAGGGGTCTCTAATTGACTCACTCTCTCAGACGAAAGCGACACACACACTTAAAGAATTTCTCTCTTCTCTTTCCTCATAGATTTCCTCATAGATGCTTCCTACATAGTCACCCACGCTCTAATCCTTTCTCTCATTTTCTCCCGCTCAAAAATAAACATGGCAACAACCTTTCAACGCCCTTAAGTATGTACCATCAAGCCACGCACACTGCACACATCACAACCAGCCAGCACCATCCAAATCTAAGTCAGCAGCATCAGTAACGCCTCTTTCTCCCTTTCTTTTATTATGTTCTTCATTTCTTTGTTTGTATTCATATGTTCCTCCATTTACACATCTTTTAATTAGTTTGTATAAACTCTTACTGTATTTCTGCTCTTTATATATATATATATATATATATATATATATATATATATATATATATATATCTTGTGTGTGGATGTTGTAATCTTCTCATCCTCTTATTAGTTCGTTTTAGATTTCTTTAATGTTTTGATTGCCCGTGGGTCGGATTGCTAAGGTTGTTGTTTGATCATAATAAATTCACGGTTTTGTTGATTGCATATGATACAGTTTATGCTTTGTGGTTCCAATTTCATGACTTGATTTTCTTTTATCTTTGGTTCACTGGTTTATTTGGTTATGGCTCTTTCTCTCTGTTATGAAATGTGGGAGGAGTTCAAGGTTTATCAATGGTAATGAAATATTGGCTTGTTGAGTGTGTGTGAGATTTACAATTTCATGGCTGATATGTCGTAGTCCGTAAAAGTGGATTCAATTAGTAGCAAATTTTATTTGGTCTACTAGTAATCTGATATATAAAAGTATAGAGAGCAAAATTCAGTTCAATCTTGCTTCGCTATATTCCCTTTTTTTGGGTGTGATAAATCTCAAATATAAAAAATAAATAAAAGAAAGAGCTGATACAAAAAATAAAAAATAAAATAAAATAAGTTTAGTTCTTTTTTTAATCTGGTCCCGTCGTTTGGTTGTTATTCCAAATTTACAATAATATCAATCTCCAAAAAGAAATGTGTTCATGCTAATAAATAAATAGAACCATCCTTTAAATCCTCGTCCCTTTTGTTTCTTCATTTATTCTCTTTTTAGGATTTGTAAATAATATTAATTTAAAAAAAACATACAAAAAAAATATAAATAACTGAGAAAAAGCTTCGTCTAAATAAAATTGGTTTTCTCCCTTTCTTTTGTTGTCTTGTTTATTTTAATAATGGACCCCAAATCTCTTTTGCGAAAAAAAAAAAACATTCTCATCTTTATTTCTTTTAGATTTTTTTAGTCAAGTCAATAAAAAATTGAGTAAATAAAATTGAAAATTATTCAATCCTTATCTGTTTCTCGTTAACGGTGTAAGGTTCATGAAAGTTCGTTTTTTTAATTTTTTTTTAAAAAGTAATAAATAAATAAGTAAAATAATAATCATTAAATTTGACAATGGCCATCTTGGATGCAGTTTTTATTTGGACATTATTAAAGTTTTAAAATAATTAATGATAACTATTTTAGATGAATTTCTTATTTGGTTATTATTTTTAAAAACAATAATAATAAAGTTTTAATGATAGTCATTTTAGATGCACTTCTTATTTGACTATTATAAAAATCTTAAAAGGTGAAACGATAATCATGTTGGATGCACTTCCTAGTTGGTTATTGTAAAACACTTTTACTTAAATTTTTTTTCTAAAACAAACTTTTCTTTAATAAAGGTTTTAGTAATATCTATTTTGGATGCACTTCCTATTTGAGTATTGCAAGAACCGCAAAAGGTGTATTGACAACCATTTTAGATGTCCTTCCTATTTGGTTATTGAGTAAGCCTTTAAAAAAAAAAAAAAATCCACCAACAAAATATTTTCTACCAAAAAATTATGTGAGTCTGATTTTCTCATTGCACCAGAGTATACGTAGGAGCAGAAGCCCACTCTTGTCGATCTCAAAAATAATAAAAATAAAATAGTAGTAATAATAATTTTTTTTTATAAATTTCAAATGGAAATAAAAAAAAAATAGGATTAATAATTTTATAAGCAAGAGGATAAGACAACTAACATTTTCACACATCAAGTTAAAGGGTAATTGTTTTTATAACGAACATCGTAAGGTGCTAATACCTTCTCTACACATAATCGACTCCCGAATTCAATCTTTGGTTCAAGATCATTTTTCAGGTTTTTCCATGTTTTCCCTTAATAAATTACGGTGGCGACTCCTCTGTTTTTAATTCATTTTTTGCTGACCCATCATAACCTTGATTGCAACAATAGGGTAAGAAGATCTTTAATGATGATTTGATATTTATTATCTTATATTTTATTTATTTTAATGTATAAAATTTATTTGTGATCATCATTTAAATTTATTTTCTCCTTCCTCAATAAAGTTACTTTATTCCTTTTTGTCAAAGTCAATAAATATTTATTATCATATTTATGATGTTTTATTTTAGACATTTCACCCCTTTTGTTAAAAAATAAGTTATTTAAATGTATTGATGATATGTTTATGACTTACTGACTTCTTTCTCTCTCCTCTGTACTTCATCTAATCAAAGCTTGCATTTACATTATTTGAAATGACTGATTCAATCATCAAGAAGCTTAGCATAGTTTTCTTCCTTGTCCTCATTTCTCAAGGTAATGTTTCCTCCCAATCTATGAAACATAAACTTTTTTATAAATTGTTGTTCATAACCCTTGTGCATCATGATGTCAGGCTATAGCCAATGTTCCTTGAGAGATCTCTCCATAAGTCAATTTAGAACAGGAGTTAGAGTGCAAGGAAAGCCAGAATGGAGTGTGACTATTGCCAACAAGTGCCCATGTGTTCAAAAGAATGTGATCTTGAATTGCAAAGGATTTCAATCTGTTGAACACATAAACCCTTCACTTTTAAGGGTCTCACACAATGTTTGTCTTGTTAATGGTGGTCAATCTATCTATGGAAATGTTGTCAAATTCACATATGTTTGGGACCAGGCATTTCCATTAAATCCCATTTCGTCAGAGATTTCTTGTTCTTAAATGTAGAGCTAAGGGATTTTCTCTTACAAAACTTGATGACATCTATTGTAGCTTGGTTTGTAGGCATTATAAATCTAGAATAAAACATTGACTCTTGGTATGTTGAATTTGCTTCTCAATTCTTTTTTTCATTTTTATACAATAACTAGCTTTGGCTTGAAATCAACACTAAAGCCTATTAAACAAAAAATTAACTAAGTTTATTCGTCAAACAATTGAATCATCAAAAATATATGAATGGTCATTCTAAAATTAGAGGGAAATTTTAAAAGTCAAATTGTTTTTTTCGTTATTACCCTTCTATTGATGGTATTTTTTGCATCTTTTCTTCGACCCGATAATTCAAATCCTTAGTAATTCTCTAGTTAATAGGTTTATAGTGTTCTCAAACTAAAAATGTAAAAACTTTGAATGAAAATGACCAGAAGAAGTGGAAAAAAAGTGCAAGAAAATAAATTATTGAAAACAGCGAACAAATAAAATGCAAACCAATTTTTAAAATGTTGGAACTTCATGTATTCCTTATATATACTAAATGCCTTGAAACCTAACTGTGCATTGGTAGGCTTCCTATTGAGAGTTTTGGCACAAATTTTCCAACCCCTTATGTAACATCTCAGGCACTGACAAGAGTGGGGAGTAATCGTCAGTGCAAAAGAGATAAGGCATGAACAAGGAGTGGTTCCCGGTAGATTTCCAGCGGGAGGGACACATGAATGAATCGAATACACACCAGAATGAGAGGGATCTAGAGGCTGTGCAAGTATGGGATTGTATAGTTGATGATAGCTTCAGGGAATTAATAAGTGTTACCTATACCAACAAGATGCATTTACTTTTTGGTAGCCTATCACTTAAGAACTCCACAGTTAAGCATGCATGACTTGGAGCAATTTTGGAATGGGTAACCTCTTGGAAAGTTTCCCAAGAAGCGTGTGAGTGAGGACAAAGCATGCTGAAAAGTCTTGTGTTGGTTTGTGGAGACAGCCGTCAATCCTGAAAGCAGTCAAGCACTACAAAGTGGTATCATAGCAAGGCCTCTCTCCCAGTACGGTGTGGTTCAGGGATGAATCAAGCCGAAGCTGGTGGGCATGTAACATCCTAAGCGACGACGAGGGTGAGGAGTGATCGCCGGTGCAAAAGAGATAAGGCATGGACAAGGAGCAGCTCCTAGCAGGCTTCCAACTGGAAGGACACATGAATGAATTGGATACGCACCAGAATAAGAGGGATCCAGAGGCTCTGCAGGTATAGGATTGTACAGTTGAGGATAGCTTAAGGATATTAATAAGTGCTACCTATACCAACAAGATGCATATACTTTTTGGTAGCCTATCACTTAAGAACTCCTGCAATTTTGGGATTGGTGACCTCCTAGGAAGTTTCCCAGGAAGCGTGTGAGTGAGGACAAAACACGTTAAAAAGTCTTGTGTTGATTTGTGGGGTACAACTGTCGATCCTAAAAGCGGTCAGGCGTTACACCTTACCCTCTGCAAGATACTTTATTTATAGAAAAAACCAAGTATATCCTAACGACTAGATTGTAAGGGGACGACACATATCCAACAATTTTTTAAAGTACAATAACTTACAAAACTTCTACTAATTGTTGCTATCTTTCATCTTGGTTCGATATGCCTTATTAACACTCAATCTTCTAATGAACAACTTCCCACATCTTCTCGATTCTGCACAATGGATGCTTGAAAGGTAATTGCCAATTTCGACCAATATTGAAAACAAGTCCTTGACTCCTTTCTTTGATTACTTTCTTGCTAACTCGAAGCCATACCCCTTTTGTCTATTGCCTGTTGGATAATGGATATGAATAGGTTGAAAGATGGGACTTGTAAGTACTTGATGTTGAACTAAAAAAATTGATTGGTCCTTCAAACAAACACTTCACTAGTCCTTTTGTCTTGACACCACTGGAAACCTCTTCTTCTATCATACCAAAGATATTAGGATGACCAATAGGGGTTAAGTCAAGTGGAAGAGGCTAATACCCAATAACCAAAATATTTAAATATTTATTAATTATTATTTTCTAAGTTAATTCGTTAATTTAATACATGAGCCACGTTTGTTTTTATTCTTTGAACTAAACTATTTCAATTTAATGATCTTATATATATAATATTTTAACATAGTGTATTTGAATCCAAATTTTCACAAATAAATCATAAACTTTGATCAAACTAAACTAAATCTAATTAGATGCATAGATTCAACCTTATTTTTGGAATTTATAATTTGCCAAACTAAATATCCTATTTTCTTTTATATAAATTGAGACCTACTACTTTAGAACCAACTTAATTTAAGTTAGTATGATTTTAATTCAACCTTTTATACCACAAAACCTACACTTATTTATTTAGATATGTATGGATACACTATCTTATTCACAACTAGTATAACATTCAAATGGTTCAAAGATTTTACTAAGTTACTAAATAGATACAAATATTTTATACATATTACGGTTAAATATTTAGAAATAAGGTCAAGTGAGCTTATTACTAAGATACTTAGGTGAACTATTTTATTGATAAAGATTTATTTGAGATACATTAAATACTTTTGTTTAGCACAACCTACTTATTTAAAGATATTTATGAAGTGTTAGTCAAATTAAACTTATGCCTACATGAGTATACACATGGATTATGGTTTGATGATTGAATTTATCTAATACACCCATGAGTGTTACACATTATGATATGATGCATTCAATTGCTTGAATAAAGTTGTGTTACGTGCAACATCTTATGAGGAAGATGGTGGAAAATTATTGTGGAATATTGTAGTACTTCAAAATAAATAAAGATTGTATATCAAATAGGTTGCTTGAAAAGATTATGTTAAGTGCAAAAAAGCTGCACTTTATTTTTGGTTCGCGTATCTTAAGTGGTGAGTAACACATACATGAATGTGTTAATTTTTAGAGTAAATTATATTGATACCCCCTGAGTGTAACACTAGTTGTTTTTCCTAATCACTGTTTAAGTGTTTTGAATAATAAAAAGTGAAATTAGGTTTAATTTTTATGATAAAATATGATAAATGAATTCTTGGACATGTTTTGGTTATGTTGTGTTTAGTTTTCTTAGTAGCTTCAAGTTTTGAGTTTTGGGAGTTGAGGAATGTTGTCTAATCCAAAAGTCTTTGTTAATGGTATCTCTATTGGTTTGGTGAAGAGTCGTAGTGCTAGGTTGGTTTTATGCCTTAGAGAGTTGGTAGATGGCTAGTTGGGCCTCAGTCAAGCTCGAGGCTGCTTCAAATCCATAACCTCCTTAAAGGTGTGGTGATCCTCCCTCTGTCCACTTTACACTTTCATTTTCCCACTAAGTTTTCTAAACTCTCACATTTCTGTTAAGACACTTCAACAAATTTCCCAAGAATTAGAACTAATCTCAAGACAACTTTCTTCTCCTTCTTTGGTGTGGGATCCTTGTTTTCCCAATTTAGTGAGTTTCTCATTCCCACCCCTTTCTCCTATGGTTTGAGTTGTTCTCTTATTCCCAATTGGCTCAATGGTTTTCCATTTTTCTTCCTCCTCTCCCCAAATTCAAAAGCTTGAAGGCTCTAAGAGGTATGGGAAGCTTACTCCTCTTCAATTTTGTGGTTAGAATGTGTTGAATGGTTAATAACATGCATTGGAATGGCTAAGTTTTTTGGTGTACAGTATTCGTATTGAGGTTAGAACATAACCTCATACATACTACCCCAACCCCCCCCCCCCAACCACTAGGCTAACCCCAGGGGGTTATTGGAACAGCTAAATTGTTGTTTGGAATTGCTTTATTTGGCATTTGGTGAAAATATGAATGGATGAAAAATTTGTGATTTTGGTGATGAATTGGCAAAATCGTTATAAAATCCAATGAGTGTGAGCTTTGTTGATGTTTTGTGATGTTGATTTAACCCTCCACGAACCGATTTTGAGCTAAGGATTGGGGAAAGTTAGTTTCTTGGTGTTTTTCAAAAGGGTTCTAATGTCATGGTTCTAGTTTGTCATTGAGTGATAAGGGGGCTCACTGAGTGAGGAGACCCTTAGAAGCATTGTGGTGCTCTCGACCTTGAACTTTCACTGAGCAAAGTTCGAAGCCACTGTTAAGTTGTATTGTTGGAACGTGTATGTTGAGCGAGTATGCAACTTGCTGGGCGATGTTCATCCCTAAGGATGGAGTTGTCATGGGAGTTGAGCGAATGTTTAAGTTACTCAGTGATGTTCGTGAGAAATCTAAAATTTTTCCAAAAGTTGGTTCGCTTAGTGAATGTGTGTCTTGCTGAGCGACTCTAGATGTTTCAGATTGTCTAGAAATAACTTACTGAGTGAGGGTTGTATCGCTAAGCAATCACAGATTGGTAGTTTTCTCATGCTTTCTAGAACTGGTGATTTCGCTAAACAAGTAATGTGGTTCGTTGAACGAAAGGATGTTTTCAAAAAGAGTTGTTTCTAGATAGATGGTTCACTGAGTGAGGATAGTTTTTGCTAAGCGTTCCTTTGTCTTTGAAAAATGTTGAAGTCCTTGGAGCTATTTTCGTTAAGTGACAACTATGGTCACTTAGTGGAAGCCCATGGTACTAGAAAGGGTGCTCTCTGTGGTGGGACTTTCGTCGAGTGAGAGTTTTGTTCACTTAGCAATAATCTCCCATGTATCTAAAGGCAGTGGGGCTCGCTTGGCACAAACTTGTGTCGTTGAGAGAGTGACACCCTGTAGTTTTGTAAATATTGATATTATTTTAGACAATTTTTAAAAAATGGTTTTCTCGAAAAGGGCTTTCTTTGAAATTGTTGTTAAACATTGGTTGATCTAGTTGAGGTGGATGGTTGCTTGGATTGGACCTCTACTTTCTTTGTTTTAGGATTCGTTCTAGGGATCCTAAGGGGTATAGGCTGCGTGGATCAAGCTTACCTATTGGCCATGTATGGCACTGAATTGAGCTAACATGGTGTTGTTGAAATGTTGTTGGTCATGTGTGGTGCTGAATTTAGCCCACGTGGTGTTGATGAAAATTATTGTTGATGTTGTTGGCAATATTGATGTTATGTTGTTAAGTTGTACACGCATTTTATACATATGTCTTTAGTTGAGGTAGTTAACGATGAACCTCATGCTATGACTAAGCAGGCACGTAAATTGGTTGGTTGACTAGAGTTGAGGCTCAGACAGGACCTTGATGATGAGCCTTTAGGGATAAGTGGACGAGCGATTCTGCAGGGGGTCAAGGTCATTGCAAATCTTGAGTCGCGATGAGCTACCACCCACGTACACTTATCTTGACAAACTACATAATCTTATCCGTAAATCAAAGTTTGGCAATCCCCAAATGGTTGTTGGCATGTGTCATGTTGTTGTTGACTTGGTAGTCATGTATGCCATGTTAAAGGATGTGTCCAAGCTGATCACTCGATTGTTGAAAATCTCTTAGGAGTAGTATTTACATACATTGCATGGTTGTTAGCCAGTTAAGTTTTGTTGTTTACATTCAAGTGGAATATTGGTTTGTTGTTTTATAAGTAATGATGTGCTTAATGGAAACCTTTATGGTGAATGTTATATCTTGCTCCTTACCAGTATATGCAAGTAATGATGTAAACTATGTGTTAATATTATTACTGTTGAATATATGATGAAATGCTTTTATGTAAGCTTACCCTTGTCTTATTTTTGTTGTGTGATTGTGATGATCACGTCGTTGGCAGGGGAGCAAATGTTGAGGTCTCAACAGATTCAGCTTTTCTTGGCTAATTGCAGATGCTCTTACTAGGTAGAGGCGAGATGTGACTAGTCCGACAAGTCATATTTTGTTGCTTGTTTCTTTTTGGAGAACCAATATGACTTTATGATGTTTATTCCTTTTGGATTTGATGTATGGAGTAGCCAGTCATAAGGAGTGTGTTTTTGTTCCCTTCCCCATGATGATGTAAACATGGTTTTGGTGTTGGTACATGTGTTTCTCTTTGGCCCTTTATGGCTCATATATTTGTATAGTTCACATAGTTGATATGGACGTCTCATGAATGATATTTATACATATGATGATGAATGCTTTTGGTTGGATGGTTTTTTCTTTTATGGGTTTTCTTGAAAGTTGAAAGAGATGAAAAATAAATATGTATTTTGGAATACTCTAATTCAAGATCTTTCTATAAAATGAATCTTTCTAGATTAAAGTACTAGTAGTTGCAGTGTTGTTATATAATGGTAGCAGGTCATTACACTGAGATTTTTTGAGATTTGTCTTTTTAACATTTACAATTTCCTTATAAGGGTATATGGTGTAATGTTTTTCAAATAATCAAAGGGGTTAATGTAATGTATAAGAGGTGTTAGTGTAGTGTTTATCAAAAATTAAGGGGGGCTAATGTAGGACTATAAAAAAAAAAGGTATCAGACAAAATTTATTGAAACCTCAGGAGATGTTAGTGTAATTTACTTTAATTTTTAAGAGCAAGAATTAGGGTAGCTAGGTCTATGTTGTGTGTTAAGGACCTGGGGATTAGCCTTGTGTAATAATACACATGTGACCATAGTTCGCTACCAGTGTGTCGTGGGAAGTGACATTCTCTTAGGAGTCTAAATCTGACAATACTACTAACCAATATTAGGTTGAGTTAAGGGTATCCAATGAAAAACATGTAATTTATTATTATTATTATTATTATTGAATACTTACTTTTGACCTAGCTTACATTGATTATTGGCCAATAATTATTGATTATTGATATATTGTTGATATAAATTGGAGATAAGCCCTCTTGCATACCATATCATTGCATTGAATTGAATTCTTGGGCGAATTGTTGTATCTCTTTGTTGTGTTTTGAAGTAGATTGCTCTCGTTTTCTATATTTGCCATTCGATGTGATTGTCTCACCTTTCTTTATTTGTCAATTTGTATGTATGTTTATGAAATTTAAATGTCTTAGTTATGGTTACATGCATGCTTATTCTAGAGCGAAGTCTGCCAATCCTATCATCTAGGCTTTTCATCCGCATGGTTCTTCTGATCACTGTTTCACCTAAATTGCCACCATTTTAGGATTCAACTTATGATAAGATTGTTTTATGCATATTGGGACTTTTGTGCTACGTTCCACGTGTTTACTATGTGTAATACTAACCCTTTTCACTTTTGTAAGTATATATTTATGCCTAGATTATTAGGGTAGTCATTTAGATGTAGTTTCTCTTTAGGCAATTGGAACTCATGTCTATGTTACTATGTGATGCTGAAAGTTTTGGTAGTTTTCCTCTTGTTATATACATGACTTTGTTACTTATGATATTTTCGTAATAAATGAAACATCTTTTTAATCTCACATAACTTGTAATTGAAAAATGTTAATATTTTATGAACAATTCTTTTAAAAACTATTTTTGAAATTCTTTTTAATAAATATATTTTTCTTTTATGTTGTTTTAAAAAATTATACTGAATTTAAAAAAAAAAATATTTGTTGAAAATAAATTTTGGAATTTAAAAATATTAATAATTTCATACAAGATATTTTATTGTTACCATGTTATAGGTGCAAAGTATTACCGACTTTGTCAATAACTAATCTCCGTTGGAGTCCATTGGAGAACCTAACTGATCACTTTTAATAGAATTTCTCCTCCTAATCAGGTTTTTCCATGTTGTATGAAATGCAACATATATGAAATGTGTACAAGACCTTATTCCATTTTTTTTCTCCTCTTAATTTTACCATGCAGCGGTTGACTTCAATGAAGATGAAAAAAGAAATGTTTTGAATTAAGATTAGGAAAGAGATAGCCACCTATTTCAATCTAAAACAATTAAAAATTCAAGCAAGATTATCTAGCTTTGTTAGATGCCAAGAAAGAAACAAGAGAACAAAATATGGCTTACAACTTTCCTAAATAAAATTATATTGACCAAATTTTTACCATTTTTCCATGTTTTAATTTTTTAGCAAGTGATTTATGTCTCTTTAATTTCATATACACTGATATAATATTCGTGCATTGAATGAGTTTATTTAAATGCAAAAGATATATAATTTAAATATATAAAAATATGTTAAGAAATGAAATTTTTATGTGTTTATAGTTTATTATAAATAATTCATCATAAATAATAATTTTAAGATAATATGTGTATTTTTTACCAAGATTTACAATATTAATTGTCACCTTTTTTAATGAGTTTGTGGTTGAAAATTAAAATATATCAAATATTGTAATTTAGAAGAAATTTATTAAACACTTTATTATAAACTATATTTTTAATCTAATTTGTATATTTCTCATTTTCCATAATAATTAAAATCGTAACTCTTTTAATGACGTAACTCTTGATAATACAATTTATAAATTATTTTTCATTACAAAATAGAGGTAATTTAATAGTTATTTTTATCAATCTCATTTATGCTTCAGTACTGTTATGTAAATCTTCTAGTTATGTCAAGAATTAATTATTAATACCAACAATATTGTCATTTAGAAAGTGATCATTGTCCTTTCATTCTTATATTTTTCATTTTACATGTATTGTTTAAAATTTTGATATATACTTTGCATAAATTACTAATTGACTTAAACATAAATTAGTTCAATATTTTGGTCTACCGTAAAATATTTTATCTTTCTTATAATGTTAGTATTTTTCTATCTCCAAGTAATTATAGAAATCATTTATTAAATTCTTGTATCAAGTTTTACTTTATCTATAGTAATGTTGATATATAACCCTAGGGATGACAAAAAAATTCGTGCCTGCGGATATTTGCGGATAAAATCTGCCACGAGTAGGAAATGAGTACTTTAAATGGGTACCCGGAATATTCTAAATGGCTATATCTGCTACTCGTTTATTAACGAGGTAGGTGCGAGTATCATAGTACCTGTACTCGCGGAAACTCACTACACGCAATTATATATTTACTTAAATATCCTTATATATTAATATAGATAAAATTACATAAAATTTATCCAAAATTTTCAAAATGATTGTTCATTATGGGAGAAATCTTATACAATTATATTACCAGAAAAAAGAAACATAAATTTATGGGCTTTTAAACTATTTTTTTTAGAAAAATTGTTAGAATAATTAAAATCTATGTTCAAAGTGATTATTTTAAACAATAACTCTTTAATTTATAAATTCAAAGTGATATTTGTAGCATTTTATGATTGTCTACAACACACAAAATAAATTTGTTATTTTTTTATTTTTTATTTATTTTTAAGAAGTATCTGCAGATATCCACGAATACCCGTAGATATTAAAATATCTGTAAGTATCTGCTTAACAGGTACTTGCACAGGTAACGAGGTGGGCGCAAGTATGAATAATATTATCAAGCAAGGCAGGTAGCTAGTACCCGTGCTCGCCTCGCCCCATTGACATCCCTATATGACCTTTACTATGTTAATATTTATTTATCGTTTTGACTAAACACTTAGAGATAATAATGTCTTTGAATGACCTATTCAGGAATTTAAGTCCAACTTATTAATTAAGAAAATTTAGTTCATGTATGTTTTAACTTAAAATTACAAAAATTAATAAACATTTTCTTTTACCAAAAGGTCATTTAAAAAGATGATAAAAAGCTATTTTTTAAATAATATAAATTAAATATGTGTATGTTTTTTTAATACGCTTAATAAATATATATTCCTTTGATAGATATATTATATTGTAAAATATAATATTTAATAATATTTTCAAAATTAATTATATATTCTATATAATAAATACAATAGTTAATACGATATATAGAATTTTTTACATATATATTTATACAAATATTACATTAATACTTGTGTTTAAGTATATTTTAAATTTTTAATTTGATAGTTTTAAAATATGTTGTATGAACAATAGTAATTAAATGTAAGAATTTTTTAACATATAATTAAATTGAAAATAATTAATAATAATTTATTTAAAACAATGATTAAGAATAGAAATTATTTGATAAATTATTAAATATATTATCAAATTATATATATTATATTAATATACATTTAAATTTTTATATTTTAAAATATCTTTTAAATTTTAAACAATAAAAATAAGAAATTTTTTATATATATTATATATTGTATATATAATGTATTAAATTTTGCAATAAATAATTTTTATTTAATAATAATTTTTTAATATATATAGTATCAAACGAAAAGTCAAGTATTTAATATGGATATATTATATTTATTAAAAGTAATAAATATATTTTATTTCATAAATATGATATTTAATAATATTAATTAAGTTAGTTACCTATCATATTTAATGAATACAATAAATAATACTATTTAATGTCTAAATAAATATTTCAATAATAACATTCAATACATACATTATTACACTTGCTCAAGTCTCGTTTACATTTAGTATACGTATGTGTGTATATATATTTTTAGTGTACAATGACATAATAGGGTTTGAACTTAGGACCCCATACAAACTACCCAAACCTCATTACTAGGTCGACCCTATTGGGTTGCTTTTTAGAAAGAGTACATTAGCAAACTACACATTGGGTGTATTTTAAGATAATTATAGTTATAATTTGTTAAAATACTTCTTCTAAACAAAAAGTAGTTGTATGTTAGCAAATCCTACAAGAATTTGTTAATGTACACCCACTTATTTTTTAGTTAATAAGCTACATTGTGAGGGTATTTTAAGGTATTTACAAAGTACTCCTTTTAAAAAATAAGTGGGTATATATTAGCAAATTATATATATATATATATATATATATATATATATATATATATATATATATATATATATATATATATATACATATAAGAATGGTGCCTTCCGAGGTGTGAAGTGGGAGAGAAGGGATCATAATTGGGGTTTGAATAAAATGAATTTTTCATTTTTCATTCTTATTACTTTTTCATATTGAAAATGAAAAAGTAATAAGAATTAGAGGTGTTAAGCTTTTTATCATCTTGGCGTCGAGCTATTTTTTCGCAGGACCTCCCCTACAATATCGTCACCGCAGTATATATATACATATAGCAACATATTCTTCCCAATACACCTTCTACTATTGGTTGAAATTTATTAAAAGCTACAAAATCACGAGTGCAACTCATTAAATAAGAAGTAGAACCGCGAAATTTTGTAATTTCTAATAAATTTCAACTAATAGTAGAAAGTGTGTTTAAAAAAATGTATTCATAGCATTTCTCTCTCTCTCTCTCTTTATATATATATATATCAAGTTACGACCCATAACATTAGCCGTAAAGTTGCCACAATGATATAGTGCTATTTGCTCAAACTTAACATATAGACATGTCATTTTCTTTTAAAGTTCATTATTATGAAAACTCTTTAATTAATTTAGTTATGAAAACATGAATAAATTTTTTGTGAGTAATGTAAATATCATCAACACCTTAAAAGAACATAACCTGAAAATATCTCATAACTTAAAACTACATTAGTAGAACGCATCAAACATATGAAAACTACAGTCATCCAAAGTATATAAGTCACTAGGCCACTACTACTTGGGGAGAGGGGTACAAGAACCCACATCCTAAGAACTGGCTGTCTATATTACTCCTAATGCTAATCAGTCCCCTAAGGGCAATGGGGAAAGGTAGATAGCGAATCCTCATTGTCTTTGTCCTCATAGTGACCTCGCCAACGCCACTCCCTTGGATGGTAGGGAATAGCTCGATATTAAACATCTCGTGACATCTCGACAAGTCCATCTGCTCCAACAAGAATAATCATCACGATCATCACATCACACAGAGACAAACAAACCCAAGGATAAGCTACCAAAAAGATAACATAGATGTACAATAGAAATACATGTAAAGCAAATAAATAACCATAATTAAATAACATAGCAATGGCATGGTTAACAGTTCATACTTAATCATGACCAATCAAGTAGAGGAAATCAAGTAAACAAGCACAACGAAACATCTCAGGTATGCAATGTCATGAAATGCAACAACTGCTCCATAGAGACTACAACATCGAGTGACCATGCCCAAAAAAACCCTTAATCATGGTAGAATAAACAACACCCCACCGAGAAAGAAATGGCATATGCCAAAATCATTTAAGGGATACTGGAATTGATCTATGAAAGTGATACAACGGTCACGTTAGGATAGTTATACGAGGGTAGTGGCTTTACCACGACACATGATTCAAGAGTATCCCGATCTACATGTGGGATTCACCCGTCTACCTATCCCAAAGGAAGCTCATCCTCCACTACCCTTTCCCACACTAGGTATAAGGCATAACCAAGTGACCATTAACTTACGCGCGTACTTGCCAACATAGCATAAGCTGTCACAAGACAACCGATGTAACACCCCAAATTTTAGGTACTAGAAATAAACCACAAGGTAGTTCTTAGTAGGATCATTCCCTTGTGTTATTAGATAAAAGATGCCTCAAGAGTTATCGTTATTATATTTCTTATTACTATTGTTCCTATTATTATTAATATTATATTTATTGTTGTTGTTGTAGTAGTTATTATTATTATTATTATTATTATTATTATTATTATTATTATCATTATTATTATTGTTGTTGTTGTTGTTGTTGTGTTGTGTTGTGTTGTTGTTATTATATTTATTGTTATTATTATTATTGTTATTAATACCTTAGTATTAGAAATTAGTAGAAATATTATTATAGAACCCAAAAGAGCATCTAGGGCCCAATAGGGACTAAAGCCCACTAAACTATATACCCACCCACATGATATAAGAAGGGAATAGGGGTGGAGAATTAGGTTTAGCCATCACAAAACAGAAGAAGAAAAAAAAGTAGAAAGAATAAGGAGAAAATGAAGAAAAAGAGGAAGAGAAAGAGGAGGGATAGAAACCAGAGAACCCAAACCCTAGAACTCAGCTTTGCATGTCTCTAAAGGTGAGTGTACTCCCCTGTGTTTTTGTTGTGCTTGTTTATCTATTTATCTTTTCTCCCTCTTTATGCCTAAGTTAGGAATTTGATGGGTTTTGAAGGGATTGTGAGTGAATGAAAAGTTTATAGATTAGATTAACCAATTGTCAGGGTAGAAGAAGTAATCAAGAATTTAATTATTTTTTTTGGAGCATTTAGAAGCCAAAGACAATAGAAAAAAATAAATTAGAATATGCACTGCAGACCCGCCAGGCGGGATGTACAATCCGCCGGGCGTGCTGGGTCTTAACGCGAATTCATCAGGCAGGATGCACAATCTGCTAGGCGAGTTTGGTTTGGGCGTGACCGCTAGGTGGACCACCTTGTCCCGCCAGGCAGATACGACCTTAGTTATTCCGTTTTTTGTGCCTATGAACTCTTTTTTGCAATTTTTAATTCATTGTTGCTTCTTTTTTATGCATCGTTAAGTTTATACTTGTAATTGTTATTTACCTTGAGAAGACTGAGTGTGATATGAACTTATGTCAATGTTTCATGATAAAAGCCTATGAAAACCTGTAAGCATTGTATGTGACCATGCATCATAACATTTGAGTTATGTGATAAGAAAAGTATGTAGGAATCTGACTAGTGGAGGTTGTAATAGGTTGTCTAACCTTAGCCTTGGGGTTATCTGGTTGGGAAAAGTCCAATAATCCATGTTGATCCCATGGAGCCAGAGCATACTAGCAAAGCCAGATAACCTTAACTAGTCGCCAGGGGATATCATACTAGTTAAGGGTGCGAAAGCTGAAGGCATCAGTACCGATGGCGCTTCTTATGGCCGTGCATTTACTCCTAGTCTACTTTCAAACAAGTTTAAGTTGGTACCACCTGTGCATAAGTAGTGATTTAGGAACATAACATACATATGTATCCTATTGTAGTGTGATATTTTGGAAGTGTGCTACGTTGTAACTATGTGAAATCTATGTGACCTTGTTCATGAGCGATTAAGGTAATGTGTACACGTGTGAAAATGTAATTGTGTCTTGTGATGAAATGTCAAGATTATGCATATGTGCTCATATTATGCATGTATGTTATTCTTGTTTGATGAAACAAAACGAGGCGTATGTCTAGTTACTAGACAAAAGATGTGAAATAAATGTATGCTTGTAATTAGAATTGTGTTTGCTACTTTAAGGATAAGTGAGAAGCTAGGCCCTAGAATAGTGTTATAAGGGTTCTAGTTGGATAATAATAGTTGTGAATGAGATAGAGAAAGGGTGAATTCCCACACAACGTAATAGAAAGGTATAAGACAAGTAAGAGGGAACAAATGAATCAATCTCTAAAATGAGTTAATAGCTACTAAAAAATCAACTAATTTTTTCAATTAATTGTCTCTAATTTTATTTCAATTATAGATAGAAAAACTAGTCTCTAAAATGAGTTAGTAAATATTGTAAAATCAGTCTCTAAAATTAGTTAATAGCGACGAAAAAAAGATCTCTAATTATATTTAAATTAGCAACCATAAAATTGGTCTCTAATTATGTCTCAATTAGAAATTGAAAAATAATATCTAAAATGGGTTAATAGTGACTAATCTATATATAAAATGGATATCACTTTCTGATTATATTTTAGTAGAAATCGAAAAATCACTCTCTAATTATTTTCATAAAAAAATTAAAATCATTAGCAACTAAAAAATTAGTCTCTAACTACATTTTAATTAGATCGAAAAATCGATCTCTAAATAAACAAATTGAAATTTTTAACCACCATTAGATATTGATTTAGAAACTAATTTTTTTTCTCTCTAAATCGGTCTCTATTATAACTAAATATTTGGTCTCTAAATTTGTCTCTAATTAAAAAATTTTTAATAGTAGAGATAAACCCTAAATGTCACAAGAGAAGTAGTAGTCTCTCCATAGAGTTGTTGAACCCCTTTATAAGTAGGATTTATAAAGTAGGCTTAAAATATAAAAATAAAAGGATTCTAAAGAAAACCTAAAATATAATAAAATATAAAAGGTCCTAAATGAAGTATAAAAACACAATAAACAACAAAAAGTTAAAATATCCTATTAATCTTTAGGTGTTCCACAGATGTTGTGGATTCCACAAGAAGATGTGGTGACCTTTGACTTCCCATTTTCTTCCTTCATTCAATCCCAATTAACTTCCATTTTATCCAAAGGCTAAGTTTCCTCCTTTCTACATAGAAAATAAATAAATGAGTATAATAATATGAATTAAGATAAAACTATAAATAAGTAAAAAAATAAAAACTATAAGATTAAATGTGTTTTTAGTCCCTATAAAATGAGCAAGTTTTATTTTGGTCCTTGTAATTTTTTTTTCTTTGGTTTTCATCCCCGAAAAGTTTAAAATTATTGTTTTTGATCCCTACACTCATGTGATACTCATTAATTGCCTAAGTGTCTAATGAAAGTTCAAGTAACTATTCCAAATAGCACTCACTAGTGTTTACAATATCATGTTAGCATGTGACATTTCTAAAATTTTTAAATTTATAAAATAAATATTATTTATTTACCATAAAATGAACGTTAAGTACCAAAAATAGTGATTTTAAATTTTAAGGAGTGAAAATCAAAGAAAAATGTTTTACTTTAACCAAAACCAAAATTTACTTATTTTACAAAGACTAAAAATAGTAATTTCAAATTTTAGAGGGATTAAAAAAAATACCAAGTCTAAAATCAAAACTCACTTATTTTATGAAGAATAAAAATTTATTTAAACAAAAATTATAATTAAATTGAGACAACATCCATTAACTTATGCTATGATAACGATACACTAAGCAGTGATATTGAAAAGGTCACGAACTTTGTCTATTTTATATGGTGAAACATGGAACATAATCCACCCAATAATATCTTCTAAAGTGAGGTGTCTTGCTACCCACTAATTGCAATTGAAATTTGGAGAATCCATCTAACCTAGCTGACCCTAAGCACATGACATTCCACACTTTTATGCTAATTTGGTGTTCACGTTCTTATGAAAACCAACAGGCACTGTAAAATGAAAGTGCCCAGAAGGCCAAAACTAATCTAACAATTGGAATTTTCTCTTCCTTATAATTTTTTTTTGGTCAATTCTCTTTCATAATTGAATCTCAATCATTATTGCTAATTCAATTATTTTGAACTACTTAATCTGCTCTATATTTTTGGCAACATATAAAAAATGAATCTAGAATGTGGTAGGCGGCTTAACATGGATACGGTATACGTAACCACAATAAAGAAGACAGAAATAGACACCCATAACATGTGCTTTGTTGCAAAAGTTATCCATTTGCCGAGTTTTATAAAGGCCCAACTTTGACACAACCATATGTGCGGTCAAGTATTATATAGGCTCATCAGTCATTATGTGAGATTAAAATCACCCCATCATCGACCCAAATTTTATGATTCCATCAACTCTTTCAAAAAAGAACAACATGTTGATAATGACGAGGCTAATTACGAACAAAAAATTGAATTTATTTAGTATATGAATGTAATTATGTATTTTTTTTAAAAAAATCTCTTTTATAAGTCATACCTTGATTTTGTGATGGAAAAAATGGAATTCTCGTGCAAATAGAAAAAGCGGATTGGGGAGTGCCTATCCACAACTACTGTATTGGTATTGTTAAATGGTAGTCCTATGAAGGAATTTAGAATAAGTCGTGGCTTGAGGCAAAGAGATCCCTTATTGCCTTTTTTATTTTTAATTATGGCAAAAGGTCTCAATGTTATGATGCACGAAGTGGTGGATATGAAGTTATTCTCTAAAGTTTAGGTTGAGGGACTAATTAAACCACTGTCACACTTGCAATTTGCTTATGATACATTGATTCTCAGTGATGGCAGTTGGTTTAACATGTAGGCGATTAAGGTAGTGTTTCAATTTTTTGAAGTGGTGTCAAGATTAAAAGTTAATTTTCACAAGAGCCACCTAGTAAGGTTCAATGTAGTTGACCACTGAACTCAGGAGGTGATGTAAGTGTTAAATTGTAAGGTGGGGAATCTTCCAACAAAGTATCTTGGGTTGCTTATTGGGGCAAATTCGAGGAGGAAATCCACATGGGAACCATTGGTGGAAGCTATTAGAAGGAAGTTGTTGTCTTGGACAAACAAACAACTCTCTTTTGACAAACGGGTTATACTATTGAGGTTAGTTCTGTCGACCATCCCAGTTTACTACCTCTCCTTCTTCAAGGCTTTTTTAGGTATTATCTATGACATTGAATCTTTTTTTAAAAAAAATATGGGGAAGGGATAAGGGAAATAAAAAAATTCATTGGGTGGCATGGGAGAATGTATGTAGGGAGTATGAGGTATTAAGGGTCAAGAATGTCAAGGCATTCAACTTAGCATTATTAAGAAAGTAGGAGGTGGTGTATGTTGGTGGAAAATGAGAGCTTATGGTGTAAAGTACTTGTTAGGCTCTACAAGGATAAGAATGGAGAATTAAGTTTGGGAGAAGTAAGAAGGTCACCATGGTGTCAAGACATATAGGGGTGGACGAAGGGAGGAGAGGGTGCAACCATTGTGGTTTAGGGAGTTTGTTGAAAAGGTGGTGGAGAACGGGCAAAACAATACTTTTGGACAGACTCGTGGGTGGAGGGGGAGCGTGTGTGAACAGTTTCCTAGGTTGTATTCCTTAGCATGTCGAAAAGAGGCTAAAGTGGCAGACTTAGGGGTACTGTGGAAGGGATATGGGAGTAGGCCTGAGATTGGGGGAGAAGTATTTTTCAATGGGAAATGAACCTCATTGGAGAATTAAAATAGGCAGTGGGGCAAGTAAGGGTGATAGAAGGGGGGTTGACAAGTGGAGATGGAAGAAAGAGACACGTGGAACTCTTATTGTTCGCTCAACATACAAGTTTTTTATGGTGATACAGGAGGACACACTCGAGGTATGCTAGAGGCAAGTGTGAAATAAATGCTAATGTGTTGCATTTGATACTATAAGTTGCATCTTAATCCATATAGGTTTACATGCATTTTAGCTTATTAAGAGTAGTTTTAGTACTAGTTCCCTTTATGTCCTTCATTTAATCACTTAGAATGCTTGAGGTGTGTTTTTGTGTTTGTTTGTGGATTTTAGGAAAAATTTAGCATGAATTGATTTGGCTTTGGAGCTTAAACATTTAGACTTGGAGTGATTTGAAGCCAAGGAAGAGCAATGGAGAAATTGTTGAAGAAAAATGAAGAAAAGTATAAATCCCATAACTAGAAAGCACCATAGGTTGACCGTGGCGATCGCCATAGGTGTGGTGGGTTTCAGGAAAAGTTCTAGAGAATGCCACAGGCTGCCCGTGGCACACTACTGACATGAACTATCATTATTTTTCTATTTCTTTTTAGTTTAGGCTTAGACCTTTTTGTAATTGGAGACTTATATAGAATTCTTAGGCTTAGGAAAAGGGTTCAAACCTTGCGTTCTTGAGGCTTAAAGCGAGAGCTTTGAATTACCATATTCCTCTATTTCTTTTATGGTTTGAATGCTTTTCTTTCTTTCTCGTTTGTTTTCTATGGCTATGTGTAAGTAGTTATTTTTATTCTAGGATTAAGCGTAGCCCTATGAACGTTTAATGAATTGATTCCTTTTATCCTTGTGTAATTCTTGTTCCTTTCTTGATTTCTTACATAACCTTAGGGATTTGGAGAAGTACCAAAGGTGAACTTAAATACCAGAATTATAGGAAAGAAACATAGGTCTAAACCATGAAAGTAGGTGAAACGTTTGGAGATTAATTGAATTGATAAAGAGCTCATTGGGTCTAATTAAACACAACCACCACAAAAGTAGAGAGCTAATTTGATTAGACACCTCTCCGTATCTTGAAAGGGAACGGAGGGTACCTAGGTTAATTCACCCTCAAGAAGAATAAGTAGGAGCACGAGGCAAGAGAATTAATTTAGTAAGCATGATAGAGTGAATCTCGATCCTAGAAGTTTTCCTTTACTAAATTTTTATCAATCTTATTTGCTTGCTTAATTGAATTCCCAATTCTTAATCCTTTTACTTTTACCCTAAGAACCTAAATTCTCAAACTAAACTCTATTTGCTGAATTTTTATTAATTTGCAATAATTACAAAGCCAAACACACAGTCCCTGTGGAGAGAACGATATTTATTACTAGGTCGATACCGTACACTTTCGGTAGCGTATCAAATGCATACCCTTAAAGGTGGTGGTGTTTGCATGGAAATTAATGCAGAATAGGATTCCCACCAAAGACAATCTTAGCCAGAAGGGCATCATACAAAATGACGAGTGCTTGTGTGTCAAGTGTCGACATGAGGTGGAATCTACTACACACTTGTTTCATAGGTGCAGGTGGTTTTCACAAGTGTGGATGACTTGCCTACGATGGCTAGAATTCTCAATAACATTACACAATGATGTAAAGGGTCACTTCCAATAATTTCATAGTCTTTTCTAGCATATAAGCATTGAATTGAATATGGGACAATTGATTTGGTTTGCGATGCTCTGGGCCATAAGGACATCTTAGAGCAATATGGTCTTTAAGGATAAAACAACAAACATCAAGGAGATCTTGGAGAATGTCAAGCTTACATCGTGGGGCTAGATGAAGGAAAGGAAAAAAGGGTTGTTTACTCATTGTCCAATTAGTTCACAAGTCACTTTGCATGCCTAGGACTCTATGTTAATTTGGCCGAACAAAGGTTTGGTGACCATGGCATCATCATTCATAAATTTCTAGGCAAATTGGGTGCCTTAATGTCATCATCTCTACTGCTAATTTTCTGATTAAGTAGCAGCAATAGGTGACATAAGATGAAATCCAATATATAGATTGTTGGAACATGGATTAGGCATCAATATAAGGGAGGAATGGAACGTACAACAAACAATGTTTTTAGCAGGTTTCCACACCATCTATACAGGAGCTTTGCAACAACTACTACGCTTTGAAACACTGCACATTTGAGGTGACTTTAGGTAATTATGTCCATCCAATTACTGGCACTACATGTTAGGCTAGAGTATAGCACCAAGCTCTTGCAGCTTTGGTTGGGGTCTTGTCTGTTATGTGCAGTGCTACAAAAAATCTAATATACGGATTTGGGATATTGGATACTTTGCATAGAGCAAGTCAAATAGGACTTGGGGAGGAGAAGCTACGGGCTTTGAGCCACTTTTAGTCTTTTGCCTTGAATTGTACACAAGGGGGTCTTTTATAGTAGGGGTTTTCTTGATGCTGCATTATTTGGAGTAGTCATAAGATGGGTGTGTTGGCACATTATATTATATTAAATGCCCTCTACCAATGCAGTACATCTTGTGTTGGATTGGTATTGCTCAATAAAATCCATTCCAATAGGCTTTTCAAAAAAAAAGTCATAGCATGTATTTTTAATCCAACCAAAGAGTAGCCTCTAGAATATAGGCCCAAAGGCTAAGCTATGGCTGAAGCAATGAGTTGAGTTGCCTTGAATAGGGGCCGATTTAGAATTTTTATCTTAGGCTAAGTCACCCTATCCGAAAATTGGGGGATTGAATCCCTAAGCCTTGGCCAGAGATTAGGGAGATGATTATGGATTACTACCATTCGTGTTGATATCTTGATCGATCAATAGTAGGTCACATGTCTAGTTATCTATCTATTACTTTATGGCATGATTAGTGTTTGGTGGCTAGAAGGCTTCATAACTTGGATTGGTTTAGGTTTTGGATAAAATCAAATCCAAACTAATTACATTTAATTGGGTTAGGTCGGTTTGAGTTTTGAAATTTTTAGATCAATCTAAACCAAACCAATCTGATTAAGATTAGGTTGGTTTAGTTTGGGTCATCAGGTTATGATGAAAAACAAACTATTACATTTTTTAAGTTTTTATCCCCACTTATTATAATTGGTTCACTATTGAGAAAAGATAAATTCAAGAACCAAAATAATTATAACTGGTTTAATTCAAATTTAAAGTGAAACGAATTAATTAACCAAACCAATCTAAACCAATTTAATTGGATTAGTTTGAATTATTGAGTTAATCAGGTCAATCCAACAAATGACCCTATTGGTGGCTGAGTTCGACTCATGATTGTCACGAACTCGGGGTTAACTATCTAGTCTAGAGACTAGGCTTAGCTAACAATGGACTTAAGGTCAACCCAAGAGTTAAGTGTTCAGTATAAAGTCTAAGTTTGGCCTGCAATAAACTTAAGGTTGACCTAAGAATTAAGTGTTCAATCTAAAGTTTGAGCTTAGCCTACAGTTGACCTAAAGTCAACCTAAACATTAAGTACCCAACCTAAAACCTGAACTCAACTCGTGATGGACTTGAAGTCAACATGAGTGCTCAAGACAGTCTCATTTCCATGTCTTTTCTATCGACACCAATTAAATGGTTGTTTGAGTGGTGCTACCTCCTCCCCCAAAAGGCAAGGATAAAGGCTTGAATTCTCTTCTTTCAAAATAGAGGTATACAACCTTAGCTAGACTTTACCAACAATGTTTAGAATTTAAATTTTGTAACTATTTATATAAGACTATCTAACCACCCCATCCAACTCAATTACTTTAACAATTTTATAGATTTCATTTCATATATACTACAAATAGTTGTTTTTTTTTTTTTTGCTTAATTGCACATTTTGCTACCTATCATTCATGATTTCGTGAATTTTGCTACCTAACTATTTTAATTGCACATTTTGTCGCCCAACTTTCAAAATTTTGTACATTTTACTACTCAATTATTTTACTTACATATTTTTCTACTCAACTTTTAAAATTTAATACATTTTGTCACCTTTCATCTAATGTCGTTAATTGATCGATGACATGTTAGTTTGACTGTTGACTTGGCAAGTTAATCGCTAACATGGCAAGTTGCCACATCACAAATTCACATCAGCAGTCAGCTTGCCATATCAACAATCAACCTGTCATGTCATCGGTCAACTAATAACGTCAAATGAGGGTGACAAAATATGCAAAATTTTAAAAGTTGAATGACAAAACATGTAAATAAAATAATTGGCTAGCAAAATATGTAAAATTTTAAAAGTTAGGTGACAAATGCCTAATTAAAATAATTAGGTGAGAAAATTTGCAAGATTGTGAAAAATAAGTGACAAAATATACAAGTCAGTCTGTTTTTTTTTCAGTTTCCTAACTACACATCATAAATTCCGGGCAGGTTGTCTCATTATTCATTTGACTGGCAAACATATTGCTCCATATGGTTAATTATTATTGATTTGCAAGGTGTCGTGTGGAAATGCTTTATATACACACTAGACGTTACACGGGCACAAAAGAAAGACGGTATTATAACACAAGCGATAAATATACTTCTAATTCCAAAAGGAGAAAAAAAAAAGAATATAATACATTTAATATATCTATAGTGCCTCCTTTCCTCAAAAAATAATCATCCTCACGATCAGGTATCCTAACCACCCTTTAAAACCCATCCGTCGGCTTAAAAGAATCAATAAAGGACGTCAGTTGAGGAGATTTTAAGAACACCCAAAAAAGTGACATTTTAAAAATAATAAATAAAATTACAAACAATTTGGTGATGCAACTAGATCAAAACAGCTTCACAACCTTGGGCTTTCTTGGGCATTATTCTCCTCAACCAAATCTTCCACTCTCGTATGGACTAAGATGCCCTTGGATAATTGTCTCGTTTATCATGTTGGTTACCGGCAATCAATAGAATCAAAGGAGTCTGCAAATCCTGCAGGTTTAGAGGGGATGCTTGATTGGGTTTGTGAGAAGGACATGTCATTAAATGTTGAGGAAGTGCCTTCATTGGCTTGCCACCTTCGTAGAGCGTGAGGAAGGCTCATCTGAAGGTCCACGCCAGAGCTGTCCTCTTCTTCGTGGCTAGTAGGTTTCCATTGCTCCACAAGAGGAACCAAGACATTCACTGCATGACCCATATCTGGCCTTTGGTATGGTTCACGAGCAGTGCAATGGCCTGCCAGCTCAGCCACTTTATATATGCTCTTCATGGTTTCCTCATCGGGATTGAGAATTTGATCAATTGCCTTTGGAATGTTTTCCTTGTTAATTAGTACCCTACGGAACCATGTAACCAAGTGAGACCTTTCATCTGGCACAGTATCATCCAATGCCTTTCTACCAGTGATAAGTTCCATCAAAACTACTCCAAATGCATAAACATCCACTTTCGTTGTCACTCTTCCAGTAGCTGACAAGAAACACGACAACATTAAATATAATCAAATGAATAGACTAGCATTAATCAAATGCATCTAATCACATTCAATGCAACAATAATCAAGCATTTACTATAATCTAACTGTTCAAATTAAATAAGAAGTGAAGAAGAGCAACATTTTAGGAAGTTTAACGCTGCAAAGGTTTTAATGCTAGATGGATCAAAACAACACCAATCAAAATTAACTAATTTTAACAAAAAGATGTATCAATGCACCAAGTCACCAAGGAAATGGGATGGGTTCATGGGAGGATAAATTCCACAACAGGGATTAGTAGCAACAGAGAACTACAACCTAAGCCCGTGACAATATACAGCAACACCAGATTTAATGCTACCAGAGTATTCATGACAACATGAAATAATTGGGAGTCAGACACTGGTAACCGTCTATAAATGGCTCAACATATCCTGAGGCTTCGACCACCAAGAACTATTAAGAAAGCCCTATGCAGCTGAATAAAACTCGAGAAACAGGCACAAAATAAAATTGCAAAGTAGTCGCAAAGAGTTCTGAAGTAGCCATGTATGAGTATCAACTATTTTTCCTTTCAACTTTTTTTGTATGTGTGGTTACTCTTTCAAACTACTTAAATTTGCTGTGAACCAAAGTATGATATTGAAGTAGTAACCTACAGCTATAACCACCAAATAAGAGCACAAAAAATACGAACTTCAAATTAAGGCACAAACGTAAAATCAAAGGCTTTCTATACCTGCATACTCAGGTGCAAGGTATCCAAATGTTCCAGCCAACCGTGTCTCAACAGAATACTTCCCATCTGGTGCATTTTTAACCAACCCAAAATCTGCAACCTTTGCTCTCGTGTCATCACCTAGTAGAATGTTTGAGGGTTTTAAGTCTCTATGAATGAAGCTTTGCTGAGCTAAGCTGTGTAAGTATTCCACCCCCCGTGCCACATCCAAAGCTATTGCTACCCTTTGTTTCCAAGTCAAAGGAGCATACCCATGTTCACGCCATTCAAACAGGTGCTGTGTTAATGTACCTTGAGGCATATATTCATAAACCAAAAGCCTTTCATTGCCATTGATGCAATACCCTAAAAGAGCAACCAAATGTCTATGCCTAACTTTACTAAGAACTGCAATCTCTGCTTGGAACTCCTTCATTCCTTTGTCTCCCATTGCAACAGATTCCATCCTCTTGACAGCCATTTTCGTTCCGTCATGCAACTCCCCCTTATAAACTACTCCAAACCCTCCCCTGCCTAAAATGTTATCCTCGCTGAAATTATTCGTCACTTGTCGAAGAACTTGGATCGAAATCGTCGCATTCCCACCTTCAAAAGCATGAAGGTCACTGCGATCACCACTGCTCTCGCTTTGCAGCTCGCTGGGAACACCACCAAGTTTAAAGCTTCCTTCTCCATTTTCACGACCATTAACCCTCCTGAATTTCAGCTGCCGCTTTTTGGCATAACACTTCCAAGACACAAACAACACCACTGCAATAAAAAACAGAACAATAACAACTATACTAACAATCCAACCCGGCGACAGCAAAGAGGTACCATTTGCAGATTCCCCAGCACTTCCACCAGAAGCAGACCCTGAAGAAGGAGTAGTTCCACTTGCTCCTCCACTTCCAGGACTAGGAGCTTTCCCAAGCAAAGCATTACCCGCAGTCACCAACTTCACTTTGGGCGGGAAGTTGGGAACCTCTCCAGAGAGGTTGTTGTCAGACACATCAAGATTCTGAAGCTGAGACAAAGTGGTCAAACTCTCAGGTATAGAACCGGTCAAATTATTCCCACTGAGATACAAGTTCCTCAAATCAGTCAAATTGGCAAACGCAGGGGAGATGGTACCCTGCAAACCCTGCTTCGCGAAATTCACAGTAATAATCTTCCCCGCAGAACACACCACAAAGCTCCAACCATTACAAGGGTCATTCCCCTGCCACGAACTCGCCAACCGAATGGGATACCCAAACGCCTGAGCAATCTGAAGCAAAACCATCACCCTGGAATCGCAATTCCCGGGAGTGTTGAGACAAAAGCTATTGATCCCATCGAGAGTAACCTTCACACCTTTCCCAAACACCGGCAAAGGCCCCTGAAGCTCGTTGTTGTCCAGCGAAACGTTCTTCAAACTCGAAAGGCCCATCAAGGAGCTCGGAACCAAACCGGTTAACTGGTTGTCCCTGAGCTGCAAATCAAACAGAGCCTTGCATTGCGACAAGTCGGGAATGGAACCGGTGAACTGGTTCTTATGGAGCCACGCCTGATACAACTCTGTCATGTTGGAAAGAACACCGAGGGCACCGGACAACCCGGTGGCCTGGTTGTTGAGCCAGAGCATCGCGATCGAAGAGGCGGCGAGAGAGGCGGGTAAATCCCCGGTGAGGTTGTTGTAGGAGAGGCGAAGGTTCTGGAGGGAGGGAATTTGTCGAAGACGTCCGGCAAGAACCGGTGAGGCCCGCGGTGCCGAGGTCGAGGTCGTTGAGGTTCGACGAGGAGGTGAGGTCGGTGGGGAAGGTCCAGGGCGCGAGGCTAGGGTTGGAGCCGAGGCTGAGGGTTTGGAGGGAGGTGAGGCCGGCGAAGGCGGCGGGGACGGAGGTGAAGTTGTTGCCGTTGAGGTAGGCGGTTTGGAGGGCGGAGAGGTTGGCGAGGGAGGGGAGGGGGCCGGACAGAGCGTTGTCTTGGAGGGAGAGACTGCGGAGTTGGGAGAGGGAATTGAGATCCGAGGGGAGCGTTCCGGTGAGGGACTGCGAAGCCAGGCTTATGCTGGTCACGCGGCCCGACGAATCGCATTGGACGCCCCTCCATTTGCAGAATGGGGTCGACGAAGACCACCCGGACGGCGGGGAAGTCAGGGATTTCAGGAAATTCGACATCACCGCCGCGTCGTCGCCCGCCACCGCGGTAGTCATGATCATCAACAACAGGGACAGAGAACAGAGGGAAACTAGGGTTTTCGGGTGAGACATTGGGGTTCGGAGAAGTGAGAGAGAGGGGTTAATGCGGTTGGTGGGGGTGTTATACAGAAGGAGAAGGTTGCAGTAGTAGTAGTAAGGCGCTATTAGAACGGAACACGAAGAGATGGATGAGGCGCTGTTTGTTTGTCTGGTTGTTTCTACTAAGTAAGAAGACGGTGTCGTGTCATGCTTTTTGAAATCTACTTTAACCAATAAAAAACATAAAATAATATTATGGATGAAAACAGGCTGCTTCTTTGCGGTTACTCGTCAGTCATCAGACAGTCGCCACCGTTATTCTGCGATTAAATTATCGAACTTTATTTTTTCTTTATTAAATTTTACCTTTCGTTTCTCTCAAAGATCTTCGTGGTTTATAGTGGCGGGCTGATGTAATGTGTACAGATTTTCGAGAAATCGGAGTTTATACTCTCTCTTTTTTTTTTGTAATTGTCTACATATGTATTTTGTGTATTTTAAAAGTAATTTAATTATAGGATAATACGAGTTTGATTGTTTTGAAATGTTCACCAACGATAAATTAATTTAATTTAATAATCACAGCTTTTCTGGGTTAGATATATTAATAAAAGCAAAATGAGTGAACTTTTGATGCAAGAAAGAGTACTCTTTGATAGCAATAAAAACTGATTGGGGGACAAATAAGTGAACTTTTCATGTAAGAAAGAGTTCTTTTTGGTTTTTCACTCGATATAATATTTGAGTGTTATACAGATTTATTTGAATGTGAAAAAATATGTTAAGAAAATTTTATATTTTATAATGTATTATAAATAATTTATCGTAAATAATATGTGATTTTTTTATTAAGATTAACAATATTAATTATTAACTTTTTTAATGATTTTATGATTGAAAAAATAAAATATATTAAATAATGTAATTCATTAAAGTAATTTATTAAATATTTTATTATAGACCATATTTTTAATTTAGTTTGCATATTAATTTCTTATTTTCCATAACAATTATATTATATTCATTAAATAAAAAATTACATTAAATTAATTGTTAACATATAAAAATTTAAATAACTTCAAAATTATATTATTATTCTTTTTAATTTGTTCATTTAAAACATGTTTCATGAACAATAATAATTAAAAAAAGGATTTTTTAAATATACAGTTAAATTTTAAATAACTCATAATAATTTATTTAAAATAATTATTAAGAATATACGTGTATATTATATTAATGTAAATTTATGTTTTTCTATTTAAAATATGTATTAAAAAAATAATAAAATAAAAATATTTAATATATATTTTAATACAAATGCATATTTAAGTATTAAATTTTGTAATAATTATTTTATTTAATAATAATATATAATATATATTTAAGTTCATATTAAAAGTCACACATTTAATAAATATATATACTTTGATAAATATATTAGTATAAAATATAATATTTAATAATATTATTGAACCTAAATGTAAATCATTTAATAAATGTAATAATTATTTGTGTAGAAAAATCTATTTTATATATTATATAAATATTACATTAATATTTGTGCTCAAGTGTATTTAATTTTTTTAATTTTATCACTCTTAATATATTTTCTAAACAATAATAATTAAAAACAAGAATTTCTTAATATATAATTAAATTTGAAATTATTCATAATAATTTACTAAAAAATGATAATTAAGAATAGAAATTAATAAATATATGATATATATATATATATATATGCGCACACACACATTTAAACTATTCAAATTTAAATTATATTTATAAATTAATTTTTTACACAATAATAAAATGTTTAAATATGTTTATCTATTACATTTTATAATAATTGCTTTTATTTAATAATAAGTATTATAAATAATATTATTTAATATTTATATGAATACTACATTAATAACATTACATACATACATACATATATATATATATATATATATACCAATTTTACGATGGACAAGGATCTTAAATGGTTTACTATGATCCAATTATTTTGAATTGTTGGATTCATGATTAAAAAAAAAAACGTCAGTAGCATAGATTACTTCTTTGTAACCGGTACTATGAGTTTTTTTTTGTTTTTTAATTATTTTAAACATCAAAACTAATTGTACGAAAGTGCCCCTTTTGTCTTGACACAATTGCCCTTATTATCTTTTATGAAACTCTCCTTTGGTTCAGAAGAAATTCCATTGTTATGTATATGTGCCGAATGCATTCATGGAACCCTTCATGCAATTGTTGACATCGATGACTTTTCGGTCGACAATGGAGGAAAAGTGGAAGGTGATGACCACCGAGTTCTGAGATGGTGGTGATGGCAATACAAAGTTCCAAACACTCAATCCCTTTTTCTATCTTCTCTTTCTCTATCCAAAAATCAAAACCTACCCACTTCTTATTCACACAGAAAACCCAAAGGTCTATTTCGCTTCATAGAAGCCAAAATCCCAGCAAGCAAATCATAGAAGCCAAAAAAACCTTTACAGATTTTACGCAACCCTCACCCCTCGCCTAAAGTGAAAGCCTTTGGTCGATGCCCCCACTACATGTGGCAAGGCATTCCTCTTAAGCTACTGTGCTCCTTGTCAGATGCCTCTTCCCTCCTTCTTCTATCCTTGTTTAACGTCTCACAAAACCAAAATCACAATCACTTCCACTCCATTGTTCTAGGCATCGTGTGAGAGAACGTTTGCAAAGTTGGATCAATTAAATTTGTAGGAAAGAGAAGCTTAGTGTTAAAGGAAGTTATCCCAATCAATTGAGTAAGGTGGGGAGGAAGTCTATTTTGAGCATTTTTCAGTAACTTAATTACTTTTATTTTGCTTGTTGTGTTGGAATGAATTTTGGTGCTTTTTTTCCTTGTTTCAAATTCCGTTAAATTGTATGTAGTTGATTGGATCAATTTTTTCTAGGGAAAAGAATTAAAAATGGAGTTTGCTTGCTGCTTAATTAGTTGGAAAACTTGCTTGGTGGTGTGGTGAATGTTATTGGGGTTGGAGGAAACGTGTAAATAATTAGTATATGTGAGTTTAACTGTTTGATCTTTTGGTGGTTAGAACTTATGTTTTTGAGTCTGTGGCACATGAATGTTTAATTATTGAACAAAAGTTAGTGGCTGTGATATGGGTTCTCTGTAAAAACTTTGGAAGAGGTGCACTAGAAATGGATCAATGTTGGCTTCTCAATGACGGAGGAGATTAATAGAATTGAATGTTTCTTGCTACGTTTAGCCCTTTATTTCTTTTAACTGGTACTTTACTTTCAAAAAGGGTTAAAAGAGTAATTGTAATACTGGGTCTTAAGGTCATTTTAACAAGGGTAATAATGTCACTCTAATTATTAAAAAAAACGACTTATGTGGAAAAAAAAATTAGCCAATGGAAATTATTATCATAGGTCATCTATACTAGACCACTGTAGACCACTTGGTGTCCTTGTGCATTGTAGAATTCGTCATACACACACACACACACACACACACACACACACACATATATGACGAATTCAATATATATATATATATATATATATATATATGATGAATTCTAAGGTGGCCCACTTATGATGCGCCACAATTTTTAGTCATTAGATTAATCTCATCTTCACATCATTATGATGCACCTCCTACACCATATTTTTTTCTCCCTCCCTAACCACCGACACAGGGAACACACTTTGCAATGACCACACCCAAACGACGTCATTCCATGCCGTCTCTATAGTTGTCGTCCATTCTCTGTGATGTGTGCTCCCGATTCAAAATTGCATGTACTCACTAGCCTCTAATTTAAAGTGCTTGACCTACGTTTCTTAGTTTCACTTGACCATGTGTTGTCTCACAACCACCTCTCCTCCGACCATAACCCTCTCATCTCGAACTCTCTCATGGCTGCCATCAAACACTCTTAGTCCCAACAGCGCCACCACCCAAATATCTTCCACTTCTATTACCACCAAACGCTCTAGCATCAACATCAACAATAGTGGCAGCGAGAATTTCTTTCAAATTGATGAGAACTTCAGAGTTGTGACGTCAGGGGTGTGGCAATGGAGACGCAATGACGGAACCATAACAATGGGGACGTAATGGCAAAAACAAGTGGTTGTGGCAAGGAGACAACGGTGGAGCCACAATGGGGACGAGTTACTATACAAATCTGAAGAAAGAGAGCGAATATGGTATGGAAGGTGCATCGTAGTTGTAATGACTGACCGCTTTCAAGATCGACGGCTGTCCCCACAAACTAACGCAAGACTTTTTAGCATGCTTTGTCCTCACTCACACGCTTCATGGGAAAAACTTTTCAGGAGGTCACCCATCCCAGAATTGCTCCAAGTTAAGCACGCTTAACTATGAAGTTCTTAAATGATGAACTATTGAAAAATAGATACATCTTGTTGGTATAGGCAACACTTATTAATTCCTTTAAGTTATCCTCAATTGTACAGTCTCATACTTGCACAGCCTTTGGATCCCCCTCATTTTGGCGTGTATTCGATTCATTCATGTGTCTCTCCCACTAGAAGCCTGTCAGGAGCCACTCTTTGTTTGAACCTCATCTCTTGTGCACCGATGATCACTCCCTCCCTCGTCAGCGCCCAAGATGTTACAATAGTGATGTGAATATGAGATTAATTCAAACGCTAAAAATTATAGTGCACCGTGGACCACTTATGATAGTAGTCCACCTTAGAATGCATGTGTGTGTGTGTGGAGTTTGCTAATATACTTTCATATTCTTTTTAGTTGGAGTGCATTAATAACCTACATAAAAAAAAAAAATTGGTCAAAAAAAACCCAATCATCTCTTTTGTTTCAATTACTTTATTTCAAGGACATGATTGTAATTTATTATTTAATTTTAAAACAATATAAAAGCCTACTTCTCTCTCCACTCCCACTCATCTCTCTCCCTCACTCGCTTTTCTCTCCTTTCTTGCTTATTTCTCTTTCAGGACTTTCTTTTCTTCTTACCCATTCATCTTTAATAATAGTTCTAAAAGGTTTTTTTGTTGTGTAATGTCACAAGATTTAGTTTTCCTAAATTACCTTCCACCTTGTTACACAAATTATGGATGTTCTACATATACATATGTCTATTTCCTTATCAAGTTGTGCAAGCACCATATTATTGGGGATGCTTATGGTTAATGAGTTAAATTTTAATACTAGAGAAAGGCTAATAATATGCTTTCTGACACATTCTTTTGAATACACTTTCTTATTAGTTGAAATTTCGTGAAAATTACAAAAAAATTATAGATCTCACATCTTATTTAATGACTATCTCTCTTATGATTTTGTAGTTTCTAATAAATTTCGAATAATAATAGTGTGTATTAGAAGAAGTGTGTTGGAGAAAATAATACTATCATTATTTTTGTGTACATAATTCCATTCCATTTCTTTACATCTCAAGTAAAATAAAAATTGTTTTCTGCTACCACTTCCAACAATAATAGCACGCCAGTTAGAGAACCATCAATAACTACATCTTAAAAGAAGAATAACCAACTAGAAGCATACTACATTACAAGTCTACAACATGTATCATTTGTGAAAACCCATGGAGCTTGACATAAACTACAATATCTACTATCCTTGGGATAACAATTCAGTTACTTGAACAATGGCTGAGAACAGTAGTTTGTTAAGATCTCCAAAATCAGAATCATGTGTTTCATTTCCTAAATTCAACACACATTCATTGAGAAAAATATTTTTTCCAAAATATTAGCAGTGTACAAATGGTAATTATCTAAGATCATATTATCTACTCCTGAATTTTTGCAATGTCATGCATGGTACTTATCTAAGATCACACATTATGATAATTAATAAATTACATTTGATAGTAGTCGTTCCAAATGAGTTTTTTTTCTTAAAAAAAAAACTCTAAAAAATTGTAATTTTCAACAAATTTTAAATAATAGGATAAATGAGGAATGCTAACAACACTCTATCTAACACTTTATTTTAAAAAAAAAATTCTAATATTGACTGAAATTTATTAGAAATCATAAATTTTGGTGGGTCTTACTTCTTATTTAATGAGTTTTTTTCCAGATTTAGAAGTGACACCCATTAAAATTTGTGATTTTTAATAAATTCCAACTAATAGTAGAAAGAGCATTAGAAAGAGAGTGTTGGAGAGAATGTTACTAACATTCATCCTTTCTACTATTAATTAAAATTTATTAAAAATTACATTTTTTTTGATCTTACTTTTTATTTAATGAGTCCCTTTCATAATTTTGTAATTTTTTAATAAATCTAACCAATAGTAAAAAAGTGTTAGAAAGAATGTGTTAAAGAGTGCATTAAGTAGCACTCCTCTTCCTTATTTGTTACTAACTTGTCTCGTGCCGCTAACTTGGCTCATCTGATGAGATCATAATTTACTAAATTTAGAATAAACACAATACGAGCTTGGGTTATACTTTCTCATTGTTTTAACTTGGTATGATATTTTATATTTTTTAAAATTATATTTTTTTAAAAAAATTATACATTAATATTAATTTTTTACTCAAATAAATAATATTTTGTATAATATAATATTATATTTATTTTGAAATATATAATATATAACATATAAATATTTAATTATAATATAATAATATTGTAAAGGGTTTTTAATTCAGTTATTTAATTATGAATTATCATATAATTTAATATTATTAATTTTTGTAATAATTTCTTGAAAAGTCATAATTAAAGTGACTTTACTTCAATTAAAAGTATAAAAAAAATTACACTAACAATATATCAAAATTAAACTCAAAAAATATAAGGGCCTGTTTGGTTTCATTACTTTCTATTTTTATTTTCAAAGATAATATAAGATAATGTTGAAAATACATTTACTTGAAATTTAGAAAACATTCTTTATGAAAATGATTTTAAAACATGCCCAAAACTGAAAATAAAAAAACATCATTTTTAGCCTTTTTCTAAAATATGAAAACACGATGGCAACATGGTAAATATTATCTCATTCATTTGTTTTTGTTATTACTTACTCTACTCTCACCGTAACTTACAGGTGGTAAAATAGGCCGGGCTACTTGGCCGATCCGAACTTGCCGGTTAAAATATAAGGCTTGGACTCTAAATTTTGAGCTTAAATAAAATGCTAGTCTTTTTAGCCCAATCCAATAAAGCCTATGTCATAATCAGGCTTTGGCTAGGCTAGTCCAATCGAGTTCGGGCTATCTGCTTTTTTATTTTTATTGAGAGAAAATGAGACTAAGATAAGTTTAGGGGAGTAAGAATAGTTACTAATTCACTATCTTGAACTTTTATTTGTTTGACATAGGCTTTGATATTTGATTTTTACAAAAACTACTTATATAGTTATAGTATATGATTCCAAATTATATTTTATCTTTTTGAGTTACATATATTTAAGATGTTTAAAGACTTTTGAAACTTAATTTAGTTGACATAGGTTATTTATGGAGTTACAATACATGTATTACATTTTTTATTTTGAGTTCCTTATATGTACAGTGGTATAAGACCATTGCAACGTTTATAAACTCATATGCATAAACCATTAAATATATAACTACTCTTACTGTGACTTTTATAAAATAATAAACGAGATTATCTTATAATATATAAGTGTTTTTTATATTAAAAACAATTATAATGATTGTCATAATATCACATTTCAATCTTTTTATAAATGTAATAATATAATAAAATAATTATTTAAATTTTTTTTATTAAACTAAAATAAATATATCAATAAAAATAATTATCACTATGTATTCAATCTTAAATTTTGAAAAAAAATAAAAAAAATAACCAAAAAAATAGAAATATGGCAAGCAAGTCGAAAAGCCCACAACCCCACATAAGGCTAGGCTTGGGCATCAAATTAAAAGCCCGAATAAAATCTGAGCCTTTTTGGCCTAGCCTATTATAACTTGTGGCTCGCATTGAGTCAGCCCACAATGGGTCGGGTAGTTCGTTTTGCCACCTCTACTATAACTACTTCACGCTATACTCTATAAAAGACCATTAAATATGTGCCTTCCATGTTTCTCACACTTGAACAACACATTGGCTCTAACAGGCTTAGGCCACAAAGCAAAAAAGAGGTGTGCAAAATGGACTACATGTCAAAGACTTAAAGGAGGGAGCAAATATGTCGAAGGAGGGACCAGATATGTCGAAGGAGGGACCCAATGCGGCCATGAACAACAACGATGTTGGCAGAGATGTTGTTGTAGGAAGCCTTCATGTGGACGATGGAGTCAACAGGAGCGAAAGAAGGACTCGATGTTGCGACTGCCTAGGGTGGAGAAGCAGTGGTCATCAATGTGCGGCAATGCCGTTGTGAGGATTTGTATTTTCGGTGTTTTTTCTTATTTGAGTGGAGATGCTTCTAATTTGCGTGACCAATGTTGGAAGCAGTCAACCATGTTGGTTTTGCATTTTTTAGTGTTTTATTTTCTAAAAATAGAAAATAAAAATTAAACCAAACATATTTTGTAAAATTAAAAATTTTGAAAATGAAAACTACTTTTAGAGAATAAAAATAGAATTTTTTTTTAAAGTAAACAATCCTTAATTTATTTTTAATTTTATATTTCTTTAATCAATGATTTAGCAATTCATGATACTAAATTAATATATTATATCAAAAAATTAGAATAATATAGTTTTATTCCCATATATTATTATTGGATAAGAATTAAAATAAATTCGTCTTAACTCACACTAAAAATGCCCTTACTTTTAAAAACGTCTATTGATTATTATAATTTTGAACGTATCTAAAGGCCATTTTTTAAAATAATATTTATGTTTTTGACATTTTATTTTAAAATAAAATATTTTATAGAAACAATGATCGCAGGGCCCCAGTTATTACCACACTCTCTTGCTAATGAATTACTAGAGGGAGAGAATTCTTGTCACTGAATAAATCTACATTTTCATATAAAGTATTAAATTATTGAATGATTTGACATTTTCAGAACTTTTCATAGTTTTTTTTAAAAAAAATCAATTATGTTTTTAGATCTTATTTTCAAACGAAACAATTTGATTTCTTACCTATTAATTTACTACCATTAAATTTACAATTAAATGCTGTAACAACCGCCTACAGCTTCCGCCAGCATATGCTTTCATTTACAGGGAAGAAATGTAATACTCCTTTCCTTTTTTTTTTTTTACTTGTCCGTTTTTTTTAAAAAAAATTGTTTTTATTCATTTGTTATTTTTAAACTTCAAGACAACATTAATTATTTTTTATCAATTATACCTTTACTTGCCACCTAATTTTTAATTAATTTACACATTTACAACTAGTATATATTTATTGTAGAATAGAAATGAGAAAGAGTAGAAAAGAAAACTTCAAAACTTTTTTATGAAAAATAAGAAAATTTATTGCATTTCTTAGTTTATATATAAAACCCTTAAATGACACTTAAAAAGGAACAGAAGTAGTAAAATCCAACAAGGTCGCAAATGTTCCTGTATGCTTGCTTCTTCTTTATCGACAAAAAGGGGAACCAATCCCAAATAAACTTTAAGGGTGCGTTTGGTAGAAGAAAATTTTTTTCATGTCCAAGAATCATGATTCCTAAGAATGATTAAAATATGTTTGGTTGATCATAACTATGTTTAGGAATATTTATATTTGTTACTTGTTAATTAAAGATTTTTACATTTAGTTTTAATAAGACTTTCTCAGAAACTTTAATTATTTATCACATTAAATAAGTTAATAAAGGTAAGTGATATTTTTATCATAGTAAAACTTTTCTCTCAACTCAAAAAAGTTAAATTCCTACCTCTCTCATAGAAACAATTTCGTTGGAAACATAGGTAAAAAAGATTCTCGAAAAACAATGTTTTTTGACAATGTTATTTTTTAAATAATAAACGAAACATGGAAAACAAACATTCCAATTTTAGATTTTTGAGAAACTAAAAACTTTTCTTGTACCAAACACTCCTTAACAAAAATTAAAATTCATACAACACTTAACAACTATTTTTAGAATAAGAAGAGAAACAGAAAGAAAAAATGTGTGAAATAAAATAAAAAATATGATAAAAATAGAAAAATGAATTAAAAATGTTATAAAAGAATGTGTGTAAATATAACATATTATTTTTAAACTTAAGATAAATAAATTAGTCATGGCCAAGCACAAATTTATATCTTAAGCTAGAACTGCAAGTCATGATGCACATGCATTGACAGTGGCGTCCACATCACATGGGCCACTTATTGGGCATGTTTGTATGGTATCCGAAATAAAGTTATAATAGAAGGTCATTGCTATCGTACTCTCTCCTCTCATATGCATATTCCCTGCAGTCACTCATCTTTATCTCTACTTGCTTTTTTTTCTTTTTATTTTTTTAGACAAAACAAATCAAGGGTTGAAAGTGTAAGAGAAACAAATCCAATGGTAGTAAAATGGTTGACTGTGTGAATGTAAGATTTCTTTGACTACAGGGAATCTAAATCCATTCCTCTCTCCTAAAGAATAGGGTAGCAATGTAGCGGATAGTGGTAGCCCCTTAGGGGGGTTTTTCCTTCATGGAAGGATCTTTTACTTCCATTCTAGGTGGATTCTTTTCTCTTCATAGTAAAAGTTTTTCCTTTTCTTTCATCTCTCTTTTTCCTCCTTTACTGCCATAGCCTCTCCTTCTTCTCTAGCAACAGCCTACACCCCCACCTTTCTTTCCTCCTTTTTAGCCACAACCATCTTTCACTCCTCTTTTCCAACCTTTCAATTTATGTGTTTTGTCTATTTCACCCTCTTCTTTGTTTCTATCTTTTCCATCTCATTTTCTCTTCTACCTAATCTTGTTAGAGCTATTATTTGTAAATGTATCCAAATCATCAGAGGTTCTTAGGCAACAATGCCTTACTCATATCTGCTGCTTTTGTGAGTTATGCTCCACTTAGATTTGTTGTGTGTTGTTTTGGGTCATTCTCATTTGAGTTGTTGCTAGGCTAGTACCGATCTAGAAGGAATAACAAAGTAAAAAAGTGTAGAAAAAGCTCTGGACTCTGTCAAGGTCTCTTTGTTATAGGAGGATGTGTTTATAGTTTCAACTTTCAAGACTACTAAAATGTTTAGCTAAATAGCTTTGAGCATGCGTGCTTGTTTTGTTAATGTTTATTTGTTGTGCATTGCTATAATGTTCTTTCTTTAGCTTCCTATGCTTTTGTAAGTGTTGCTGGGCATTTTCAATTAATGATTCTTTGACCAAAAAAAAAAGAGTAAATTTATGGGTATTAGTACAGAATAAACTTGAATCAGTATATTGTTTCATGTGTCTTGTCAAAATGCGTTGATTTGTAGTTAGTGTGTTGATTGTATAAATAATAAATTGATAAATATAGACATTGTTTTCATAAAGATTATTGTAATGTATGATTTTAATAATTTGTTATTATTTGAATGAATAAAATAATGTGATGACTAGTAATCAAAGATAATAAAACAGATAAAATGCTAATTAACTCCTACATAATTATCACCAAAGCTTTTAAAATGATTATTAATTGATATTTGTGTTTATTGAATTATTGTCATTTGAGTGTTTGTGTACATATATTGCCTTAAAAACCAGTGTTGTGAAACTCGACTCAGACAGGCCGGTCTGATCAGAAACCAGTCATCTAACCGGTCCAAGCCTTTTATTCGATCGATCATGCGATTGAACTGGTGCAAATCGGTCTAACTCAACCGGTTATTAATCAAATCAGTGGCTCACTGATTATTTGTGAACCGGCCTGTTCATGGTTTTTTTAAATAGAAGCATTAATATGAAGGATTCCAATGACTGGGTTGTGCCCAAAATACATGACACAAAAAAGAAAAAAAGAAGAATAAGTGTTGTAGATTGCAGTGTGCTACTCAATTTGAAGATTCGCAGGTTCACGTCGGTAGCAATTGTTCAAGAAGAAGAAGAATCAGTGTTGCCGTCTGTCGTAGTGAGTAGCGAATGTGCCCCGCTTCATCTTCCTTTTATCGAGAAAATTTTTTTCTTCATAAAAAGGACTATACAAATATCAAAGCAAATGTGCGCGACTTGTAGTTCAAAGGCCTAATGCAAAAGCCAAAAAGAAGCCTAAAACTCTATGAAAAGGTCGTTTCTTCTTACTATTGCAAACTGGAGAAAAATACAAAAATAAACTAATAACAAATTTCGAACCCATGGCCTCAGCACACAGGAGTATGCTATGCTTACCACTAATCCATGTGCAAGTTTTGCGTAGGTCTAAGACAAATATATTATATATCCTAATTCTTCTATTCATGTTTTTATAATTAATACTGATTCAACGAATGACTCACCAATCTGACCAGTAACCAATTAATCAGTACCTTCACTGAATCAGTGACTGATATAGTTCTGATAACACTATTAAAAACTACTTCTTTTGAACTTAAATATTAGCAAAAAAAAATTATGAATGGTGTATTTAAATATAAGCAAATGTTAAACTACTTTTTTACCTTATTTAATGGTATCATCCCCAAAATACTCTTCATTTCTATTTTTAATAACTCTTTTTTTTCTTGATATCAAGTTTCAATAAAAGATAGTTTAGAAAAAAATTATTTTTTAAATGAGAATAGTAAAATTAAATAATATTAACTAACTTTATTAATTAGTGCGTAAATTAATTACTTGTGCTTATATTTAAGTCAATAGAAAGTACCAAGCAATTGGGGCAATAGAAAACAAGTGAGGAAAAACTCGCACCACAAGGCTCTGACTCAATTGTTAACCATACAAACACTTTACTCCAGATATTCCATTAAGGGTTTCATTGATTGATTGATAATTTATTTTTTTTGGTTCTTGCTAACCAATGTCCTAAGGGCATTGGTTAAGGAATTCAAAATAGAAAGTTTTTATTGGAAATTACAATAAATGTGCATTAATAACATTTTTTAATGAAAACTTTTCATTTTTATTTATTAAATAGTGCCTTAAAGGCATTGGTTAACATTTTGCCTTTTTTTTTAGATATGTGATATACATACAATAATTTATATAATAATTTATACAACATCATTTGTTGTGTCTATCTCTTTTCATTACATTGTTTATTACGTTTCAAACTTTTCTCTCTTTCTCTTTCTTAGTTGTAAAATTTGTTTCACATATATTATTTGTCTTTTTTTTAAGTTCATCTTTCAAATGTTGATGTCATGCATCATAAGTATATAACGGGTTAGATATAACTTTTTTTTTTTCTATTCATCTTTCAACTGTTAATTGGTTCATGTTTTTTGTTTTTAAAAATCCAACTAAATCGATTTCACTACGCAAAAAATTGATTTATAAAGTGCTTCAAAAAAAGCACTCTATAAAGTGATAGTATTTAGACAGTGATCCGTTAAAGAAGCGTTGTCTAATTAATTTGTATTTCTTTTACACAAACTTCACATATTCATTCATGTTTTTTCAAACCTGGTTCATTCACCTTTACATGAATTTTTGTAAGTAAATTAGCATAGTCAATTGAAAAGCAAATCCATTTTCAATCTAAGCATAGAAAGAGAGATTCAGCTCAAAGAGGTACATGTATAAAGCAAAAGGCAAAAGAAATCTAAAACTGAACTTCACTTTAATGTGTCAGCCAATGGTGTGCCTCTCGTTTAAAAAACTCACAGACAGTGGTATTATCTTTTCAAAAGCTGGAATCTTCTTATTGCGATTAAATTTAAAGATGATTTTTTAAAAACAATTGTAGAAACTATCAGTTGTAAATTGTAATCTAATTGTTCATGAAAGGAAATATTATACTCCGGAAATTCTCTTTTCGGCAATGCTATTTCTCTATCTCTCTCTTTTTATTTATCAAAAAAAAGTATAATGTACTGATTGTATTCTTTCAAAAAGACTAGCTCTAACAACAGTTCTGTTCATTGTTGTCAAAACTAGACCAAACCAGTTGAACTGGAAATCGGTCACATGACGAATTCATTTAACGCTGAAAATCGGTCTTGTAAATAATTAGTATAAAATCAACTGAATTGGTCAAAAACTGTCTAAACTAGTCAAAATTGGCCAAGACTAGTTTGAACCGGTTTGTTTGGAATTTTTCATTTTTTTAATTGAAAAACTCAAGATTTATGATGATTAATATACTTTTAACCTAATATTGCAATGATAAAAAAATTATATCAATCATATTTATTTAGTTTCTAATCATAGTTGTTAATATATATTATTGTTTGTTAATAAACTCAAATATTATGACATATTTGATTCACTTTCATGTTTAATTTTGAATATTATATATTATGAGATATGAGTTATGAGTTGAGTGATAATATTTATAAGTGAAGTTTAATTTTTAATATTATGAAGTCATGAATATTATGTTATTTTTTGTTTTATATTGCCTAATATATTATATTACAAATTAAAATAATATTATTTAATTATTACTAGTTCAACTATAGTTTAATTACGGTTAGACCATTGAACTTTGAACCACTATTCTCACCTGTTGAATCACCCGTTTGATTTTCAAAACATTGGTTCTGTTTACATCTAGTCTTCAACATATTTTGAGGAAAATTATTTTTCATGGAAGACATGTAAAAAAATAAAATAAAATAAATAATAGTAAGGGAGGGAAATTGTTTCTCTTCTGTATTGTTGGCCTAAGCATCAATATGAAAATTCTTGAATATTATTTTCTCACTTGACAAGGGAAAGAAAATTAAAAAGGCAACAAAGCTAAAGAGAAGAAAAGTAAAAAAACACAACAGTACGAAACGAGGTCACGTCTCAGTAGTATACTGTAACTAGTTTGTTTTCATATATGAAGCACGTCGTACCTTTTCAAACATGCATGTCGATTCCTTTTATGTTTTGTTTGATAACTAGAAAAATAAATGGGGGAAAAATTGAAGGAAAAAAAAAAAAGAGAGAAGACAGGATGTAGAAAAAAGGAAGAAAAAAAAATTAACCTTTCTTTTTGTTTGATTAAAAAAATAAAAAGAAAGTACATAAATATTTTAAATGAGTTTTACATCCCTTAAATATATATAATAATAACTAGATAGATGGATAAAATTGTTATTTTAGCATAATTTGTTCTCTCTTTTATTTCTCTTCAATTATGGTTTGTTTGGTAGAGAAGAGAGAAATAAATAGGAAAAAAAATAGGTAAGAAATAACTTAGGAGGTGAGAAATAGATAAGAAATAATTTGAAATTTTAGGTTGTTTGATTTGAGAGAAATAGATGGAAAATAAAAGAGAGATAAATAAGTGAATGAAAGTAAGTAAGAAATAAAATAGAAATAAGTAGTGAGACTCACACAAAAATTTAAAAATTTCTACGCTATTTCCATTGTACCAAACAATGGAAGTTTTTAAAAATTTAAAAATTTATACTCCTCTCTTTTCCTCTCTCACATACCAAACAGAGGCTTAAAGAGGAAGAATTTTTTGTGGGTCCATATTTTTTTTTTTCTCTCCTCTCTAATCTCTGCTCAACTAAATGATGAAAATATAATTTTTTTTACCATCTCTTCTCTTATTTTTGTCTAATTAAACAAACAAAACTTTAGTGATCTCTCAAAAAAAGGTGGTTGACGATCGATGAAAAAAAATATCTGTATATTTTCTTTATTTTTTAGAGTATCCTCCTCATCTCATATGAGAGAAACTAAATCTCGAGTTATAGTTAAGCATTAAATTGAGTCAAGTCACAACCATCACCCTAAAACACTAGGGGTATCCCTCCCTAACAATTTAGCCCAGAAAAAGAACCACAAATTAGTGGCCAGCATGACCCTCTTCAGATCCACAATTGCATGTTACTCTTAATAGCTACGTTGTTCAAAAAACATTGAAACCAAAAAATATACTAATCTGTTTTTTAAGAGAGCACTTTTTTTCCTAAAAATGTTCTCTAACCTCCGTTGTCTATCCTTACATTTGACATAGTGTCTGTATGCATATTCTTAGATAATCTTACTAGCTTTAATGCATATCTACTACTAAGAAATGAATTAAGGTTGTATTTAGTTTAATATTTTACTTTAAAACTACTTAAAAATGAAATATGAAACTACGATTTTTAAAAGAAAAGTAGAAATTTTTTGACAAATTTTATTTCTTGAATCTTCAAATAGATAACTGGATAGAGAGCAACGAGAGAGAGAGAGGGGGGGGGGGAAGAAGAGAAAATTCATTCTTTTAAAAATGCCTTTACTCAATTTTTTTAAAAAATATTTTTATCCTTTTTGTTATTAAAATTAAGGTACTTAGTTTTTTAAGAGTTTTTTATTTTTTTACGAAATATGTTTAATCTAAGTTCTCGTTTCTAAGAAAAAATAAACTCAAAAAAAATAAAAATAGAACAAATACTATCTAAAAATGTACCAAGTAACAATGTAGTAATGAAGTAAACGGTAAAGTAAAATGTCAAATTTTATAAAAGCAGATGATAAAGTGTATTATTGAGTCAAATCACGTATATTATTTATCCAAATTAAAATTTATCTTTCCCTTGACAAGTGGCCACGTAAGTAGACATGGACATTTAAGGTTTGGATTTCATGTCATCCAGCCATGTAGCGGCACGAAATCACCTGTTTTACATTTCCTATCTCGTTTGGTATCCCACCAATAAAAATTTGCTAAGTCAATTAAAATTACATGTGGCTTTCACGTGACTTCTTCTTTGCTCTTCTCATTTCATTTGGTCCAAATTTCCACTTCCACTGTTCCCCTTCACCTCTCCATCGTTGTCAACCCCCAAATAACTATCCTCTTTTTTCTCCTCCAACGCCGAAACACAAACAAAAGTTCCAAAAGGCAAAAATAAATGAAAACGAGTTCAAGGTTCTTGAAACCATCACCCCCTGTAGCAACCCACCATAATTTCAAAGGCCACCCCTACACGTCATCATGCTTGCCCAACAGATCCCACCATCCCAAAGACCATGCGTAGATTGACCAAACGGCGTCATCAGAGCCCAAGCGTGCCATCAGTCGCTATTCCGGATGCTGGTGGCTCATTGGCCTCATCAGATTCTGGTGTCGGCACGATGAACTCTTCTGCATAGAGAACTGATACTCCGACTGCCATGGCTGCTCCTATGACTACAAAGTTGCCGGAAAAAAGGCCATTGCGAGAGAAAACCCCGTCGTCAAAGTCACTAATGTCTGAAATCCTAAATTGGATTGTGGGCACCTCCCTTGCCTTGGATTGCCAAACTATATACTCATTTTAAGGCAGTTCCTTCTGTGCACTTTGTTTTTAAATGGTTTTAATGCCCCCTCCATTCATACCCAATAAGATGAGGACACATGGAGTAACATGCCATGTCATGTATAGATAGTTTTCAATTTTTTTTTAGAATAGTTTTCTGATGCAGGTTGCCCATTTTATCCCTAGAGAAAAGTGATGTTGAGTCTCTGTGCAACTACAGTTGCTTTCCCATTATGCCCCCTTTACCCAACGTCGAAAACAATTCTCTCTCTCACATTCAGATGAGTAATGTCTTTCAAGAGAAGTGTATGTACCTGAAGAACTCCACACAGAGTTTAGGAAGAAGAAAAACCACCGTCGTTCGTTCGGGTACCTCAGTGACTCAACAACATAGTTGTGTGTTAAGGTTTGATATAGTTGATGTTGGATGTTTTTTGTCCTCTCCACACTTTATGTTTAGATTCCTGGAACCCTAATACCCCCATCCCTTATATCCCATTTTTTTTTTAAAGAAGTTAATCGAGGGCTGTAGGGGGATGGGTTGGTTTGTCTGGTGAAGGTAAAGGTTTATCATAAGGTCAGATTGAAATTGATGCGTTGTAATTTTATTAAGGGTTTTATTGAGCTAGTGTTCTTTGTGTTTTTGTTTATTTGTGAGAAAATAATTATTAGATGTATGTTATAGGGTAAGATGTCTATGTTAGATCTTTTGTTTTGCTGTGCAAGGTTAATGAAGTAGTGCCCCATTGGTATCTGCTCATGTTGGTGTTCACTATGTTTAGGTTGGGAAATTTTAGCTGTGATTGAAAAATAGGAGTAGTAATAATGGCAAGCAATGGAAGATGCACGACCTGTAGATTTTATGTCAAATAATATATATATCAAAGATGTTGAAGTCAAAGTGTTTAAATTTCTCCTTTTGTGTTGTATGACAGTACAATCTAAACATATATTGTGCTTCCATGTCTAAATTCTTTTTCCTTCATTTATGTTCCCCGTTTTTGTGTGTGTAGTAGAGTTAAAGTGTGTTGCTTTATTTTGTTTGCTGTTTAGGTTCATTGTCTTAGTAAGTTGTTTAAGTATTTTGTTCTTGTAATTATTGATTAAATTTGTTGTCAGAAATGGAGAATTCATCGTCATCGCAAGGAAGCAAGGGTGACATCCACAATGAATAGGAATTACCCTTATTGTTTTTGTGGCGTTCCTTATAAGATCCAAACATCAACAACTTTTAAGAAGCCTAGAAAAAAGTTTTATGGCTGTGGAAGGTTCGATGGGACGACAAAGTTTTGTCAGTATTTTGCATGGTGCAATCCTGTTGATCAATTGGATGACAATGAAGAATTGATTCGCATGGTTACAGCACATAGGTGTGACCTATTGGATCTACAAGAGAAAATCGAAAAAATGAACGATGATTTTATCATTGTTGGAACAAACATAGAAAAAGTTAATGAACACATAAAGCAAGTTAATGAGAGGGTTGAAGCAATAGATAAGGAATTGGGGAAAATTAGGATGTTTGTGGTATGGTCCCTAATTGTCTTTTTGCTATCAAAATTTGGGTCACTTGTTTAGGATAAGTTGTTTGTAATGAAATGGAGTTTTTGCACAGACCATTATAACAAGATATTTATTTCTAGGTTATGTATGAACGTATGTTGTTTTAGTCAAGCATTATTTAGACAAAGCTATTGTATGGGACAACTTTTGTTAGCAATAATGTTTAGGTTGTATATATATATTGTTTTATAATATTTATTGCTTTCACCATCACTGTGGAGAGAACTTAAACTGTTGTTAAATGATGCTCCTAAAATCATAGAAGCAATGCTACAAAAATAGAAGATTTGTTTCAATGTAGCTCCATAGGAAGCATAAATAGAAACACATGAAATATTAGCAAAAATAGAAATTTTAGGCGCAATAGAAAAGAATGCTGTAACCGAGATGGGTGAACCCTCATACAATTCTCTTGAAAGACTTTGCTAATTATAAAAGTTAATTGTTTATCAATATTTTATAAATAATAAGGGTAATAGAATGTTATTGATATGTTCATATAGTTGATCTAATGAATTAATTGACTAATGACGTATGCGTAAAGTTGAATAATGTTTGTAAATTAATGATTTAATTTGTAAACACTTGTCTTCAAATTTAATTGTCAATCCTTAACTAACAATATAATTGTTTTCTTTATTTACTGAATAGTATACAAGGCAGCGCTAAAGTCCCCAAAAATCCAAAAAAGTAAGAGTTAACCAAAAAAGACTATCAAGTACTAATATATTCCCTAAAGCAATAGTATAATGAATCAAGCAAGGTTTACACTTAATGAGTGGATGGTTGAATACATGCATGCCTAATAGTTGGTCAAGTAATATTAGGAACACATTCATGCACAAAGTTTTTGGAACATATTAAGTGCAGAGTTATTGGTTTCTCTATATGCGAAACAACTCTAGTGAATTATTTTCCTTTGGAAACATTTGTGGATTAGCATGATATACATGGTACAAGTCAATTAGCAACAGACAGTTATTTGATTAGCAAAGAAGGTCCAACAATACTTCTATCCAGGTTCACGTAGGGGGCTTTAGTGACTAAAATGAAATATGAATCATTTTTCTTTTATAATACATGACATAAATTATAAGTAAATGGTAGACAGACTTCAATTGAAACATTTGAAGTTCCAACCCCCTGCATTGGGCAGTACCCATTTCTACTTTCTTGAATTTGGTGGACCTAAACCCAAATGGCATGGACATAGGACATGGCCAACTGAGTGTTAGTATCAGAGCATCTTGCGTGTTCGAGTACAAATTCATCCATTGAGTCCGTCATGAGTATTACATGTAATGATTGCCATATTTAATCATGATAATTGAATCAAAAAAAACAAAAGGTAAATGTTGGACCTCAGTCAACATACATTGCATGAAGAAATGTGAACGTCTAACAAAACTATTTTAAATTAATCTGTGCTTAAGCCAAATCAAAATATGGCAACACAGCCAACACTAAAATTGGAAACCAAGTCTTGCAAAAGAGGAAGGTCAATCTTAGGTCTGACAGTAACTAGTGAATAAACATTAGTAACAAATTAAACCATAGTTAGACGGCAACAAAATATGGAAATTGGATGCAAAATGCTGATTAAATTCTAGCATTGAACAAGACGTTTGTTCTTCTCCTCTAGACTTTTCCAGTTAGCAGCTGCTAACTTGATGATCTCAGATTTGTTGGTGTTGTACGAATTAAGAACCAAGTCCAATGTGAGTTTCATTCGTGTTTCATTATAAACCTGCCACATTAACTAGTTGTAATGGTCATGTCAATGATTATGAAAAAAATGTTAGGGAAAATAATTTAGCCAAGGTTGTAGTTCTTTACATTAATCTTGTAATCATCCAACCATGAGCAGTCCATCATCCACTTGGCCACCCATATGCCACAGTCATTACTGACATTGTAAAAATTGTTAGTTGAATAAGTATGTATTAGTATAGCAAAAAAGATAAATTGAATATAAAAAAATATAAGTTAAGTTGGTTAAAATACGATTCAGGATGTTGCTGCCCAATGTCTTTTGGTACCGCAATTGGATATTCAAAAATTGTTGGCTTCAACGTAAACTGAAACTGGTAAAAGGATGGATCCAAAAACATCTCTTCCAAGATTAATGCCTCCAGAACACAATGTGTCATCAGTTGTAAGTTTTTTTCTTCTTAAAACAAGAATATTTTGAAATTTTAAAGTAGAGGGTAAATTACCATTTTTTTAACTTGTCTTTTCCTTTCATCATTCAATTGTGGGTCACGTTTGGAATCAAGCAGAATAATTTTTTTTCCCTCATGTCAATAACAACAAGATACCAATGGCACTTGAGGTCATGGATTGGGACAAAAATCTGTTGCATGCCGAAAGTTAAAACAGATGCATGCATACCAAGTATACATGTGTATATATGTATATATATCATATTTAAATAAATGCATGTATAAAAGTTGTGTATAACCTTGGACAGGTAATCTATCTTCCCCATGTAGTCCTTTTGGTAGAATCGCATAACAACATCTGGTGGGGTACCCCATCCCAGTACATATTGCTGAAATTCACAAGTAGAATTTTAATACTGTATAAATAACATTGTTTATAACATTGTATATCACAGGTCTAGGGTTCATAAAGACTTATCCTTACTGCCATTGTTGTTGGCAAGTACCAACAACCATCATAGGTGGAAATTGAACGTTCTTGAGTGGTCAGCATGCAAACAAGCAGGTTTAGAACCTGTAGCATAACACTAATGATTTTCAATTTTTAAGATAAAAATGTAACAATTAAATTAAAATATATTGTCTAATTTAAAAGGTAATAAACAAAATTTCTTATCTATACTATATATTTATCACTTTAGCAGCACTATATATTTTTTCTGATGAAGTAAACAATTTCTTAATAAAAAAAATTAAAATCAATGTTTATGCTAACTTTAAATTTATTTTTCATATTTTTTTATGGAATTTTTTGAAACATATTCAAATTGTAAATAATAGACAAATATAATACAATATAATGATGATTTGCAAAGTATACCTCTTGATCAACGAAGCCTCTTGGCTGAAGGGTCTTCAGAGTTGCTCTATCTTCAATGGTCTACCCAGAAGTGGTGATAATAACCTCACTCCTATTATTTTATCAAAAAAATTAGAGTTGATAAGTGGATGGTAATTTACAAATTTTGAAACCTAAAGTTTTAAGGATACATACCCATTTATGTCATCATCTTTGTTGGCTCCAAATATATATGCAGCAACGAAGGACTGAACCTCATCTAAGACCATCCCCGTCGAAGGCCTAAATAACATTGGTAGCCACTACAATTCAAAAAATGGGAATTTGTCGCATTAATGTATTTATACTTTTACAAATGCTTCATTATATAATATGTCATTAACTACCTTTGGTATTTCCACAGTAGTCTTCATTCCATCATATTTTGCATTATTTAAAGGCTCCATGTCAGCAAACATTCCACCACAATCCTTACCAAATATAGTTTGTGAGAACAATATTTTTTTAAGTCCCTCATCTTTGACATTATCCTTGGTCTTATTTTTGCCTATATTCCTCTTAATACTTGTGGGAGTGACATTAACAGTCGGGGTTAGGTTGACAAGAATTTCAGCTTCTTTCTTTCATTTACTTAATGTTGAATGTCGTGGTGTTTGGCTTTGACGTTGTGTGAAATGAAGTGTGGATTGTGTATTCATAGGACTCAACCTTGGGGTTTGACTTGCAACAATATTTGTGAAGTTGTTCAACCCATTTATGATGACCTCTACTGATGACTCCAGTCGAGAGACTTTCTCCTCTAGACGATCCTGTTTAATATAAATTTATAAATATATTACTGGTGAATATGAAAGCAAACTTGATTAAAGAGAAGTGGCTATTATGTTTGTTTATGTGATTAAAAGTATACTTGTTGCTCCTTAAGCGGTTTATCTGATATAGGTGACTTAGGACAATTAATGTCCTCAGGGTTTGGGATGCTTTCAATGTAGCTTTTCATTAAACATAATAAATTTTTAAAAAATTATTAGAATCATGTACAATGATATCGTAAGGAAATATAAGACAATACTTAGTTGGGAATGTGAACTACAACAATCATATTTGTTCAACATTTATAGAAACAAATTGAAACTACCACTGTGAGGATCATCACCAAGAATGATCAGTATATTTCAATGACACTGAGCTATTATTAGGTAAAAGCTAAAAAAGTAGATACAGGAATTTATTATCAAGGTCTTAAACAAACATACAATGTATATACACTAATATTAATAGGTCAGAAAGAGTAAAATGGTTCATTGTAAAATGAAAACTTGTTAGATATCAAACCTAGAAGATATCTCGATGTACTGTTTCACCTTTTCTTCTTTCTTGCTCCGCGTCTCAATTTTGCGTGTCGGTAGAGGGGGATTCTTCTTCTGGCTTGCCTTTTTTTTCCCATGAGAAACCATTTTGTTAAAGGTGAGTTAGAGTTTTTTCTGTTGTTAATCCAAAGAGCTTGGTAATGGGATAAGATGGGTTTAAATAGCATTCTCTAAAAATGATTAATAAATGAAGAAAATAAGCTAGAGGAAACCCCAGCTTTGACAGAACAGGGACGAGGGAGATTGACGATGGTGGGTAGGGAAGCTGTGAGAGAGATAAAGGTTAAGGGTGCGAAAATGAAGACTGGCCCTATACTTTTGGTCAATAATAAGAAAATATGAATTTTTTTATTAAAAAATTTTCAGTGCAAATGTTAATGATGATTTTTAAAAAATTTTAAATGTAAACATCCAAAAAAAAATACACAGTTTGCTGTGAACTGTACAAAAACTGACCAGGTTTGTTCTGAGTAGCGATTTTCCATGGTCTGCTATGTATAGAACAAATTTCAAACCTATGCCAGACTATTTTCAGTTCAAACATGATGTAAGTAAGTAGAGATAGTAAGTACAAGTAAATTCAATATTAATTTACATGTAACATTTATCTTTGAAGAGACGAGGGACTGGTTGCAATTGGACTTGGTTAACAGAACAAGATATGAGTCATACTTTACACAATTGCATTGGGGTGATGATGACAGTTTATCATCGTGTCACGTGAAATTGATGTGGACGTTTACCTCACACTAAAGTGTCAGATTTTACTATTATATGTGTTTCTTTAAAAAATCACTGATTGATTCGGCAAGTACATTAGGTGCATTGCTACAGCAACACGGTACTAAAACGCCAGCTACCTAGTATAGTTGGCCCATGTACTATGGTATATGTATACCATCAATGCAAATAGGAAATACATTGTTAAATAGTATTTATGAAAAAAAATTAATAGTAAGTAATATTTTTTTATTTTAATTTAAATATTTTTTTTATAGTGGAAACTGTATATTGTATGCGTATGTCTGTCTTTGTAGGTGTGAAATAATACTTTCGTAAATTCGTATTCAGACATACATATATAGTAATATATCAATTGGAAACGGTCATATCTACTAATAAAATATGTACTTCCCCTTAACAACAACAACAACAACAACAATAATAATAATAATAACCATAGATAGACTCCTTTCAATTCATAAGAGTCTATTTTAACATTATAATTTTTTATTCTTATAAATTCATACCTTTACAATAGTGATAGTAATAATAATAATAGTAGATTTTTTATTCTTATAAATTCATACCTTTACAATAGTGATAGTAATAGTAGGGTCACTTAATTGTGATAGTAATAATAATAGTAGGGTCACTTAATTGTATTTCATAATTTTTTTCTCTGCATATATATAGCATTTTGAACATAACATTTGCTCATCTAAAAATATAATTAATCATCTTTCTCAATTTTAGTGTAATTATATTTAATTTACTATTAAATATTTTAAAATTAATAAATTTATTTATATACATATATTTTTAAAATAATAATGAATACAAATGTAAAAAATATATGATTTAAACAAACCTGTGCAAAGTACGGGTTTAAAATCTAGTATATATATATATATATAAATTTGTTTTTTATTTAGTGTATAATTTTATTTATTAGAATTTTTTATTGATATAATTAAAGTAATTAATGTAATTATTAAATATATATAATTAAGATAATTACATGTACTGGTTATATACAATTTTTTTTTATGAAATATATTTATTAAATATTGCTAAAAAAAACTATTTTTACATGTTAAGATACATAATACTATTAATTATGCTAATTATGCTGATTATGAATTCATATTAATTAAGGTAATTATGATCAGTATAAATTTAAATTAAGGTCATGAAAATTATTTTAAACAATTGTAGTTAGATTGTATAAATTATATAATTAAATTGACTATTACGATTTTAAAATTAGAATAGACGATTAATTTAAAAGGACCGTTCATTTGACCTAAATATGAAATTTTTATTTAAATTATTTTCATATTAAACTATCCATTTGTTATTGAACGATTTCTTTATTTATTACACATGTCAATTTCAAGTAATTTAATAGCATTTTCATGGATCAAGTTTTAAAACGGATGATTAATTTAAAATTAATGATTAAGTTGATTGAAATATGCAATGTTAATTTATTTAAATAGATATGAAACAAATTTTTCTGTTATATTTTTGTTGTAAAGAACATTATAAAAGGACATAAATTGACTTTTTCCTTCAAATCCACACGAAATTAATGTCTATGTCCATTTGTATAATTATAATAATTTAAGTAATTACAGTCGGTATATCTTCAAATTTGAATAAGTTTACACAATTATGACATATATATTTTTAAGCAAGATAGTAATGTTACTTTTGTTTAAGATAGATATATTATTTATAATATATAATTAAATTAATTAATATAATTAATAAATATATATGATTAGGTAATGGCCAATAATTATTGTTGAATTGGCTAATTTTAAATATTTAATTGTATTTAACATCGATTGAAGAAACTTTAATTGTTCTCTGAAAAAGTGAAAATATAATTTGTTACATGATTTGTAAATCAAAGGACACGATGTGCAATTGATTTATTTTAATTTTAGGAACTAATGTCTCTAACTATTAAAATTTGATGGACTATTTTGCCATTTTATCAATTTTAAGGACTAATTTTACCGCCTATCACAATTTCAATTGCTAAATTGATTAATAATGTACAAGTTTAGGGACTATTTCTCCATGTCTGTCAATGAAATAGATTCACATGTGGCAACTTGAAAATATAATTATAATAAATATAATAATATTATTTACTTTTATTATTAACATTATATTTACTATTGTCAACATTAATAGTAATATATACTTTTATAAATTTTTAATTTATTCATTAGTGTTATTATTTTATTATTAAAAATATCTATTCATTATTATTAATATTAATTTTAATGATTACTGTTATTATATATTATTTTGATTAATAATAGTAATATTTTTTTTACATTTCTATACATTTCCACCACACGAAACAAATGACATCGTCCAAGTAATGTTGTCTTAGTTCTTCTCCCCCTCCATTTTAACTTGACCAGTGTCTCCGTAAGAGTAAACAGTAAAACTACCTTTCAGTTGTCCCAACTTTAGGTGTTGTAGTAATTACTTCCAAGATGACAGATGTCATGCTAAACCACAATCAGTTGACAAGTGTTCAGCTAGTTATCACCATCAATCTATAACTTGCAATCTTCCTAAGTCCTTAATAAAGTCTATTTGTGAATATATATATATATATATATATATATATATATATATATATATATATATATATAAAGGTTGTGTTAGATTCACAAAGAGCAATCTGCTTTTCAATCCTTGTGTAACCTTTGTCCACAGTCATATCCAGTCATTTTTACTCTCCATTTATCACGTAACCTGTTATGGATAAGTCCACCGTATTGGTTTATGTTTACTACAATGGGCAGATCACAACCACAGCAAAGGAAGGGGCAACATTTCTTTATGATAACCCAAGTAGCATTAGTGTTCACGATGGCATCAATCTCGATGCTTTGAAAGAAACTATCCAAAAGGAAATATGTCTAACCAGTGGCCAAATAGTGACACACATATATTATCGATGGCCAATATCATTTGTGGGTGACTGCATCGAGTATAAGGCTTGGAAAGTTGAAGACGATGTCAACGTTGAGGTTATGTTTGCTGTTTTCAATCATCATCCTCAGTTGACCTATATTAAGTTATATGTGACTACACAGGAAAGACAACCACACACTTCCACTGCAGCACAACAATGGATTCATAACCATGATCATGCCGTTGATGAAGAGTTTGATAATGATGATCCAAACGCAAATATTATGAGAGAGATCATGGAGGAGAAACAAAATAGCAATGATGGCTATGGTTGGCAGTATCGCATGTATGGAAGCATTACTTAAGAAGAATGGCAGCAATACAACCTTTCTCCTACTCAGAACTCCAGATGATCATAAAAATTTGCACGATCAGATTGTTCTTGTGTATTTTTAAAATTATGTGCTTTGATGTTATTTCTCTCTATTATAAGGAAGTATTAAACCATGCCAATATTTCTTTTTTATATTTGTTAGGACAAGTTGATAATTAATCATATTTGTTACCTATATCATGGCGTAGATGATGTATCTTTGAGTTAAATACATAAGATATTATATGGGTTATTTACCTACAACAGATAAACATTCAAACTTGTGATGGTGCATCACAATCAATCAAAATAGCAAATCCAGGTCTAATTACATTGAACAAAATACATAATGCACATATATCAATGCAAACCATGTGAAAGCCTGTTTGATTTGTAGTCTTGGACATTGAATAATGTTTATACGCACTGACAATTGTCACGTTGGAAAACATAGGTTCTATGCCATAGCTCTGCGTAGTTGGAGAAGCTGTTTGACCTTCTCTTAATTTATTTTTTTAAGTGGTTAAGATATGAGGGTAAGAGCTGTTTGAACACCGACAAGCCATATCCCTTTTCGATTATGATATTATTTGAATCTAAAACTAAATTTAATTATTAAATATAATAATAATAAAATATTAATGGAATCCATATATTCATAATATTCATTATGTGATATTAAAAACAGTGACTTAAGTTGCGAATGACATGGATACAGATTTTCTCCAAGTCAAAGATATAAGTAATGACTCTTTGAATATTATTTAATAATTTATAAAATAATATGTGTAAGAAATAATTAATATAATACAATATCAATGTATCATTATTAAAATAAATATCATAATATTAATAAAATATTATTCACTTTAGTAATATTTGATTAACTCATTTTTATAAAAGAAATGCTAGTAATATATTTTCAAAGAATATATCAGAAAGAATGTATTTTTACATCTTGGAAGAAGAAATTTAGTAATAAACTAAATATTTAAAAATTAATTTTATGATAAATTTTTTAAAAAAATATGATAATAATTTGAATAATTTAATAATTAAAATTTTTGCAAATCTAATACAATAATACTTTAGTCCTATGTTTATTAAGGTGGAAAAAATGAGAGAAAAAAGAAAATTCTAAATTATGAATACAAAAAATATTTATATGTATATTTTTCATACAACACATTTTGATCTAATTCCTTTGGTTAATTATTTGTAATGTTATTGTCTACACAATTTCTGATATTATTTACATTTTTCATTTTCACATTATTACACATTAAAATTTCACTTTTTTTTCTAATACTTATTTATTAATTTTTTTCCTGTGTAAAATGACTTTAAGTATTTCATGTACGTCTATATGTTCTTATTTCAAAAGTAGTTTTAAATAAGTTGGCCCTTAAGTAACGTGATGAAGTAAATTACTATTAATTTATGTTTTTAAAATAATTCATGTTTTAGTTCCTTAAAACGTGATAAAAAAATAAATAACAAATAAATTAATGTTTCACTTCCTTAAACATTTTACTTTACTGGGCGACATACGTCCCTTTCATGCAGATAACGAATTGTGTCAAAAACTACAGCCCAATATAAATGTTAAACACTATTGTCATTCATACCTGAATATGGAATACCATTTGTCATACCTAAACAATCATAGCAGTGATATTCAAATTCTAAAATATATGATCCACCGCAAAATTGACATTGACATCATCTTATATAATTTTTACAAAACATGCATTGGTAACCATCATTAGTTCCTTAATCCACAACATGTAAACAAGTAAACAGCCAAAAATAATTCAAACGTAAGCAGGACCACTGACACCCAAAGCTACTACACGAACAACAAAAATCATCTTACATTTAAAACCAAATTAGAAATATTAGACCAAAACATGTTTGGATGATCAATTCATTTACATCACATCGAATACCCAAATCCATATCCATTCAACTGCCTCAGCCACCTACAATGTATTAAATCACATCGAAATTAAAAATTAAAAATTAAATAAAATTAGATCATAACAAATAATTAAATGTATTTAAGGTAAAACTTACTTGGCCCACTTCCATTTTTCATGACGTTTTGCAGTAAATCACACCATTGAGTGCCACCATTCAAATGAGGAATAACACCATAATTCTAAATGAAATAATATTTAACACATAGCTCAGATTTAACACATCAATCCAAATGGTTTTGATACCCCAATTAAAAAAAAAAAAAAAACTCACTGCATTTGAGGGTATTGCATTTGACATTGGAAAGTATGGGGCTTGACCAAATTGCTTGTAAACTGGGAAAATCCATGTGGAGGAACCAAACACATCCCCTGCATTGATGGTAGAGTACTTATTACGGGATGATTATAAGGGAACATCCCTCCCATTACATGGCATTTCCCCTCATCAGGTTAGTTTGAATTCACCAATACAGTCTGCATCTGTTTTCAATTCCTTAATCAAATAAAAGTAACAAAAAATTGTTAATTTGAATCTGTAAATAATAGAATTCCCTGCATTCATATTGGTCACACCCGAAGATTACTTACAGAATCACTCTTTGAACGGTTCAAAGAGCAATGCATGTACACACCATTATTCTTCAAAGGGGTCTGACTTTGTTTACCTTTCAACATTTGTAACAATGATAACATAATGACTCCATATTAAATTAAAAAAAAAGGACACACACATTGACATGAGGAAATTAAATATACTTATTTTGAGATAAAACTTAACATAAAACTTACACATGCATCATTTCGCACAGTCTTGCCAATGCACATCATGGCCTTACGCTTCCTTGATCCATGTTTATACAGTGTCCTTCTTCCTGTCTGTCAAACACAGTTAAATTTGACTGAATAATGACAATTTTTTTTTATCAAAGCACATAAAGTGTAAACAACCGTAAACATAGAAAATTTCTCATGACATTCTCCACCTGGACTCTACGATGCCCGCCTAAAGTTTGTTGCCCATTATTTTCATCATTGGAAATATGCACTTCACTCCCGTTTATATCATTTGATATTTGTCCTTGATCCTGCGAACAAAAACAAAAAATTATACCTATGTCAGCAAGATCAATTCAACCTAAACATGATATAACTGAAATTATTTAGTGATGAATGTAGACATTTACACTTTCTTGCAGATAACCATCATGTTCTTCACATGAACTATTCCTTGCACTCAATTCGTCATCCATAGACAGCAATATAGGACATGTATTTTTAATGTGTCCTGTTCTATTACAGTTTGAACATTTTCTCTCTTTTTTTTTTTTTTGCTATTTTTTTCTTCTATGGGGCACCTTTAGTCTTTACTACATTTAGATCAGAAACAGCATTTGAAGGAGTCATTTTTTTAATATGCTTCTCACCCCATTGGTTATGCACCTTTTCGGTTAACTTTAGAATTTCATTCCTAATAAAATCAAAAGTGTCTCTTCTTTTGGCAGCAAGTTGACAAAGTCGATTACAAGCTGCAGATAACACACCAAGACGGGCCGTGATCAGCATCTCAATATCGTTATTATCTGTTTCATAGGAAGATATAAACGAACTCTTCACATCCTTCAACCACCGCTTGCATATCAAGCTCGTTGGAAACGAGTCCACATGATCAAGGCGCATGGCACAAATAATGTGACTGCTGGGAATGCCAGAACAATCGTACAACACATAGTCACAAACAAACTTACATGTATCTTTATGATAGACAACTTCATGTTCTTTATGTCGCTTACAAAATTTGTCTACCTTAAAAATGACCTTCTCACCAATTTCCGTTCTATCAGTCACATTCAAAGCACCAGCAGTCAAAATCTCTGCTCTCACCAATTTAAATATGTCACAGGTAAATAGCTTTGATGCCTGAAGCTCAATCTTCGGAAGAGATGTACTAAGAACAGGTTCTGTATAAAAGGAATTAAAATTAGAAATCAATTCATTATATCTATAATCTCTTAAAGAGTGCTCCAAATTATACAACAACTCAACCATTGTATTTTTCCTCCGAACATACGAATTAATACGAGAATTAATGCCTTCACATAATGATGTAGTTCGGATTCCAGCAAAAAATTTGTCACGCAAAATATGCACAAGCCCACATATGTCTCTTCTCATATGTTTGGGAAACCCATTTGTTTCCTTCTAGACCATGTTTCACAACCAACTCATTCCAAAAATTTTCAAACTTGTCCGACAAAAAATTCCCATACATTGCCTTTTTGAAATCTACTAAAAATTCAGGTTTCTTGACATTCTCGCAAGCATTCCTCTATAAGTGCCATGCACATAATCTATGTGATGCCTTTGGAAAAACCTGTCGTATTGCCTCCCTCATAGCACCGTCCCCATTTGTTACTACTGCATTTGGATGTTTATTGGACATTGCATCCAAAAAGGCTTCCAACAGCCGCTGATATGTTTCAGTAGTCTCGTTTGAAATAAGGGCACAACCAAATATCACAGTTTGTGCATGATGGTTTTTATCTGAAAAGATCACCAATGGCTTGTTGTATTTGTTCTTCTTGTATGTGCTATCAAATGCAACAACATCTCCAAAACATTGAAAATCAAACCTACTAGTACCATCAGCCCAAAACAAGTGATTTAATGCTCCATCCTCTGTAACCACATATCTTGAGAAAAACATAGGATCACTATCTACCTTCCTTTGCAGATAACTTAATGCAGCCAATACATCACCGTCTTTCATTTGAGATCGCTATTGTCGCTCAATATGATTAAATAAATCTTTCTTGTTGAACCCAAGACCAACATGTCCCCCATTTTGATGCATCATGAAACCCATAATCTGACATGTCCTTACACCTTGTGCATGTAAACAATCCACTTGAGCTTTGTCAGCACTAGATAGCCCACGGTACGAACGAATTAACAGCACAAAATTTGAAGAGCACAATTCATGGCTGTGAGTTTCTTCAAACGACACAACTTTCCATTTACCTGTCGTTTGATCTACCCACACACACAACTTTGCTTTGCAATTGGTATGCGTCAATGGTCTATGATCTTTCTTCCGGTCATCCCTCATCAAGTACTTCACGTCCCTCAAACCCGCTTTATTGCATAAATATTACCGCATAATAATATTACCATTTAAATCATGTTTTTCTCATCCTTCCTAATCCCAAAACCATGACATTTTCCATATGCAAAATAAAATTTGTAAACATCATTTTCACTTGAAAACTCCACGGCCCGAATATCCTCCACTGTCAAATCAATAAAACTTTTGTATTGAAACCCTTCAACATTTACATACCCATTCTCTTCCTCAATAACATCCTCACCATCACATTCATTTTCAGTTTCATCAGAACTTTCCATGTTACTAAAATATCCATCATGCTCATCCTCAACATTAGCAAATAATTCATCATCTAGGTGATCCATCTGCATGAGATTCACAAAACACACAAATAGTTTTTATTCACTTCATAATAGTGTACTTTTCAAAACACACACAGAGCAAATTTCCATTTATGAAAATAGACCGCTAAAGGAGTATGCAAAAAAATAATAATTAAGAAACAAATGTCAACACTATCTTCGCAATCCACTACTGTGTACTTCAACAACCACACATTACACAAGGTCACAAACAAACTAATATTAACTCCACAAATACAATGTCAATGCCATAAACAATCACCTACTAACAAGCACACCATGCCAACAACACACTTACAAATATCAAAACTAGTAACATTGCTCAACTCACAACAAAGACAACAAACATAAAACAGAATAAATAACAAAACCATAGCAAAAGAAAAATTACAGATCCAAAATGCATCGGATGTTCGACAGTTCTTATCACTTAGTTCCTTCTGTAGTTGCCTTTAGATCTGACAAATATTCGCTTCTCTTAAACTGTCAAACATACAGCAAAACGAAATGCGTCTGCCTTACAATGGTTCTTATCACACAACTATAGGTACCCGAAGAAATGACGGTGCTTTTTCTTCCTCCTAAACTCTGTGCAGTGTTCTTCAGGTACATACACTTCTCTTGAAAGACTTTACTCATCTAAATGTGGGAGAGAGAATTGTTTTCGACGTTGGGTAAAGGGGGCATAATGGGAAAGCAACTGTAGTTGCATTGAGACCCAACATCACTTTTCTCTAGGGATAAAATGGGCAACCTGCATCAGAAAACTATTCTAAAAAAAAATTGAAAACTGTCTATACATGACATGGCATGTTACTCCACGTGTCCTCATCTTGTTGGGTATGAATGGAGGGGGCATTGAAACCATTTAAAAACAAAGTGCACCGAAGGAACTGCCTCATTTTAATTGACGTGATAGATTTTAATTGACTTGACAAATTTTTATTGGTGGGACACCAAGTGAGATAGGAAACATGAGACAGGTGATTTCACTCCACCATCTACCACCCCTTTCGATGGACAACCTTAACATTTTTGGGGCTCATAAAACAAGCGAGAAAAACTCAGACCTCAAGGCACCAACTCAATAGTTAGCCACAAGCACGCTTTATTCAATATATTCCATTTAGGGTTTTATTAACTGATTGATAATTTTTTTTTCAGATCATCTTTAAAATTTTGAAGTCATGCATCATAAGTATATAACACGTTATAACTTACTAGACACGAACTTAATTTTCACCCACAACGGCATGCATACATTTTTGTCCAACATCGTCAAGAAAAGCCCTCAGGTTCTTTTCTGAAGAGCCACCTTCCTTCGCAGAGTCCCTAGCCAAACCTTTCCATTTCTTTGCATTCTTTCTCAATTCATTTGCTTTGTCTCCACTCCCCATTACCACATCCAAACATCTCTTGATTTCCTTTCCGTCGACAATCCCATCTTTATTCACCTCATGATCCACCCTCACCCCAATCTCCCACACATCCTCTATTAGCTTTGCATTTGTCATCTGATCTGTCCACTGAGGAAACGCCACCATTGGAACCCCAGAAACAAGGCTTTCCATGGTGGAATTCCACCCAGAGTGTGTCAGAAAACAACCCACAGAAGGATGTGACAAGACCTCCACTTGAGAACACCACGTCACTATCTTCCCCTTCTTTTCCAATTCCTCTCTGCAACGCAGTTCCTCCTCCCCTTCTTTTTTTCCATTAACGTTCGACTTCACTTTTTCTCTAATGACCCACAAGAATGGACATCCACAATCTAATAACGCACGTGCAATTTCCTCCATTTGTCTCTTAGATAGCTCTAGGTAGCTCCCAAAGGACACGTAAACCACCGATTTCTCCTCCTTTGAGTGAAGCCACTCAACGTAATCATTTGAGACAGGGAAGATGTCCCCACCAAAGGAAGTATCATCAGGGTCTTTCCCGTCCAGGAACGCAGAGGGAATCAACGGTCCGATGGGGATCATGTTGATCTTATCAACGGCCCGTAGCGCCTCTGCTTCCAAAGCTTCAAACGTGTTCACAAGCACCGTCGGGTTAGCTTCTAGGTCAAGCTGCTTAATCTGCGCTTCAAACGACGGAAGAACGAAAGACAACAAACTCGGTTTCCACAGCAATAAAAACGAGGGTATGTCACGGGGTGACAGCGAAAACGACAATCCTGGGAGCGCTATTGAACACGAACCCTCTTTGGTTTCGTCATTGATGTAATCACTGTAGCCGTGAAAGTAGTAATAAAGGATATCCAACACGGTGGCCGGTTCAGCCCAAAGCAGCGCCGTTGGAAGATTGAATCCAAGTGCCACGTCAGCAGCCCAAGGAAGGAGGAGCGTGTAGACTAAACAAGTGAAAGGGTGACCCTCGCTTGCACTAGAGACTATGAGATTGGACACGAACTCGGAACCGCGGCGCTTGAGTTCCGACGCGTAGAGCTTGATATCGACATCGGTGCTGTGGACAGTGCTGAAACCGGCGTCGTAGCCGTCAGAGAAGGGGAGGAGGGAGAGGCCGGGAATGGTGATTTTGTTGGCAATGCGACGGTAGAGGTGGAGAGTGACGAGAAGAGTGACATGTGCGCCCATGGTAATGAGTCTCTTAGCTAATTGGAGGGCAGGGTTTATGTGGCTTTGTGCAGGATAAGTCACGACGAGGAAGCGTTGGAGGACCATGGCGCTGGTGAAGGAGAAAGTATTAGGTAGTCTAGGACTATCTAGTGTCTTTACTTTCAGCTAATGTGTTTATAACACATATTTAACTTTTACAATTTACGAAAAAAATTAATAACACTTGATTATATATGTCATATACAGATTAATACGAGATCAAGGACCACCTAATAATCTCTCATAGTAAAGGTAGATACTATGGTTAACAATGGATTCAAATGGCGATTGAACTTGCACTTTTAGGTTGGGTTCATGCAAACACGTTTTGGTAGTGACAATTATTTAAATAAATGAAAGTAACTGAGATTTACAAAGAATGCTTTTTTATTTTAATTGGGAAAAATGATTTTAAACAATAAAAATAAAATAATTTAATGGCTATGACTATTGGTATAAAAAGTTTTACATTGTCAACTTATTAAACATCACTATTGATATGACTTTTAAGGTAGTTATTGTAAAAGTCAAATAACTTACTATACATGATTGTTTGTACTTGGACGAGAGTGTAAATGCATAACCTATTTTCTAAAAATAAATGCTATTTTTTCTCGGTGGTATAAAATGGTGGTTTGAATAAACGAAAGTCTAAAAGGAAAACATTAATTATATAATAAAAGTTGAGATCTGAAGTAGTAAATAGTCAATAATTTAATTTTTTTTAAATATAAAAATATATACTAAATAATGGTCAATAAATATGTCACAAGTAGAAAGAAAATATAATAAGAAATATTTTAGATTGATAAAATAAGGCTAAAATTTATAATTTAAAAGCGCATATATATTGAAAACGAAAAATTAATTTTAATATTAATAAATATTTTAAATGTATTTCTTAATTTATATGTCACTGCCTTTAAGGACACTTCAAAAGAAATTAAAGTGGTATACTATTTTTAATTATCACAATAATCAGTTAGCAAACATTTAATATCTTTAATGTTATCAAATACTTTTAGCTATTTAAAAAATTGAACATTGAACAAGTTTGATATTTGTAATATAGTAAATACTTTTATTTTAATTAAATATTTTTTACTTTTCTTTTTTAACCAATATCTTAAATATTTGCTAACGTTTTCCAAATTTTAAATACTTTTTATTGGGACGATAAAGAACGGTGAGTGTATGGTGTAACATATTTTTCCCTTTCAATAGTATAAAAATTTTAAAAAAAAATAAAAAAATACTTGAGACTTAAATTCGAGACTATTAGTTAAACTAAAACAACCTACGCTAGTTGTTCCATACACTCAGTGGTTGTTTAAAGAAAAGTAGTATGTTAATCATTATTGCACACATTTTTATATGGATAGGATTTGTTTATATTAACTGTGTTAATCAAATTCGTAAATAATTAATATATACTCATATAATTAAAATTAAACACATATAACTTTAAACCATATAACTATTTTGTTTATATAATTTATTGTAATTAGAATATAATATATTAATCATTAATCAATATTACATTGGTTCAAATAAAATTTGGTTTGAATTTTTTAAGTAAAGTCTTAAGTTCAAGTTTTGTAGATAAAAAAAATCATAATTGAAAGAAAATACTTCATTAAAGACAGTCAATCAATTTTTTTGAAGGAAATTAATCATCGATAAAGTTGATGAATACTTCACCCTTATAAGTTATAACTTGATAAATAAAAAAAAATTATTAATTATTAATTAATATTTTCCACGCAACATTTCTACCATTTTCTGACATGTGATAAATATGACCATGAATAACCGACATATATTAGTCTAAGTAAAAAGGACTGAACTGAACTTCATTACATACATACTTTTGAGTATGATCACACAGATCGTTCGTTAATTAAGATGCCTGCATAACCGTGATTTTATTTCACACCATTGAAAGATAAAGAGACAATATGACAGGTATATGGTATTATGGTAACACATCCTTTAATATACTTGTACCATCCAGATTCGACAGTTTGACATCGAGACCGAACAGCTTGTCGGCCTCCAACTGAGGAGGTTCGCTGAGTACAGCTTGACCCAACATAAATCAGGTAACTGGAAAACTAGCATAATAAGGGAAACCATGCAACAATTCTGGAGATAAAGACGAGAATATCTGGCAATATTGGTAAGGCATATCTCGCCATATATACAAACCAGGTGCACACTTTCTAGCCCTAATTGACTCATTATCCCTAAATCCTGTGTAATCCACGACCTCCCTTGACTTGAGCGTCGAAATGTCTTTGTAGGTACCCCCCACCATCGTGACCTTGGCGTAAGGAGGGAGAAGTGTCACACAATGAAGGGAAGGAGGTTGACCCTACAGTGATTCCTAGTATAAGGAATGCATTAGAGAAAAAGACCAGATTCAGCAAGCACATTTTGGTGTCCACCATGGGGTCGAGGCAAATTGTCCCTCGACCACTACCTTTTTGTGATGGTGAGAACTAGGAGCATGATAGTGGATGATCAGGCAATGGTGCGGGGTAGTCATTGAAAAGTCACCCTCTGATCCAGGCCCTACATCAAGAGATGGCAGCCCTACAGAAGAAGAACGAGGAGAAGATGGATTAGTTACGACAGGAGAATGCGAAGATCCGTAAATAGCTGGAGAAGGAAAGCCAGCAGAATCAGACAGCCCACGAGGAGACAAAGGAGTCTAAACACCACACACAGCGCTCCCACACCGAAATTAGCTGCTAACCTAAGACGTGGGGGAAAATGCCAACAGACTCAAGATCAAGAACCTTGACTGAATCGCGTCCCCTCACAATACGAGGCTCGTTTCGAACGCATCCCTTTGTAGATGGCATCACGGAGACCCCCCCCCCCCCCCCTTCTGCCTAGTTGGAAGAATCTGAACCTCAACTGTTATGACTAGATGACCAGATCGACCCAGACGAGCACATCAATGCCTACACCACCCGGGTAAATCTATTCACTAATGACGATGTTATCTTGTGTCATGTTTTCCCAACCTCCCTTAAGGAACAACCTTGAATTGGTATACTCGGCTACCGCTGAATTCAATTGATTATTTTGCTACACTTGTTGTGAGGTTTGAAGCATAATACGCAACTAGCAAACCACACCATCTGACTTCAATCGCCCTCGTGAACCTTAGACAGGAGGATGACGAACCCCTCAGGACGTTCATAGAGTGGTTTGTTGGAATCTTGGTGAAGATTCATGATCTGAACCCTGAGGTGGTCCTGCACTCGATAATCATGGCCTTAAAACCTAAGCCCTTCTCAAACAACCTGTGCAACAAGCCGCCAGCAGATATGGACGAACTCCAGGCCTAAGCTACGGGCTACATCCACATGGAAGAAATTGCAAAGTTCTGATACCAGGTATGAGCAAGGATGCAAAAAAGGTAAATGAACAAGAGAAGCCTATACCTAGTCAGGAGAAGAAACAAAAGGTCGAAAGAAGGCCTGCCAATCCCAAATACAGCCACTATACTTCCTCACCACTAGCCGAGCCCTGAATTATGGAGGAAGCTTACAGTACAGAACTGTTGCAATTACTGCTGAAGAGTCGTTCCTCAGAAGGTGCGAACTGGAATAAACATTACTAGTACCATGGGAATTACAGACACTCGACAAAGGAGTGTTGGACCTTCCGCGATAAAATCGAAGAATTAATCTAGGCCGGACACCTATAGAACCATGCCGAGAGAACAAATGATGGCCGAGATGAGGGTTGAAATAGACATAAAGGTCAAAGGGGTGGATGAGCTAATGAACAACCCGCGAGGAATGATGAAAGACAAAACCCAACCCACCAAAGAGGGCTAATACCTACTTGAAAGGGGCTATCAACACAATTGTAGAAGGATTAGCGGAGGGAAGATATAGTAGCTCTGCGAGGAAGCACCATCTGAGGGCAATTCGATCAGTAAATGTCATGGCAAAGTCCTTAAAGAAACATCCCCCGATAACATTCACTATTGCCAATTTTCAGGGAGTAAATCCCGAGGAGGATGACCCAGCTTGTCATTATGGTGGAAGTTGCAAATTTTGCCGTGAGAAAAACGTTGGCGGACTAGGGAAGTGAGGCTAGCATCCTTTACATGGACATGTTCAAGAAGTTAGAGATCCCCGAGAATTTGATATAGCCATATCCAGAGCAGTTGGTAGGATTTGCTGGCGAGCGAGTAGATACTCAGGGCAAATTGATTTGCTCACCACCTTTGGTGATGAAATTGCCTCTCGTACCATCATGGTGAGATACTTGTTGGTGAATACTGACACTTCATACAACATCCTGATAGGTTGGCCGACCCTAAACCAGTTAAGAGCGATAGTATCCACCCTGCACCTATTAATGAAGTTCCCTCCACAACGGGTCAGATCAAAACGGTCAAGGCAGACCAGAAAACTGCCCGAGAATGCTATGCCGAGAGTTTAAGAGAAGGGAGAAGAAAGATGAAGTCAAGTGGAAGGTCTATATGCTCTCTCCACCCTTATTGCCCGAGCGAACAAGTCGAGCTCGACCTCTGAATAGAGGAACAGAGGGCAAGGCCATCGAGTATATGCAAAAGTTTCAGTTAGGAGCGCTCCTTAACCAATGCACTCGACTCGATCTCAATCTTTCTTGGGATGTCTTGAGTGGCATTGCCAATGTTGTAAGCGCCAATGTGGACCTATTTGCTTGAACAACGGCAGATATACCAAGGATTGATATGGGTTTCCATTGTGACAAACTAGTTGTATACCCCAAAGCGTGACCAGTCGCTCAAAAAAAAAAAGAAAACTTGGGAAGGAGAAGAAGGTGGTAGAGAAAGAAACAACCAAGCTGATAGAAGCTGGATTCATCATGGAGGTAGAATACCCCACATGGCTGGCTAATGTTGCGCTGGTAAAGAAGGCAAATGCGAAGTGGAGAATGTGCACAAACTATACTAATCTTAATAAGGCCTGCCCGAAGGATGCATACTTGCTGCCTAGCATCAACCGACTGGTCAACGATGCTTTAGGTTACAAGTTGTTAGGTTTTCTAGATGCCTACTCAAGGTGCAACCAGTTATCCATGTTTTCTGTGAACGAAGACAATACCACTTTCATGACGAGGGTTCCAACTATTGTTACTCCATAATGCCCTTTGGCCTGAAAAATGCCGAAGTGACTTACCAACATTTGATGGACAAGGTGTTCGTCAAACAAATCGACAAGAACCTAAAAGTTCATGCTGATGATATGGTGCTGAAGTCTAAAGACCCTAACAAGCATGCTAGAGATTTAGAAGAAGTATTCAATAAAGTCAAGTGCTATAATATGAAGTTAAACTCCAAGAAATGCATATTTGGTGTACAAGGGGGAAGTTCTTAGGCTTCATGTTGACTCATAGGAGGATTGAAGCCAACCCTGACAAATGCCTAGCTATGGTCAAAATGAGGAGTCCCTAGAATGTCAAAGAGGTCCAGAGATTGATTGAAAAACTTGCATCCCTCTCTCGCTTTCTTCCACGAGCAACCAAACGAGCACGCCAATTTTTTGGCCTCTTGAAAAAGCCAAAGCTTTACAATGGGATGAGGAGTGCATGTCATCATTTAAGGAGTTTAAGGTGTTCTTAGCATCCCCGCCTGTTCTAACTCAGTCATTACCTAAACAAGATTTACTCTTATACTTGGTCGTGTTAGACCAGGCAGTCAGTTTAGTTATCATTCAAGAGGTGAGGGGCCAGCAGGTCTTTTTTTACTACATCAGTCGTGTCGTACAAGGTGCCGAAACCCAATACTAGGTGATAGAAAAACTTGTTTTAGCCTTGGTGACAATAGCTCGCAAACTCCGACCTTATTTCCAGCGTCACTAAGTGATAGTGAAGATCGACCATCCCATCCAGCAGGTGTTGAGGAAGTCAGAGCTTGCTGGGCGGATGATAGCATGGTCGGTGGAGCTATCTGAATTTAGACTCAAGTACAAAAGCTAGAGGTCCCATAAAAGCTCAATGCCTAGTTAATTTCCTATTTGAATTCACGTCACCAGCCGAGCAAAAGGCTCGATGGTGGACTTTGCATGTGAATGGCTTTTTAAACCAAAAAGGGAGTGGAGCCAGTATCATTTTGGAAGGACTGGGAGGAGTGGTGTTGGAGAAATCCCTGAAGTTTGACTTCTCGACCTCTAATAATCAAGAAGAATATGAGGCACTAATTGCAGGGCTTAGATTAGCAAGAGAGATCAGGGTCGAGCGAGTCATTTGTAAGAGTGATTCCTAACTGATAGCCAGACAAGTGTTCAGCATTTTCCAAACCACAGATGTCCAATTGCTAAGGTACAATCACCAAGTGATCCAGTTGATAGAAAAGCTTCAAGAATTCAAGATATAGCACATTCCCTGAGAAGAAAATAAGAAGGTCGATCTCTTATCTAAACTAGCAAGCACCAAAAGGCCAGGACAACACCGGACAGTCACACAAGAAATGATAGTAAGGCCAAGCGTGGAGAAGAAGGTTATGAGTATGGAAAAGGGGAAGGCAGGGTGGATAACCCTTATCTAGAAGTACCTCACAACCAGTGAGCTACTGGGTGACAAAAAAGAAGCAAGAAGAGTTCGAAGAAAAGCTAGTTACTATGTGGCAGAAGGGGAAGAATTATACAAGAAAGGATTCCATACCCCATTATTTAAATGTCTAGACTTTGAGCGAGCTGGATACGTCATGGATGAGGTGCATTAGGGGATTTGCAGCATGCATACTAAAGGACATTTATTTGGGCCAGGTACTATTGGCTGACCATCAAGGCAAATTGTACTGATTACTCAAAAAGTGCCAAGAGTGTCAAAGATTTGGGAATTTATCTCACATGCTGTCTGAGGAGTTGCACTCGATTGTTTCACCCTAGCCTTTCGCTACATAGGGGATGGACATACTTGGACCTTCCCCATTGCCAAGGCCAAATGAAGTTTCTGCTAGTAGGGATCAAGTACTTCACCAAGTGGATCGAGGTTGAACCTTTAGCCTGAATAATAGCATCGAATGTACAGAAGTTCGTATGGAAAAAATAATCTACCAGTACAGGATGTTGCATTCGGTGATAACAAATAATGGAAGGCAATTTGTGGATCGATCGATCAAGAAATTTTACAAAGGGGCTAGGAATTCGGCACCAAGTTATGTCTGTCAAACATCCCCAAACCAACAGGCAAGCCGAGAAAACTAATAAGGTGATCCTTGGAGAATTAAAGAAAATGGTAGCAAAGGCTAATGGCAGTTAGACCAAAGAGCTATCAAAAATCCTTTAAGCGTACCATTGCACGCCCCAATCCACTACACAAGAAACACCCTTCAAATTGGTATACGGTGCTAATGCCATGATTGTGGTTGAAGTAGGAGAACCATCCTTTTGTCGAACGGTGTTCAATCCGGAGAAAAATAAATAAGCATTAAAGATAGAGCTGGACCTAACAAAAGAAGTGAAAGAAAAGGCAAGGATACAGGAAGAAGCCAGCAAGCGAAAAGCTGCACGAAGACACAATGCGAAAGTAAAACCGAAGGACTTCAAGCCTAGCGACTTGGTTTGGAGGAAGATCCAAGAGGCCTTAAAGGCGATCGAAGGCGATCGGTGAAGGCAAGCTTGCTACGAACTAGGGAAGACTGTTAAGGATGGTTGAACGACTTGGCAATTGAGCTTACCCACTATAGCAACTCATGAATGAAGAGATTTTGCAAACGTGGAACGCCTCCCATTTAAAGATGTATTTCAGTTGATATACATAATGACGATGTACTCTTTTTCGTACCTCAGTCTTCTGTCCCAAAAGAAAAGAAAATATGGGTTTTGGCCAGGGAGGTTTTAACGAGGCATATCAAAAATAATAGCAATAAAGTTTTATTTTTGAATTATAAGTTGTCTCAAATATTTGCCGAGCCAACCCACCGAGCTCGCCGACTTAAATATGTTTCAACCCACTACACCTTTGCCGAGTCAACCCACCGAGCTCGATTACTTAAACAAGTTTCGACCCACTGAAACCTTTGTCGAGCTGACCCACCGAGCTCAATTACTTAAACTGATTTTGAACCACTGAAACCTTTGTCAAGGCCAACACACCGAGCTCAATGACAATAGGTTTTGATCTATTGAAAGCCTTGCCAAGCCGACCCACCGAGCTCAAAGAATTGACGAATTTCAACACACTAAAGCCATTGTAAAACTAACCCAATGAGTTGGACATCAGCTTCAACCACTATAAGGAAGATTGCTTCGAAAACCTGTTAACAGAAATCACAATTCGATAAAATGAAGTTATTTTTATTAAAGGATAAAATCGAATACAAGAAGAAAAAAAACAACGCCACTAAAGGCCATACGCATCAATAAGAGACTTTTCACTAAGTAAACCTATGACTATACATGAGATGTCCTAAAGCTATGAAGGCTGAAAATACTGGCCAAAATTACAAAATGTGCCTATGTACTAAGAAGGAAAAGTTCGTCATCGCAACAGGAGGGTAGCCAAAGAAGAAAATGTTTAAGAAAATTCAGTCAAAGAAGAGGACTTTCAAGAAGTTCAGTTTCAGGGGCGTGGAATGCTAGAGCTTACATAGCATCAACATTGTCTCCAACCTGCTCAAAAAATCCCACCCCTTAGGCTTCTTCTTCCTCCTGATCGGAGAGCTCTGCCAAATCTACCAACACCCCATTTTTAACATCCTTTTGCATATCAAATCCAAAGGTGTTGGTGCTTGGGAAGAAAAAATTCAACTGCTAGAGAGTTTTCTCAAAACCCTTGACGTGCTCCTCCATGATCGACCCTTTGGCCTCGTCTAGGTCAGATTCAAGGTGCTTGACTTGGCCAATGGCCTTCACCCGATCAATCTCAGCCTCAAAGAGCCTAGCTTTTAGAAGCTTCACTTCTGTCTCCAGAGTGGTCGCATAGTCTTCTGGCCGAGCAGCCCAATTCATCAGAGCTTCCCTACAAGCCCGGGACTCTTTCAACTTAGTCTCCAAAGCAGCTACCGATTTCCTCGCCTCAACAACTTCAAAAAGAAGTGTCTCGTTGGCCCGAGTGACCTCAATAAGGCCAGTCTTCGCCTCTTCCAGCACAGCCTCCAACCTATTGATCTTGGCTTCCTTCGACTCCACCAACTGGTTGGAAGACCGGGCCTGCTCCAGCTCAACCGCCTAGAATTAAGCAATTTCGTAGAAGCGAGCCTAGAACACCGAGAACACTTCCAAGCCCACTTGTGGACCGGCCTCCCGGAGAGCAGTCTGATCAACCTCAGAAAGGGAACCTAGATCCAACACCCTACGAAGGTCAAAGTCACGACCCCAAAAGAAATTTAGACCCTAGATAATAGTAAGAAAGGTGGGATGGATGCCAACAAATGAGGAAGATCCTTCGATCACCTTGATGGAAGGAGTCGGATAAGGACGCTTCGGGGAGGGCTGGCCGAATGCACTTCCACCACGGGTGGAGTCACCTGAGGCCAAGTCGGAGTTGAAGCGTGGGCGAAAGCTTGCAGCGTTGGAGGGAGAGGGCCAAGTTGACCAGAAGGGGAAGCGCCGACCTGAGCAGTGGAGGTAGCCCCCACCTCGGCACGCTTCGCCTACTCGGCATGCTCGGCACAAAGCTTGGAAAAGTTGAACCTTCCCATAATCATTACAAGAAGGATCAAGCAAAAATTAGAAACAACAAATAATTACGAAAGAGCAAACAGACAATATTCACACTTCATATCCTTCAATGGCTTCTTAGACTAGAGAAGCCCCAACACGGCCCAGCACGGATCAGCTGAGGAAGCTTATGCAAGTCAACCCTATCTGCTTGATCCTCCACCAACATGTCCTGAACACACCAGACTGTGTGCTTATCCAGATTCCTCGTCTAGTATAAAGGAATTCTGCGACGCCCCTAGGAGTCACAGAAATTGCTCATCCCAGCCGGACTCGGCCATACCCGGAAAAATCTGCCCATGAAATCCATGTAGCAGGTAATGAAGGCGATGAACTATAAAATGCACTAACGCCTAACAGCAACACCTAACCATCCTTCCTCCATTCTTTGGCAGTGTAGTGGTGGAGAAATTTAGAAGCGATCGAAATCATGTGAAGCATATTGCACAGAATGCAGAAAGCGATCATAACTGCCCAGCAGTTTGGATGGAGTTGGGTGGGAGCCACATTCAAGGGCGTCAACACATCGACCTCGAATCCATCAAAGGGCATCATGAACCCCAGATGGCGAAAGAACACCTCGTAGATGTAAGTGAAGTGGGGCTGCTTGGGAGCCTCAAAGAGATAAATATTCTTATTCAGACCGCACGGCTTAAGTATTATTGCACCTTCTTAGGCCTAGTGGCACAGGGTGATGGACTTCACCAGGTCGGCGACGGCCACGAGCGACTAGAACTTGGAATAGTAAACCCTTACTTCCCTAGAAACCCACTTGTATTTGGGTCGAGTAACGAGGGGAAGGCCTCTTCAACCCGCTTCTTTCTCCAATGCCCCACGAGCAGCCAATTTAGTGTTGCTTCGGAGGATTGGTCGTCTACAAGTCCTATAAGAGCTACAACAGACTGTTCGGCCCCAGGTGTGTCTGGCTGAAAAACTTCTTTTACGGGGGCTGCCGGTCTCCCTGAGTCTCATCTTCCTCCTTCTCCAAGAAAGAAGTATGCACAGAAGAGTCAAAAACCTCAAGGTCCCCTCCGATGGGCTCAATCTCCAACGACAACATAGGTTCCAGCTCAGAGTTAGGGGAACCACCACTTTCACAGGTAGAAGCCATTGAGGAAGAAGAAAAACAAGAAGGAAATGGGTGTACCTGATAAGGGTTTTTGAAAAGAAAGAAGGGAAGAGGTGACAGCAACGACAATGAAGGATGTTTCTGCACGATGGAAGCGAGCAGTGGGAGGGAAAACGAAAACTAGGATAAAAGAAAGCGCAACAAATGCATAGAGCAACCCCTTTTTTATAGGAGTTAGGGGCTAGGCAGCCTAAACCCCTTACACCGTCAGATTTTTCGCACCACAGTCCATAACCAAAGGCTCAAATGAAGTGACGTTTTGGGTTTCCTAGGCCATCATTAGCCTACCCCGTAACCATCGCCAGGCACTAAATGCGCATAGGAACATGTGCGGAAGTTCTCGAAGCAAGAAGCAACCTTTTGGGGTTAATGGCTTCAGTTTCCAAGGCACTGAATCGGCAACAGCAGGAAAGGTGTGACTCTTTGGTCGTCACAGCGAGCCAAATTACACATGGACCGAATGGTCATCCCGAACAAAGATCACACCTTTGCCAATGATTGCCAAGCTCCCAAGGCATTCAAGCAATACTCGGCACACCAGGACGAACCAGGAAGCTTCTCCACACTTGTAGAAGTTTGGGGGGCTTGTGTACCGTCTAAATTCGGTAGTTTGACTTCAAGAATGAACAGCCCGTTGGGCTCCGACCAAGGAGGTCCACCGAGTACAACTCGGCCTAACATAAATCAGGTAACTAGGAAACTAGCATAATAAGGAAACCACGCAACAAATTCTGGAGATAAAGACGAGAATATCTGGCAATATTGGTAAGGCATATCTCGCCATATATACGAACCAGGATGCACACTTTCTAACCCCAATAGACTCATTATCCCTAAACCCTGCATAATCCACGACCTCCCCTGACTTAAGCGTCGAAGTATCTTTATAGATACCCCCCACCGTCATGACCTTGGCGCAAGGAGGGAGAAGTGTCGCATAGTGAAGGGGAGGAGGTTAAACCTACAGTGATTCTTGGTAGGAGGAACGTGTTAGAGAAGGAAGACCAAATTCAACAAGAACAATACTTTTTGTAATATATTATATTATCGGTTATAATTTATTATGAGTTTAATTGCTATGTACCGTTAATGTAAAAAAATTACACTGTCAACCAATCAGTGATTATTATCAACGTCAACAAACTTACCATACATGATGAGTTATGATTAGATGATAGTGTAAAACTGCTTTACATTTTACAGTGTCAGTGCATAGCCTATTTTCTCATTTATCATAAATTATAAATCAATAGAGAGACTCATTAAAGAAATGATGGAATCTATAAAAAAAAATTATAATTTTTAATAAATTTTAACTAATAATAAAGAATATGTTAGAAATCAATGTATTGTTAGCATTTCTCAAAAACAATAGAGATGTATGTCTCATAAAAAAAAAGTGTTTGTGATATATAAATCTGCATATATTATCTCTTTTCTCAATTAATTTTACGTTATTATTTTATATATTAATTAATATTATTCTCTTTTGCTATTTTTAACTTCCTAGATTATATTATTTATTTTGATAAAACTTATCAATCCTTTAAAAAATTAATAAAAATTTAAAATTAATAAAAAAATTAAAATTAAATATAATTATTTAAAAATATTTTTCTTTATAAAATAAAATTAAATAAAATATATAAATATATATTTTTATATTTTTAAATACTTTAATAACTAATTTTACCAAACATTTTTAATTTAATAAATTAGCTTCATCACCTTTCAGCTTTGATAACAGCCAGTTAACTTTAAGATAACTTACAATTTTATGTTAGCTTTATTAGCATTTTGTCAAGCATATAACTCCACGCTTAACTTGATGTGTGTTAGCAAATATGGAATACAACTCAACATGAAGAGAGACTTCTTGTATTTACATTGATCGCAAAATATGGAAATTGCTAACCTCAAGTGTGCTCAAATTTAATTAATCAGCATTCGGCTAGCAACAACTTAGGCTATGTTTGGCTAACCATTGAAAAAGTACTTTTACGAATTTTAATGTACAAAATGAAAAAAGAAAAAAAAATAGTTGTTTTGAAATCAAAAATACTTTTAAGTTGTTCCAACTTTAATCCAAACATACACTTACAGTTTCTCAGCTTGACCCATGACAGCCGTTTGTTCTAATTGAGAATTCTTTACCCGAAGCCTTCAATAAACACATAGTAAGTAATACTGTGAAGTTCTAATAGGCTTTTGTTACTTGTAAACTTTAATTAATGCACTACAGCCAGGTAAGAGAACAAAGTTCGCCCATTAAATGGGTTAAGACACACAAAATAATATAGTAAGTAGCAACAACAACAATTCTGGTAGATAATGTTCTTTAAAAAAAAAAATTACTAGAAGCATATAAATTTAAAAGGAAAGGAAAGAAAAATTTAGAAAAAAAAATGTAGTACTGGATTGTGACTTGTGAGACCATTGTACAATAGGATGTTTGACTTTTTTTTTTTACGGTGTTGTTGTGCGTGTAAAATTATATATTTAAAAGCAATTTTTAGTACTTTTTTTAAGAAAACTTTTAATGAATTTAATCGGTATACACTGTCGGTGTAAAAAAATTTTACACTATTAACCAATTAAAAATCATGTTTGGTATGACTTATAATGTAGTTATTATCAAAGTTAATAAACATATCATATATGACGGTTTATAATTGGATGATAGTGTAAAAACACTTTATACTATTAGTGCATATCCTATTTTCTTATTTTTAATTATTACATTTCTTTAATTATTTTTAATAATCAATATTCTATGAATTATAAAAAAAATTACATTTGAAATAAAATTTCCAATGATAGACATTTTTATTAAATTTTCTTATTTTTATTGTTTGAAATTAAAATTAGTTTTAATTTTATAAGTTAAACTAGTGAATATTTTTGTAGAAGTCATTATTTATTAGAAGTTAAATATTTAAATAATTACAAAAGAAAAAAAATTCTAGTACTCCTTTAATAGATTTCTAGATCTATCCCTCTATGTATAGTTATACTAGAATCAAACAAATTTTTTAACTCTCCGTCACATTTTGGTACCTATAAATTCGTATCAAATAGCAATCCTACACAAAAGTATTAAATAAATAAAAGTAACTTAGACAAAGAAACAATTTTTTTTAAATTGGAAAAAAATAATTTAAAAGAATAAAAATAAAATGATGCTTTCAATATAAAACGAAAGTGTAAAAGGAAGACTTTAAATATAATTAAAATTCAGAATTAAAGTTTAAAATAGTTATTAATCTAAATTTTTAGACATGAAAAATAAATACTAAATAATGGTAAATACATATTTCTGGGGATGGTCATTAGTTGATTTGGCTAAGGTTTTGGGTAAAATCAAATCTAAATTGATACATTTAATTGTGTCGATTCGGTTGGGGTTTTGAAATTTTTTTGATCAAATTCGAACCAAATTGATCTAATCTACATCTATCTATCTATATATATAGTAAAGGAGACATGAACAAAAGTTAGTCATTGATCAAAAATTCAACTTTACAATAGTCGTTGATCGAATGTAATTAAATTTAATGAACCTAATTGTATTTAATGAAAAATTAAATTGCTCATATTAATGCTATTTTTTATACAATTTTGACAATTAAATATTAATTTTGACAATTTTGATATTAAGTACGTAGTAACATGCTATTTATTATAAAATTTTAATAATTAAATATTAATTTTGATATTAAGTTGTCAAATTACCTATTATATTTCTACTTATGCTCAATTAGTTACTTTAAAATATATTTCACAAACAATAGTAATTAAAGGGAATGATTTTGTAAATATATAGTTAAATTTAAAATAATTCATAATATGCCATTTAATTAATAATTATATAATGATAGACACTAATAAATAAATTATTATGCATATATCATTATATTTTAATTTTTAATTTAGTTATTAAAATATATTTCATGAACAATAATATTTAAAAGTAATGATTTTATAAATATGTAGTTAAATTTAAAAAGATTATATATCTATGAAAAATAGACTAAAACTAATGTGAGCCAGTTGATGGATACTTGAATTTTACAATAATCGTTGATCAAATCTATCAATTAATGACTTATATATTTAACCGAATTTAATTTTATTAACAATTACATAGTCGTTGACTTAATTATATTTAACAAATTTAATTTTATTAAATTAGTATTTAGTCATATTAAAACAAAGAACAAAACTATTTTTAAATTCAATATTATTTATAGCTATTTGTTAAAATTAATATTATATTATGGTTTCTGACTTTTGGTCATTAGATTAATAGATTGCATTCTTTATATAAGCTTAAGCAAAATGCTACGAGAATAAGCATTTCGGTTCCTCTTATCTGATTTCAGTATTTTTTATTTTTTATTTTCTATTTCAGTAGTTTACTTATCGCTATCTCTTATTTAAGCTTGACTGGTAAGCATTTTGATTGTACCATTGCACAACTTTATTCAATTGATCAACCCTTTTTTTTCTAACAGTTTAAAGTGATTTTCTTAGTATTGATTCATTAATCTTTTGCTGAATATATTCTTTTATGCTATTTCTTTTATATTGTTTGTTTCAGAGTAATTATATGTACATGCTATTATAGGAGAAATATTACATGTAAGTTCAAGACAATTTTGTAAGAAGGAGAAGTATACATAATTAAGAATTTTGTGACATTAAACAATGACGACAAATTTAGGTAAAATATATATAGCAAATTCTAATACACTCTGAGACCATAAATATGAAATGTAACCTTTATTTTTGTTACAATTTTGTTTCAAGTTGCAACAAGATTAAGAAAAATCATGTGCTAAGGAGCAAAACAAATTTTTGATTGTTAGTGATAACCATGTTTATGTTTGTGCAACCAGATACATTATCCAATTAGTAAATTCTTTCACATAATCAAACTCAACTCAACTTTCATGAATTTTATTTCATTTTACATACTATTTTTTGCACCATTAACACTAATCATAAATTTCATTTGAATAAAATCGAAAAAAAATATTAAATCAATTTTATATGTCAATTAAAAAAATATAAAGAAAAAAATATAGCAATAGCATCAATCATAATTAGTATACGACCTACCAATTTTGACTTTTGCAATAATCTAATTTGATAAAAATGTTGATTTGTTTTTTGTAAAAAAAATTCAATAAATATGAATTTGAATTTTTCAATATGAGACTTTTGCAAAATTGCATTAAATTGAATTATTAATTGTATTAAATATGAAGTTGAATTTCGATATTAATCTATATGACTTTTGCAAACTGGTATTAAATTGAATTATTAATTATAATAAATATGAAGTTAAATTTCAATGTTAATCTATACGATACTTCATAAAAGTTGTTTCAAAATCCAGTTGTTCAAGAAAAATATCAAAATATATAAATTAATAAAAAAATTAAAAAGATAAAAAAAAGTATTACAAAAATAAGAATTAATATTTACCAATTATTAAATCATAAGAACTATTACAAAAAAAATAATGATCAATTAATTAATTAAAATTCATAAATAATGAAATATATCTTTAGTTATTAATATTCATGAAACATATATTAAAGTAGGGTTGAATGGTCATGCACTATCAGTGTAAAAAGTTTTACACTGTCAACCAATCAAAAATTATCGTTAATATGACTTTTAAAGTACTTATTATAAAAGTCAACAAACTCATAATAAATGGTGATTTGTAATTAGATGACAGTGTGAAACTACTTTACACAGTCAGTGCATAGCCTATTTTCTCATTCAACTAATAACATTAAAACAGTAAAATAAACTTAAGAAAATATGTTAATGTTGTTTTTAATGTTATTAATGTAGTATTTTTGTGAATATATAAATAAATATTTTTTCTTTCTATATTATTATAATTATTGTATGTATTTATTAAGTATAATACATAACTAATTTTATTTTTAAATAAAAATTATATTTCTATTATAAGAATAAAAATATTTTATTATTGTATGTACCACTATCAAATTATATATTATTTTATATGTATTTTTTCATATTATTTGTTATTTTTACAATAAATAAAGTTAAAAATTTTAATTATAAAAACATAAAAAATACATGTTAATATAATATTCATAATAATACAAATAAATACTAAATTTTATATATTCTTGAGGTTTACTTTTAATAAAGAATTAAATTGATTACATTAATCATAATTATTGCACAATTTTGATAATTGAAAGTTAATAATAATAATAACAATTATTATTATTATGAACAGAGTCCTTCAAAATTTATAAGGATCAACAATATTATATTTTATAATTAATTCTTATAAATTCACACCTTAAAAAATAATAAATACCCATTATATATCATAAATATAAAACAGTTGTAGAGTATGCATAATAGTGAAGTTTTTATTATTAATAATGCTATCTCTTTGAATTTTAGGATGAGAAATAAAAATAGTAACATATGAAAAATAGCATGTAACATTATTAAAAAATTAGTAACACATATAAATAATAATTTTTATAGATAAATAAACCTTATAAAATTAAATTATTAGATATAAACTTTGAAACATATAATAATCCTTATAGATAAATGACTTTAAAAATTAGCAAGTATAATGAAATTAAAATGAAAAAACAAACAACAACAATAAAATATCTTCAAAATGATTAAAAATTTAATTTTAAAATAATTAGAAATATATCTATTTAATAAAAATCATACTATTTCAACAAATTTTAAATGAATTTTAAATTTTACAACATTTAAAATTATTAATTATAAACACATAAAAATCAAGTACATGTTAACATAATATTCACAACAATAAAAATGGACACTCAAATTTAAAAAATAATATATTATACATTCATATTTATTATATTTACATTCTTTTTAAATTTATACATTTCATATAAGGATTGTATCACTGTTATTACTTGGAGAAAAAATAAATCATAATAAATTTTAATCGGCTTAATATTTTTGAAAATAATATTTGCTTAATTAAAAATATAATTAATTATCTTCTTCAATTTTAATGTAATTATATTAATATAATACTAAATATTTTAAAAGATGATACTTTTATTTATGTACATATATTTTTTAAAAAAATACTAAACACAAATATAAAAATTTATAATTTAAACAAACCAGTGCAAAGTACGGGTTTAAAATCTAGTTAATTAATTAAGATTAAGTTGGTTTGGTTGATTAGGTGATGATAAAAAAAATAAATTGTTATAATTTTTCCTGTTTTTATCTTTACTATTTTACATTAATACAAGATAAAAATATTTCTTTTTTCTTTCATGACTAATTATTTATTTTATTTCACATTTAGTTTTTCTATAGTTATCACTTGATATTCGTTAATTTTTTTACCAAAAATATGATAAAAAAAAATAAGAGATGTGTTATTCATATAACAATTTGTACAATAATTTATACAGTACCATTTTTTGTGTTTATCTCTCTCCATAACAACATTTATTATATTTCACAATTCTTTCTCCCTTCTCTCTTTTTCTCTCTTAGTTGTAAAATTTGTTTATAATTTGTTGTACAAATAATATTTTTCAAAAAGTTATGGCATAAAAATGATCAAGTTAAGACACTTGAATACACTAAGATCATAAAATTATCAAAATGAAAGGGAAAAAAAAGACAGAAGTAAAGGAAACTTTTAAGTACTACAGTCTAAAATATATTAATGTAAAAGTTAAAAATAATTAATCGAGTCATCGAGTTAGTTTAGGTTGAAAAAAGATAAACAATAAACCCTAAACCAATTATAATTTAATTATTTGATTCAGATTTCAAGGTAAAGGAACCAATTAACCAAGTCAATCAGAACCAAATTAACTAGTTTGGTTTGAATTGTCAGGTTTATTGGATCAATTCAATCTAATGACCACCTCTACATATGTCAGAAGTAGAAATAAAATATAATACGAGATATTTTCATTTTAGAAAATAATGCCTAAAATTTATATTCTAAAAGGGAATTATATTGAAAATGAAAAACTAATTTTAATATTAATAAAGATGTTAAATGTATTTTATTAATTTATTTATATGCCATTACCTTTAATGACACTTAAAAAAATAGCCTAAATTACTATTTTGGTCTCTTATCTCTTAAAAAATTTATTTTAGTCCTTTATCTTTTGTTTTGGTCCTTTATATTTTCAACTTGGCTCAAAATTGTCTTTTCATTCGTTTAAAACTAACACTATTAATAATTTAAAGATAATAATGTTTAAAAACTGCCCTAAAACGATTTCTAATTTTCTCCTTACCTTATCCTCTGTTCACTCTTCGTCTTCCCCCTTTCTCTTGCATCTCTCTCCTTATTTTGTTCCGTCTTCCTACCTCATTCTTCATCTTTGCAACGTGGCCAAAGTTTCCTCTCAGACTTAGTCCTCGACTTCAACAAATAGGCGATCAAGAGGCATGGCTCCCTGTGGTTCTGCTGCCGTCTGGGCAGAGGGAATAGTTCGGGGAATGTGGGAGGTAGCAGCAGCAATATCATGAGGAGGTTCTACACGAACGACGCTCCAAGGCTGAAGATTTTGCCGACAGTGGTGCTAGACTGCTAGTCATGAGCCTCCTCTACTTCATCGCCTTCGTCCTCGCCCTCCACATCTTCAGCAAACACTACCGCTACAATTCTGGTGTTGTCGTTTGATTTTAAGATCTCTTGAGATTTTTCTTTTTTGGTAAACAATTCCCCACTATAGTGCAGAATAACTGTGACACAATCCCCCACCTTAACTTTCGGAAACGCATGAAAAGTGAGAAAGAGGAGAGGGGGGGGGGGGGGCGGAGAGGAGGGGGAGATGAAGAGGGGAACGTAGGAAAAAGAAAGGAAAAAAAAGATCGTTTTATGGCTGTTTTTAACCACTAATATACTTTTTAATTATTAATGGCACTAATTTTAGAATAACATAAGGACAATTTTGAGCCACGTTAAAAAAATAAAGGACCAAAACAAGAATTTTAAAAAAATTAAAGACCAAAACAGAATTTTCTAAAGAAAAAAGAGATCAAATTAGTAATTTAGTCCAAAAAAATTAAAATGATACACTATTTTCAATAATCAAATTAATGAATTAACAAATATTTAATATATTTTATCAAATACTTTTAACTATTTAAAAAATGGAACATTGAATAAGATTTATATTTGAAACACAGAAAATATTTCTATTTTAATTAAATATTTTTTACTTTTTGCTTTTTAACCAATATCATAAATATTTGCTAACATTTTTCCAAATTTTAAATATTTTTATTGGTGAGAGTATGGTGTAACACATTTTCCTTTTCAATAGTATAAAAAATACAAAAATAGTTTTAAAAAAAAGTAGGATGTTAATTAATCATTGTTGTACATATTTGCATCACCAAGCATGTGGATCAACATGTGCAGGGTTGTTCCAGCTTAACCAATGGTATTGAGTTTGAGTCCTAGATATACAACTATGTTAAATACTCGAAAGAAAAATTTTGTCACCTATAGTAATCATTCTTAGTTCAAGCAGATTTACCTCTAGTGAATGATACCTATGATCTATACCCAAAAAAAATTATACACATTTTGTATGGATATAGATTGTTATATATTAATTGTGTTTATCAACTTTATAAAAAATGATAAAAAAAAATCAACTTTGTAAATAATTAATTTATTTAAAAATAAATACATAAAACCTTAAACCATATAATTATTTTGTTTATATAATCTATTATAATTGGAATATAATATATTAATTATTAATTAATATAATACAATTAGATAATCGGTAAATGAATTTACTAATTTAAGACCAAGCCATATTTTGATTATTTTGTAGGTTAAGGCAATTGCTAAACTACCCCCTTTATTGTTAAATGTATTTCTCCTTCCTATTTTTGTTAATAACTTTAATTAAATACTCCTTTTTTATTTTCTCCCTCTTTTCATTTGTTTAAATAACCCTCTCTTCTTCCTTTCACTTCTCCTTATTTTTATTTCCTCTTTCCATTTGTTAGGGAAACAAACTTCTTCACGCACAATAATGAGTATTAAAGGAACACACACAAACAACATCATACACTAGAAATAGCAAATGACACAATTTTAACGTGGTTCAACACCTTTTGCCTACATCTATAAATCCATCTCCATTTCTATTTATCATCTTAAAATTCACCCCATTACAAAATTTCTATTTATAACCCCTTCTCACTTATTGACCCCCTCTTCAGCTGGGTGGTTCTTCCCTCAAGAATCCCTATTTATACAACCTACATTCTAATATTAAAAGAGAAAACAAATCCCTAAAATAAAGTTAATATCTTTGAATTTAAACAATATCCTAGCGAATTGAAATTGGAAATTTGAATTATTTCTCTCAAACAATTCCTCCTTCAATTAAAATTTACAAGCTTCCTCTTCAACTCTTGCCGTCATGAATGCTTGTCACAATCATTTCAAATTATACTTTTTCTTTGCAAATTTTGGTGTGTTTCTCACCTCTACTTTTCGAGTATTGGATGATGACATTTCTTGTACTTGTACCGTTGTTAACTTCCCAGACAAGCCGCTTAACTTCCTCATCACCAAGAAGACTTTCAATACAATGTTTTGCACCACCATTAGCTACCGAGACATGCAGCTTAACTCCCACGTCGCCAAGAAGACTTTCAACACAAGAATCCTACATGTATCCACCATCAAGCTTCAATACTCATCTGACTAATTATAGGCTGCACGAACCATCAGCACTAGTTCCACTATTGGGGAAATAAACCCCTTTTCACGCAACAATGAGAATCATATGGGACACGCACAAACAACACCACAAAATAGAAATAGCGAAAGAATAAAAATTTAATGTGGTTTGGCACCTCTTGCCTACATCCACAAAAATATCCCAATAATATTCATTCTCTCAAATAAGATTACATCCTATTACAAGTTTTTTGGATAAACTTGAGATCATTTAGGTGGTGACTGTAAGGCTCTATCTTGCTGGATTAAAACTTAACAAGCACTCAATTAGGATTGATAAAATAAGACATTAATTGTTATAAGTTGACAAAAGTATAGGCAAATTTTTCGCGTTTTGTAAAAACTTTAATTTAGAATTCACAAGTATGGGATTGGTAGTATGCTCATTCCACAAAATAGATTAAAAGGTAAACATAAGGAAGGCATATAGCATGACAGCGTCGTGAGGTACAAGATAAGCAGTTTATAAATATGATTTAGCCTGATTTGGTTGATAAATATAAAAGTTCTCATATAGATAAAAGTAATACATGTAAACATAATTCTTCAACTTTTCAGTGTACCTGATTGATATTGTATATAAAAAGGGGTTTAAGGAGAGAAGTAGGATGATCATACAACTTCCAGAAATGAAAGATTCCATACATATGCTTAAAATAGTAAAGTAATAATTCCAAGGTTTGCAGAAATAAGTAATACCCGTCTTACATAAGTTCAATCCTCTAATTAAAGTATGATGAGTCCTAACCCAACAAATTGACACATCACACACAGTCAAGTGAAACCACTAGTTTCATCTTACACTACCAGGATTACAACTCCCATCACTGACCATGCTGGCAAGGGAGAATGCCACCTAGACCCACACAAACACGAGGGTTACACTAATCAACTCCTATTTGAGTCGTAAACTCAACAGTATCCTAAACTAATGAATCCTTCTTTCTACAGCATCGAAAGATGCAAGTCCTACCTTATAGTAGTGAGTATCCTAATATTGTCACTACTTAGGGCTTCATGCCCAAATTTCAGTACACCATAAGAGATGTTATTGTAATTGTTTTCGTCTGCTTGCTCCCTATGCTTGGTCTTGGTATCAGAGACTGGTCCTTTATCTTGTCTCCAAGGGTACTCCAGGGGTGACTATGTACTTCCGTCTACTGCTTAATGATGAGCACAACGACAACAAAACAAAAATAGGGGGTGAGTCATAAAGCCAAAGAACGGGTAATTCGAGCAAATATAGTTGCATTCCATCCATAAGACACCCAGCCAAACATACACATGCACATACTCAATTAAAGGACCTTAAAACAAATCCTGGGGAGGTGTCACTCACTAATGGAAATATTTACCCCATCTATACTATATATATACATAATCACATACACTTGGACAATAATAAAATGGTCAAACATGTAGTTCTAGCCGAGGAGCACAAGCATACGTGCAAGTGTACTAACACAATCATGGCTCACCAAATTCAATGTTCACTATTACAGTTTAACACACATTGCCCTACATTACCATTATTATAAATCATTGGGTCAAAGAGCATAACACTTCAAGCAAGAAATTAACACCAAGGCAAGAGTTCTATATATAAATACACACTTATTATACACAACCATAAGGTAGGGTTTTAGTAGAACTGCACTATTGCATACATAATCATCAATGCCTTGGCAAGGCCACACAAACATTATCATGCCACCACATTCAAGATCAGACAGGGATTAGATCCTTATATGTATGTTATGTATGGAACCTTAATTAATCAATTCTACTCCTTCCAATTATGGATGAACATGCATGGGGTTCCCAAAATCATTTATATGAAGCTGTGAACCCATACTAGGATTTTACACGAACTCTATACAAAGCCAATTTTCACCATATGGGTGTTTAGCGATCTCTTTAGAGTGCGCGCAATATATGTCTCTATGAGACAACGAACCTGCGTACGAGTCAATTTTGCCATTATGGCTTATATGTCCAAAAAACTGTATTTCCCTAAGGATAGTACCTAACCGACAATGTCATGATGCATGAGTAGTTTCCACATCTTTTATCTTTGGCAGTTATAAAGATGAGATGGATGGGATTGATTCACATAAATTATTGCCCCTTCCCCACTTTAATAGGTTTTCTCACCCTTAAGAGTTCAATAGAAAAACGTGCAAGATCCTCAAAACCGATTTTAGTGGATATAAGGATATAACTATCAAGATATAGAGTTTTATGGAAAATAGTTTTAGACATCCAAAAGAAAAAGCTATAAAGTTTTCTGTTAAAAAGGTAAGTCAACACTTGTTAAAAATCTACTTCAAAGCAATTATGTAAAGCATATATAGGAACATAGCTTTACTCTACAACCATAGCCATGATATCTTGGATACTTAGCCCAACAATATTTAGAGGCCAAAACCCATGAAAACCATTTTTAAAGGCTAAAATATTCAAAATTCTTATGTCAAACTAGCTTGGGTGAGAAAATTCCTCAAAATAGAAAACTCCATATTTGGGGTCAACATTTTACAGAGACCTTCTCAAGGTTTTAAGAAACCAGTGGGATTTTTTCCATATTTTTGTAACCACTATAGGTGGCAAAGATCCAAATCCATCTTATATCGCCAAAATAGAATCCTAAAAACAATTTCCATCTCCATACTCATTTTTACAAATTCGTAATTAATTCTCCACTCATGCAAATGGAGTGATCCCAACTCCTTTAGAATCCTTAGAATGCTACTTTCATGAAAAAAATACAGTGCAACCATATCATACACAAATCAGTACAAAATAGCACATTTCTCATCACAGGTCAGATTCACAGTCAAACAAAACAAGTTCACAAGAAAAATCACTATAATTCACAAAAAATTGAAACGAGATGTGACCAAATGCATTACAAAAAGGACACAAATATATACCATTCCACCACAGTACATTTCACATTACAAGGCAGAACAAGACAACATGAAAAGTGATGCTTATATACTATATTCATTCCACTTAACATAGCTCCTAGATGTGTGGCACTCAAAACTTAAACCAATTAGATTTAGGTGTTGCTCAAACATACCAAAATAGGGTTATGGTCCCTCCATCTTAGATATGCATTTAGACTCCATTAAACTACTCATACATCATTGGTACTCAAGTTACCTAACCCCAACCACTTATAACATGCCTTAAAAAAAATATTGATATAATTTGTAGAAAATAGTAATTTGAGTAAGGTCAATCGACTTTGGTACCTAAGAAACAAGTCTTTAAGGTGGTAAAATGGAAAACCTAGATTCACATCATAGTATTTGCATAACAACTTTTAAAATAGGGTATTTACAATGTGAAATACAACAAATTTTTCAAGAATAACATGTCATGGCATATCCAATCCCACAAGTATGACTCCAAAAATTCAAGAACACTTATAATCTCACTTAAAACAGATTAGGAACAGAGCATTGAGCACAAAGTTCTACTGCTTTATGAGCTTCGTAACCAATTTCATTAAGAATGCATGAATACATGAATTCAATGCAGCAAAATTGCCATTTACTTGTAATTTTCACATTAACCACATATCTAACTTTAGTTTAAACATTTGACACTCAATTATAAGTATTTAGATCATGGGAAACAATATAAATCAAATTTGAACATAAGAACTTTAGGCACAACACCATTTATATACATAAGCCATGTGGATACAAGACACCACAAGACCAAAAAGTGGCCTTTGAGCAATTTCACTAATTGCTTTGAGCCAAGGTTCGTCCATCCACAAGAGATTGATACTAACCTTCACAATAATACCAAGTATAGACATTAATACATATAAGCACATAGTTTTCATGACCTTTAATTGTGGCCTAAAGAATAACTCTATAAGCTATTCTACCTTACAGTTCCGTGCCTATCAAATATTTACCTTAAATCCCCAAGGCATCCCCAAGCATGCAATTGATAGTACACGCACATTCTAGTCATCATTCACAAAATCACTCACAACGATACAAGGCAAAGCAATTTCATGGTTCAATTAAACGGAGCTATAAGTCATTAAGAGCGAGGTGCTCCTAACTGACTCACTATGCCTACTATTTGTAGGGCTTTCTCACTCCCCCTTACCTTGACTTGGTGAGAGGTTCTTTGAAGACGTTCTAGGCTCCTTTCATGTTCCTTGCTCTTGTTGGAACCAAAGATGTATGAAGCGTCTAGTCTCTCAAATTTTGAAGATAACAATAACGTATTAAGTTTTAAGTCTCTATTGTAAAAGGCTCTATAAGTGTCCAACGCATCTTTAATATCAAGGCGTCCAACGTGCCAGTTTTTGCAAGCGTCCAATGGACTCGTGTATGATGATCGTCCAAATGTAAGTCTTTTTAACGACTAAGTTTTAAAGTCTATTTTAAACTCTGCGTACTCACAAAAATCCTTGTGACTGGTATTTTACCACTTAAAGTGATCTAACATTCAAAAGTCTAAGCATTAAATGAAAATCAGATATATGTTAGTATATAAGCATAGTGTTGTAAAAAAAAAAGTCAACCTATCAAGGTGGCAAGCAGAATAAAGAATGTTCAGAATAGAAACTCTCTAACATAGTACTGCACCTTCCATTTTAATGCAAGAATAAAAGTCACTTTTCTGACTCTACTGCAAACTCGATATACGTGCACTCGTTCCTTTCTTGAAGACTAAAACTAAAATTTCAACAGCTATTTTCGAAAGACTATATATATCAGCTGAAAAGAAAAGAAGAAATAAAATGATCATGAACTTTGTGTTTATTGGACAACTCTTGAAAATCTTTCAAACTCTTTGTAAAGCATTCTGTACTGCACTTAAACTTTCATATTCTCACGTTGTGAGTTAATTTTCTTTTTAACAACTGTTTATGTTGTGAAAGCCTAAAGAGGCTTAGTGATAAAGAATACTTGGGTGGTTAAGCAATCTAGGTAGATTGCTTTGTAAAGCCTGAAGAGGCGGAGAACAATACTTGTTTGTAACCTAAGGTTGGTTAGCTGAACACCTTCAGGACGAAGAGACTAAACATAGCTCAAGATTGAGTGAACCAGTATAAAATTCTCTATGTGCTTTTCTTCTCTTATCCATTTATTCGCCTAGTTCAATTGATCTCTTAACTTGGTCTAAATTGCTTAAAAATTTTTTGGAACACACAATTCAACCCCCATTCTCGTGCGTTCCTCATTCTTTTAGCTCTTTTTGCTCCCAAACTTGTGATCGGTGTAACTTTTTCCTTGCAAGTCTGATCGACAATCAAGACCTATCAAATCGAAGAGGAAGATGAGTACTACACAACAATAAGATTGCATGTTGGATCAGATAATTGTGGGTCCCACATGAAAGTCCTTGAACACGTGCCCATAAGAGAGAGTAAATAATAAATTAGTGTCGATTTCGAAAAACATTTCGATCATTGTGATCAAGAGACTGCAAGGAGTAAACTTATGGGCTTGTTTTAGTCAAACGAAGACATACGAAGCTTTCTCTTTCGAAAATAAGAAAGCAAAGACGAAGAGAAAGTGCAAGAGATTTAGAGAGATATAAAACTTACCATGTCGAACGATGTCACAAACTTGATCACATATGCTCAAATAGGAGAGAATCCACCAAACAAAACTCGAGTTTGGGCTTTAGGAGCACTAAACCAAGACATGCACGGAAGAGAAATGGGGAAACTCGAGCTCGTTAGGGCCTAGGAAAGTAAAGTCGTGACCTCGGTGTGGTGGGGAGGGAACTCTTGATCTCGTGGGGGATTAAAGACTAAGCCATGGCAGTGGTGTTGGTGAGCCAAAGTGGGAGCAAAAGCAAGTCGTGTGTCTTGGTGGTTGACGTGAATGGATGAACGAGGGGAATGGAGGTTGCGGTTTTGGGTGTTTGTGTAGAATGTGTGGAGCGCCTGTGGATGGCTTGGAAGAAAAAAAATTAATGGAAAAATGTTAGTGAGGAGTCACCTAGCGTCATAACTTAAGAGAATGAGGGAGGGGTGTTGTAGCTTCTCTAGGAAGTTGGTGAAAATATATATGTGAAGGGGAGTGCAACACAACTTTGTGAAGCATGTTGAAACCAAAAACATGTGAAGCTTCTAGCCCTCAAGTTTTGAAGATAACAAAATGTATTAAATTTTAGAGTTCTTACGTTTTGCTATATAGAAGGAAGCTTTCAAGCATCCAACATGTTTTTAAAATCTGGTGTCCAACACGCCACTAGAAAACAAGTGTCCAAAGCACCCCTGTGCCAACTCGTCTACTTAAGTTATCTAAAAATTTGACTAAGTTATAAAACGCCTTATCTGCTTATCCACGTACGCTTTGTAACAAGTGCTTTATTTCCTTATGATGTGATCTAACGTTCAAATATCCTAACATTTATGAAAATAGGACATTCTCATATACAAGTGCAAGCCTTACAAAGAAACATCAAGCTCTCAAAAGCAAAAAAGAAATGATCAGAATCGGCAGCTCTATAACCCAAAACTGCATCTTTCCTTTCAAGTGCAAAACAAAAGTTTTCTTTCTCTCTCTGCTGCAAACTTTATATATGCACCAACATGCATGATAGACGTTGGAACTTCTTCTTGAAGACTAAAGCCAAGACTTCAACAGGTCATCTTCTCAAGGCTATATATATATAAGAGATGTGACAACGAACTTCTTCCGAAAAAAGACGAACTGCTCTATATTGCTTGGACGATCTTGAGAAATTATTTCTTTCATACTCTTTACTTAGAAAAATTTTTGTAACTGCTATAAAACTTTCATATCCTCACTCTGTGAGTCGATACTGTTCGACAATTTTATTTATGTTGTGAAAGCTTGGAGAGGCTTAGTGACTAAAGAATACTTTGGTTGTAAGTGATCTTGGGCTGATCATTTTTGTAAGGCCTGAAGAGACAAAGGCAATACTTGTGTGTAACTAAGAGGTTGGTTAATAAAAATCCTTCTAAAAGAAGGTACTGGACGTAACTCAAGTTGAGTGAACTAGTATAAAATCTTTTGTGCGCTTTCCTTTTCTTATCTACATATACGCTTTAATTAAATGTTTTTTTTGAACGCTACCTTATTTGTTTGAAAAGGATTTTTGGAACACACAATTCAACCCCCTTTTTGTGTGTTCTCTATTCTTTCAATTGGTATCAAAGCTCGGCCTCTAAGATTGAGCATCTAACAATGTAAAGGTAAAAAGATCCTAAGTATACATGGATCTTTTTACACATGCCAAAATAGTAGTAAATATTGATTTTTGAATAGTTGAAAGGTTTGTATATAGATAGATATAGAGCAGTTAGATGAATAGTGAGGAATTGAGAAACAAATAAGTAATTTTATTTTGGTGAATACATACTATAAAATTGAAATGTTTATAGTATAAATATAAATAGATTTCTAATTCGATGAAAAGGATACAGATCACCAACAATCGAGATACCTGGTCCCCTATTCTAAGACTGATCATGTCAACACACGACGCAACACCCTGATCGCTCTTTCAATTTTATTCTCACAATTTTGAGATATTTTGAGAAAACTCACCATACTTGGTGTTGCTTACCCGAGTTGTGAGAGTGGCAATTTTCCCTCTTTTTGGGAAATCTTGGTCCTTACACCATGCAGAATGCACATGCCTCTGAGAATTGGTGTCGACAAATATAACAATGATATGGGACAGGCAACTAAACACGTTAATTACTGCCTATGGACAGGAAAAAAACAACAACAGAACCCCGTGGACAGGAAAACTCGTAGCACATCCATTAACCACGTGAACTGTGAAGATTTCGTGGGCAAAGACAAGAAGCGGTAAAATAAAATAAAACACACACACACAAGAACCCCATTAATTCATCTTGCACAGGAAAACTCAGAGCACAGGAGTACAACTCAATTATTTGCTAAACATATGCATATTCTGGATTCTGCACGCAATCTACAAAAGCCTTTAGATTCCTCTCTGAAGGACCACCTTCCTTCGCTGCCTCCCAGGCCAGACCCTTCCATTTCTTTGCATTCTTTCTCAATTCATTTGCTGTGTCTTCACTCCCCATCACCACATCCAAACATCTCCTAATTTCTTTTCCTTCGACTATCCCGTCTTCATTCACCTCATGATCCACCCTCACCCCTATCTTCCACACATCTTCTATTAGCTTTGCATTAGTCATTTGATCTGTCCACTGAGGAAACGCCACCATTGGAATACCACAAACAAGGCTTTCCATGGTGGAATTCCACCCAGAGTGTGTCAGAAAACAACACACAGAAGGATGTGACAACACCTCCATTTGAGAACACCACTTCACTACCTTCCCCTTCCGTTCCAATTCCTCTCTGCAGTACCCCGGCTCCTTCTCTTGTTCTCTAATGACCCACAAGAACGAACGACCACAATCTAATAACGCACGTGCAATTTCCTCCGTCTGTCTCTTGGACAACTCAAAGTAGCTTCCAAAGGACACGTAAACCACCGATTTCTCTTCCTTTGAGTGAAGCCACTCAACGTAATCAATTGAGACAGGGAAGATGTTCCCCCCAAACGCAGTCTCGTCAGGGTCTTTCCCGTCCAAGAACGCAGAAGGAATCAACGGCCCGATGGGGATCATGTTGATCTTATCAACGGCCCGTAGCGACTCTGCTTCCAAAGCTTCAAACGTGTTCACGAGCACCGTCGGGTTGGCTTCTAGGTCAAGCTGCTTAATCCGCGCTTCAAACGACGGAAGAACGAACGAAAACACACTCGGTTTCTACAGCAATAAAAACGAGGGTATGTCACCGGGTGGCAGCGAAAACGGCAATCCTGGAAGGTCTACGGAACACGAAGCAGAACTCTCTTTGGTTTCGTCATTGATGTAATCACCGTAGCCGTGAAAGTAGTAATAAAGGATATCCAACACGGTGGCCGGTTCAGCCCAAAGCAGCGCCGTTGGAAGATTGAATCCAAGTGCCACGTCAGCAGCCCAAGGAAGGAGGAGCGTGTAGACTAAACAAGTGAAAGGGTGACCCTCGTTTGCACTAGAGACTATGAGATTGGTCACGAACTCGGAGCCGTAGTGCTTGAGCTCCGAGTAGTAGAGCTTGTAATCGGCGTCTCCGGCGGCGGTGTGGCAACCGCCGTCGTAGCCGTCGGAGAAGGGGAGGAGGGAGAGGCCGGGAATGGTGATTTTGTTGGCAATGCGACGGTAGAGGTGGAGAGTGAGGAGAAGAGTGACATGTGCACCCATGGCAATAAGTGGCTTGGCTAATTGGGTTTATGTGACTCTGGGCAGGGTACGTCACAAGGAGGAAGCCTCGGAGGACCATGGTGGCGGTGAAGGGTAGCTACTCTACTTAACATCGGATCCAAATGGCTCTCGAACTTGCGCTCTTGACTAGAGGTTTGGGTTCTTATAACAAAAATTGATTGGTACACGTTATATGCTATTTGACGATAAGAAAATAGTAAAGAAAAAAAATGTAAATATAATATGTAATATGATGATAAGAAAAAAAATAATAAGTATTAATGGAATGTTTCTAAGTAGGAATTATCTAATTTATTTTAAATAATTTCAACTAAAATGATTGGTATAATTTTATATATTGTACTAACTATTATAAGTATATAGAAAATTTATAATTTAAAAGTAAATGTATATTGAAAATGAAAATGAAAATGGCGGTCGAACTTGCACGATTGACTATAGGTTGGGTTCTTTACTAACACGTTTTTGCGGTACAATTATTTTCCAGCGATATTTCTATATTATTTTCGGACAAAAATATGTATATCTATTTTTTCTAGGTGTATTAACGAGTTAGATTAGTTCAGGTTTAGATTAAAATTAAAATCTGACTCTTTGATTGGATTCGTTTGATTTGAGTTTTGAAATTTTTTTGGATCAGTCCGAACCGAACCAAACCGATTAAATCAAGTTAATTTGATTTGAGTTATCAGATTATGATAAAAAAAATTATTATATTTTTTTAAGTTTTTATTTCGCTTATTATCTATTTTATATAAATATTTAATTTTATATTAATGCAAAGTAAAAATACTTTATTTTTAATAACTAATTATTTATTTTATTTAAAATATGTAATTTTTTTATAATTGTCACTTTACATACATCATTAATTTTTTTACCTAAAATATAATAACAAATTACATAATAAACATAATCAAATTAAGACATTTGATAATATTTGATAAGATCATAAAAAAAATTAAAATAAATAAAAAAGAAAAAAATTCAAAAGTTGAAACAAAAGTTAAGTTCTAAGCTTAAAATATGTTAATTTAAAAGTTAAAAAATAATTGATCGGGTTAGTTCAGGACCTTTAAGGTGAAAAAAGATAAATTCGATAACTGAACTAATTATAATTAATCTCGTTCAAATTTAAAGTGAAAAGAATCAATAATTAAGCCAATTTAATTAATTTGATTTAGATTGTCAAATTTATCAAGTAAATCTGAACCGATAAACACCCTAATTTTTTACTTTCTTCTCACTTTTACATCTATCATTTTTGTTTTATTCTTTTATTTTATTTTATGTTTTCAATTTCTCTCTTTTTTTCATTCATACACCCTATTTTTGAGATATACATTATTACAATTCTTTTTGGTCGGACAAGGATCTAAATTTTCTCTAATAGCACTGTCTGCAGCCTCCCTCTACTTCTCTTTAATTTTTCTTTCTCTCTCAATTACTTTTCATACTTTCTTGAGTCGGAGAGGCAGCACGACAATCCAATTTGACATGTGATAAATATGACTACTCATTACCAACATACAAATTCTGAGTAAAAAGGACTGAGCTTCATTACGTACATACCTTTGAGTATATATGATCACACAGACTGACCGTTAAATCAGACCGGTCCTTTTGAGCATGATTGTATGATCACATTCACATGGAGTGTATATCAAATAAGATTAGCTTTTTTTTTTCATTTTTATTTATATTATTTTAATACCCTCTCCTTTTTATTATCCCATTTCTAGATTTCTTAATTATCTTTACGTTATTATTTTATATTATTATTTTTATTGTTATTTCTTTTTATCATTTTTTAAGTTTTTTTTTCGTGTGAATTATTTATTTTAATTACTTTAATAAATTACTAATCTTTTAAAAAATTATAAAAATATAATTATTTTAAAAAAGGTTATAAGTAAAAAATTAAATAAAAACTACGTAAATATGTATATGTCATTATATATTTTTAAATACTTCAATAATTAATTTTACCGAATATTTTCAATAATTGTTTAATGAATATTTATAATTCAATAAGTTAATATTACCTTTCAGCTAAGCTTTAAGATAACTTATAATTTTAAGTTAGCTTTATTAGCATTTTTTTCAACCATAACTCCAGGCTTAATTGAAATTGAAAGATTATTCTCTCACTTATCTAAGAGAGTATTTTAAGGGAAAAAAAGTCGAGCCTTAAAGCGTTGATTAAAAAATACTGTTTATCATGAAAACATGGTAGACCAAAAGGATGAATTCATGCATGGCAGTTTTGATAACTTAATTCATTTTCCACAAACTATGTATAGTTATACTAGAATCGAACAAATTTTTTAACTCTTCGTCGTATTAATAAATAATTTTATGTTAAAGAAAAATGATAAAATAGAAAGTTAATTTTTTTAGATTAAATTTAATTTTTAATTATTATTAACAAAATTTTATATAATTTATTTATTTACTTTCACTTCTTTCGTTCATTCAAATACTTAAAAAAAAAAATTTCTTCTTATTTTTGTCCATCCAAAAAACATTTGTTATTATATTTTTTATTTATGTTTTTCTTTTCTTTTTTTTGGATACCGACTATCTTTCTTCTTTCTTTCTTTCTCAATTCGTCCACTCTTTTTCTTAATTATCGGAGATCCTCACTAACTAGTAACATAACTAAAATAGTATATATAAATAGGAGTGACTCTCTTTTTGTCAACTAACTTTTGAGATTGAGTTAACTTAAACCCAAATTCTAATAATAATTTATCGTGATCTCGAGCACAACATAGCACACGTTGGTAGCAGGGACAAAGCTACATGTTGTATTAGGGGGCTTTTAGTTTAAACTTTTTAAAATTGTTGGCGCTAAAAGTGTGTAGATACCCATCTGTTATCGGCTATCAGACAAAGCCTATCGGCTGATGGCTAATTTAGTTGAGGACTAATGATTAAAGTGGACCTAAATCAAGGACAGTGGCTTGCGGCCCAAAAGTGGTAAAGCCCAATGATGAACCTATGCTACAGGAGGAAAATTTTCGAGGTTTTAAGTGGTGTCGAGACAGTTTTCAAGCACGCCTATCATGTATCCTAAAAAATGGGGGAATGGGTAGTTCTATAGGGCTCCACTATCAGTTTAGTGTTTAAATAGATGCGTTTCGATGTAAAATGGGTCCCCGACCAATCAATCAAATTTATCCTTTCAATTATTTATCTTTTTGCACTTTACAACCTTATTTATCACTTTATTTACAGGTTTCTTTATCTCTTTCCTTTACTTTCCTACCATTTACAACTTTCCTTTACCACATTTCAACTTAGGAGTAGTGTAGTATAGAAACCTCAATCCTATGACTGCTAGAAAGCTCTTCAAATGGACTAAGAACCAAATCAAGGAAACAAATCCCTTCCTCGAGCCAATCGTTAAACAAGGGGAATCGTCCATTGGTGATTAGCCATTTTCACATCTAACCAAGCAAATTTCTCATACTAACATAATTTTGGCATGTTTAGTGGGACCCCAGTTTTTCAAAGACTGAGATTTCCTTCACTTCCTCCAAATCATCCTTGGCAGATGCAGTTCCATTCAGGATGAGAACTTGCAACAATAGACTCAACTTCTGGAAGGATGCTGTCAAGTGTTAGGCATATAGGGTAGCCAAATCGAACTACTATGGTTGCAACAATGCCCACAATGACTGCAGGTGTTACTTCTGTGGCTCATGGAGCAATTATGCAAGGGGGGCCATCACGGCCTTCCTCCCAAATGTTGTCTTAGAAGAAGACACGGGGGTAGCAATAGAGAGAATGACCCGTTGGCGTGCGTCACAATTAGTTACACCTATGGTATACCAATTGAGGAGTAGGAACTAGCCACGGTTCCTCCTTTTATTCAAAAGCAAATGGAGAAGGGAATACATGATATAATACTGCAGACCTCTAAGCAGTTAGGAGACATCGTTAAGTTGATGGTGCTAAATGAGATACAGAAGGCTTGCGAAGAAGAACAACATGGTCATTAGGAGGCATCGACTACCTCGGTTCATAGGAACCAGTTTACTCAATTTCACACTTTCCTATAATGTTATATAATCTTTCTTTCTTTAAGCAATTTACTCAATTTTTTCTTCAACCAAGAAACTTACTAAAGTTTCTCAAATGGACCTCACAATATATCTAAATTTTTTATTATTATTATTATTCATCTTAGTTTCAATTTAATATATTTGAATGCCAATTATTAAATAATAAATAAATATATAGTGCATTTTAATTAAATAAAAAATTACTTTAAAATTTAAAATATATAAACCAAAATGCAAATAAAAATTAATAATAACTTTTAAAATACATAAAGAAATAAAAAATAATATTTTGTTAAAATAGAGTTTGATTTTGGTTATTCCCGTGTCCAAAACCTTTGTTTAGAATTTGTACGACCACTCGAGCTTCTATCTTCGTTAATTGCAATCTTTTTCAAGTTAATTTGAGAGGAAAATGAAGGAACTTGAGACTCTGATATGGATCCCACCAATGTTTACTCTTGTTGATCGAAACAATCTCCACTGCTACTCATCGTTGAAGCCCCACCAAACATGACAAGAATAGTTGTTGGCAATGAAAATTTAATTTAATTCACTTTTCTCGAACATTACAAATGGATTACTTATATATAGCATATTTGGTGGAAAGAAACTAGGGAATAAAAATTTTAAAAGAATTCTATGTTAGAGTTATTTGGAAATTTTGAAGACATTAGAGGATTTTCAACATTTTGAACATTTGGATGTTGTAAACTTTGCATCCAATTGAAAAAAAAAAAAAGGATTTTCTTGATTGGGATCCCCTATTTATGTGTACAAAGAAATAAATACAAAGAAGAGAAATTTAAGAGAACAAATAGATGAAATTGAAAGAATTATTATGTAAAAAAATGTTATCAAAATGCTAGAATTTGTTAGAGTATATCTACTTAATTTTTAGTTAGAGTAGGTTAGTAAGTTATAATTAAGGATTATCTTAAAATACACCAATAGTATAACTTGCTAACGTATTCCAACAAAAAAATAAGTGGGTGTATGTCAACTTATTTTTTAATTGGAGTACGTTAATAAGTTATAACTAAATACTATCTTAAAATACACCAATAATGTAACTTAGTAACTTACTCCAACTAAAAAATAAGTAGATATATGGTAATAAACCCCATATATAATGAGTTTGTTTTCCATTTAATAAAAGTAGTATTATATTATATAATAGAAGTAATATTGTATTATTATAATTTAGAAAAGAAATGGTTGTTATATGAAGCAACTCAAAACTAAGTGAAATTTACTGAGTTGCTCTTCAATATGAAGTAAAACTCTCTTGAAATGATATTTACTATTGATGTCAAGGGAGAAACTCCCATTGGACTTGCCCTAAGTCTAGTAACCATTTCCTCGCATCATGATGGCCTTCACCATCGTTGTTCGGTCATCTCCCCAGAAAGCTCAGTGTTGAACCACGCTGATCTGATTCCTAGCCTCCACCATGTTTGTGTTTCTTCCTTTTATTAATTTGTTTTACTGATCATTATCGTCTGGGCCTACTTGTCCACACTAATTTGGGCTATTCCTTACATGTTTTGGGTATAGTGTGTCCATTAATTTGGATTGTTGGGTTCAATTGAATAAAATTGGATTTAATATGACATGTTTGAAAGATTTATAGATTGGTGCATGTTTCAATTACCAACTTTTGAGTAGTTAATGCAAAATAACAAATACTAAATGTTTATTTTAATGATTTTTATGTTAATATTTTTGTGTAAAATGATCATTTTCATTTGATAGAAATATTTACCCTAGTTATTAAACACTAACATACTAATCTGTGTGATTTAGTTTGAAATACACTTCGCGTAAAATTTTTATTTTCATGTTTTATACCTAGTCATGAGAATTGCTATTACATATTCTCTCAACTAAATAACTGAAATAATGTAAAATTATGAACATTATAGTATATAAAGAAACATCTAACAAAAGCACACTTATTATATTAAAGTTATTCATCAAAATATACGAATACTTTTCGGCAAAAATGTTTCTAAAGAAAGGATTCATCATCTTAATAAGACAAAAATCATTTTCTTAGTAATTTTGTAATAAAAATGAATTCACTCTTATATTTTTTAATTATATATACCAATATATTTCTATATCAATTTCCATCCCCATGTGATAAATTTATCCATATAATTTAAATGTCATTTCATTTACAATAAAGTTTATATGTGTCAACGTCATGTTTTAGGAATTTTGGAGTCTTAGGCAAAAATTTTAAGAAACTTAATATTATATAAATTATCAGTTTTCATATTAATCTTCTAACTATTTAAGCTGCAAAATCATATTAATCTTTTAGTTTTTGGATTTTGTAAGTTGTCATACTTAATCAGACTACTTTATATCATTAAATTTCTAACTTTTATGAGTATTTTTTCATTGCCCTGACTCATAAATATTTTTGGGAACTTTACTTGATGTTTTATTATGTTCATCGTTCTCTTCTAATAAATTATCTTGGTTTAAATTTTTGTCTTCTTGATTGGAATTGGGACTATATATTGATGTTTTCAACGTCATTTATAGGTGATTGTTCTATCACTTTTTTCTATTTGACTTTTTCTAGTACTAGAAAGTATAAGAATAAAATAAAATAAAATAAACAATAAAGAATATAAATAAATTAAGATAATTTTGTAACATAAATAAAAAATGATGAAATGCAGAACCTGATAGAAAGAAATTGCACGTTGATATTATTTACTACAACAATTTGATATTAATTATTTACTTTGAAAATTTATTCCAAGTCTTCAAAAGAATATGAAGATGAGGAGAGAAATGAGAGAGCTAAATATTTTGAAGTTAAAATAATATATATATATATATAGGACGTTTCAAATGAGAAACTTCTTGAAATGAGAAATGAGAACTATTAATAGTAGTCATTGGATTACAATTAAAAATAATGAACGATTGAGATTAAAACTCAATTAAGCACCTCTTATAAGACCATTATTGTTGTCGCTTCCACCATCGCTGCCACCATTGTTGCCACCACCACCGCTACTAGGCCCGCCACCACATGGAGGTAGAAGGCCTACAGGTCATGAACTTCTTTTCCCAGAGAATGGCGACAGCAGCGACAGTGGTGGTGGAAGTAATGACAATGGTGGTCTCATAAGAAGTGATTAGTTGGGTTTTAATCTCAACCACAAATTTGTTTTAATTATAATCCAAGAGCTATCATTGAAAGTTCTCATTTTCTCATTATAAAAGTTTCTCATTTGAAACATCTCCTATATATATATATATATATATATATATATATATATATAAAGAGAGAGAGAGAGAGAGAAGTGCATCACGTAAGTTTTTTGTTGTTGAAAAATAAGAATCATAAATATAGACCATTAGATCATATTTGAATGCATGGTCAAGATTGAAAGATAAATTTACATGATTTTTTTAAGTGGTCATGTAACCACTGAATAACTTTTTATCTTGATCATTTCTCACAATATCCAAAAATTCACACTATATATAGAAGGAGAATAAAACAACAATTATATTTTTTAAATTATAAAGTGGTAACTAAAACTATCTACCTCTTCCATGATTTTACCTAAATTGCCTATTCACATATTTTAAGCACATTGTTAATACTCTCACATATCCGTTGCAATGACATTAACATGGCTTTTTCTCTCAATATGCAGCAAATTCAGCTTCAATTACAAGTGATTTTAGCATTCGACTTTTCCACTGCCTATTACTAATTATGGCAAGCAACTACCAACCCATCGGGTGATTGACCAGTTATAGCATCACTACCCATTGCAATTTGTATAATAGTCAATAGTTATCAATAATGTATGAGCCTATATAGTAACAAGTAACAAAAAAGAGGCCTAAGGCATTACCCTCAACGACCTTGTATACTTTCTATTTGACTTTTTTCAGTAGTACAAAGTATAAGAATAAAATAAAAATCAACAATAAAAAATATAAATAAAATAATTTTGTAAAGTAAATAAACATGATGAAATGATAGGATCTCGAAATGAAAAGAATTACACGTTGGTATTATTTACTATAACAATTTGATATTAATTATTTATTTCGACAATTAAGTCTTTAAAAGAATATAAAGATGAGGAGAGAAAAAATGAAAGAACTAAAATATTTGAAGGGAAAATATTAAAATATTATGTGTGTGTATCTAGTTAGAATTCTTATTATTGTGAGAAATGAGAATCATAAATATAAACTATTAGATCATATTTGAATGGTCAAAATTAAAAGAGGAATTCACATGATTTTTCTAAGTGGTATATAAAATGAGACAGAGACAAAATAAAATAACTACAATATTTTTTGAAATATGAAATGATAATTAAAACTATCTACTTTTCTCATAATTTTACCTAAAACGGATATTCACATGTTTTAAGTACACTAAGGGTGTATTTGCTAGAAACAAAAAAATTTCATACCCAAGAATCATGATTTCTAGGAATCATGAATCCCAAGAATCATGATTATTAGGAATAACTAAAATATGTTTAGTTTGTCATAAGTTTTCTTGGGAATATTTATATTTGTTACTTGAAAATTAAAGATTTTTACGGTTAGTTTTAATAAAACTTTTTCAAAAACTTTAATTATTTATCACATTAAATTAGTTAATAAAGGTAACGTGATATTTATACCGCAATAAAACTTTTTTCTCAATTTGAGAAAGTTAGATTCTCACCTCTTCCCATGAAAACAATTTTGTAGATCGTAGGAAACATAAGTAAAAAAAATTCTCGAAAAACAATGTTTTTTGGAAATGTTATTTTTTGAATAATAAACCAAACATGGAAAACAAACACTCTCACCTACACATTCTTGGAAAAATAAAAACTCCCTTTATACCAAATGCCTCCTAATAGAACTATCACATTTGGTTGCAACCCATTAGGATCGGCCTAATAGTAGAAGGTTTAAGTAGTATACACGAGGTTATATGTTTTAATCTCATTGCAGCCATTGTATAAAAAAAAAAATCACATCCGGTTGCAATGACATTAAGGGTGGTTTTCTGTGAGCAAATTCAATATTCATTAATTATGAATTATTTTAGCATTTGGCTTTTGCACCCTCTATTAATAATTATGGAAAACAACCACCAAGCTATCGGGTAATTATCCAATTATTGCATCCCTGCCTATTGCAATTTTCATGATAATAACAAGTAAAAAAAATAAAAAATAAATAAAAAAGCCTAAGACAGTGGCCTCAATGGCCTTACAATATGCACAACCCTGTTGTGTGTAAATATTTGACACTATGATTATAATTTATAAAAGATTTTAAATATTTATAAAAGACTTGTTTTGTCTAGCTTATAAAAAAATTTATGTAATATAAATATTTATAAATGTGAATCTTCGTTCAAATAAACTTTCATCATGCAAAATGATTTTAAATTAATTATTGTTAAAAATAAAATCCAAAAGTAAAAATAATTAAAATAAAATTATTTAGTAAAGATATTATAATAACAATTTATCTACGTATAATAAAAAATAATTAAATTTTAAATTTAACTTTAGATTGAAGTTTCAACAAAAAAATTATATACTAGCATGATTTCGGATAATTTTTTCCTTTATACGCGCTATAAATATATTGTATAATAAATATTTGGGTTAAATATGTTTTTAGTCCTCTAAAAATTGACCTGTTTTAGTTTTAGTCCTCAAAAAAAAATTATTGAATAAAGTCCCTCAAATATAAAAAATATCCTAATTAAATCACTGTGCTAAACTCTGCTTAACTTTTCTATTAAATGATGGTCACATCAGCTTTCAAGTAAAGTATTTTATTACTTAAAGTGTTCAATGATAATTTTTAATAAAAAATTGTGTAATTACTTTTGCTTTAGGGTTAAAAAAATATGTAGTTTACGATTAAATATATAATAATTTTATTCAAAAAATATGTTACTAATTTGACCTGGACTTAACAATTGATATGGATGACCACATCAACAAATTAATGGTGACTGTGATGTTGATGTAGCCATCATTTAATAGAAAAGTTAAATAAAGTTTAGTATAGGAATCTAATTAGAGTATTTTTAATATTCGAGGGACTTTATTCAAGGAAAAAAATTTCTGAGAACTAAAACTAAAACGAATCAATTTTTGAAGGACCAAAAGCATATTTAATCGTAAATTATTTCATGTATTTCAAATGGAAACATTGTTTAATATAAATTTGGCTTATATATGTTTTTAGTCCCTCAAATTTAAGATAAGTTTGCTTTTGGTACCTCAAATTAAAATTTTATCTTTTTAGTTCTTGTAATTTGAAACAAAAAAAAAACATGTTTTAGTCTCTCTATCCAAACATCATTAGTGAATCAGCCACACAAAATTCACTTACTAGTATTCCTATTAATATAAATATCACACCAAACTCAGTTAATGCTGCACAATTGACTCAATCTGCCTTTGTCAAAGATATTATAAGTGATTCTGAGAGACTAAAACAGTCTTTTTTTAAATTATAGGAACTAAAAAAATTAATTTTAAATTTGGAGGATCAAAAACAAACTTATTCTAAATTTAAAAGACTAAAAACATATTTAAGCCTATAAACTTTCATTATGTACAATGATTTTAAATTAATTATTAAAAATTTCAAATCCAAAAGTAAAGAAATCAAATTAAATTCTTTATTCAAGAAAATAACAATTAAATAAGTAAAAAATGAGAATATTTAAAATTTAAATTGAAGTTTCTACATAAATTTTAGAAAACTTATAATTAATTAATTCTTAGAATTTAATTAGAATACACTAACAGTGTAAAAAAAAATACTGTCATCTAATCAAAAATTGTTATGTATGGTAAGGTTGTTAACTTTTATAATTATTACCTTAAAAGTCATATCTAAGATGATTTTTGATTGGTTGATAGTATAAATTTTTTTCACTAACAGTACATGAAAATTAAATTTTTAATCCTTGGTTTTATGTAAATTAAATTTCTAACTATTGGCAACACAAAGATATGACATTTAAAATATTAAAAACATATACGACTAAAATGCATTCAAAATATAATGAATTTAATATTTAACAATAAATTACGTTCAATCATTATTTTTTTAGTTTTATAAAAAATATATCTGTATTAATATATAGATATTAAAGTTTCAAAAATATATAATAAAACACATACCTCAATTTAAATAGTCATTTACTTAATACATATTTGTGAATACCCAATTTTATCCGGGTAGTCCATACAATAATAAAAAATTATAAAATAAAAATAAATAAATAAATAAATAATAGTAATAATAATAATTTTAGTTAATAACATCTTGTGTCTTACGCTCATTAGGCTAGACATGCATTAGGCCCATAATCATTTAATTGAGGAAAAAGAAGTAAAAAATTCTAAAATTAAAAAAAAGGGAGAAGAAAGGGCATTGGGCCCAAGGCCCATTCCTAATGAACACAAAATGTACACAATCAGAGAAAGAAAAAAAAACGTGAACAAAGCTTGCAGGCCAAGCATCTCACTCTCTATAAATAAGCTGAATGGATGAATAGTAAGGGGGGGATCATTTAAAAAAAAAAGAGAGAGAGAGATATGAGAAAAGCCTTGAAGAGGGGAGGCACAAGAAGCAGAACGGAAAAAGGAGACAGAAGAAGAGGAACAGAGCCGAAAGGAGAAGAAGAAGAGAGTAGAGAAAACAAAGAAACGAAAGCGAAAAGAACGTTTTAGAGTTCGGAAGAAATATAGAGGTAACTATGCTTCTCTTCACTCTGTTCCTAGCAATGATTATATAGAATTCCGCCTTCAATGCTTGCTGTGTAAATGTGACATTTCTGGATGCTGAAATCACAAGATTGTATTGGCTTGTTCTGTTTATTTTCTCTCATTTGTGACTGCCACGTTTTCTGATTAAGCGTTCTTTGTTTGAATACGAAATGAGCATGAGCATCAAGATCTTTCACATTCTCTAATCTTCATCAGCCAACATACAGATTATATGTTCTCTCCAAAAATGTCTCTAATGAGCATCATAATATTCTTCACCATAATATAATAAGGCTTCATTCCCTCCCTGTTTCTCAACCTCTCTGAATCGCTCATTCTCATACACTTGCTGCAATACTGTACCGTCTCCAGCACCGTCATTCAAGGCTGCTGTTCCATTACTAAAATCGCTTGTCTCTGTGCTTCGCCACCTTCACGTGTGCAATCTCCGCATAGCCACTGTCACCTTCGTTATTTCGATCTGAATCGACGCTTTGGCGAACCGTCGCCGCACCTACACGCGCCTCCGTGATGCGAATCGTCCATGGCAAGCACTGTCCTCCCCTTTGCCTCGCCACACACATGCTAGTCTCCGCCGTAACAGACTCGCACCGCCCTTGGGATGTCGTGCCACGAGCGGGTCGCGCGACGCTCTTCCCCTCCCTAGGTAAGGATATGCACATTGAAGTTGGAGGATGAAGAGATCCAAGGGGTATTTCCCCCTTTTCGGTGAAGATAGGCCCGAGCTCGTTATTTCTTTTTTTTATTTTTTATTTTTTTTTCCGCCCGGGTCAATTGGCTCGTTCGTTTTCGAGGTCTTTAGTAGTGCGTTTCTCTGTTAGCTTAAGTTTTCCCTTTTACAGCTTCTGTCATAATAACAATATAATAATATAATAACATAATAATACTAATAATAATGATATAATAACAATAATAGTAGTCAATTTAAAAGATTAACATTGAATCAAGTTTACGTTTATAGTACCTTTTTTAAATGATGCTTAGCTTCCTTTAATAAATAAAATGAACAAATAAATTATAAATCATTAAACTTAATAATAGCCACTTAGGATGCACTTTCTATTTGGACATTATTAAAGTTTTTAATATCAATGATAATCATTTGAGATGCACTTCTTATTTGGTTATCATTTTATTTTTTTTCAATAAAATAAAATAATAATAATAATATAAAAAGTAATAAAATATATTTTAATAAAGGTTTTAATAATAACCACTTTAGATGCACTTCCAATTTGGTTATTGATTATACCTTTACAATAAAAATAATAATAACATAAAATAAAATTATTAAATCTTTTTATCATATTAAACTTTCTCTTTTTAAAAGGATTTCAAGTAGCCACTTTGGATGCACTTCCTATTTGACTATTATGAAAATCCTTAAAAGGTATATAGATAACCACTTTAGATGCACTTCCAATTTAGTTATTGAGTATATCTTTACAATACTAAAAATAAAATAATAACAAAATAAAAATAAAATATAAAAAAAATAAATAAAAAAATCCACCAACAAATATTTTCTACAAAGAACTACGTGAGTCTGAGTTCCTCATTGCACCAGAGGATACGTAGGAGCAGGGGCCCACCCCTGTCGATCTCGAAAACCTAAAAAATTTTAAATCTTTTTTTATATATTCAAAATAAAATGGCTAAGCAAGAGATAAGACTTTCACACGTTAGATAAAAAGGTAACCATCTTTTGATGGACATGTAGGGTGCTAACACCTTCCCTACACGTAAATAACTCCCGAACCTTTCTCTCGGTTCCAGACCATCACTCGTAGGTTTTTCTATGGTTTATCCTTAATAAATCATAGTGGCGACTCTTCTGATCAATTTTCTTTTTTTTTTCGCCATTCGGTCGTGACCTCGGTTGCGACAATATTTTTTAAATTTAATTTTATAATAATATGATATAATTTATTGATATATATATATACTCTATCAATAAAAATTTCTCTTCCAACATATGTAAAACCTTTTCACTTTAGCTTAGTTTATTTATCATATAAGACAAGAGAAATGCTAATAACATACTTTCTGACACACTTTTTGAATGCACTCTCTTTTATTGGTTAAAATTTATTGAAAATTACAAAATTTTGTAGGTCTCACATGTTATTTAATTATTCTTTTTTATAATTTTGTGATTTCTAATAAATTTCAACTAATAAAAAAAAGTGTATTTAAAAGAGTGTGTTGCTAGCACTCCTTTATAAAACAACTAGTATATTAACATATGCATTGCACAGAAAAAATATTTATTTTATATAATTTAAATTTATAATAAATAGATACTTTTAAATATATAAATTATATTATAATTAAATTTTGTAATAAATAATTTTTTTTGAATATATAGATTATATTTTAAATTTATAATAAACAATAATTGTAATACAACATTATTTTTTAATTATTGATAATTTTTTTAAAAAATATTAGAATTTAATTTAGAACTAAATATATTGAAAATGATAGATTGAAAGAGATATAAAAAATTCCTAAAGATACTCTCATTAAAAAATAACAGCTAAAAATGCTCTCGTTGAAAAATAGTAGCTAAAACACTCTCATTCAAGATAGCTGTTCTCATTTAATATATAGGGTGAATGTTTATTTCATCTTTTCAAACAAATTTATACCACTTTTTAAATCCGTCAATAATTAAAAATATTATTAATATAATTTTTTTAATTATATAAATTTAATGGTAATTGTCTATTTAATCAAAAATATTATAAATTTTAAACAGTATATCTTGTTATATGTATATTAGAAAAGTTAATATGTTTTGTGTTAGAAAAAAATCTGTGGTTGTAAAAAAAATCGAAATAAAAAAAAAACAATCACAGAAAAACTGAGCAAATTCAAGATTGAAAATGTTTATAAATATTGAGTTTTGAATAGTTGAAAGGTTTACATATAGATAGATATAGAGCAGTTCGATGAATAGTGAGGAATTGAGAAGCAAATAAGTAATTTTATTTTAGTGAAGACATACTATAAAAGTGAAATACTGTTTATAGCATAAATATAAATAGATTTTTAATTCAATGAAAAAGATATAAATCACCAACAATCCAGAACATACTTGGTCCCCTATTATAACACTGATATCAACACACGATGCAATACCATGATGGCTTTTTCAAATTTTATTCTCTCAATTTTGAGATATTTTGAGAAAATTAACCATACTTGTTGTTGGTGTTGCGTACACGAGTTGTGAGAGTGGCAATTTTTCCTCTTTTTGGGAAATATTGGTCCTTAGAGCATGCAGAATGCTCATGCCTCCAATAGTTGGTGTGGACAAATATAAAACGACGTGGAAATGGCAACTAGGACCCGGTCAGTATTTGCTTGTACGTGGAACACGTGCGTGTACCGAGACTTTCACGTCAAATATTGAAAATAAATAAATAAAAAAATCAGAGTTGATGTGGATGTCAAACCAAAGATGCTGCCACACGTTTGTGTTCAGTAATTCGTAAATGTTATTGTGTTTCTAGAACAGGTTAGAATGAGGTTATATTTGTCTTTATTCAACTTAAAATTTTAATAATTCATTTAATTAAATTTAAATCTAACTTAATTAAAATTTGATAATATACAAGATAAGATTGAGTAAATCTGATTTATTGATACAATATATCAATTTTAATATTATATATTACATCGTAGAATTACACAACTATAATTAAGATATATTTTATAATATATATTTCAAGATAAATAATGTCAATATAACTATAATATTATGAGAAAATAGGCTATACATTGATAGTATAAAATAATTTTATACTGTCATCCAATCACAAACTATTATGTATGGTAAGTTTGTTAACTTTTATAATAATTACTTTAAAAATCATACAAACCATTATTTTTGATTGGTTAACAATATAAAAGTTTTTCACTAACAGTACATAGTCATTACACTCTAATATTATATGAGAAAATAGGCTCTACACTGATAGTGTAAAGTAGTTTTACACTATCATCCACTCACCAACCACTATTTATTGTAATTTTTTTTATTTTTATAATAAATACTTTAAAAGTCATATTAATGGTGATTTCTAATTAGTTGACAATGTAAAATTTTTTACACTGACAATGCATGACTATTAAACTCATATTAAATTATACAAAATATGATTATTAATGCAAAATTATTTAAAAAAATTATATTTCTTAAAAAGAATATAAGATATTGGAATAGTTTAAGACGACTTAGAGCTCAACTCGTCTTCAAAATACATTTAGTTTAATTTTTTAAACCAAGAATCATAAAAGATAACATTGAACCAAACTGAATTAATAGAAGAGATAGATGATTAACACCCCTATAAATGACAGCGGTTACATGGATCTCACTTAATCAGATGAGCATTTAACATAAATCACTTATCATTAAGATCTAGATAATTTGATTCATTTTTAAAAAGTTAAAATTAAATAAAAGTATTTTTAGAAGGAGTAAAATTAAATTAAGAAATATTCATAACGATAAAAATATATTTAAACTTAAAATAAATCTTATCTCATAAAACAATAATAAGTTAATTGTTCTAATTTTTTTAAACTTAGAATTAATTCATGGAAAACGTTCAAAGAAAAGAAATAAAAGGGAGAAAGGAAATATATATAATAGGTAATATAATACAGTAAGGAGACAGAGATAATACAACTAACATGGATAATACAACTCTTTAACCACGTTAATTGTGAGAACAATGATATCTAGATGAGCAGTGATTTTTAGACATTTCATACCTTTAAACCCTCTATTAATATATTTTTTTTTTTCTTATCACATTATATTATCTATTATGCCTGTATTTTTTTTTCTTTTTTTTTCACTTTTTATTAGGCGCAAAATAGCATTTTAGGTGTCTAAAAATCATGAGAAATGTTAGTAACATTTTTTCAAACACTCTTTTTACTATTAGTCAGAATTTATTATAAATCACAAATTTTGGTGGGTCTTACTTATAAATTAGGAGAGAAACTCATTAAATGAAAAGTGAAACCTATCAAAATTTAAGATTTTCAATAAATTTTAACTAATAGTAGAGAGTGTGTTAGAAAAAGAGTGTTTGAAAGAGTATTGTTAGCATTTCTCAAAAATCATTTTTATTTTTGGACACCCAAACATTACAAACATCTCAATTACAATCTTAATTTCTCTCTATCTCTTTCTTCTTATCACATCATATTTCCTATCATATTTATATTTTTCTCTATTTTCCTTCCCTCTCACTAGATGTTAACTAATATTTTAAGTGTCCAAATATCATTTTTATGATTGTGAAGATTTTGTAGGCAAAGAAAAGATGTAGAAAAAACAAAATAAAACAAAGAAAAATAATCTTTGAAGATCTTATTTTTTAAAACACTTAATTATCATTCATTATTTTTTTATATTTTTTTCACATCATATCCTATCATTTATTATATTTATATATTTTTTTTTCTCTCACACTCAAATATCGATTAATTCATGGAAAACGTTTGAAAAAAAGAAATAAAAGGGAGAAAGGTAATATATATAAGAATTTAATGGTCATGCACTGTTAGTATAAAAAGTTTTACACTGTTAACCAATTGAAATTTACCATTGGTATGATTTTTAAAATTATTATTATAAAAGTCAACAAATTTATTACATTGTCAATGTATGACCTTTTTTCTAAAATGTAGGGTGTGTTAATCCCGCACCGGATCTATAATCTATATAATAATTTGTCCTCGGAGGGCTGGACACCTGACACAGATAATACAACTCTTTAACCACGTTAATTGTGAGAACAATGACTTTTGGATGAGAAGAAAAGATAATTTTTTGAAGTCCCTATACCCATTATACCTAGCATTGACGAGAAATGGATATTCACCTTATCAATATCTCAAATCAATGATGGATTTTATTTTATGGCTAAATCCTTTGCCAGGCTATTGTTCTCTTGTTTTGTTCCTTAAAATGGAGTAAGACATTGATTTCTTACTATAAGATAAACTCTTTCGATTACAAGATAGACTCTTTTGAAAAAAACATTGGCGTTAGTGTAAACGACATTTTATATTTTTAAATACCCTATTAATATTTTTATTTTTTTATCACATTATATTATTTATTATACTTGTATTTTTTTCTTCTTTTTTTCACTTTTTACTAGGTATAGAATAGCATTTTAGGTGTCTAAAAATCATTTTTATTTTTAGACACCCAAGGATTACAAACATCTCAATTACATTCTTAATTTATCTCTATCTCTCTTTTCCTATCGCATCATATCTCCTAGCATATTTATTTATGTTTTTCTCTCTTATCCTTCTCTCTCACTAGATGTCAACTAATATTTTAAGAGTATGTTTGGGACAATTACAAAAATTAAATTATTTTAATAATCGATTATTGTTATAATCAATTATAATCAAAATTAGTTTTTGTTTGGATAAGTTTGCTAAAAAACAATTTTAAGGTAATTAATTTCGTTTAAATACAACAACAAAAATCAGATTTTACATAATAAATTGCAAAAAGTATGTATGAAAACGAAAAATAAAAAAAAGTTGTTAAAAAAGTTAAGAGTAATTTGGAAATAATATTTTTTAAAGAGAAAAAAAATTTGAAAAATAACCATAAGCTTCAAATTTTTAGATGCAAGAGAAAACAGTTTATTTTTCAAAAAAAAATTTACAAATTTCAATTATTATCTCAAACACACAACTTATTTTACAAACAACTTTTTTACTTAAAAAGCAACTGAAAATTGCAAAATTAATCTATCCCAAACATGTTCTAAGCGTCCAAATATCATTTTTATAATTGTGAAGATTTTAGAGGCAAAGAAAAGATGCGGAAAAAGCAAAATAAAATAAAGAAGAATAATCTTTGAAGATGTTATTTTTTTAAACACTTAATTATCATTCATCATTTTTTTATATTTTTCTTCACATCATATCCTATCATTTATTCTCACACTCAAGTATCGATTAGCATTTTGGAATCCAAATATCATTTTTGCAAAGCAAATTAAGGAACCCCATGGACAGGAAAACTCAGAGCGAGTCCTTTAATCGCTTGAACTGTGAAGATTTGTGGGCAAAGAAAAGAAGCGGAGAAAAGAAACAGAAGAACCCCGTCGATTCAGCATGAACTGGAAAACTCGGAGCACAGGAGTCCAACTCAATTATTTGCCAAGCACGTGCATTCTCGATTCAGCAACGCCATCCAGAAAAGCCTTTAGATTCCTCTCCGAAGGACCACCTTCCTTCGCTGCCTCCCTAGCGAGACCCTTCCATTTCTTTGCATTCTTTCTCAATTCATTTCCTTTCTCTCCACTCCCCATCACCACTTCCAAACATCTCCTAATCTCCTCTCCACGCACTACGCCATCCTCACTCACCTCATGATCCACCCTCACCCCTATCTTCCACACATCCTCTACTAGCTTCGCGTTGGTCTTTTGGTCCGACCACTGAGGAAACGCCACCATGGGCACCCCCGAAACCAAGCTTTCCATGGTCGAATTCCAACCACAGTGCGTCACAAAACAACCCACAGAACGATGCGACAGAACCTCCACTTGAGAACACCACTTCACTATCTTCCCCCTCCGCTCCAGTTCCTCTCTGCAGTACCCCAGCTCCTTCTCTTGTTCTCTAATGACCCACAAGAACGAACGTCCACAATCCAATAACGCACCTGCAATTTCCTCTGCCTGTCTCGTAGACAGCTCAAAGTAGCTTCCAAATGACACGTACACCACCGATTTCTCTTCCTTTGAGTCAAGCCACTCAACGTAATCGTTCGAGACTGGGAGGAGGTCACCACCAAAGGAAGTATCATCAGGGTCTTTCCCGTCCAAGAAAGCAGAAGGAATCAACGGCCCGATGGGGATCATGTTGAGTTTATCAACGGCTCTTAGCGCCTCCGCTTCCAGAGCTTCAAACGTGTTCACGAGCACCGTCGGGTTGGCTTCCAGGTCAAGCTGCTTAATCTGCTCTTCAAAGGAGGCAAAAACGAAAGACAACAAACTCGGTTTCCACAGCAATAAAAACGAGGGTATGTCACGGGGTGACAGCAAAAACGACAATCCTGGAAGGGCTATGGAACACGAAGCGGAACCCTCTTTGGTTTCGTCATTGATGTAATCACCGTAGCCGTGAAAGTAGTAATAGAGGATATCCAACACAGCGGCGGGTTGAATCCAAAGCATCGCGGTTGGGAGGTTTAACCCACGCGCCACCGCCGGCGCCCAGGGAACGAGCAAGGTGTAGAGTAAGCAGGTGAAAGGGTGACCCTCGTCGGCGGCGGAGAGTATGAGATTGGACACGAACTCGGAGGTGCGGCGCTCGAGTTCCGTCGCGTAGAGGTTGTAATCGGCATCGGTGCCGCGGATGGGGACGAAACCGTGGTCGTAGCCGTCGGAGAAGGGGGCGAGGGAGAGGCCCGGGATGGTGGTTTTGTTGGTGATGCAGCGGCGGTGCACGTGGAGAGTGATGGGAAGAGTGACACATGCACCCATGGCAATGAGGCGCTTGGCAAACTGAAGAGCAGGGTTTAGTTGGCCTTGTGCGGGGTAGATTACGAGGAGGAAGCGGTGGGGTAGCATGGTGGCGCTAAAACTAGCTAGTCTAGGAGGCTCACGCTCTGAATAATGGGGGTACTTGCTTTCTTTGACGAAGTCCTTTTTTCGTTCATATTTATAACAACAAATAAGCATAGTTTGGACAGTAGTGGGAGATTTGGAAGCAACTAGAAACCTTTGTGAGGAATTCACTGGGTCCATTTAGTTTAAATAATTTTATAAAGTCTTAAAGTTTAAATTTTATTGTGAATTTAATTGTTATGTATTATCAATGTAAAAAATTTCATATTGTCAATTAATTAGAAATCATTGGTGATATGATTTTTAAGGTAATTATTATAAAAGTCAACAAACTTATCATATACGGTAATTTCTAATTGAATGACAATGTAAAATTGTTTTACACAGTCAGTACATAATCTATTTTTTCTTTTATTGTCGGCATTTTACGAAGAAAAATGATTTCACACAACATTCTCACAAGAGAAACGCTTAAAACACTCTCTCAAACATTTTTTTGGGTAATATTCTTTATTACTTGTTAAACTTTATTAAAAATCATAAATTTTGTTAGGTCTCACTTTTCATTTAATAAGTCTTTCTTCTCATTTAAAAGTGAGACCACTAAGATTTGTGATTTTTAATCAATTTTTAACTAATAATAAAAAAAATATTAGAAAGAAAATATTTTAAAAAGTGTTGTCAGCATTTTGGACCAATTTTTAGGTTACACATAACTTGAGTGGTAGTAACTCCTTTTCATAAATTTAAAATTATGTTGCGTGAAAATATGGTTAGAATTATAGACATTTATAATGTAAAATTAGGTAATAATTTTTCCTTGTAAACAAATAAATAGAAGAGATAGAAATATTGGATCAGTGATGCCATCTATTACGAAGAAAAGTTAACCCGAAAAGCAAGAATTAAAAATTTGACCAATCACGGCACCAATAACCGTACATAGGTCGTTGGAGTGAAAATTAAGTAACCAATCAGATTTAAGTTATCTTATTCGTGTGGTTTCGTGTATCAGTGTTTCCTACAATTTAGCATTTAGCATGATAGATATAATGATGTAATAATGGAAACAAAACTTACATATAATTCTATACATATTGTTTGTGTTGTTCTCTAATTAGAATTAGAGTACGTTTGATATACATTGGGATATAGTAAAAAAAGAACAACATAGTATAATCACTTGAGTCACAGAACAACTTTTTATGTTGTATATTGTTTGATGAACAATGCATTGCACAACCATAATAATATAAAATATACAAGAATATCCTTCTTAATTTATTTTCTACGTTTCATGTAACTATTTATGGCATCATGCTTTCGCGCCATTCCCATTGTGGTGTGTTATCTTTCGGTGGAACAACAAAAACAATTATGCATAACTAATAAATTAAAAAGCACATGTACAACAAACAAAAACATTGCTAGTAACAAATGTAAGCACCACTGACACAAGATTGTGGGTCTTTTTCAATTAAGCAGAACATTGAGAAAAGTTTTACATACCTATAACAAATATAAAAACAACTGCCAGAAAAGTGCGAAACGTGAGAATCGTAATTGAAACAAATATAAGAACAAATACTAGGAGAGGGCGAAACATGAGAACTAAAATTGAAACAAATATAAGAACAGGTACCAAGAGAATACAAAATGTGAGAACCGTAATTGAAACAAATATAAGAACAACAACAAGGAGAATGCAAAGCGAAACGTGAGAATCGCAATTGAAGCTTGGAATAACCGAAAAGAAGGAAAAGGAAGAGGGAGAATAGGGGATTCTAAAAAGAAGAAGAACATCGAAGAAGTACAAGATGGAAACAGAAGAAAGATTTTGGGAACAGAAATAGCGATGCCTACAAAAATAATAGGGATAGTTTTGTCCTTTGATTGACTGTAGGTGGGACAAAATGTTGTCTCGTGGTTTAGTTAGTGAGTAACAAGTTTTTAAATATTTGTTCTGTGCTGTACCACTTCTTTTATTTTGTCTCATAACCATTTTAAAAATCAAACGTGGAACAAATAATTTTGTTCTGTCATGTCCCTTATTTTTTTTCGAATCAAATGGACCCTTAGAGTTTTATCTTGATAATCTGCATGATCTTTTAATGCAAACTTTTATTTTACGTATTAGTGAGGTGAAGCTCCAATTCTAATTGAAGAATAGTATAAACAACACTTATAGAACTGTATGTAAGTTTTGCCTTAATAATAGAGAGATAGCAAATACTCCATCTAGTCCAAAATTATTGATTTTTAAGGTTGATATATATATTTTAAGAAATATTTAATATTAGTCATAAATTATTATATTTAGTTTAAAATACCCTCATTTAATATTTATTATAAGAGTAGTTGTTAATATATGATTATTAAATAAAGATATATGTAGAAAAAAGTAATTAACGAGACTTGATATTTGTAAAATATCAATAATTTTAGAACAAAAAAGAAATGTTAAAACATCAATAGTGTTAGAGAAAGGGAGTTGTATTGAATGTCCAAAAATTCAGAATTAGTTGAACGGTAAAATCTTAATTTTAATTGTTAATTGGAGTATCTTAGATAAGTTTTTGTTTTTATTTATTTATAATTTTAAAGGGAAAGATATTACTTTTTATCTAATGAAAATTTTGCATTTATAAGTTAAGAAAACATGTCTTCTTAAACGTTATTAATTTCTGAAAACAATAACAATTAAGTGAATTTTGTGTTTTTTGCTATAAATACAATTTATAATAAAAACTTTTATCTTTATTATTTTAATCTATGAAGGAGTACAATACATATGAGAAAAAAATAAAATATTAAATAATTATAACTTAAATAAGGATTTAAATATATTTCATAATATTATATTATTATCTTAAATGACAATTAAAAATAAACAGAAGTAATACATTATTTTTAAAGGTTTAGATAGCTTTCAGCTACCTGAAAATTAGAATGTTAAATAATTTTTTTAATATAATAAATATTTTTAATCATTAAATATTTTTTACTTTCATTTTTTTAGTATATTTACGTCATTATTTTTTTTGGACGACAGGTTAAAGTTATATTATTTTCAAATATATTTTTTAAGACAATAAAGATAAGGCAAGTGTATCGTGTGTAACGTGTTTTTTTTTTTTTATTCTTATTTTTATTGTATAAAAACTATTTCAAGAAAATTAATACCATATACCTTGTGTAAAATAATTGAATACATTTTGAGTTTAATTGAACATAGTATTTTATTTAGTTTATAACTTCTTTCTCTAATTTATTAGTTTACATTATTTTAAATAATTTTTAATAAAATTTTATTTTTCAAAAAAATTGAAAGGCAAGAATTCAAAATTAACTAAAATTTAAATACTTAAAACTATAATTATTTAAAAAAAAAATGTCCATAGTTAGTGTAGTAGACACCCTTAATTTTAAGGGTTAATTAAATAGGTTAACATTACAGTTTAAGATATTTGTTTGTAGAAATAATGATGTTAAGGAAATTAAAGCTTAAAATGTCTATTTATAAAATTGTAAATACATCTTTTACACTCATTTAAAGATAAATATAAAAAGAATATTACCTAATTAGATATTAGGATTTACTTACAGGTTTTCTTGCTATTAGGATATCTCTTGGGTGTCACTAGGACTAAATCTCAACATCCCTATTTGGCTATTTCTTTTAGCCAATCAAGCTTTCTCTCTGGTATAAAAATCAAGCTTCAGGAAAAATTCTGCAAGAAATGTTCCTACAGAAAATTAGCAGGAAAATTCAAAGGAAACTTTTCTGATAATTTAAAATCTACAGGAAATTTACCTGGAGATTTAAAATTCACAGAAAATTTAAAATTTTCACAAGTGATTTCTTACAGATTTATAGTCTGCAAAAAATTCCCCAGATAAATTCACAAAAAAAAATTAATAAATGATTTGGGAAATAACTTTTTAAAGCCACCAAAATATCCATATAAATTTAGTTTTTATTTATTTTGTAAGTAATACACTACTTTAGAAATTTTTAATATTACTCTTTTATTGTAACAATAATACTTTTATAGGTAATAGAAGGTATATTTTGAAAGTCAGTTAAAAGCTTAGATATCAATTTCTCACAGGCCAGAAATCAACAAAGGCACTTTCCTAGCTTGAACTTTCAAAATCATTTATTCAAAAATAATTTTAAAATAGCATTCCCAAAAATGCTTAAGGGATGTTTAATTTGAGAAAATATTTCCTATTTTTACTTTTAATAATAAACATATAATCTTATTATCACTTTATTTCATGTTTTTAAAATTTGTATAATAAACATTGAAAACAATAAAAACTACTAAAAAATAAAATTCTTTGAAGAAGTCTAAAGGGATATATCTATTACAAACGGAATTATCTACTTTAATATACAATTTTTGTCTTTTCAAAATCATTTTTATCAATTGCTGATTGAAAAAGTTCAGAATAATTATAAAATTGTAAATACATCTTTTATACTCATTTAAAGATAAGAACATCATCAAATTAGGATTTATTAACAGATTTATTTGCCGTTAGGATCTCTATTGGGTGTCAATAGGACTAAATCCCAACATCCCTGTTCGGCTGTTTCTTTTAGCCAATGAAGCTTTCTCTTTGACATAAAAATCATGGTATGATCGAGCAATCTCAACACCCACATAATATCTCAATTCTTGGAAGAATATATTCTGAAATTTACTGTGCAAGTAGATCTTTGGCCCATCTGAGTCTGTTATAGTGTCCAATAATCATTGTACTCATCCCTTCAATCAAGCAAGTGAAATATTACTTGAATAGTAGTGTCATCATAACTAAGACTTGCAAGACTCGAGGTTGTTTTGAATGTGTTTGGACAGTTTCGAAAATTAAATTATTTTAATAATTATATATATATATATATATATATATAAATTATTGTTATAATTGATTATAATCATAATTAATTTTTATTTGAATATGTTTGTTGAAAAGAAATTTTAAGATAATTAATTTTGTTTGAATACAACAAAAAAATCAGCTTTTGCATGATAAATTACAAAAAAGTATGTATGAAGATGAAAGAGAAAAAAGTGTTATTGGAAAAGTTGAAAGTAATTTGAAACAAAGTTCTTTAAAGAGAAAAAAACGGTTAGAAAATAATAATAAACTTCAAATTTTTAAATACCCAAAAATAACTTATTTTTCACAAAAAAAACTTTTTAACAAATTTCTACAGTTGCTTCAAACATACTGATTATTTCTCAAATAGTTTTTTTTCAAAAAAAATAGCTAAAATAAGAGATTATAAATTGTCCCAAACATGTTTAGAGGAGTAGTAGTTCAGTGAAATTGGTTAATTTGGGGGTGAAAAAATAATAAATCGTCTGATCTGACACCCAAGCTATCAGCAATGTAGACTTTTAACATTAAGATGCTGGCAATGGAAGCTCCCCCAATGGTAATCATGTAATGGGGCATTTGACTAGAACAGAATATCCATCGCACGACCAACCCCATAATTGTTACAAAATAACTTGGACATGAATAGTGAACAAAAAATAAACCAGTTAATTAACAGAAGAATTAACAAATTCACTTGTGCCAGTGATGTCTGCTCAGCTCCTACCATTTATGTGATGCAAATAACAGAAGCATAATTGTAAGCATAATTGGGCAGGGCTCACAATAGCAATGAACCAAGCAATCCAAACAACCATTTCCTTGCAAATCGTACTGCTGTTTCAGCTTGAAGAAATAAAAGCAACAACATAGGCAGCCACAGCCAATCACACAACAAATGAGTGTATATAGAGCCCCGCTAGCACCAAATGCTGCTAATCACAAATTAAACCATCACTGTCATTAGTCATAATTGGCAAGAAGAAGCCAATTCGCCAACCATCTGTCCTCATTGTCTTTCATCACCTTCCTCGCATCCCTGTTGTTGGATCAAGCACTAATTAACTATATTAACAAATAACAACTTTACCTAAAACCAAAGGCTATAAATCCACATTAAAGTCAAATAACTTTATTCTTTTGAAAAATATCTTCAAATCACATCGATATTTATGTTATTACATGCGTCATGAGGTCGAGCGTCCATCAAATCGCAAGGATAATGCTAAGTAATTCTCTATATATACAGGATTTGTTCAACTCGGCCAAAGGTAACAGATGGACACCACACCACCACATTATGCAACTTGAAATAGATTAAACCTTTATTATTATCGATATAAATGATAAGAATTTAACTATTCTAAGGAAAAGATGTGTACTTTAAAAATAAAGTGTTAAATGTTATGAATATTTAATAATAACTGTCTATATTCATCGTAAATTATGATTATTTATATTCCACCTTAATGCTATTAAATTATTTGTAACCGTTCAGTTATAATTTGTACGTATAAATAGGCTATTTCATTAGTAAAAATATTACAAAGAACTCTCAATTCTATCTTTCTTTCTATGTTCTATCTTTTATCTTTTCTGCTTCTGAATTTCTATATTTTTATGTTAATTTTCATAACACGTTATCAGCACGATTGTTTTTCCTCTCTTAGTTATATTCACCCTTGGCATTGCAAACTTTAATAAAAATCCTTTTAAAGGATTCTATTGGGAAAAAAATCATATTTCAATTTCATATTTCAAGGTCAACTTCTTTCTCTTTAGTCATATTATTTGTACTTTATGTTTAATAAATATATTGTAGTATTGTTTATGTAAATGTAAAATTCATTTAGATGTAATGTATCCTAAAGACACTATCAAATAAAAAAATTCTAAGAATATTTTTGCAATGGGTCTTGGAGACACTATTAAAGAATGAAATTTTAAGAATATTTTTTTTTCACCAAAAGTGAGAAAATAATGCAAAAGGAAAAAAAAAAAAAAGAAGAAATTTTGTCACCAGAAGTGAAAAAGTATTGTGAAAAGAAAACAAAATGGACAAAGTAACAAAAATGATGGTATTATGTTTAATCCTTTGATATTGTTTACAGCACTAAGTGTTTGCTCAATTATTATGTTTATTATTATTATATTTTTTTCTTAATTGTCTTTTTTTTTTGTACATACAACCACTATTTAACATTACCAATTCATTCAGTGAGATCACTACGTATTATTTTGGTTGGTTGTTACATTGTATAAAGCCAATTATCAATTATAAAGTATTTGCTATAATGAGAATTGAAACAAGAAAAACTATGAACTTTAATTGTAGATACAAACTTGTCATGGACTAATCTATTATATGTACGTTATTTACTAAATAACATAAATTAAGCATAAAGAATTAAATCCTTTTAATGTGATTAAAAAAATGGTGACATATTTATTTATATTATTTTATTATATTGGATTAATAATATGTTCTAATTTCTAAATTCTTATCTTTGTCATTAATATACTATCGTTTACATTATACAATTGTATTTGGCATATATTACGCTAGTATTTATTTGGTATACATTAATATATTTATACGTTATACATTAGTGGTTTTAGTTATCTAAAATAACTATAATTGAAATATAATGAGCATTAATAAGCAATCAATTCATTCGTTATATTATATTACATATCTATTTGTTACATATTCTTATAATCAATGATTTTTATTAATGATTTTATATTGAATATGCTATTAATTAGTACGCTAGAATTGTCTATGTTACGATTGAGAATATGTTTCTCAATTTATTTGTTTATGTTACAGGGCATATTATTCAATTACAATGTTTACTAATCAATGTTGCTAAATTAAAATTTGCATTGGTTTGATATTATATGAGAGTGACTAAGTTATATATATGTATAATTGTGAATGCAATTAATTTTAGTTATACAGATATTAAATCATAATCGTGGAAATTCTATAAGTGAGTATATGATTGTACTATTTTAGAGAGTTTGATTGATTAAAAAAGTGTTTTAGAATATATATTTTTTATCCGAATAGTCACCTACTTATAATAAGTATATGACCTTTGTTTTCAAAAAATAGTAAGATGCTATCGTTTGTATTGTTATGAAAAAAATTGTGGTTCTTCCAAAAGCTTTTTATGATTGAATGCATTTTACCTTTACATAAATATTTAAAGCGGTAAGTGGGTATAATTTTGTGATATTCAAAATCATTTCTCAATTAAAATTATGTAAAAGAAAAATATCAATGATGATATGTTAAAAAAATATTCTTTATTTTTCATGCATCAAATGTGCTCTTGCAGTAACAATATTGAGAAAAAAAAATTAAGATATATTCTGAGATAATTTCTTATCTCCTTGTAGATAAACAAAATAATGATTTTTATAAAAAATCATAAGACCCGTTCAATTAACATTGCTTCATTCCCTGAAATGAATGTAGCAACATATGTATTTTTGATAAAATAATTATTTGAAATTATAATTTAATAGCCATTAAATGGTCAATGGTTTTAATTTCAAATTAATTATAATTCAATTTATTTTTAATATAATCATTGAATGTTTTGTAACTGACATCTAATAATATATTTCTCTTATTTAGTAATACAATAAATTAATATTAGTACTATATTTGGTACTAAAAAAATAATTGAAGGCTCTGGAAGGGTTAATGTATTTTTATTTAAAGAAACACAGTTGCACATTATTATTGTATTATATTCTTCCAAGTTTTATAAAAACTTATTAAGTTTCAACCGTGAGAAATGTTTTATATCATGAGACTTAGACCAAGAAATGTGTAAGAAAAATTACATATTTTTCATTTGGTTTGTACTACATGTATATTAGTACAAATTGAAACACATAATGTTGTAAACTAGAAGTTTACAAATATAAATAAATTTATTATTTGGCATAACTGGTTTGAGCCATCTCGGATCTATTATGATGTGAAGAATAATTAAAAATTCATGTGAACACTTATTGAAGAATCGGAAGATTCTTCAATTCAATAAATTCTTATGTACTATTTGTTCCCAATGAAAGTATATAATTTGACAATCACCAACAAAATAGAGAATGAATTTCTCACATTTTTAAAATGTATGTAAGGTGATATTTGTGAACCAATACACGCATCATGTGAACCATTTAGATATTTTATGGTTTCAATTTATGCATCAACTAAATGGTCACTTATTTGCTTGTTGTCAACTCGCAACCAGATGTTTGTGAGATTGCTTTTCAGATTATTTAATTAAGAAAATACGTATTGATAATGTCGATGAATTTACATATAATGCTTTTAATATGCCTATTAGAATCGATATTGAACAACCCATAGCATATGTTCATATACACAAAATGGACTTGCAAAATCATTTATTAAGCTTTTAAAATTTATTGCAAGACCATTAGTCAAGAGATTAAAAATTTCAATTTACATTTGGGGACATGCAATCTAACAAATTATGGTATTAATTCGCATCAGGCCAACAAGTTATCACAAGTCTTCTATTTGCAATTGATTTTTGGTAAACAACCTAATATTTTCCATTTAAGTTTATCAATGTGTTGTATTTTTTCAATTGCTACACCACAACACACTAAGTTGAGTCCTCAAAGAAGGTTGGGAATATATGTTGGGTATAAATCTCCAGCTAAAATAAAATATGTTGAATATTAACAAAAGATTTACTTACGGCTCAATTTGTCGATTGTTATTTGAATAATTTTTTCTAACATTAAGAGGAGAGAATAAGCAGTTGGAAAAGGAAATTAGTTAAAATGAATTATCATCTTGATCCTCAAATGAAACAATGTGAACAAAAAATTCAAAAGATAATTCATTTACCAAATACTAATGCTTCAATAAAAATTGATGTCCTAGTTGGATAATCTAATATTGTAAAACAAGTCTCAAACACGCATGAACCGTGATAGACTCATCGGTTCCAAAGATAAAAATCCTTAAATAAGAAAATGAGCTAAAAGACAAGATGGCCAAATTGAGGATATGGAAACTTCAAAAAGATTCTTTTGACATAATTAATATTTTAGTTCTAGAAGAACTTAGGTACCTGAAATTAGTGAAAATAAAGAGATTTAAATTATGTCATGAGTGGAATATGATGGAACCAAAATGAAGTCAACGTTGACAATATATTTGCATATAATGTAGCACTAAATGTAATAAATGATAATGATAATCAAGAACCAAAGTTTATTAAAGATTGTAGATAAAGAAATAATTGGCCAAAATGGAAAGACTCAATTGAGATAGAATTAGACTCACTTGCTACGTGAAAGGTTTTTGGACATGCAGTCTTTCCTAAAGAAGTAAAACTAGTTAGGATTTTGGACCTATAGTATATACACCTAAAGATGTAAATCTAGTTAGCTTTTTGGACTTGTAGTTTATACACCTAAAGATGTAAAACCAATGGATACAAATGAGTTTTTGTGCAAAATACAATATGAGAATGGTGAAATTATGAAATACAAAGCATGAGTTGTTGCTCAAAGATTTTCGCAAAAACCTAACATTGCTTTTAAAGAGACATATTCACTTGTAGTGGATGTAAATATTTTTTAATACTTAATCAGTCTAGATGCACATGAAGGGATCAATTTACATCTGATGGATGTTGTTACAACCTATATTTGTATAACTGTCTAGATAATGACATTTATATAACACTTCTTGAAGGATTTAATTTGCCTAGTAGTGCAGGTTCTCAAGAAGATTACTCAATGAAAATGAGTAAGTTTCTTTATAGACTAAAACAATATAAACGAATGTGATATAATCATCTCAATGAGTATTTGATAAAATAAGGATATAAAAAATGCTCATTTATCCATGTATTTTTATGAAAATATCTGAAAATGAATTTTTCATAATTGATATTTATATAGATGACATAATTATTATCAAAACTCTTGAAGAGTTTCCAGAAGCTATGGATTACTTAAAGAAAAAATTGAGATGAATGACTTAGGAAGGATAAAGTTTTGTTTAGGATTGCAAATTGAATATTTAAATAATGAAATTCTTGTGTGTCAAAAAACTTATATAACAAGAGTGTTTAAAAGATTCTATATAGACAAATTACATCTGTTGTGCACTCTAATAGTTGTAAGGTCTCTAGATGTAAACAGAGATGCTTTTAGACCTGGAGAAAATGATGGAGAATTATTTAGTCTTGAAGTACCACATATTAGTGCTATCGAAGTACTAACGTATCTTGCTAATTATACATGTCCTAATATATCATTTGTTGTGAATTTACTAGCAAGATATAATTCTTCACCTATATGAAGATATTGGAAGAAAGTCAAACATATACTTCGTTATCTTAGAGGTTATTTGTCAGATCCTTGTAACGATATATAACAACACAGGATATTTGTTTGCATGCGGTGGTACAACAATTTCTTGGAGATATGTAAAACAAACCAACATAAGCAAGTGGAATTTTGAATAACAAGCACAAAAGATTGGCCTTCATTGTCTTACAGATGGTTATTTGCATAAGTTGGAGAAATAAATATATTTTACACTCTTTTTCCCTTTGCCATGGTTTTGTCCTATTAGGTTTTCTTGACAAGGTTTTTAATGAGCCAATATATGACAACGCATTAAAGAATGATATACTCTTTTTTCTTTACTAGGTTTTTGTCCCATACGATTTTTTCTAATAAGGTTTTAATGAGGCACATTCTCAAATATTAGACCTCTAAGGGAGTGTTATGAATATTTAATAGTGGTTGTCCATATTCATTATAAATTATGGTTATTTATATTCCACATTAATACTATTAAACTATTTGTAATCGTTCAATTACAGTTTGTACCTATAAATAAACTATTCCATTACTAAAAATATTACAAAGAACTCTCCATTCTCTCATTCTCTGTATGTTCTATCTTTTATCTTTTCTGCTACTAAATTTCTATATTTTTATGTAATTTTCATAACATTAAAATTTTAACAACTTTAATTATTAGACATGTAAATGTATATTTTATCGCAATTTTAACTATTACTCATGAGATACGTCTATAACCCATCAAATCTTAAATCACACACACACATAAATCAATCAGTTAATTAATCCACAAATACTAAAGGCAAATTGTCAGTCATGAGATAAGCGTAAGACACATAATTATAAGAGGAGCACTAATAATATACTTTTTAACACATATTTTATTATTGGTTAAAATTTATTTAAAATTATAAAATCATAAAAAAATACAAATTTTTGTAATTTCAAAGTTGCTTGTTTGACACCAACATCTATCAGCAATTAGAGCAGCAGTTGCTATAGTAATTTGGCTTTTGGAAGATTTTTTAGTATGTGCCTCATCAAGAACCACTCTAAACCACCAAATTGAAAAGGGTCCACCATTATCCTCTGCATTTTCTACATAAGACAGATAGCAAGATGCATTCACAAGATTTAAGAAATGAAGCAAATAGACACAATCAGAGAGATTAAACAGGTTTCAACCACCTTACTGGAAAATTCAGTGGCCAAAACTCCATAAGTAGTAGTTAAAACATCACTTTGAGCGAGACTTTTTGCATCTTTTGGTCTACATATAAAGACAGAGACCCAGGGTACACGAGTTTGAACCTCTGCCTGGACAAATTGTCAAATGTTTAGAACAGGAAAGAAAGTAGTAGACTAACTCTACACATCCCACAGTTGAATACAATGTTCCAAAAGATTATACCGTAAAGGTTTTCTCACCGCGTATAAAAGACAAAGTGAATGTATCTTTATAGTAATAATAATACATCCCGGTAAATATAGGCAAAGTAGGGGAAAAAGAAAGAGAAAATAAAATAAAGAAAAACCACTAGTCGACACATGAGAATGGATAGGAAAATTCAGAGACGATCAAGATAATGTCACAGACATGTGCGCACATTATGGGCCAACATCATCCAGAAAAACCCTCAGATTCTTATCCGAAGAGCCACTTTCCTTCACAGCTTCCCTAGCCAAACACTTCCATTTCTTTGCATTCTTTCTCAATTCATTTCCTTTCTCTCCACTCCCCATCACCACTTCCAAACACCTCCTAATTTCCTCCCTTTCTAATATCCCTTTCTCATTCACCTGATTATCCACTCTCAACCCTGTCTTCCACACATCTTCTATTAGCTTTGCATTAGTCTTCTGTTCGACCCATTGAGGAAACGCCACCACAGGAACCCCCGAAGCCAAGGTTTCCATGGTCGAATTCCAACCACAGTGCGTCACAAAACAACCCACAGAACGATGTGACAAAACCTCCACTTGGGAACACCATCTCACTATCTTCCCCTTCCGTTCCAACTCCTCCCTGCAGCTTAGCTCCTCTTCTTCTTGTCCCTTAACCTGTGACTTCTCTTTTTCTCTAATGACCCACAGGAAAGGACTTCCACAATCCAATAACGCACGTGCAAGTTCCTCCATTTGCGTCTTGGACAACACACAAAAACTACCAAACGAGACATAAACCACCGACATCTCTGGCTTCGAGTCCAACCATTCATCGCAACCATTCGCGGGGCGGAAGATGTCACCGCCAAATGAAGTATCAGCGGGATCTTTCCCATCCAGCAAGGCCGAGGGAATCAACGGCCCGATGGGGATCATATTGAACTCATCAACAGCCCTTAAGGCTTCTGCTTCCAACGCTTCAAAGGTGTTGACAAGTATCCTTGGCTTTGTTTCCACGTCAAGATCACGAAGCTGCTCTTCAAACATTGCAACCAATAGAGAGTCTAAAGTTGGGTTTGAAGCCAATAAAAAGGAGGGTAGGTCGCGAGGTGCTAGTAACAATGGCAATCCCGGTAGTTCAATGGAACACGATATCGACGGCTCTTTAGTTTTTCCATCGATGTAGTCACCGTATCCGTGAAAGTAATAATAGAAGATGTCGAGTACGGTAGCTGGTTGAGTCCACAGCAACGCCGTTGGGAGGTGAGACTCACGCGCCACCTCAGCAGCCCAAGGAAGGAGCGTGGTGTGGACTAGACAAGTGAAAGGGTGACCCTCTTGCGCGTTAGAGAGCATGAGATTGGTCACAAACTCGGAGCCACGACGCTTCAACTCCGACGCGTAGAAGAAGTACTCGGCGTCTTCGGTGGCGGTGAAACCGTCGTCGTAACCGTCGGAGAAGGGGAGAAAGCAGAGGGCGGGGAGGGTGGGTTTGTTGGTGATGCGACGGTGCATGTAGAGGGTGGTGGAAACAGTGACATGTGCGCCCAAACTAACGAGTCGCTTTGCGAACTGGAAGGCGGGGTTTATGTGGCCTTGTGCGGGGTACAGTATGAGGAGGAAGCGGTGGCGGAACATGGTGGTGATAACGCGTGATAGTGTACTTGCTAATGGAGTGGAGGCTCAGTTGGATATCAATGCAATAACTTGCTAATGGTTGATTTTATGTTCAGATTAGACTAAGACTTGTCATGGTTGTGACGTTTGAGGTGACGAACCTATGGGGGACTTCCTCTTTTTTTTGGGTCGTAACGTGACATGGGAGAAATTATTAGGTAGTTGAGAATTATTAAGTGTTTATGGTCTCAATCAATGTGTTTATAATATATATTTAATTTTTATAATTTACAAAAAAAAATTAATAACACTTAATTACATGTTATATACAAATTAATAAAAATCATGATAATTTAGGACCAACTAATAATTTCTCGTGACATGTAGGCATCCTTTCACCCCGAGCATCTTTACCCTTATGGTTGAGTGCACTAGACATGACAATACGTAGGGACTCGTAGGGTACCATAGTAATTAATTGTATACCTGCATTTAGAAAAATATCTATATCTGACTTTATATTTGTACGAATAATAATTTAAGCCTCATTTTTATAATTGCTCGATACTTACATATTTGTATTCACACCTATTATCTGTACTTTTTTTAAGTATTAGCGGTGGCAAAAATTTTTAAAGTTTTAGGATAAAATTTATATTCAATATTTAATTTAATATAATTTATCAAAATTTATTTTATTTTTTTATCAATTATGAAATTATTGATCAAAATTTTATAATTAATTGTTTTTAACATTTCACTATAAATACATAAAGACAAACTTATTTAATATATTTTTTAACATAATTAATATCAAATAAATTTTGAATAATTTTAATTTTAAAAAAATTATGTTCAACAATAACAATAATTATAAGTATTGTCAATAATATTTTAGAAACAATACGTACATTTGAAAAAAATAATGATCTTTTTATATAATTAAATATTTTTTGTGGAGTATGAATTATTTTTGAAATTTAATTTACATACAATGTTAGTGCAAAACATTTTTATATCTAATAAAATTTGATTATCTTATATTCATTAATATGATGTTGCGATAAGGTAAATTTCTATTAAATAGAATGTAAAAATATTTTATACTAACAATGCATATAAATTAAACTCTTACTTTTGTTTGTATCTTTTACAATATCTTTATTTTAAAAAAATTAAGATCTTTAATATTATAATAATCACTAAAACATATCTTTTTAATATATTATGTATAAGATATTTTATTTTTATTAAATTAAAGATAATATATATATATATATATATATACACACACACATATATAGGTACGAGTATGGGACATGATGTGTACTATAATACTCATACATGTATCCATTCCCATTAAACTTTGTGAATAAATACCTGACCCTGAACTCATCCCCATTGAGCGAGTATGTACCTTACCTACTGTGGGTACTTATAAGTTTGAGTATAATTGTCATCACTAGAGTAAAACGATCAATTTAGTTTTAAAATTTGCAAGGCGTTGTCACATTAGTCCTTGAACTGAAGAAACATTAAAAAAAAAAATCCTTGAAATTGGATTTTGTATGTCATGTTTGTATAACCATTAGTTCTCCTCCATTAAAGTTAATGTCCATGCTTACGTGGCATGTTATCTGCACACGTAGCGATTGGCGCTGTAAACATGGATGACATGTGGCAGTCCAGTTAGCTAGACTAAAATGAAATGTCACTTTTTTTTGTTATCAGCATATATGACATCACAACTTGTATCATATTCAACTTAGTTCCAAAACTTAACAATTTACTGCCATTTTAGTCTTTAAAAGTACTTCCGAATTAGCATTTAAGTTCCACGTTGCATGTAAATTACTTATTTGTTATGAATTTTAATTATATACAAATAAATATTTATCTTGGCTAAAAATACTAGATATACTAATCCTCAAATTAAGGTGAGTACAAATATATAGTAATTTTTTTTGGTTAATGATTGCCAATTTTTTACTTTATTTTGTAACATGGCACTTACTCTTTACAAAAACATGTAAACTTTTTTGAAAGGATAAAGACCATATATACATATATACACATATATACATATATACACATATATACATATATACACATATATATTATTCAAGAAAAAAATTAAATTTGTTCAAAAATCATTCTTTTACACCATGCACTTTCATATTACCATCATTTTTATTGGGTTGTACTTGAGTTATTTTAATGTTTTTTTTATAATTTCTACTCCAACCTAAATTCTCCTCCACACTTACATCCATTAGCCTAATGTGAAGTATAATGAGGCCAAAATTTAATAGTTAATATTAAGATTGATTTCTCTTATTCTTACACATACATAAAAGATACCTAGAGACAAAGTAAAATCGGAGAAAGATAACCTTTATGCCTTCTTGATATTTTAAGTGTCTTCAATGGGAGAATAATCTTTCGGAACATTTAGCGTAGTCATTTGGTCTTATGTCATATCTTGTGTCATAACATACAAAATTTATAACTTTGAATTAAATCATAATAAGCTTGATGGATTGTCCTCATGCTCGATCAAGTATGCAACAATCAAATATCATTGTTTCTTCTTTTCCTTTTTTTAATCTTCATTTGTTCATTTTTGCGTCTATGGCATAAAAATTATTTTAATTATTTTCGAGAAACTAATTAAGTTTGATCAATCTCTATCACGCATATACATGATTCTCGCTCGATTATGTTTTCTTTACATATAATATTTGATCTTGTAAGCCTTATATACAAAAAGATATCATATGAGCATGTAATAACATGAGAATTATATAAATAAATAAAATTAAATTTAAGTAAAATAACATTAATCATTCATTTATTAATTATTATATGATAAAGTTGAATTCTATTTAACTCTCATCCTCACAATGCTTTACGCCCCTATGTTTATATTAAATTTAGTGTAACACTTTAAAATTATAGAAAAATATCTTGACTCATATAACGTGGTAGACCATTCAATCCAGGTTTTGTCATTATTAAAAGTAAAGGCGGTGAATAATTTTGCATCTTTTTAACTCGTTGTGGAGCATGGCATGTGAATAATTTTGCATCATATGATCCTCTTCTTGAATAATTTTCAAAGCTCACATCACACATGGATTTAGTGTATTTTAAAATAATTAATTCCTTTATATATTGGCTTAACATTCTGACTGTTTGAACCCAAATAATAAAAAAACCAACCTTACATAGGATGCTTAATATATATTACTCACATATAAACTTTGCAAAATTTAATAAGAATTAGAGTTTAATAATTATGCACTGTCAGTGTTAAAGGTTTTACATTATCAACCAATTATAAATCACTGTTATTATGACTTTTTAGGTAATTATTGTAAAAGTCAACAAGCTTACCATACATAGTGATTTGTGATAGATGACAATGTAAAATGACTTTACACTATCAGTGCATGGCCTATTTTCTCTAAGAATTAATGTACAATTTTAATCTATTTAGGGGTATATGTAGGTGTAATAAAGGAAGATATATTTGTTTGGGGCCCACTGCCACTAACATAATGTGTGTGTAAAAAGGAGAGAAATTAATATTAATATTAACTATTAAATTTTGGCATCATTATACATCATATTAGGTTAATGGAAGAAAGTGTAGAGGAAAATTTAGGTTGGAATAGAAATTAAAGAAAAATATTAAAATAATTTGAGTACAACCCACCAAAAATGATGAAGATATGAAAGTAATGTAAAAAAAATATTTTTGGACCAATTTAATTTTTTTCTTGAATGGTATATACACATACACACACAGAGAGACAAAAAAACACACACATATACATACATATATACACACGTTTTTGTAAAGAGAAAGTGTCACATTACAAAATAAAATGAAAAATTGGCAATCATTAACAAAAGAAAATTACTATATAATTGTATTCACCTTAATTTGAGGATTAGTATATCTAGTATTTTTAGTCAAGATAAATATTTATTTGTATATAATTAAAATTCATAATAAATAAATAAATTACATATAACATGGGACTTAATTAGCAATTTGAAAGTACTTTCAGGGACTAAAATGATAATAAGTGATTAAATTTAGGGACTAAGTTGAATATGAAACATGTTGTGATGTCACATGTGTTGATAACGAAAAAAAAAAGAGTCAACTTTCATTTTAGTCTAACTGATTGGACCGTTACATGTCATCCATATGTGCACAGTCAGTCGCCACGTGTGTAGATAACATGCCACGTATGCACGAACGTTAATTTTAATAGAGGGAAACTAATGGTTGGACTAGCGTGACAAAAAAAATATAGTTTCAGGGACTTTTTTAAAAATTTTTTTTTATTCATGGACTAATGTTACAATTCCCTACAAATTTAGGGACCAAAATGACTGTTTACTCCTTATCGTATGTTTTATTTGCACTATGTTTGGTGGTGGGGAAATGAGAAGGCACACACGAAAAGGCATGCAAGTGAGTTTACTTCTTTTGTTTGGTTAGCTGGAAATAAAGAGGATTTTTTTTTTAAATGGTGGGGCCCACATAAGTAAACTTCTACTCCAAGATGTGAAGAAAAGCATAGAAATATTGTGGTGTATTGCATTTTACCAAAGTTACCCTCCTCCTTGTGCTACTTATGCCTCGCTACTATTGCTTGATTTATACTCATCTTTGTTTAATCTGCTTTGATGTGATTTTTTTTGGTTTTCCAATCTGCTTCATGGGTGCTTGTATGAAAATATGTTGTCATGCATCATTGTTTTTTCTTTGGTTAAGTGATTTTGAGTTGAGTTGGGGCCATAATCAATTTTGGGGTTGTTTTGGTGATGAGATAATTGATTATAGTGACACATAATCAATTATGCATGTAGTTATATATGAACACATAATCGACTACGAGTCACCATAATTGATTATGAGTATGGGACTATAGTAAAAAAATGAAAAAAAAAAGAGATATTACATGTTATAAGGGTAAAATGGTATTTTTATTTACAATCTCATTTATTTCCTTTCATTTCTTTCAAACCAAATGACTTTTTTTATTTTATTTTCATTCTACTTCTCTTTTATTTCTCTTAAACCAAATAATCAATATTCCCACTCTATTTTTTATCTATTTCTCTTCTCTTCTTTCCTCATCTACCTATTTTCACTTTTTTTATTTCCTTCCTCTCTACCACAGTGGCAAAACAAGATGGTCCATTAATTGCATATAGTCTGACTTGATTTAGTTCAAAATAAAAAGAGAAAGCTTACTATCTTTTTGGAAATTAAGTAGGCATTTGTTCCATGTCATCTTCTTTTATTCCTGAAAATATGAAGGTGGGAATCTTTATTTCCATATTTGTTAAAAGGTTATGAAAAGATATTTTCTTGTATCTTTTATTTATAGGAGAACTACATTCTCATGTCATAGACAGTTTTTATTCTGATGGTAAGGGGGTGGAAAAGTGATATTTTCATGTGAATATGAGAAGTTATTTTCTATTACACTTGTAACTTCCATTTTCACTTATTTTTACTTTAAATTATTTTGAATTTAAAAAAATATTTCCAAGAATATTAAAATGTAACCAAACATCTTTTTAAATATATCCAAAAACAACATTTCTAGTTATAATATTTTTGAAAATGTGATTTTTGAAAATATAAAATAATACTTTAAAACAAATGCCCCCCTAAAAATTTCGGTGATTTTAATGATTTTTTTTCTCTTTTCATTTACTGTGTCTAAATTCATTTAATTATAAACTCCAAAAACAACTATATCAAAATCTTAGGCCCTATTTGGGGTGGTTGCGAGTTTTTAGTGTTTGGTTTTCAAATGTAATTTTTAGAACAAAACCTGTTCGGCAAAATTAAAGTTAAAATGGTTTTTAACTCATTTTGAAAATAGTTTTGGGTTAGTTTTCAACAACAAAAAAAAGGTTTTCAAGGTTGATCAGTTTTCAACACACAGAAAAAGGTTTTCAAGGTTATGTTTTAAGTTTTTAAAAATACTCTCCACGCCCCCGTATCAGTCTCGTTCACTCTTCTTTCTACATCAGGGTTTCCATTTTCGCAGCTCCTCCGTCTCTATTGTTGTAGTGCTAATGTATCTTTTTCGTATTGGATCCAACTATCCAGGTTCGTGATTTCTGGCTGCATGTGATTTTCCCTAGGTTTTAAAAAGTGAAGAATTATAGAAAACCTAACTCAATCCAAGAACATAAGCCTTTTAACTTAAATGCACTAGCTAGTGCAGCAATTTTAGGTGATGATCTTGTTGACCCTGCTGATTCATCATTCGGACCCACCACCAAACATCTAAGGCATCGTTTTGGATGCACTTGTATTGTGTGCATTTAGCCCCCAAGTGAAAAGGTGGGACATAAGCCAACATGTACTTACCTTGCAGTGCATAACCGTGAAGTGCCGGTTTAACACCCTTATAATGCGTAAGAAGAAATGCCAATTAGAATGTGAAGCATATGCTGAGTTAAAACTGACAGCAATCTTTTAAAACTGAAAACAAAACAAAAAACTGAAATTAAAAACTGATTTTAGTTTTTAAAATTTAAAAACTGAAAATCACTCCATACGAGACCTTAGATTTCCTCAAATACCATAACAAATCTTAAATTTCTCTTAATATTATAACAATTCTCAAATAAAAAAGGGTTGATGGACAGAAAGGTCCGTCGGGCGTGGCAGACATTATTTAGTTATGTATCTCGTTTAATCAGTAAATTATAGACACGCCATTCCAAAGTATTGACCAAATGAAATAATTTTATTGAAGAAAACTGCTTTGTAGTATCAAAAAATTTGCATGAAAGCCACAGGAAATGGAATAATATTTTTTTTGAACATTTCAACAGTTCAAATACATGATTGATATATATATATTTTTTAATCACAGCATATTATTCTAAAATATCCATTTATAATTAAAGTGTCCATTTATATCATATCACATCACATCATATCATATCAGTAGTTAAAAGAAAATATTTTTTTTCTTTTATATTTCTTTCTCTCTCCATTTATAAACACCTCTTAAAGTGTCCAAAGAACATCTTCCTAAAAATATATGAAGTGCTCAATTAGTAACTTAGTGGTATATTGTAAGGACTACCAAGAGCTAAATATATTATCTTTGCTCAATTAGTGGCATGATTTCTCATAACCACGTCAATTCTTAGTCAATTGGACTACAATTATGCTGTTTTTTTTTTTTAATGTAATATGCTTCATATCATTATATATAAAATTCTCCCAGGGCTATATAAAAGGCATTCACTAACCTTGCGTATTTTGAGATTTTGAAATTTTTTTCTATTAATTTTAATAGAAATTTCTGTTTCAATATCAATATCCAATCTTAATAGGCTAATACCCAATCTTTTTGCAACATTACCACAATTGAAGATCTATATATAACTTTATTTTTTAATTTTTTAATTTTTCTTTTTTTTTTTAACGGTGCCAACCCACCCATAAATAAGATCGGCTAAAATTTTCTTTAATATACCTTATTTCATTAATTATGAAAACTATAGTAAAAAATATTTTTCATGAATTAAGTTTGCTTCTAAAATTAACTTATTTTAAAATTAATTTTTTATAAGTTTCTAATTTAAAAAAATAATTATCTTTTTAAATTTAAACAAATATGCATCATGTTTAAAATATTAACGTGTCAATTTTACCCATAAACAACCACCGATGAAGCATGCAAGATACCGTTTTATTTTGCATACTCGCATTGATTCTGTGACCAATTTTTTTTTTTGAAAATTCAGCCCATAATATTTGATGCATATTCCACGAATCAATCCTGTGCACTCGTAAAAACTACTGCACGCCACAAGAGGACAGGTGCAATAAAAAATTTTGATTCAAAATTGATGGTGGGAGGATTTGGGTACAATATTATAGTATATTTTTTTTCCTATATCTGTCTTTGAAAAAGAAAATATCAATAATTCAATATCGACCTCATACTTGCGCAGACAGTAATTTTAATTCGTATCTCTATACTCGTTAAATATTTATATACTCATACTCTCTTTTTACTTAAATGTAAAATCAATGAATCAATAAAAATATTAATTAAATTGCTACAACTAATGAAATTATCACAAAAATGTGATGATCTTATATGTCCGAAGATGAAATTCAAGGCGTCTATCCTTTTTTTTAGATGGTAATATAATTAGCTGAATTTTTTATCACAAAAACAATTTATGAAAATGTTAGATTCCTAAAAATGATTTTTAAAATCCTTATACCAAATATAAGAATTTAACATTCACAACCTAAAATTCCTTAAAAACTTAAAAGAATCCCCCTACCAAACACCTTCTAAAGGTTCTCAACTAAAGAAAATGATGTGTAAGAATTGGAGATATCCTTGCAAACTTTAACATATATAGGCTATTTGTTTTAATTGGACATGTATTGTGTAATTTATTTTAATTTGTTATTTAGGACACTTATAGTTATAGTGTGTATTTGTCTTATGTTTGCATGCATTGGAGCCTGTGACAACTAGACAAATGTTGTCATTTTTATATTATTGGTATTGTATTTGCTTGAGTATTTTTTTTTTTGTAACTTTCCTCATTTTTCCTTCATTTGTTAATTTTAATAAATGACCTAATCACCTAACCCAAACCAACTTGGTAGACATCAGGTTAGTTTGGTTCAGGTTGCATATTCAAAATTAGAGAACCCAACCCCCTACTGTTTAATTGGTTTGTATTTCTAAATAGCCCAAACTTGACCCAATCTGACCTAATTACACCCCTACACTCCAGTTTTAATAATAGATAATTCTTCTCTATAGTGAGAGATGAGGGACACATCAAATGAGAGTTCTTATTATAAGAAATGAGAGCTACAAACATAGATCATTAGATCACATTTGCATGGTCAAGATTAAAAGAAAAATGCACATAATTTTTTTTAGATAATCATATGATTGCTAATTAACTTTTAATCTTAACTATCCATATATAATTATATGACTCTAACTTATAATTCTCATTTCTCACAATAAGAATAATTCTCACTTCATAAGCCTCTTACATATATATAGAAGCATTCAAATGTTTATATTATAAAATAAATCTAAATAAATTATAAATAAACTTTTCTAAACAAAAAAACATTAAACTTTATCTAATTTATTTAATTTAATAACTTTTCATTAAATATTATTTTATATAATATAAAAATTATTTTGTACTTAATCAATTAACTTTATTTCAACATACAATAAACTTTTTAAACATACTAGGACGTCTTTATTTTATTTTAGTTGACGAGCTAAGCTTTATTTTAAATTAAAAAAGTTTTCGTTATCATAATCTACAAAAGATCTATAAATTTTTATTTGTACTTTTGTTGTCATTCCAGCAGTTCCTTATTTTATTTTTAAAATGTGCGAAGAGATCCGCAAGTCGGCAATTCTAACTACAGTCCAAGCCTTTGGATCTCAAATTCAGCTTCGGCTGTCGTATATTTTTGGGAGGTTCTTTTTCCAATCCCTTTATTCTAAATACACTCTCCCACGTTTTTTTTCTTTTAAAAAAAAAAATCTTAGAGAAATACTCCTGCGCGCATGGTAAGATTTGATATTTCAGAAATTAAGTTCTAGAAATATGTAAAACGTTAAATAAAATTTGTAATATAAAAAATGTTTTTATCATTTGATATTATTTACTTTTATTTTCTTCAATAGTATATTGACGTCTGGTTAAAGTTATCTTATTTTCAATATATTTATTAAGACAATAAACATAAGGTGATTGTGATGTATCGTGTGTAATGTGTTTTTTTTTTTTTCCTTCTTATTGTTATTGTATAAGAATAATGGAAAAATTCTTTCAAGAAAAGTAATACCATATATATTGTGTAACACAGTTGGATACATTTTGAGTTTATAATTCAACATGTTATTTTATTCAGTTTATGATTTATTTGACTAACTTATAAATTTATATTATTTCTCATCACTTTTAATAAGATATTTAATTTTTTTAGAAAAATAATAAGAATTTAAAATTAACTAAATTAACTAAAATACTTAAAGTTACAATTATTTAAAAAAAATATTGTTGGTCTACAACTAGTGTAGTACACACCATTAAATTTAAAGAATAAATGCGTTGAAATTAAAATTAAAGATATTTGCTTGTAAGAATAGTAAAGTTTAAAGACTAATTTGAAAAAAATGATGAAAAAATAAAATTTAGAAATGTTGAACACAGGACCTTAAATTTTAATTTTGATGAAAAAAGAAACACCTAAAATTGATGAACCAAGACGTACTTCAAAGAAATAGTAGACCACAGACCAATCCCTCATCGTAGATAAAAAAGGGATGTCACAGTCATCCAACGACTCAATTGCCCTTACGTTGATTCTTGATCTTAATCAACTGATAAGAATTCATCTGAATCGGCGAGTTGCTCTCTAACTACTGTAAATATCGCAAGAGCTCCGCTCCCACCGAACACTCTTATTCCTTAAAAGTACGAAAAGTGTTCATACTAACTTGATTGTTAGAGTTTCTTGTCAAATAATAATAATAATAAATAAATAAATAACTTGATCGTTGGAGTTTAAACAAGTGATTTTCCCCTGTCTTTGGGCAAAGTTAACGAGAGAAACTCATTTGAGTATGATGAACTTCCTTATAACCATGTGGCCTCTGCATAGGCCCATTTTCTAGACCAACCAACCTTGAAAAAAGGAAGGTCCCAATGAAGTCTCGTTGCAGTACCTCTTGGACCATTATTGTAGACACGGTGCCCGGACTAGGAGTTATAGTGCATAAACTATTTATTTTTTGATAACTCGTGCATAGACTATTAAAACAATAACTAAGTAATAAACGGTGGAGTCTAAGGTCAAGTAGCTAGATTGGTGGTACACGGATGAAGTATAATTATCTATCGTTAGATATATTATTAAAAAATTCAATGGCTGCGATCTTTTACCGGATACTTGAAAGTGATTTTAAACAGATTTTACTCATTAGTCCTCATATAAAAGAGCTAGATTGGATGTGTTTGCAAAATATTCAGATTCAAACATACTCATTCAATTCCAAACCCTAGGAGAAATGTAGATGACAGCTGCACCCAGCATCGATGAGGACGGAAAATCTTTAGGCTCATCCTCGACCAAATCTTTCTCACGACCAAGATTGATCAATCTTTCTCGCCACTCCCCCTTTTGATGTGTTGTTGATTACTCTCTCTCCATTTAATGTCTCTCCCCACCAAACGGTCGACCACCGCTGTTGCTTCCTGCTCGTCACCGTTCACCCCAAGTTCCTTCGCCCCCTCCGACGATGCCGTTTTGGACCCTTCCTCCATGCCTCTTGACGACAATCTCCCCAATGCCCGAGCTGCCAATCTCTTTCGCAAGAGAGCCACCTTTCCCCTGCCTGCTAAGAAGCTCCTCGTCAAGCTCCACAAAGATCCGATTCAACTTAACCCTTCCTTATTGCTTAAGGGTTTTGTTTTTCTCTCCGATTCACCAATAAACCCCCTTTCCCTCTTCTTCAACTTTTCGTTGCTCAATTTCTGCTACTTATCTTAGGTTATAGCACTTCAATTCTTGTTATTGATCTATAATTTGTTCTTGAAATGCTTCGCAAGATTTTTCATTCGTTCCCCGTTGATATTTTGAAATAAGTTAGTTAGTATTATTAATAATGTTGCTAGGCTTAAGTGTAGCTTATTGGGTGTGATTGTTTGATATGAAATTCCTGTTTGAATGAAGGATTCCCAAAGGATTAGAAGATTCCTATTTAAGTGTTTGATATGAAATTCCTGTTTGAAGGAAGGATTCCTGTTTGATATGAAAGAATTCCTGTTATGAAATACCTTGAAAGCTTCCCTCTTTTTTCTCCTTTTTCTGTTTGTTCTCCATAAAGTTTCAGAATTAAAACTCAGAAATAAATTTGATAAGCAGCCTAAAGTAGCAATACGTATTGCACTAACATCTTTTTGACAAAAATAGAATAATAGATGCTTTTGTTTCCTCTTGAAGAAAATTAACAAGAAGAGGGAGCAAAGGCAATTCAGTTAGCCTAACAGTTTCAAATCACCACTTATTTTTTCGCTTTGTGTCTCAAATTCTTCACAAACATTCCCAGAACAAAACACTAGGATTCTCTTTCCTTAGTCTCCTCCTAAAAGATTGAAGTGAAAGGTATACATGTTTTTTTTGTTTTGGAAATTATAATCTATATCAATCAGAGTGGTTTTCTTTGTAACATCACTCTAAGCTAATATTTACTGGTTCTCTAGTTTTGACTCTAATTTAATTACTTGTTTGTTCATTCAGGACTTATGCTACTAAGAAACAGATCAAGAGCTGTGACCAAGCCAAGTTTGATGCGTGATCACAGCTTCCCAGCCATGTCCCAACCATTCCTTTTGTATGATGTGTTAGGAAGAAGAAAATATGTGCTGCCATCATTTGTTCTGGTTTATGATAATTGTGTGTTTCTCTTTTATGTATGTGATCTTGTATTAATAGGTATTGAAGACAACTGGAGGAGTGATCTGTCCAAATTAAACAATTAGACAACACGCAATAAGCTTTTCATCAAATACACCTCCCTTCATTTACAAAGGTGTTGGTGTTGGATGGGGTTTAGATAGAGGCAAAAGATTGTTACAAGGGCAGATGATCGAATGTAAATACTGTACTCTTTAAATTAAATGTGTTAATACTGTAATCATCAAATACACATCAAATACATCTTGTGTTTCACTAATATGCATTTTTATTTTTCAATGTAAATAAGCTTTATTATGATGTTTATTAATATTTTGACATAACATTATTCATTATTATATTGTTCTTTGGGTGATTAAAATAAGTATTTGTCTGTGTTAATATTTTCTTTCCGTCTCGGTTTAGCACGTCATCTTGCTTGACCTTTATTATTATTTTTATTATTATTATTATTATTATTAGTTTTTCATTTAAGAAAGCGTGAAGTTAGGAGTGGGCAGTTGTAATAATAATATATATACTAGAACATATAATAACAGAGACTAAAATAAACATTAATCAAATTTTATATCATTATTTAATCTTTATTATATTTTAAATAAATGTTGTAATATTATTTTAATATTATTTCTTACTTATGATTGTAATACTAATACACTTATAAAAGTTATATATAAATATCCTTTTTTCAACACTTTAATATCAATTACCATTAATTTAGTGTTACTATTTATAATAGTTATTTTTATATTTTTTTTATAATTATTATAGGTACAGTACTTATTAGCAATAATTAAAATTTCATACTTTTATATCTAAATACTTTTAGGACTGTTTTGCAAATTTTAAAAAGTTATAAATTTATTATAAAATAATAGTTCCAGTTAAAAACCTCCTATAATAGGTAAATTTAGTGCCTCACGGTGAGGCACTTACCTTACTACTTCACCCTAAGCCACCTACGTAAACCTACATATTCATAAATATAGCCAACCTATATAAAACTAAAGGTAGGTGAATAGCAAAAGTAAGCATTCTCGATTAGGAAATATCAATGTTTTTAACCCGGACCGGTCATTGAACCGGTCAAGGCACTGATTCAAGGTTCAATGGTTCAACCGGGGTTGAACCGTGGTCGAACCGGTAAAATAAAATAATAATAATAATAATAAATAATACATAAAAAATTAAAAAATATATAATATCATAACTTATAATATTAAAAACTAAAAATAAAATATAATTTTATAAGTTCTTAACATATACAATACTTAAAATAGTTCAACTTAAATATGTCATAATACTTAAGTCTAAGTTTTAATAATACACATCAATATTTATTAATAAAACAAGTTTATATTTGAATTAAAAAATGACAAATTTTAGGTTGATTTTCATTTTTAAAGAAAAAACATTAAAATAATATTTATTAGACATTATATGAACCGCTAGATAGTTTACGGTTTTACTTGTTTGTCCCGGTTCACAACCGGTTTTTTGCCTGACGTCTCCGTTTACTTGGACGGAATAGGACGGAACCGGCGGTCCGGCGGTCTATAACTAGGGAAATATATATTTGAAAATCTTTTTATATATTTATTAGGTATTTGACTTTTTATTTCACAAGTATTGTTCTTTAAATGAGAAATTAGTATTAAAAACATTATTTTCAATATTCTATTTTCTTTAGTTAATGGAATTTTATTGTTTGTTAACCAAAAAATAAAGAACTATCTCTTAAAAATACTAAAAAAAATGTAAAACCAGAATAATTAATCTAATTCGAATTGTAAAACATCAAATTGGATTAATCCAAATTCGGTAATATTCTCAATCTGATCCAAATTAAATTACTAATTTTTTGTGATCAAAACAAATGACTCTTTTTCCCTCAAAAATACCCACGATATATATCTAATGTTTTGATTAACTTATATACTATGTTAGCAGTCACTGTTTGCTTAGACAGTCAAGTCAACTAGGTTTCGGCGCCAGTATAATAAAAAAAAAAATCTTGCACATAAATTTAGCTTAATGGCCTTTATGTATAAAACAATAATAAAAAATTTAAATAAAATAACAACTTTCGCAGCTAGCCACCGAAAGATTGAAATAGAGCTTCCAAGATCATAAATTGTTAAAGTAAGATGGAAGATTGCGTTGAGTTTATGTACTAAAATTGAAATTAATGATATTGTGATTAATAATTAATGATAATCACCACCTCATAATATTTAGAAATAAAGAGGTAGTATTTTTAATTAGTTGTCATCACTTAATAACCGATTTACTACTTATTGTTCATTTGGATTTTTTAATCTTCAAACTGACTAAATTCAGGCAATATGATTAATTAGCTTAACGTGGGCCGTATCGACTTTATGGATGAAGAAAAAAATTGGCTTTTGTTAATTACACCTCCCTAATTAATAAATATATCTCCTTTCTTTTTAAAATAATTTTTTATTATCAAAATAACCTTTTATATAAAAACAATATTAACTTATTTTTATACTCTATCTTCATTATTCTTTAAGCTCTAATTTTGCACATCTATTTTCATTATTTTAAAATCCGAATTTTGTACCCCATCTTATCATTCTTAACCTTATTTTTGCACCTTCATCATTATTCTTTAAACCCTTTTTTTCTATTTTCATTCTTTATCTTTTTTTTCCCCATTATTTGTGATAATGAACACGTGATACACACCTCATTTTCATCATTTGTATCAGGCATGTGCATTTTTGTGATTACATTTTAGGTAGTGTTTTAATCTTTATCATTTGTATCAGGCAATGTTTCTGCAAATTAGTGTGTTTCGATCGTTTCGTCAATATTCTAGAAATTACTTTTTGGAATACATAATTGTCTATTCTAGAAAGTAATTTCTGAAACTTTGTTTCACAGTTCTAGAAATTACTTTCTAGAATAGACAATTATGTATTCTAGAAAGTAATTTTCGGAGCTGTGAAACATAGTTTCAGAAATTACTTTCTGGAATAGACAATTGTGTATTCCGAAAAGTAATTTCCAAAACTATGTTTCACAGTTTTCGGAATACACAATTGTCTATTATGGAAAATAATTTTCGAAATTATGTTTCACAGTTTCAGAAATTACTTTCGGAATACACAATTGTCTATTCCATAAAGTAATTTCCAGAATTGTGAAACATAGTTCTGGAAATTACTTTCTGGAATAGACAATTGTGTATTTTGAAAATAAATTTTTGAAAGTATTTTTTTCGTTATTATTCTTTTTTCGTAAAGGAGAGAAAGTGGTGCACAGTGCGCGTTCCTGTAAAGCAAACTTATAATCGAGAAAGGGGTGAGTTGACAAAACCGTAAAGGAGAGGAAGGAGGTGTGTCATGTGCGTTTCAAAAAGCTTGATTTGAAATTAAGGAAAAATTTAAAAGGGTATTTTGGAAAAAATTAGGAAAATAAAGGAAAGGGGTATATTTATCATTTGCTAAAAATTTACTCCATCCCCAAACCCAGTGTTGCAATAATAGAAAAAAAATATATGGATAATTATCCTCCTCCACTTGATTTAGAGTGGATTTGGCCCATTTGAGTAGTAGAAAGAGAGAAAAAAATAAGAAAAGTAAAGAAAAGGTGATAAATAATAAGGGTGGTTGTGGATTGAAGTAGATTGGTTTTAAATAGAAAAAGCATTTGATTCAATTATTTCAGTTTTTTTTTAATTCATCATCTAATTGGTTTTGCTTAAAATTTAAATGTGATTCAATTTAATCCAATCTAAAGCAATTTGAATTGAGTCAGTTTTCGATTTTCGTCTTTTTTTTATTTTTCTTTAGAGAAAATATTAAATAAATGATAAGACATATAATAAATAATAAAATAATTTTAAATTTAAAACATCTCATTTATAAGTCTTTAGGGTAAATTGTCTCTCTTCATTTTTAAAAAATAAAAATAAAATAAAAGAGAGACAGGGTATAGTGGGTAGTTTAGAGAATAGTTAAAGGGTAAAGTAATAGATAATTTAAAAAATAATTAAAAGATATAGTAGTCCAAAAAAAAATAAAGACCAAAAGACAGTTTCTTCTTTATTATAGTTATAAATTATATAACTAATAGTAGTAATTTTTTGTCAGTATGAAAATTAAAAAATAGAAACTAGAGTCTAAGAACAAATAAGCCTATTGCATCAACTAGAATAGCTTGGTGAGTTGTAGAGGGGCAAATGTCCCGAGTCACCAAAGATTGTTGAGTGGTAGCACCAAAGCCAGTCAACACATAAGTTTTTCTCCTTGAGTGTATGTTGGAATCTTAGTTGCATGAGACGGACGTAAACGAATGTATTGCGTTAACCAAAGCAGTGTGAGGATGGTGAGACAGAGCACCATTCAAAATCAATTAATAGTAGTATACAACTCTTCAATTATATACTATTAAAAAAATGTACACAAGTTGATAAGTATATTTATGTACCTTCACTTAGATAGTTACTAAAATTTATCTTTGATTAAATATATTTTTCATAAGTATAAATTATGTAAAAATTTTATAAATATATAAGAAATTAAAATATAAATATAAGTGAGATCATAAATTTATAAATAAAATATTACATGTATATAAGTTCGTTTTGGATTGAATTGTATTAGTTTTCGAAATCAAATCTGAAACTCAATCCAATCCAATAAAAAGTTTTGTTTTTTTTATTAGTTTGGTTTTAGATTTCTTTGATTTTTAGTTTTTTGGATCGATTTTTTTGTTTTTATTGGATTGAATCAATTTACAAACATTCCTAATAGATATAATAAATAATGTAATATAAAAGAAAGAAAAAAAATATAAAAAATGAAGTGAAAATAAGATCAAAGAGAAGGTGACGGATTCTAAGGTCGACCACCATGATTGGTGATCCACCATACACCACAACTTCTACCCCTAAGATTAATTTCATCCTTACCATATTGTGGTATACCTTCCATAGCATATCCCTTCTCTCTTCCTAAATCTAAATCATTTCCAACCACCCTTCGTCATCGACCACCGTGCGCCATCGTTAGAGGCGATTTTTGGCTGTAGCGTTTTTCCCCCCCCCCTCTTGTCTTCTCCTCTCCTTCTTGGTAGCTGACAAATTTGAAATCCCAAACTAAAACATTCGCTCACTCAACCTCAGCGACAGCGCACGATGGTCGACGATGAAGGGTGACTGGAAGTGACTTAGATTTGGAGAAAGAGAAAGAATATATTATCGAGGGTGTACTATAATATAATAAGAATAAGATTAATCTAAGGGTAAAAGTTGTGATACTGGACTACCTTGATATCCCTCAAACACTACAAGAATTTTTGTTTTTAATGGGGGTTATTTAACTGGGGTTTTAATAAACGTCGGGAATGGTTGGAACTAACGGGGGTTTTGTTAACCCTTGTTACATACTGGCGGCTTTATTTTAAACCGCAGGTAATTTAACGCGGCTTTGTCAAAACCCCTGTTAAAATTATTTTTTTATTTGTTTTAATTTAATTATTTCAAAAAATTAATATTCCTTGCTATTTTTTTTTTGTATTTCCCCCTAATTTTTTGCCTTCCCCCCTCGTTGCTCTCTCCCATTTTGCTGATTCACCCATTCTTTGCCTTCCCCCTAATTTTTGACAATAGACAGTCGCACTCTACCGATTCACCCAAAAAAAAGAAGCTGCCTCCACCATTACACTCGCGTGTGGGTCGCATGGTCTTCTCTAGTCATTCTCAGTATTTCTCATCAGCACACTTCGCCATTCTCTCATCGTGGGAACCCTAAATAAGTGTGTCTCAACCTTTGCATGTCCTTGTGCGATTTTTTCTCTATTGCTAACCCTCGCACGATTCTCTCTGTACCTTCACAGCCTTTACGCGTTTGTCTCTCTCTACCTCAAAGGTTGGGTTCAATTCAAGGTTGGGTTCAATTCAATGTTGGGTTCAATTCAATAATTAGGGTCTATGGGTTTCATTGCATTTGGGGTTTATGGCTTTTGTCTACTTTTATATGACCCTTTCTGTCAATATTGGACCATAGAGTCAAGGTGTATGCTAGTGGCACTTTGAAGGGTATGTAACAGTTAGCCTGAAATAGAATGGAGAAAATTTGGAATAAGAAATTTCAAATTTGCTTTTGTATTGTTTTAACTGTGACAAGCAATGGAACAGAGAAAATTTGGAATAAGAAATTTCAAATTTGGGCCAGAGGCTGGACTTGAGTTTTCACATTTTGAATTAGTGATTGGAGTTTGAGTGTTGTTGTTCCGTTGATCAATTAAGGAATAGGGATAGTTGATGGCCATTATGGATTATGCTAATTTATGCATGATCCACTTGTTCTTGGTTATGCTGTGTGATGTATAATTTGCTTATAGTCATTATGAGTTGGCAGTTCCCTTCTACAAGTCTTATAGGAGTTCATACTTTTGTGTTTGTGCCTATTGGGTTATGCTTCAAATTTTGGAAATATTATCTAAATATAGTATTTCCTATTTTTACGTTGATTATGAGTTCATTTTGTCTTTTTCTAATGGGAGAAAGGGGTGGCACATCTCTTTTTATTCTGATTTTGTCATGCTTGGGATGACTAGAGGCCGGGTTTCTAGGTTCCTTCTATCTTAACTGAGGATTGCATCTTGATCGTGGGGGACATCTGTGTGTGGCCCATTGATTTGTGTTTATCTAAGTTGGGTTGGAGCAAAAATAAATGTTTAACTGGAATTTTATGTATAAAATTTTATTTTGCTTCCTGGTTTGTACTTCCCAAGTTTAATAACTCAGTTTGGTTATGATTTATCAGGATAGCAAAGGACGTTGTTGAAGGTATAAAGAAGCGGATTAGAAGTAAAGTTCCTAAAGTTCAAATTCTTACACTGACTGTAAGCTCATATATTTTATTATATGACTTTTCAACTTAGTTATATTTAAATAAAATTCAAATTAAAGATTTGCTTGCATAGTTATTTACCGTGGCATGTAAAGGATTTCATGAAAGAATTCAAGAGCCATGCATTTGGGTCAGGTGTTTTCTAACTGCAGAAGGTGGATGAAGGGAGCAAGTGGTGTGAATTGTGACACATACTTTTGCACTGTGCATCAAATTGCATGCATTTTATAAGAATGGTAGTCAAAGAGAAAAATTCTTCTAAATTATCACTTCTGACAACTTTTAGAAATCCACTGAGAACGTGAGAACTAGTGGTGACCACATGCATGTTATTTGTGGTATAGCCAAATGAAGTTACTAGTTCTTCAATGATCATCAATGATGCTGTGTGAGGTGTCAAAAGAAGTGATTCTAGCTTATTCTTGTAAATATTTGAAGTGCATACCATTTCCACTAATATTGGCAAAAGTTCCATACAATTTCCACTAATATTGGCAAAAGTTCCAATGTTTTCATATCTATCCGTGATGGATTTATTAAGTAAATTAGAATTGCTGCCTCATGGACATTTTGTTTTAGAGCACTTGTCAGATCACATAGCCTTAAACCTTTCTTCTTGACATCTTCTATAATTGACTTGTTCCTTGAAGTTATTGTTGTCAAAATAGAGACTGAGGCCTTCATTTTTCTTTCCTCTTTGGAAGTAGAGATAGCTATTAGCAGCTCACCCAAAATCATATCCTTTAAGGAAGTATAAGTAGTGCCTGATGAACTAATCAAGCTCTCATAAATTGATGCAATGTTTATAGTATATTCGTCATCACATTTTCCTAATAGCTCTGAATATTGTAGTTCTGAAATTCTCCTTTCAGTTAGTCTTGACAAGTCATGCAGGGAATATCTTCTTTTAACAAACTTCATCAAACTTTCTTAGTCTATATAATCTTTGTGTCTCAAAACTTTCTTCATGATTTTTGTTCTGGCTAGGCCTATGTTTGCAAGCAAATGTAAAGGTTACAAGATCAAATAGCTTTAGTGGCTGCAATGTGTCCTCATTTAATTCATCCTCTACATGACAATTTAAGAGAGTATTTCCTGTTTTTATCTCTGTATTTTGTTTGAGATGAGGCAATTCGAGTAATGACAATGGAATGTGTTTTAAATGCTAGTGTATATTTACACTCAACAAGCTCATAATTAATTATTTTTACGTGTATGTTATGCACTTGGACTTTATATAAAATACAAGATGCAGTTTTTTATGAACTATGCTTGCAATCCATGCTGCAAGGGCCGAAGGTATATATATATATATATATGCACTTGGACTTTATATAAAATACAAGATGCAGTTTTTTATGAACTATGCTTGCAATCCATGCTGCAGGGGCCGAAGGTGTATATATATATATATATATAAAAGCCTCTTCCATACAAGTGAGTATCTTAAACAGATATGTTAAGAAATAATAAATTAATGCATCTTAATAATTTTTTTAATTACTTAAAATATAAGTATTAAATAATTTTAGTGTTCTCTTGATGCAACAAATGCTTTGTTTTAATAAAAAGATTGTTTTTATTTTCTTAATTACCTACATTTTCTGTTAAAATAATTGAATTCACACAACTACTGTATATGCTTGTGGTTTAAAGAAAAAAAAATTATTAGAAGAGAAGAAAACTTAACTAGTTTAATTCCTTGGATTAATTTTTTTGATGTTGATAGATAATAAGTGGTGGAAAGCCTTTTTTATCTATTGACTATTATTTGGGGATGATACAATGAAAATTTTAGCATAGTTTTTTTTTTCTTTTTTTAATGTTTATTTAGTTATTAACTTATTATAGTATGCTTGCCTAAACTGTTGAAAAGGGCTAACCTTCCTCTAGAATGTTCAAACAACACTGTTTTATATATTACGAATTTGTGGCTTCAAATCTTCTATTCATATATTTGAAAATAGGAATTATCTAATGAATACATTATTGGAAACAATTGACATTTGGCTATCTTCATGATTCACAATAATTTTTTTTACTATTTGAAAACTAGTTATTTAGCTTTTCTTCTTATTTTGCACGTAGAATGTTTATTTTCACCTGAATTTTATACTACTTTCATTTATAATTGAATTTGTAGCCTATTGATAGCTTACCTAGTCTCCCACTTTGTCATGGCTAAGGATAATAAGTTAATGTTGATAAATAAAAATCAATAGCCAAACAATTACTTATCATTTACTAAAGTCTGAGTAACTCTTGCTATTCTTGGTTAATGTAATGGTGTTTGTGGGTCCTTCCCAACAACTCTTATCGTTTATGTAAGATTCAAAGCTTATCACATTCATTGCATAAATGATTAAGATAGTTCAGAGATTGGGAGAGGTCATAATTCAATCTCAGAGATTGAATTAAACTATTTTATTTGTTGCATATTTTGATTAAAATATGCATTTACTAACCTTGATATAGGTATGGAATTTACAATAATATAATGTGTTGTACTGTCTAATCTATCTATTTTTTGGGTTTTTAATGACTTATAACAGGTTCCATCACATTTATCTTAGGAATCTGACGTCAATCAGATTCCTTATTAAATCCTAGTGATTCTAACTTCCTAGGCATAACTTGTTTGAATCAAATCTCCAAAATTAGGAAAAACTTGTGTTTGATGAGTTAAAGGCTTTTTTAGTTCTTTTAATTCTTTTTCTTTTTCTTTCAATTGACAATCCATTCTACAAACCTAATTTCTTCAATTATGTTGGCCTAAACAGACCTCATCTCCGATGGATAAGTCTTGGATTGACATGCCTCGAAATACACCTCAATACATGGAAGGACTAAATAAATTCTTGGAGTTCGCATTTGCGAATAAGAGTGTTGAGGGTAAGATAATATGCCCATGTCCAAAATGCAAGTTTAACAAATGGAAAACTCGAGAAGCAACACATGACCACTTGATTCTTAAACCCTTTCCAAAAGGGTATACATTTTGGCTTCTACATGGGGAGACAAGTAGTGTACATACTACAGTTGAAACGCATACAATGCCCCAGCAAAATGAAGATAGAATTCTTGATAATGATTCCATATGTGACATGGTTAATGATGCATTTGGGCATTATGTGTATAACGACAATGTGGAGAATGATGAGAATATGTGTCCAGAATCAAGCCAAATGATGCCTAACGATGTTGCAGAGTTTTTTGAGTTAATGCGAGATGGACAACAAAGTTTGTATGAAGGATGTGATAAATATTCTAAACTTTCCTTCTTGATCAAGTTGTATCACATCAAATGTCTTTGTAGGATAAGTGACAAAGCAATGACAATGATACTAGAGTTGTTAGCAGATGCCTTTGCACATGCTAAAATTCCATGCTCATTCTATGAAGCCAAGAAAACAATTACTAAGCTTGGTCTTCATTACACCAAAATTGATGCTTGCCCAAATGATTGCATGTTATACTTTGGGGAAGACAAAGATCGGGATATTTGTAAGAAATGCAAGACATCTAGGTGGAAGCCAACAAGTAAGAGTATGAGTGGTGGTACTACTACTAATAAGCGAAAGAAGGTTCCTGCAAAAGTTTTAAGGTACTTTCCTTTGAAGCCACGTTTACAAAGGATGTTTATGTCTTCTAAAATAGCTGAGCATATGCGATGGCATGCATCAGAAAGTACAGATGAAGGCATGTTAAGGCATCCAAGAGATTCTGAAGCATGGAAGAGATTTGACTTAATGCATCCTCAGTTCGCTTCAGACCCTCGGAATGTGAGACTTGGTTTAGCTACTGACGGGTTCAATCCATTTGGCAATTTAAGCAATAGTTATAGTATTTGGCCAGTTGCACTCATACCGTACAATCTTCCTCCTTGGATGTGTATGAAGCAAAGCTCGTTCATTCTTTCCATGATCATTCCTGGTAAGCGAGCACCAGGAAATGATATTGATGTGTATCTACAACCATTAATAGAAGAGTTGAAAGAGTTATGGAACACTGGCTTTAGAACTTTTGATTCATATAGCAATGAAGTGTTCAATATGCATGCAGCAATATTATGGACTATTAGTGATTTTCTGGTCTTGGAACCTTATCTGGATGGAACACATATACTGGGTTGGCTTGTCCTAGATGCAATTTTGACACAACTCCTATTCGTCTTCCTCACAGTCGAAAATGGTGTTTCATGGGTCATTGTTGCTTTTTGAATACAAGGCATAAATTTAGATTAGCTCGAAGTCGATTTGATGGAAATGTAGAAAACAGAAACCCACCTTTGTCAATAACAGACACAGATGTCTTACGACAAGTTGAGAATCTTAATGTTGTATTTGGGAAAGAACCAGATGTTGATGTGCGAGAAAAAGGACAACGAAGAGCCCGTCGTACTGAGGTAAACACTTTGCAGTGGCGAAAGAAGAGTATATTTTTTGAACTTCCTTATTAGGTAAACAATTTATTGCACCACAATCTTGATGTCATGCACATTGAAAAAAATGTATGTGATAATGTGATATTTACATTGCTAAATGACACTGGAAGATCAAAAGACCATTTAAATGCACGAAAAGACTTACAAGAATGGGGTATTAGATCTGATCTTTGGCCTGAACAGAATGGTAAATATCTTCCCGCTATATATACATTGACAAATGTGAATAAGGATATCTTTCTCAGAACTTTGAAAAACATTACTAGTTCCAGATGGCTACTCAAGTAACATTAGTAGATGTGTTGATGTCAAACAACGTAAGCTTAGAGGATTGAAAAGTCATGATTCACATGTTTTGATGGAGCAACTTCTACCTTTAGCAATGAGAAAGACACTCCCTAAGCAAGTGTGTTCTATTTTGACTGACTTGTGCTCATTTTTTAGGTAGTTGTGTCATAAAGTTTTAAAAGTCGATGAACTTGATCAACTGCAAAGTAGAGTTGTTCTCACATTTTGTCACATGGAAATGTTATTTCTGCCTTCATTTTTTACAGTAATGGTTCATTTGATTGTGCATTTAGTTAATGATGCCAAGCTTGGAGGACCTGTCCAATATAGATGGATGTATCCCATTGATAGGTACTTAGGAAAATTAAAGTCTTATGTGCGTAATAGGGCTCAACCAGAAGGCTCCATAGCTGAAGGCTACATTGCAGAAGAGGCTTTAACCTTTTGCTCAAGATATTTGGATGGAATTGAGACTATATTCAACCGACTAGGTCGTGTTAATGATCAACCTGACATTGTCCAATCTAGTGAAAGCACTTTATTTCCACCCATTGGAAAACCAGTTGGGGGTTTTACATACTTCACTTTATCTGCAAAGGAAAAGTTACAAGCACATCATCATGTATTGACTAATTGTTCACAAGTTGACCCATTTCTTCAGTGAGTTCTCTAACTCTATAATTTTCTATAATTGGTCTTCACATGAACACTAACTATGAAATTATTGTATATATTTCATATAGGGAATATAGAGACATTGTACGAAAACAAATGAGAAGAACTACACGATCATCCTCTTTGATAGACAAGACGGTTCATAGGGAATTTGTTCAATGGTTTTCACGTCGTGTATGTATATTTACATTAGTCAACTTTGTTCTATTTTATAATTTTTTTTTTACCGTTCATTTTTTTCCCTTTTAGATAAGAAATGAATCAACTAGATCCTATTCAGATGATTTAAGGTTCTTAGCTATAGGTCCAATTGATTGTGCAAAGCGCTATAGTGCGTACAACATTAATGGATTCAAGTTTCGGACATCGGAGCGAGACCAAGGGCTTAAAACGCAAAATAGTGGAATATTTGGTACGTTTAGTACACAGAGTTATGCAAGTAGTAGTGACAATCAAATGCAGTTTGGGGGTGTGCCTTATTATGGGAAACTGGTAGACATAATTGAGATAAATTATCATGGTCGATTCTCAGTTACCTTGTTCAAATGTATGTGGGCCAATACAACTACTAGTAGAGGGATTGTGACTGGTGACTTGGGATTTACATCAGTAAGTTTTGCACGTTTGATACACACTGGTGAAAATGACGATGATGAGCCATACATTCAGGCTTCGGAAGCTCAAATGGTTTATTATGTAGAGGATGAGTTAGACAAAAATTGGAGCATACCTATACATCTAAAGCCACGAGACTTATACAACATGGGGGAAGATGATGGTGACATTTTTCATGAATGTGAGCCATTTGAACAACAAAATTTGGAAATATTATTTCCAGAAGGGAAGAGGATATACCGTTAACAAGGTCTTATTCTCAATTGTTTTTTTTTTTCTAATTGTGTTTTAATATCATCCTTATTATTTCTTTGTGTATGATATTAACTATTAAATATTACCTATTAAATTGGTGATTTGACTTGTACTAATCTTACTGTACACAGGATACCTGAAGATGAAGGAAATTTCCACCAAGAAGAAGACTAATGCAGCACCACATAGGACCCAAAGTGGCTCTTTTAGCCAAGTTTCAGCCACTCCCCAATGTAGAAGTACTCAACCTTCATCTGCATATGCAATTCATCAGAATACGATGTCCCAACCTACACCTCATCCATCTCATCCTAGTATGTTAAATTAAAAATATTGATTTTCCTTATCAATTAATATTTAAAATTATATTTGAACATAACAACTTATTAATGAATATAATATGTTGGTTGTTAGGAACCTTGAAGATGAAATTTCCAACTTCAACAAAGTCTAACTCGGCACCTCAAATGCATACTCATCCTCCACTGGCTTCAAATCAGTTTCCACCCCTACTTGCACCTCAATTTAGTACAATACCTCAACGTGCATCTCAACCAAGTAAGATGTTTTCACTTGCATATTAATTTGATACTTATTCACCAATTGCATTAGTTGTCTGGACTATATTTTTTATTTCATGTGTATTGATCTAATTCATTGCTAGCTCCTGAAGTGCATACTCATCCTCCCCAGCCTAATAATCAACCTCCACCCCCACCTGCGCCTCAATCTAATACAATGCCTCAACAAGCATCTCAACCAAGTAAGATCTCTCCACTTGCATATCAATTTTGGTTCGCATTCATCAATTGCATTAGTTGTCTGGACTATATTTTTTATTTCACTTATACTGATTTAACAAATTGACAGGAACCCTCAAAATGAGGATTTTTTCCACCAACAAGACCAGCTCTGCACCTCAATTGAATATTCAGGCTCCGCTTGCATCTCATTCTGATTGTCAGCCTATGCATGAATCTATACTTGAGCCTACACCTGCCGCTACACCAGAGATACATTCTGAAAGTGAAGAGGAAGAAAATGAGGAAATTGAGATGCAAACACAACAATCAAAGCCCGCAGCACGTAAGAGAGCATGGCTTGTTGATGTGATTGGTAAGACTGAATTAGTAATTGTGCTTACTACTTTAAATTGTTTTGGATTTAAAGCATCATATCTGCCTTTATATCTTAAATAAAGTTGAGTTACACCGCATTCTGTATGATGGTTTGATTCTAGACTTTTCTACCATCTTTTTGTAAATTGTGCCATACTATGCTAAGTAGTAGTTGTTTGCTTTACCTTCTAAATAGTTTATTGATTTGCTACTTTATTGAAGTATCCTGCCTCTAGGCCAATGTGCATAGGAGTAATGACTCTCTTTGTGAATATATATTATTATAAGCAATATAGATGTTCATATGAGGTGTGTGAACAATGAATGGATTGGTTTCCTTTCTTAATATGCAATATAGAGTTCATGATAACAATTATTATTTGTCTAATATTTTTTATACTTTCACAGATGACCAAGGCACAAAAAAGACAAAACAGCTAACAGTTAATGATGTTTGGTCTTTATCTCGTACCGAAAGGATTGTTGTGCATTGGAATAATGAGGACCAACCGATTGCTGATAGCGGAGCATTGTTGAATAGGTTCTTAGGTCGTGTTGTGAGAAACCCTGATGTATTTCCTATTAGCTATCTTAGTTGGACAAAGATTCCCAATGATTACAAAGAAGATGTACTTAAGAACACTATTCAAGTAAGTGATGTATGTGATTCATTTATACTATAATTTCAATTATACTCAAATTGTTGTTAACTTTAATTGTCTACTATTTTGAAGGCTAAGTTTCAAGTTGACTTTGATGCTCATATAAATTATGTCTACAAATCACTTAACATAAAATGGAGAGAGCATAGGCAAGGGTTATGGCACCAAAGGGATGATGGCACACGTAGTAGAGATGAATTGATCGCCATGGTTCTAGAAGGAATAAATAGAGACCATTGGGCTTCTTTTGTTGACTATCGTCTAGATTCAAAAACAAAGGTAAAATTAATTTTTTTTATCATTAATATTTGTCTACTTGTATTTATGAATTTTTCTATGTCAATGATTAGGAAAAGGCCCAAAAAAATAAGGATAACAGAAAGAGGCAAACAGTTGCTCACACTAGGGGATCCAAGAGCATTGCACGCAAGAAAGATGAGATGGTAACCTACCACTTTCAATAATAAAATTATAATTTTGCTTGTAAAATATACTTCATATTCTTTAGATGGATTTTATAGGAACAAGAGTGTGGTCACAAAGTTAGCAGGGGAGAAGTATGGATTGCGACACATAAACATGCTAATGGAGAATATGTAAATGATGAGGCGAGAGAAATTGGTGTAAGTTCAATTTTGTTAAACATGATATGCACCATGATACGGCTTAACCAAGTTTGATGTTAGCTTATTTGGTTGCTCTTTGTGTTGTTAATTTGTAGGAAAAAATTCAAGCATATGAATCAAATGAGTCATCCTTTTCACAAGATATATCAACGCAAGATTCCTTAGCTCACGCTCTAGGAAGTCAGGAACATTGTGGGCGTGTTAGAGGGTTAGGACTGGGACCTTGCCCATCAAAGGTGTTTGGACACACTGCACATTCATATAATGGGATGTCTTCATCTTCTTTCAGAGAGTTGCAAAATCAGGTTACTACCTTTATTCTTTTGTAAATGGAGTAAAATATTAGTTATTCGTTTGATCGGGTGATGGTTGATTTTTGGTTTTTGTTCATTGCTAAGGTTGTTTATATTAATTGTTGGTTAGCTTCATCAAGTTGTTGATTTCTAGCTTTTAGTAATTAAGTTGCTATTTTTGGGGTTATAGGTTGCTATGATTCATGGTTAATAATTGTTATATTTGATTATATTGATTTGACTAATTTGAAATTTGTGTTTTAAAATAGGTCACTGCATTAGGGGAACAAAATAAAAGATTGAATGAGCAAAATAAAGTATTGAGTGAACAAAATAAAAGATTTGACGATCAAAATAAAAGAATGGAGGCAATGATGAACCTTTTTCTACAAAACTATCAAGGTCAATTGCCTCCTGACTTGGCTATGTTTCATCCTTCACCGGTAATATTTAAAATTTGAGTAATGTTTTTTAATATTTCATGATTCCATGTTTCTAATATATTTTACATTTTATATTTTAGGTTTCTGATCAAGGAAGTGTACCAACTAATACAACAAATTATCAACATGAAGGGGAGGAGGAGCATATTTGATAGTTGAGAAGTATACTTGATAGCATGGTTGTTGTAGAATTAATTGTCCTTCATTTTGAGAAAATTGTTATTGGGAGATTTTTCATTTTTTGTCTTAGGAATGGTTTCATGGGAGTCTTCCCTTACTTAGGGTATAATTTAGTGCAAACATACTCTATATTTTCAGACTCAGTTGTCATATTGTTATATATATATTAAACTTGCACCTTGTTTGCTTTCTTTTACTTTTTTGGAATAAATATATCATTTAGCATGATTGGATTGGTTTAGAAAGGAATTTTCATATCAACTGTTATATAGAATGGTAAAAATAGGGATATGTGGCGTATATGCGTTATATGAAAATTGGTACACTTAAATAGTAGATTCTTTAAAAAAAAAATGGTATTAACAGGGGTTTCTAACCCTTGTTAAGTACCTAGGGTTTCAAAAACCGTCAAAAACGACTTTGCATTAACGAGGGTTCATAACCCCCAAAAAATCCCTGGGGTTTTAAAACCGCTGAGAATAACTTTATTATTGTGGGGGTTAAAAACCCCCGTTAGTTAACGAGGGTTAGAAAACCCCAGTAAGTTACCTGGGGTTAGCAAACCGCAGGAACTTACTTGGGGTTCATAACTGCGGGTAAGTTTTGCATTTCCAAGGGTTGGCAAAAACCGCAGGGTAACACGTTAGCCACGACTAATTTGCCTGCGCAAAATGCAACCGTGGGAAATGAATGTAACGGGGGTTTAAACCGCGGGTAACGCCAAAAATAACCCCATTAAATCCATAGTTTTTTGTAGTGAAAGAAGGTAATTGTATGTTTATGTACGCGAAAGAGAAACAAAAATGGGAAAATGAAAAAAAACAAAACAAAACAAAACACTAGTGGACAAATGAAAATGTATAGAAAAATTCAGAGACGATTAAGCTAATGTTACAGACATAGGCGTATATTATGGGCAAACATCATCCAAAAAAGCCATTAGATTCTTATCAGAAGAGCCACCTTCCTTCACAGCTTCCCCAGCCAAACCCTTCCATTTCTTTGCATTCTTTCTCAATTCTTCTCCTTTCTCTCCACTCCCCATCACCACTTCCAAACACCTCCTAATTTCCTCCCTTTCTATTATCCCTTCCTCATTCACATGATTATCCACTCTCACCCCTGTCTTCCACACATTTTCTATTAGCACTGCATTAGTCTTCTGTTCAATCCACTGAGGAAATGCCACCGTAGGAACCCCTGCAGCCAAGCTTTCCAAGGTCGAATTCCAACCACAGTGCGTCACAAAACAACCCACAGAACGATGTGACAAAACCTCCACTTGAGAACACCAATTTACTATCTTCCCCACCCGTTCCAACTCCTCTCTGCAGCTTAGCTCCTCCTCCTCTTCTTCTTCTTCTTCTTTTGCTTTAACTTGTGACTTCTTTTTCTCTCTAATGACCCACAAGAAAGGACGTCCACAATCTAATAACGCACGTGCCAGTTCCTCCATTTGCGTCTTGGATAACACACAAAAACTGCCAAACGAGACATAAACCACAGACATCTCTGGCTTTGAGTCCAACCATTCACCGCAACCATTCGAGAGGTGGAAGATGTGACCGCCAAACGAAGTATCAGTGGGATCTTTCCCATCCAAGAAGGCCGAGGGAATCAACGGCCCGATGGGAATCATGTTGAACTTATCAACGGCCCTCAAGGCCTCCGCTTCCAATGCTTCAAAAGTGTTGACAAGTATCCTCGGCTTTGTTTGCACGTCAAGATCACGAAGCTGCTCTTCAAACTTTGAAACCGCTAGAGAGTCAAAAGTTGGGTTTAAACCCAACAAAAATGAGGGTAGGTCGCGGGGTGCTAGCAATAGTGGCAATCCTGGTAGTTCAATGGAACACGAACACGAGGGCTCTTTAGTTTTTCCGTTGATGTAGTCACCGTATCCGTGAAAGTAATAGTAGAAGATGTCAAGCACGGTAGCTGGTTGAGTCCACAGAAACGCCGTTGGGAGGTGAAATCCACGCGCCACCTCAGCAGCCCAAGCACAGATCATGGTGTGGACTAAACAAGTGAAAGGGTGACCCTCCTGCGCGTTAGTGAGTATGAGATTGGTCACAAACTCGGAGCCACGACGCCTCAACTCCGACCCGTAGAGGGAGTAATCGGCGTCTTCGGCGGGGGCGAAACCGTCGTCGTAGCCGTCGGAGAAGGGGAGAAAGGAGATGGCGGGGAGGGTGGGTTTGTCGGTGATGCGACGGTGCATGTGGAGGGTGGTGGAAACAGTGACGTGAGCACCCAAACCAACAAGTCGCTTTGCAAATTGGAAGGCAGGGTTTATGTGGCCTTGTGCGGGGTACAGTACTAGGAGGAAGCGGTGGCGGAACATGGTGGCGAATGGCGATGACGCGTGATAGTGTTTTTGATAATTGAGTAGTGACTTCGATTGGAATGGTTGATTTTATGCTCGGAAGACTAAGACTTGTCACGGTTAGTGACGTTTGGGATGACGAATCTGTGGCGGACTTCTTTTCACTCTGATCATCTTTACCCCTATCCTATATTTTAGTCAAATTGGGTTGGTGAATTTTACTTATAATATTTTTATTAAATATAATATATTTATTAAATTTGAATAAAAAATTACTATAAAAATTACAATATATATATATATTAAAAACTTTATTATTGTTATTATTGTTTAAAAGAATTAATTTATAAAAAATATTTTCAAATAGAAAAAAGCAAATATAATATTAAAAGAATTAAATACTTTTAATTATATATAAAGTAAATTATTTTAATTTATTTTTAATATAAATATATATTTCAAAATTATTAATTTTTAGTATATATATATGCTACAAAATTATTTTTAGTATAAATATATATTTCAAAAAAATTGTTTTTATTTTTTACTTGTTGTTTAAAATTTTACATTTCAACAAATATCTACAAATATTTGTGAATACCTGCGAATATATATAAAATTCGTAAGTATCACTTAACAAATATTTGTATAAATATGGATGGACTGCGACTTGTATCCAATTCGCCCCGTCGACATCCCTACTATGAACTATCTATTACATTTTATTTCTCTTTTGTTTTATTTTTTATAAAATAAAGAGTTCCCCCTAGTAATATTTAATGTTAAAAACACATTAAATATTACAAATTTTAATAAAAAATTCATTTATTAATTTTATAATTGGTTTTCTAAGCACGGTAGATAACAAAATGGTTATATATATATATATATAGGAAGAAATCAAATTATACCAGTATAACTTTTACTAATTATAACACCAGTTAATAATTTTCAATTAGATAATCTTTTCACAAAATTTACCATTAGATTGGTAGTTTCTTTTTACACATACAAAATTTTATATTAATCCAAAATTATTTGGTACCTCATTAATACAAATCAAAATTAACATATACTTTGCAAAATATACTAAAATATGCAACATTTGATTACTTTCGTATTGTTCTTCAATTTTAACAAAATTTAACACAAACAATTATGGTAATATAAAGTTATATTTTAACAGTTGGAATAAGTAAATTCACCTTTTATATTAAGTAATTGATGGTGTAATAGTTGATAAAAGTTACACTGGTATAATTTGATCTCTCTCTCTATATATATAGGCTTAATTGCACTTTTTGTCCTATAGTTTCATGATTTTGCAAATTTTGCCCTTTTGTTAATTGAACATTCATTTTGTTAGTTAATTGCTGATGTGGCAATTTGATGATGACATGACAATACACGTGACATTGACATGGATTGATGACATCGCGGTGATGTGGCATTAGCATGATGACGTGTGATTAAAGGGAAAAATGTACAATATTTAGAAAGTATGGGGACAAAATATGAAAAAAACAATAAATGATAAAAATATTGGTATTTGTTGTCTCTAAACATCTTTGAACCATTCTAACCTACAAACACTATCTTTTCACATATCAAACCATGTCATTGTAACTCAACCCTACCACCCAAAGCCACGAACACATACTTATTTGTTATGCATAGAACTTGATCCTCTAAAAAGCTTTGGATGTGTAAACTGTTATTAGCCATGTATTCACTAATAATCTTCATTTCATCTAAGCTGCATAGGTATGATGTACAAAATTGCACATACTTTACGTTTTATTTTTATTTAATGTTATTTAATTCAAATCTAGAAAGACTTTATTCAAACCAAAACCTTACTAAAATTTGTAGAAGTGATGAAACAATTCTTATATGTTCTTTAGCAGTTTCTTTATTGTATTAAAAGCTTTCTATCTATTGTAGCTTTTGACCACAAAAGACAATACATTTCCCTTAAGTTTCTATTATTATTTATAAATTAGGTATAACGGTCTTTTTCATTTAAACATCCTAATTTTTTTCCAACAACTTGCAAATCTCGCAAAATAGAATTCTTTGAACCACAACAAATTTTTGATGTCTTATTAATGGTCAATTACAAATTTGTGGGGCATAAAATGGATTAGTTTGAATAAAGTATTCCATTTTTTTTTCAAAGAGAAAACTATGACAGCTACATTTCAAGTTCATTTATTTGAGGATGAACCTGTATAATGGTATTGAAAATTTCAATAAGAAACCTTTTGAGAATTATATAGTACCATTTCATGGCTTTGGGTGGTAGGGTTAGGTTAAAGGGGTCAAATGATGGTTTGCGATTGACAATGACATGGTTTGGTTTGTGAAAAGAGAGTGTTTGTAGGTTAGAATGGTTTAGGGAGATTCAAAGACAATAGATATCAACATTTTTATCATTTTTACCATTTATTATTTTTCTCACATTTTGCCCCCATACTTTCAAAATATTACATATTTGCCCTCGTACTTTCAAAATATTACACTTTTTGCTTCTTAATCACACATTATCATGCCAATGTCACATCATTGCCATGTCATCAATTCATGTCAACGTCATGTATATTGCTATGTCACAGATTGCCTCATCAATAGTTAACGTTGCCACGTCAACGATCAATTAACAAAATGGATGTTCAGTTAACGGAAGGACAAAATTTGTGAAAAAAAAATTAGGGGTGAAATCATAAAACTATGGGACAAAAAGTGTAATTAAGCCTATATACATTTATTAATTTATTTACAAAAAATATTTTTATATATGATACATCATCATATTAAAATCTTAAATTTAATTTATATGTACTATGTTTAAACTTTGTTTACACAAAAATTTAATTATTTTACTATTTCATTTTTTTTGTAACCACGTTATAGGTATGGAGTATCCACCGGCTTCGCTAATGACTAATTTCTGTCGAGAAATCTAGTTGGCTACCTTTAGTAGAGTATCCTCTACAAACCATGTTTTTTTTTAGTTACAAGAGTCAAATCTAATACCTTGCACAAGGAATCTAAGTTCAGCATCCCTCGAACAAACGACATGTTGGTATTTTTTTATTAACATGATGTGATAACAAAATAAATTTTTATTTAATATATGTATAAAAAAACTATACTAGCCGTGCATATAAAATAATCTCTAAAATATTACAGTTATCTCTAATTATTAACGTTAATGGAGTGCTAGCTAATGTGGTCTGAATCAGTCAGTTGGATAGATAGCATGCTGATTGACTCAATGACTTACGGTGGTTTAAAAAATAGGCGAAAATTTGTATTGGTTCGTGACGTTTGAAGCCACGAATCTGTGGCGGACTTTCTTTCACTAGTTGATGTTATGTCCTTCTTTCTCGTTACAGATTATTGGATTAAATATATTTTTTTTATCCATAAAATAAGTAAATTTTAGTAATAGTTTTTGAATTTTTTTAGATTTTATCTTTTCAAATTTTTTTTTTTTTCCGTCATGTGATATTCACTAACTATTTATGTATTTAATCAAAAGTCAAGTGACTATTTCAAATAATGATACTCACTAGAGTATGTAATATAATGTCAGTGTGCGACACTTTTAAATTTTTTTCTAGATCCATAAAATAAATCTTAATTATCTACTTTAAAATGAATGTTAATGACAAAAAATAGTTATTTTAAATTTTGTAATAATGAAGACTAAAATAAAAAAATTTATAAGAATCAAAATCAAAATTTATTCATTTTATATCAATTAAAAAAAGTGATTTCATATTTTAGGAGAATGAAAATCAAATAATTTTTTTTTATAAAAACCAAAATCAAAATTCACTAGTTTTATAAAACTAAAAACATATTTAAGCTTATTATATTATTATGAAAATATTTAGTGAAGCCTAAAATGAGTAAATACACAAATAAATTAAAAGTAATTACTAAATAAAGTATGCAAATAATTATAGATGATGTCATGTATAGTGTTAATATTTGATGTTTAAATAATGAAATTTATTTTAGTTTTTATACCTTAATTTTAGGAGTGTTTACAGGTATAAATAACCCGTGAAACTGAACTTAGCCAACTCAAACACTTTGGTTCGATTTTTTGGGTTGCTCATCTAAAACTCAACTCAACCTGATCAAACCCGTTGTTCTTTAGATTGAATAACAGGTTTTATTGTTGAACCTACAAACTAAACCCAATCCATTGACATGATATTTTAATTTTTAATTTATTATTTATATATATTTTTCACTTGGACTTAGGTAATAGTTTAAAGTAAAAAAATGAGATGCTATGGAATTATGGATCCATGGGTTCGCGTGTGGTATTTTAGAGCCCTTAGTTGGGTCCATGAATATACTACTGCTAGCTATTTTATATAAAATGAAACAGACTTAATAATTTTTTTTATGGACAACTGTCAACCATATTTATTATGGTTATATTCAATGGAGTAATATTTTTCTAAGATTTATTTCCACAACTGTTTAAGGTATGTGTTTATCCAAATGGTAGGAAAAAAAATTATAATTTCTTAGAAAATTTAGAATAATTTTTAATTATTTGTACCTGATTGACTTGACCCAAACTAACTTGTTATTATCCAGGTTAGCTTGGCTCAGATTTGACAAAAAGAATATACAATATGACCCAATTCAATCCAAACTATTTTAATTTGTTCGAATAACGGGTTTGATCAAACCTAACTCAAACTAACATGTGAACACCTTACTCAATTTCAGGTTTATATTAAATTAAATTTTCTTTGTGTCTAGCTTCTCATTTCATCATATCATATTATTATTTTTTCTCTCTTACCCTACCACTCGTTTGTTCGTTCATTTGTTTTGGGGTGATATAGGAGAAGTGAAAAAACAATGAAGAAATAATAAATAAGTCCATTGGTTATTGGAGAAAATGAATGGAAGGGGAATTTTAACAATCGAACAGTTTCAATTAGATAGGTTTTACTTTCTCTGAGTTTTAGTAGCTCAGATCTTCTTCCTCCGGGCTCTATCAAAAATTTATTTTCCAGCAATTGTTGCTCCTCTTGTTTAAAGAAAAGAGTCCTTACTTTATATATCTTCTGCAATGGTGCCTAGGAAAATTTTTTCCCATGTCCTTCCTGGCTCTTGCCTTTACCGAAGGATAACTTGTTCGCAAGGGCCATGATAACTATATGCGCTAGTCCGAAGGTGATTAAGAGAAGGTGGCTATTTGGAGATCCCGTGTACTTATTCTTTTCTCTCCTGTTAAGCCCTGTGTATTCTTGGGTCCCTACTCCCCTGCTCAAGCCAAGCTACTTCAGCATTCTTTCCAAGTCTTATTGTTGAAGTTCCCTCAGCTTTGTGGGAAACCTTTCGTTTTGATTTCTTAGGTTCTGTTTGGGGTGGTTTTTAATTTTAAGTTTTTAAATTTTTAAAAACTAAAACCAGTTTTTAGTTTCTATTTTTTTATTTTTTATTTTTTGGTTTCTAGCTTTGAAAAAATGTAATCAGTCTTATAATTTTTCTTTACAATTTCATCACCAATAGCATTTTAATTGTAGCTACTAGCGATATATCAGTAGTGGTGAACCAAGATTAACATTGCTTTTGCAAGTCAACCACTGTATCTTCACTAATCTCATAGTAGTTTCTGTTCTAGAAAACAAAATACATAATAAAAAATTAAAAAATAATAAAATAATAGAAAAGGAAAACAAAACACCCTATTGCTACACATCATCCCACACCAACACCATGCTTCGAACCACAACACGTCAACAGCACCTTGCATCAACCTTGGTCCAAGCCCGCCGCCCTAGTGGGGTGCTGATGCTCCAACACAAATCTTTTCCTCATGCCTCCAACACCCATGAATCTCTACAACTTTTGCGTAAGACAAACCATCATCGCATCATTGCTTCATCGCAATTGAGCCACGCTGCAACATTCCATGAACAAGAACCATCCTTACAAACACACCCAAAACCAACATCAAACTATGGCAGTACTAATCCTTTTCAAACAACCATACGTCTCACCCTCATCCCCTGTGCCCTACAGATGCTCCAACGTCAAAGCACCACTGAGCATACTTGATGGAATCGAGATTAGAATGGACTTGGAGTCACTAAGTGAGCTGGGTCACCAAAGATTGAATCTTAGTGAAGGTTAGCAATTGGATTTGCGGTCATCAAAGATGTGGTGGGAAGGGAAAGGAGCAGCGAAGATCAAATCCCAGTGAGGGTTGGCCATTGAATCCCAACAAATTCTTCAATGAGAGCATCATTGTTCGACGAAGGAGCACCATCAAAAGGCTTGGCAGACATAATTGGTTCATGCATGAAATGTTAAGGATAGGACTGGAAAGATGTTGAAAGGGTTTAAAAGCTTAAAACCAAAAGTAAGAAACCTTGTTTTTTTGTTTCTAAAATTGAGTTAAATTGGTTTTAAAATTGGTTTAAAAACCATTTCAACCCCTGTGTTATCTAAACAAGTTTTGTTTTCAAATTTCAACTTCAAAACTAAAAACTTGCAACTCGCAACCACCCCAAACGGGACCTTAGATTCTATATGTAATATACCTTCTTATTCATGTGTTGCTTTGCCTAAAGAGCAAGCTAGCTCAAGTCCCTCAGTAAAAAAAGGTATACCTTTGATGGTTGAACAGAGTTGAGGTACACAAGAAAGATCATTGGATGTCTCTTAGTATGTATGGTTTAATTCCAGTTAGTCAAAAAAATAATAATTTATAACTAGCATTTTCTTCTAAGTTCTTTTTTTTCTTCTTTTGGAGCAGGTGCACAAATACTTTCCATGTTCCATATGGAATGCTAACGTTTGATTTCTCCAAGCTTCCCTATAGTCACTTTATTCTAACATGATTGACTTTTAGTTCATTTTTTATAAGGAACATGTTGCTTTCATCCTTTATTCGCTTTCAACTTTTATTTTTTTGTTCTAAGTCTCTGCAAGTTACAAAAACTTATTTAAACTTAACTACTTCACGAATGAGTAAAATTTTGCTTGAGTGAATTATTACTAGCCAATCTTTATGAATGTATGAGTGATGCAATGCCCACGCTAGGTGAATTTCGATATGCCCACAACACTTAAACAAGAATCTCATGCCAATTTTTAGGTTTTTGCCCTACAAGTCTCTTAATCAAATTAATAGTGATCTTATTGAGTGGCTTCAACTTGTCCATTTGCGTGTGCATAGAATGGTGTCAAGGTTAATAACTTTTTTTTCCTATGTTTCAACGCATCGAACTACCTTCTGCATCCGAATACAATACCTCAATCAATTGACAATGTTTTAGGAATGTCAACCCTACACTTACACACTATTTTCTGCAACAAAAAAGGGCTTCAATATGTTTTTGGTATTCCAAATTTAAAATTAATCTTTTTAGTCCCTATAATTTGAAAAAAAGAGAGCTTGTTTTAATCCCTCAAGACTACCTGCAACATCATTAAAAAGGGAAGATTGAGTCAGTTGTGTAACATCAACTGAGTTTAGTGTGATGTTTTCACTAACAGAAACACTAGTAAGTAGGTTTTGTACGGTAAATTCACTACTACAAAACACACATTCTACAATAGGAATTTAAATAGTTTTTTTTGGGCCCGATCTAAACAAAAATGCAATGACATTCTTGTAAATAAGTGAAAAACTTTTTAAATCAGTTCTACTTGTAACCGATCGATTACAAGTAGAATTGATTTAAAAAGTAAAAAGGCAATGACGTTTTTGTAAATAAGTGAAAAACTTTTTAAATCGGTTGCATGGGAACCAATTTGAAAAGTCACTTTTAAATTAGTTAACCGATTAACCAATTTAAAAAGTGATTTTTCAAATCAATTCTTATGCAACTGATTTTAAAAAGCTTTTAAAAACATATTCACGACATTGGTTTAAAAAATAATTGCACTTTCTGTGGATTCTTTGGTTGCCAAGCAACCTAAACCCTCTTTTCCCTTTCTCTCCTCTCTCTTTCCTAGAGCTTTAATCACAATATGTTCTACATAATTGCATTGCATTACAAACCCTTGATCGAGGTGATGCTCTGTTGAAGGTAGACAAACACGTTACTAGGCACTATGTCGATGACATTGCAAAGACCATTCTCCTTAACCTCTTAAGAGGAGATGTTGCTAGGTTCTTTTTTCCTTCACTCAATTACTCTACTTTCTTTTTAAATCCATTCAACCATTTACTTCTCAGCTTGTTTTTTTTTTTCTTTATTTCTTAAAAGATTGAGTAGATGCACCTTATTTTCAAACCCTAGATCTGTGACAAGTTCTCCTACCACCAATGCGACACTGCGCTCACTAACAATGGTAGCTTCTGCAATTGCCCCTACTTCGTCCTTGTTGCTTAGACCGCTTTGCCATCCTCCACTCATGCACCGCCCCATCATCCTCCAACAAATCGACTGCTGTTGGAAGTTTGCATTGTTTTTTTAACTACAAAGAGCACGAAGTGGAGCAAGTTTTTGTCGATGGCATTAACGCCATTGAAAAGCTTGCGCTATTTTTTTAACTTGATTCCTCTAACAACCAAGTTAAAAAGACTTTTTAAATCGGTTCAAAATCTGATTTAAAAAGTTTTTTCCGTAATAGTGATCCACTAACAATGTTTGGGTAGAGGGACTAAAATATGCTTTTTTAAAATTATAGGAACTAAAAAGATTAATTTTAAATTTGAGAAATTAAAAACAAACTTATCCTAAATTTGAGAGACTAAATATATATATATATATATATATATATATATATATATATATATATATATATATATATATATATAAACTATGATGTCCTCTTGTTCAACATCTTTCAAAGGAATTGTTTCTACCCATATGAAAAACAATCCACTGCTATAATGATGTATTTGTGCCCTTTCAATAATATCATGTGAGTGTTACCAGTTAGTTATACAACTCGCCCTCAAAATGGCCAAAGTTTAATTATCAAATGTAATGGCTGGTTGACTAAAGTGGGTCAGTTTTACAAACTATTTACCAATGTAAGGTTGTTTTGAACATATTACCAAAGTGAGGTGTTCAACGATGGAAAACGCTAATCAAACTAATGTTTTTAATTTTTTTTTAAATAGAGAAAAACACAAGTTTTTAAATTTTAAATTATTAAAATTTGGAAAACGCTAGTATTACCAGCATTTTTCATTTTTAATTTATTTTTTAAAAAAACAAAGAACCCAAATTTTAAATTTTTATTTATTTATTTTTCAAATTTGGAAAACGCTAGTATTACCAGCGTTTTTCATTTTTAATTAATTTTTTTTAAAACAGAGAACCCAAATTTTAAATTTTTATTTTTTTAAATTCAAAAAATGCTAGTAATACTAGCATTTTCTATTTTTAATTTATTTTTTTAAAGTAGAGAACCCAATTTTTAATTTTTTTTTAAAATTCAAAAAAGGTTAATAGTACTAGCATTTTCTATTTTTAATTTAATTTATTTATTATTTAAAAACGGAGAATAAGAACCCAGATTTTATTTATTTATTTTTAAATTGGAAAATGCTAATAGTACTAGCATTTTTGTATTTTTAAATTTTAAATTTTAAAATTTAGAAAAGGCTAGTAGTACTAACATTTTTCATTTTTAATTTATTTATTATTTAAAAACGGAGAACCCAACTTTTATTTTTTTTTAAATTTGAAAAATACTAGTACTAGCATTTCCTATTTTTAAATTTTTATTTAAATTTTTAATATTTAAAAACCGATATTTTTTTAAAATTTTTATTTATTTTATTAAAAATTTGGAAAATATTAATAGTACTAGAGTTTTCTATTTTTAAAAATCTGTGACGAGTGGGAAAATGCTACTAGCTTTTTCCTCTTACATCCCATCGATGCAGACGCGTGCTTGTGTCGCCTGCATGCTTCACACTAGGAAAATGCTACACGTTGCAGACTTGTCTCCATCAATGGTTCATAAATTTTTAAATTTAAAGATATAAATTTACAGGCAACAGTTCATAAAATTACTGGCAACCAACAATTTTAATGTCTTGTAAATTTCAGTTAGGTGGTTTGACATTATTATTTATTATTTAATGTCTTATAAATAATGATTATTAAGAAATAAAAAAATATTAAAAGTTACAGTAAAGATATATTTTTAATATTAATTTTGTATTTTTTAATAAACATTTTATCTTTTTAATTTCCTAATTATTATCTTAAAAATAATAATTAATACAATTAAATTCAAATGGTCACAAAATTGGAATATCGTTCAAAAGGGTCAACCTAAAAACCATCGTTTTCTGTTTTTTTTTTTTAAATAAAGCAAAACACTATTACTACTACGTTTTCCACATTTTAAAAAAATAAATAAAATTTTTAAAACTATCTTTTGCCTTTTTTTTAAAAATTAATATAAAAATTTAAAAAATAATAAAATTTTAAAAACTATTGTTTTGTGTTTTTTAAAAAATTAACATAAAAATAAAAAATGTTAGTACTACTAACGTTTTCAAAATTTTTAAAAAATAATAAAATTTTAAAAACTATCATTTTACTTTTTAAAAAAAATTTAATATAAATATCGAAAACACTAATACTACTTGCGTTTTCAAAATTTTAAAAACTATCATTTTGTTTTTTTTTTTAAATTAATATAAAAATTGAAAACGCTAGTAGTACTAGCGTTTTTCAAATTTAAAAAAATAATAAATTTTTAAAAACTACCATTTTGCGTTTTTTTAAAAAAATTAATATAAAAAGCAAAAGCAGCGTTTTCCAATTTAAAAAAATAAATAATAATTTAAGATAGAAAACGCTAATACTACTAGTGTTTTTCGTTTTTTACAAAAAAATAATTTAAAAAGTGAAAACACTAATAATAGTAGCATATTTCAAACGTTAGTAGTACTAGTGTGTTGCAAATGGTCCACAAACACTGTCAGTTGTGTGCCAAGTGGTTGCTACGTGAGATAACCCAATGGCAGTAGCGTTTTCAGAAAATGCTACTGCCACTAAGGTATTCCACATGGCAGCCAACTTGGCCCTTTTCGCAATTAAATTAAAAAAAATATTAAAAATACTGACGTGGAATGAAAAACACTAGTTTAACTAACATTTTCCATCGTTAACCACCCCACTTTGGTAGTATTTCAAAACAACCCTACATTGGTAAATAGTCTGTAAAACTAACCCATTTTGGTCAATCAGCCCAAATGCAATTCGATTGTTGGTATACAGGTTGAACATTTTGCATGCCTTCGGCATTATTCATAACCATTGGCTTATTCATAGCAAGCTTTGACTGTTGATGGCCACTGAAGGTTTTGTCTCTTGAGCTCCGATTTCATTTTTTTTTTTCACTAGCTTGAAGTGTTCTCCAAAATCCCTCACGAACTTATGCCAATGCTAAGTAGCATTTGTTTCGCTTAAGCATCAAACCAATGTGCCTTCAATAGACTTTTTATAAAACTCTCCCCCCATAATTGTATAGTACAAGGACTTATATTTAATTTTTCAATCCAGAATTAACCTAGGATTTTGAAGACACCTCACTATATGCTTTCTCCAATCACTTTTATCTATTTTGTTAATATTTAATACATCAACTTTATGATTAAACAATACTTATTTTAACTCGATTAATTTTCCCAAACTTTTATTTGATGCTTTGTATGTTGAAGCATTTTGAGTCAACTCATTAGCTTTGTTGTTTTCCATTCAAGGAACATATTCATTAATAACTTCATCGAGTCTTTTAAGAAGTTGATTCCCTAACTCAAAATACTTCATCAAATCAACATTATTACATTTATACTCTTGTAGGGGTGTACAAGACCCGGTTCGGCCCGTTAACCCGTCCTGGACCGAAGGTTTCGGGCCAAGTTTGGCCCGGTCTCCAAAAGAAAAAAAAGACAAGAAAGGCAAGATAATCCAGAACTTAGGTTTGGGTTGAGACGAGTTCGGGTTGAACCTCGAGTCACCTGATCCAGCCTGATTATTATTATTAATTTATTATTATTATTATTATTATTATTATTATCATTACATTTTTGTAAATACTCATCGTTTTGCTATTAATTTTCCAAGATTTACAAAGAGATAATTTAGAATAATAGAATCCACTTACTATTGACAGCATTTCCATTACTCTGGCACTGTAGAAACAAAAATGGATTATTTGCTTAGTTAAAGTTTAATATTGCTATCGCAACTCACTAAAGTTAAGCTCAAAATAGATTATTTGCTTTCTTAGATTTTAGAATTGCCCTTGGGACTTTTCCTTAATAGCCTAAGGTGCACAGAAAGTTAGTAGGTTTGAAAAACCAAAAAAATGTGATATGCGATGTTAAAAAAAAAATCTATAAGAGATAACCCCTTAACACCCCCTTTAAAAAAAAATCTACGAGACATTTCCTCTCTAGAATGTCTAATACTCTCACTCTTTATGAATTGAATTTTTTATAAAGCAAAACATGAATGTAATTTCATTTTCTTTGGAGTTTAACATTTTTTTGTTATACAGAATAATATAATCTACGCAAAAAAAAAAACTTTATCACGCGCAATGTGGATTTCTAATAATGTAATGTGCCTTCCTTTTCCCTCCACTCCTTGACTATAAAATCTAATTTTCTAATAATGTGTAATGTGTATTAAGTTTATGTCTTGAACTTCTCACCATGGTTAATGAGCACTATATAAACTTTAGCTTACACTTCGGGTCAACCCGATGTTGTCTTACTTGGGCCCGGTCTTCGTTAAACCCATGTGTTATCCGGTTTCTTCGGGTTGAGGATCAGGTTCGGGTTTACAAAATTGGCCTGGTTAAAATTTAGAGACGGGTTAGGGACATATATAACCCGTCCTAACCTGTCCCATGAACACCTGTATACTCTTGTGTTAGTTGCTTGATTACCAATTGTGATTCCCATTGAATCAAAACATTCTTAGCTTGAAACTGAGTCAACAATTCTAATTCAACAAATAAAACTTCAAGCACATCCTTCTTGTTTAAACACAAATAGTTCAATTTATACATCCACCTAGTAAGATTAACCTTGGGGCTGGAATTATTAACATTCCAATTCCAGTTCCCTTAATATGTCTAGAATCATCAAAATATAATTTCCAAAGTTTTAACCCCGCGTATTGTTTCGCCACTTCAAACTCTTCATTTGAATAATTAGTTGAAAAGTTAATTATAACTTGCCTTTCATAGCTTTTAAAGGAACACAAGTTAATGAGAATTAAATCAAAGCAAAAACCCATTTCTTTATTTGACTGTGAAGAATACATTTAATCAATATCATAACGAGAAATTATAATAATCTTGAAAAGTTTGATGTAATATTATAACTTTGTACATGAATAATACAAGGCGAAACATAACTTCTTTATGGCACAATTTCTAATTTAAACATCTTTTAATATTTTACTTAAATAATAAATTGCCCTTTCAACATCATTTATGTATTCTCAGTCCAAAATACTGTTGTATGTAATGAATATTTCACAAGGCTTGTGTCTCACATTGCCTAGTTTGAGTTTCCATCAAGTGTTTACATATCAAAATGTGATAATGGAATTCAAAGTGGCTAGCAAAGTGAAGGAGGCTTGTGCGCATGAGAATGGACCTATTATAATGCAAATCTACCGATTTGCCCCCCTCCTTGCGTGCGATCATGGGCCTTAGAAGATTTTTAGCTTCGGATTTATTAAAATTTATTTTCAAAAATTGAATTTAAATTCAAATAAGCTTATCCGGGAAAACTCCTTTTTGTAACCATTTTTTTTAATGAGTCAACATCTGTTTTATTGTTAACTTGCGACTAACTCCTGCTTTTCCTGTCTGAAAAGTTCATCGTTATACCGTCGTTGCCAACTACAAATACTTCCAATAGTTTCCTTTGAGAATGACAAATATAATTTCAAAGGTCATCCGTCTGGAAGGCATCATGAACGGAGGACTATTTAAGTTTGTTTTTGTTTTTTTAATATCTTCAAATGCTCTTTGATTAACCTCTTCGCATTGAATTTCACCTTCTTTAATCTTAGTAAAGGTGAAAAGATCTTTGTTGTTTTAGATAAGTTTGATCTCAACCTTTGAAGGAAATACACCTTGTCTTAAAAGGACAACAATTGGTTTTTGTTTCTCAATGGGGCTGTCTCCAAAATAGCCTTGGCTTTCTTCATACTAAAGGCACACCTAATGGGATTCATTTTCAGATCTCCTCGTGCTCTCAAATGACTATCTCAATTTACTAGTATAGTATTCTTTAGATTTCGATTATATTACAACATCATTAATATATATTTGCATAAATTTCCCAAATGTAATCATGAAATATTGCATTTATGGCCTCTAGTAGGTTGCACCAACATTTTTCAAGCCAAAATGGCATTATTACCCATTTGAACGTGCCAATTGATCCAATACATTAAATTGTAAATTTTGATACATCCATTTCGATAATATAAATTTGGTTGTATCCAAAATATCCATCTAACAAGTTTAAAATTTCATTTATTAACAACATACATCATTTTTTTTTTCATTTTTTAAAATATTTTTGTTATTTATTTATATAAAAGTTTAAAACAATATTAATTATTATCTATATAATTACGTCTTTACATTTATCTTATTCGTAAATACCTTATATGTTTATCACAAATGAGAAAGAACTAATAATGAAAATTATATTAGAAAGTTAAAAATGATTTTAATATAAATGAGAATTTAATTATATTTTTTAATTGTGTGACTAAGTGAATAAATAATTAGATGGATTTGACATATTATTAAGACTTGGTATATTATTTTCATTAAAAATTTTATCAGTAAGTTGATTGTATGTCAGCAGTTAGAAAATTGTTAAAAAGCTAGAAGTTTTATATTTTCAAAAGAAATAATTTGCATATTTTTAATTCATATAAATAGATAGTAATGCCTATAACTTTGATTCATCCATCAGTTATTCTTAAATTTAGTCTTAATTCAATATTGTAGATATTTTAAAATTTAATTGCTAGAAAATTTCCTTAAAGTTTTACATAATAGTAAATCATTACTGTTTCATTGATAACTGTTCCAAGAACAATTATTAAAAATAAAAAATAAAATTTTTTTATTAAAAAGTGAAACAATTATTAAAAAATGAAAAATATTTTTAATTAAAAAATTTAATCCTACGTGTATATATATTAGTATTTTAGCATGTATAATGTACAAAATAAATATTTATTTTATATAACTAAAATTTATAATAAATAAAAACTTTTGAACATATAAATTATAATATAATTAAAATTCATAATAAATAAAAAATTTTCAACATATAAATTATATTATAGATTTATGATAAACAATTTATATTGTGACAACTATTAATAATTTCTTTAAAAAGTATTAAAATTCAATTTAAAAATAAGATTTTAATTTTTATGTAATGTTAGTGAAAAAAGTTTTACACAATTAATCAAACAGAAATTGTGATAGATATAACTTCGAAGGTAATTATTATAAAAATCAAAAAACTTATCATACAAGACAATTTTTGGTTAGATAATAGTGAAAAAATCCTTTACATTGTCCATGCATGGACTATTTACTTTAAAAATAAATATGAAATTAATAAATTGAAATAGAAAAAGGATTAAGAAAATTTCTAAAAATGCTATTGTTGAAGAAATTTTTTTAAAAACATTCTCATTAAAGAAAAATTCTTAAAAATGTTCTCATTGAATAATTGGTTACAAAAGAACTTATATGTACCTTACTCTAAAGAGATGTTTAAGGGTTCAAACCTGTGACCTGTCAGATGTGAGTCCTTAATTTGCTTCACTCGACTAACCTTTCAGAGTTATCCTATTCTCATATATTAAACATTTAATTTTTATTCCTTTTAAATATATATTCTTAATTTTATTTTCAAATTTAATTTGATTTAACAACTAAGATAGAAAAAAAATCATTTCTTAGTTATCTCAAACCGCTTTCCTTTTATATTTATCTATATATATTTGACTTTCTTAATCGTTTATTAATATTAATATATCATTTTTATCTCTATTTCTAAATTGAATTTCAATATTGTTTTAAAAAATTATCAAATTATTAAAATAATCTTGTATTACAATATAAATTCTTTATCATAAATTTAAAATATACTTTATATATTCAAAATATTTATTTATTATGAATTTTAATTATAATATAATTTATGTATTTAAAAATATTTCTTTATTATAAATTTTAATTATATAAGTAAACATTTTTTTTATTATTTAGATTAGGTCCTTGAATTATTTGAAATTTTTTAATTAAGTCCTCACATTAAAAAATTAGTAAATAAGTCATTGATCTTTTAAAATTTTTATAATTGGGTCATAAGATTTTTAAAACTGTTACAATTTTTATTTTTTGACGATTTCAAGTTCCCATAAATTAATTCTAGAGAATTAATTACAAAATTTTTACAAGATAAGAGTCTAATTATAATTTTTTTTAGTTTAAAGACTTAATTAAAAAATCTTAAATTGTTCAGGATCTATTAATTAGTTTAACTTATTATTTATTATTTTCTTAACTATTCTTAAGACAATTGTCAATCGATAAGAAATAGGATACAATAAACATCGAAGTTGAAAAAAGAAATAGGATAAAAATCCCTAATTCCAAAGGAGTTTAAGTTTCCCGCCAAAAGGAACCACTTGTTCCCGCCATCAAATGTCACTCATATATCTAACCATGGCGCCAAATTTCGCAGATCGAGGACGCGGAGGCCATGGACACCATCGGAAGCTCCCGTAAGCGGAACCACCCCTCTGGAACACTCACCCGCAGCAGATCGCAGCTCTTTCTTCACCGGAACCGCTCCGGTCAACTCCGGTTCGATCCCGTTCCGACGCAGTCGGAACCCTACACCGAACTCGTTGGTTTTCGCGGGACCAGCACGAATTGCAAGAAAGCGAAGCCTGACGATGACGAGCTTCCTCGCCTTCTGACCAAGGACCTTCGCGCCAGGCGAGTTTATTCTCCCCCACAATCCAGCGGCTACGATGATTCCGATTGCACGGGTCGGAAAATCACCGATTTGAGCGCGGAAAACGGTGACCCGAGGACCGACGCAACTGAGACTCCCGATTTGGGGCTTTCTTGCGAGGCTCGGAGTTTCGATCGGGGAAACACTGACTCGTCAGACGAGAGCAGCAAGTTGCAAGATCGCAAGGGAAAGGACGGTGGAGATTATTCTGAGAAAATCGATGGTTTGGATGGAGCACCCGTACGAACGACTCTACCCGATGCTGAGATATGCGGTGGTTCGACGGTTAACGAAGATGAGGGGAAACAGGAAGTGGAGGTTCCTGTCAAAGATAGCACGAGGAATGATTCTGCTCTTAAGAGCAAATCTGTAAGGGCCTGTCATGTTTTTTTTAATGTTATCTTCTTTATGTTTATGGATTAGGTATTTTGTGCTTAGTTGTTAGTTCTAACTTCAATTATGGCGAATTGTGTAATTAGGTTAAATGAATTATTGTGGGATTCTAGGTTAAAATTCCAGTGAATAATAGTTCGTTTTAAAAAGTATTGTTGCATTGAAAACATGGTTTACAGTTGTAGAGTTGCTTGGGATCTTTATGCAGGTTCTCAGACCACGTTTCCAGGGGAAGTTGTTCAAGGCCCCGGGTTCAGTTAACTACAGAAGGTTGTTTCCGTTTCTAATGGATACCGTGGGAGATGATTCTGGTAATTATTTTGTGCAGGGAACCCCTTATTAGTTAGATATGTGTGAAGAAGGAGCTAATTGACTTCAATTGTTTTATAGGCACGCCACAATTGGATTTTTGCCGGAAAGATGAGGAGGATGGACAGGAATTCCGACTTCCTTTGTCATCTCAAAGTCATGAAGCTTCTAAAGCAGAACTCAAGACCGATGGTTGCACCATGCTTGGTACTAATGGGTCAGAATTGACATCTTCCCACTACTCGCGTGAATTACAAATGCAATTAGATATGAAAGAAGTGACAGTGCCAGCAGTAGAGGATAATTGCTTGAGTGAATCAAAGGCGGATTCCACTGCAGATTATGGTGTTAAAGATGTTGGAAGTGATTTTCCCAATGATGACTTTAAGCAATTGTCCAGTCACACAAATAATCTTGATTGTGCCAAGGCTAGCAATCACAGTGCATGTACCTCACAGGAGTCTGGTGTTTTGAATGAAGAATGTATACTGACAACTCCTGATGCTGATATATACGATAACTCAAAGGTCAATGTAGACCAATTAGAGAGCATATCCCAGGATGATCGTCATCTCAAACCCGTGGATTTGACCAGAAGCACTCAGGAAAATGCTGGTGAAGGGTTTTGTCTGAAAGCTGATAAGGGGAAAGTTTCTCTTCTTAAGAATAAATCTGTAAGAATCTGTCCTGGTTTCAAATCTTGGTTTTCTACCAATTATGGGTTAGACATATAGTTACTGATCTTTACTAAATTATAATTATTAAATATGTTACCTAATCTAATTAGGTCTCGAAACCATAGGTGATGAAAGATTTTGTGAGATTATACATTGTGGCTGTTGTAGCACCTTATGTGTCTGTTTTTTGGTAATATTGACAATATGGTTTTACATTTAGTGGCAATTTAAATATGATTTGGGATGTCCATGCAGGTGCCTAGACAATATTTGCACAGGAAACTTTTTAAAACCCCAGGTTCTGTCAGCTATAAAAGGTTGCTTCCGTTTCTAATGGATCTTACCAAAGATGACTCTGGTAACTATCTTTGTATATTCACCCACTTAAAGAATATAAATTTCATTAGATGTTAGATGTGGATAATGAAGAATCTAATTGGTTTTACAGGTACATCCAAATTTGATCATCAAACTCATCATCAAGAAGATGAGGCAGATATGCGTGCAAAGAGGTTCCAACTTCCCTTGTCATCTCAAAGGAAAGAAACTTCTATAGATGAACATACGACAGACAGCAGTCCCATGCACGGCACAGTTGAGTCTAATACTTTGGAAAATTATGTCTTAGTTAATCCTTCTAATGAGTTATCTCATGGCAACCAGCCAAAATTGACACCTTCCCAAGACTTGTCTGAATTGCCAATGCAATTGGACGCAAAAGAAATGGTTCAAGAGGGTTTATCTGCACCCTCTGTCAACGAACATACTGAGAAATTTGTGATTGGTTCTAAAGATGAATGCTTGAGTGTATTAGAGTTTAATCCATGTTCAGTAATGGTGGATGATGTTCACTCTGCTAAGAATGTTGCAAATGTTGCACATAGTGATTGCTTCAAAGAAGTACAGAATGAGATATCCAGACAACAAAATAATGAGTCACCACCCAAAGATCAAAATATGCTTTATATTAATGGTGATGTCTCTGACCTCTTATTTGAGCATCATTCAAGTAAAGAAAAAGGATCCACTATCGATTATGATGAAAGCAAGCAGTTTGTGAAACTGGAGGAGCGTGAATCCGTTAGCAAATGTCCTCCTGAATGTCAGAGTCTAAGTCAATTGGATTCTAATATGCTAGATGCTGAAGAGAACGGAACAAGCAGTCATGCAATTAGCAGAAGTGATAATTCTGTGGTTTTTAACCATGTCCGGGTTTCAAATGATATACATAGATCACCATCTGAGAAGATTATCTCAGAAAAATCTGACATGGCCGGACATGGTGGTGACAAAGCAGCAAGTTTGCCGAAAGGCATAGTTTCATTTTCCAGGATGCCTTCAAAAGATAGCGATAACAAAAATGCTAGTGAAATCGAAAATGGCTCTGAATCCAAGATCACAGGGGTGAGGACCTTAAATTTTTCTACTGCAGAAATATATTTCCTTAGAACTTGCATGAACAAAATTTTGATTCTACATTCCTCTCATTGATTTAACTAATATTTAATTTTTTTTTGGAGTAAGTATATTTATTTGAATTATGTTTGATTATGTGGTTTGAAACAGGTTCTTAAACGTTGTCCGCGGTTTAAATTGTTGAAACAGGCTGGATCTTTAAACTACCAAAGATTGCTTCCATTTCTGTTGAATACCATGCAGGATACTTCTTGTAAGTATTGGTTTTTATTCTTGTGGAAGATACTCATTTAGTTTAGTAATTTTTCAGTTTTTTTTCTTGGCCACGGCATCAGTAGTTCTAAACTACTAATATTTCTAGGTGATTCAGTAAATGATCATTACCCAAAACTTCCGAAGTTCATGGATCAAACATCTCTTCTGCCGATTTCAACTTCAAACTTGCGACTAACTCCTATAAGTGATTCAAATGGCTGTGTTCGTGTGGAACATTGTGCAGGCAATTCTGGTACTCAGCAACAGCAACAAACAGGGTTGCATGCTTGTCATTTAAACAGTGATAGTTCAAGCCCAAAATCTCAAATTCCTGAATTTCGGTCATCTCATGATTCATGCAAAGTGATTCAACTGCAAGATGAACAGGTTGTATTAAATGGACGCTGCAAGCCTGAGAGGTCTACTGATCCATCAATTTCTGTTCACGGAATAGATTTACCAATCACAACCTTAGCACCTATAATTAAAGAAGTTATCACCAGAGAAGAAAAGGCTACACTTGCCTTGTCCAAGTCATCAGTATTGTCCGAAGTAACAGGAAATAGTTCTTTCTTGACATCTAATGAGAAGCCACCTGAAACACACGAATGTTGTCAGAGCTTGTCTCAACCGAAAGTCGTAGAGCAACTTGGAGTCCCTGCCGTTGGTTTCAGAAAAGGAATTTTAAAAAGAAATCCAAGAGGATGCAGAGGGCTTTGCACATGTTTGAACTGTGTTTCTTTTCGCCTTCATGCAGAAAGAGCATATGAATTTTCTAGAAATCAGTTGCTAGACGCCGAAGAGGTTGCCCATGACCTTATGAAGGAACTATCTCATCTAAGAAATATGTTAGAAAGATCTGCTGATAGTGTCAACAACAATCCTGTTTTTGATGGAAGCCAGGTGAGTACTGCCTGATCTGTAGCTCGTCTCTAATGTGTTAGATAGAGTTTGACATGACTAGTACTTGCATTACCCATGTTTCGTTTTTACCCCCCCACTGATCACTGGATCACTATTTTATCACTTTGCGATTCTAGTTATTTTGTGAAGCTTTTGATGCTCTTTTATTTCATCGTGCTAGTGCGGAGATGGATCTCACGTGTGAATTTTATATGACTGCAAATTGTGTCTATCTCTCTTAATAGATATTAAACTACTAAGATTTGTTGGAAATCGATCGAAAGGGAAATATACACAAGTTTTTTACTTGATAAGATCACGAGAAAATAAAAATTGAACATGAAAGGATTCATTCTTCACAAGTTCATAATATTTTGCTTTCAGCCTTATTGTCAGTCAATTTTGGCCCTGTTCTATCATGGGGGCACTTTGTATTGACAAAGTCTCAGTAACTTTCTTTTTAAATGCATTTGACCAGTGAAATTATAGCTTCATTCTCACTATTATTTAATTGTTTTTTTCTTGTCCGTTCATAAATATTTTTGGACTTAATCTAGTTTACCAATGAACTTGTAATTCCAGCCATTTTTCGTATCTGTATACGCAAAATAGCGATCAATTTGCGTAAAAATAATAGGCAAATACTTACCAAACTAAGGCTTTTTAACCCGTGTGTGTTTCAGGTGAACGAAGCTTGCAGGAAAGCATTTGCAGCAGAAGAACTTGCAAAGGACCGTCTTAATCAGATGCACGATGATCTTAACATCCATTGCAGAATAACGGTATGTGTATGGTTATACCCAAAATTGGTTCCTCCAGTTGAACAACTGTTTTAATTCAAATTGTTTGTGCAGAGCTTGCAGCCACCAAGGGTTACGTTTGCAGTTCACGTTGAAGAAAAAGTCATTCAACCAGGCGGATAATTGTCTAATTGCAGTCTTACACCAGTCATCCTCTCATCTTGGAATTTTGTTTGTAGGAGTGAAATAAATATCAGGTTAGGCCTGGAAAACTAAAAATCAGAGAAATATGTTGGTACTTTGAAACAGGAACAAAGTGTGAGTAGGAGCGGACGAGAAGAACCTTACAGAAGATTTTTTTTTTTTTTTTGTAATTTATGTTATTGTAAATACTTTTTGTTCAAAGTTATGAATATTTTAATTTGCTCTATTTTTTAAATGTATTTTATTTATGAAAGTTAAATATGCCTTTTGTTTTTCCAAAATATCACAATTTTTTTATTCAACCTTACTTTTAAAAAGTAATAGTTTAATACTTGTACTTTTTTTTCATATTTGTATCCGTTAAATCTGTTTTTTATGTTATTTGGATTATTAAAATATCAGGTTTTTATGTGATTTTAAATGAGTTTGTTGTTTAATCTTCGAAGAGACAATACAAAAATGAATTTGTTTTGGTGCTCGATTAAAAATTTCTATAAGTGAAATGCCACAGTAGAATTAATCATGGATAAGTACAGCTATAACTTTTTTTAATCGAATTTTAATTATCCATGTTATGTTTCAACTGCTTCGAAGTCAATTGTTTTGATGAGCACCTCTACATGTGTGTGAACACGTCTTAGTGTCAATTATTCGTAATGCTGTTTATTGATTGATTTGATTTGATTTTAAGAGTAAAATTGAATTAATTGAAAATAAATTGATTTGACGTAGATTTGTTTTTGTAAATTTTGTCAAATCAAATTAACTTTATATTTGAAAGTCAAAGATGTTTGAATTATCGATTTAAGCAATTATGTTTTAATTATATATATATATATAAAAGACGTCTCATATGAGAATGAGATTTTTAGATGAAAATAAAAATAATTAATCTTAGCCCTTAAATTAAAATAGATGGTTAGGATTAAAACGTAATTAAAATGTCACTTAAATATTATGTGACCTTATTTTTTTTAAAATCCTGATTTCTCTCCTCATTTTTTTTTGAAGATTTTCAATTTGTAGTCATTTGAGAACTCTCAAGAAACCCATATCATTAGTGATTACTGTCACTCGAAGGTTTTGGATGATTGGTTGCTTAACACTAGAATTTTAAGATCTTATCAACAATATCTCGTAAGTGTATTTCATTTTACATTTGGCTTTAAATATGAGTGGTTTAGGAAAAGTTTTTCACAATAATTCCTAAAATATGAAGCCAAATGTAGAATGAAATATACACTTACGAGATATTGTTGATAAGATCTTAAAAATTTAGTGTTAAGCAATCAACCATCCAAAACCTTAGAGTCACAATGATCACGGGTGATGTGGGTTTCTTGAGAGTTCTTGTATGACTGCGTATCGAAAATCTTCAAGAAAAAGTACGGGGAGAAATTGGGATTTTTAGAAAAATAAGGTCGCATGATGTTTAAGTGACATTTTAATTGTATGCTTTAATCCTAACCGTCTATTTTAATATTAGTCATTCTCATTTTTACTTAAGAATGTCATTCTCATATGATACACCTTACACACACACATATATATATCAAAGAGAATGTTGAAATTGATTGGTTTTAATATCTTTTTTAGTCTTTTTTTTGACTGACTGATTTTTTTAGTTGAAATGTACTGTGCATATAAATAAAAAAAGAGACAACACGGTGTTCGAGTTTTCGGACGAATCATTTTGTTTAGTAAGAGATTATAGGTATTTTTTTTACATTAGATAATCTTGTTCGAGTAAGAAAAATCATTATAGGAAACAATACTTTCTCTAAGTATAACATAGTTGCATACTCATAACTTAAACATGAAATTACTGATTAAGTTAGAACAATTTTATTCTAATTGATCCACACATTCATTTTAAGTTCCAGAATTATTGAATTAATATCTAAATAATGTAAAAACAAATCAATACTCAAATTAACGTTAATTAAATTTTATGAGTTTTGTTCAGTTTAAGTCCAAATGTATGAAACAAATTGAATTAAATTGATTAGGTTTGAATTAGTTTCATCTTTATGCTTACCAGATTAGTTAAACCAATGGACATTCCTAACTATTCATATCCATAGATACCACGACTTTTTGCCGATTTGAAGGTTTTTTTTTTACAAATTATTCATAAAATAATATAATAAATTATTGATTTAGAAGGTAACAAATTAATTTTTGTGTTTTTATTATTTTGTTTTAAGTGTATTTTGTCTGAAGCGGAATGCATGAAACATTTAAAAATTGTAGAGAACAATGTCACGTATCAAGAAAACAAGAGTTTCATTTTATACATACGCAAAATTTAATAGTACACGAAAGTGTAGGAGTTGCTTGCATTATGCAAAATTTTTAAAAAGATAAAAACAATAATTGGACCGGTGAACATGTAACAAAATGTCACAAGATTTTACCTCTACTTTAGGCAATAGGCAAAATATGTTTAGTCAAACATTGGCCTTTTGTCACGTGTCTAGTTGACTGTCTGGATCATCAATGTTAATTTCTCACTTTAATTATACCGTTTATCCTTCTCCCTTATTTAATCCCTCACCTTTCACTTTTATCAGCATATTAACCTTTTTCCTGTCTTTCCTTTCTCTTTTAGCAGTTGCTACGCCTGTTTTCTGATATATCTTTTAATTAAGAATAATTTTATATCTTCTTCTAATATTCTCCAATATTCTTTTATTTTTTATATGACAAATGTTAAATACATTTTGTAATTTTAAGACCTTAATATATATTTTTTATTTTTTTATATAAAGTACTAAGAAAATCTATAAAAGGAATTGTAAGCAGATATAACATTATTTTTAATTAATTTATTAGTACTTTTGTTTCAAAATTATTGATGTTTAAGGTTAATGTACAAATGTTAAGACATATTTAATAAGTGTAAAATATTAATATATTTAACCTAAAATACCTTTATTTAATAAAAGATGTAAATGTAGTGTATTTTCAATTAAAGTGTTTTTTAAATAAGTTGCAAGTGTGGTACTTTTTGTGAAGATCAAATCTAATTATTTTAAATAGGGGTATGTGTAAAAAAAAGTAATTAGATTTAAAATTTGTAAAATATCAATAATTTTATAATAACAAGAAAAGACTAAAACATCAATAATATTGGAGTGAAAATAGTATCAAATTTGATAATTATTTTTTAATGAACTTTAAAAATTATTATACTTTGGACATTATAGAAGTGTCGAGATAAGTATGAAATCACTTTCATTTCTATTTTAAATAGATTACATTTATAGTTTTTGTAATAAATTTATATGTAAACCAATTGTACATTGTAATTGAGTTTAATTTTCATATATAGTTAATGTAAAGATTTTTATACTGTTAATCAATCAAATGTTACTCTAAATATAACTTTTAGAGTCACTATTACAAAAGTCAACACCTTACCGCATATGCCAATTTATTAATAGGATGATAGTGTAAGAACAAAAAACTTTTACACTATTAGTGCATTTTAATTAAATTAAATTTATATTTTTATTCAAATATTGAATGCTTAGAGGTTAATAATTTAATTAATATCAATGAATGCTATTATTTAAATATTACTGAAATTATTTAAATATATTTAATCTATTTTAAAAATTATATATATATATATATTAACATGTTGGTTTGTTATTAATTTATTTAATAATAAATATTCCAATAAATTAAAATATTTACTATGCTATAGTATATAATGATTTTAATGGATTAATTTGTATTGTTTAGTTATTTATAGTATTTAGAGTAGTTTAATAATTTAAAAATTAAACGTACATATAAAATGTGGTTAGAAAAGTGTTTTTCATAATATGTTGTTTTAACAATTTATATTATATTTAATTTGAACGTGTTTGTGGTATCAAAAGTTCTTGTTAGTTACATTGTTAATTACAATATCACAGTTCATTTGATTTAAAAAAATTATTTAATTTAATATAATAACTTGTATGAGTTAATTTGTATTATATATTGTTAATAATGTTTACAATATAGGTTTAAAATATTCAAAGTTCAAAATTTAATATGTATAAATATTGATTATTTAATATATTTTAATAAATAAATGAATGCCATAATTTTACAAGAATTACATATGGCTTTTCACGTGATTATTATGATCATATGTTATTACACATGACGTAGATGACTTATCATTGTTGTAATTGTCAAAAGTAAATGTATCAAAATATGTGTAGAATCGTGATGAACGGAGTTTTTTAGACTAATGATAAATGTACATTTCAAAATGAGATAGATTGGAGTGAAAAAGAGAGAGAGAGAAAGAGGAAAAAAGAAGAAGAGAAAGATAATGTAGAGAGATATGGTATGTTTAGTTTAGGAAGAAAAGATGAAGGTAAAAAAGTGAAAGAAAAAAAAAGTGAGAGAAAAGAAAGAAGATGTATATATAAAATGATATAAATATCTCAAATAAGAAAAAGAGATGTATAATAAATAAAGGTATTATTGTCTTTATACTTATATAATCATTTTCTCTTTTCCTTTCTTTTCAAATTGAAAATAAAAAATATTTGTATGGAATTCACAATTATTCTTTCTTTTCTTCCTACTAAATGCCGTTCCAAACAAAAGAAGGAATGAATTTTTCCATCTTTTTCTTCCATCTCCAATCCTTCCTCTACATTTTTATTAAACAAGGTGAAAGTAATAATGTAATAAGTGATGTGATAAAAAAAAGGATAAAAATAAGATGTAAAATAAAATGAGTGTATATTAAGTATTTTTCGATTTGTCTGAGTTGTTTAATTAGTGTTCTTTTAATTAATTAATTAATTGACACCTGATGAGTGTTTTAGTTGGGGAAAAGATGAAGGTCTATGACACATCATTACATATGCCAAATGGAAAATGCATCATCTCTTCCAGATATTGTAATTGAAATGGACTATTGGAGGAAAACCAATAATTAGTTACACAATTGGTAATTGGGACTTTTTTTTTTTTAGGAAATTGGGACATTGTTGAAAAGTTGGTATTTGCTCAAGAGTGCATTAAATGACAGACAATTAAAGATTTCATGGTTACATGAACATTTTTTAAATATTTAACATCATAAGGGTGATGAACAATTGCAACATTTTGCTCGAGTTTATATTTGAGATTGACGAGGAGATTTATGTTTACAAATCACTCTAGCAGTAGGCGAACTTTAAGGTCTCTCTTATTATTCGAAAATTTTGAACAAGCTAGGGATTATAGTTGAGGTTCAGTCACTTTGGCCTTTTGAATTGCGAATTATGCAATTCAATTGACTATTATCGCAAAATTGGAGGCATAACCTCAATTATTCAAATGTTAGAATGAGAGATAACGGAAAAGTTTGGAAACTAAATTCTATTCAATATCTAAACAGAGAAAGAGAGAGAAGTATAATTAAGAAGTAAACTATCATTTAGTATCAGAAAGTGTATGACGCTATCATATTAGTTTCTAATTTTTTTTCTTTAAGTAAGCTTCTGAAAGTATAATTTATCAATCATATTAATCTAAAATTCAAAAAAAATGTGTGACTTAAGTGATAATAATAACATATATTTAGAGACCCAAATAACAGTAAGTGATTAAGTTTAGGAATTTAGATAAAACAACTAAAATTTTTTAGACTTGTTTAAAATTTTCTTAAGTTCAAAAACTAATGTGACAACACGTTACACATTTAGGAACCAAAATGGTATTGTGATATGATATGCATTTTTTAAGTCTGTTCATTCAGGAACCAAAATACTAGTTACTTTTATGAGTAACTAGTATTTAAGTCTATATATATTTTGTGTGTGTGTATAATAATGATATTGACGTTAGAATTTATGATCTCATTCATACTATCTAACCTTGCACCACTAGGCTAATTTTAGTGGGTATTTCAGTCTGTATATTGTACATAATAAATATGTTTTGTATATAATTATAATTCATGATAAATATGTATTTTGAAATTTATAAATTATATTATAATAGAAATTTATAATAAATAAATATTTTTAAATTTACAAATTATATTTTAGATTTATAGTAAATAATTTAAATTGTGATATAAATTATTTTTAAATTGAAATAGTTAATCAGTTAAGAAAATCTTCTATATATAAATTAGAATAATTATTTTGAATGACAACGTTTTTAGGAATTATTCTTTAACGATAATGTTTTTAGGGACAAGAGCAATTTTAGAGATCTTTTTAGCCTCTTATCTCTTTTAATATTTGTTTTAATTATTAATAGTTAAAAATAACCTATATCACAATATAAATTATTTATCATAAATCTAACATATAATTTATATGTTTAAAAACATTTATTTATAATAAATTTTAATTAAAATATAATTTATATATTCAAAAGTATTTATTTATTACAATTTTTAGTTGTCTAATGCATATGCTAAAATACTAGTTGAGTATATAGATAAAGATAAAAAAGAAAGTGGTTTTAGATGATTGAGAGATATATTCTTTTGAACCTCACTAGTTGGTTATCGTCCCAAGCGCAAAGATGAGATATATTCTTTTGGCTAGATGCAAGATAGTGGGTAAAATGCACTTTCCAAGAAAAAAAGAGAAAAAAAATGTTGAGAATAGAGTTTGAGTTAAATGCACTGTCAATCAATTAAAAATCATTGTTGGTACGATTTTTAGGATAATTATCGTAAAAGTTAATAAACTTACTGTATATAACAATTTGTCATTGGATGATAGTATAAAAATTATTTATCAATATATTAAATATCTGAACTTCGAGATATATCAAAAAAAAACTCAACTAAATGGACTTTAATTTTATTGCAATGATCATTTTTCTTTTAAAAAAATTGTTATTCATGTGTTATGTGTTTTTTCTATAATAAATTATTTTCTTATGCTAAGTTGGATATTTTTGTTGCTTTAATATTTTTATAATAAATTTTAATTAAGTTGATGTCTTCAGTTGATAATAATAAAATTTAATTTATTATTTATACATCATAATAATGTTGAATTCCTCGTATAACAAATAGTACTAATTTACTCCATTGTAATATTTTTGAGGAGTCTCTCTTTCTCTTTCTCTTTCTCTCTCTCTCTCTTCAGGAAGAGGAATCTCTAAGTACAATCATTGACACAATAGTAATAAATACAAACAAAAATGTTGGACTAATTATGTTTAGCCGAGGGGACAACATTGGCTCAATGTATGATGATCATTACTTTTTCGGGAAGATAAAACGTATTTTTCTGGTTATTCTTCTTATAGAATTAGATAATTTTAATTAATAAGACTAATAAAAATAGTTAAATTAATTAATTTTAATTAATAATATCATAAATTTAATTTTTATTTTAAAAATACTTATAAAATTATATAATTTAAATGGTAGTTATATTTAATAACATTACTCTTTATTCAAGAGATAATTTTGTCTATCAATAAGTGTGACTTATATTATTAATAAGACAATACATACATCTATTTGCATGGAAATGAGTAAATGCTTCATTAATAAATTTTACAATAAATTAAGAGTTAAAGAAATTAATAATTAATACATTTAAAAATGAGTTTATGTTTCTTATAATTATAATAATAAAAAAATAGAATAATATTATTTATACAATATTACTTCTTTTGACCTATTTTATTTGACATTTTAGCAAAAAAATTTATTCCATTTTGATTGTCATTTTACAATATCAATGAAACATTACCTTTTTTTTGTATTATATCTTTAACTATTTATTGTGGAGTGAAAAAATAAAAAATATTTTTTTGTTAAATGACTAAAAAGAATCTAATTAATATGAAAGATAAGAGATATATTAAGAAATTTCATAATATTTTTATAAAATTTAAAATATTAAGTATATTTCTTTATGTATGTAAACATAAAATAAAATGGGATGAATGAAGTACTATTTAGTTACAATATTATTATAATATTATTATTTTATTTATTTTTATTACATTAATTACTTTATTTTACACTTGTTTGTTTTTTTTTTAACTCTTTTTATTATAAAAAAATTATACAGGTACAATTTTTCTTTTTCTTTTTATCTTTTTTGGTAATATTAATTAAGAAACTATTCACCCCTGATTTAAGTGGCCCAAATTCTTATAACGTTGACTCAAACGTCGTAGATTTCACATAGCTTCTCAAGCTATATGTATGCATGCATTTGTCTTGCCCTAAAATTAAGGAGCCTTGAGCACAGAAACATCAAGCATATTTTTCTATTTATTAATTAATTAATTTATTCTTTTTTGTCCGACGATTTTGGGCGCTGCTGCGTGTTGATATAAAGTATATGAAGTTTTTTGAGCATGCAGTATATCGGTGCTTACTCGTTTCAATTTGGATTCCATCGAGCACCTATCTCTTTATACAACAAATAAAATAAAATAAAATTGAAAAACAGATTATTCATCTATCTTAAATTTGAGATTGACGGATATTAACCAATTTAAGGAACAGATTAATCAAACTTACATTTGTGATTGTCGGATCTTAAAATTATATTAATCAGTACAAGAAATAGATTGACAATTTATTGCTTTATTAATTTAATTTATCTGAATCATAAAACGTAAATGTATGGTTAGAATTTTTGATGGGGAGAAAATGGAAAGGGAGCTGCCAGAAAGGATCTGAATGGTGTGATGGCTGATAGAAGAGGAAGGTCCAAAATCGACATGCTTGGGAAGAGAATATCTAAAATGTACAAATGGAACTAGTGCAAATTCAGGCCACCCATTTAAATTCCATATTCTTTTTAGATCTCTTACCAATAATGCACAGAATAATTTTTATTCCTACCGTTAATGTTTTTATATGTGCTTAATTTTGATTTTTGAGTGCCCCCATTTTGAATCCTCTCTTTTAATCTTATTTCCTGCAGTCATCTTGCTAATTTTGAATGTTTAATGTTTTTATATGTGCTTAATCTTGATTTTTGAATACCCCCATTTTGAATTTTTATTCCTACTGTTTCCTGTAAATGTGGCATTTCCTACGGCTGATTATTAATTATTGACATTTAAGATGAGCAAATTGCAACTTCAGTACCACGACTACAGTGCTATTAAACTTGAGTACAACTTTTTATTATATGAACAGATTGAAATTGATTCCAACATGATCAATTTCATGGGGTGGATAAGGATGAGACATTGAGACCAACTGCCTATACTGACAAGAAAAGTGGTACAAAGAATTTGATTTATTGTTACTTACGACCCCTTAATATACATTAGCAACTATAAAATAGATACTTGAAAAAAAAAAGAAAAAAGACTGAAGTCATTAAAGAATCTAAGACATAAACATAGCATATTTTACAAAGACCATTCAAATCCAACTCCAAAGGTGACCATTTTCTTCATCTCTTAGAACCTTGTGCGCCCACATTCAGCAGGAAGACCTTGTGGGAATCGCTTGAGATCATTGCAGTAGTTATAGATCATGAAGTACTTCTGAACCCATCTCAATCTTCTTCTACCATAAGCATCAAGCTCGGTTGCCTGCCATTGAGCACCAGAATTTGCTATGGAAGACTTGGATGAGAACCCAATGGCTTTGAAATTGCGGTAGTATGCTGTAAAGGGTGCTTTGGACCAATCAGTTTTCACCAATCCTCCTCTAGTGGCCCAGTCATCAGCATTCCAGAGGCTAGAATAGATTCTCATGGGCTGGTTCTTTGGAAAAGGAACACCAAGAGATTCAGCATTCTTGAATACCCTTATGGGCGTGTTATCAACCAAGAATCTGCAGTTAACCCAATTGATGATTTGGTTAATGGCTATTGATAAAAAGTTTAAGACAACAATAGTAAGAAGAGTTTAATTTTATTTTATCAACCAATCAAAAATTATAGTAAATATGACTTTTAAGATAAGTGTAAAGACCCTTTTAAGTGTATAAAATATTTACTCATAAACAAAAAGTGTTTTTTCTTTTTCAATATTTATTTATTATCACTTACATGATGTGCTGGGGCTTCCAAATGATAGAGTAAGTGTGGAAGTTTCTGGTGGGGTCGAACCAGAGGTAGAACTGTTGCTCCCTGTTACCTTTGCCTTGGGTGAAGATGTTTGTGTGGAGAATATAGGGGTCCCCACTTAGGTTTCCCAAAAACTCAAAATCAATCTCATCATGTGTTGGCCCTTGGGATGACAACTGCACCGCAGAAAATGGAAATACTATAATTATTGATATGGCTTTGCGTGGTAGCAGCACAAACAACTCGACAAAGAAAAAGAACCTTATTTTGGGGAATTGTGATTTTTGTTGTTTATTAACAGGAATTCAAATTTTGTGCATGCATATGAATAGGATGAGTTTAGCAACTAAACTCATAAAAAGCCTTAGATTTTTTATCAATTCAAAACCAGAAAACACATTATGATAAAAGTAATTTTATGTGAAGATTCGACCATGAGAGCCCCACACAACACATTACATAAACATTTTTTTAGTCCATTATCTCTGTCATTAGATTGTGCTACGAACCGAAGTTTCTAATATTAAAAGTTAAAATGTTTTGGACTTGGTCAAAGTTAGCCATCTTCCCCTGTCACGAGCACTTGTGAAATTCACTGCTTTAAAAAGACCAAGTTGATTAATGTATACGTCAATGTTTGAACAGCACCATGGAATGAATAAATAAAGCATTAGTTGTTGACAAAGTAAAATTCTGTAGTCTAACTTGTTCTTGTGGGTTTGCTACAATAGCATTCTCGTGAATGTACAGTTGACAAAGGTTGACGTCTGAAGCGTAAAAGCGGGTCAATAATGGTCGTATTTGAAGACAGAATAAATCATGTTCTTTCATGAAGAATCTATGCTAAAGCTACCTAAAAGGAAAAAACATACACACACATACAAAAAGTAGTTACTGTAGTACTGTGTTACTGTAGTACTGTGTTAACTAATATGAGGAAGGAAAGAAACTAATCAATTTGAAAGAGTATAGTTTTGTTATGGTAAAAACAAGGGTAATGAGTATACCAGAAAAAAAAAAAAAAAAAAAGACATGATGATGATAATTGCACATCACAAATTTTAATATTTTATACCATTTTTACATTTTTTTAATTTCAAAAAAATAGAAAATGTATTGAAATATAGACAAAACTTAAATATAATTTTATAAATATTTTTAGGGTTATTTTTAAATTAAAATTAAAATCTTATCTCAATAATCTATGTTGACATTTAATGCAAACTCATTATATGAATTACTGAATTAAAACTGCAATTCTAATATGAAGATAACATTAAAAGTAGTTACTTAAAATATTTAAAATATTTTAAGTTTTGTATTTAAAATATTTGTTTGTAGTATAAAATATTGTAATGAAAATAATGTACAAACATCATTATTGTAAATATTAATGAACATACGTAGTAAGCAGTGACAGTGCCAGCAGAGTTGCCAGCAACGAGCTTGAGCTGCATATCAATCCTCCCAAATAGGTATTCTTTCTTTGATTGGAAGCCAGAGCCAGAAACTTTGTCAAGGGAAAGAGACAGAAGCTGACCACCATTGAATATCTTAGCACGGTTACCACCCCATGTTAGATCAAAGTCTTGGTAGAAGCTACCAGCACAGGCAGCAACCATAGTGCTAACCACTATCCCAATTAGCATAAGCACATAAAACCCATTATCAGTAAAACTAGGAGCCATTTTGGACACAGAGAGAGAGAGTGAGAAATCGTGCTTCTTATGATATGAGGGAATGTGTTCAAAAGAGGGGTATATATATATGTGAGAAAGAGAGAGAAATGGAGGTGGCGATTGGGTATGGGAGGGTGGTGGGACGCGTGAAGGAGCAATAACTGGAGCTGGTGGGGCCAAAAGCTGGTGCCAGCTTAGCAAGTTTTGAAAGCTGGAACCTTTTTGTTTGAGCATTGGTTATACTTAATGGATTTTGAGTTATTCTTTTTGGGTTTGTGTACAGGATGCTATTCAGTATGATCAATGATTGTGTCCTGATATTACTCAAAAAAAAAAAAAAAAAAGAGAATTGTATCCCTGATATATAGGGGAGGTAGACCCCATTTTTGTATGATTTGGAACAAAAATTCCCTTTTTTTTGGAAAAAAAAAAGAAGAAGAGAAAATTAGGTGATGGATGCCAACCGGATGTGATATGGAAGGAGAATAAAGACATGAAGGTATTTTACCACTACATAGTACCACCAATCATGAATTATGGATCCACTTAGATGATGCCATGTGGCAGGGCTTATGCCCGAGTCATTGCCCCTATGCTATTGCCACTCTCCTAAATTTTCACTGATAATAATTTTCAAGTTTGTGACATATAGATATTATTTGATGTTGGGGTTAAATTTTAAAATATAGTCACGAGACTGCCAATGATATGGCATGGTTATCCACTTCGGCGATGCAGATAACTCTTTCTGCTTGCTTTGTCTCTGGTTGTTTCATTGCTTGAGTTTTAATTTGTCTTTTCCAATGCTGACAACAACTTTGGATGTGAATGACAAAACAAATAACAAAATAATTCAAACCAATATGCATTTATTTCTCACGAGTACGGTGCATATGCAATTATACATAAATCTACTTGTATGACAGATTATTAATGAGAAAAATTATTAGCGAATGAACAGCTTCCTACTTGCACCCATCTTCAATGTTACATTAGTCACTTATTATTTTTTTTCCTGATAGATGGTCCAAACATTGAATAATGAAGTTCTCCAAAATCAACCTTGGAATGAGGGTAAGGCTATTCATAATGGCACAGTACCGAATAGTATGACAATGATCACTTCATCATTAAAGTACAGCTAACTGTTACAAATTATAATTATAATTATTATTATTCAGGACATGTAGAAACTAGATCAAGGGTTAGAGTATTTGGATATCTAAAAACTATTCATTAGTGCGAATCATCATTGAAGTGTAGCCTTCCATCCCTCTAATGATAATTAACCATCACTAACTAGTTATTGGAGAGAAGTGCAAATTTATTGGTTATAACTTATAAGGAGATGGTCAGTGGGAATCAACTTATGGCAACCAGCTAGCAGAATCTCCAACCTTTCCTTGCAAAAAGTAACTAAAATGATGATGCCTTATTTAAAAAGTATTTTAATGAATGTGATAATGCATATAGCACCTCAGAATGAACCTGATTTTTATGTGAATATATATGGTTTTGGGGAATTTAATTAGTGTCCCTTCACTTCTTTCTAAATTCTTTCTTATCAAAACAGAAAGCATGTTTTCTTTTGCCAACAAAATAATAAACATATCAGTACAATCGACTGCATAATGCATATGGTTGATGCTTTTCAGCAATTATGTTTTGCGTCCTTTTAGATAAAAACTTTGTGGGGTTGAAGATGAGTCTGTAAAGTAGATTTGAGAAAGCCAATACAAGGAAGCATAGGTGCTGCTAGTGATTTGGAAAGTTGAAATGAAACAAATGAGCAAAACAACGAGATGAATGTGAATATAGAATTCAAAGACAGTGAAATTGTTGAATGCAACTGAATTGGTTGGTCACGATGATATTGATTGTTGATATTGTCACATATATAGGTCCATTAATTAATCAATCAAAATTACTTATTCCTCATCAAATTGCTGCCTTCATGAAAAGCAAAGAAAAGATCATAAAAAAAGTGTGATTTCATCCCCATAGCTCAATGATGAGACTTCTTCTAACAATCTTTTATAGCATATGCTTTTGGTGAAGATTAAAGTAGGTATACGCCATTAATTAGTGACAATAATTGTGGAATTAAATATCATGGACGTATCATAATAATATTTAATGAGTCTAATGGTCATACACTGTCAATATAAAAAGTTTTACATTGTCAATCAATCAGAAATCAGCGTTGATATAATTTTTAAAGTATTTATTGTAAAAGTCAACAAATTTACAATAAATGATAATTTGTGATTAGATGACAATGTAAAACTACTTTACACTGTCGGTGTATAACTTTTTTTCTCATATTTAATTAGTAACCATAATATTCTCTTTAAAGAACGGGACATTCCAGATTAAAAAAACAAAAAAAATTGAGCCATAGTTTCAACTTTTATCAGTGATCAACAAACCAAAGCAACTACAGTTGCTGTATTTGAAATTTGAGCTAACAGTCTCCACAATGATTTGATTGGTAGTTTCCCACAGGACAGGAGAGGTTGTGCTGGCGGACACGGTAAGTTGAACGTTTAAAAACCAGAAATGGGTGGGAATGAAATTTGAAATCTCTATTATTAATTGTTCCATACCAAATGAAGTATCAGTTAATTTTGAGAAATACTAAACAAGTAAACATACAAAAAATTGAAGACTGTAAAAACTTGCATATTCTTTTTGCACGAATTACTTTTAGAACTTTTCTACACATATCTACAACTATGAATATAGCTAATTCATTCATGACCGAGTCTCTGTATCTAACCTTTTTGAATTCCTAGCCAGCTACAGGCTGGCCTAAGGGTAAGGCTATTAAAACTTAAGTTTTAGGTCCGTTAACAAAAAATTATTTACTGTTAGTTTTCTCATTAAAAGTAAACAAGTTTCTTTTAAAGTTTGTTTTAAGTCTCACTTACCGTTAGGCCGACTTGATAGCTAGTCAAGCTTATTTTCCTTTAAGTTGGTTCGCCAAATTAACAATTTAACATGTATTCAGATTCAACTATTCAAGTACTTGCCCACAAGAATGGGATATCAAAGTTGTTTGTATCGTGCAATTGCTTGGCCAGAAATAAGTTTTGGAGAAAACTAACAAGTATATATGCTTATAATAAAACTAGTAAGTATCATGTGTATTGCATGATACATGAAATATGAGAAAAAACTATAAATTTAGAAAAAATAAAGAAATTTTTTACTTATAATAAAAATATAAATTAAAATATAAAAATACAGACATTTAAATTTTTATTTTTCAAAATATTAAAAATTAATCAATTAATAAAATATTATTTAAATGATAATTTGTCAACATTCTATTATACTTAATGTTGATTGAGAAAATTTAAGTAATGATTAAAATAATTAAGAAAATTAAAAGTCTCTTTTAATTTGATAATTATTTAAGGAGAAAAATATTGATTTGATTTAATATAAAAGCGTATAACTATTAAGGACGTAGATCAATTGGCCTGGGATTATTCTAACTTAACTAATGATCTAAAGTTTGAGTCCTATTTATACAATTATGTTAATTACTTGGAAGGAGAATTTTGTTGCCCATACCTTCCATAAAGAATATTTATGGTCTCGTGCCAATATATATATATATATATATATATATATAAGATTATAAGATGTGTGTCACAAAATGAGAAAGGCACGTGATCACATGAGAAAGAGAATAGATATAAAAGTGATTCCATCTTCAACAATGAAAACTTAAATTTATAATATAAGATAGATTAAACTGTGATTCGTTTTCCAACTTTAATTTTAGGGGCTATAATAGTATTTTTTGTTATTGGTAATGACATTTTAAGCAATTTTATTTTTTAATGATTGATAATATATAAATTGATAAGAGTAATTAAATAATATAAGAAGATATCTAAGAAAATTACACGATGTATTTTTTATATTCATTTTTTAACTTATTTATCATATTTTCTCACATTTTATTATTTTATATTTTTTTTAACATACATGTGTACTGATAGGAATAAAAAAGATTTTATGACAAATCTAGGAGACAATTTGATTTGAGAAAATATTTTATATTTTCACTTTTAATTATAAAAATGTCACTTTATTTTTATTTTATTTTATATTTTCAAAAATTTGTCTGAAAATAATAAAAATAACCTTTTACTATTTTCATTATTTCTTATAAAAACTTTTAAAAACAAAATAAAAACAGAAAATAAAAATAAAAAATATTTTCTCAAACTAACCCCCTTAGATTCTCAATCTCATTATTACTCCCCCCTCGCGCCCCCCCCCCCCCCCCCCCCCCTAAAAAAAAGATTCTCAATATAAGTTTGTAGAAATTGTACTAATAAGCTATCTAAAACTCTGAATCGTGTGTGTGTACATGATTATTTGATTGCTAATAAGCCCCCCCCGCCCCCGCCCCCCCCCCCCCTCTATGTATATGATTAGGATCCTGTGATAATTAATAACGGTCATTTGTTTCTTATCGAATTAATTTTAGAAAAATTAATTTTAAAAAAAATCGTATTTAAACATGCTATTTTACAAGTTAATTAAAAATAATTGATTTTGTTTAGTTTAGGCAATATAGGACACTAAATGTGGACATGTTTTCCGGCAAATTCAAACCATAATTTGTCATATTATGGGAATTAACCCCTTCCACTAGATCCAACCTTGGTGGTAATGCAAGTTTGGTAATACTTAAATTTAATAAAAATACTTATTTATTTTTTAAAATCTCTCTCAAGAAAATTATTAAAGTAAATGATTTTTTTTCAAAAAAAATTAAATCAAGCATACACTAAATAAGATATAACTTGATAGCCAAAATTAATTTTACCCAACGAAAATGTATTTTTAATTTTTAATCTAAAATTAGTTTATTTAGAATAAATTTTAAAATAATGAGAGAAAAATAAATATGCAAACATATTTTTTATATTTTATTTTTTGAAAAAAAAAACTATTCTAAAAACCAATAACCAAACATTCCCGTATTTCTTTAAATAAACCGTGCATATAAAAAAAGAAAAGGAGAATATTTTCAAATTCAGCTTCTGTTCTGGTTAAAAGATGAAAAAGTAAACAGATTTGGAATTTAAATTTCTCGTCAATCTGGCAGATCTTGGTTTGATAAGTTGGATTTTGGTTTCAATGCAGCGGATTTTGCTATGCGAAATTGCGAATGCGAGGCAGTGAGACTTGTCTATTTGGTTGGAGGACCATCAAACTTTGTTTCTTTTCTTTTGTCTCTTGATTTGGTGATTCAATAAAGCTCAATTTTCGAGGCAGTAAAAGAAATGTTTATTAGATCTTTTATTTCAACACAATCTCTCTCTCTCTCACTCTTTATATTTCAAGTAGAAGTTAGAATCTAACACCTTTGCAGCACGACGATGTGTATGTGTTTTTTTATATTGATATTAGGGAAAAATTACCCTTGGTTTTAAAAGCTTCTATTATAAGCCTTTTTATTGTAAAATGAATTATTCTGAATATAAAGACTCTAGCTCGATGATTAAGAGTTTGTTTGAAGAAAGAGTGTAATTTTTATGTATCCTCAGCATTAAAATATTTACACTGTCAATCAATTAGAAGTTATAATAAGTATGACTTTTAAGCTTGTTAGTGTAAAAATAAACAAACTTAGCCTACATGATAATTTTTTATTAGATAATGATGTAAAAATTATTTATATTGTCATCGCATATACTATTTTTTCTTAAAAAATAATTGTCATTTTTTAACTTGCTTAAGAAATTGTAGACAAGATATTTCTCTAAAATAAATTAATCTAAATGTACACTGAATGGGTGTTGAAATTAATTTATTTTATAGTTAATCAAAATCAATTACAAATTAAAAGGCAAAAATATAAAATAAAATAATTTATTTAGACAAATGTAAAAATATTTTTTAAAAAAAGCCGGTTTGTACAGCGCAACAGTAATATTGAATCGTACGAAATGAGAAGTTGAATCGCTCAAATCAAAAACCATGCATGCATGTTGTTTTTATTATTATTACTGGCTACATGCATGCATGTTATTATTATATTGGTAACTGATGAACAAATTTTTGTTTGGTCTCGAAGTCTCAATCGATGGGCAACTCAATAGAAAGAGACCTCTACACAAGAGAGTGCACCGAAAACCAAATGAAAACCCATCAATTAAGCAAGTGCAGCGTCACATCCTGCATGGCTGAGGTGGGTCCAATATATGAATAAATGCTATGTAAATGTAAGACTCATATTTTTGGGGTTTGAAATATTCCTTTGGGATGGGGACTCTCCCACTCTACTCATATCAAACGCGTGATTTCAATAATTTTTCTCCCCTTACCAGATAACGAGATTAGGGGTAAAATGAATAGTTTGGATAGCTTTTGAGCTGGATTAAAATGAATAGATTTAAAATAAAGAGTTGAATTATAATGTATTGATAATATATAATTATCTAATTATGAATTGTTATGCTTGATAATTTGTTGACTTTTTAAAATTTACATTTGAGATGACTTATAATTGATTAAATCAATACGGGTTGGCACAAATAGTTAAAGATTTAATACGAACTTCTACCTTTTTCATGAGTGTGGGTTCGAATTCCCTGATGTCACTTTTTCTTTTTGGTGGACAACCTTTTCTAGAAAGATCTCCTGAAGCCTAAAGGTTAGTTGAGTAATTGTAACCAGATGGAACTGTTTACGATTTGGACTTGTACAGTAATTTTCTAGGTGGGTCTCTACTAATAGCCTTAACATGTCATTGGCACCCTGCTTGATGGTATTGGGATGTCTCCCCATTCTACCATTTTTATCTAGCGAAAAAAAAAAATCTTATTGATCAATATTGTAAAAATCTTTATACCAATAACGTATGAAAATTAAAATCAAAAATAAATTATTAATTTATTCACAATTCATTAAAAATATATTAAACATTTAAAAGAAAACATCTAATTCATCTCTTAACAATCTCCCGTGGATGGATATCCAATCTATCCATTTAAAAACATTTTATTTTTATATTTTACTTGTCAACAGAACCTACTACGAACATATGCTCTTATTATGACCATCATTGATCCAATGTTTTAAATTATTGGTTTACAAAATACGATAGATGGTTTAACCATCCAATAACAATTGTTGATATAATTCATTAAGTTTTATTCTTATAATCGGTTGGATAAATTTATACATGAATAAATTAGATGGTTAGTGGATAAAGGGATGTAATTATCACCCTCATACTTTGTTTGAATTAGAAATGAAATAGAGAGTAAAGAAATAGATAAGATAGAAATGAAAAAGAAATAAAGTAAAAAAGTGTTCTTTGAATAAATAAAAATAAGAAAGAAATAAAGAAATTTCTCTTCACTTGTTTAGAAGAGTGAAGAAAAAAGTAGAAAGAGAGAAATAAATTATATAAAAAATATTTTTAATTAAAAAATTAAACTTAATCTAAAAACTAAACTTTTTACTCTATTTTTTTTCTTAACATAAAATTATTTATTATTTTTTAATTTTTATGTTATAAAAATATATTTTTTTCTAAGAAACAAACAAACAGTGAGAACCTCCCTTCATGCCGATTGGGGTGAGGGTGGGGAGTTTCGATCCTACAGACATTTTTTTTCTTTTCAAACAATCAGCAAGAATTTGATATTTTTACTGTATTTCCCTCTTTTTCATTTCTTTCTTCCATATTTCCACTCAAACGATGAATAAATGAGAATGGAGACAAATTAAGGTGGTCATCTCTTTATAAATACAAATTGTCCTTCAAGTGCCTTCAAATTGGTTTTTCTGGGAACAATTTATAACAGCAATCATAAAAAAATAAATAAATTATTATCTTCCATAAATGGAGGACCAACCAATCTCTGGCTTTCGGATTGGATATCAACCTGACTGTTTTTCTTTGACTTGTACACCCACTACCCCATTTTGTAAGGCAAATGTCAATTTAAAGTTGTCCATTGGATCGAGGAAATTAGAGTTTGCTGAAATTTTAGGGTGTATTATCTTTTTCCCGAGGCCAAGACAACTGTACTAGATAGAGGAACACCCTTGATAGTTGACAATACGTTGGTTCAAAAAGTATCGTCTGTAAATGTGCTTTGTGCAAAGTTACACTAGACAAGTTCCGAGTTATAATGATACCACTTGAAAGATTAAACGAAATAGCAGAAACTTCACAGATAATTGACTGCCACCACATTTATACAACATGTTAAAAGATTTTCGGTATATGCCAAAGGGCAAACTAGGTTCTACCTTCCTAAAAAAATATAGCCTTTCCTTAACTTATCCCTCGAGGTCATCAATTTATCACTTAACTTCCAAGATTTTTTTTTAACGTAAAAATATTACTTTTTGTTTAAATCAGACATATCATATGACGTGCACACACCGAGTGACCTCACCGCAACAATTTTTTTAACCCTCTGGAATTGGTTGAGTGTCTCAATGTTAATCTCTGTTTAGCAGACTTTGCACTGAAAAGAGAAGTCATAACATTGGAAATTCAATGGATTTTCCTTATTGTCAAACGCAATCTAATCTTGTAAGTTCAAACTTAGTGATGAACAATTTGGTGAGATAAACAAGGTCAGAGATTTGAGATCTTACCAACGCCCCAAATCCAATCAATAGCAATCTCAAGTTGAAGTGATGGATCTCCAAGTGGTACCCGATATTTCAGACTGTTAGTGTACATCAGTGTATAAAGATTACGAAGTCTGCTAAAACCTAATTGATAATGAAAACTGAAGTAGAAAATGCAAAATCCAATCTTTCCAATAACGTTTTATATTTAAGACAGTATATAGGAGTTTGCAGTCAGAAGTTTGTCGTATGCACAAAACCTAAATAATTGTTTGCCATGTGCCATGAATTAAAAGCTAATACCAGAAGTAATGAAGTATAAAAGGTGACATGAATGATCATCATCCTGCCCTACTGCTCATTGGAGTCGTCTGAAACATCAAATCCAGGAGGTATAAAAATAACATCATCCCAGTTTGACGTAGAATTTTCCTGCAAAATTATTTTATTTAGTCTCAATTTTAAAATAGATTCATTACATGTAAAAGAGTATAGATAATAGCCAAAAATCCCTTCCGCCCTTCCCTCAGAAAAGGGGAATAACAAAACACAAAGGGTTTAATGAATGTATGCCCTTGTATGCCATCTTCTGCAGTAGCTTTGACACTCACCTTCATTTCTTTTATTACATCCTCTAGAGTGGCAACCTGAAAAATAAATAACGGGTAAGTCCTCTGAAACAAGTCATACATTGAGGAGAGCCATTGTAGTCTATATACCTGGATATCCCCTTGTCTGATAGTGGGATTTAATTTGTTCTGCTCACGGGCTGTCGATTGAAGTGTATTTTCTAAGTCCTCCTGTGAAAAATTCAAAAGGTGAGAAACAAAAAAATCCAGCTTCACTTACGACTACCTATCTCAGGTAACCCAATGCAGGCAAATCAACAACACCTTTCTGAAGAAAAGTGGACGATATCTCTTATTCTGGCTCTTCAATATCAGACTTCTGGACTGAAACTCACCAATATAACAATTCACAATACTAGTTATGTGATTCAAGCATGGAAAAAATTGAGGTAACATAGCATCAATAGAAATGAAGCACAAAGCATCAATAGAAATGAAGCACAATCACAAATTATGATAACAAGATTATAAGAATCAGTACTCCAAATATACTTGTAGAACAGTAGAACAAATCCAGTTCATAGTGTCTCTAATAAGTATAGCATCAACCAATTTTCTTCATAACACAAACATAACAAATTCATTAAACAAAGATAGCAAACGAAGCACAGATACTTCAAAATAGAAGTCGTACCTGTGTGTTGGACTTCTATTCATGTCAAATAGTTCAAATACTCCTAGTTACATTTTATATATTTTTTTTACTTTTTATTTTTTTACCAATACATATGGGAATGCCACAATAATTAGAAACATGATAGCCTTTTATTATGTCTACAATGACTCTTGCTAACTTTAGAACACCAATTCTCTCTTTGATTCAAGATTTGTGTTTTTATTTTAATTTTATACTTGATACTTAATTTTGTGTTATATGCCTATAATTTTTTAACTTTGTTATATCTGAGTATCCATGTTGTATTGTATAACTATACGTGCCTCATGTCATGTCCAAGCTTTCTAACCTCTGAAGTGAGTTTATCTCTGTTCTCTAAAGTGAGCAAATACAAATATATCCATCCTTGACTTAATTTAAAGTACCTCGTGATATAAATAGAACTCATGGTGAAATGGATGTGCACTAACCAGTCTTATCTTTCCATAAAGGCAGAGAAAGAAGGTTTAGCACAGTTTAGGTTCACATCTTATAATGAAAGCAAAGATGCAGGACTGAAATAGGAGATTTGCTGGCATATGGTTACTGATAGGTGTAAGGCATAAACGATTCCAAAGTCACAGGATTGAACTTTGAAGAAAGGAATCATGGTTTATGAATTTGAGAATGGGTGGCTAATCCGAGGGATGAAAGAGAGACAGGACAGCAGGCAGGTGCTAGCAGGAATTTAGGGTAGCAGTAAAAGTACAAGAATTTTAGACGGTCTATAGTTAGGAATTCATGGATAGAACACGAGAAAAATCTAATACTCATTCTTTCAGGTAAAGAATGAGTATTGTTTAGGGTTGTTAGAAGTCATTGACAAACAAGATGTCATTTATATGAAAAGTTACATCAAGAAACAGTAACAAGAAAGAAAAAAAACTTTGCTCATAAGTCATAAGCATTCTGCCCATGATTCTCATCAACTCAAATCAACAGAAATCAGAGATTCATAATTCTTAGCTCTTTCAAATTTCAGTGTGATTTTGTTATGGTCCAGTCCATTAGATCTGGTTATAGGACCCTGAGCAGTAAAGTTTGTGGCCTTTTTTAATATTGAAAGAGAACCCAACGATCTCCAACAGTAAAATTTTCAGAAAAATTCTGCATATACTTTTTTTGACTGCAAGCTAGTTAATAACTGTTCTAAACTGTCCATCCTAAGAAATAGCAGTTATAGAAAACTGTCTTGTCTTAAGAAAAAGTAGTTTTAGAATTATTCAAACATAAAAAATGGCCATACTAACAGGCTACACAGCACGGACACGGCTGGGGAAGGGCGTGTTAGAGTGTCTGACACGCCTCCGACACTGACACGCGGCGGACACGTGTCTGACACGTTGTTGCTGTGTCAAAAAAATAAAAAAATTCCTGGCTTGGACACGACCCATTTGGCTAGACACAGCTGAGACACATCCCTTTTTTTTTTTACCATTTTTTTAAAAAAAACCCTAAAATTTAAATTATAATAAAAAAAAAATTCCATTGTAAAATTACAACCAATCACCATAGAATGTAGACCCTTCACCACCAGCTTACGTTTTGTTCCCCCTTCGCAAGTTCTCGCGAGCATCGTCGTCCCCGTCTGTTGAAGGTAACATTCAGCTTCACGTCGTCTTTGCAAGCATTGTTGTGTCTACGCTAGTGTCATCGTGTCTCTACAAGCGTCATCACGTCTCCGCAACCTTCATCTCTGCTTCACGTCATCACTGTGTCTTTGCTTCATGGTGTCTCACATCTCCGTTTGACAACGTCGTCACATCTTCGCTTCATGGTCGTCGTCGTCAATTATCCATTTTGGTAAGTTCGTCTCTCACTTCTCTATTTTTATTTTTAAGTGTCTTTTGTTGTGGGTGTGCTCTGTTTGTGGGTTTCATGGAGTGTTAATTGCACTCTTTTTTTTTTTATGTTTCTGTTGTTTTTTACTTTTTTTTTGTATGTCTCTTTTTTTTCGCCATTGTTGTGAGTTTTTATTTTGCCATTGTTGTTTTTTTTTTTGTATGTCTCTTTTTTTTTTTTGCCATTGTTGTGCCTTTTTTTTGTATGTCTCTGTTTTTTTTTTTTTTGCCATTGTTGTGCATTTTTTTTTTTGGTACGTCTCTGTTTTATATTTTTATTTTGTGAAATTGACTAAAAATTAAAAATTTTAGAATTTAAATTAAGTTCATATCAAATTATTGTAGAGATGAGTACTTTTAATCAAGTTAAAGAACAAGATGACGCCAAGCCTCTATGGAATTATGTTACAAAGATAAAAGGTCTAAGTGCTGGCGGTGGAAATTTTGAAGTTAAATGCAATCTATGTGAAATAATTTTTAATGGGTCCTACACTAGAGTAAGGACACACTTGTTGAAAATTACAGGAAAAGGAGTTAGAGTTTGTCAAAAGATAACTCTTTTAAGACTTGTAGAGTTTAAAAAGATTAACAATGAGGCTGCATTAAAAATAGAGAGGTCAAAGACAAAATCTGTCTCTTTACCTCCGGTGTCTAATGAAGAGCAAGAGACAAACATTGGTGTTGATCCAAAAAAGAGAAAGACATCTGCAACTCTAGAAGGTGCTTTCAATATGCAAGCTAGAGAGACGCTTGATTATGAAATTGCCAGGATGTTTTACTCTTCAAGGCTACCATTTCATTTGGCAAGGAATCCTCATTGTAGGAGGGCATTTTCTTATGCTGCCAATAACTATATAAGTGGGTATCAACCTCCAAGTTACAATAAGTTGAGAATAACCTTGCTTGCAAATGAAAGAAGACATGTAGAGAACCTATTGCAGCCAATAAAAAATACATGGAGTCCAAAAGGTGTGAGCATTGTTAGTGATGGGTGGAGTGATCCTCAAAGAAGACCTCTTATTAATTTCATGGCTGTCACAAAGAGTGGACCAATGTTTTTAAAGGCATTAAATTGTTCTAATGAGGTAAAAGACAAGGATTTCATAGCTAACCAAATGAGGGATGTAATTATGGAGGTTGGGCCCTCAAATGTGGTGCAAATTGTGATTGATAATGTAGTAGCATGTAAGGTAGCAGGTCTACTCATAGAGATTGAGTTTCCTTCCATCTGTTGGATTCCTTGTGTTGTGCACACCTTAAATCTTGCATTGAAAAATATATGTGCAGCCAAGAACACAGAAAAAAACAATGTTAATTACCAAGAATGTTTTTGGATCACAAAAATTGCAAAAGATGCCATGTTTATTAAAAACTTTACCATGGGTCACTCTATGAGATTATCAATGTTCAATACATTCAACTCATTGAAGTTGCTTTCTCCTACTCCTACAAGATTTGCTTCCACCATAGAAATGCTCAAGAGGTTTAGACATTTGAAAAGAGGACTCCAAGAGATGGTTATTAGTGAGCAATGGTCTTCTTACAAAGATGACATTGGAAAGGCAAAATTTGTGAAAGAGACATTGTTAGATGATGTTTGGTGGGACAAGGTTGATTATATACTCTCTTTCACTAGTCCTATCTATGATGTTCTTAGAAAAACGGATACGGATGCGGCTTCTCTTCACTTGGTATATGAAATGTGGGATTCAATGATTGAAAGAGTGAGGAAGGCCATATATCGATATGAAAGAAAGGAAGAAAGTGAAGAATCAACCTTCTATGAGGTAGTGCACAAAATATTAATTGATTGTTGGACTAAGAGTAGCACACCTCTTCATTGTTTAGCTCATTCTTTGAACCCAAGGTGATACATTATATCCCTAAATATAATTTATTAATTTTCAATGCCTACTTTTTTTCACACATTTCTATAGGTTATATTAATTTATAATCATATATTTTTAATTGTAGATATTATAGTCATGAATGGTTCAGTGAAGATTCAAATAGACTTCCCCCACATCAAGATATGGAACTTACTCGTGAAAGAATGAATGTTTCAAAAGGTACTTTGTTGATGTGGATGTAAGGAGACAAGTGAATGTGGAGTTTGCAAACTTTTCTAATGGAAGAGAAGGCTTTGATGATATTGACTCTTCAAGGGATAGAGGTCAAATGGAAGCAAAATCTTAGTGGCTAGTTCATGGTGCTCATGCACCAATACTTCAAAAGATTGCCCTTAAGTTACTTGGGCAACCATGTTCATCTTCATGTTGTGAAAGAAATTGGAGGACATACTCTTTCATTCATTCTATAAAAAGAAACAAAATGACACCCCATAGGGCAAAAGGATCTAGTATTTGTTCATAGCAATCTTCGTCTCCTTTCAAGAAATTCCCCACAATACCATCTAAGAGGAAACTAAAATGTGGGACATTGCAGGGGATGAGTTTGGATCACTTGATGAGAATGGAATGCTTGAAGTTACTAATTTATCCCTTGATGAATCAGAGTTGGAAGCTGTGTTTTTCAATGATGATGATCAAGAAGGGAGGGGAATGGCTTAGATGGATTAGGATTAGCAAGTTTTTTTTTTTTTTTTTAATGATGATAATGTCTCTTAGTACTTTTTTGGTGAGACTCTTTATTAAAGATCTTAGCAAGTTGTTTTCTTAGACTTATTTTTTGTAAAGTGACGAATTTCTTGCACTATGGAATATGATGCCTCTTAGTATGTTTGTTTTGTGAGGCTTATTATCATATGAAAATTGTAAAGTAACTTGTTTTAAGATGAATATATAAATCTTACTTCTCAATTTAGATTTTTGTCATGTTGATCTTAATTATCAAATGTTGATTAATTTAGTAATTTTTTGTCAGGTTGATCATATTATGTATATACATATGCTGTGTCCCTGTGTCCTATGTTTTAGAGTTTAGCCGTGTCCCCATGTCCATGTTCGTGTTATGTCTGGTGTCTGTGTCGAAGTTTGTGCTGCATAGCTAATAGGTGACAGGTATCAGTCTAATATACTAAACTATTTATTATCTATGCATAGTAGTTGACACTTGGTTCTTCAATCACAGATAAACCTTATCAAAAGGTAAAACTATAGCAACCAAGTTTGATTGATCAGAGACCATAACAGGTTCATAGTTGTGACGAGACTATGTCTTACAAGTCCTAATTAGACTAGAATTTATAACAAACACATTAGAGAAAACCAGAAATGTCGAGCAAAGGATGAACTTAGGTATGTGATCTTTTTTGTTTTTTTCTGTAAACAAACATGATGTACAAAAGGACTCAACACAAGATTATTTATAGCTTTTCATTTTTGAAAGTTCAAAGAGACTATACATTAAACTTAAGAAATAAAAAGTTTTCTGAAATCTATATTTTTAGGTAACTTTTAAAGAATATCTTGTTTTTATTTATGACCAAGCCTTATGTAAATTCCTGGTGGGTAGACAATGACATGTTATGAGCGATTTGTAGAAACTTTCACACTTTTCCAATGTCCAACAGGGTGATCACAATCCCAGGCTTGAATGTGATTCCTCCCTTGAACTCATTAAAATATAAATCATATATGTTAAACATAGATATGACCCAACAACAAGTAAAAGTGTAAACCACAACAACAGAGCAGAAAGCTTATGAAAGGAACTGGAAACAGGTATGAGTATTATAGATACTGGTTCTGAATTTAGAAATGATCAGAATGAAAGAAAGGGAAATTTATTGAGCAGCCTCCTCCTACTCTGGATCAATGGAACTCAAAGTGAAGAGAAGCAAGGATGGCTTATTAAAGTAGTCTCCAAAGAATCAGAAGCCTGGTCTCTCCTACCAAGACTAACTAACTCCTTCCACTTACATTTTTTCCTACCTCTATTACTGCATCAGAGTGCTAACTAACTAACAACAACAACTCTAACAACTTTAACTAGCAATACATTTTCCTAATTGTGGGCCTGTTGCTAACAAAGTAATATCATATTCACAAACCATAATTCCCTTTTCTGAACTGATATTAAATTGATACCAGAATCAGAAGAAAAGACTATGAAGTGTATCTCTTACTCTCACTCTTTCTGTTAAGCTGATTCTTTCTTACCACTTCTCTTTTAGAAAAAAAAAAATCAAACATACAATCTATATACATAACAATCACACACATTACTAGGAGAACTTCATACGCAACCACCCAGTGTCACTTGTTCAATGATGCTTCACAAGTGAAGACTATGTCACCAAAGCAGTTTTGAAATTTAAGGGTTTTTATTATTATAATCACGTACTTCTAAGACATAAGATCGCTTCATTTTTCTTTTTTAGTTCAAAAATCGTTTATTTTTATTTATGCATATATGTTTGTATGTATGTTCTTGATTGTTCACCTACTTTTGCAATGTTTCTGCTTCTCTTTATAAACAGATAATCAGTATAAAAACAGACTCTCCGTTTATGGGGATAAGATTTGCATACATCCACCTCCCCCAGACCGCACTAGGTGGATGCCTCAAACATCAGGTCACCTTCTTTTCCATAAAATTTATGTAGTATTAAGATGTTGTGAAACATTCCTTGAATCCCCTATTGTCAGATAGTTTGCAACATAGGAATTAAGATACAAATGGCATGTCCAGACTTAAAAAGTTGAGAGAAGAACCTGAAAAACTGGAACACCAGAAAAGCCACTGGAAGCAAAGCCAGACTTTTCCCTCTCCTGTAAAGCACAAGCATACATAATCATTACTGTACAGCTCAATGACCAGTAGCAAGATAAATAGGTTTTACAGGGATTACAAGCAAATTTTTAAACTTCACATCAACTAGTTTTCAGTATGCATGACAAATTTCTAAAAAATTGTATCAAACTAGCTAATTAGACCAACATAATAGAAAAATGACTAGTACACCAGAGCAATCAAGCTCTAATTCCGGGAATTGATGAGAACCAATCCAAACTCTTAGGAAATTGTTGTTAAGTTTTCTATCCACAATTGCACACCAAAGTATTAAGTAAAAAAAAAACTAGCTCAAAGAGAAACTTCTTCTACTTTCCTCCATAAGACAACATCACAAATCACAATCAATCACAATTCCAAGAGTACCAAAGGACCTAGGCTAAACGAATTAATGAAAACACCTAAGAGTGAAGAATAAAACCTATTTATCTGTTAGAGATGGAAATCAACAAAAAAAAAAGTGAAATGATTCAAGTTTTCATGTTTGAAAAGTCAACAGCATAAATTATACGTTTGATTGTTTCTTTGCCATGTACCCGAGACACTTGACAAAAGTGGTCGGTGATTGGATCCTCCTTGCCTACATTCTAAGAACCATATTGCATATCAATCATTAATAGCGGCACATGTTTTGTTCAATCTTCAACCTCAAGGTAATTTCAAACGAGAAATAATAATAATAAAATTATAAAAACCATTAAAGAATCTCAATAATCAGGTTTGGTTTAGATGATGGAACTAATGGTGGTAGCATACAAGTTTTAGGGTTTTTGTAGGGTTTAGGTGTGCGTTCGGTATTACTAAACATTTTGCAAAGCGTAATAAACAAATGACTCACTTTCAGGGCATTCTTTACTTGAGAGAACTCGGGAATCAATCTAAACGCAACGCCGTTCACCTTGAGCTGAAACACCTGGAGAAGTAAACGCGACACAAATAAATAACAGAAAGAGGGAGCGACGAATAATAAGAGGTGGAGTGAGAAGAGAGGACCTTGTTCAGCGCAACAGGGACGACTTTGGAGCCATGGCGCGCGTGGGGGTCAATAAGGGTAACCTGGTTGAGAAGAGCCTCGGCGTCGTCCTTGTTGAAGCAGAAGAGGCCAAGGTTCTTGCCGCTGGAAGAACCCGACACCAACAGAAACTCCTCCGAAGCGTTGCTGAGGGCGTAGACGGGTATGCCCTCTAACCGCTCCTCGATTGCCTCCACCGTCATGGGCCTGCTCCTCCCGGTTTGGGCTATCCGGGCCCAAGGCGGGCTCGTGTGAAGGAAGGGAAATGGGCAGCGGTTGGCCTGGAGACGGGTGAGATTGCCCAGCAGCGCAGAGCAGTGGCCTTGGAGGTCGGCCAAAGCCTTCTGGAAGCCGTCCAAGTTCATGTTTCTTCGTAGTAAAGGGATTGTTGTGTGTGCAGGGAAGAATTAGAAGAGTACTAGTAGGGACTAGTGAATCTTAAAGGCTTTGTTTGCAAGGAAAGCATATTTTATATATATATATATATATATTACTTAAATATATTTTTAGTCTTTTAAATTTAAAATAAATTTATTTTTAATCTTTCAAATTTAAAATTAATCTTTTTAGTCTTACAATTAAAAAAAAAAATTTAGTCTCTTAAGACTACCTGTAGCATCATTGACGAAGCAAATTGAGTCAGTTGTACAACATTAGTTGGGTTTGATATATTTTTTACTAATAGAGATACTAATAGGTGGTGAATTTTGTGTGACAAATTCACTAACACTATTTGGACAAAGGGACTAAAACATGTTTTTTTTCAAATTACAAAAATTAAAAAGATTAATTTTAAATTTGAGAGATCAAAAATAAACTTACCATAAATTTGAGGGAATAAAAATATATTCAAGCCTTTTTTGTAAAATATATTTTTGTCCTTGAAATATCTCAAAGTTTGATTTTAATTTCTATAAAAAATTAATTTTAATCTTTACATTTACTATATAGTTTTATTTTCTTATTAGCAACCAAAATTATGTGCTTCTATTAAAATGTAGTATTAAAAATATATTAAATTTTCTATAAGAAGTAAAATTGAATTTTGAAATATTTTGAAGAATAAAAATATATTTTACTCCATTTTTTTTTAGTATAGAAAGTATTATTGTATTGATGAATAGAGGCTTTGACAGAAATGGAATAATTGTTTATTTTTTTAAATACTGCGTGGCAATGGAAAGAAACTATTTATTTAACTAATATTTTAATCTATACATTTTATAAAATAAATATTTTTTGTTAATTAAAATTTAGAATAAATAAAAATCTTAAAAATTTATAAATTACATTATAAATAAAATTTATAATAAATAAATATATTTTAATATATAAGTTATATTTTAGATTTAAAATAAACAATTTAAAATGTAATATAAAGAATTTTAATTATCGCCATTTTTTTTTAAAAAAGCTAGTGAAATTTAATTTAGAGATTGATATAAAAAAAGGTAGATTAAAAGTAATGAACAATTAAGAATATCAAGTATACAGATAAGATTAGAAATATGGTAGCTTGAGATGATTGAGAGAAAAAAAATTTGATCCATTGTAAGGGTAGTATGTAAAATGCACCTTCAAAAAAGACAAGAATGATAATATTAAGAATATCTAATTGAAAAAGTGAAAAGAGTCTTCACTTTACAAGTTATGTATTCTAGTTTATAATATATGAGTAAGTTTCTTGATTTTTTATACAATTTAAAAAAAAAACAATAAAGATATTTATATAAAAAATAGTGAAAATAAATTTTTACTATTTTCTTTTTTATTTTCTAATTTCACCTTTTCTTATATAAACATAAAAAAGCTACTCCTATGTTATAAATTATAATACATAACTTGGACAGGGAGACTCTCCCTCTCCATAGTCTTTCACTTAAACATTTTCAATATTTTTATTTTTAGATGTGCATTTCACACACTATTCCTTGCAACTAACTAAAAAATTTCTCTTAATGATCTCAAAATACCTTTCTTTTATCTTTATTTGTATGCTTTATTTACTTATTGCTATCCCTTTTAATTTAGTCTCTTTTATCTCTATCTCTAAATTGAATTTCAACATTATTTTTTAAAAAAATTGTTGATAGTTAAAAATAATTTTATACCATAATTTAAATTGTTCATTATAAATCTAAAATATAACTTATATATTCAAAAATATTTTTTTATTATGAATTTTAATTATAATATAATTTATATATTTAAAGATATTTATTTATTATAAATTTTAAATATAGTATAAATTATATATTCAAAAATTTGTATTAATTTTAATTATATAAAAAACATTTATCTTATCCAATACGCAGACTAAATTACTAACAAAAAATAAAATAAAAACAAAAAAATAAAAAGACAATATTTTATTAAACCAAACAACTTCTTGATTTGAGATAAAGTTTAGTTTAACTTATTCCACTCATAAAAGTAGAATAGTCATTTGTATTGTTAAATCAAAGGATGATCCATAGTCTTAATCTTTTAATGATAACAAACAATATATATGTGAATGTGAGTGTGTGTTGGCAGGGGGGAATAAAGTTACTCCAAGAGTAACTCTTGGTAGAGTTACTCCACTCAATAACTCTTGATATGTATTAAATTTCAACGATCCAACTGTTGAATTAAAAGATTATACGCCAATGATCATCTACACCAAATTCTAGGTAAATCGGACATTTGCAGCTAGTTAATCTTATAGTTGACATTTACTTATAATTTAGAAAAATATATTATACGTCAATTTGAATCTATTTAACAAAGTATCAAATAGTTTTCAAACTTTATAAAAATTTGTAGACTTGATCTACTTAATATAATATTTTAATTCAACGGTTGGATTGTTGAAATTTAATACATATCAAGAGTTACTGAGTAGAGTAACTCTACTAAGAGTTACTCTTAGAGTAAGTTGATCCCCATCCTATATATATATATATATATATATATATATATATAAGAATATGTTTAAATAGGAAAGGCTAGTTATATGTGTTGGAACCAAAGATGTAGAAGCGTCTACACCCTCAATGTTTTGAAGATAACAAAGCTTATTAATGTTTATATTAGTGTGTATAAACTAACCCTATCACAGCAAAAGACGAAGACTCGCAAAGAAGGACCATCTAGTTGATGCAACAATGACCGTCCAGTGGACACTTTGAAGACCGTCCAGTAAGACGCAATCAAAAACCATCCAGATGAACAGACCGAAGGCGATCGTCTAAATCTCCAGTATTCATATATTCAAATGACTGAGTTTTTCATTATGAACATCAATCACGTCTATCTGCCTTGAAACCTACACAATACCACTCAAATGAGCTAACGTTCAAAACGGTTTGAAACATCAACATCAAGTCAGTATAAAAGCACAGCATAATGGGTAAAGCAAGTCAACTTATCAAGCCGACAAGACAGATGAAGAAAGTTAGAAGAACAGACTGTTAGCGCAGCCCTAAAACTTCTATTGTAGTGCAAGTTTTCAACTACCACGCCTGACTTTTCTGAAAAAATAGTCTGCATGCGCCTCATCACGTGAAGAGACAAGATATCTGTAACGGATCTCTTTCCTGAAGACCGTATATATACGCGCATCAACAAAAAGCAAAATAGAGAACTAAGATAGGTGGATTCTTGTTTAAAACAACAACATATACTTTCTTCTGTGATATTCTGTCAAGAGCGTCTAGTGGACGATAGTCATTTTGTTTGTAAAAATTCTCAAAGTGATCCTGAGTCTAAGTTTTAAAATCCTCACTACGTGAGTCGATCTTTCCTCAAATTTTTTGAGCGTTGTGAAAGCCTAGAGAGGCTTAGTGTAAAAAGAATACTTGGGTTAAGTAATCTGGGTAGATTGCGTTGTAAAGCCTAAAGAGGCCACGAACAATACTTGTAACCAAAGATCGGTTAGTAGAAATCTTCTAGGTGAAGGGACTGGACGTAGCTCAAGTTGAGTGAACCAGTATAAAGCTTTATGTGTTTTATTCTCTCTATCCCTTCTCTTAAAAACGCTTTGTTTAGACTGATCTACCTTTTTCGAAAAGTTTTTTAAACGCACAATTCAACCCCCCCTTCTTGTGCGCTTTTTCTTATTTCAATATGTACTATTTGTCTCAAGCAAGTTGACATCAAATCAAGTACATTAGGACCGTTAATCCAAGGGTTCATCTGTCCTAGCACTCAAATTGTTTCATCCTATAGGAAGGATTGTCTACAATGAAGAATAACTTATCAATGTAAGCTCAAAAGCATATATGGGAAGATTCAAGAAGTTTCGTCCTTCACTAGATAAAGACAAAAATTAAAGACTACACAAACGAAGGTTGCAACGTGCTTGACTCGAAAAAGAAACAATGATTACCTACTATACAACTTAGTACCAAGAAAGGAATATAAGCAGTATATTCTATCAAATCCTAAGTGACTAGTTAGTGAAAGACTGTAAATGCATCAATTAATTCATTGATGTTCAAATTTATGAAGAATAAAACAAGGGAGCTTCAACGAACTATAATAGAAAATTTTCAACTCTTTATAAATACTTAGAAGGGCACAATGTAACAAAAAACTTTTGTGCAAACTAAAATGATAAATTTCTAAGTGCTTTTCCTATACATTCTCTGTAACTTTGCAAACACTAGGAGTATTTAAGCTAAAAGATTTCATTTATCAAATAAGGGGATAACCTTGTGAGCTTACCTCAAACATTTTTAAGTGGAATTGCATGGAGCCTGAAAAGGATTAATCAAAAGAATACTTGTTATAATTGCCTAAATAGGCAAGACAACAAAGAATACTTATGTGTGAGCTCAAAGAAAATTGAAGGAAAATAATACTTGTAACAGTGTGAAACAATGGTTCCAATAGTTTCATTTTTAATGAAATTCTTGGTAGGTAGCCACATAGTTTCTCACATAGTTTCTATGTGAGACGAATACGTATAAATTTCTTGTGTGTTGTCTCTTAACCTTTATCTTTATTTATTTACTTATTTAATTTAAAGGAGTTGAGTTTGTAAAATATAGTCTTTCAACATTTTCCCTTAAAGGTCTTCATCAACACATTTTGTAACATAAATGAAGCACTAGTCTGTCTAAAGTTTAGTTTAGTTTTTAAACAAAGATTTGCAAAAAAAATGTTTAAACACAATTCAACCCCTTTTTATATTTACTTTTGTCTTTTATGTACAATGTATAATTAATTTATTAAGGATATAAATTGAATGGTATTTTTATTATAAATATATATTCAATGTATTATAATTGTTGCATGTTTTGAGTATAATGCAATACTTTAAAGAGATTATGTCCAACAATTTTTTTCTTAAAAAGTCTTGCATTATTTATGTAAGGAAGACTTTGAAAGCTTAGATGTCAATTTATGTAACGCCATGTTTTTCCTAATATGTGATTTAATAACCAAAAGTGGAAATTTAATATGTTATCTAGGTGATTAAAACGAATAAACAATTTGTTGTTGTGTCAGTTGCTATTTTGTGTTGTTTGTCTTAGAATTCTTGTCTGAATTTAGGAAACTTGTGGAAAAATGTTTTTGAGCCAAAGTGAAAGTGTTGGTTGTATTTTATCTGAGTTGTTGAGGGAACAACAGTGTTAGACCAGTTGTGAGCCTTGGGGAGTGGTTAGATGAGCCATGGGTTTTGGTGGGCCTAAAGCCTTTGTGAGGCCTTGGGAGAGTTTAAAGACACCTAAAAAGCCTTCCCTCTCATTTTTCTCACTTTTGCCAAACCAGAACTCTCTCATTCTTTTAAACACTCTCAAACCTCACCAGGAGAATAGCAAGGTTTCAAGACTTACTCCATTCAATTGTTGTGAAGAGGATTGTTTCTTCAAAGTTTTGGCTCAATAGTCCGTTTTCCCACATTCTCCTCCTTCCCCAAATTCGGATTCGGAAGCTCCACGAGGTAAAGGAAGCTTACATTTGTTGGATACTTGTTGTATAAATGTGGTAGTGTGTGTATGTTGTCGTGGTTTGAGCTTGAAAGCATGATTTAGCTGAGTTGTGTTGAAATATAGTTGAAAATGGGTTGGCTAATTTTGTGGTTGATTTCTGTTGGAATGTTACATGGATTGTTAAATGCGTTGAGTATGCTATTGTGGATCGTTGTGTGGTTGTATTTGACCTTTGTGGAGTCGATTTGGGGTGTGAGTGAGTAGAAAGTTTGGATTTTTTGGGTTTTTCGACGAGAGTTGTTGACTTTGTCATTTGATAGTCGCTGAGCGAAAATGTCCCTGAGACTGAAAGGAGGCTGTCAGGTTGATGGTTCGCTGAGCAACCCATTGCATCACTGAGCGAATGTTCTTGAATCATGGTGATGGTTGTAGTGTAGGAGGGATTTGCTAAGCGAAATCTAGTTCACTGAGTGAATGTTCATGGAAATCTAGAAATTTTCCAAAAGAGTGTTCACTAAACGAGTATGAGATTTGCTGAGCGAGTGTGGGTATCCTATAATACTTGGGGGCTATTAGCTGAGCGAGTACTGAGCTCCCTGAGCGAATTGGGGCCCTGAAGAGTTGTTGCTCTCTATTGCAAGTGTGTCGCTAGGTGAACATTGTGTTCGTTGAGCGAGAAGTGGGTGCAGATTCCGACTTTTCTCTGGAGTGGCTAGTAACTGAGCGAGTAGATGACTCGTTGAGTGAATTATTGTTGGTAGAGATTTGGAGGAAGTCCCTGGAACAAATTCGCTGAGTGAGAGACTCTAGAAATAGGATGTTCATTGAGCGAGACTTATGGTCGCTAAGTGAAAGCCTTCACGGGGGAAAGTAGGCCCTCTATAAAGGAGAGCCTCGATGAGCGAACATATGGACCGCTAAGCAAGCAAGGTAGTCTGATGTTGTTGAGATTTATTTTCTTGGTTGTTTAAAATATGGTTAAGAAGGACTCTTAGTGTAAGAATTGTTGAGAATGTGATAGGAGTAGTAGGTTGCTTGGATAGGACCTCTACTTGTTGTGAATAAAGTTGTTATATGAGATTTCTCACGAGGTATGAGCTGCTTGGATAGGGTCTTACCTGTTGATCATGCTTGGGGTTGGATTGGGCCTGCATGGGGTTGGTAGTAGTTGTTGAACCACGTGTGGTGCTGATCAAGCCTATGTGGTGTTGTGTTGCCTTATATATATATATATGTTGAATTGTTGCTGTTGAGTTAATGTTGTGATGTAATACATGCATTTCATGCATATGTTGGCAGTTGAGGTAGTTGACAATGGACCTCATGCCATGGTGCGAGTAGGCACGTAAGTTGGTTGACTGACTGGAGCTAACGATTCAGACATGGCCTCCAACCTAGTGCTTGGAGAAGATGTGGGGTCGCAAAGATAGGCCTTCGGGGATGAGTGGATAGACAATTCCACAGGGGGTCAAGGTAGTGCAAACCTTGAGTCGCGATGAGCCACCACCCACATACATTTATCCTGACACACCACTAAGTTTATCCGTAGATCAAAGTTTGGTAATCCTTGAATGAGTGTTAAATCTTCATGGTAGGGGGTGAGACATCATGCATTGACATATTGGTGGTGGATTTTGTTGTAACGTGGGGTTTTGAGTTAAGAACTCTTTGTTATATGATTGTATGTCGTACACATGTATGTAAGTGTTGAGAATCGTGGATGACTTCTTTAATTCTATATGTTATATTGTTGTTTTAGTAAGCTTATCCTTACCTTGTGTTTTTGTTGTGGTTGTTCTATTGTTGTTGTGTTGGTGTGACTGTGATGATTATGTCCTATGGCGTGGGAGCAAATGGTGATGTTTTAGTGGACCCAGCTTTTTAGAGCTGAAGGTGGAGCTGCAGGTTAAGGTAGCGTGACGTGAGGAGTCACGCTTTGGTTTTCTTTTGTGGTGCATCTCGTTTTATTCTTTTGATGGGGGGTGTATAATGTGACTAGCCATAGGGAGTATGTTTTGTACTCCTCTCCCCTGTTGATGTATATTTGATTTTGTTATATGGCTTTGGTGTTATCCCGTTGCTCTTTTGTTCTTTGAAAGTTGTAAAGACAAATATGTTGGCCATAGGAGAGAAGGATAAATCTCTCAAGTTGTATGTATTTCCTTTATATGCATGTGTTGATTATATTCATGCTTGCATGAGAACACTAATGAAAGTAATGTTGTTCAATAGTGACAATTAGGTCGTCACAATTTACATTTTGAATTTGCAAACAATTTTGTGAAATGATTGGGTTTATAAGCATAAGATTGGGCCAAATTATGCCAATCTATTTCAAATCATTGAATTTGATATTTGTTAAAACTTTCAATTAAATAATTATATTTTCTACCGTTATAAATCACCACTTCAATATTATACATATCCAAGGTTTGTTTGATCTGTTAAAATACATAATATTAAATAGCACAAAAATAATTGTTCCACGTTTAATTTAAAAAAAGATTGTAAAACAATACAAATGAAGTAATGATAAACAAGATAAAAGCTCAATTTTGGGTTACTCTTGCGACACCCCTTACCCCAAAGCTAATTATTAAATAAATATTACGAAAATATAACATACTTTTCATTTGTGAAATAAAACGATAACTTATAATCTCTTTCTTCACATAGTAAAGGACATCACATGCACAACGCACATTTACTAAAACTCCATAAGATACTTTACTAATTAACCAAAAGATACTGGCCCACAGTTGGCTATACAAGTATTTGCAAAATAAACCAATTTAAAAAGTAAAACTATTAGTCTAAAGTTCAAAAGCTAAAACAATAAATAACTAAGACCCCGATGTCACATTACTATCAGAGCTGACAAAACCCAAAAAAAGCTGTAAAATAAACTGCAATGAGGCCAATGCCCTTACTCTAAGACTCCTCCTCAAGTTCCTGCTGGACGTCACCTATGTATCACAGACACAGACAAAAAACACCAAAAAATAAGGGAGTGAGATACATCTGACTTCATGCTCAAAGTATGACAATGGAGACAGGTAAAATACACATCACATACATAATCAAATAACATCCATTTGTAAGAATCAAAATGCATAAACATATGTAATGCAATACCTAGCTTCTACTTCTCGTACACATGTGGTACCAACTTAAACTTGTCAGAAAGTATACTAGGAGTAAATTCACGGCTATAAGAAGCGTCATCGGTATCGATGCCTTTGGCTCTCGCACCCTCAACTAGCATGATATCCCCCAGCAACTAGTCAGGGTTACCCAGTTTTGCCAATACGCCCCGGCGCCATGGAATCAACATGGACCATTGGAGTTTTTCCAACCGGATAACCCCCAAGGCTAAGGTTAGACAACCCATCACAGCCTCCACCAGCCAGATTCCTACATACTTTTCTCATCACATAACTCAAATGTTATGATGTATGGTCACATACAATACAACTTTTCACAGGCTTTAATCATGAAACATTAGCACAATTTCATATCACACTCAGTTTTCTCAAGGTAAATAACAGTTACACAATATAAACTCAACAAGGCATAAAAAGAAACAACAATGAGTTAAAGACTACAAAAAAAAGAAGTTCATAGGCACAAAGAACGAAATAGCCAAGGTCATATCCGCTCGTCGTGCTAACAGCGAATCCACTCGACGGGCTGTATATCCCGCCTGGCGGGTCCATGCCGAAACCAACCCTGTAACACTGTGATTTTCTTAATGTATGTTTTAGTGGTTTAATAGCTAAAAAGTGGAAATTTGATATGTAATTTAGGTGATTAAAAGAAATAAATGAATTGTTTCTATGTATGGTATGTTGTATGTAATGATGGTTGTGAGTTATTGGTTTGAAATTCTAATTTGAATTTAGGAAATTTGAGATATGTGTTTGAGCTAATTTGGATATGTTATGAGAATGATTTTGGGTTTTTGAGAGAAAATAGTTAAGTTAGACCAGTTTTGAGATAAGGAAAGTGGCTTGGTGAGGTTTGAGCCTCAGTTGGCCAAAAGTCCATGTGAGAGCTCCGGGGAGATCGAATATATAAGGGAAGGGGAGGGATTTTCCCTCATTCTCCCATTCTCTTTCTCTCTTTTCAATTCTTTCTCAATCTCTCTCTAGAATCTCTCAAGTTAGCAAGGGTATTAGAGGATTTTGGACTCAGTTTAGTGATTATGGTGAGAGGAAGAATCAATCTATGAAAGATTTTGGCTCAAGACATCGAATTCTCAAGAAACCTAAATTCGGATTCAAAGACTTTTAGAGGTAAGGGAAGCTTACAAATCGGTTGTTTTGTGTTAATAACTGTTAGTATGCTGATTTCTTGCCTTATAGTCAGTTGAATCTCTGTGGATGTTGCCATTTTGTTAGATTTGGGTGAAAATGGGTTTTAGGGGAGAATTTTTGAGATTTGGATGAGAAATTGATAATTTTATGATGAAATGTTGAATTAATTGTATAATTTGATTTGTATTAACTTGGTTGAGGTGAATTGAGGTTGTTGGAACACCATTGATTTGAAAATCTATGTTATTTGGTTGAAAAAGTTGAGTTTTCTTCGAAGAGAATCGCATTTTTTTCGAAAATCCTCTCAGATAATCGATTATAGGGATCACATAATCGATTATCTGAAGTTTCAGAAATTGTTTTGTGATTTGGTTTCGAAAATAATCAATTATAAGGATCTGATAATCGATTATCTACTATTCAAAAAAAAATCTGGTTTTGCTTTGGAAATAATCGATTATGGAAGCCCATAATCGATTATCTCTTCTAAAAAAATGAAATCTGATGCATTTTTGCTACAGTACATAATTTGTTGCTACAGTTCATAATCTATTGCTACAGTACATAATCTGTTATTCCAGAACTGGATGTATTATTTCAGATTTTAAAGTTTTCAACTTCAAATTGTGAAATTTTATGAATTTCAAGGTTTGTTAATTCTCCAAATGGTTTTCAAAGAAGGTTTTGATTTTGTAATTGTAGTTGATTGTTGGATTTGGTTGTGAAGTGGAAGGTTGCTTAGACAAGACCTCCACTTGATGTATATGATATTATTATATGAGGTTCCTCATGAGGTGGGCTGCTTGGATATGGCCTTACCTGTTGACCATGCAAGAGGCCGAATTAGGCGTGCATGGGGTTGATGGTGACTGTTGGACCACAGGTGGTGCTGAGTAGGCCACGTGGTGTTATGTTGATACATATATATGATATGATGATTGTTGTGTTGAGTTGATGGTTGTGTTGATATGTTGATACATACATACATACATACACACACACACACACACACATATATATAATGATTGTTTGGTAGAGTTGGTTTTTGTGGTGATACATGCATATGTTGTTAGCTGAGGTTGTGTGGGGGCCTCAAGCCGTGTGCGGGCAGGCATGTAAGGTGGATGGTGACTAGAGTTGGTATTCAGATAGGCCTCTAACCTAGTGCCTGGATAAGAAGTGGGGTCTTAAAGCTGGGCCTAGGGGATGAGTGGATGGAAATTTCGCAAGGGGCCAAGGCAGTGTAGGCCTTGTGTTGCGGTAAGCCACCACCCACATACACTTATCCTGACAACCATAAGCTTATCCAACTGATCAGAGTTTTGGCAATCCCTGAATGGTGCTAGATGGCCATGGTAGGGGATAAGACCTGACTGATCGCCCGAAATGTAGAAATCTCTCGAGAGTCGTGTCATTCATACATTGACATATGGGGTTGACAGCATAGTATGTGATGTTATGCGTGATATACTATAATGTATGTAGACCCATTTATTTGATGATTTGGTTTCTATATTGATGTGAATAATGATTTTGATTATGTTGGATTAAATATTATATGTTGATCTTTGTTTCGTAAGCTTACCCTTGCCTTATATTGTTGTTGGTTGGATGTTGTTGCTGTTATTGTGTTGCTGTGACTGTGATGATCACATCATGTTGGCGTGGGAGCAGAGGGAGAGACGTCTACAGATCTAGTGTCTCAGAGCTGATGGAGGAAGTCTTAGATGGAGACTTTTGGAGGCCCTTTTTGGGTGGAGCTTTTTATAAGCTTTTTTTGTTTCTTTTTGGATGTATTGTTTTGTATTATATTCTTTTGATGGGATTGTATAGAGTGACCAGCTATAGGGAGTGAATTTTTGTATCCCTCTTCCCTGGTGATGTATATTTTGATATTGTTAATATGGGCTAGTGTTATCCCATTTGTTATGTATGTATGATGATTTGAGTTGAAAAGATATGCATGTATGGCACTAGGAGAAATAGGTGGATCTCTCAGTTGATGTATATGACTTATATACAGATATGTTATGATTTGATTTTATTCACCTGATATGTGGATAAGGTGTATTGTTGGCAAGGTTGTTTGTAGTACTGTGGCGACAGTAGGTCGTTACAAACCCGCCCAGTGAGTCCGCGTCAGGACCTAACCCGCCTAGCGGATTGTGCATCCCGCTCGGCACCAACGTAGAGTCTAGTTTTCAAAGAAAGGTCTCCCAACGGCTATCTAACCTCGCCCAGCAGATCCTAGATACAAATTTTAAAAGACAATCCACGATAATCCATATAAATTAAACATAAAATTTTCATAATGCATATCAATAATTTGGGGAAAATCGCATTCCCCTTTGCACACACACAACCATATAATTCACAAACAATTAGAGTCTATGGCCAACCCCTCTACCCATGACCAAAGTCATACTTATGAGCGAAATAACTCATTCCCCCTTACCTTGAAAGAGGTAATCTTTGGCAAGAAGATGCGAACGATGCAGCAGCGTCTTCCTAAGGTTCCTCACTTCTTGACTGCAAAGGCTTTGACGACACGATATTGCCAAGGAGGCACAAGAGAGAGAATAACGAAAAGGATTAGGTTTTCAAGATACCTAAGGAATACTTAAAGCTAACTTTGGGCTCATAAAACTAAGCCCAACACAAGGGTTTTTAAACTTTTAAAAACATTCTAATTATAAAACTCTATTTTAAAAGCCCAATATTTCTTTTTCACAAAATACCATTTTATTAAAAACAAGGCAAACAAATAATAATAATAATAATAGTTAAAGGAATACATTGGGGTGTTACAACTCTACAAATCATGGAACAACTTTTTGTCCCAAGTAGGGTGGGGGTGGAAATAGGCTAGGTCAAACAAGGATTTGCCTAAATAGGCTTAGCCTATTTACAAAATTCATGGCCTAACCTAACCTATTACCTATCATAGACTTTATTCTTAGGCGCAACCTAGCCTATTTGAAAGCCTAACTTGGGCTATTAACCTACTTAAAGGCCTATTTCATAGTAAAGCTTTTATATAGATCTAACTTTTCTCTACATGGACTAATAAGCTCATAGGCCAATGGAAAAAAAAAACTCTATGTAAAACAAATTATAATCTATAAATATTAAAATCGCTACTACTCAAAACATAAGACAAAGGTGAAAATAAACGAAAAAAGGATTTATAAGGATCAAGTCTAATATGTTTATATGATATAAATTTGTTTTTAATGTCTAATCTAACATTCATGATAACTGATTTAAAAGTCTATTTTGCAATGATACCTTTAAACAAGGCATAAATTTATCTTTCAATTAGCTTATAGGTTTGACTTTTTATGTATGTCAACATGCTTAATATTTAAAAAAGATAAAAATACATTATAACAAATTTCATATAATAATAATACTAACAAAAATTATTATTTATATTTACTCAAAGAAGGCGGCCTCTTAGGCTTAAAAGGCTTTTTAAACAACCTAAAGCCTGACCTTTTTAACTAAATAGGCTTTTATCAAAGCCTAGGCCTAGTTTATTTAATAAACAAGCTTGGTCTAGCCTAGGCCAGATGCAGGCTAGGTCATAGGCCTCTATCAGCGGCTTAGCCTATTTTCACCCTTAGTCCTAAGTACAAAATACTCAAAAGACAAAAATATTCATTTTTATTTCTCATTTAATAATTGTATTTGTTCTCTCTTGTTTCTTCCCCACTACCATCGTCGTCATCACTGTCACTGCCCCCACCACCACCAGCGTTGTCGGCATTGCTATCATCGTCATCACCACCACCACTGTTGGCGTCAACACCACCACTGCTCCTCCTTCCCCAACTACCACAGTTGTCGTCACCACCACAACTATCATCGTATTAAAATAATTAATATAAATTGTATTAGGATAATTAATATTAAAAAGGGTATTGTAGTAAATTTTATATTATTTTACTTGTGTTGACCATTATCTACTTAACAATGTAAGGATAAAAAAATAGTCCTATATCTAAGGTGTTTTGTGTTGTACTGTTCTCCTTATATTGTGTATTAAACACATCCTTAGAGAAAATCATAGGGGTGCCCATGACCAATCCTGTCCCACTAACTCTGCTCAGTTTAGAGGGTCTTTTGACAGGTTTGAATTATACTTCAAGTCGTCCTAACCTGATTCAATGTCGCATATTTTTTTAAAAAGTATATTTTTTAAATAATTATGTATAAATAGTACAACTTTTTGACTTAATAAATAATACTTTGTCTAACATTATATTATATTTATAATATTTACATTATTTATCTTAAAATATATATTATAAAATATACCTTAACTGTAGTTGTATACTTTATTTTTACGATTTAACTATATATAGTGTTAAGATTAATATATTATGCCAACAACCTAGTCTCGTCACACATGTTGTTGGGTCTTAATCGTGTTGATTTGGATTCCTAAAAAATGACCTATCAAAATTTGGGACCAAATAAGGACACAGGTAAACCCACCCCATGAATACATCTTGAAAACTAAGCTTTCACTACTCAATTTGGACCAATTAGATATTTTAGGTTTGATCCAACTTGAATTGGTTTAAGATAAATTCATGTGAAATATATCTATTCTTACACTATAAGTTAAAAATATATAACTTAAAGAGTGAGGTTCTCATTTTTTTTGTTCTTTTAATTATTCTCAATATTTCCCCCCTTTTTTGAAGGTATATTTCACATTTTACTTCGCAGTTAGCTAATAACTTTTTCTCTCAACATACCAAATTACTCTTTTTTATCTTTATCTTCAAATTAAATTTTAATGCATTTTTAAAAAATATTAATAGTTAAAAATACCCTTATATCACCATTTAAATTATTCATTATAAATCTAAATATAATTTGTATATTCAAATTTTTTTATTTATTATAAATTTTAATTGTATAAAAACAAATATTTATTTTGTACAATGTAAAAACTAAAATACTACTTTAATATAAAAAAAAAAATAGAATGGCTATACAAGAAATTGGACCTACCAAAAAAATGAAATTAGACCCATATCTCTTATAGTTAATTACCCACTAGAATAGGCCTAGTGGTGGGAGTTTAGGTAATTTACATAAAGTTCTAAGTTTGAACCTCATTGTCACTATTACACATACAAAATTTACTTACCTCCAATCAGTTGGCAGTAAATACACCTAAACTCTCTTTGATCTATGCATAAATATAGAATGTATGTAGAATTTCTTAAAAATAATGAATGTCAATTTGTAGGAATAATGTTTGAAATAAAAAAGGTGGATATAATTTTAAAACAAATAGAAACAAGGCGTAATTACTATTAATTTCAGGAGAGGTCACTATATTTATCTCTTGCTCGTAATTCTTTTCCTCCATCTGACTGGTTGGCTTGTAAGGGACTGTTCTGGGCTTTTTGGCAATGATTTAAAGTCAAGAATAGTATTGGTCAAGAAGCCTAAGTTATTTGTACACATATTTGATTTTATTGTTTTGGTAAATTTTAGAACAATAAAAAATTAACTTCTGAAATTATATAAAAAGAAATTGACTTCTAGAATTTATTTTCTAGAGATTTTTTTTTATAATTTCAAAATGTAAATTATGGAACTCAATTTTTTTTACATTCCAGATACAAGTTTTCAAAATCTAATCTCTACACAACATGGAAACTTCACTTCCACATTTTTGCTCTTCATCGAAAAACACCGAAGAACCTTGACTTTACTCTCTAATCTATAATTTTGAGAGTTTGTGTTTCCATGTGTGTGCCGGTTTCGTGACTTTGTTTTTTATTCTCTTCAGATTTTGAGTTGGAGAAGGAGAAATCTATATTGAATGAATAAGGGCTTAATATTGCGGAGAATCAGGAAAACGCTATATTGGGCGAGATAGAAAACTAGAAAGTTAAAAACAGCGTAACTGCACGAAGCAAAACGTGGAGGTGAAGTGAAGTTTCGATGTTGCACATAAAGATTAAATAACATAAACTTATTTTCGGAATGTAAAAAGAAGTTCTAAAATTAATTATGAAAAAAACAATTTTAGAAATTAAATTCTGAAAGTCAATTTTTTTACGTAGTCCAGAACTTAAATTTCGGCAACCATTTTTTTCACTATTTCGGAATTTAAATTTGGAAACAATAAAAATAAAAATGTATATAAAGACATTATTGAAATGAAAATTGACAAAAAAAAAATGGTGGTGCGATAAAAAAAAAGGGATTGCAAAAAAGGTAATCTGCGTTTGTTGTATGCTGTGAAGATTTTGGGCTAACGAAAAAATTATATACTTTGGGCTAGCAGGCTATATTGACAACCCAAGAGCCACAACGTGCGTTTGTTTGGGGATTCTATATGCTTATGGGACTTTTGCTACATGCACTTTCCTTATTTGCTAAGTATAGTTCTTTTATTTTTTAATATAAAATTGCTTAAATAACCTTATTTTTCCTTATGTTTTAAACTCTTCGCTTTCATTTCATCGCACTTCCCCCTCTGCTTTTACTGTATCCTGTCACTTGTGATTTCATCGCACTCCCCCTTCTAGTTTTATCGTACTCTCCCATTCGTGGTTTCATTGCACTCCCTTCCCTCTGGTCTTATTGTACTCCCCCACGTTTACACTGTGTTTAGCAAGGAGGAGAGAAATAGAGGGAGAGAAAGTAGGTAGGAAAGAAGAAAAGAGAAAAGAAGTAGGTAAGAAATAGAGAGGAAATATAGGTTGTTTGGTTTGAGAGAAATAAAGAAAAAATAGGGTGGAAGTGTACTTTTGGACTTTTGGGTATTTTGAATAAAAAATTAAAATGACTTTTACACCTTGGTTTTTTTTAACGTGTTATTAAAATATAAAAATGAGTATAGAAATGTAGAGAGCATATATTTGATTATGTGTTTGACACAATTGAATATATGCACCTCCATAATCATATTCAATTACGTTACTCACATAATCAAATATATGGCCATAACAAAGGCCATATATTCGATTATATGAGTTGCATAATCAAATATATTGGTTACAAGGGCATGTGAATTTAAACGGGGCCATATATTCAATTATGTTACTAACATAATTGAATATATGGTCACTACAAAGGGTGAAATTTTAATACAACTCATGCATTTGATTATGTTACTGAAATAATCAAATATATGGGCAGTATAGAACACTAATTTTTTTAAAAGGGACCATATATTCGATTATGTTGCTTACATAATCGAATATATGCCCACTATAGATAGCACCACATTGGTATCATATATCCACCACAGTGATAATCCACTATATTCTTCATACATTCGTGACTACATTACATTCATAAACCATCTATATATAAAATTTAAAATTTTGTACAAGACATCACCTCATTTATAATCATGAATAATAAACTTAATTATAAAAAATCTAACCTTAACAATCTAAATTGGTCATAACGAAATTGTCGTAAAACAGAGTGTCACACATGAAATATTATAGGAAAAGTAAACACAAGTCAGATTAAAGTGTTAAACAAAATATAGATAAATATTATTATATACGTAACGTAAAAAAAACATAAAATATAGTCTATTCCGATGGCTTATTCTAAAAATAATGTTCAAGTTCTTCAAACCACTTATCAAAGTGGGTAAACTTGTCCTTAACCCTTTGGTCCAGCTAACACACGTTAATTACTAAATTCTCCAATTGATGTTGTAAGTAAGGATGGCAAAAAAATCCTCGCCCCCAGATATCTGTGAATAAAATCTGTCACAGGTAAAAAATGAGTGCTTTAAATGGGTTCTCGCGGATACTCTAAATGGGTATATTCATTACCTGTTTATCAATGAGGCGAGTATGAATATCATGCTACCCGTACTTGCGAATACCTGCTACCTACAATTATATATTTATTTAAATACCCTTATATATTAATATAGATAAAATTATATAAAATTTATCCAAAATTTTCAAAATGATTGTTCATTATGAGAGAAATCTTATACAATTATATTACAAGAGAAAAGAAACATAAATTTATGGGCTTTTAAACTATTTTTTTAGAAAAATGTTAGAATAATTAAAATTTATGTTCAAAGTGATTATTTTAAACAATAATTTTTTAATTTATAAATTCAAAGTAATATTTACAACACTTTATGATTTTCCACAACATACAAAATAAATTTTTTATTTTTTTATTATTTATTTAGGAAGTATTCGCTGATATTCACAGATACCTACGAATATTAAAAATATTTGTGCGTATCCACTTAACGAATACCCGTGCAGGCAATGGGGCAGGCGTGGGTACGAGTTTTATTCGGCAAGGCGGGTAGCTATTACCTGTGCCTGCCCCACCCTGTTGACATCCCTAGTTGTAAGTCTTGGATTCTAGATCAAATTTTATATTTTAAATAATGCAAAATAATAACTAAATAATATTATGATTCACTTATTTCCAACTTATTGCATAGGAGAAAACATAATAAATTGTTTTTTAAATTCATCTTTACATAATTTTATTTTAATTATTTCATATAGCATTCATTATATATGTGTGTGTGTGTGTGTAATTTTTTTTATATTTATTTAAAATTCAAAAACAAGTTTCATATTTGGGACAACATATTCGACTATGGGGAACGCATATTCGAATATGGGTTTTACGTATTTAAATATGTATAACACATATTCGAATATGTGTTTCCCATACTCGAATATGTTGTCCTATTTCCAAAGTTCTACTTCGACAATAAAAAAAATGTTACAAATTGTTGTTCCATATATTCAGAATCTAGTCCATGCAAGTGTTTATTTCACTCCAAATCAGCATACCCAATTGTAACTATACAAGACATTCATACATTTTAGATCAACTTCAGGAAAAATAAAAAAACTACAGCAGCAAAAGTGGAATCATGGAGCAAGAACAACAAAGAATGTCACAAATTGGGGTACATTTCAACAAATTCGAGTATAGGAGAAGCTTACCTTTTGAAAGGACCAACAACACCTTAAACAAACCATCGAGTAGTGACTTACACGTGAGGAGAAGAAGGGAGGTGCAAGCTATAGTAGATGAGTGTGTCAATGAGAAATAGAGGATGCACAAAATAAAAAAGAAACCATGGGGCATTAATGGAAAGTTGTAACAAACACTGCATTTCTTCACAAATTTGGACAGATCGAATTTGGCATGGGACCCACACAAAATTTAAAAATATCTCACCTATTTTTGCGCCACCAAATGAAGAGAAATGCGTGACTTCTCTTCTCTTCCTCGTGTTTCCCTTCTTTTCTTCACTATCTCTACGCTACCAAACACAGTGTTAGTTTCACCGCACCCTTCCTTCGTGTTTCTCTTCTCGATGTTTTTCTAGGAAGTACTTTTTGAAATGCAATATAATCACTACTTCGAAAAGTACTTTTCAAAATAATAATTATATTGCATTTTGGAAAGTAATTTTCAAAATTGAAAAAAAAATTGCAACTTGTATTGTCATACACAATATTGGCAATTTGATTAAAGTACTTTTACATATACAATGAAATTGAATATGAGAGTGCAATAGAACAAGATTAAGGTAAAATTCTAATACCTTTGATAGAGAAAAAAGAAAAGGAGAAAATATATGAGAAGGGTTTAAAGAATAATAGAAATTGATATAGAAAATAGGGTTCATACCTTTTTTATATAAAAGGATGTTATTGGTATAAAGGGTATTTATAACAATAATTTTTTTTAAAGGAGAGTGTATTTAGGAAATGGGAAAAGTGTAAATAGTAAAAGCCTTCTTATGGCCCAAAAAGAAAAATTGGGATTCTATATTTTGGAGGCCCATACTATTTACACCATTCTTTTTGCTCTTTGCATTGTCTACTTTTTTTTGTTTTTTTTTTTCAAAAATACCCTTTTTGTTATGTTCTAGCTATGGAAACTATTTTATGTAATGCAAATTTTTACATTGTTTCTATAATGTATTAAAACATAACTACATTACAAAAATTAATTTTTGTAATGTATTAAAAAAAATTACATCATGAAAACTAATGTTTGTAAGAGTTTAATGGTCATACACTGACAGTGTAAAAAGTTTACACTGTCATCAATCAAAATCACCGTTAATATAACTTTTAAAGTATTTATTATAAAAGTTAACAAACTTACAATAAATGGTGATTTGTGATTGGATGACAGTGTAAAACTACTTTACACTATCAGTGCATAACCATTAAACTCTTTTTGTAATGTATTAAAACATAAATATATTACAAAAACTAGTTTGCATGAGTTTTGTAAAAAAGTGAGAGGAAAGAGCCAAAAGGACATACTTTTAGAATATAAAAAAAGAGGAGTGTTAGGAACACACTTCTACATCTTTTAATACCTATTTATTATTAGTTAAAATTTATTGAAAACTATAAAATTATGAGAGAGAGTCATTAAATAAGACGTGGAACCCACAAATTTTTGTAATTTCTAATAAATTACAACTAATAAAAAGGGTGTATTCAAAAGAGTATGTTGCGAGCATTTCTCATAAAAAAAACCAAAAGAAAAGTGGGGGTGTAAAGAGCAAAAAGGAGTGTGTGAATAGCATGGGCCTATTTTGGAACAAGTTTGTAATACCCACAAAGAATTAGTATTAATAATGTATTGTGCTGACGAAAACTTAATCATATTAGTGTGTTTAAAATGATTAATTTTGAACTTAAAATTTAAGTAAAAAAACTTATATTAAATTGTAAAATAAAACGGTTTGACTCACATTAAAAAAAAGTTGAAATTTGAAAATTTATTCTTAAGTTTGTTAATTTTAGTTTATTTTATTTTCTAAGTTTATAGGTTAAGCTGTCTTAATTTACCTCAATTTACAGTTCAAAATAATTTAAACTACCAGAAATATTTTTGATTCTTTTAAAATCTAAAAATGCAATATAAGCAAAAATTAGGGGGCGGGGGGGAGTTTATATTTGTTGCTTTCTAAATGGAAAAGGTTAACATGTGACAAACGTTATAAATAAAAGTGTCCACAACAAATTTAATCGCTCCTGAAAAGCATAATGGGACGGCTCAATCCAACCGACATCATCAATGCTCAACACAATTCTCATTGCTGATAGCATCCGCCATTGATAGGAAATAAAAAAAAATATTTAATATATTAATAATTAAAATCATTAATATATTTACCCTAAAAAGAGAGTAAAAAGATATGTGAAGTAAATTAGTGAGGATAAAAATATAAAATAATAATAGTTTATACTTTATAAGCTAGAATGTTTGTTAAATTAATGTTTAAAATATATGATATAAGTTACTAAAAAAATTCGTCTACCAAACAAGTTTATTTTGGTCAAACAAACATATAAGGCCTCATTTGGAGTGGTTGTGAGCTTTTGGTTTTTGGTTTTTAATGCAATTTCAAAACAAATGCGTTTGGCTAAAATGGAGCTGAAATGGTTTTTAACTCAATTTCAAAACACTTTTACATTTATTTCAAACCAAAAGAAAAAGGATTTGTGAATTTGGTTTTTGGTTTTTAAAAAAAAATACACATCATTATATTTAACAATAGCCTTTCTTGTCACCACCACCACCACAACCCCACCATTGTCACCACCACCACTACTGCTGCCGCCATCTCTGCAACCACCGCCACCACCACCGTCACCACCATCACCGCTGCCACAACTACCACGACCATCGATATCGCCACCACCATCACCCTTGCCACAACTACCACCCATCACTACTGCCACAACTACCACGACCACCAACATCACCTCCACCACCACAAGCTTCATCACCACTACCATTGTCACTGCCACCACCATGACCACGATCACGACCACCAGCGCTGCTGCCACCACCACAGGCAATGTCACCACCACCACTGACTCTGCCACCACCATTACCACTGGCACCGCCACGATCACTACCGGTACTGCCACAACCATCGCCATTGGCATCGCATAAACTGTCACCGTCGGCATTACCACCGCCACCACCATCATTGTTGTCGTACCACCACTCACACAAACATATTTTTAAACTAATTTTAACAGAATAAGAAATTTCAAAGTGAGCTTATTTTGAAACCAAAAATTAGAAAAAAAGACTAAAACTAATTTTTAAAAACTAAAAACTAAGTTGTAGTTTTTAAAATTTTCAAAACTCATAACCAAAAATCACCCCAAACAGGCCCTAAGTTAGTCAAACCAATTTATAAGTCACTAAAGTGACCTATCAAACACACCTTTAATAAAAAGAGATTGATTTCTCATAGGACGATGAACCATGATACAAATCTACTTATATATTATTTATTTCATTAGCAAAATAACATGTGCCTTGCATGGGTATTAAGTTTATACTATATAATTTACAATTTTTTATATTATTATGATTTTTCTTATATTTATTAATTATTTTGTTTAATTTTTTAAAAATTTGTGATAGTAAATATGTATATAACTATTTAAAATATATATAAAATAATTATAAATATTAATATATATTTAAATTTAATATTTATATATGTCTTATATCATTTTAATTTATATAAATGCACTTTTAGAAATATTATTTTTATAAATATTTTTACATTTGTATGTAACTTAGATATATATGTAATTTTAATAGGAGATATTAATAATAGAATGTTGTTTACAGAATAATTTTTCTTTAATAATTTCAAATCAGTTTAGTTCATTTGTAGTTCTATTTTCATGTAACATTTTCACCCTTAAATATAAAAAATGAGAAATGTTAGCAACACACTCTTTACTATTTGTTGAATTTTATTAAAAACCACAAATTTTTTGAGTCCTACTTCTTATTTAATGAGTCATTATCCTGTTTGTAATTTTTAATAAATTTTAACCAATAGTAGGATGTGTGTTAGATAGTGTGTTGCTAATACTCTTCACAAAAACAATTAAATTCTTTAAGTATGTTAGTTATAATTGAATTCATGAACATATGCAAGAATGCATACATTGTATATATATGAGCTTTAATTGACAATTAACTTTTTTTTTTATAATAAGCATGTAACACTGAATTTTAAATTTAATTTGTATTAGAATAACTTTGTATATCAAATATTCATTATATTTCCAAAAAAAAAAGAAAAAAGAAAAAATTTGTCCGATGAAAAGATAAAAGACTAGAGCACAGTTTTGTGGGTATTTATAAATTAGGTGATAATTTTTGTATGATTTTTAAGTTTAATTTAATTTTAAATTTATAACATTAGTAAAACATTTATTACAAATTAAATGATTCATAATAGTAACAATAACATATAAAGGTTAAAATACATTGCAAAATAAATAAGCATAATTTATAATAATTCATATATTAATAGTAACAATACATATTTATAATAAATTAATAAATATTGAAAATGTCAAGTATTTTTTTTCCAAATATTATATGTTATTTTTTTATTTGTGGATTGGTATTTTTATTGTATTTATATTAATGTATAATTTAAGTGTGATATTTTAAGCATAAATTAATGAATTAATATATAATATGTAAGTGTGATAATTATATAATGCTGAAATTTAAAAAATAATAAAAATATATAAAAGTATTCTATATGGGAAAGATTCAAATATTATTTACCTTTTAAACGTAATTTTAATTTAAAAATACTATAAATTTCAATCAAAATATATATTAATATTATCAATTAATGAAAATCTAAATTATATATGTTAGTTATAATTATCTTAATTAATTTAGATCAAAATATATACTAGCTGTAATTACCTTCATTAATATAATTATGTATTTTTATGAATTAACAAATAACAAAAAAAATGGTTTCCTTAATTAATGTATAATTATATATTTTATTTAAAAAATAGGTGTAAATATATATTTGATCCCTATCAATAATATTATAATATCATTATTAATTTCAAAGTATCATTAATTTTTTTAAGTATTTTTAAAGTTGTTATAATTGAAACTAAATTCAATAAGTAAAAAGTTTATAATCAAGATACATTAATATATATATATTAAGGAATATTTAACTTGAAGTTTCTATCTTAATAATTTAGATGTTAATATATTTTTATGTAAAATGTTTAATATCTTAGCAGTATTTTTTTACTTTAAAATTTAAGTATTAGTAATTTTTATTTAGATGTTAATATGCTTTGATGTAAAATATTAATTTTTGTATGATATATTTTTATTCTAATTTTTTTATTCACATTTACTTCTATGACTTAAATATTAATATATTTTGATGTAAATTTTTTATTTTTATATGATTAAGTATTTCCTCTAAATCTTAATATATATTTTCATGTAGATTTTTTAATTATTGTATAAAATACATTTTAACTATTGTGATCTATATATAAATAAGTAACATATATAGAATTTAAATCTTGCTCCTATCTTTATTTCAAATCTAAGTCGAACAAGTATTTCTCCTTTCATCCATTAAGTAAATGTAAAACATAAATGAGACAATACCATTTAAAAAATACTGCAAGCAAAAGCTACAAAAACAATTACATGGCATTAGTAAGATTGTGATATCAAATCTACTATTATGAACAAATTCAAAATAAAATACACTATATTGAATATCAAGATATACCATTGTTAAAAACAATACCTGAACTCTCTTCATAAACATCATATAGCATTACTAAAATTGTACCTATACCAAATATATAAATTGAATTCACAACTTATCGAGTGAGAATCCATAAAGTTTAAGACACATATCTTAGTAATGGTTTAAAAAAGCTTTTGGATTAGATAAACGCAAGCAACATAAAAATTTTAAAAAAAATATTATTTAAAAGTGACAGATTTTCAATTAAAAAAAAACAAATTGTAAAATATTTAGACAAAAAATAAAAGCAAAAAAGAAATCTCTAAATTATTCAAAAACCACACTACCAATTAAAGATAAAACACAAATTTTAAAAGTTTAAAAATGTAATTGGAAAATTAGGAAATTACCACAAAAATTGAAAAAAAAAACTCAAAAAATAAGAAAAGAAATGTAGAACAACGAAATAGATTCAATGCTTTCCTTATTCTTCGTGAGTAAAATATATCGTGAATCTAAAAAACGAAGGATTTCATAAGCAAAACATAAATTGGAAACAAAAAACATAAATTTTAAAATGATTTAAGAATGAAATAAAAAAAGGTAGAACATCCAAAAATTAAAAACAAAACACATAAACAGTAATAAAATTTTTGATAATAATAAAATAAACTAATTGCTTACTTTTTTTAGGGCAACAAAATATGCCCTAAACACAAAGCAGGAAGAAATTCATAAAAACATAAGAAAAAAAAATGAAGAATAATAAAATAGATTCAATGCTTACCTTATTCTTCTTGGGCAAAATATGTCCTAAATATAAAAAATGAAGAATTAAAAAAAAAACATAAATTAGAAACAAAAAACATAAATTTTAAAATGATTTAAGAATGAAATAAAAAAAATGTTGAAGATCATCCCAAAAGTTAAAAACAAAACACAAAAAACAATGTCAAAATTTTAAGAATAATAAAATAATAAATTGTTTGCCTATTTCAACAGCACCAAAATATGCCCTCAACACAAAGAAGTGATAATTTCATATATTAGATAGAATAGAGAAGAATAAAAATATCAATTTATAATGTCAACACAATAGACTAAGAATTGGCCCCTTTTTAGTGCCACAATTTGTTGCCCTAAACAGATTAGAAGAAGGAAGGAAATGAAAAAGATGGACATATGGAATGCCTTCAATTTTGATTTGTTGGTATATAAACATAAAAAGAATCCAAGTGAAATAAAAATAGAAATAATTCCTAATATATTAGTCATAATCACTTTATATTGTTTGTAATTACCTTAATTATTATAGTTATGTATAGTTATGTATGTATGTATGTACAATATGTATTTTCATAAATTAAAAAAGTTTAAATTATAAATTTTAATAATATTCAAAATTTAGATACTCTAAATTCCAAATAAAAATTTCTAGATTGTTTATAATATAATTTAATTGTAAATAATTATTATCAAGTGAATTTTTTTGTATTATTTTAATTTAATTTATTGATAAAATCTGCGATACTATACAAATGTTTTAAAATTCAAAATATATATAGAGAAAATTTTAAAATAATATATATTGGTTGTAATTATTCTAATTATCTTAATTTAAAATAATCTTAACTATTTTAATTAAAACATATATATAATGATCATAATTACCTTAATTATTTCAAATCAGAATATATACTCGTGGTAAATATTGTAAGGGCCTGTTTAGTGACTAAGATATGATAAGATAACTATCCTATTATGTTGTAATTCGTTATTTGTTGCATCAACAGGATATGATAACGCCATGTTATTTATAATCCTACCCTGTTGCTTTAGCCTATTTCTTATCTTGAAAGGAGAGTTGAGTTAAGAAGCAACAAGATAGGATAGGTTTTTTTTTTTTTTTTCTCTCTCTCTCTATATACATAATATGTTGAATATTATAAAAAATATTATATATATACAAATATATTATTATATATATTATTATATATAATATTGTTATAATATTAACTATTACAAATATTATATATACTATAGATAGATAGTTATATTATATAATTATATAATTATATACAAACAGATACAATATTTTATGAAAAAATAAGATTAATATATAATATATGATGAGATATATATATATATATAAATATCATAATATATAGTAATATTATATCAATTATATATTATTACTTATATATATATTATATATATATTTATAATAATTTTGACATATAAATTTAAGTATATTATTAATTAAAAATTAAATAATTAGCATTTAAATATTTAAAGAAAATATTTGAATATAATTAAAATTTTAAAAAATATTGTTTATTTTAAGAAAAGTAACTACATAAATAAAAATAATATATACTTTAGTTAAAATTATATTTTTTTTGTAAAAATTAAAAATTAAATGAAAAGTTACTTTCTAGAAAATTATATGTAATTTTAACAAAATTGTAATTTTTTCATTTGAACATATTTTATATTTTATCTTAACATCATCTAATTTGTTATTTGATGTGCACAAAATATTAGATAAGATTGTAGCTTATCCTACTTTTATCTTATCCTGTTTTTATCCTATTATCATATCATATCCCGCCTTATGCTATCCTGACCACCAAATGAATCCTAATTATTATAATTATGTACTTTTATGAATAAATAAAAAATAAAAAACTTCAATAATATTTTGGCAGGAAAAAATCAATATGATATTGTCATGTGGTACTTGCATATGTGACTAAAATTTTATTTTCTATAATAATAATATTAATAATAGTAATAATTTTTTTCATATTTGAAATTTAGATACTTTAAATCATAGATAAATTTTTAATAGGTTGTCTATAATATACTTTTTCTCAGTAACTAATTATTATCAACTGATTTTTATATTATTTTAATATAATTTATTAACAAAATCTGTAACAATATACAAACATTTTAAAATTCAAAATATATAGAGAGAAAATTTTAAAATAATATACATTGGTCATAATTATTCTAATTAATTTAAAATAATCTAATTACTTTAATTTAAAATAACCTTAACTATTTTAATTAAAATATATATATGATGATCATAATTACTTTATTATTTTAAATTAGAATATATACTTATTGTAATTACCTTAATTATCATAATTATGTATTTTTATGAATTAAAAAATATAATAAAAAATTTAGTAATGTTTTGGTAAGAAAAAATCAATGTGGTGTAGTCATGTGTATTTGCATATGTGGCAAAACCTCCATTATATAATAATATAATAATAATAATTACCTTAATTTAAATAATGTTAACTATTTTGATTATAACATATATAAGATGATCATAATTACCTTAACTTATTTCAAATCAAAATATATACTTATTGTAATTGCCTTAATTACTATAATTATGTACTTTTATGAATTAAAAAAATAGAGTAAAATTTTAGTAATATTTTGGTAGGAAGAAATCAATGTGGTGCTATCACGTGACATTTGCATACATGACAAAACCTTCGTTTATATAATATAATAATAAGTTATAATTGATAATAATAATACTAATAATAATAATAATAATAATTTATTATTCATTATGTTAGTATTTACGGTGATATAATAACTTATTATCATTATAATATATATTTATAGTAAGTTGTTATAAAATCATGATAATGAACAAAAAGTTATTACAATTATAAAAAAAAACATTTCAGTAAAATTTAATAAATTAATTATCATATTATATAAAATCAAAAATCATTTAAAATTTAATGATTTAATTGATTAATATAATCAAAATATATACTTGTTATAATTACCTTAATTACTATAATTTTACTATAATTAAATATAATAATGTGTTTATATGAATTAAAAAAAATTGATGAAATTTAGGCAAGAAAAGAATGAATACGGTGATGTCACATCTCACGTGACATCTACTGACGGAGCAAAATCTTATTTTATAATATATATAATAGATAGATTTATTTTTTTATGAATTTTTAATTATTTATTTATCCAAATATTAATTATTTATGTAATTAATTAGACATCTTATAAGTATCCAATATTGACTAGAACAATGCTAATTAATATAATTTAATTTAAAACGTGTTGATAATCATAATAAAATTGAAATTGAGTTGTATTTATGACAATAATTTAATTGTAGTTTCATGAACCTTTATATATTTACGAAAATTTGGAATCATTATAAATAATATAAGATTTTTTTCTTAAATTATAACATTAACACTACCTACAAATAATGGTCTTGCAAAAAGAAACTATTTAATATAAAAAATATTAGTTATATAATATGGAAATTTTTTTAAAAAATAACATCTTAAATTAATTTATAATAATTATACTTACAAATTAATTTAAAATTATACTTAAAAATTATACACAAATATATTCCCAAATTATACTAAATAGATAATTATAATTATTTTGGGTCCTTGAAACTTATATTAAATTATTGTCATAAATAATAGAATGAAGTAAAAAACTATTGATTAAGTAAAAATTCTTTGTTGATTTCTATTTATGACAAATTAGGGTGAATGTAAGTAAAAATTTATTGATTAAGTATACTTTTTTTATAAACTAAAAATACTTGTTAGTTTATCCCTAATTTCAAAAATAATTGAAGAAAACTATATATATATATATATATATATATATTATATATATATATTGTTTTCCTTAGTTATTAACAAATAATTAAGTCAAATGTTCAATAGAATTTTTAATTATAATTAAGGTCATTATTTAAAAGTACGTATTTAATAGAATTTTCAAATTTAAAATTCAAATATAGCTC